>OZ014521.1:383045558-384279933 GCA_963966055.1 Lathyrus aphaca
AGTGAAATGGACAAATTGTCAGATACCAAACTGATAGCTAAAGAAATCTTCACTTCTGGCCAACCTTCTAACTAGATAAAAGATCTGAAGATTCATCTTAGAATTTGGGCCAAGATCATTCTTGGAAGCATCTGCCACAGGAAAGCAACCAACTCTCCAGATTATATCAACATGGATCAGCAGTTCTTGCTGTACTTTATTTATAAGCAGAAGAAGGTTAACCTTGCACACTCTTTATTTATTCATCTGAAAAACAGTGTGAAGGAAACAAGGGAAGGAGAGAAAACTAAGAGGGATTGGATTCCTCTAGGGCGTTTAATCTCTGACATCCTCCATGAGAATAAATTGGTGGACTATCTGGCTGAAGTCAAGCAAATAGAGCTTCTAGAAACAGATGTTGGTAAGGCTCTAAATGCTAAGAATCTGAAGAAGATGAAGTTCATAACTTCTATCAAGAAAGATCCCGTCCTCTACTCCAGAGAGGTCATAACCACTAGGAAGATTCCTCTGCAGAACTTCCCACTCTTTTCTTCTGACACACCTCCAAAGGTTGTGGTCAGATACTTGGATTCCTGCAAGCAACATGGTGTGGATCCAATGTTCAAGGCAACAGAACTTACTCAACAAACTCCAGATGCTGCATCAGCAAGGAGTAAGAAAAGAAAGGTTGGAGAAGGAACGTCTCAGAAGGCTCATAAAACTACCAGAAGAACAGGTAATACTTCTGCCTCTAACTCTGAATTCATTTTTGTAGTAGAAGCAGTTACAGTAGAAATGTCTGAAGCACCCTCTGACCTAACACCTTCTGATCAAATTCCTTCTGCACTAAATCCTTCTGAACCAACCCCATCCTCTGAACCTATTCCACCTTCTAACCCTATTCCCTCTGTCATACCTGCAACCTCTGCTGTCTCATCCATATTATCTTCACTTTATCCACCAGAAAATGAACCCCATCAACCACAGACCCTATCAGACTTTGATATCCCCATTGACACAACCCCTCTATCTGATATAGACCGTTCACCATCAGCTGAAACACACACTGCCCTTCAACATGTTCTTTCTGACATTGATGATTTCCAACCCCCTGAATCTGAACAAATCCCATCTTCTCAAACTTTTGAAACACACCACCATAGCAGTTTCCAACCACTAAATTCTGATGGCCTTGTTTTTAATCTTTCACCAATAAGAGAAAGCTCCCTGTCTTCCTATGAGTCTACCCCTCCTAACTCACCAACTTTCATCACCATCCCTGACACACCACCAGAAGACGCTGAACCAGAAAACCCCCTTAGAACTTCTGTCAATATAGAAGCTCTACAAAAATTATCCTCTGTTTAATTAAAGAATATATTAATTAATGGTAAAGACAAGTATTTCTTGTTATGGAAGGAATTTATGGTATTAACTAATATCCTAAATTAGCTCAAGATGTCTCCAACGGCTACAATATTCAAGAACTATATAAAGGAATCAAATTGAAGATTTGAGTAATCACACTCACGAGAAAAAGACTGATTCATTTGTGCCAAAATATTGTAACATTCACTTAGTGATCATAGCTTTATTAGAAGCAAAATAGTTACTTTATTTTTATTATTGTAAAAGTTAAGTAATATCCCTTGAGTGACTAGTTTCAGTCAGAAGACTCAAGAGGACATTGACTGTAGGTCAGTGTGTGTATTCATTTATTGAATAGTGGATTAAGACCTCAGTGATAGAGGCAAAATCACCTTGGCGGGTGGACTGGATGTAGTTTGAGTTCAAACGAACCAGGATAAATCAACTTGTCATTTGAAGTTAATTTTTAGTTGTTAAAGAAAACCCAATTCCAACCCCCCTTCCTTGTGTTTTACGCACCTTTATTTTTAATCGGCATGAAATAAATAATTATTTTCCATTTCAAAATTAATATTTTCCTCTACCATTGGATAATACGTTTTCATAGCTTTCCAACAATATAAAGTTTGCCTCAATCGGATACCCGAGTAAAAAGTTATGAATTTTTGAAGAATTAATATTTTCCAAAACCTACAACATTAATCAGTTGATACTAATTATTTTAATTAAAACTCTCAGAGCACAACGAAACCTTATTAATCTCAATTAATATTATCCAGAGCATTTAATTAAATACGGGGTATTACATCACCCCCCCTTAAATTGAAATTCGTCCTCGAATTTCCTTTACTCAACAACAACGGCAGTTTACAACACTGTCTTAGATCCATACTTATCCTTACTTCTACAAAATCTGACATACTCAAATCTAACTCTTGACTTCGCGATTCAAAGTCCTTGCTTCATAACAAGTAAACTTCACGTCCCTACTCATACGCTTGTTCCAACATTAGGTTAACTTTTAACTTCCATTTCTGCAATTCATCTGTTGTTTCATAAAGAATCACTTAGTCTCATCTCTGCTTCAGAGAAACATACTACTCTAATTCCTTCTATTGAGTCACAAAACCAAGGCATAACACTCTAAGTTGATTTCGGGACAATAAACACTCGACAAAACTCCACAGGGTAACTTAGTAAAATCTTATCTACACACAATTCCCAGCAAACGCTCTTATTAAAAATCCTTCAATTACTAAGATCATCTAAAAGTTGTCAAACAACTTCTGTACCAATTCCACTTGGTTTGATACTATACGCTGTAACCTTTTTTGTTTGACACTTCATCATTTTAGTGTCTTACTTAAGAACAACACACTTAGAACAAAATTCTCTTACCTTTATACTTATAAATAATTATCTTATGATTCTCAACAATCCGAATGAACTCTTTAATCTGTCTTCTTCCACTATGCTCTCAAAGTCTAACATTGAAGATACTACAATTTCTCAAACAATACCAGGTAACTGATAGTCTATGAAGAACACAACATCCATTGGAGTTCTCACTAACCAACGAAACAAAACTTGTAGACCTTATGAGATAGAACAACTTACTTGTCAGTCACACAATCATAACATCGGTCCATACTCTCCAACGATAGAGATACATGGGTTGTACTACTGCAATCAAAATTGGTACAATTTCAAGCCCCTTCTAAACTCGAAACAATTTATCCAATTCAGCTTAAACAAACTGTCAGGGTTACTATACTCCATGTCAATTCTCTTCACATGATTCTATTCACTCAAGGTTTTTGTTGACACAAGGTCTCCTATTAACAACAACGTAGTAAAGTCGCAGAACTTACAATCATTAGTGAGTTACCAGTACCAAACTCAATTCATCCTTATTATACTTGCGGATTCCCAAAACACTTGCCTATCACATACAATATTCCACATACTCATCTTTGAAGATTACACAAAACTTCTTGTTCAAAACCATTTCTCTCAAGGTTCTCGTTGCTTAAACGGTTCAATTTACATGTTTAACTTTGGAACACTCATCTCCCACTCTTACATGGAAGGTAACTAAAAATACATATCCCTGAGTATGACTCAACCACACACATTTGGTATTACTCTTACGAAGTCCATAATTGATGTTGAGAATTAACGATATAATAACTGACCAATTATTCATCTCTTATCCACACAATAATTCAGATACCAAAATGTTTCCGGGAATAACAACACTCCATGAGTCTCTTATAACTTCTCAATTTAGTTCCTCAATAGTCGCAACAACGACACACCAATTATCCAGATCATTTACTATCTACCAATCATGCTCAAAAGAAAGTCCAACACTTTATCCTCTGATACTTCGAACGGAAGCCAAAACGGACTTATAGTTCAGAAAGTACGTTTCTTTAAAGTCCTCTACAAACTTCATGTGTCAATCGATTACCTATCCAAGGCTAAACGGTCGAACACAACTAAACTTGTTCCTTTTTATTGACAAACAATCTAACTCCAAATTACCAATCCAGCCCACACTGACTTGTAAGATGATTCTCATCCGTGGTTTCTAACCATGTGCAACAACCGCCCACCGTTCATAACTCAAGGTAACACAGAATGACACACAACATGCATATCACATGTCTAGTATCTAATACACAATCCTTTTCGGGTAAAACAAAACGATAGACATCTCATGTCTAGTATACAACTTTGTCCTCTCTCTATAATTCCTTGGCGAGAATTAAAACAACAACAACATGCATAGAAAGAACCTTTGATATCTCTCCTTACGTATCAACCTGGGTTCCCTTAACCTCTACTAATCATGCATAGAAAGTCTCCATGGCTTCGTATCGGTACCAAGAACGCTTGAATCGGGCACTCCAGTGAAAATGTAAGAATCTTAGAAAAAAAGTTTCCAAAACTTAATAATGATAACCGACCGCTACCAGGAGGGTAACCGATTACTCCATGCAAATCTTAACTTCCAGTAGCCAAAAGAGATTTAAAAACATAATTATGTAACCGGGTACTATCTAGAGGGTAATCCGATTACTTCAAACACAAAAGCACAATTCTGGTTTTCATTGCTACCTAATCCTTCCAAACTCATTCCAATCTCAACTAAAAGTTATAACAATTATCAACAAATGATTCCACACATATAGTAATCACACTACCAGAGTCTTAATGGGTGAACCATCATTGATTAAACTACCTTAACTTTAGTTTCAACAACGACTTAACAACTCCATTGTACATTCGTCTAAAAATACAATTCTTTATTACTTCCTTAAATTGTACTGTTAAAACCGTTTCTATACTGTGTTCACTTCACGCTTTGCGGTGGTCCTTTCATGCTCAAACATAATTCATCTTACTAGAGTTCTCCTGAACCCAAGGTGCTTACTCCAACACTCAACACAACTTCATATGGT
This sequence comes from Lathyrus aphaca, assembly GCA_963966055.1. Classification (NCBI taxonomy): domain Eukaryota; kingdom Viridiplantae; phylum Streptophyta; class Magnoliopsida; order Fabales; family Fabaceae; genus Lathyrus; species Lathyrus aphaca. The sequence goes on from OZ014521.1 coordinate 383,050,373, forward strand.
CCATACCAAATTCACCTCATTTTACTAAATGAAGCTTGTTCCTTCTCCGGTACTATACCTCACACCATTCCTTGGGTAATTTCAACACTTTCCGAATTGGTTTTTACTAAATACAACACCCTGATGCATTACTCTAAACCTTCTCTCCTCGGTCCTAATTGAGTACACAACCACAATCTTCTACTCTCCGTCCAGGGTATACTTGTCTCACTTGAAATGTGTAATCACATCCTTGTGTTACTCTTCACGCTTCACTACAACTTTAAGTTCCCATAAGTAAACAAATGTTCTTTACTTGTAACTTCGATCCATCCGTACGGTATTATCCAAATATATTCCTCGAAATCCTCTCATTCATCCATGATGCCACCACGATCTTAGGTCTGAAACACTAACAATTAACTCACTCCCAAACTTTACATCACATGTTTCACAAAGCATATTCTCCTTTCGCGGAATGAGATTTCTCAAAACTCTTGTCCATACCAGTGACTTTACGTATTCATTGATACATTGTGTAATACCCTAAAATTTTCCCTCTTATTTATTGCCAACCTCAAGTGGTTTATGCTTCCTCATTTTGTATGATCGTTTAAGCATCACATCGCATAATAAAACAAAACAAAATAAATCATGAATATTTACATACGCATGAGGCATGTGATCTGGCAAGGCTTGTCAATCATTAGAGCTCAAGAGAAAAAATAATGCTACAAAAATATCTAAGGTCATTTCCAAATTGACCTACCAACCAAAAGGAGAATCCATGTTTTTCTGATGTTAACCGGTTAACACATATGGTTAACCGATTAACGGGGGCGAGGTTTAGGCAAAACCTTCAAAAATTGGTTGCTTTCACCATTTCCCTCCACTTTTTCCTTTCCCTTCTTTCACTTTGTTTCACATTTCATTTTTCATTTCTCTTCACCAGAAATTTCTACCACCTTCTAGACCCTTCCACAATCTTCCAAGGAATATTCCAAGGAATATTCCCTAAGCCCTAACCAACTTTAACTAACTCCTACCCTTAGCTTAGGATCCAAGCCAATCTCCATACCCAAGCCTCATGCTAAGCCTACCCTCTATATAAGTCCTAATCACTCCAAAGCAAGGGGTTCCAACCTCATTTTACAAGTTACAACTTTATTCTCATCATTTTCACTTTCCAAATCTTTCATTTCTCTCTCAATTCTCCTCCATTTCCAAATTCTCCAAAGCTTCTCCATAGAAGTTCTTCAAGTTTTTCATTGAAACTTGAAGAACTTGAAGCTAGACCTTCATCAATCATCAAATCCATAGCTTATTGAAGAAGTGCTTCTGTTTTTGGATCGATTTTGGCTTATTGTAAGTGATTGTGCAAGTGTTCATCAAGAAGCAACATCAACCACATTTATTTTGCGTGTTCGTGGATCTTCGGTTTTCTTCTTCACTTGCGTTTCGATATACACCGCAACAATCACCAAAGCAATCCCCCGCTTTGTAGGTTGATGAATCCGATACCGATTCTTCGTGTTTAACTTATTGTCTTCATCTCGCTGTACGACATTCTTCGATAGCTTATCATTTGATTGCGTTTTATGCGTTTTTACGATTTGCTTGCAAGTTGTTAGTTTGGATTGTTCATAGCTAGAATTGTAGCTTAATTTAGGTTCTAATAGGTGTTAGAAGACCTTAGTTAAGTGGAAAATTCATGCTAACATGATCATGAGTGCATTAGGGGTTGTTAGAAGTGAGTTTGTGACCAAAGGTGCTTCTACATAGCTGAATTTTTGCATTATGTTCAGTGTTAACCGGTTAACGCATATGGTTAACCGGTTAACACGTTGTAATTTGCCCTGGTTTTTGAAAACTTGAGGGCGTTAACCGGTTAACCAATACCGTGAACCGGTTAACGCTGTTCCAACTTTGAAAAATGGCTTGTTTTCATGGCATGTTTGCATTGCATTGTTCCTTTAATCTTCACACATTGTTAGATCATGATTTTAGGGAATTATTAGGATCATTTTAGGGGCATGATTCTATATTTTCGATAGCTTTCTACACGTGTTCGTTAGTTTCCATTTTTGTGCATAAAAGTTGCATATATGTTCATAGAATTTTAGTGATCATTGTTTGCATTGCTTTGCATCATTCCTAGCATCACAATAAATGACACATCTCTGCACTTTGCATTGCATGATGAAGCATTTTAATTTTGTTAAATCATGTGCATGTTTGAAATTTTGCATAATGAAAGAAACCAAAATTCACTTAACTTGCATCATTCAATTGCATAATGATTTTGGCATTCCATTGATGATAATTCATTGCATTTATTGCATAAACCTTGCATGAATTTCTTGCATTTCCATTTTGTGCATTAAATCTCATTTTGTGCATAATTGAAAATAATCCAAATCTGTCTCACTTTTCATAGCTGTCTTTTCTCGTAGTAGCTGTAAAATGTATGCTGTTTGTTGCATTTTCACACTTTTTACACCTGTTTTGCATGCTGATTGTTAGCTGTAAAAAGTTGTTTGCATTGTGCATTGCAATTCATCGTTGTTTGTGCATTTAGGAGCTGTTTGTGGATCCCGTCGGGTAGGACGAACGATTTGGGGTGCTAATACCTTCCCAGTTCTTAACCAACTCCCGAACCCAGATCTTTGGTTTGCAGGACCTCGTCCTTTCCTTTTTCCTCAGGTTTGTGCAGCATTACCTTTCCCTTTCCTTCGGGATAAAAATTCCTGGTTGGCTATTCTACCTTTTCCGCGCCACTTTCGTGTTTGTACTAGGATGAAAATCCCGGGAGCAACAGTTGGCGACTCTGATGGGGATCGAACCCAGAATCTCTATTTTCCCTGAAGAGTCAATCCTAGTGCCTATTTGTTTATGTTTCTTTGGGTAATTACATGTGTGCTACTGTATGCTTATTTACTGTTTTATTTACATTTTTTACTTTACAACATTTATTTACCGCTTTCAATATTTATTTTCCATGCATCATATATATTGGACTGTCTGGCTGTGTTGGTTTGCATTTTTTTCTGTGGGTGGGAGTTACTATCAGATAAGCCAACTACCCGTCTTGAGTGCACCATAGGATTAGCGTGGACAGACACTATACTCGCATGGTTACATGATGAATGGCGATGTGTTCCACATCCAGATTGCGACCGTCTTGGAACTATTGTGTGGGTTTTTTTCCTCACTTCAGGGTACGACCTCGATAGTTATGTGCATCTGGTGACCGATCTTCGAGGACCTTAGTGGAAACACCCCTCTCTAGTGATGACAGTGGCAGACCACATTTGTTGGAAAACCCACTCACATCCGAGGGTCCACTGGGAACTCGCATAGGATGGCCTGATTCTCTCATAGGAATCCAGTTAAAGCAAACTGTCCATATGATGATAGTATTGTACCCTTCAGGATGAATGTACTCTTGTTTCTTGATTCAGTGCTTGAAGCTGGGGACTTATGAGGGATGCTTGTTTCTTTGGACTATGTTGAGATCTCCCTGAGTAGTACATAATGCCAAACCGATTCCCTGATTTGGTCATGAGCCATTTCTCGAAAATGGTGAACATATTATTGCTGCTCGACTTTGAGAGTCCGTGATGTTGACCCAATTATCACACCCGTGATATGGGAGGGGTTTACAGGTTTGCAGGAACCCTAAAACTTCCAAAAATACCCACTTTGCCAGTATTGTTTAGTATTGTGATCTGGTTCTTTGGTTCCTTGGTTTTGAGATCTTGGATTCCTGTTCAGAGGAACTTATATTGTGATGTTGTGATCCTGCTCATACACATGAATATATGCTTGACACATCACAGACACGTCACCGATCACATGCCTTGCATTGCATAAGCATTATGACATCATTAGTCATTGGGTTCTTTTTCATTCTCAGGGTTCATACTATTCTCGATTCCCGGTCATACTTCTGCTTCAGAGATGGAAGTCGTCAGTAAAAGGACTGTGCATTACAAATTCTTTGATACCAAAGTGGATCTGATCAACTAGATGGTGTATCTTATTACCCCAGGTCAACTAGGATACTTCAAGGAGAAATATGGTGATATTCTGGATTTGGTAGTTGATCTAGATAGTTCTCAAAGGAGAACCATTCATACTTTGTTGCAGTACTATGACCCATGACTCAGGTGCTTCACCTTTCGCGACTTCCAGTTAGGCCCTCTACTTGAAGAGTATTCTGAGATTTTGGGGGTGCCTCTCAAAGATCAGATTCCTTTCAACTCCGAGATGATCAAACCGACTCATTCTGACATCGCCAAAGCTCTTTATTTGAGCTCATCTGAAGTGTCCGACAATCTGATTGCTACCAAAGCAGGGGTGCTTGGTTTCTCTCTAGAGTTTCTGGTTAGAAGAGCTGGAGAACTTGCTGTGGTAAATCGGTGGGATTCAGTTTGTGCCATCCTAGCATTGTCCATATATGGGATCATCCTGTTTGCTGATATGGATAAATTCGTGGACATGAACGCCATTCATCTGTTTGTACTAAAGAATCCGGTGCCCACTCTCCTGGGTGATCTTTATTATTCAGTGCATTACAAGAACGAGAAAAGACGGGGTGGCTTGGTCAAGTGTTGTGCTCCCTTATTCTACATATGGTTTATGAGGCACCTACCTACCACTGAGGTCTTCACTGATCCCAATGCTGTTTGGGCCCAAAAGCTGAGTACGTTGTCTGCTAGAGACATTAGATGGTTTACTTTGAGGATGAAAGGGAAGAAATTCATCGCTAGTTGCGGGAACTATCTCAACGTGCCTTTATTAGGAGTATCAGGGGGTATCAACTACAACCCTATTCCCCTGAGAAGACAGTTGGGGTACACTCTCAAAGATGTCCCCGATAAATCAGAGTTGTTCCAAACTTTCTATTTCTCGGAAAAGGATAATCTTCCATTGGCCAGGAAGGTTGCAGGCTCCTGGAAACTGATTAGAAGGAAGGGAACATCATGCTTGGGTAAAAGCAATAACCAGATGTTCCCCGAATTCGAAGCCTGGATAAGGGAGAAGGCTCAGGTGTCTCTAATCCCTTTCTCTGTACCAATTCCACCTCATGCAACTGTGCCATTGGAGGACTACAAGAAACTGAAGGCCTTGGTCCAATAGCTCAGAGAAGAAAACCAGGAGGCTAGCAACTCGTGTCAGAAGCTGAAGATTTAGAACCAGAATCTAGAAGAGAGAGCTTATCAAGCCGAAGAGTTAGTCAGGATCAAGTAGTAAGACTTCGAAGAACGAGAGCTCTACTTCAAGAAAAGGCGTTTAACTGAGATCCACAGGGCAGGTTGTAATACCTCAAAATTTGCCCTCTCATTTCCTCAACATTTTGCATAACATTTAATATACATAAGTTCATAAAATAATCAAAAGCATTGCATCATACTTATCAAAGTTAAGGTAGAGGCATGTGGTCAAGTATTGAAGCAACTGAAGGCTATACAAAGGCCATTAAAGGGCCACAAAGCTTCTCAACATTGTGTAAAGGGTTCACAACATCCCACAAGTCTCCATTTGAAGTCTCAAGTCATGGAAAGATTTGGTTTGATCAAGGAAGTCAAGCAGTGCAACATCTCATGATGAAATGGTCCAAATTAGGGTTTCATTTGTGAAGGACTTCCCCATGAATTTTTGATTCAAAGTGGATTCTATTGTGTTCTATATGACAACAAGTGTATACGGTTCAAATTTCATCCACAAATTCATTTTGGAAGAGGTTCAATTGGTCAGATGATTGAAAATCAAGAAATTAGGGGAAAGTCAAATACAATGAAGAAAAAGTCAACTCCTGACTTTTTGAGATCAAAATCATGAAATTAGGGTTACAAGGATCCTATGGTCCAAATTTGATCAAGAAATGATGGAGGAATCAAGAGAAATCAAGAAAACCAAAACTTACCATTTTTGGAAAATTAGGGTTTCCAAAAATGGCAAGTTTTGGCTATTTTTGCAGCTACTTTGAATGAGGCCTTCTCCCAAAATAAGAAAGATATGAAAATTCTACTTGGAGCCAATTAAAGAGGGCATCTTGAGCTTCAAATCCATAGCTGGAACTCCTCTATAGCATAAAAAATGAGTGAGATATGATATTGGCAAGTTTGGACAATTCAAGGCCCAAGGCAAGTCATGGGCAGGGAAAATGCAGGCCAGTGCGTGCGCGCCTTGCTTTGCATTTAATCAAATAGGTGGAGGATCAAATGGAAAGCCACTTTTCTTGGTCAAAAATCCTAAAATGAATTTTTAGTGAACTACAAAGTTGTTCATATACATGATTACTACAACTTTCATATTCAAGGTTTTTCCATTGATCAACGGATTGGGAGTTATGAAAGGTCAAAGTAAGGGTCCTACATTGGTCAAGTCATAAGCAAGTTGCCTAGGCATGCCACGGATCCTCAGGCCCAAGTGTACAAGTTTTTGACTGAATGTTCATAGCAACATTTGAGTAACTTAGAGGACTTATTTCATTTTAAGGGAACCATCAAAGTTATTCTATGAATTGTGTTCTTTAATTTGCACATAAGAACCATAGGAATTGATACCTTGGGTACCAAGTTATAACCTATGGAAGATCACCAGTGGCACTGAAGTTTCTTAGGAGTCAAGGCATGATTTTGTGAGAATGCATTGTTCAGTTTAGCCTCATGTGTTCTTGTTAGCAGGTCATCATCTCAAGGCATCATATTAGAGGTGCAAGTCATGCCATACATGAGCATAATGTCATCTTATGCATGATCATGCATGCTTATGGTGAAACCAAAATGTGAGAAGCTTGAAGCATTGAAGTAAGAGCTGCATTGCTTGTATCTCCACCCTACATCACTTACACCTCACCATAAGAGCATGAGGATGCTTACATTGAATCCAATTCGAGCAAGGCAAGGTGTTATTTGCTTCAAGCTCACTATGATTAACAAACTCACTACACTTGGAATGCAATTATGTGCATGCTTAATCACACCAGCTAGCATGGAGAACAAGCAGATAGATTAGCATTGGCTTTGTTGCAATATTGACCTCAGTTCCATGGTAATTGTCATGAGAGCCATCTTAGAGGATCCAGCTCGAGCAGTGGAAGATTCTAGAGATTCCAACTCATAACCAACTTGACTCAGCTTCAACTGAATCCACTCAGTTAACCAGGGTTCTAACCCTGGTTCTAACTGATAACCAGAGGTCAAGGACTCTATAAAAGCAAGAGCTCAATGCACATTCAAGGCTAAGATTCATTTTGCTCGAAATTCATCATAGAGTTCATCCTTCGTGCTATGATTTTTCTCTGCAAATTCAGTGCAAATTGAGGGGATCTATTTTCATCTCTTACCAGCATTCTCCATTTGATTCATTGAGTATCATCATCATCATCAATTCAGAGCTCTTCTTCCATGGCTGCAGTCAAGTAACTTCTTCAAATTGCACCATTGAGAATCTATGCAATTTGTCCAGGTTTGCATTCATCTCCATCACTCCATCATCAGTCATCATCATATCACCTCCCTCTTCATCAAAGGAATGAGTTCCATAGAGAAATTGGATTGAGATAGCAAGAATCAAGTTCAATAGCATCTCTACATTTTTCAAGATACAGTGGAATTCATCAACATTAGAGTGTTTATTTCACTTGATTGTGGATCAAGAACACATCACCTTGAGATTGGGATCCTCACCTCTGGTTTTCTTCAACTAAGAACTGCTCTGCAACTTCAGGTTCTTCCTCAAAATTCTCTTGCTCGTTTTCACCTTTTTTTAATGGATTTCTGATGTGTGAAGCTTAATAGAAGCTCTGGATAATCTGGCTAGTTGATAGGCCTCTTACAGGCTTAGATGACATTTTTAGGTGCATTTTGTTTGGCTTCGATCTGCTTTGTTCTTGAATAAAAAATAAACTCTAGGCATGGATTATTTATGTGCGCATGTAGACGAGTAAGATGATAGTCTTAGATTTTATTATTGTTAGGTTTTGAGCAAACTCTAACCAGACTATGATCGGAGAAGATGACCGGAGGCTAGCTCCGGCCATCTGAACAGTAACCATAGGTTTATCTCAACTTTAAGTCACAACCATCAGATCCTCTCAATCCAATGAACCAGAGCTCGCCAATGCATTAAAAAACACATGGCAATCACGTGCACGTTTTGTGAAGGAATGCTCAGGCTGCTTTTGCACCCCCAACACGTACGTCCTAGGCCCAATTCAATTGTTTTTGATGCTTTTAACACCCCCAGGCCCATACCAACTCAGTCCATTTCACTTTTTTTTATTTCTTTTTTTCATCTTTATTCATTTTTCGTTTTGGCTTTTTAAAAATACCAAAACCTCATAAAAAATTCTCAATTAATTCATGAGAGATCCTTGAATTTTTCTTTAATTTTTCATTATTTTTTTCATTTTTGTATTTTATATTTTAGTCAGAATTAATTTCTCAATTGAATTAATTTCTATTTTTCCTTTTTTTGACCAATCATCTTGTATATTTTCTTTATCTCAAACCACAAAACATAAATGGCCCAATCTTTTTGCATTAGTCAGTAGACTTATCAAGGTTCCTCGCCATATTTTTGTTTTGATTTTTAGGTCCTTCTAAGCCATGTATAGAACCCTTGCCTTCCCATACATGTCCCTAAACCATAATCCACTTCCATACACCATTTGAACCCTCAAAAATGGGAATTTTTATGAGATTTTAGTGTGCAATTCACTCTCTGGATTTTGTATTGAGTTGTTGAGTTTCATAATTTTCTTAGGTCATTTGATATTTTTTCCAAGTTACTTAAGTCATAAATCATATTTTAGTCCTTCCATTCCCTTCCTTTGATCCCATTAGTGTAAAACCTTTATGTTATTTCTTTGAGGTCCAAATCTTGAGTCTCTTAGATCATTTAGGAGGTATATAAGTGTTAAGTACAACCCTTGGTTCTTCACCTTTAAGTTTTAGGTTTGCCTTGAGTCCTAAGTCATACATGCCTCATTTTAACCTAATCTTCCTTCTCCTTCCATGTCAAACACGTCTAATGCCATTTGCACATGAATTAACTTCATCTTATCCTTGTTTTGAGTCTTATAAGTGTTTTTTGGTCATCCATACCTGTCCATCTCATTTTAGAATCTTTTTATTTCTATTTGAACTTCATTTGTCCCTTAAAGAACTTTAAAAAAATCCTAATTTGAGCACTTAACCTTAGGATGCTTCTTAACCCATCATTTGTGAACATTTTTCAAGTATAATTTCCATTTTATTTTGTTGTCAAGCCCCTGGTTTTTGTATGGGGAGGTCAAGTCTCTTTGGTTATTTTTGAATTCTTTTCTAAGTCATTTTGTTGCATCTTTAAAACCATGTTTCTACTTGCATTCTCCCACCTTTCAATCTCATATTTGAATACCTTTAACTTGAATCTCTTCCTTCTCATTTGATCTATTCATTTCCTTCACTTCCATATAGTGTTAAGTTCTGGATTTTTCATATACTTTTGATTTTAAGAGATTTTAGCAATAACAAACACTTAGGTTATCTTTCTAATCTCATCCTTAGGGTTTAGTAGTACTTTAGGGCATAGTTTAACTTTAATCCCATTAATCCCTTAAGATACTTTTGAATTGAATTAGCTACTGAATTTTTAAGTTTGTTACCTTATAAGATGCTTTGGGCTTAGGTATTAACCATATAAGTTCACTAATCTCTTCCTTAGATAGTGTGAATGGTTTGTGAAGATTTACCATGTAATAATTGTTCATTTTTGCTTTATCATGCTAACATTTGTTTTGTAGGGTGGAAGATTGAGGTAATATTACTTCATTCTTATTCCTTATGCATGTTAATTGTGTTTTCTTTAGCACTTTGTGCTTTGTTCATAGGTTCCCCTTTCTCTCTTTAGATTCAACTTAACTTCCTTAGGAAGTAAGTTGAATTCTAACTTGTTCTTTCTTCTCCTTAGGTTAGAATAACTCATTAACCATAGTATCACACTTTGTACATAATATGATGACTTAAGTTTGTGTCTTAGTCCCCCATTATCTTTGACCTTTGCCTTTTGAGTCTTCTCTTCTCATCTTCAAACAAAATTCAAAAATACTTAACTAATGCATGAAAGGATCTCTTGTGTATAGCCTTATTCCATGGGGCACTTGCATTCATTCCATCTTGGAATGGTGTAGGCTTGTCTAGCATGATGCACAAGTCTTATCAAGGGGTTGTTTCACAAAAAAATCTAAAATATATTTCTTCACAAAAGCAACAAAAAACATCTAATAAAGTTCAACAAGCTAGTGAACTTAAACCCTAATTCATGGAAACAAGCCTTGGATAAATTCTCCTTGCTTGGTGTGCTTGTTCTATTATTCCATCTTAGAATGTAGTAGCAAGTACATATTCTAGGGAAAAGAGTTTGAATTCACTTCCTTGTGACAAATTCATAAAAAACTCTTGAAAAGCAAATAACAAACAATAAGCGACTATCCTGCGGGAACTTCTCTTTCTCATCTCATTCATTCCGAACGCGAACTTGCGAGGACTTGTCTCGCATGCAAGACGGTAAACGCACTCGTACCAGATGAGACTGCAACACCTGAGCATAGACATACGCAGTTCCAGTTATAAAAAACACAAACAAATAGTTCCCGCCTTAGTTAGGCGAACTACGTCGAATCTGATCCTCATTATCCCGATGAGGTACGTAGGCATGGGGGTAGGGCCCGTTCGAGCACATTCTTTATTTTCCCTACATTTTCCCTATTCTTTCTTTTTATTCTCTCTTTTCCAATTCTTTATCATTTCAGTTCCAGTTCCAGTTAGCAGTTCATTCGTTCAGCAATAGTTATATTCTTTTACCCTTTGAAACAAAACAAACAAGCGTGGATCCAGTCGGGTACGGTGGACGGTCTAGGGTTCTAATACCTTCCCAGGTCGTAACCGACTCCTGAACCCAGATCTTTGGTTCGCAGGACCTTGTCCTTTCCTTCTTCCTCAGGTTTGTGCAGCATTACCTTTCCCGTTCCTTCGGGATAAAAATGCCTGGATGGCGACTCTACCTTTTCCGTGCCACTTTCGCGTTTGTACTAGGATTAAAATACCGGGAGCGACAACTGGCGACTCTGCTGGGGGCCGAACCCAGAATCTCTGGTTTCCCTCATAGAGTCAATCCTAGCGCCTGTTTGTTTTTGTTTTCTTTGGGTGTTTATATGTGTGTGTGTTGTTGTGTTTATTTACTGTTTTCCTTTACAGTTTACTTTACAACTTTATTTACTGCTTTCAGTATTTATTTCACATGCATCATACTGGACTGTGCTGGTTTCATTTTTTCTGTGGGATGGGCTTTGTTACTGTGAGATAAGCCAAATACTCGGCTTGAGTGCACCTAGGATTTAGAGTGGTTCCACTTTGGCTTCATGGCATCTTGCTATGTTGGTATTAGTGAGTTCCACGCCTTGACTTGCGACCTTCTCGGAAATGTATTGATGCCGAAATATTTCTGGGGCAATACACTACCTTGATAGTTATGTGCAGTCAAGGAACCAATTATTGAGAACCTTTGTGGAAACATCCCTCTCCAGTGATGACAGTGGCATACCACATTTGTTGGCAAACCCAGTCGCATCCGAGGGCCCACTGGGAACCCGCATAGGATGACCTGGTTCTCTCATAGGAATCCAGTTAAGGCAAACTGTTTGTATGACGATTGTATTGTACCCTTCAGGATGAATGTACTATTGTTTCTCGATTCAGTGCTTGAAGCTGAGGACTTATGAGGGATGTTTGTTTCCTTGGACTCAACTGAGACCTCCCTTAGTAGTACATAATGCCAAACCAATTCCCTGATTTGGTCATGAGCCATTTCTCGGAGATGGTGAACGTATTATTGCTATTCGTCTTTGAGAGTCCGTGATGTTTGACCCGAGTAGCACACCCGTGAGGTTGGGAGGGGTTTACAGGTTTGCAGGAACCCTAAACTTCAACATACCCATTATGCCAACACACTTCAGTGATATGATCTTGTTTTGTTAATTATGGATTCTGAAATCATGAACTCCTGATCAGAAAGATACTTGTGATGATGTTATGGCCTTGCACAGACACTTGATTACCTGATTCACTACACATACACATCACTGATCACATGCCTTGCCTTGCATAAAATCATAACATCATTAATCATTTTGTGTTCTTTTTATTCTCAGGGTTCATTACCTCCTATTCCTGGTCATATTTGCTGCTTCAACATGGAGATTCCAAGGAAGAGAAATGTCCATTATACTTTCCCACATCCAGAGACAGATGGTATTCAGAAGCTAATTAGCTTGATGGGTGAAAAAGTGCTTGATGATTTCAGAAAAGAGTTTGGAAAGATCCTAGACTATGTGAATAAGCCAACCACTGACCAGAGGGATAACTTGCAATCTCTATTGCAGTTCTATGATCCACAGCTGAGGGTCTTTGTTTTTCCTGACTACATCTTGGCTCCCACATTAGAAGAGATATCCATCATCCTCAGAATCCCCATAAAAAATGGTGCTCCTTATTATGGTTTAGAGAAGACCCCTTCATCCAAAGATATAACTGATGATTTTCTTCTGGACTTATCCAAGGTTAGCAGAGAATTGGATGCCACCAAAGGTAAATGACTTTTCTTAGATTTTCTTATCAAGGAAGCTCAAGATATGGCCTCTGAAAAAAAATGGGCTAAGTTCAGCACCTTGCTTGCTTTGATAGTGTATGGGACTAGTTCCCACTTTGCTAGGTGACTTTTACTATGGAGTTCACCACAGGAATGAAAAGAGGAAGGGACATGTAAATTGCTGTGCTCCCCTATTTGCTTATTGGTTTGTAAGGAAGCTCCCTAAATCAGGACCTTTCCAGGATTTAAAACAATCTTGGAAGTGGTCCAAAAGATTAATGGGCTTAACCTCAGCTGACATTGTATGGGGATGCAACAGAGATCTTGCGGGCAAAAAAATATTGGTCAGTTGTGGTAGCTTCCCAAGTGTGCCTTTGATAGGAAGGAAAGGTGGGATCAGTTACAATCCTGTCTTGTCTAGGAAGCAATTTGGTTATCCATTAAGAGTTGTGCCTTTGATTGAAGAGGAAAATGAATCTTTATACTTTTCAGCAGAAGGAAACCTCAAGAAGAGCATACTAGCATCCCAAGCTTGGGAGGTTACATTGATGAAAAGGAAGAAATACTTTGGGAGAGTAGATCCCAATACTTATGATCCTTTTTCCAGCTGGTTGTAGGATCGTGTGGAGACCCAGTTGCTCCCATTTTATAAAGAAACACCTCTCTACCCTAAGGAGGTAGCACCCATAACTTCAGTGCCTCTTCAAGAATATCAAAAGTTGGAAGCCTTGGTTCAACAACCCAGGTTGGAGAATCAAGAAGCTTACAATTCATGCCAGAAATTGAAGATGCAAAACCAAATATTGGAGGAAAGAGCTCACAAAGATGAAGAGATGGTCAGGCTCAAGCAACAAGACTTTCAAGAGAGAGAGAGAGCTCTACTTCAAGAAAAAGGGATTAGCTGAAACTCACAAGGCGGCCCAGCGTCGGAAGGAGAAGAAAGATTTTAATGAAGCTAATGAGGCTGTCACCTTATGGCAAGAGAAGTGGGAAGACAACTTGAGAAAACAGAAAGAGCTAGAGATCAAGCACAAGCTGGAAATCAAGAGTCTTCAAGATTCTTTGGATGGACAGAGAGAGCTCCTTCAGAAGGCTTATCATCAAGAGAAGAGTCATCTCTAAAGTCTAGCGGAAAGCCAACAAGCAGTAAAGGAAGCTAAGAGAGAAATATAAGAGTTGAAACTGAAAGCTGATGTCAAGAAAGTCAAAACTGATCCTATTACAAGCCAAGAAAGTGAAAAGGTGTTCCTACAACAAATTGAGGAATTGCATGCCTCCTTTGACCTTAGGGATATCCTAATTCATAAGCTTAAGTAGGAACCCACACATCCGGATATAGCTCAGATGTTGCAAAATGTCAAGCGCCTTAGTTGGAGATTACAGGATGTAGATCTTCCTAAGCTTTAGTTTTGTATGCATATGACTTGGATTACCCACAGGCTTGTTGTGGGAATCCCATCTCTCTTGATGTACCTTTCCTTTCTTGGCATATGAATTTGTACCTTGAGGATTTTTGTTATTTCATTTGTCCTCTGATTTACCTGAAGTCTTTGGTTATTATCTATTGCACGGACACAAAGTAAATGCCACCACTTCAAGTTTGAATGTCACACAGGATTTTCTTACAAGGGATATTTTCTCAACACCAGAATGGGAAAGTAAATGGAATCTTGAGGATAAAAGGAACACATTGCATTGCATACACATCATTTGCCTTTCTTCTTTGTTTTTGCAGGTTTCCTACAAGTTGCTTAACTTATTTGAGTTTCAGGAAAAGATTGCGAGGGCCGCCAAGACCCATCATCTTCGACAAAATATCCCACATTGTTACACAACTCGTAACAACCAGAGGACAATCATGGATGCTATGCAAACTGAGCTTAATGAGTTCCGTACCAGAATGGGGGAATTCATGGTCATGATGCAAGGGATGGCTCAGGGACAAAAATATTTGAGAAATGCAATTCAGGGGCTCAACCCTCCTCAGACTAATCCTCCTGTAACCACTACTGAAGTACAAGTGATTCCTCCCAACACCAACAATGGCCCAGGTGGACCTCAAGTTCCAGAACCTGGCACAACAACCTTCATTCCAGTACAAGACAAACAGGAGGATCAGTTCACTCCTTTTAACAATGATATGGGGTTTGGTGGAGAAGGAAATCTTCAAGACTTTTTGATGCTTGCTGAGAAAGTCAAAGCCCTAGAGTGTAAAGACACTTTGGGGATAGATGTGTCTGACATGGGCCTAGTCCCTGGGGTGGTTATTCCTCACAAATTCCGGCCACCTACTTTTGACAAATATAATGGTAGCTCCTGCCCTAAAACTCACTTGTAGGCATTCTATCGAAAAATTGATGCCCATACTAGGGATGAAAAGCTCTGGATGTACTACTTCCAGGATAGTCTCTCCGGAGGATCCTTGGAATGGTATATGAAGCTAGAGAGAAGCTCTGTGAGAAGCTGGAAGGAATTGGGAGAAGCATTCCTCAAGAAATATCAGTATAATATCGACATGGCATCCAGTCGCACTCAACATCAGAGTCTGACTCAGAAAAACTCGGAGAGCTTCAAAGATTACGCACAGAGGTGGCGTGAAGTGGCCGCCAGAGTGCAACCACCTTTGCTGGAGAGAGAAATGGTAGACCTGTTCCTGGATACCCTCCCTGGGCATTTCATGGAGAGGCTAGCTGGATGTTCCTCAAGTGAGTTTTCAGATATCATCTTGACTGACGAGAGGATAGAAAGTTGGATCAAGCAAGGGAAGCTTAAGAATGGGGGCGCTTCAAATTCTGGTGTCAAGAAACCCTTCTTGAAGAGGAGAGAAGGAGAGACTGAGGCAGTATACGCGCAGAGGGGATGAGGTAATAGAGGGGTTTATCAGCAAGTGGCCCCTGTCACTATCTTAGCTCAACCTGTTCAACAGCAAGTCCAACAACCACAACAACAATGCCAACAAGGGTATCAACAAAGAGCTCCTCGTCCATAGTATTCTTAGAGGACCAGAGAGAGGTAGTTTGAAACTCCGCCGATTTCCTATTCACAACTTTTGAAGAATCTCCTCCAACTCCAGTTGGTTCAGCTCTGAACTTTGCAACCCCCAAAGCTAGGGAAACTTCCTGAAGGTTACGATACAAACGCCAGATGCGAATTTCATTTCGGAGCCCCTGGACATACCACGGAAAACTGCAAAGCCTTGAAGTATGTGGTTCAAGACCTACTGGATTCTAAAGCAATTAATTTTGCTCCTACTCCTAATGTAATACAGAACCCCATGCCTCCTCACGGGGGTACAGTTGGGGCAGTTGACGATGGGGAGAATCTAAACTTGGTGTGTGATATCGACGACCTGCAAACTCCGTTGAATGTTGTTAAAGCGTGTTTTTCCCTGAGGGGTGTGTTTGTAGGTTGTGGAAGTGATTGTCCAGGATGTGTTGAAACGCCAAGTGGTTGTGAGCAGTTAAAAAAAGGGATCCAAAGTATGATTAATAAAGGAGTTTTACAGTTTGACAAAGTTGTAAAAGAAAGCGAAGTCTCCACAGTAACCATTTTCTACGATCCATCTCAAGTTCCCACACGGGCCAGAGTGGCACCGATAACGATTACCACTGCAGGGCCAATAATGTATCAAAGTGATAAAGCCATTCCCTGGAGTTATGGTGGTGAAGTATATTGTAACGGTCAGAAACAAGATTTGGCCACGTCTAGCACGACCAGCACGACCCCAGCTCAAGTAGAAAACGTTGGAGTAGGGGGCTTTACTAGAAGTGGAAGGTTATTTGCGCCGGAAACACTAATAAATAGTGTGATACCACCCAGAGATACCGCATAAGCCCAGGCTAAGGCAAGAGGGAAGCAACCAGTGGTTGTCAATGAGCCCATGCCAATAACTGATCCAGACATTACCTTTGATAAAGAAGCTGAAGAATTTTTGAGAATTATCAAAAAGAGCGATTACAAGATTGTGGACCATCTACAACAAACCCCATCGAAGATTTCCATCTTATCTTTGCTAATGTGTTCCGACTCCCACAAGAAAGCTCTCTTGAATATCCTGAACAAGGCTTATATGCCTCAGGATATTTCGGTAAAATCAATTAGAAGCGGTGGTATCTAGTGTCAATGCCAATCATGGATTGGGTTTTACGGACATGGATCTGACATCTGAAGGGCGTGCTCATAATCGGGCACTGCATATCTCTTTAGAATGTAAAGGTGCAGTACTTTCTCACGTGTTGGTAGACATCGGATCATCGTTGAATGTTCTTCCCAAGAAGGTATTGATGAAGTTGGACTATGATGGAGTAATTCTAAAGCCCAGCGACCTGGTGGTTAGGGCATTTGATGGGTCGAGGAGATCAATGTTCGGGGAGGTGGATTTACCAATTAAAGTAGGTCCACAAATCTTCAATACCACATTCTAAGTGATGGATATACAGCCTGCATATAGTTGTTTGCTGGGAAGGCCTTAGATACATTCAGCAGGGGCAGTATCATCCACACTTCATCAAAAGCTGAAATTCGTTTGGGAAAGCCAAATTGTAACAGTCTGTGGGGAAGAGGACATCTTCATCAGTCATCTAGCTTCATTCAAGTATGTGGAGATGGATGGCGAGATAGTTGAGACTCCATGTCAGGCTTTTGAGCCCCTGAAAACTGAACTAGCATCTTCATTAGCAGCTTCTTCTGAAGAACCAAAGAAGGGGGTTTCCATAGCCTCTTATAAGCAAGCTCTTGAGGTGGTAGAATCGGGGATGCGAGAAGGCTGGGGCAGTCCAGTAGAAGTGCCAGAAAAGAAAGATATGTTTGGGGTTGGCTACCATCCTGGGCAGTCATCATCTGGACCGAGTGCTAGAGGTCGTTAAGGCCCGATTACCTTCACGAGTGCGGGAATGGTGGATTACGGAAGCATCAGTGTCGTGCAGGATGACACAGTTGATAGTGACTGTGACTTAGATGAGTGGATCAGGACTTCTGTTCCAGGGACTCAACTTAGCAACTGGTCGTCTAAAAGGATTATCTCAGTCACCTCCTTCGAAGAGTAATAATTTTTGTTTCTGTACTCCAGCACTATGTCTTGCCCGGGGCATAGTAGCTTTTTGTAAGGGTTCTTTTGTTCCTAACACAATTCATAATCATAAATAAAGCTGACTGTCATACCCTAATTTTTACCCTGAATCGCCAAAAATTCATTTATCTGACTGTATTTTCACTTTGCATCGACTGCATCGCATATCATATACTTTTCATCATGCATAATGCCCGAATTATCAGCCAAAATACATTTGTTAGATTTACAGTCGATTCGGTCAAAATAAAAATCAACTGTGCAAATTAATGGACGAAAAAACCGAGCTTGCAAACATCAATTATATTAATTTGTGTTTCACATATTTTAATATGATGTGCTCATTTTAATTTCTCAGAAACTTTTTCAGTCGCACTTTGATCAGTTGTGCCTTTTAATCGGTCTACTTATTTCAAAATTTGATCAAACGCTGTATTTTTTCAATACATATATTTGGTGCTGGTCATTTTGGTGCGTTCTTTTTTTTTGGCAACTTTGGTACCGGATAGTGTATCCGTTTTAAACTGTTTTTTTTAATTAATTGATAATTATTTCATTTAAATCAGATTTTTAATTTAGATTTATTTTATTGTTAATTTTATTTTTACATTTTTTATTTTATAATATTTAAAATTTGTTATAGCTCTTTTTAGTATTGCTTCATCATTAAGTATCATAAAAAGGTTTTGTTTTGTTGCTCCATATATATGCATTGTAACGGCTACAATCTATACATAGAAAGTGACTCATCATTCATTACCAGACAAAAATTTTGTACCCTCCTATTATTTTTCTCTTCATAGACTAAAGACTTTTTCAGAAAAAAGGAGACCACTACTTGCAGCGAGCAGGGAGCGGTCCCCAAAGAAAAGAAAAACATAAACTCTCACTCATAAATAATACCCTCTCTCTGTGCACAACATCACCACAACATCTCCTTCGTTTTCCAAAAAAAAACCATTTTCTTATTACATTTTGACTCCAATACAAACCACAATACATAAACTTCTTCACCCACTTTTACATTTTATTTCTTTCATATATCACAAAACACTCATCACTATAGACAAGACGTACCTTCATGCTACTGTACATGCACCCCTTACATCCACCATCTTCCCTCTTCTTCATATAAACACAACAACACCTACTAACAATAGGACTCCCTTTTCATTTTTCTTCCACCAACTTTCATCAAACTCATAACCTTGCAACAAACACCCTCTATCTCATACTTTTGTTTCTCCAATAAATAAAATTTTCATGTAGACATCATCTTTATCACCATACAAAGTTCCATTAACTCCATAAATTCCATAAAAATACCTACAAAACCATGTTAAAATCTCTTTTCCAAAACCATTAAATCCATAACTCATCAACATGTTCATTTTCTTTGACAAACTTTCTTCTTCCATTTTTTTTAATCATTAAAGTCATCACTTTTAACATAAAAATACATCACTTCTAACACCATTTTCTAACTCAACTTGAATCACCTTTCATCTTGACCATAAACCACAAGCCACCAAAACTCACCATTAAACACCCTTCATCATTGCTTCCATATTCAAACTGTCCAAGCATTAACTTCAGCAACATCACACTATAGCCTTCACAAACCGCATAACACTCCACCTGCAACAACAACAACAACAACAACTACTACTACAACCATCGTTCCATACAACATCGAACAGTGACGAGAGCAAAACGAGAAGCAAGACACAAACATAACAGCAGTGGAGCAAAACGGGCGGAAGGGAATCACGTCGAGCAGACGGAAATGCACGCGATATCGTGAGAGAGAGAGAAAGCACCAAATACTTTTCTAAAAAACAAACAGTAAGAACTTCATTTCGTAACGTAACATTTGCCTTGTCTTACTTTAATGCACATACATGGTTATAATATAGTTTTTCTTTACTAAAATCACATTTCAATACATTCATTATAATCAATAGTTTTCTACTGATATATATATATATATATATATATATATATATATATATATATATATATATATATATATATATATATATATATATATATATATATATATATATATATATATATATATATATATATATATATATATATATATATATATATATATATATATATATATATATATATATATATATATATATACACATCTCACATTTCAACACACACACACACACATATATATATATATATATATATATATATATATATATATATATATATATATATATATATATATATATACATATATATATATATATATATATATATATATATATATATACTTATGTTTTTTTTCAAATTATATAATATTTATCCATGCATAATATATGTTTGTTTAGTATGTATATATCGTACTGTTTCAAGTTATATATAATGTCGGTTTCTTTTTTTTTAGTATATATATAAAAGTTTGGTTTTATAAGTTTGGTTTGATACTGTAGGTTTTATTTCTTATTAATAAATATTTACACACTTTAATTAGTTTGGTAGATGCATACTTATTTCATTTTATTTGTGAATATATATACACTTTAGTTTTTCTCATTTACTTATGGGTCCAAAGACAATTAATTAAGAACGTTATCCCATTAATATTTCGAAAATAAAAAACAATGTATTCATTTCTAAAAAAAATAACTTCCAAAAAATATTTTATTTTAAGTGTTTTAATTACTTGTTTATTTTCATTAAAAAAAATATATGTTTCCATAAAAATCCAAAAATGCTAATTATTTATTTTTAAATTGTGATTTATTTTAGTTTGTTAATTGTTTTGTTAAATATTTAAAATATCAAAAAGATTTTCATTTAGTTAGAACTAACGTTTCTTTCTTATTCATTTGTTCACTTGACATTGATACATAACTCTGACTTTTTGACCGCAGCCCTACCCCATTTGCCTTGTACATTTCCATTTACTTTATTTTACTTTTTCATTCCATTTCATTTGCAAATAGCAACATTTTCTTTAGTATTAGGAGCTTGCACCCATTTACAGTATTGCTTTTATCATTTCAATCCAAAGGGAAAGAACTCTTGCAGTTGATTCAATGTCATAGGAAGTTTAGTCATCCCTAGTTCCTTTCCAACCTTAACCATAAGGAATTTTTATTTTTACAACTTTTTGTGACTTTGCTAATGTCACGTGAGTGTTTGCCATAACACTTACCTTTCCCCATGAACCTTGAGCGTAACCAAGTGTTCGTTAATCCTTAGGAGAACTACGAGTGCTCTGATTCTATACCCGATACGTAGGCATCGATGCGATGTTGTGCGAGCACCATTAGAAATAAAACTTTAGGTTCCCTTAATTTTAGCAAGCAATAAATAACAATAACACAAATATTAACAAGAGGTTCCCGTAGGATACTGCGAATGCTTAGGATGCTAGCACCTTCCCTAGGTATAATCAACCCCCGAACCTAGTTTCTCCTCATTTAGGGTTTTTACGATCTTTTTCCCTTTTCCCTTTGGATTAAATTAAAGTCGGTGGTGAACATAAAAGTTTTGCGATTCAAGCTTAATCAATAGCTTAGTATCCGATTCTCACCGCAACACTGACATTTCACATTCATCCATGTTGTTCTTTGTCTTTCATTTTTGCTTTTGTTTTTCAAAAAGAAAGAAAAGTTTTAAAATGACAATGTTTCTCATTTTCTTAAACTCTTTCTAAAGCCTTTCATGAATCACCATTCATGCAGGTGCTCGTCACCGGATCTTATCAATGACGACCCTATTATGGCTAAGTATGACTTTGACAATCCAATTTACCAAGACAATGAGGAGGGTGAAGAAGATTGTGAACTACCTGAAGAGTTTGCCAGACTGCTTAAACAGGAGGAAAAGATGATTCAGCCGCATGAAAAGGCCATCGAAGTGATAAACCTGGGTACCGAAGAAGACAAGAAAGAAGTTAAGATCGGAGCTGCGTTAGAAGAATCTATCAAGACTCGTCTAATTGCCATGCTTCGAGAGTATGTTGATGTCTTCGCATGGTCTTACCAGGATATGTCTGGTTTAGACACTGACATTGTGGTGCACAAGCTGCCTCTGAAAGAAGACTGCCCGCCAGTGAAGTAAAAGTTGAGGCGCACACGCCCTGATATGGCAATCAAAATAAAAGAGGAAGTACATAAGCAATATGATGCTGGTTTCTTGGCCGTGACTAGTTACCCTCCGTGGGTTGCCAATATTGTTCCGGTCCCTAAAAAAGACGGTAAAGTCAAGATGTGTGTAGATTACAGGGACTTGAACAGGGCCAGCCCTAAAGATGATTTCCCTCTGCCTCACATAGATGTGCTTGTTGATAATACTGCTCAGTTTTTTGTGTTCTCTTTCATGGACGAGTTTTCAGGTTATAACCAGATTAAGATGTCACCCAATGATATGGATAAGACTACCTTCATCACGCCTTGGGGCACCTTTTGTTATAAGGTCATGCCGTTTGGTCTGAAGAATGCTGGGACCACTTACCAACGAGCGATGGTGACGCTATTTCACGACATGATTCATCATGAAATTGAGGTTTATGATGATGATATGATTGAAAAATCCCAACCAGAAGAAGAGCACTTGGTCAATCTAGCAAAGCTGTTTGACAGACTCCGAAAGTTCAGATTGAGGTTGAATCCGAACAAGTGCACCTTTGGGGTCCGTTCCGGCAAGCTGCTTGGCTTCATTGTTAGTGAACGGGGAATTAAGGTTGATCCAGCCAAAGTAAAAGCCATCTAAGAGATGCCTGAGCCGAAGACTGAAAAGCAAGTGCGTGGTTTCTTAGGGAGACTAAACTACATTGCACGGTTTATCTCTCACCTAACAGCCACGTGTGAGCCCATCTTTAAACTTCTGAGGAAGAATCAGACCATCAAATGGAATGAAGTCTGTCAGCAAGCCTTTGACCGAATCAAGGAATACCTGCTAGAACCTCCAATTCTCATGCCTCTAGTGCCAGGGAGACCCTTGATCATGTATCTTACTATGCTCGAAGGATCAATGGGATGTATGTTGGGTCAGCAAGACGAGTCTGGTCGAAAAGAGCATGCCATTTATTACCTTAGCAAAATTTTTACCGATTGTGAGACACGCTACTCACTACTCGAGAAAACTTGTTGCGCTTTGGCATGGGCTGCTCGCCGGCTAAGACAATACGTGCTGACTCAGACCATTCTTTTAATTTCCAAGATGGATCCTGTGAAATATATCTTCGAGAAGCCGGCTCTAACAGGAAGGGTAACCCGATGGAAGATGATACTAATAGAGTATGATATCCATTACACTTCGCAAAAGGAAATCAAAGGAAGTGTATTGTCAGAATACCTGGCTCAGCAGCCAATTGACGATTACCAACCCATGAAGTTCGAGTTTCTGGATGAGGATATCATGTTCCTCAAGTTGCAGGACAATGAAGAACCACTTCCGGAAGAGGGGCCAGACCCAGAATCCAAATGGAAGTTGATGTTTGACGGAGCTATGAACATGAGAGAAAGCGGAGTAGGTGTTGTTATCATCTCACCAAGTATGAAGACTAGTTCAATCATGGGGGTTGAAGAGGCAATCAACTTGCGAATCAAGAACCTCGAGATCTTTGGAGATTCCGCTCTGGTGGTGACCCAAGTCAATGGCAAATGGTTAGTTCATCAACCTTACTTGGTTCCTTACAGGGATTATACCAGGAGGCTGCTAACTTTCTTCACCAAGGTCAAGTTGAATTATATTCCTCGAGATGAAAACCAGTTCGCTGACGCTCTAACAACTTTGTCGTCTATGATTAAAGTTTTTCAAGAGAATTTCGTGCATCGAATCATGGTCACCCGTCTTGAAAGACCTGCTTATGTCTTTGTAGTTGACAGTAGTGAAGATAACAAACCTTGATATCATGATATCAAGCACTTCTTGAAGACTCAAGAATACTCGGCTGGGGCATCTAGTAAAGACAAGAAGACCCTTAGAAGACTAGTAGGTGGTTTCTTCTTGAATCAAGATGGTGTGCTATACAAGAGAAACTTCGACATGGTTCTGCTCAGATGCATGGATAGACACGAAGCGGACTTGTTGATGCAAGAGGTTCATGAAGGCTCCTTTGGTACCCATGCTGGAGGACACATTATGGCCAATAAATTGTTGAGATCGGGATATTATTGGATCACCATGGAATTCGATTGCTGTAAATACTCCCGTAAATGTCACAAGTGTCAGATTTATGTTGATAAGGTCCATGTGCCTCCGAATCCTTTGAGTGTCATGTCTTCACCGTGGCCGTTCGCCATGTGGGGCATTGATATGATTGGCAAGATCGAGCCGACAACTTCCAATGGTCACCGCTTCATTCTGGTTGCTATAGACTATTTCACGAAGTGGGTCGAAGCGGCGTCTTATGCCAACGTTACTAAACAAGTGGTAGCCTGGTTTATTAAAAGAGACATCATTTTACGGTATGGAATTCCCGAAAGAATTATTACTGATAATGGTTCTAACCTCAACAACAAGATGATGGCTGACTTGTGCCAGGACTTCAAAATAGAGCATCACAAATCTTCTCCATATCTCCCGAAGATGAATGGCACCGTCAAGGCGGCCAACAAGAACATCAAGAAAATCGTGCAGAAGATGGTTATGACATACAAAGATTGGCATGAGATGCTACCATTCGCTTTACATGGGTACAGAACGTCAGTGCATACCTCAACAGGGGCGACCCTGTTCTCATTGGTATATGGTATGGAGGCAGTCCTACCAATTGAAGTGGAGATCCCCTCGTTGAGGTTAATGATGGACATTAAGCTGGATGAAGCTGAGTGGCTCCGGTCCAGATACAATCAACTGAGCCTCATTGAAGAAAAAATTCTAACAACTGTATGCCATGGATAGTTGTATCAGCGGCGGATGAAGCAGGCTTTTAACAAGAAGGTACGACCTCAAAGGTACATACCAGGTGACCTGGTGCTGAAAAGGATTCTTCCTCCTCTTAACGATCACAGGGGCAAATGAAAAACTAATTATGAAGGACCGTTAATGGTTAAAAAGGTTTTCTCAGGTGGAGCCTTGATGCTGACAACCATGGATGGAGAAGACTTCCATTCCCCTGTCAACGCAGACACAGTAAGAAAATACTTCGTGTAAAAAAGACCCGCTGGATAAAAAACAGAATAAAGATCCAGGCAAAAATGGGCATCCCGGCGAGCCAAAAACAGAATAAAAGGCTCGGGAAAAAAATTAGGGAAATCTTGGAAAAAATGTACACCCGCTGAGTTGAAAAGCCACATCGGACAGCTCAGGCAAAAAAGGGTATCCCGGTGGATTGAAAACCCGAAAGGGCTATCCACATAAAAGAGGGACTAACACGAATGACTACGATCTGCGAAATTCGTAACTCATCTGCAACTGAGGTTATTCTAAAGGTTGAAGACCAGTTCAATCACCTTTCTCAAGGGGCAGAGCGAGCAGATGGTCTTAAAGATATACGAGTCATAACCAGGTTGAAACTTGATAAGATTCACCTCTCACATTGCCAATAGGATAGTTTGTTTTCCTTTTTGGCTATTTCCTCTTTCCAGGGAATTGCTTCCTTTGTAATGCCTATTCATGGCTATTTTTCAAATCAATAAAATTCAATTTCATCCAATTTGTGACTATTTGCTTCTTGTTTTTGTTTTTCATCTAGCATTGATAGATTGCGAAAACGTCCGGCAAATTGTGATTTATATTGTGTTATGAACATTTGAATGCTTTCTAACTCATGAAGGAGGACATAAACATTTAATACGACTCTAAAAAGGGTGTCAATAGGCCCATATAAGGATTCATGCTATGAGCCTGGGGCATACAGGTCCAAACTAACTCTCTATGTTGCAGGCACTATCAATTGTGTTTACGTAGGTGCAGGTACATGTGTTGCTAACAGAGCTAAAGCAGATTTCCAGGAGGAACATTTCATTATACTCGAACAAGAACAGGTGTTTTCTCGGGTGTCTCCATTTATCCCCAGTAGAAGTGAAGTTGAAATTCTTCCCCAACATTTATGGCAAGAGATGTTTGTCCTCCCCAAGCAGAAGTTTTCTTTCAACATAGGGATAATCCCCAATAGTGCAAGGAGTGTCTTTCCTCTCCCAGCAGGTTTCTTCCTCACTAGAGTATTAACTCATACATCTGGTTCCCAGCCAAGCCAGAAGATTTTCACTTCCCCAACGAAGTTCAACGGGTAGCGTACCTAGCAAGAAGAGTTCATCCCCAACAGGGTCTTGGCTCTCCAATCCCAAAGTCCAATTTATTTTTGGCAATGGAAACAGTTCAGAGCCGGTGCATCATTAACAGCTTTCCCCGCAGAGTTGTTTCCTCCTTATCAGGATGGACCAGATCAGTGCAGTGATCACCAGTTCTCCCCAGTCAAGCCACCTGGGATACTTGCAATCTCCCTATCATTACATGTGCATCCTCCAAAGCGTAGCATTTCTATCATCATGGAGCATTACGCCATAACCCAACCATATGTATGCCAGCACGGGCTAGTTTTGAGGTACATTACATATGACCCGGAACATCTTCTCAACCTGAGATATTCCTTGCAGAAGATACTTATACCATCTGCCAGACATCCTTGTCTTTCCAAGTAATTTTTTTGACATTACCTTCGAGTTTCGTTTTGTACAACGGTCTCGTTAAGCCCTGTTTCGCCAACAGGCACCTTCCGTGGCTTGATTTGCTCAACAGTCGCGTGTTTTCTTTGTGGCTTGGTGTCGCCCCCGAGATTTTCATCCTGGTACAAACGCGAAAGTGGCACGGAAAAGGTAGAGTCGCCAGCCAGGCATTTTAATCCCAAAAGAAAGGGAAAGGTAATGCTGCACAAACCCGAGGAAGAAGGAAATGACAAGGTCCTGCGAACCAAAGATCTGGGTTCGGGAGTCGGTTACGACCTGGGAAGGTATTAGCATCCCAGATCGTCCGCCGTACCTGACGGGATCCACGCTTGTTTGCTTGCTTCAAAGGGTGAGAAATAAGATACTGCTGAATAAAACTGCTAACTGGAATGGGAACTGAAATGAGAAAGGAATTGAAAAAGAATAAAAAGAAAGAATGGGGAAAATGTACGGAAAATAAAGAATGTGCTCGAACGGGCCCTACCCCGCTGCCTACGTACCTCATCGGGAAAATGAGGATCAGAGTCCACGTAGTTCGCCTAACTAAGGCAGGAACTATTTGTTTGTATTTTTTATGGCTGGAACTGCGCATGTCTATGCTCAGGTGTTGCAGGCTCGTCTGGTACGAGTGCGTTTACCGTCTTGCATGCAAGACAAGTCGTCGCAAGTTTGCGTTATGAGTGAATGAGATGAGAAGAGAAGTTTCCACAGGAAAGTCGCTTATTGTTTGTTTTTTCCTTTTAAGAGTTTTGTATGAATTTGGCACAAGGAAGTGAATTCAAACTCTTTTCCATGGAATGTGTACTTGATACTACATTCCAAGATGGAATAATAGAACAAGCACACCCAGTAAGGAGAATTTATCCAAGACTGGTTCCCAAGGATTAGGGTTTAAGTTCACTAGCTTGTTGAACTTTATTAAGTGTTTTTGTATTTTGTGAAGAAGTGTCTTTTAGATTTTCTTTGTGAAACAACCCCTTGATAAGACTTGTACATCATGCTAGACAAGCTTACACTATTCCAAGATGGAATGAATGTAAGTCCCCCACGGAATAAGGCTATACACAAGGGATCCTTTCATGCATTTATTAAGTCTTTTTGGATTTTGTTTGAAGATAAGAAAGAAGACTCAAATCGGAAAAGGACAAAAATTAAGGGGAACTAAGACACAACCCTAAGTTATTTATTAAAATGGTGGTCCTAATGGTGAGTGAGGCTTTTCTAATCCTAAAGAGAAAAAGGAAAAGAGAGAAGAAAAAGGATGCAACTTACTTCCTAAGGAAGATAAGTTGGTCCTAACCAAAGGGAAATCCTACTAATCACAAATATGGAAGTAAAAGGCGAATTAAATGCATAAAGAAAATGAATAAAAATAAAATAAAAGGATAAGGTGTAAGGAAACATACCTTTCCCTCCCTACAAAGCAAAGATCAGTGTGCATTTTATTAAAAATAATAAAGTAAACATACACCAATTAAATCCTAACTCTAGGACTCTATCTAAACTCTATCTTAATTCTAGAAGAACTAAACAATGCTAAAACAAAAATTCAGCACCTACTACAGCCCCTAAACTAAAAGCAGCTATCAAAATAATGCATAATACAAAGCAACATTTTACACCCAGCATACAACATAAAAGTAGGTGAAAAAAGTCACATACAACATGCAAACATAACAAACAACATGTATTTTACAACACTTATATTAACAAACAGCTATAAAAACATGGGGCAGATTTGATCATTTTTATTTATGTGCATAAAGTGAATGATAAACAGCATATTAATGTGAATTAACATGGATCTACATACATCACAACATGAATTCAAACATGTGAATTTATTTACATCATTTATTTGATTAAACGGAACAATGATCAACAAGAACAACCACACTTTTTCATGTTGCGTAAATGAGCATTTTATCATGAGATTGAACAAGTATCACTACAAGCATCAATTGTTACACATGCATGGCATAAAAATCAGAATTGAACTCATGTTAAGATATGATCAATTAAGCACAAGAAACTTGCATGAACATGTGAAGTATTTAATCACTTTTGGCAAAAAATCAATAATGGCATTTAACCACTTTATCAATCAAGCCATCAATGACAATAATCATGAAGAACATATTGAATTTAAGCAAGCACTTAACATGTGAAACAAATGATTAAAGTGTAGCAAAACACATCAAGAATCAATTATATCACATTAGCACATTTAACACAAAACATGGAAAAGTGAACGGAATCATGTCGAAACGACTCGAAACAAATGAATCGGCTACTGGAAATAGACCCAAAAATTCCCTAGAATCAATATTAAACATACATGAAACTTAGAAGCACTAGGAAGCAAGATTGAGCAAGAAAATAAGCTAAAAAACAAAAAATAACAGCGTTAACTAGTTAACCAAACAGTTAACCCGTTAACGAACCCCAAACAACACTAAATTTGGCAAAAAACGCATGCGTTAACCGATTAACCAAACCGTTAACCAGTTAAAGCTGAACAGAAAGTGAAAAATGCTTTTGAAATAAGTGCTTTTGGCCACAATCTTCCTTCTAAACAACCCTAATCCTCACCTAATCATGCTAACACTAATATATACTCAATTAGGGCTTATTAACACATGCTAGAATCTATAACAAGCTACAACCTAACTTCTAATCCATCAAAAAACCACAAATCGCAAGCAAAACGTAACAAAAACATAATCAACCATAAGTAATACGAAAAACACTTAAAGAATTCCAAAATGGCAAGATGAAGAGAATAACTTAAAGGAAAAGTGATTTAGATCACCAACCTACGAAGCGGTGAAGTGCTTCGGTGAATGTTGCAAGAATCGGAGCTTGATCGAAGAGAAAACCAAAAAAACCGCGAATCCGCAAAATAAATGCGTTCTTGATGCTTGAGCCTTCTTGCACTTCCGATAAGTCAAAATCTTCACAAAAATCAGTAGCTTCTTCTTTTACAATCCACGATTCAATGGAGGATGGAGGCTAAGCTTTAAGATCTTCAAGTATCAATGTGAAACTTGAAGAGCTTCTTCAAAAAAGCTTTGGTGAAAAGGGAAATGGAGGAAAAGTGAGAGAGAAAAAGTGATTCTAGAAATTGTGAGAGAGTGAAAAATTGGGAACCTTTTGCATTGAAGTGATTAATGATTATATAGGGGCTAGGCTTGGAGCTGGGTTTAGGAATGGAGTTAGGTTTAGGAATGGAGTTAGGTTTGTAGTTAGTTAGGGTTAGGGTTGGAGAAGGAATATTCCTTGTAATATTCCTTGGGATACTCTAGAAGGTTGTGGAACATGGTAGAAGCATCCAAGGGAAATGGAGTGGAATTGAAGTAGAAAAACAAGAGGGAAAGAATGAAAGGAAAAGTGGAAAGAAAAGTGGAGGGAAAGGTGAAATCAACCACTTTTCAAATGATTTTTTTCTTGATTTTTTTATGATTCCTCCATTATTTCATGACCAAATTTGAACCATAGGATCATTGTAACCCTAATTTCATGATTTTTATCTTAAAAGTCAGGAGTCGACCTTTTTTACCTAGCTCAGTTGCCTTTTCCCTGATTCTTCGATTTTCAATCATCTGGCCAATTGAACCTCTTCCAAAATGATTTTGTGGATGAAATTTGAACCCTAAGCACTTGACATCATATATAAGACAAAGGAATCCACTTTGAATCAAAACTTCATGCAGAAGCCCAATAGAAATGAAACCCTAATTTAGCCCTTTTCATCAGGAAATGTTGCACTGCTTGCCTCCTTTGATTAAACCAAATCTTTCCATGGCTTGTGGCTTCAAATGAAGACTTGTGGGATGTTGTGAACCCTTTGCACAAGGTTGAGAAGCTTTGTGGCCCTTTGATTGCCTTTATAATGCCTTCATCTGCTCCAGTCATTGACCACATACCTATGCCTCAACTATGCTACACATGATGCAATGTTTTTGGTTATTTTTATGAACTTATATATGCAAAATGATATGCAAAATGTTAAGGATATGAGAGGGAAAATTTTGAGGTATTACACTTGGTTCACCCAACAGTCACATTGTCGAGTTCTGTTTCGCCAACAGTCTCGTTAAGCCCTGTTTTCTCAATAGGCACCTTCTGTGGCTTGATTCGCTCAGCAGTCGCGTGTTTTCTTTGTGGCTTGGTCCGCCCAGCAGTCACATTGTCGAGTTCTGTTTTGCTAACGGTCTCTTTAAGCCCTATTTCGCCAACAAGCACCTTCTGTGGCTTGATTCGCTCAACAGTCGCGTGTTTTCTTTGTGGTTTGGTTCGTCCAGCAGTTACATTGTCGAGTTCTGTTTCGCTAACGGTCTCGTTAAGCCCTGTTTCGCCAATATACACCCTTGTTGTGGCTTGATTCGCTCAACAGTCACAGTGCAGGTTATTGTGTTGATTCTATTCCACCTGGTTCTATTTTCGATACCTATTCAAAGGTCAAAACAAAAAAATATAAATAAAGGGCATATGGCATTTCTGTTATCCACCGAGTTTAAATTTCCAGGTTTTATTCGAGTATTCAATCACTCCATACCTTGAATGTCTAAAAGCTTTTGCAATTATTCATTCAAGCCTGCAGATGATTGAATAGGGGCAGCTGTAATACCTCTAAATTTTCCCTCTCATTTCCTCAACATTTTGCATAACATTGAATATACATAAGTTCATAAAATAATCAAAAGCATTGCATCATACTTATCAAAGTTAAGGTAGAGGCATGTGGTCAAGTATTGAAGCAACTGAAGGCTATACAAAGGCCATCAAAGGGCCACAAAGCTTCTCAACATTGTGCAAAGGGTTCACAACATCCCACAAGTCTACATTTGAAGTCTCAAGTCATGGAAAGATTTGGTTTGATCAAGGAAGTCAAGTAGTGCAACATCTCTTGATGAAATGGTCCAAATTAGGGTTTCATTTGTGAAGGACTTCCCCATGAATTTTTGATTCAAAGTGGATTCTATTGTGTTCTATATGACAACAAGTGTATATGGTTCAAATTTCATCCACAAATTCATTTTGGAAGAGGTTCAATTGGTCAGATGATTGAAAATCAGGAAATTGGGGGAAAGTCAAATACAATGAAGAAAAAGCCAACTCTTGACTTTTGGAGATCAAAATCATGAAATTAGGGTTACAAGGATCCTATGGTCCAAATTTGAACAAGAAATTATGGAGGAATCAAGAGAAATCAAGAAAACAAAAACTTACCATTTTTGGAAAATTAGGGTTTCCAAAAATGGCAAGTTTTGGCTATTTTTGCAGCTACTTTGAATGATGCCTTCTCCTAAAATAAGAAAGATATGAAAATTATACTTGGATCAATTTAAAGAGGGCATCTTGAGCTTAAAATCCATAGGTGTAACTCTTCCATAGCATAAAAAATGAGTGAGATATGATCTTGGCAAGTTTGGACAATTCAAGTCCCAAGGCAAGTCATGGGCAGGGCAAATGCAGGCCAACGCGCACCTTGCTTGGCATTTAATTAAATAGGTGGAAAATCAAATGGAAAGCCACTTTTCTTGGTCAAAAAAGCCTCAATTGAATTTTTAGTGAACTACAAAGTTGTTCATCTACATGATTACTACAACTTTCATGTTCAAGGTTTTTCCATTGGATCAAAGGATTGGGAGTTATGAAAGGTCAAAGTAAGGGTCCTACACTGGTCAAGTCATAAGCAAGTTGCCTAGGCATGCCACAGATCCTCAGGCCCAAGTGTACAAGTTTGTGACTGAATGTTCATAGCAACATTTGAGTAACTTAAAGGACTTATTTCATTTTAAGGGAACATCAAAGTTATTCTATGAATTGTGTTCTTTAATTTGCACATAAGAACCATAGGAATTGATACCTTGGGTACCAAGTTATGACATATGGAAGATCACCAGTGGCACTGAAGTTTCTTAGGAGTCAAGGCATGATTTTGTGAGAATGCATTGTTCAGTTCAGCCTCATGTGTTCTTATTAGCAGGTCATCATCTCAAGGCATCATGTTAGAGGTGCAAGTCATGACATACATGAGCATAATGTCATCTTATGCATGATCATGCATGCTTATGGTGAAATCAAAATGTGAGAAGCTTGAAGCATTGAAGTAAGAGTTGTATTGCTTGTATCTCTACCCTGCATCACTTACACCTCACCATAAGAGCATGAGCATGCTTACATTGAATCCAATTCGAGCAGGGCAAGGTGTTATTTGCTTCAAGCTCACTATGCTTAAAAAACTCACTACACTTGGGATGCAATTATGTGCATGCTTGTTCACACCAGCTAGCATTTAAAACAAGCAGATAGATTAGCATTGGCTTTGTTGCAATATTTACCTCAGTTCCATGGTAATTGTCATGAGAGCCATCTTAGAGGATCCAGCTCGAGCAGTAGAAGATTCTAGAGATTCCAACTCATAACCAACTTGACTCAGCTTCAACTGAATCCACTCAGTTAACCAGGGTTCTAACCCTGGTTCTAACTGATAACCAGATGTCAAAGACTCTATAAAAGCAAGAGCTCAATGCACATTCAAGGCTAAGATTCATTTTTCTCAAAATTCATCATAGAGTTCATCCTTCGTGCTCTGACTTTTCTCTGCAAATTCAATGCAAATTGAGTGGATCTAGCTTCATCTCTTACCAGCATTCTCCATTTGATTCATTGAGTATCATCATCATCAATTCAGAGCTCTTCTTCCATGGCTGCAGTCAAGTAACTTCTTTAAACTGCACCATTGAGAATCTCTGCAATTTGTCCAGGTTTGCATTCATCTCTATCACTCCATCATCAGTCATCATCATATTAACTTCCTCTTCATCAAAGGAATGAGTTCCATGGGGAAATTGGATTGAGATAGCAAGAATCAAGTTCAACGACATCTCTGCATTTTTTAAGATACAGTGGAATTCATCAACATTAGAGTGTTTATTTCACTCGATTGTGGATCAAGAACACATCACCTTGAGATTGGGATCCCCACCTATGGTTTTCTTCAACTAAGAACTGCTCTGCAACTCAGGTTCTTCCTCAAAATTCTCTGGCTCGTTTTCACCTTTTTTAATGGATTTGTGATGTGTGAAGCTTAATAGAAGCTCTGGATAATCTGTCTAGTTGATAGGCCTCTTACAGGCTTAGATGACATTTTTAGGTGCATTTTGTTTGGCTTCGATCTGCTTTGTTCTTGAATAAAAAATGAACTCTATGCATGGATTATTGATGTGCGCATTGAGACGAGTAAGATGATAGTCTTAGATTTTATTATTGTTAGGTTTTGAGCAAACCCTAACCAGACTGTGATCAGAGAAGATGACCGGAGGCTAGCTCCGGCCATCTGAACAGTAACCCTAGGTTTATCTCAACTTTAAGTCACAACCATCAGATCCTCTCAATCCAATGATCCAGAGCTCGCCAACGCATTAAAAAACACATGGCAATCACGTGCACGTTTTGTGAAGGAATGCTCAGGCTGCTTTTGACACCCCTAGTGCGTACGTACTAGGCCCAATTCAGTTTTTTTATGCTTTTGACACCCCCAGGCCCATACCAACTCAGTCCATTTCACTTCTTTTTATTTCTTTTTTTCATCTTTATTCATTTTTCGTTTTGGCTTTTTAAAAATACCAAAACCTCATAAATAATTCGCAATTAATTCATGAGAGATCCTTGAATTTTTCTTTAATTTTCCATTATTTTTGTTCATATTTTTACTTTATATTTTAGTCAGAATTAATTTCTCAATTGAATTAATTTCTATTTATCCATTTTTTGACCAATCATCTTGTATATTTTCTTTCTCTCAAAACACAAAACATAAATGGCCCAATCTTTTTGCATTAGTCAGTAGACTCATCATGGTTCCTCACCATAATTTGTTTTTTATTTTTAGGTCCTTTTAAGCCATGTCTTGAACCCTTGTCTTCACATACATGTCCCTAAACCATAATCCACTTCCATACACCATTTGAACCCTCAAAAATGGGAATTTTTATGATATTTTTAGTGTGAAATTCACTCTCTGGATTCTGTATTGAGTTGTTGAGTTTCATAATTTTCTTTGGTCATTTGATACTTTTGCCAAGTTACTTAAGTCATCAGTCATATTTTAGTCCTTCCATTCCCTTCCTTTGATCCCATTAGTGTAAAACCTTTATGCTATTTCTCTGAGGTCCAAATCTTGAGTCTCTTAGATCATTTAGGAGGTATATAAGTGTTAAGTACAATCCTTGGTTCTTCACCTTTAAGTTTTAGGTTTGCCTTGAGTCCTAAGTCATACATGCCTCATTTTAACCTAATCTTCCTTCTCCTTCCATTTCAAACACGTCTAATGCCATTTGCACATGAATTAACTTCATCTTATCCTTGTTTTGAGTCTTATAAGTGTTTTTTGGTCATCCATACCTGTCCATCTCATTTTAGAATCTTTTTATTTCTATTTGAACTTCATTTGTCCCTTAAAGAACTTTAAAAAATCCTAATTTGAGCACTTAACCTTAGGATGCTTCTTAACCCATCATTTGTGAACATTTTTCAAGTATAATTTCCATTTTATTTTGTTGTCAAGCCCCTGGTTTTTGTATGGGGAGGTCAAGTCTCTTTGATTATTTTTGAATTCTTTTCTAAGTCATTTTGTTGCATCTTTAAAACCATGTTTCTACTTGCATTCTCCCACCTTTCAATCTCATATTTGAATACCTTTAACTTGAATCTCTTCCTTCTCATTTGATCTATTCATTTCCTTCACTTCCATATAGTGTTAAGTTCTGGATTTTTCATATACTTTTTATTTTAAGAGATTTTAGCAATAACAAACACTTAGGTTATCTTTCTAATCTCATCCTTAGGGTTTAGTAGTACTTTAGGGTATAGTTTAACTTTAATCCCATTAATCCCTTAAGATACTTTTGAATTGAATTAGCTACTGACTTTTTAAGTTTGTTACCTTATAAGATGCTTTGGGCTTAGGTATTAACCTTATAAGTTCACTAATCTCTTCCTTAGATAGTGTGAATGGTTTGTGAAGATTTACCATGTAATAATTGTTCATTTTTGCTTTATCATGCTAACATTTGTTTTGTAGGGTGGAAGATTGAGGTAATATTACTTCATTCTTATTCCTTATGCATGTTAATTATGTTTGCTTTAGCACTTTGTGCTTTGTTCATAGGTTCCCCTTTCTCTCTTTAGATTCAATTTAACTTCCTTAGGAAGTAAGTTGAATTCTAACTTGTTCTTTCTTCTCCTTAGGTTAGAATAATTCATTAACCATAGGATCACACTTTGTACATAATATGATGACTTAAGTTTGTGTCTTAGTCCCCCATTATCCTTGACCTTTGCCTTTTGAGTCTTCTCTTCTCATCTTCAAACAAAATTCAAAAATACTTAACTAATGCATGAAAGGATCTCTTGTGTATAGCCTTATTCCATGGGGCACTTGCATTCATTCCATCTTGGAATGGTGTAGGCTTGTCTAGCATGATGCACAAGTCTTATCAAGGGGTTGTTTCACAAAAAAATCTAAAATATATTTCTTCACAAAAGCAACAAAAAACATCTAATAAAGTTCAACAAGCTAGTGAACTTAAACCCTAATTCATGGAAACAAGCCTTGGATAAATTCTCCTTGCTTGGTGTGCTTGTTCTATTATTCCATCTTGGAATGTAGTAGAAAGTACACATTCTAGGGAAAAGAGTTTGAATTCACTTCCTTGTGACAAATTCATACAAAACTCTTGAAAAGCAAATAACAAACAATAAGCGACTATCCTGCGGGAACTTCTCTTTCTCATCTCATTCATTCCGAACGCGAAATTGCGAGGACTTGTCTCGCATGCAAGACGGTAAACGCACTCGTACCAGATGAGACTGCAACACCTGAGCATAGACATACGCAGTTCCAGTTATAAAAAACACAAACAAATAGTTCCCGCCTTAGTTAGGCGAACTACGTCGACTCTGATCCTCATTATCCCGATGAGGTACGTAGGCATGGGGGTAGGGCCCGTTCGAGCACATTCTTTTTTCCCCCTACATTTTCCCTATTGTTTCTTTTTATTCTCTCTTTTCCAATCCTTTATCATTTCAGTTCCAGTTCCAGTTAGCAGTTCATTCATTCAACAACAGTTATATTCTTTTACCCTTTGAAACAAAACAAACAAGCGTGGATCCCGTCGGGTACGCGGACGGTCTGGGGTGCTAATACCTTCCCAGGTCGTAACCGACTCCCGAATCCAGATCTTTGGTTCGCAGGACCTTGTCCTTTCCTTCTTCCTCAGGTTTGTGCAGCATTACCTTTCCCGTTCCTTCAGGATAAAAATGCTTGGCTGGCGACTCTACCTTTTCCGTGCCACTTTCGCGTTTGTACTAGGATGAAAATCCCGGGAGCGACACAGGTCAGCTCCATAAGGATAAGAAAGCCTTAGATGAAGCTAACGAAGTTGTGACCCTTTGGCAAGAGAAGCGAGAAGACCGTCTGACAAAGTAGAAAGAGGCAGAGATTGAGTACAAGCTCAAGATTAAAGGCCTTCAAGAGACTCTAAACGAACAGGGAAAACTGCTCCAGAAAGCCCACTAGAAACAAAGAGACCACCTTCAGAAGATGGCCAACGTCCAGAAAGAGGTAGAAGAGCTGAAGCTTCGAGATGATGTTAAGAAGGTCAAGACTGAGTCGTGTCCTAACAAAGAAAAGGAGGAGGTATTCCTACTACAAATCAACGAACTGTACACTTCATTCAATCTAAGGGATGTTCTTATCCAGAAGCTCATCCAGGAGCCAAGTCATCCAGACATTGCCCAGTTGTTCTAGGCCGTCAAGTGCCTTAGCTGGAGGCTGCAAGACATGGAGCTTCCTAGGGTTTAGTCCCATACTCTTGTATCTGGATTACCCACAGGCTTGTTGTGGAATTCCTGTTTACTTTGCTTTGCTACTCTTTGATGTATGAATTGGCACCCTTCGGGGAAATTGTTATCTTTAGATCCCAGTTTATGATATGATTGACTTGGTTTAAATCTCTAGTTGTTATCTCTTGCACTGACATGGGGTAATAAGCACCAATTATCCACAACTGTCATCTTATCCGAGCATCATGCGAGGTTTTCTTCCCTAAATCCGAAAAGACTATCTGGAATTATTGAATACCAGAATGGGAACGTAGAAAACTTTGAGAATGAAATGAACACAACATTGCATGCATATCATTTGCATTTTTTTCTTTTGCAGGTTTTCCAGGGTTCTTAACTTATCTATTTTCAGGAAGGATTGTGAGAGCCACCAAGACTCGTCTCCTTAGGCACGATATACCGCCACACCGGTACACTACCCGTCGAAATCAAAGGCACATCATGGATACTGTGTAGACAGAACTGAACGAGCTTCGCACCCGGATGGGGGAGTTCATGACAATGATGCAGGGTATAATGCGAGGGCAGCAAGAGATGAGGGCCGCTATGCAGAGGCTCAACCCCCCACAGACTGATCCTTCGGTGGTTACCTTGGATGCTCAAGGCAATCTAGTCAGCGATACTGTTGTTCCACCTATGGTGAACAGACCTCCAACTCCAGAGTCTGTTGGCCCGATTCTTGTCCTCGTGTAGGACCATCAGATCAGTTCACCCTAGTCAAAGAATATATGAGATTTGGTACTGGGGCTAGCAATTAGGATTTCCAAATGCTGGCTGAGAAGGTGCGTGCACTGGAGTGCAAGGATACTCTTGGTGTCAACGTGTCTGATATGGGCTTGGTCTGAGGGGTGGTTATCCCTCCAATGTCCAGACCTCCAACTTTCGACAAATAAAATGACAACTCTTTCCCTAAGACTCACTTGCAAGCCTTCTATCGCAAGATTGTCGCCCATACCAAAGTCGAGAAGCTTTGAATGTATTACTTCCAGGACAACCTGTCCGGGGGCTCGCTGGAGTGGTACATGAAGCTGGAGAAGAATTCTGTCCACAACTGAAAGGAGCTTGGGGAAGCCTTTCTCAAGAAGTAATAGTATAACATCGACATGGCGCCCAACCGAAATCAACTTCAAAGCCTGTCTCAGAAGAATTTAGAGAATTTCAAAGACTATGCACATAGATGGCACGAGGTTGCTGCCCGAGTTCATCCACCGCTGTTGGAAAGGGAGATGGTCGATCTCTTCATGGACACCCTCCCAGGGAACTTCATGGAGAGGTTTGCTGGCTGTTCCTCTAGTGATTTTTCCGATATCATTCTGACGGGTGAAAGAATCGAGAGTTGGATGAAACAAGGTAAGATTCAGAGCAGCGTAACGTCAACCTCCAGGGTTAAGAAGCCTTTCGCGAAGAGAAAGGAAGGAGAAGATGAGGTCATACATGCTCAGAAGAAGAGGGGGAATAGAAACACTTATCATCAAGAAACTCCCTTCACTATCTCTGCTCCTGCTAATCAACAACAGGTTCAGCATAATTACCAACAACAGAGGGCTCCTCGTCTGTACTACCCTCCCAGGCCAAAAGATAGGCATCTCGAGAAGCCTCTGATGTCCTACTCTCAGTTGCTACAGAATCTCCTCCAAATCCAGATAGTACAATTAAGAACTTTGCGGCCTCCGTAGCCAGGGAAGATTCCTGAGGGCTATGACACCAACTCTCACTGTGAGTTTTACTCCGGAGCTCCAGGCCATAGTACTGAAAATTACAAAGCCCTTAAACACAAGGTGCATGATTTGATTGACTCTAAGGCGATCAACTTCGCTCCCACTACAAATGTGCTATAGAACCCCATGTCTGACCATGGGAGGACCGTAGGAGAGATTGATAGTGGGGAATGTTTGAATATGGTATCTGGCGTCAATAACCTAAAGACTTCATTGTTGGCTATAAAAGGCTTGTCTGGCTAAGAAAGGCATATTTTCAGGTTGCGAAGAAGACTATTCAGACTATGCCAATTCCATCGATGGTTGTTCCCGATTGAGATCAGGTATACAAAAGATGATGGATGAAGGAAGTATACAGTTTGACAAGGTCATGAAAGAGGACGAGGTATCAACTGTTACGATTTTCTACAATCCGACACAAGTTTCTGCACCAGCAAGGGTGGCTCCGGTAACCATTACTACTTATGGACCAATTCCGTACTAGAGTGATAAAGCTATCCCATGGAAATATGGGGGAGAGGTTTATTAAAATGGTCAGAAGCAAAGTATGGCCGCATCCAGTTCATCTCCGCACCTGGTTGAGAATGTCGGGGTCAGAGGATTCACCAGAAGTGGCAGATTCTTTGCTCCAGAGGCATTGAGATGTAATGTGTTACCACCAAAAGACAATGCTGAAGCTCAAGCCAAAGCCAGGGGCAAGCAGCCCGTGATCAATGACATCACCTTCGATAAGGATGCGGAAGAGTTCCTGAGAATAATAAAGAAAAGTGATTACAAGATTGTTGATCACTTACAACAGACTCCTTCTAAAATTTTGATCTTATCCATGCTGATGTGTTCAAACTCGCATCAGAAGGCTCTGTTGAAGATCTTAAAAAATGCATACGTGCCGCAAGACATACCCCTGAATCAGCTAGAGAATATAGTGTCAAGTGTGAATTCCAACCATGGGTTGGGATTTACGGATATGGACCTTACATCTAAGGGATGCAGCCACAACCGCACCTTGCAAATCTCCATAGAAAGCAAGGGGGTTGTGCTCTCTCATGTGATCGTAGACACGGCGTCATCGTCGAACGTATTGCTAAAGAAAGCACTAATCAAGCTGGATTATGATAGGGTTGTGCTAAGGCCAAGTGATCTGGTCGTCTGAGCTTTCGACGAAAACGAAAAGGTCGGTATTCAGAGAAGTGGAACTGTCGATCAAGATAGGACCATATATTTTCAATGCTACGTTTTACATCATGGATATCCAACTAGCCTACAACTGTTTGCTAGGGCGACCTTGGATACACGCAGCAGACGCAGTGTCTTCTACCCTTCACCAAAAGCTTAAGTTTGTCTGGGAAGGGTAGATTGTGACGGTGTGTGGGAAGAAGATATCTTCATCAACCACTTGGCCTCGTTCAAATACGTAGAGATAGATGGGGAAATTGTTGAAACCCCTTGCCAAGCCTTTAAGCCCATCAAGATTACAAGTGCATCATCGTCAGCTGCCTTATCAGAGGATACTAAGAAGGGAGCATCCATAGCCTCCTACAATCAAGCCCTAAAAGTTGTAGATTCGGGTGCAAATGAAGGCTGGGGCAAGATGACTGAGGTCCCAGAGAAGAAGGATATGTTCGGAGTTGGCTACCAGCCTGGTCAGTCAACACCAGGGAAAAGTGCTAGAGGTCGGAAAGGCCCAATTACCTTCACCAGTGTGGGATGGTTCAATCACAACAATGTCTGTGCAGTGCAGGGAGAAGCGACTGATAGTGATTGCGAACTGGATTAGTGGATACAGCCCTGTGCTCCAGGGAGGCAACTCAACAAATAGCCGGTCAAAGCAATCAACTCCGTCACTCAGCTTGAAGAGTAATGGTTTTATGTTTCTATTCTCCTGTAACAAGCTCTATGCCTTTCCCGGGGCATATCAACTCATTGTAAGGATTCAATGTTCATATTGCAATATCATAATCATTAATAAAATGGACGTTTTTGCATTCATTCATGTGTTCCTTGCCTTTCATTTTTGTTTTTGAAAACAAATGGAAATGTTTTTCCACGTTGTAAACACCCCAAATTTGCCCTCACTCATTCACACCATGGCTTGTGATTCTTTTCATTTGCATAGTTTCAATCATAGCATCCCATATTGCATTTTTGCTTCATTGCATTGATTCAAAGTCATCTGCATCTAGGGTTTGTGATCTGAGAAATCCCTGAGCTATCTGAGCCACTACAAGAGTCTCCAATCATTTCAAGAGGGTCCATGTATGTTCAAGCATCATATTATATCCTCTCAAGATCAAGAAAGCCAGGAAATCACAAGAATTGAGGAAGGCATGGAAGCAGAGCCAGGTTTAACAGCACAGATGACCTAAAATTAGGGTTTTGGTTTCAGAGGCCATAACTCCAAATTTTTTGGTCATTCTTGTTTCTATTGGTCTCTATATTATATGAGGATCATGCATACCAATTTTCATGAAGAAATTCAATAGGGAAGGCATCTGATCAATAAATGACTTCTTGAGCAAGTCAGTGCAAAATCAGGACATCTGAGGCCCCCAACCATCCAACCAAAAGGTTTTCTTCATCATTTTGGATGTATATGATCTTTATTTGATCTTAGAAGAAGTTAGAAGCTCACAAAATTGAAGAATTTCAAGCCATTTGCAAAGTTGCCATTTTGGGAAAGTGACTTGTAATGAAAACTTGCCATTTTGGGAAAGTTTTTCAACCTCCTCTTTTTTATTCAAAAATGCTTCAAATGGAAAATTCTTGGTCATGAAAGTTGTAGATTGGATCCTCCCATTTTCAGAAAGTACAAGAACTTGATCTAATTCATCCTAGAACTAAAGTTATGGCCTTGCAAAGTTGGATAAAATCACTTAATTTTCACTTTTGTGCCAAAGAGGGATTTTTGCAAAACCTCATGCCAAGCTATTTTATGACTTCAAATGGACTTCTACACATCATAACATCATAGTACAATGCCTAAAACTCAGAATTTCCCAAAGAATTTCACATTTCCATGACTTGTACATGAAGAAATCAAGAAAGGGCCAAACTTTGCCAAAATTGCAAAACCTCCCACAACTTCCCACAAACTTGCTGATTTGCCTCAATCTCATTTCCATGGTCATCTTTGAATCAAGCTGCACCAGACATGCCTTTGTCCTTGGCCTGAAACAGCCCATACCTCAAAGGACACATAACCTTGACTTTTTTCAAAACAAGCCATACCAATCAGCATAGCTCACACCAACTCCACAGGCCTATCACATCTTGATACATGGACCAAACACAAGCCATTTGACATAAGAACACAGCCATAATCGTCAGCATCACCATAGTTCACAAAAAATCCCTCTTATGCATTTCCATTCGAAACTCTCAACAAAAACATCAAAGCTTAAAAATTCTTCCACCATTCATCTTCAAATCCATCACTGATCACAAACCACCCTTTACTTTGCCCTAAAAGCCACCACACACCAAATACGATTTTTTCCCTTTTTGAACTGAGCTTCACTAAACTTCAAATAAAGGACACAAACACTGCAACAAAGCATCAAGGAAGCTCAAGGGAGCTTAGAGGAGGTTGTTTGCATCAAGCAGAAGGCCCAGGCAGTCCCATTAGCAAATCTCCATCTCAGGTATCTTCTTGAAACTTTTTTCCAGAAATCCTTTCCTTAGTTATGAGATGGTAGAGTTTGTTTT
Organism: Lathyrus aphaca; assembly: GCA_963966055.1. Classification (NCBI taxonomy): domain Eukaryota; kingdom Viridiplantae; phylum Streptophyta; class Magnoliopsida; order Fabales; family Fabaceae; genus Lathyrus; species Lathyrus aphaca. The sequence goes on from OZ014521.1 coordinate 383,093,038, forward strand.
CCTGATTACAATGAACCTTGAATGGTGAAAAATGGTTAAGTTTTGAGTGTGTATGCATGTTCTGAAATTTTGTTCAGTTTTAGGTTTTCGTTCGAATCTTGTTGTTGATGAAAAATAAATGAAATATGATGCTGAATTCTTGTTCTATGGGGTTTGGGGATCATTTCTGGAGATTTTGGGGGTTTGATTTGACCTAGGGAGTATTTTAGGAAAATCTCAGGGGAGAGGTGGCCGGAGAAGATGACCGGAGGTCATTTCCGGCCACCTGAGAGTAATTAATGTTTTAATCAGGTTTAGGGTTTAGTTTGAATTTAGAGCGTACGATTCTATTTCCCGCGCGCGTCCAATGGCTCAGATAATCCCACTTAACCCTAATCCACTTAATTAACTTAATTAATTAGGGTTTAATTTTAAATCTGCCAGTTTGAACCTGGACCGTCCATTCACGCGCCAGTCAACTCCCGCGTCTCAGCTTTGAATCCTGACTCTTGGATCTGATTACTTCTCCTTTAATTCAATTTTATTTTCATTTTTATTCATTTTTCTTGCACATTTTATTTAAAATAGAAAATCATTTCTAAGAAATATCATTTTTTGCATCATACCTTAAAATATTTTTCTCTTTCTGAAAATGATTTTTATTTTATTTTTTGCATAATTTTTGTATTTTAAAAATATTTAAATGTTTATTTTAATTAGTTAATGAGAATTAATTAATTAAAATAGCATTTAAGTTTCTAAAAATCACCAAAAAAATCATGTTGCATTTTGATACATTTAGAGACATTATCAAACCCTTCAAACAAATTTCTTTTTGGTTCTTGACCTATTTTGACATTTTTCTTTGGAATTAGGGTTCTTAAAAGTCAATATTTTTGCCCTAACTTGAAAAAATCACTTCTGCCTAACCATGAGGAGTTTGATGATGGTTCTTTTTGCATTGCACTCTTCATATCATGTAGTTTCTAGGATAAAATTGGCATGAATTTATCTTTCATTTTCAATTTATTTTGCATTTTTTCATTGAGAGGTATCCCAAAACCCTAGCCAACTTAAGAAAATCTTAACTTCCATTAGGTTAAGATTTAGGTCTCCCCCTTTGGGCAGTGAACTTGTGTAGGGTTAGGGTTCCTTTGATCCTATTTTCAATTTTTTATCATGTCATTTGCTTTTGGTTTTGAATTTTGTATTGCATGTTATGTATAAACCCTAATTTTTGCCTTCATTTGCATTCATCCTTCATATGCTTGCATACATGAACTTGCCATGATATTTTGTGCATCCACATGACATATAAGACATGTTAGGACACATTAGAATCATGTTTGATCATTTCATCATCCATTTACCATGTTATGCATCCATTGCATTTCATAGGTTTTCATGAACTTTCATGCTTACTTCCATGTCTCATTTGCATCTTCATTACTTGTATGATCATCCTCATCTATTGACATGCTTTCATACTATCTCATAGCATCATTTGCATCATAAATATGCTTCTGACTTTGGTTTTCATCATTGTGTTTCATCCCATTTGCATTGCATCTCATTTCTTGTTGCTAACTTTTCAGGTGGTAAGTGTTTGAGAAGTGAATTTGCCTTCAGTTCTCATAATCTTTTCTCATCTCTCTTATGCATCATTGCTGCATTTTACTTTTGTATTAGAGTGAGCTTGCTCATTCATGCTCCTTCTCCTCCTTCTTCCTTCAAGCAACTTATTTTCTTAAGTGAAGTAAGTTGTCTTGCTTCTTTCTGCTTCTTTCCTTTCATCCTGTTTCTTCCTTGGTGGCTCTTCTTGAAGATCTTCTCACAAGCTTCATAAACCCTAGGAACATCCAAGTATGATCACAATTAGGGTTTGATTAGTCCCCCCATTAGTTTTACCTTTGTGTCATCTTTGAGTCTTCTCTTCTCATCTCTTAATCAAGGACTAAACCTTAAAGGTTTTAAGGCTTTGTGATTAAGGTTATGCATGTATCCTTCAATTAGGATGGAGTGTATAACTTTAATCCTGAGTGTTAAACCCTTAATGTGTTTAAATCCTTTAATCAATCCATCTAATAATCACTAAGACATCAAGCTTGTAACTTGGGCCTTGCATTAGGGTTCTATTTCTTCCTTAACTGGTTAAGAAGGACTAACCCTAGTGTTAATGGACAAGTCCCCCTCAAGTTGTCTCACAAACCATAAAATCCACTTCTTCATCCTTACCATTAATTAAAATCCACTCTGATAAAGGCTTTGTTTTGTCATGAGGTTAATCCCTAATCATGGATTAAGTTGAGGAGCCTTTCTCAGCTTAAATGTTCTCATCTATTATCCTTCTATTAGGATGGTGTAATGAGTCCATTAAATCCTTGATTATGGCTTAAACTCATTACTTAACACTAAACAAAAACACCAAAAACATATAAATAAATGCAAGTAGGTTAATGATCTTAATCCTACATCATGGTGATTAAGTGTGAGGTGTTTACTTCATACTTAAGGTATTCTCATTACCCCTAATCAGAGGGAGAATGTGATGAGTTTACTAACCCATTGGTTTAGGCTTAAGCTCAATAACTTATGACAAACTTCAAAAAGCAATAAAAGATTGAAAATACTAAAAACAAACAATAATCGTCTCCTCCGGGATTCTTTTCTCATCATCTTCACTCACAAACAAGAACTTGCTTCTTCCGTCTAATGCAAGATAGTTTGCACCTGAGCCAGACAGGTCATACACTTGAGCATAGACAAGTAGGCAATACACAAGTTAATTTACCTTTCAGTCCCTTTGAGTCGAACTACGATGTTCTGACTTCCTCATTGCACGAGAGGATACGTAGGCATAACTTAACAGTTATCGAACAAAAGTCTATGTATATTCCCCCTCCTTCCAGCATTATTGTTTGAGCCTCATAGTCTTGAGCATGTCACTCTTGTTCTTACACTGACACTTCTCTTATACACTTCACATTTCTTTTACACTGACACTTGCATTCTTTTCCATCTTTTGCACACAGATAGCACTGACACTACCCTTTTAAACACAAACTTTCAAGCGTGGATCCCGTCGAGTAAGGCGAACAATCTGGGTGCTAATACCTTCCCAGGTTGTAACCAACCCCCTTTCTCAGTTTCTCTGGCTCGCGACCGTCTTATCCATATCTGTCTAGGTTTATGCAGCATTACCTTTCCTTCGGGATAAAAATGCCTAGCTGGCGACTCTTTTCCTTTCAGTTCACCCTTGTGTGTTCTCTCCCTTTCACCGAACGTTCGCGTCCGTACCCCATTTGACATGGCCTCATTTGGTGGGAGCGACAGCTTGGCGACTCTGCTGGGGATCCTTATACTGTAACCAGGGCTTCTGGTTCTTTTTGTGGGTTCCTCCTAGCGCTTGTTTGATTTGTGTTTACTGGGGTGTTATGTGCTAATTGTGTTTATTTAGTTGCTTTATTTACTGCTTTATGTACAGCTTTATTTATTGCTTTCCTTTACAGTTTTTCATATTTCATACTGTCATTATCATTGCTGGATCTGGCTTCTGTTTTGGTGGGTGGGGTTCCATTGAGAATTTGAGGTCCTATACCTGGGACCTGAGTGACACCTAGGCTAGAGTGGTTTATGTTCTTTCCCATTCCATTTCGGTCTGGTGCGGGAATATGAAACACGGTTCAGATGTGGGTTTCTTCTTGAGAACTCTGTGCTACAGATTTCCTGTAGTGCTAGGGCTATCTAGGAAGCCTGCTAAGTCTGGCTGACCTTTATTATGACCTTCAGAAACTGAGGTGAATTAGAGGAGGATCTTTTATGGTTATTGTAAACACTATACCTCCGGGTTAGAAGTGTTTACACTTCTCATAACTGATCCAAGTCTGAGGATCCTTATTCTAGAACACTACCTGTGAGGGGGTTGGGCTGTTTACAGGTTTGCAGGAACCCTTAGCCACATCATACCCAGTTACTATTGTTTAAGAGTACCTCATTTCGGACAGTTCTTGTGATTAACACGGGACATGTGACTCTTTATTTGAGTCCCCCACCTTGGTTACTGGATTTCTAAGCCTCCATCTGAACCTTTCTGTTGAACATACATGGACTTATATCAAGACAGATAATCAGATCCAGCTTGATCACAAACCCTTGCATGTCATTTGCATATATCATCATTGCATCATTTAACATTTGTTTATTTGTTTTTCAGGGTATCCACATCATATCTGGTTTGGTTTTGACCCCTTCTTCTACATAGACCTCTGCTTCAGTTGTCTTCATCAATTATCTGCTTCAATTATCTCCATCCTCACCAGCATCAGCCTGTCAGTGGCTCACTTCCAGCATCAGTCTGTAATCTTCATCAGTACCAATCCTTAGTTTCTTCAGCAGCATTCATGACTACTCCCAGGAAGAGCAACATATCCTACCATTTCTTTGAGCCTGTGTTGAATGGTATCAGGTAGGTCCAGTCACTCATCACACCTGACCATATCCCATTGTTTAGAGAGCATTATGGAGGTATCCTGGATATGGTTATGGACCTTGACCCTTCTCAGAGGAGCATGATCCACACATGCTTGCAGTTTTATGATCCTCCCTTGAGATGTTTCACCTTTCCAGACTTCCAGCTAGGGCCTCTGCTGGAGGAGTTTTCTTCATTAATTGGAGTACCTATCAGGGGTGGAATCCCTTTCAACCTAGAAATGCCAGCTCCCAGAAATGGAGAAGTAGCAAAAGCACTGTACTTGGAGCCTGCCTTGATTGAGAAAAGTATGACAACAAAAGTTGGGATCCCTGGTTTGCACTTAGACTTCTTGATTTCTCAGACCACCCTGAAGGCCTCATTAAGGGAGTGGAGGGCAGTCTGTGCACTGTTAGCCCTCAGCATATATGGGGCTATACTGTTTGCAGATGAGCCCAAATTTGTCAGCAAGAATGCCATCCATTTGTTTCTCCTGAAGAACCGAGTACCCATACTGCTGGGAGACTTTTATTATTCCATCCATCAGAGGAATGAGAGACAGACGGGGAAGTTTGTTAGATGTTGTGCTCCTTTGTTTCACACCTGGCTGCTCAGACACCTACCTAAGTCAGATGCCTTCCTGAATCCTCACCAACAGAAGAATTGGGCCAAGAGGCTCATTGCTTTAACTTCAGATTATATTAGATGGTGCACCCAAAGCACCAAAGGCAAGGACATTATCACCAGCTGTGGACAATACCCAAATGTGTCTCTGATAGGAGTAAAGGGTTGCATCAACTACAATCCTTTACTGTTTAAGAGACAACTGGGTTATGCTTTGGTTCACCCTCCCAGAGTGCAAGATTTAGCTGAGACCTTGTATTGTGAAGTAAAACCTAATTCAGCTGCTGTCAGACAAGCATCCTGGGCTTGGGACAACATCCATACCAAAGGGATGGCTATTCTGGGGAGGTGTAATAATGTTGCTTCAGCTCAGTACTATGACTGGTCCCGTACTAGAGCTCAGATTACTGGAATGCCTTTCATCTTGGAGGATATACCTGGACCCTCTACAGCACAACCAGCAGCAACTGTCAGCCTAGAAGAATTTGAGAAGATGAAGGAAAGGAATGAGAACCTATCTCAAGCTTTAAAGTAGACTCTTTGGGAAAGAAGTGATGGTCGTTTGGACATTGAGTGATTGGAAAAGCTCAGGGTGGAGCATCTTGCCAAAATTGAGAAGACAGAGGATTACATAAGGAAAGCAAGGGCTGGAGAACAAATATTGAAGAATGCTTGTAAAGAGGCCAAAATTCAGAAGGCTAGGACTGAGCTCTATCTGCAAGAGATTCAGGCTAGGTGGGTCAGAATCACTGTACCCCGTACACAAGAAGACCAGAAAACTCAAGCCAAGATTGAATAGTTAGATGCCAATGAGAAGAAGCAACAAGAAGCTTTGTTGGCAGCCCAGAAGGAGATTTCAGAGTTAAAGCTTAGGGCAGGATTGAAGAGATCAAAGGACCAGGACAGGCACAAGAAGCTGACCACTGCCATTGCCACCAGGAACCTCCTCATCAGGACCATTACAGAGCACCCAGCTGGTCCAGTGACTAAGGCACTCCTGAAGGAGGTCAAAGAGGATGAGTTTGGACTGGATGTCTGATTCTTTGCTTGTTGTTCATTTCCATTTGATGTACTTTTCTCTTTTGTTGTATTTTGGCCCTCCATGGGCATATGTTGTAAAAACAGACTATGTATTGTTCCTCATTTGTAATATATTTTAGTACGTGGTCATTTGGGTTTTTTCTCAACAGCGTCAAGCATCTTCCTCGAGGTCTGGAAAGGTCAAAACCAAGAACCAAACCGGATACCTTGGAAAACAAATAAGCATATTGCATTGCATACTAACTTTTGTTTTGTTTTGTAGGTTTTACTATTATTGTTTCTAACTTTGTTGTGATCTCAGGAAACATTGCTCATCGCCGAGTGTTCCCTGTCAACCGCGCGCACCGGTACCCGACTCATAACAACCTTCCCGGTATTCAAATGGAACAAGTACAGCAGGATCTGACTGAGGTCAGAAATCAGATGGCCAATGAGAGAGTAGAGATGAGAAATCAGATGTCTCAATTCATGGCTGTGATGACTGGCTTGGCCCAGAGTCAAGAAAGGTTAAGAGAGCTGGTGGAGAGACAAACTCCTGAGAAGCCTCATCTTGGAACAGGAGGAACTAGTAACAATGAACGAGGTCAGCCTCGTATTGACCCACCAGTATTTGGACCTCATCTGGATCCGGAAGCTAACATCCCGAGGAATGTGCAAGGTAATACTGCTGGAGGGAGAATCTTGCAAGAGGATCCCCAAGAAGAGCAGTTTACTGTTATGGGAGCTGGGGATGAAGTATATGACAGGAGATTGGACGAAATTGCTGAGAAGTTGAGATCCTTGGAGTCTCAGAATTCTTTGGGCTTCGATGTGATGGATATGGGACTGGTGATGGGGTGAGAATTCCCCACAAATTCAAACCCCCATGCTTTGAAAAGTACAATGGTACCTCCTGTCCTCGAACGCACTTGCAATCTTTCCTGGGAAGACTTAAAGATTATACTATGGATGAGAAGCTGTGGATGTTCTACTTTGAAGACAGTCTGACTGGGGCTTCAAGAGAGTGGTATTCACACTTGTCTAGAGCCACCATTAGATGCTGGAAGGATTTGGCTGAGGCTTTCATCCGACAATATCAATACAATCTGGACATGGCTCCTAACAGGACCCTTTTGATGGGAATGTCTCAATCTTCCCGAGAAAGCTTCAGGGAATATGCCCAAAGGTGGAGACAGCTTGCTGTTGCTGTACAACCACCCATGTCAGAAAGGGAAATGGCTGACATGTTCATGAACACGTTGCAAGGGACATATACTGATAGACTGGATGCTTTCTCCTCTACCAGTTTTGCTGATGTGGTCATAGCTGGTGAAAGGATTGAAAGCCTTTTAAAGATGGGAAAAATCTCCGACAGTGGTGCAAGTTCATCCAGTAATCCCTGAAAGCCTTTTGTGGGACCCCGAAGAGCCGGTGAGACCAATTCCATTCATGCAAACAGGGGCAGACCTCAATATGTACACCGGTCAGTAGCAGCAGTTACCATTCCAGCTCCGATTCCTCAACAATAAGCATATCCTCAACAACAACAACCACAGTATCAACAACAAGTTCAGTATCCGCAACAGAGAACCTACAATAACAACAACAACAACCAACAACAACATCCTTTCCAACAAAGACCATCACAAGCAAACAGGGTGATTGACCCAATCCCAATGCCATATGATGCACTCTTGCCACAACTCCTGAAGCTCAACCTAGTTGAGTTAAGGACGTTGGCACCTCCATATCCCTCCAATATGCCAAAGAACTATGATGCAAATGCCAGGTGCGCATTCCACTCAAACGCACCGGGGTATAATACTGAAAAATGCAGGGCCTTACAGATGAAAGTCCAAGACCTGGTGGACTCAAAAGCTCTCAACTTTGCACCTCCTCCGAATGTCACAAGAAATCCAATGCCTAGTCACAACGGGCCTAGGATCAATGCTATTGAGGAAGGCAAACTATCCACTCTAATCACCAGTGTTGCACAGATTCGAACACCTTTGGTTGAAATCAAAGCCCAACTTTTAGAATGCCAAGTGTTCCCTGGGTGTGAGCTCGGATGTGGATATTGCAATATTGCAGTCAATGGGTGTGGAAGGCTGAGAAACGACATAGATGGTCTTATTAAGGATGGTATCCTTCAGATTACGACAATGGCGCCTACAAATCCAACAATTCCTTCACCAGCAATCACAGATACTCCTACAACGTCAACAACCATTGTCCCAACGGATTCTACTACAACTCCAACAATTGCTCAATCAATCACTTCAACGGATACAAGTTCAGTCACCATCCCTGCTACAACTTCAACACCCATCCAGTCAGTAGTGTCTTCTACAACATCAACAACAATTGATGAAAGCGTCTCAACGGTTACCATATACTATGACCCTGCAAATGTTCCTACCAATAATTCACAACAAAATGTTACTCCTGTCAGAGCACCAGTTACCATATACTATGATCCACACACCATTGTGGTCCCCTCTGCAGTTGCTATCAGTCTGGTCACTATCATAGTGCCTGGGCCAGTTCCTTACGAAAGCAATAATGCCATCCCTTGGCATTATGGCTCAGATCTATACTGCGAGGGGCAGAAAATCACTTTAGAATCATCAACTTCTTCACCTCAGATTGACAATGTGGGGGGAGGCGGAGGCTTCACTAGAAGCGGACGTCTCTTTGCCTCGCAAATTCCAAGACCCATTGCCGAAGCAGAAGCTGCTGCTAAGGCAAAAGGGAAGAGCATGGTGCAAGAAGAACAAGTTGTCAAAGAAGCTTTGAAGACTCCTTTTGACCAAGAGGTTGATGAATTCATGAGAATCATAAAGAAAAGTGATTACAAGGTGGTAGACCAGCTTCACCAAACACCTTCCAAAATCTCCATACTATCATTGCTAATGTGCTCCAAGGCTCATCGGAACGCACTACTAAAGGTCCTGCACGCAACTTACGTGCCGGAGGAGATTACCGTCAATTAGTTAGAGGTTGTGGTTGGAAATGTCAACGCTAGTAATGGGCTAGGATTTACCAACACTGATTTGACAACAGAAGGTCGCAATCACAACAAGGTTTTGCATATTACCTTGGAGTGTAAGGGTGCAGTTCTTTCTCATGTACTGGTGGACACAGGGTCATCCCTCAATGTCCTGCCCAAGAAAGCCCTTGTGAAGATGGAGTATGATGGATTGGCACTACGCCCAAGTAACTTGGTAGTGAGAGCCTTTGATGGTTCTAAAAGATCAGTTCTGGGAGAGATAGAATTACCAATAATGATTGACCCACAGGTTTTCAAAACGACCTTCTTTGTGATGGATATACAGCCTGCCTACAGCTGTCTATTGGGTAGACCATGGATACACGCCGCTGGCGCCGTGACGTCAACCCTTCACCAGAAGTTAAAATTCGAGTGGGAAGGCCAAGTCATTACTATTTGTGGGGAGGAGGATATTTTTGTTAGCCAGATGGCTACTTTCAAATACATTGAGATGGATGGGGAGATCCACGAAACCATGAGCCAAGGGTTTGAGGCCCTTAATATTAATGAAACATCTGCTGTGCTTGGGACCTCCATCACATCATATCAGCAAGCCCGGAAGGTTGTTGAGGAGGGTACCGCCCAAGGCTGGGGCAAGCTGCTGCCTGTGGAGAAGAAAGAAGACCGATTTGGGTTGGGTTACAAACCAACTCGACAAGATCAACCAGAGGCTGCAAAGGAGCCCAAGTTTATTAGTGGGGGGATGCTCACCCCAGATGTTGTGAATAGCTTGGAAGATGAGTCAGAAGACAAATGCAACCTGGAAAGCTGGATACGTCCAAGGATCCCGGGGAGCCATGTCTCAAACTGGTCTTCCCAGGAAATTATGAGGGTTACTCCTGCAGAGTAATTATTATTTCCTGTATTTTGAAGCATGCATCAAGTCCTTCATCTTGCCCAAGATGTCAGGACTCATTTTGTAATCGGGCCATCTTGTATTTTGTGCAAAGATCAATTAATGAATATCAGGACATCTTTTGCAAACGAGTCTTTTCTTTTCCGCTCACTGTTTTTCATTTTTCATTTTTTGTACAAAAATAAAATGGCAATGCTTTTCAAAATAAATAACTTCATTTTCACTTTTTTCTAAATAAGATAAAACTGATCACTAAAATGAACAAATCTAAACCCTTGCAGAAAGTGCCCTCCAGACTGCACCGACAACAACACTGCTATGACTTCGTATGACTTTGACAATCCGATTAATCAAGCCGATGAAGGGGTTGAAGAAGATTATGAGCTACCTAAAGAGCTAGCCAGGTTGTTGAGACAAGAGGAGAAGGTTATCACTCCTCATCAGGAGGAGGTTGAAACGGTTAATCTTGGTACGGAAGAAGACGTGAAAGAAGTTAAGATCGAGGCCTGCTTACAAGATTCAGTGAAAGAGCAACTTATTGACATGCTTCGGGAATATGTGGATGTTTTTGCTTGGTCTTATCAGGATATGCCAGGGTTGGACACCGACATTGTCATGCACAAACTACCTCTGAAAGAAGACTGCCCACCAGTAAAACAGAAGCTGCGCCGTACTCGCCCGGATATGGCAATGAAGATAAAAGAAGAGGTACAAAAGCAGTGGGACGCCGGTTTCTTTGCTGTGACTAGCTATCCGCCGTGGGTTGCTAATATTGTACCTGTGCCTAAGAAGGACGACAAGGTGAGAATGTGTGTGGATTACCGGGATCTGAACAGAGCAAGCCCGAAAGATGACTTCCCTTTACCTCACATTGATGTATTGGTCGACAATACGGCTCAGTTCTCGGTGTTTTCCTTCATGGATGGATTTTCAAGATATAATCAGATCAAAATGTCACCTGAAGACATGGAGAAGACAACTTTCATCACACCCTGGGGCACATTCTGTTATAAGGTGATGCCATTCGGACTGAAGAATGCGGGTGCCACTTATCAACGGGCTATGGTAACATTGTTCCATGACATGATCCACAAAGAAATTGAATGTTATGTGGATGACATGATTGCCAAGTCCCTCACAGAAGAAGACCACCTGGTGAATCTGTTGAAGTTATTCAAGCATCTGAGGAAGTACCAGTTGAAGTTGAACCCCAACAAATGCACATTCGGGGTGCGATCCGATAAGCTGTTGGGATTTATTGTAAGTGAGAAAGGGATTGAAGTTGACCCTGATAAAGTAAAAGCCATTCAAGAAATGCCTGCACTAAAGACTGAAAAAGAAGTTTGGGGGTTCCTGGGTAGATTGAACTACATTTCACGGTTCATATCTCACCTTACTGCAACCTGTGAACCCTTATTCAAATTGTTAAGAAAAGAACAAACGGTCAGGTGGAACGAAGACTGCCAGAGGGCTTTTGACAAAATCAAGGAATACCTACAAGAGCCTCCGATCCTTATGCCACCAGTTGAAGGAAGACCTCTAATCATGTACTTGACAGTATTGGAAGAGTCAATGGGGTGTGTGCTGGGCCAACATGACGAGTCTGGTCGAAAAGAGTATGCAATATACTACCTAAGCAAAAAGTTTACCGACTGTGAACAACGTTATTCACTGCTCGATAAAACTTGATGTGCTTTAGCGTGGGCTGCTCGCCGACTAAGGCAGTATATGTTGACCCATACTACTTTATTGATCTCCAAGATGGACCCAGTCAAGTATATATTTGAGAAGCCAACACTTACCAGACAGGTTGCAAGATGGCAAATGATTCTCACAGAATATGACATTCAATACACGTCTCAGAAAGCCATCAAGGGCAGTGTGTTGTCTGACTATCTTGCTGAGCAACCCATTGATGATTACCAGCCTATTAGATTTGACTTCCCTGATGAAGATATCATGTTCATAAAAGCAAAAGATTATGAAGAGCCTATTCACACTGAAGGGCCGGACTCGGAAGAAGAATGGACTATGATGTTTGATGGGGCTGTTAATATGAATGGTCGTGGTGTTGGTGCAGTGCTCATTACACCTAAAGGAGTTCACATGCCTTTCTCGGAAAAGCTCACCTTTAACTGCACTAACAACGAAGATGAATACGAAGCTTGTATTATGGGTCTTGAGGAAGCCATTGACCTCAGGATCAAGATTTTGACTGTGTTCGGAGATTCAGCTCTGGTGATTAATCAAACCAACGACAAATGGTACACGCATCAGGATCATCTGATACCTTACCGAGATTATTCAAGGAGGTTATTGACTTTCTTCACAACAGTCAAGCTTGAGTATATCCCTCAAGACGAGAATCAGTTTGCAGATGCTTTGACAACCATTTCATCCATGATCAAAGTTCAAGCTGCCAACTTTGTGTCTCGGATTTCAGTATCCAGACTTGACAGACCAGCTTATGTATTCTCAGCAGACCTTGCTAGAGATGAAAAGCCTTGGTTCTATGACATCAAATGCTTCTTGGAGGATCAAACATACCCACCTAAGGCATCATCCAATGACAAGAAGACATTAAGAAGGCTAGCTGGTGTAAACACCCCAAATTTGCCCTCACCCATTCACACCATGGCTTGTGATCATCTCATATGCATAAACACAATCATATCATCTCACATCTCATTTTTGATTCACTGGATAGTTTCTAAGGCATCTGCACCTAGGGTTTGTGATCTGAGCAATCCCAAAGCATCTTGAGCTATTCCAAAGGCCACCAATCAACTCAAAGGGGTCCATGTGTGTTCTTACATCATATTCCATCTCCTCAAAGTCAAAAATGCAGAGGAATCACAAGAACTAGGGTTTGAGTGGATGCAGAGCCAGGATGAACTACACAGTTGACTGAAAATTAGGGTTTTGGTTTCAGAGGCCATCACTCCAATTTTTTTGGTCATTCTTGTTTCCATTGATCTCTATATGGTATAAGGAGTATGCATATCAATTTTCATGAAGAAATTCCATGAGGAAGTCATCTGATCAAGAGTTGACTTTTCAGACAAGTCAGTGCAAAATCAGGGCATCTGAGGCCCCCAATGACCCAACCAATGGGTGATCTTCATCATTTTGAGTGTATATGATCTTTATTTGATCATGGAAGAAGATTGAAGTTCATAGAAATCAAGAATTTAGGGTTTTTGCAAATGTTGACTTTTTGGGCATAGTTGACTTTTCAAGAATGCATCATCTTAGGTCAATTTTCAAGCCTTGATTCATGATCCAAAAAGGCTTCAAATGGAAAAACTTTGGTCATGAAAGTTGTAGATCTCATCTTTCCCTTTTCAAAAAGTACAAGAACATGATCAAACTCTTCTTGGATCAAAAGTTATGGCAATGCAAAGTTGGCAAAAATCATTGTTTTTCAAGTTATGCACCAAATGAAAATCTTGCAAAGTCTTGAACCAAAGCCAAATGCAGCCTCTAATCCACTTCAAACCAGCATGTGAACATTCTCTAAGTTACAAAAATCAGAATTTGATCTAGTTTGCCCATGGTTTGGTTTGTGTAACAAGGCATTTTCATGAAAATCCATAAAGCTAACCAAGTTGCAAAACACTCATGATCTTCTCACCAACTTGCTGCATTGATCCTTGAGTCAAGCCAGCCTCTCTCCCTCACCTTTGCTGCGCCAGCCATGCCTTGTACTTGCCTAGACCTTGCCCATGCCCTATCTTACACAAAGTTGACCTTTTATGTAAAAGAAAACTTACCTATCATAGCAGGCCATGTCACATCACAAAACCAATCAGATTTGTTTATGTGTACAACTTGCAAGCAAAACATATCACAGGCCAAGGCTGAAACTCTCTCATTCACAACTTACACAAAAACCTCCCATTTTGCAACTTGCTTCGAATCCCTTCACACAGCAAGCAAACACTTCAACCACCTTCATCATTTAACTCAGCACACTTCATAGATCAAAAACCACCCAAAGCCCAAGCCTGAAACAGCCAGAAACTCTCACTGCCATCTCTCACCTCAGTTTGCAGTTTCACTTGAAACTATCACCATAGCTCACAAACACACAAACAAACACCATAGACCTTCTCCATTCATCCTCAGGATCACAAACAATCACTCACCATGACCTGAATGTGCCTGAAACACCATAGCCATTGTTGACTGAGCTTGAAGCAGTTCCATTCGAATCTCCTTCTCCAGCCAACACAAACTCATTTTGAGCATTCAAGCATCTTTGAGGGATCAAGTGGAGTGGTTTGCACAAAGAAAGGTGGCCAGAAAGTTCCTAAACTGAAAGCTTCAAATCTCAGGTAGCCTGAAATTAATTTTTCCAGAAATGACTTTTATTGTTACAAACTTGTTCTTCATGCTTGCCTGATCATTCTGGTACCACTGGTTTTGGAAATGGTTGTGATTTGAGCATTTAATTTGTGTTTGAAGCTTACGAACCCTATTTTTTCTTTCTTTCGATTCAGCTTATTTAGGTAGAATAAATTTGTTTTGAGAGAGGGGTTTGGTTCGTGAGAGGATAAGGATCATTTCCCTGGTCTTAGATTTCATTTTTGTAACGTTTTGAGGAAGTTGGGTGATTCTCAGGTGAGAGCTGGCCGGAGAAGACGACCGGAGGTCTTCTCCGGCCACCTGAAAGTCATTAGGGCTAATTGTCATTAATTAAGCCAGTTTGAATAATGAGCGTAGGATCAGTAGACCTTGTTGACTTCGCGCGCAGATAGAGGGCCAGGATCCCTTTGATTAGCCCTAATTCATCATTTAGTTTTAATTAATTGTAATTAGCTCAGATGCAATCCTGACCATAAGATCACGCGCCAGTCAACACATTTAAACCCTGGACGCATCCTGACCATCCCTTCTGTTTACTTTTATTTTATTTAATTTTAATTCATTTTCTCTTCATTTAATTTGCATAATTAATTTAAAATAGCAAAAAATTCATAAAAATTATGAAACTTTTCCCTTAAAGTTTTAACAATTTTTATGACCCAAAAATATTTTTATTTTATTTTTTATCATTAAAAAAGTATTTTTAAATATTTAAAAGATTATTTTTAATTGATTAATGAGAATTAATTAATTAAAAATACTTTTAGGTATTTAAAAATTACAAAAAAATTCATGAAATGTTCTAAGACATTTAGAAACATTGTCCAACCTTCAAACCAAATTTCTTTTTTGATCTTGATGCATTTTAAGAATTTTTCATTGATTTAAATCATATTTTGTGCATTATTTTGATCATAAGTTCCAAAAATCATTTCTGCCTATTGGTGAAGGTTGAGACATTGGTTCTTCTTGCATTGTTTTGTGTTTAGCATGTAGATTCTAGGGTAAAAAGGCCATGATTTGTTCCTGCATTTTCTAATTGCTTGGCATTTGTTTTGTTAAGAACCCTAAAAAACCCTAACAACTTGCAAAAATCATAACTTGAGTTTGGTTAAGAGTTGAGAGCTCCCCTTTGGGCAGTGGTTTATTATAGGTCTAGGGTTTCCTTAGGTACCATTTTCCATTTTTACTTTAGGGTTTTGCTTCTGTTTTTGGTTTGTGTTTGATGTTTGATCCATGAACCCTAATTTGGGCTTTCATTTGCATCCTTCTTACATTCCTTTGCATAACATGACTTGTCTTTGCATTTTGTGCATGCTTATGATTCATTTGACATCTTAAGACATGTATAAAGCATCTTTGATCATTGCATTACATATTTGCCATGTCATTTGTCTTGTATGATTCATAACATTCCATGTTTGTTCATGCTCCTTAGCTTGCATCATTTGCATTCATGATCTTGTATGAACATCCCCATTGTCTTGCCTCATGTTTGCAGCACCTCATAACTTCATAATCATCATCAACATGCTTCTGGTCTTTCTTTGCATCATATCATTTCATCTCATCTTGCATTACATTGCATTTCTTTCTAACATTTCAGGTGGTAAGTAGCTTGAGAAGTGAATTTGCCTTCACTTCTCATAACTTTTCTTTTCATCTCTCTTGCATCCATTGCTGCATTCTTATTTGTGTTTGAGTTTGAGCTTGCTCATTCTTCTTCTTCCCACTTTCTTTCTTCAAGTGACTTGACTTCTTGAATGAAGCAAGTCACTTTGCTTCTCTTGATCCTGTTCATCTGCTTCCTGGTGGTTCTTCTGAAGATTGTTCTTGCAAACCTCACAAACCTTAGGATCATCCAAGCATGACATTGAATTAGGGTTTTGATTAGTCCCCCATAGTTTTACCTTTGTGTCTCTCTTTGAGTCCTCTCTTCCCATCTCATAATCAGGGACCAAACCCTAAAGGCTTTAAGACTTTGTGATTAAGCTTATGCCTGCATCCTTCTCTTAGGATGGAGTGTATAACTTTAATCTTAAGTATTAAACCCTTAAGGTGTTTAAATCTCTTAATCAATTCATCTAATAATCATCAAGACATTACACTTGTAAGGGCCTTGCATTAGGGTTCTAATTCTTCCTTAACTGGTTAAGAAGGACTAACCCTAGTGTTAATGGACAAGTCCCCCTCAAGTTGTCTTACAAATCATAAAACTCACTTCATCATCATATCATTAAATAAAATCCACTTAATCAAAGGCTTGTTTTGTCATGGGTTTAATCCCTAATCATGGATTAAGTTGAGGAGTTTTTCTCAACTTAAACATTCTCATCTATTATCCTTCTTTTAGGATGGTGTAATGGGTCTGTTTAATCCTTGATTATGGCTTAACCTCATTACTTAATACTAAACAAAATCACAAAAACATCTAAATAATCACAAGTAGGTTAATGATCTTAATCCTGCATCAAAGGTGATTAAGTGTGAGAATCTGACTTCACACTTAAGGTAATTCTCATTACCCCTAATCAGAGGGAAGATGTGATGAGTTTACTAACCCATTGGTTTAGACTTAAGCTCATTATCTTATGACAAAAATCCAAAAAGAAATAAAAGACTGAAAACTCAAAAACAAACAATAATCGTCTCCTCCGGGATTCTTTTCTCATCATCCTCACTCACAAACGAGAACTCGCTTCTTCCGTCTAATGCAAGACAGTTTGCACCTGAGCCAGACAGGTCATACACTTGAGCATGGACAAGTAAGCAGTTCACAAGTCAATTCATCTTTCAGTTCTTTTGGGTCGAACTACGGTGTTCTGACTTCCTCATTGCACGAGAGGATACGTAGGCATAACTTAACAGTTATCGAACAAAAGTCTCTGTATATTCCCCCCTCTTCCAGCTTCATTCTTTAGCCTCATGATCTTGAGCATATTACTCCTGTCCTTACACTGACACTTTCATACTTCACATCACTTATACATCATACACTGACACCTGTATATCTTTTCCAGTTATTTTATACACAGATTGCACTGACACTACCCCTTTAAAACACAAATCTTTCAAGCGTGGATCCCGTCGAGTACGGCGGACAATCTGGGTGCTAATACCTTCCCAGGTTGTAACCAACCCCCTTTCTCAGTCTCTCTGGTTCGCAAACCGTCTTATCCGTGTCTTTCCAGGTCTATGCAGCATTACCTTTCCTCCGGGATAAAAATGCCTAGCTGGCGACTCTATTCATCTCCAGTGAGTTCACGGCTGTGTGTTCCCACTGTTCCCTTCGCCGACCGTTCGCGTCTGTACCTTCATCTGACCCGGTGTCACTTGTCGGGAGCGACAGCTTGGCGACTCTGCTGGGGAAATGCTTATACTGCAACCAGGGCTTCTGGTTCTTTTTGTGGGTTCCTCCTAGCGCTTGATTGATTTGTGTTTACTGGGGTGTTATGTGCTTGTATGTGCTTGTATTTATTTTTGTTTATTGCCTTATGTACAGTTGATTTATTGCTTTCTTTATAGCTTTATATTTTTCATACTGTCATACTGTACTGGCTGGATCTGGTTTTTCTTTGGTGGGTGGGTGTTTTATTGAGAGTTAAGGTCCTATACCTGGGACCTGAGTGACACCTAGGCTAGAGTGAATCATATTCTTTCCCATTCCATTTCGGTCTGGTGCGGGAATATGAAACACGGTTCAGATATGGGTTTCTTCTTGAGAACTCTGTGTTGCAGATTTCCTGCAATGCTAGGGCTATCTGGGAAGCCTGCTAAGTCTGGATGACCTTTTAGTACTGACCTTCAGAAACTGAGGTGAATTAGAGGAGGAATTGTTATGGTTATTGTAAACACTGCACCTCCGGGTTAGAAGTGTTTACACTTCTCATAACGGATCCAAGTCTGAGGATCCTTGTTCTAGATCACCACCTGTGAGGGGGTTGGGCTGTTTACAGGTTTGCAGGTACCTTGACCTCAGAATACCCCGCTACTTTGACTTTGTTAAGAGTACTCCATGTTGGTTAGTTCTTGTGATTCTAAACCCTGGACATGTGGCTCTTTATTTGAGTCCCCCACCCTGGTTACTGGATTTTTAGACCTCCATCTGGAATTCTTGAACACACATGGATCTATACCAAGGCAGTTAATCAGATCCAGCTCAGTCACCAAACCCTTGCATTTCATTTGCATACATACTCATTGCATCATATTAACATGTGCTTATTTGTGTTTCAGGGTATCCATTTTCATCTCTGGTTTTGGTTTTGACCCCATCTGTTATATTGACCTGTCTCCACCAGCACTTGCTTCAGTTTGTCAGCCATATACTTCAGTTATCAGCACCAGCCAATCAGTGGCTCATTCTTTCAACATCTTCATCAGCACTCTACTCAGTCTTCAGCATCATGGCTCCAAAGAAAAGCAACATCACCTATCATTTCTTCCAACCAGACTTATCAGACATCAGGAGGATCCAAACCCTGATCACTCCAGATCACATACCCTTGTTCAGGGAGAGTTATGGAGATATACTGGACATGGTTATGGATCTGGACCCTTCACAGAGGAGCCTCATCCACACCTGCATTCAGTTTTATGATCCCCCATTGAGATGTTTCACCTTTCAAGACTTTCAGTTGGGTCCTCTTTTGGAAGAATACTCATATTTGGTTGGTTTGCCTGTCAAGAGAGAAGTCCCATTCAACCCTGAAATGGTCTTTCCCAGCAATGGAGAGATAGCAAAAGCTCTGCACCTGGAGCCTGTTTTGATTGAACAACACTTGACCTCTAAAGCTGGGATCCCTGGTTTTCATCTTGACTTCCTGATTTCTCAAGCTAGTCTGAAGGCCTCCCTGGGGGAGTGGAAAGCTGTTTGTGCTCTATTGGCCTTGAGTGTATATGGAATTGTGTTGTTTGCAGATGAGCCTCGATTCATCAGCAATAATGCAATCCACTTGTTCATCCTGAAGAACCCAGTGCCAACTTTACTGGGTGATCTCTATTACTCAGTCCAACAGAGGAATGAGAAGCAGAGGGGAAGGTTAGTGAGGATTTGTGCTCCATTATTCCATGCTTGGCTCCTCAGGCATCTACCCAGGACAGATGCATTTCTCAATCCTCATCAGCAAAGCAACTGGGCTAAGAGACTCACTGTCCTAACTTCAGCAGACATCAGATGGTGTACTCAGAGCACCAAAGGCAGAGATATGATCACAAGCTGTGGGCACTTTCCCAATGTGCCCTTAATAGGAGTTAAGGGGAGTATCAACTACAACCCTCTGCTGTTCAGGAGACAATTAGGCTATGCACTGGTTCATACTCCAAGGGAACAAGACCTGGTTGAGACCCTCTACTGTGAGAACAAGATTAGTTTGACTGTTGTTAGGCAGGCTGCCTGGGCCTGGGATCATGTTCAAACTAAGGGAATTACCGTTCTGGGTAAGTGCAATAATGTGGCATCAGTCCAATATTATGAGTGGTCCCATGCTAGGGCCCAATTCTCTGGAATGCCCTTTACCATAGAAGACATGCCTGAGTCATCTTCAGCACCACCCCCTGCCACTATCAGTTTGGAAGAGTTTGAAAGCTTAAAGGAAAGAAATGATAAGTTAACTCAAGCCTTGCAGAAGACCCTCCGGGAGAGGAGTGAAGGTGTGAGGGAGATTGAAAGATTGGAGAAGTTGAGGGTAGAACACTTGACTAAGATTGAGAAGTCTGGAGATTATATCAACAAGTCCAAGGCTGGTGAACAGATTCTGAAGAATGCTTGTAAGGAAGCCCAGTTCCAAAGAGCAAGAACAGACTTGTATTTGAAAGAGAGTCAGGCCAGGTGGGTCCGGATCACTGAGGCCCGTACTCTAGAAGACAAGAGAGCTCAAGACAAGATGGAGCAGATGGAAAAAGCCCTGGCAACAGCCCAGGAGGAGATATCAGAGCTGAAAATCAAAGCAGGATTGAAGAGGTCTAAGGACCAAAGTCAGAGCAAGAAATTGACTGCAGCAGTTGCAACAAGAAACCTTCTCATCAGATGTCTCACGGAGCATCCGGCTGATCCTGTGACCGAAGCACTTCTCAAGGAAGTTCGTGAGGATGAGTTTGGCCTTGGAGTTTGATCATTTGCTTGTTGTTGTTCCTTTTCCATGTACTTTTTCCTTTTTGTGATGTATTTTGACCCCTTTGAGGGCTTGTGTTGTAAAATGAACAAATTGTATTATTTCACCTTTGTAATATATTTGTGTTGGGGTTCACATCAAAAGCAACTTCAACAGCATCATCTTCAAGGGTCTGGAAGGGTCAAAACTGAAGGCCAAACCGGATACCTTGAGAACAAATAAGCATAACTGCATTGCATACTAACCCTTTTGTTTGTTTTGTAGGTTTTTGTTTTGTTGTTGCTAACCTCTGTTGTGAATCTCAGGAATTATTGCTCGCCGCCGGGTATTTCCTCTCAACAGGCCACACAGGTACCCAACTAGAAACAACCTTCCGGGAATTCAGATGGATCAGATGCAACAAGACCTTACGGAGGTCAGAAACCAGATGGCAAACGAGAGGTTAGAGATGAGAACGCAGATGACGCAGTTCATGGAAGTTATGAACAACATGGCTCAGAGCCAGGAGAGACTGAGGGCCATGGTGGAGAGGCAAAATCAAGAGGAGCCTCATGTAGGAACTGCGGGCACCAGTAATAATGAAAGGGTGAAACCACATGTTACCCCCCCTGTGTTTGGCCCACATCTACATCCTGAGGCCAACATCCCAGTCAACATTCAAGGGACAGCCACTGCAGCCAGAGTACTTCAAGAAGATCCTCAGGAGGACCAGTATACAGTAATGGGTGCTGGAGAAGAAACTTATGATAGACGGTTGGAAGAAATAGCTGAGAAGTTGAAATCACTGGAGTCTCAAAATTCTTTGGGCTTCGACGTCATGGACATGGGTTTGGTAGAAGGGGTCAGGATTCCCCACAAGTTCAAGCCTCCTTGTTTCGAAAAGTATAATGGGACTTCATGCCCCCGGACTCATTTGCAATCATTTCTGGGAAGGCTGAAGGCCTATACAATGGATGAGAAATTGTGGATGTTCTACTTTGAAGATAGCTTGACTGGAGCATCAAGGGAATGGTATTCCCATCTGACGAGAGCAACTATTAGATGCTGGAAGGACCTGGCAGAAGCCTTCATCAGACAGTATCAGTATAATCTAGACATGGCACCCAACAGGACCCTCCTAATGGGAATGTCACAGTCTTCGAGGGAGAGCTTCAGAGAATATGCTCAAAGATGGAGGCAATTGGCTGCTGCCGTTCAACCACCAATGTCTGAGAGAGAAATGGCAGACATGTTTATGAACACTCTTCAGGGAACCTATATTGATAGGCTAGCTGCTTTCTCTTCCACTAGCTTTGCGGATGTTGTTATAGCTGGGGAGAGAATTGAAAGCCTGTTAAAGATGGGAAAGATCTCAGACAATGGTGCAAGCTCGTCCAGTGGTACAAGAAAGCCTTTTGCAGGCCCGAGAAGAACTGGCGAGACCAATGCCATCCACACCAACAGGGGTAGGCCCCAATATGCTCAAAGGACAATAGCAGCAGTTACTATCCCTGCTCCAGCACATCCTCAGCCTGTCTATCAACCTCCTCAACAAAACTTCCAACAACAACCTCAGTATCATCAGAATCAGTATCCTCCAAGAAACTACAACAACAACAACTCCAACAACAACAATCAACAGAGGCCATTCCAACAGAGGCCATCCCAAGCTAACCGGGTGATCGACCCGATCCCAATGCCGTATGCTGCTTTGCTGCCACAACTTCTGAAACTCAACCTGGTTGAGCTAAGAACGTTGGCACCTCCGGATCCCAACAGTCTACCAAGGAACTATGACTCCAATGCTAGGTGTGCTTTCCACTCGAACGCACCTGGCCACAGTACAGAAAAATGCAGAGCTCTGCATATGAAGGTACAAGACTTGGTAGACTCCAAGGCTCTGAATTTTGCGCCTCCGCCCAATGTCAATAAAAACCCAATGCCAAACCATGGTGGTCCTCGAATTAATGCTATTGAAGAAGACCAACCGTCTTATTTAATAACAAGTGTGGATCAGATCAGGACACCATTGGTGGAAATCAAAGCTCAACTCCGCGAAAACCAAATATTTCCGGGGTGTGAACTAGGGTGCCCATATTGCAATATTTCATGGAATGGGTGTGAAGATTTAAGGAATGGCATTGACGGCCTTATTCAGAGTGGCTTGCTACAGATCTCTACATCATTTCCGACAAATCCGGCAACTTCATCAACAACGGTTTCAGACACTCCTACAACTACAGCAACTATTGTTCCCGACAATTCATCAGCACCATCAACAAGTACTTCACCTGTCCTCCCAAATGATCAGTTTTCAGCAGTTTCTCCTGCTACAACTTCAGCTTCATTCCATTTCGACTCTCCATCAACAACAACAACAGTCCTTCCAACAGAACCTCCTACAACACCAGCAAGCAATCATGAAGATGTCTCTACTGTTACCATATTCTATGATCCTGAAAATAATTCCGCTTACCATTCAGAAGGTGCTGCTCCCGCCAGAGCACCAGTTACAATCTTCTACGATCCACAAACAATAACAGTCCCTTCAGCAGCAGCAATCAGTCCAGTCACTGTCACGGTGCCTGGACCAGTACCATATGAAAGCAATAGGGCCATCCCTTGGCACTATGGCTCTGACTTGTACTGTGAAGGAAAAAGAATCACTCTGGAAACATCAACACCTGCACCACAAGTAGATAATGTGGGGGGAGGCGGAGGCTTCACTCGAAGCGGACGTCTCTTTGCTTCACAAGTTCAAAAACCTACTGCCGAAGCAGAAGCTGCTGCCAAGGCAAAGGGTAAAGGCCCGGTGCAGGAAGATCCAGCTGCCAAAGAAGCCCTGAAGACTCCATTTGATCAGGAAGTTGATGAGTTCATGCGGATCATCAAAAAGAGTGATTACAAAATTGTGGATCAACTTCACCAGACGCCATCCAAAATCTCCATCCTCTCACTGCTTATGTGCTCCGAATCCCATCGGAATGCACTACTTAAAGTCCTGCACGCAGCTTACGTGCCTGAGGAGATTACTGTCAACCAATTGGAAACCGTGGTTGGAAATGTTACCGCTAGCAATGGGCTAGGGTTTACCAATTCTGACTTGACAGCGGATGGCCGCAATCACAACAAAGCCTTGCACATAACCCTGGAATGCAAAGGAGCTGTCCTTTCTCATGTGCTGGTGGATACAGGTTCTTCCCTGAATGTCTTACCAAAGAAGGCTCTGGTGAAGCTCGAATATGATGGATTGGCATTGAGACCCAGCAACCTGGTAGTAAGAGCCTTTGATGGTTCGAAGAGATCGGTTCTGGGAGAGATTGAGCTGCCTGTGACAATTGGCCCACAGACTTTTAAAACTATCTTTTATGTGATGGACATTCAGCCCACCTACAGCTGTTTGTTGGGTAGACCCTGGATTCACGCCGCCGGCGCAATAACGTCTACCCTTCACCAAAAGTTAAAATTTGAGTGGGAAGGTCAAGTTGTCACAATCTGCGGGGAGGAGGACATTTTTGTTAGCCATCTGGCTACTTATAAATACATTGAGATGGATGGAGAGATCCATGAAACAATGAGCCAAGGTTTTGAGGCCTTGAACGTCAATGAAGCATCTGCTGTATCTGGTACTCCAATGTCATCTTACCAACAAGCCCGGAAGGTTGTTGAAGAAGGAACTGCCCTAGGCTGGGGCAAGGTCTTAGCTGTGGAGGAGAAGAAGGATAAGTTTGGGTTGGGTTACAAACCGACTCAACATCAAGCAAAGGCTGCTGCAGAGCCCGGTTTTGTCAGTGGGGGGATGCTCACCCCTGATGCTATCAACTGTTTGGAAGACGAGCTGGAAGAGGAGCGCAATCTGGAGAATTGGATTCGTCCGAAGATCCCGGGGAGCAGTGTCTCGAACTGGTCTTCCCAGGAAATTATAAGAGTTACTCATGCAGAGTAATTATTATTTCCTGTATTTTTTTATAGCATGCATCCAAGTCTTGCATCTTGCCCAAGATGACAAGACTCATTTTGTAACCAGGGCCATCTGTACTTTTGTGCAAACAAGATTAAATTAATGAAATATCAGACATCTTTTTGCAAACGAGTCTTTTTTTTCTTTTATGCTCACTGTTTTTCCATTTTTCTTTTTGTACAAAAAATAAATGGCGGTGTTTTCAAAATGATAACTTCATTTCACTTTTTTCTAAAGCAAGATTAAAATCAATCACTAAAATGAACAAACTTAACCCTTGCAGAGAGTGCCTTCCTGACAGCACCGACAACAGCACGGCTATGACATCGTATGACTTTGACAATCCAATCAATCAAGCTGATGAAGGGGTTGATGAAGAATATGAGCTTCCTGGAGAGCTGGCCAGGTTGTTAAGACAGGAGGAAAAGGTTATTACTCCTCACCAGGAGGAGATTGAAGTGATTAATCTTGGTACAGACGAAGACGTGAAAGAGGTTAAAATCGGGGCCTGCCTGCAAGACTCAGTGAAGAGACAACTGATAGATCTGCTTCAAGAGTATGTTGATGTGTTTGCTTGGTCGTATCAAGATATGCCAGGGTTGGATACCGACATTGTTGTGCACAAGCTGCCTTTGAGGGAAGAATGCCCACCAGTCAAACAGAAGTTGCGCCGAACTCGCCCAGACATGGCTATGAAAATTAAGGAAGAGGTACAGAAACAATGGGACGCCGGGTTCCTTGCTGTGACTAGCTATCCGCCGTGGGTTGCTAACATAGTACCTGTACCTAAGAAGGACGGCAAAGTAAGAATGTGTGTTGATTACCGGGATCTGAACAGAGCCAGCCCGAAAGATGACTTCCCATTACCTCACATTGACGTATTGGTGGATAACACGGCTCAGTTCTCGGTATTCTCCTTCATGGATGGATTTTCAGGATATAATCAGATCAAGATGTCACCTGAAGACATGGAGAAGACAACATTCATTACACCTTGGGGCACGTTCTGTTACAAAGTGATGCCGTTCGGACTGAAGAATGCTGGTGCCACATATCAACGGGCTATGGTGACATTATTCCACGATATGATCCACAAAGAAATAGAATGTTATGTGGATGATATGATCGCCAAGTCCCTTACAGAGGAAGATCACCTGGTGAATCTGCTGAAGTTGTTCAAGCGCCTAAGGAAATATCAACTAAAGTTGAACCCCAACAAATGCACATTCGGGGTGCGATCCGGTAAGCTGCTGGGCTTTATTGTAAGCGAGAAGGGGATTGAGGTTGACCCAGATAAAGTCAAGGCTATACAAGAAATGCCTGCACCGAAAACTGAGAAAGAAGTTCGAGGGTTCTTAGGTCGATTGAACTACATCTCACGGTTCATATCTCACCTCACAGCAACCTGTGAACCCTTGTTCAAGCTATTAAGAAAAGAACAGACGGTCAGGTGGAACGAAGATTGCCAGAAAGCTTTTGACAAGATCAAGGAATACTTACAAGAACCTCCAATCCTCATGCCTCCAGTAGAAGGAAGACCTCTGATTATGTACTTGACAGTATTAGAAGAGTCGATGGGGTGTGTGCTGGGCCAGCATGACGAGTCTGGTCGAAAAGAGTATGCAATATACTACCTAAGCAAAAAGTTTACCGACTGTGAACAGCGTTATTCACTGCTCGAGAAAACTTGCTGTGCTTTAGCGTGGGCTGCTCGCCGACTGAGACAGTATATGTTGACCCACACTACCTTATTAATCTCAAAAATGGATCCAGTTAAGTACATTTTCGAGAAGCCAGCTCTTACCGGACGGGTTGCAAGATGGCAAATGATTCTCACAGAATACGACATCCAGTACACATCTCAGAAAGCCATCAAGGGCAGTGTACTATCTGAATATCTTGCTGAGCAACCCATTGATGACTACCAGCCTATGAGGTTTGACTTCCCTGATGAAGACATCATGTTCATTAAAGCGAAAGATCATGAAGAGCCCGTTCACACTGAAGGGCCCAACCCGGAAGAAGAATGGACTATGATGTTCGATGGGGCTGTTAACATGAATGGTCGTGGTGTTGGTGCAGTACTCATTACACCTAAAGGAGTTCACATGCCTTTCTCGGCAAAACTCACTTTCAACTGCACTAACAACGAAGCTGAATACGAAGCTTGCATTATGGGTCTTGAGGAAGCCATTGACCTCAGGATCAAGACATTGACCGTATTCGGAGATTCAGCTTTGGTAGTCAATCAGACCAACGGGAAATGGTACACCCACCAAGATCACCTGATACCTTACAGGGATTATACAAGGAGGTTATTGACTTTCTTCACAACAGTCAAACTTGAGTATATCCCTCGAGACGAGAATCAGTTTGCAGATGCTCTCGCTACCATTTCATCCATGATCAAAGTTCAAACGGCCAACTTTGTACCTCAGATTTCAGTATCCAGACTTGATAGACCAGCATATGTATTTGCAGCAGATGTTGTAAAAGATGATAAGCCTTGGTTCCATGACATTAAGTGCTTCTTGGAGGATCAAACATACCCACCTGGGGCATCTTCCAATGATAAGAAGACTTTGAGAAGGCTTGCTGGTAGTTTCTTTCTGAACGCTGATGGGTCTTTGTACAAGAGGAACTTTGACATGGTACTCCTCAGATGTGTTGACAGGACGGAAGCAGATTTGCTGATGCATGAAGTGCACGAAGGATCTTTTGGTACCCATGCTGGAGGGCATGCCATGGCTAAAAAGTTGTTAAGATCAGGCTATTACTGGATCACAATGGATGCAGACTGTTGTGCCTACGCCAGGAAATGCCATAAATGCCAGATCTACGCGGATAAGGTGCATGTGCCTCCCAATCCTTTGAACATCATGTCTTCACCATGGCCCTTTGCCATGTGGGGCATTGATATGATTGGCAAGATTGAGCCAACTGCTTCAAATGGTCACAGATTCATCCTGGTCACTATCGACTATTTCACCAAGTGGGTCGAAGCAGCCTCATATGCAAATGTTACTAGGCAAGTAGTAGCCAGATTTCTGAAAAGAGATATTATCTGTCGGTACGGAGTGCCCGAGCGAATCATTACTGATAATGGTTCCAACTTAAACAACAAAATGATGGCAGAACTGTGCCGGGACTTCAAGATCCAACATCACAATTCTTCTCCTTACAGGCCAAAGATGAACGGCGCTGTCGAGGCGGCAAATAAGAATATCAAGAAGATTGTGCAGAAGATGGTAGTCACCTACAAAGACTGGCATGAAATGCTACCATTTGCCTTGCATGGGTACCGCACATCAATCAGAACATCCACTGGGGCAACACCGTATCAACTTGTGTATGGTATGGAAGCGGTCCTACCTGTTGAAGTTGAATTGCCCTCTCTACGGGTATTGATGGATGTTAAACTGAGTGAAGCAGAATGGGTTCGGTCCCGATACGAACAACTGAGTCTGATCGAAGAGAAAAGATTGGCTGCAATCTGCCATGGGCAGTTATATCAAAAGAGAATGAAGAAAGCCTTCGATCAGAAAGTCAGGCACCGAGAGTACCAAGTGGGAGATCTTGTGCTGAAAAGAATCCTCCCTCCTCATACAGACCACAGGGGCAAATGGACTCCAAATTATGAAGGACCATTCGTGGTAAAGAAAGTTTTCTCTGGTGGAGCATTGATGCTCAGCACCATGGATGGTGAAGATTTCCCGTCCCCTGTGAATTCAGATGCAGTTAAAAAATACTTCGCATAAAATGACCCGCTGGACATAAAAAACAGAATGTAAGTCCAGGCAAAAATAGGGCATCCCGGCGAGTCAAAAACAGAATAAAAGACTCGGGCAAAAGTAAGGGAAAATAAACAAAAAAATGTACACCCGCTGAGTTGAAAAGCCGCATTGGACAACTCAGGCAAAAATGGGTATCCCGATGGATTGAAAACCCGAAAGGGCGATCCATGCAAAATAAGGGAATAAGCGAACAACTGCATTCTGAGTTCGTCTGTATCACCTACAACGGGGTAAGCTTCAAAGGATCAGACTTCAACCAGAATCAACTCTCTCCCGAAAGCAAGACGAGAAGAACGTCATTGTCATACGAGTCGTAGCAGGAGAGGAAGCTCCTTAAAGCGTCGTCAACACCGCCAGCACTTTATTTCTCAATTTATAACAATCTCCTCATTTCAGGAGATTGGTTTCCCTGACTGTATCTCGCCAATTCAGGGCACATGAATTAATAAAATCAGATTTTCAGTCATGTTTCGTCTTTTACATTTATGTTTTGCCAAGAGTTGTCTGATATCTCTAAAAATACAATTGCATAAGTACAGATGCCTTTCTCTAAAAATAAAAACACATGCTTACAGGGAATATGATTACTCTCGAAAGTACTTAACTCCTATGACGGAACCCGGTAAGGGATACCTCGGGACCTTTTGTACGTTCCATTATCTTTGCAGGATTGCAGGTATCCAGAACGCAACCAGGGGCATGCAGGTTACGTCTCAGCAAGTAGGCGAATCATTATCAACTCGGTCTATCTTCCACATGGCACTAGAAAGTGCCCATTTCCTCAGCGGAGCTGCCAAATCAGCATACATTCAATCTCAGCATCCGAAATGCTCTATCCCCAGCTGAGTTGCTCCCCATTGCTTCCCCCAGCAAAGTTGCCAAGTCAACAAACAGGTCTAACACTCAGGATGCTATATCCCCAGCTGAGTTGCCTCTCACTTCCCCAGCCGAGTTGCCATTTCATCCTCAGCTGAATGCAGATATCAGGGAATCATCTCCCCATAGAATCTCCAGCCTCTATTCAGAAGAGCAACGCACGAAGAGATCACAACAGAGTAAAGAAAGCTTCTACAAACCCCAGCTGGGTTTCCCATATTATAAGGATATATCAATCAGTGACCTATATCCCCAAACAGATACATCGTTAGATCTACCAATGATCTCATCCCCAGCTGGGATGTTCACTTCAAGCAGATCAACCAGAGATCTTCGCAACAACGGGATCCGAATCCCGGATCCGTGCCCTTTTGCATAATCATGACATTTGCATCATATTCACCCCCCAGAGCGTAGCATTCCGTCTAATACGGAGCGTTACGGCAAAAATCAAATGCATAGCATAATCATAAGCCATGTTCTGAATTAACACTTGTGAATAATAAACCATTTATCATCATTGTACAAAAATCCCCATCAGAGTCCCAGCAAAAGCAGTTGCTCCACAATCACAAACACCGGTATATACACCTTTTGGCACCCGTCCGTGTCACCTTTCCCCACAGGTCGCCTGAATACACTCTACAAATAAGATCACCCTCATTACAGATACGTCCTGACGCCCGTCCGTGTCATATCCCAGCAGAAAGCCAAAGACATCCTTTTTGCACTCACATACCTTATATGCACCCCTTTTTTTGACACCCGTCCGTGTCATATCCCCAACGCAGTCGCGTGCACCTTCATCACCCATGCACTTGTTAATATTATACTTTTCTCTTTTGACACTCGTCCGTGTCACTCTCCCCAGCAGTTAGAACACTCATCTCACTACTCATGGTACGCTTATACAGATACTCGTCCGTGTCTTGTATACATCATCGCTCATATCCCCACAGATTCGGCAGTAGTCCTTGTTCTTTGTTAACCAGTTGGTACTCGTCCGTACCGTCATCTCAGAACATTGCGTACAATGTTTGTTTCTACATGATGCTCGTCCGTATCATAGTCCTAAGGATGTTCGTCCGCATCTTTAATCCATACACCGTGTCAAACACTTATGTCTTCCTGGATATAGATACTCGTCCGTATCTACTTTTCCCCAGAAGAGTCCTTTCAGATGCAACACTCGTCCGTGTTCTTTGTTAACCAGTTGATACTCGTCCGTATCATCATCCCTGAACATGTGTCAGTTTGTTTCTACGTGATACTCGTCCGTATCATAGTCTTAGGGATGCTCGTCCGCATCCTTAATCTATACACAATACCAAAACACTTATACCTTTTATTTCTTGGATGTAAGCGCTCGTCCGTGTTTACTATCTCCCCAGTAGATCGCCAACAAAACAATTTTCTTTTTATCTAACACTCGTCCTGTGTTATGATACCTTTGAGAGCAGCCGTACCCTGCTGAGTGGTCGTCCTCCACTTCTTGATGGTCGTCCTCCATCATGCTCATCCGATGGCCGTCCCCATCGTTGTTTTAGCA
The DNA here is from genome assembly GCA_963966055.1 of Lathyrus aphaca. Lineage (NCBI taxonomy): Eukaryota > Viridiplantae > Streptophyta > Magnoliopsida > Fabales > Fabaceae > Lathyrus > Lathyrus aphaca. The sequence goes on from OZ014521.1 coordinate 383,123,674, forward strand.
GCCGTCCCCTGCTAGGTGGTCGTCCTCCACCTTTTGATGATCGTCCTTCATCACTTTATCCAATGGCCGTCCCCATTGTTGATTTTGGTTATCTGACACTCGTCCTGTGTTACGATAAACCTCGAGAGCAGCCGTACCCTGCTGAGTGGTCGTCCTCCACTTCTTGATGGTCGTCCTCCATCATGCTCGTCCGATGGCCGTCCCCATCGTTGACCTTTTCTATCCGATGGCCGTCCCCATCGTCGATATTTTCGGCAGCCGTACCCTGCCAGGTGGTCGTCCTCCACCTTTGATGGCCGTCCCCATCATTTTTCTTTCCCCACAGAGCAGCCGTCCCCTGCTAGGTGATCGTCCTTCACCTTTGATGGCCGTACCCCATCATCTGTTTATTTCATTCATTCTTTAACCCGATGGCCGTCCCCGTCGTGGTCCCTTTTCCTTTTTAGCCCGATGGCCGTCCCCATCGTTGGTTACTTTACCTTTATGAACTTGATGGCCGTCCCCGTCATGTTTCATTAATCCTCAGAATTTTGCAGCTTTATCTTGATGGCCGTCCCCATCATGATATTTTATCTTCCCCAGCTAGTCGGCCGTCCCCGTCTTAGCTTTACTTTTTATCCCCAGCGTGTCGGCCGTCCCCGTCATTGCTTTATGCACTTTACCAGCATGTCGGCCGTCCCCGTCATCGCTTTGTTTCACATACCACTTTACCCAGCAGTCGTCCTCTGCTCGACGGTCGTCCTCCGTCGCCCATACTTCGCAATATACTTTACAATCTATATCCCTTTTCTTCTTCATTCTGTGAGTACAAATTTTGGACTGTCTTTGGTATTCAACCACAAGTTATCTTGTTTGGCCTGTTAAGCCGTCGCTTACAACCTGCACAGCTAACTCATGTTTGAATAGGGGCAGCTGTAAACACCCCAAATTTGCCCTCACCCATTCACACCATGGCTTGTGATCATCTCATATGCATAAACACAATCATATCATCTCACATCTCATTTTTGATTCACTGGATAGTTTCTAAGGCATCTGCACCTAGGGTTTGTGATCTGAGCAATCCCAAAGCATCTTGAGCTATTCCAAAGGCCACCAATCAACTCAAAGGGGTCCATGTGTGTTCTTACATCATATTCCATCTCCTCAAAGTCAAAAATGCAGAGGAATCACAAGAACTAGGGTTTGAGTGGATGCAGAGCCAGGATGAACTGCACAGTTGACTGAAAATTAGGGTTTTGGTTTCAGAGGCCATCACTCCAATTTTTTTGGTCATTATTGTTTCCATTGATCTCTATATGGTATAAGGAGTATGCATATCAATTTTCATGAAGAAATTCCATGAGGAAGTCATCTGATCAAGAGTTGACTTTTCAGACAAGTCAGTGCAAAATCAGGGCATCTGAGGCCCCCAATGACCCAACCAATGGGTGATCTTCATCATTTTGAGTGTATATGATCTTTATTTGATCATGGAAGAAGATTGAAGTTCATAGAAATCAAGAATTTAGGGTTTTTGCAAATGTTGACTTTTTGGGCATAGTTGACTTTTCAAGAATGCATCATCTTAGGTCAATTTTCAAGCCTTGATTCATGATCCAAAAAGGCTTCAAATGGAAAAACTTTGGTCATGAAAGTTGTAGATCTCATCTTTCCCTTTTCAAAAAGTACAAGAACATGATCAAACTCTTCTTGGATCAAAAGTTATGGCAATGCAAAGTTGGCAAAAATCATTGTTTTTCAAGTTATGCACCAAATGAAAATCTTGCAAAGTCTTGAACCAAAGCCAAATGCAGCCTCTAATCCACTTCAAACCAGCATGTGAACATTCTCTAAGTTACAAAAATCAGAATTTGATCTAGTTTGCCCATGGTTTGGTTTGTGTAACAAGGCATTTTCATGAAAATCCATAAAGCTAACCAAGTTGCAAAACACTCATGATCTTCTCACCAACTTGCTGCATTGATCCTTGAGTCAAGCCAGCCTCTCTCCCTCACCTTTGCTGCGCCAGCCATGCCTTGTACTTGCCTAGACCTTGCCCATGCCCTATCTTACACAAAGTTGACCTTTTATGTAAAAGCAAACTTACCTATCATAGCAGGCCATGTCACATCACAAAACCAATCAGATTTGTTTATGTGTACAACTTGCAAGCAAAACATATCACATGCCAAGGCTGAAACTCTCTCATTCACAACTTACACAAAAACCTCCCATTTTGCAACTTGCTTCGAATCCCTTCACACAGCAAGCAAACACTTCAACCACCTTCATCATTTAACTTAGCACACTTCATAGATCAAAAACCACCCAAAGCCCAAGCCTGAAACAGCCAGAAACTCTCACTGCCATCTCTCACCTCAGTTTGCAGTTTCACTTGAAACTATCACCATAGCTCACAAACACACAAACAAACACCATAGACCTTCTCCATTCATCCTCAGGATCACAAACAATCACTCACCATGACCTGAATGTGCCTGAAACACCATAGCCATTGTTGACTGAGCTTGAAGCAGTTCCATTCGAATCTCCTTCTCCAGCCAACACAAACTCATTTTGAGCATTCAAGCATCTTTGAGGGATCAAGTGGAGTGGTTTGCACAAAGAAAGGTGGCCAGAAAGTTCCTAAACTGAAAGCTTCAAATCTCAGGTAGCCTGAAATTAATTTTTCCAGAAATGACTTTTATTGTTACAAACTTGTTCTTCATGCTTGCCTGATCATTCTGGTACCACTGGTTTTGGAAATGGTTGTGATTTGAGCATTTAATTTGTGTTTGAAGCTTACGAACCCTATTTTTTCTTTCTTTCGATTCAGCTTATTTAGGTAGAATAAATTTGTTTTGAGAGAGGGGTTTGGTTCGTGAGAGGATAAGGATCATTTCCCTGGTCTTAGATTTCATTTTTGTAACGTTTTGAGGAAGTTGGGTGATTCTCAGGTGAGAGCTGGCCGGAGAAGACGACCGGAGGTCTTCTCCGGCCACCTGAAAGTCATTAGGGCTAATTGTCATTAATTAAGCCAGTTTGAATAATGAGCGTAGGATCAGTAGACCTTGTTGACTTCGCGCGCAGATAGAGGGCCAGGATCCCTTTGATTAGCCCTAATTCATCATTTAGTTTTAATTAATTGTAATTAGCTCAGATGCAATCCTGACCATAAGATCACGCGCCAGTCAACACATTTAAACCCTGGACGCATCCTGACCATCCCTTCTGTTTACTTTTATTTTATTTAATTTTAATTCATTTTCTCTTCATTTAATTTGCATAATTAATTTAAAATAGCAAAAAATTCATAAAAATTATGAAACTTTTCCCTTAAAGTTTTAACAATTTTTATGACCCAAAAATATTTTTATTTTATTTTTTATCATTAAAAAAGTATTTTTAAATATTTAAAAGATTATTTTTAATTGATTAATGAGAATTAATTAATTAAAAATACTTTTAGGTATTTAAAAATTACAAAAAAATTCATGAAATGTTCTAAGACATTTAGAAACATTGTCCAACCTTCAAACCAAATTTCTTTTTTGATCTTGATGCATTTTAAGAATTTTTCATTGATTTAAATCATATTTTGTGCATTATTTTGATCATAAGTTCCAAAAATCATTTCTGCCTATTGGTGAAGGTTGAGACATTGGTTCTTCTTGAATTGTTTTGTGTTTAGCATGTAGATTCTAGGGTAAAAAGGCCATGATTTGTTCCTGCATTTTCTAATTGCTTGGCATTTGTTTTGTTAAGAACCCTAAAAAACCCTAACAACTTGCAAAAATCATAACTTGAGTTTGGTTAAGAGTTGAGAGCTCCCCTTTGGGCAGTGGTTTATTATAGGTCTAGGGTTTCCTTAGGTACCATTTTCCATTTTTACTTTAGGGTTTTGCTTCTGTTTTTGGTTTGTGTTTGATGTTTGATCCATGAACCCTAATTTGGGCTTTCATTTGCATCCTTCTTACATTCCTTTGCATAACATGACTTGTCTTTGCATTTTGTGCATGCTTATGATTCATTTGACATCTTAAGACATGTATAAAGCATCTTTGATCATTGCATTACATATTTGCCATGTCATTTGTCTTGTATGATTCATAACATTCCATGTTTGTTCATGCTCCTTAGCTTGCATCATTTGCATTCATGATCTTGTATGAACATCCCCATTGTCTTGCCTCATGTTTGCAGCACCTCATAACTTCATAATCATCATCAACATGCTTCTGGTCTTGCTTTGCATCATATCATTTCATCTCATCTTGCATTACATTGCATTTCTTTCTAACATTTCAGGTGGTAAGTAGCTTGAGAAGTGAATTTGCCTTCACTTCTCATAACTTTTCTTTTCATCTCTCTTGCATCCATTGCTGCATTCTTATTTGTGTTTGAGTTTGAGCTTGCTCATTCTTCTTCTTCCCACTTTCTTTCTTCAAGTGACTTGACTTCTTGAATGAAGCAAGTCACTTTGCTTCTCTTGATCCTGTTCATCTGCTTCCTGGTGGTTCTTCTGAAGATTGTTCTTGCAAACCTCACAAACCTTAGGATCATCCAAGCATGACATTGAATTAGGGTTTTGATTAGTCCCCCATAGTTTTACCTTTGTGTCTCTCTTTGAGTCCTCTCTTCCCATCTCATAATCAGGGACCAAACCCTAAAGGCTTTAAGACTTTGTGATTAAGCTTATGCCTGCATCCTTCTCTTAGGATGGAGTGTATAACTTTAATCTTAAGTATTAAACCCTTAAGGTGTTTAAATCTCTTAATCAATTCATCTAATAATCATCAAGACATTACACTTGTAAGGGCCTTGCATTAGGGTTCTAATTCTTCCTTAACTGGTTAAGAAGGACTAACCCTAGTGTTAATGGACAAGTCCCCCTCAAGTTGTCTTACAAATCATAAAACTCACTTCATCATCATATCATTAAATAAAATCCACTTAATCAAAGGCTTGTTTTGTCATGGGTTTAATCCCTAATCATGGATTAAGTTGAGGAGTTTTTCTCAACTTAAACATTCTCATCTATTATCCTTCTTTTAGGATGGTGTAATGGGTCTGTTTAATCCTTGATTATGGCTTAACCTCATTACTTAATACTAAACAAAATCACAAAAACATCTAAATAATCACAAGTAGGTTAATGATCTTAATCCTGCATCAAAGGTGATTAAGTGTGAGAATCTGACTTCACACTTAAGGTAATTCTCATTACCCCTAATCAGAGGGAAGATGTGATGAGTTTACTAACCCATTGGTTTAGACTTAAGCTCATTATCTTATGACAAAAATCCAAAAAGAAATAAAAGACTGAAAACTCAAAAACAAACAATAATCGTCTCCTCCGGGATTCTTTTCTCATCATCCTCACTCACAAACGAGAACTCGCTTCTTCCGTCTAATGCAAGACAGTTTGCACCTGAGCCAGACAGGTCATACACTTGAGCATGGACAAGTAAGCAGTTCACAAGTCAATTCATCTTTCAGTTCTTTTGGGTCGAACTACGGTGTTCTGACTTCCTCATTGCACGAGAGGATACGTAGGCATAACTTAACAGTTATCGAACAAAAGTCTCTGTATATTCCCCCCTCTTCCAGCTTCATTCTTTAGCCTCATGATCTTGAGCATATTACTCCTGTCCTTACACTGACACTTTCATACTTCACATCACTTATACATCATACACTGACACCTGTATATCTTTTCCAGTTATTTTATACACAGATTGCACTGACACTACCCCTTTAAAACACAAATCTTTCAAGCGTGGATCCCGTCGAGTACGGCGGACAATCTGGGTGCTAATACCTTCCCAGGTTGTAACCAACCCCTTTTCTCAGTCTCTCTGGTTCGCAAACCGTCTTATCCGTGTCTTTCCAGGTCTATGCAGCATTACCTTTCCTCCGGGATAAAAATGCCTAGCTGGCGACTCTATTCATCTCCAGTGAGTTCACGGCTGTGTGTTCCCACTGTTCCCTTCGCCGACCGTTCGCGTCTGTACCTTCATCTGACCCGGTGTCACTTGTCGGGAGCGACAGCTGGTAGCTTCTTCCTGAATGCTGATGGTTCCTTATACAAGAGAAACTTTGATATGGTACTTCTCAGATGTGTTGATAGGGCAGAAGCAGACTTGTTGATGCACGAGGTGCACGAAGGATCTTTTAGTACCCATGCTGGAGGGCATGCTATGGCTAAAAAGTTGTTAAGATCAGGCTACTACTGGATCACAATGGATGCAGACTGTTGTGCTTATGCCAGGAAGTGCCACAAATGCCAGATTTATGCAGATAAAGTGCATGTGCCTCCGAATCCTCTGAATGTGATGTCTTCACCTTGGCCCTTTGCCATGTGGGGCATTGATATGATTGGAAAAATTGAACCGACTGCTTCAAATGGCCACAGATTCATCCTGGTAGCCATTGACTACTTCACCAAGTGGGTCGAAGCAGCTTATGCAAATGTTACAAGGCAAGTAGTAGCCCGATTCCTGAAGAGAGACATCATCTGTCGGTATGGAGTTCCCGAGCGAATCATTACTGATAATGGTTCCAACTTAAACAATAAAATGATGGCAGAACTGTGCCGGGACTTCAAGATCCAACACCACAATTCTTCTCCTTACAGGCCAAAGATGAATGGCGTTGTAGAGGCAGCTAACAAGAATATCAAGAAAATTGTACAGAAGATGGTGGTCACCTACAAAGACTGGCATGAAATTCTACCGTTTGCCTTGCATGGGTACCGAACGTCGATCAGAACATCCACTGGGGCAACACCGTATCAGCTTGTTTATGGTATGGAGGCAGTCCTACCTGTTGAAGTTGAGCTACCCTCTTTACGGGTATTGATGGATGTTAAATTGAATGAAGCAGAATGGGTCCGATCCCGATACGAACAACTGAATCTAATTGAAGAGAAGAGATTAGCTGCAATCTGCCATGGGCAGCTGTATCGGAAAAGAATGAAGAAAGCCTTCGATCAGAAAGTCAGGCTTCGGGAATACCAAGTAGGAGATCTTGTGCTGAAAAGACTCCTCCCTCCTCATACAGACCACAGGGGCAAGTGGACTCTGAATTACGATGGTGCATTCATAGTAAAGAAAGTTTTCTCTGGTGGAGCACTGATGCTCAGTACTATGGATGGTGAAGACTTCCCGTCCCCTGTGAATTCAGATGCAGTTAAAAAATACTTCGCATAAAATGACCCGCTGGACACAAAAACAGAATGTAAGTCCAGGCAAAAATAGGGCATCCCGGCGAGTCAAAAACAGAATATAAGACTCGGGCAAAAATAAGGGAAAAAAATGTACACCCGCTGAGTTGAAAAGCCACATTGGACAACTCAGGCAAAAAAGGGTATCCCGGTGAATTGAAAACCCGAAAGGGCGATCCACGCAAAAAAGGGGAATAAGCGAACAACTGCATTCTGAATTCGTCTGTATCACTTACAACATGGAAAGCTCCGAAAGGTTCAAGCTTCGGCCAGAATCAGCCTTCTTCAAAAGCAGGATGAGAAGAACGTCAATGTCATACGAGTCATAGCAAAAGGGAAGCTCCTTGAAGCGTCATCAACATTGCCAACATCTTGTTATTTCTCAATTTGTAACAATCTACTCATTTCAGGGGATCTGTTTCTTTGACTGTATTGCCCATTCAGAGGCACATAAATTAATAAAACCAGATTTTCAGTCATACTTTGTCTCGTACATTTTATTTTCGTTTGCAAAAATGTCCGATGTCCTTAAGATGTTGATTGCATAAATACAGATGCGTCTTTTCTAAAATTACATGCTTATAGGAAATATGTTTGCTCCAGGAGTGTCTAAATTCCTATGACGGGATCCAGTAAGGGATACCTCAGGATACTTGTACGTTTCTTTGTCATACAGGATTGCAAGTAGTCAAAGCGCAACATGGGGCATGAAAGCTTCTCCCCAACAAGCTGCCAAATCACTATTTACTCGGCACGTCTTCCAAAATAGCACCAGAGATGCTTTATCCCCAGCCGAGTTGCCAGTCATCATTCCACCTCAGCCAAGTGTTAGACAGGGAATCATCTCTCCGCAGAGCTCCAGCCTCTATCCAGAAGAGCAATGTCTCGAAGATCTCACGACGAAGTGACAGAAGCTTCCACAGATCCCAGCTGGGTCCCTCATTACCAAGGATGGGTCTATCAGTGACCTATTCCATACAGAGTCATATATATCAGATCTACCAATGATCTCATCCCCAGTTGGGATATCACTTCAAGCGGATCAGCCGGAGATCTTCACCGCAACGGGATCCGAATCCCGGATCGGCATCTTTGCATAAGCATATCATTCACATCATATTTTCCCCCAGAGCGTAGCATTCCGTCTAATACGGAGCATTACAGCAAAAATCAAACATATTGCATAGTCATAAGCCGTGTTCTGAATCAAACAGCTGTGTATACCAACACTCCATTTGCAAATATACAAATACCTCTCAAATTCCCCGGCAGAATGCCAAAGCAGTTTCTTTGCATTTCCCAGATACAGATACATGCTCCTTTTGGCACTCGTCCTTGTCACCATTCCCCAGCATAGTTGCCTAAACACTTTGTAAACCAAATACTTGTTTATAGTACACTTCTTCTGACACCCATCTGTGTCGTGCTCTCCCCAGCAAGTTGAACACTCGTATGTGTCTCACTCATGTTTACTTATTTCAGATACTCGTCCGTATCTTGCTTACATCACTTGTCTTTCGCAGATTCAACACTCGTCCGTGTTCTTTGTTAACCAATCGATACTCGTCCGTATCATCATCTCTGAGCATGCGTCAGCATTTGTTTCACTGATACTCGTCCGTATCATAGACTTAAGGATGCTCGTCCGCATCTTTAATCAATACACCGTGTCAAACACTTATGTCTTCTTGAATTTAGACACTCGTCTGTGCTTACCATTTCCCAGAAGAGTTCCCGGCAAATCCCGATAAGTTATCCCCTTTCTATCTGACATTCGTCCTATGTCATGATACTTTCGGCAGCCGTACCCTGCCAGGTGATCGTCCTTCACCTTTCTGATGATCGTCCTTCATCATTTTATCCGATGGCCGTCCCCGTCGTTGATCTTGTTATCTGACATTCGTCCTATGTCATGATAAAACCCGAGAGCAGCCGTACCCTGCTAGGTGATCGTCCTTCACCTTTTGATGATCGTCCTTCATCATGCTTATCCGATGGTCACCCCCATCGTCGACTCTTTCTATCTGACATTCGTCCTATGTCATGATACTTTCGGCAACCGTACCTTGCCAGGTGATCGTCCTTCACCTTGGATGACCGTCCCTCATCCTTATCCCCAACAGAGCAGCCGTCCCCTGCTAGGTGATCGTCCTTCACCTTTGATGACCGTCCCTCATCATTTATTTCATGAACCTGATGGCCGTCCCCATCATTGTTTACCTTTACTTTGCAAACCCGATGGTCTTACCTATCATTGACTTCACCTTTAATCCCCCAGAGAACCTTGTTGTTGTATTTGATGGTCGTCCCCATCATAATCTCTCTGTTTCCCCAGCATGTCGGCCGTCCCCGTCATTGCTTTTTCCCAGCACTCGTCCTCTGCTCGACGGTCGTCCTCCGTCGCCCGCGCTTTATAAATCATACTTTACTTCCTTTTACAATCTATATCCCTTTTCTTCTTCATTCAGCGAGTGCGAATTTTGGACTGTCTTAGGTATTCAACCACAAGTTATCTTGTTTGCCTGTTAAGCCGCTGCTTACATCCTGCACAGCTAACTCATGTTTGAATAGGGGCAGCTGTAAACACCCCAAATTTTCCCTCACTCATTCACACCATGGCTGTGATTCTTTTCATTTGCATAGTTTCAATCATAGCATCCCATATTGCATTTTTGCTTCATTGCATTGATTCAAAGTCATCTGCATCTAGGGTTTGTGATCTGAGCAATCCCTGAGCTATTTGAGCCACTACAAGAGTCTCCAATCATCTCAAGAGGGTCCATGTATGTTCAAGTATCATATTATATCCTCTCAAGATCAAGAAAGCCAGGAAATCACAAGAACTGAGGAAGGCATGGAAGCAGAGCCAGGTTTAACTGCACAGATGACCTAAAATTAGGGTTTTGGTTTCAGAGGCCATAACTCCAAATTTTTTGGTCATTCTTGTTTCTATTGGTCTCTATATGATATGAGGATCATGCATACCAATTTTCATGAAGAAATTCAATAGGGAAGGCATCTGATCAATAGATGACTTCTTGAGCAAGTCAGTGCAAAATCAGGACATCTGAGGCCCCCAACCATCCAACCAAAAGGTTTTCTTCATCATTTTGGATGTATATGATCTTTATTTGATCTTATAAGAAGTTAGAAGCTCACAAAATTGAAGAATTTCAAGCCATTTGCAAAGTTGCCATTTTGGGAAAGTGACTTGTAATGAAAACTTGCCATTTTGGGAAAGTTTTTCAACCTCCTCTTTTTGATTCAAAAATGCTTCAACTGGAAAATTCTTGGTCATGAAAGTTGTAGATTGGATCCTCCCATTTTCAGAAAGTACAAGAACTTGATCTAATTCATCCTAGAACTAAAGTTATGGCCTTGCAAAGTTGGATAAAATCACTTAATTTTCACTTTTGTGCCAAAGAGGGATTTTTGCAAAACCTCATGCCAAGCTATTTTATGACTTCAAATGGACTTCTACACATCATAACATCATAGTACAATGCCTAAAACTCAGAATTGCCTAAAGAATTTCACATTTCCATGACTTGTACATGAAGAAATCAAGAAAGGGCCAAACTTTGCCAAAATTGCAAAACCTCCCACAACTTCCCACAAACTTGCTGATTTGCCTCAATCTCATTTCCATGGTCATCCTTGAATCAAGCTGCACCAGACATGCCTTTGTCCTTGGCCTGAAACAGCCCATACCTCAAAGGACACATAACCTTGACTTTTTGCAAAACAAGCCATACCAATCAGCATAGCCCACACCAACTCCACATGCCTATCACATCTTGATACATGGACCAAACACAAGCCATTTGACATAAGAACACAGCCAGAATCATCAGCATCACCATAGTTCACAAAAAATCCCTCTTGTGCATTTCCATTCGAAACTCTCAACAAAAACATCAAAACTTAAAAATTCTTCCACCATTCATCTTTAAATCCATCACTGATCACAAACCACCCTTTACTTTGCCCTAAAAGCCACCACACACCAAATACGATTTTTTCCCTTTTGAACTGAGCTTCACTAAACTTCAAAGAAAGGACACAAACACTTCAGCAAAGCATCAAGGAAGCTCAAGGGAGGTTAGAGGAGGTTGTTTGCATCAAGCAGAAGGCCCAGGCAGTCCCATTAGCAAAGCTCCATCTCAGGTATCTTCTTGAAACTTTTTTCCAGAAATCCTTTCTTTAGTTATGAGATGGTAGAGTTTGTTTTCCTGATTACAATGAACCTTGAATGGTGAAAAATGGTTAAGTTTTTAGTGTGTATGCATGTTCTGAAATCTTGTTCAGTTTTAGGTTTTCGTTCGAATCTTGTTGTTGATGAAAAATAAATGAAATATGATGCTGGATTCTTGTTCTATGGGGTTTGGGGATCATTTCTGGAGATTTGGGGGGTTTGATTTGGCCTAGGAAGTATTTTAGGAAAATCTCAGGGGAGAGGTGGCCGGAGAAGATGACCGGAGGTCATTTCCGGCCACCTGAGAGTAATTAATGTTTTAATCAGGTTTAAGGTTTAGTTTGAATTTAGAGCGTATGATTCTGTTTCCCGCGCGCGTCCAATGGCTCAATCATCCCACTTAACCCTAATCCACTTATTTAACTTAATTAATTAGGGTTTAATTTTAAATCTGCCAGTTTGAACCTGGACCGTCCATTCACGCGCCAGTTAACTCCCGCGTCTCAGCTTTGAATCCTGACTCTTGGATCTGATTACTTCTCCTTTAATTCAATTTTATTTTCATTTTTATTCATTTTTCTTGCACATTTTATTTAAAATAGCAAATCATTTCTAAAAAATCTCATTTTTTGCATCATACCTTAAAATATTTTTCTCTTTCTGAAAATGATTTTTATTTTATTTTTTAAATAATTTTCGTATTTTAAAAATATTTAAATGTTTATTTTAATTAGTTAATGAGAATTAATTAATTAAAATAGCATTTAAGTTTCTAAAACTCACCAAAAAAATCATGTTGCATTTTGATACATTTAGAGACATTATCAAACCCTTCAAACAAATTTCTTTTTGGTTCTTGACCTATTTTGACATTTTTCTTTGGAATTAGGGTTCTTAAAAGTCAATATTTTTGCCCTAACTTGAAAAAATCACTTCTGCCTAACCATGAGGAGTTTGATGATGGTTATTTTTGCATTGCACTCTTCATATCATTTAGTTTCTAGGATAAAATTGGCATGAATTTATCTTTCATTTTCAATTTATTTTGCATTTTTTCATTGAGAGGTATCCCAAAACCCTAGCCAACTTAAGAAAATCCTAACTTCCATTAGGTTAAGATTTAGGTCTCCCCCTTTGGGTAGTGAACTTGTGTAGGGTTAGGGTTCCTTTGATCCTATTTTCAATTTTTTATCATGTCATTTGCTTCTGGTTTTTAATTTAGTATTGCATGTTATGTATAAACCCTAATTTTTGCCTTCATTTGCATTCATCCTTCATATGCTTGCATACATGAACTTGCCATGATATTTTGTGCATCCACATGACATATAAGACATGTTAGGACACATTAGAATCATGTTTGATCATTTCATCATCCATTTACCATGTTATGCATCCATTGCATTTCATAGGTTTTCATGAACTTTCATGCTTACTTCCATCTCTCATTTGCATCTTCATTACTTGTATGATCATCCTCATCTCTTGACATGCTTTAATACTATCTCATAGCATTATTTGCATCATAAATATGCTTCTGACTTTGGTTTTCATCATTGTGTTTCATCCCATTTGCATTGCATCTCATTTCTTGTTGCTAACTTTTCAGGTGGTAAGTGTTTGAGAAGTGAATTTGCCTTCAGTTCTCATAATCTTTTCTCATCTCTCTTATGCATCATTGCTGCATTTTACTTTTGTATTAGAGTGAGCTTGCTCATTCATGCTCCTTCTCCTCCTTCTTCCTTCAAGCAACTTATTTTCTTAAGTGAAGTAAGTTGTCTTGCTTCTTTCTGCTTCTTTCCTTTCATCCTGTTTCTTCCTTGGTGGCTCTTCTTGAAGATCTTCTCGCAAGCTTCATAAACCCTAGGAACATCCAAGTATGATCATAATTAGGGTTTGATTAGTCCCCCCATTAGTTTTACCTTTGTGTCATCTTTGAGTCTTCTCTTCTCATCTCTTAATCAAGGACTAAACCTTAAAGGTTTTAAGGCTTTGTGATTAAGGTTATGCCTGTATCCTTCTATTAGGATGGAGTGTATAACTCTAATCCTGAGTGTTAAACCCTTAATGTGTTTAAATCCTTTAATCAATCCATCTAATAATCACTAAGACATCAAGCTTGTAACTTGGGCCTTGCATTAGGGTTCTATTTCTTCCTTAATTGGTTAAGAAGGACTAACCCTAGTGTTAATGGACAAGTCCCCCTCAAGTTGTCTCACAAACCATAAAATCCACTTCTTCATCCTTACCATTAATTAAAATCCACTCTGATAAAGGCTTTGTTTTTTCATGAGGTTAATCCCTAATCATGGATTAAGTTGAGGATCCTTTCTCAGCTTAAATGTTCTAATCTATTATCCTTCTATTAGGATGGTGTAATGAGTCCATTAAATCCTTGATTATGGCTTAAACTCATTACTTAACACTAAAAAAAAACACCAAAAACATCTAAATAAATACAAGTAGGTTAATGATCTTAATCCTACATCATGGTGATTAAGTGTGAGGTGTTTACTTCATACTTAAGGTATTCTCATTACCCCTAATCAGAGGGAGAATGTGATGAGTTTACTAACCCATTGGTTTAGGCTTAAGCTCAATAACTTATGACAAACTTCAAAAAGCAATAAAAGATTGAAAATACTAAAAACAAACAATAATAGTCTCCTCCGGGATTCTTTTCTCATCATCTTCACTCACAAACGAGAACTTGCTTCTTCCGTCTAATGCAAGACAGTTTGCACCTGAGCCAGACAGGTCATACACTTGAGCATAGACAAGTAGGCAATACACAAGTCAATTTACCTTTCAGTCCCTTTGAGTCGAACTACGGTGTTCTGACTTCCTCATTGCACGAGAGGATACATAGGCATAACTTAACAGTTATCGAACAAAAGTCTCTGTATATTCCCCCTCCTTCCAGCATTATTCTTTGAGCCTCATAGTCTTAAGCATGTCACTCTTGTTCTTACACTGACACTTCTCTTATACACTTCACATTTCTTTTACACTAACACTTGCATTATTTTCCAGCTTTTGCACACAGATAGCACTGACACTACCCCTTTAAACACAAACTTTCAAGCGTGGATCCCGTCGAGTACGGCGGACAATCTGGGTGCTAATACCTTCCCAGGTTGTAACCAACCCCCTTTCTCAGTTTCTCTGGCTCGCGACCGTCTTATCCATATCTGTCTAGGTTTATGCAGCATTACCTTTCCTTCGGGATAAAAATGCCTAGCTGGCGACTCTTTTCCTTTCAGTTCACCCTTGTGTGTTCTCTCCCTTTTGCCGACCGTTTGCGTCCGTACCCCATTTGACATGGCCTCATTTGGTGGGAGCGACACACGTCTCCCACTCCTTCTAAAATCTAGCATGAATCATCATTCATGCAGATGCTCATCATCGGGTCTCATTAATGACGACTTTACTATGGCTCAGTATGAATTCGACAATCCGATTTACCTAGCCGACGAGGAAGGTGAAGAAGATTGCAAACTACCCGAAGAGCTAGCCAGATTGCTCAAGCAAGAGGAGAATGTAATACCCCATATTTTAATAAAACACTCTAGATAATATTAATTAAGATTAATTAGTATTATCTGACTCAGAGGCTTTATTAAAAAAATATAATCAACTCGGAGATATTTTTTTGGATATTTTTAGATTGGACCCGTTAGAATACTAACTATTCTAAATCGATATATTATACATTGTTTGGTTTTAAAAGAAAGAAA
The DNA here is from genome assembly GCA_963966055.1 of Lathyrus aphaca. NCBI lineage: Eukaryota > Viridiplantae > Streptophyta > Magnoliopsida > Fabales > Fabaceae > Lathyrus > Lathyrus aphaca. The sequence continues at coordinate 383,138,813 of OZ014521.1, forward strand.
AACAAGTTATGTGTTATTAAAGGAAAAGAGAAGAAAGAAAGTTGGTAAGAGAAAGAAGGAAAAAGGAAAGAAAGAAAGGGAGAAGAGAAGAGAAGAAGAGGAAGAAAAACCTAAGAGCGGAAGTGCTTGGATCATCACCATTTCTTCACCAAATCTTCATCTTCACCAAACTCCTCTTCATTGGCAAGGTGGGTTCTTAGTTAGAAACCTTTTATTTGAGTTTTGGTTGAGTTTATGGTTTTGTAGAAAATATTAGAAATTGATAGATTAACGGTTAAAACTAGATAAAATCAAAGTATGTTGGTTAATATATGTTCATATACATGTTTGGTGGTTAGTCCCTCTGTTTGGTGAGGTTTTGTATGAGTTTTAGACCCTTGGATAAATCCCTTTCGCGACTGGTTTTCTGCTGTTTTCGCAGAGCTCGCTTAGCGAGCGTAGCTCGCTCAGTGAGCAGGTTAAATTCTGGGTAGGTAAGAATGCAGGAGCTTGCTCACTCAGCGAGACCTGGGAGTTATTATTTTGTGTTTTAATTCATAACTTGTGACCCGGGTATCCGTTTTTATCATTCCACCTATCATTTTGAAGATAATAATATATTCCATCTTTTGAGACCGAGAAATATTATTTTGAGCCGACTTTTACCCGACTTTTCCGATTAACCGTAATTATGTTAGTTAAGGAATTGTAGTATTAGTCAAATTGTGGAACATGCGTTAATCATGAGAATTGATTGAGAATAGAGATAATGAGATCATTGTAGAATTATTTTAATGGTGAAAATTAAACTAGAATGTTAGAGTTATATGTTTGAAAATTATATAATTAAAAGTATTAAGGATGGAGAAAGAGTTAGGAAATCTTACCATAAACCAATAGTGTGGCCTAGTATTGTGACTAGAAATTGTTAGATGGTATGACTTGTGAGATGCGTAGGTTCATCCTAGGTCGTTGTGAATCCTTGACGCGTAATACGTGATATCCTCCGAAAAGTCTTGAGTAAGTCTTGTGGTGGGTATTACATTGAGTCCCACAGGAAGCATCTGTAAAGGCTTGAGGTACCGTCGGTATGGTTTGACTTGTGGTGGGTATTACACTGAGTCCCACGGGAAGCATTGAGTAAGTCTTGTGGTGGGTATTACACTGAGTCCCACGGGAAGCATTGAGTAAGTCTTGTGGTGGGTATTACACTGAGTCCCACGAGAAGCATCTGTATGGTTTGGGATTGTGGTGGGTATTACATTGAGTCCCACGGAAGCATTGAGTAAGTCTTGTGGTGGGTATTACACTGAGTCCCACGAGAAGCATCAGACTTGTTTTAAGCTTGTGGTGGGTATTACACTGAGTTTCATGAGAAGCATGGTAGCCTCTTGAGATGGGTGTTATATCGAGTCCCATTAGAAGTATAAAGGTGATATCTGTAACACCCCAAATTTTCCCTCTTCTTTTTACCATAATTTACATATCATTTACATACCATAAGCATATCATATCCTAGCATTTGGCATAGAAAAATGAAGCATAACATTCACATGTTCTAGCATAGGGCCTATGTTCAATCATATGGAGATTTATTGATATACAAGTCAAGCCAAGAGCCAAGTGACTTTGAAAGAAGATCACAAGGTCTCCTCATATTTTATACAAGCTCAAGGTCATCCTCAAAGTCCTAGAAGGGTGGAATTTCATTAGGAGAACAACATTGCATTTTCTCCTACACAGACAAACCCTAATTAGGGTTTTGCTCCAGATCACGAAGTTCTCTAAGCTTTGACCAATTCTTATGTTCAAAGTCTCTCACATTATCTACAAGGCTTATATATGAAATTTGAGACAAAAATTCACTGAAGAAGTCAAGTATTTGAGCAGTTACTTGAGAATGAAGCAAGAAAGTCAATTGTATCAAACAAAAGTCAAACAAAGGATTTTTAGGGCTTTGATCATATTCATCAACTTTATGAAGCTATATTGGATCAGGGAATAGCTTGGATGATCTCAACTGTCAAAAATCAGGAATATGCAAAAAGTTGCTAAAAATGGAAATTTAGAAGTTTCTATTTTTGAAAATATTTTGCCCTAGATCGTCAAGCCATTATATCATGTGCAAAAAAGCTCTATATGATTTTTCCTTGAATATGAAAGTTGTAGAGCATGATTTTCCCTTTCCAAAAAGTCCAAGAACTCCTTCATAGCATTTGTAGAACTCAAGTTATGATTTTTTGAAGTTATAGGTCATTTTTAGGGTTTTTGTGCATATTTGTCAAATTGCCATTGGTTCATTTTTATTTTCTCATTTTTTTATATCAAAGTTCATTGTTTGTTTCCCTACACTTGTTTTAGTGAGCCTATAGTCTTTTTTCACGTGACCAAAATAGTGGATACATGGAACTTTTTCATTTTGGTGGATATTGGTGAAATAATAGTACACAAAGGTGGCACATGTGTGAGAAAAGTCAGAACAAAATCACCATACAACACACGGATTTTCTCTTGTTTTCATTGCCTTGAGGCCACACTTTCTCAATGCACACACTCATGCATTTGGTGGTACAAAGAAAAAGTCCACGTGCTTCTTTTACCATGCACCACCCCAGCTCAATTCAACTAACACCATCTGATTGTTCCTTTTCTCATCAAGCCAACATCACCACAACAACATGTCAAATCCACCATAATAAACATGCACCTTCCTACATGAGATTAAATTCATAAAAGGAGGAAGCAATGAGAGCATGATGCTCTGAGTTTTCATAACAACCAACTTTGATCTCACACCCTGGAAAATTGAACTTCACGCACCCTTGACATAAGGGGCTAGGTCACGATTTCATCAAAGGAGGGGCATCACGATTTACACTACAAATCACTCTCTTCTCTCACAAAAATCTCTTTGCATCCTCTCATATATCATCACACTCTATAAGCCTATCAAAATCAAATTGCTCACATCATCATCACCTTCCATTTGAGTGTGGTGTTGAAGCTTTGTTGGAATACTTGAAGAGCATTACACTCGGTTTTTGCATTTCTTCACTCATATCCAAGATTCAAGCCTTTATTTGGCTCAAAGGAAACTCATGGAAGCTCACAATGCCTCTGGTTTTCTCATAATCTCAAGTGTGCTCCATTTCAGGTTTGAGTGTCTCATTTATCTTGCTTCGGTTTGGCCTCAATGTTACTTGTTTTAGCTTGATTATGATTGATATAAGATGACTGAAGTGATTAGAAGCCTTGTATTGCATTAAATCTTGAATTTCAGTTTTGTTGCTTGATCTTGTCTTGTTCGATCTGCTTTATATGTTGACCGTTTGTGAATTTGGATAACATATTCATGTTCTACATAGCTTTAGCTTTAATTTGATGTACAATTTGCTTGATTCTGGAGATTTTTTCTTGGTCTTCATCGGAGCTAGCCAAAGAAGACAATCAGAGCTTCTCTGGCCGGCAACTATGTGCATATGTGTTTTAATCCCCAGGTTTAAACACAGTCGTTGGATCATCGTCATCTAAGGGCTCCAATTAGGCCAACACATTAATGAAAGGTGTGTCTGGCACGTGATTGCTTGTGTGTTGTGGTGTTCTTGTTCTTGCTTAGTACCTTGTGCCAGAGTGCGTGTGGGGCATTAGATCTAGAGGGGGATTCAGGTTTGAATGTGGATAGTTGGATGTGTATACCTAGGTTTTGCAAGACTGAATAATAGTCGTGCGTTGGGGTGACTAAGGACCATGGTTAGTTTGACTAGATTATTTTCATAAGTGCGTTGGGCCTCAGCATACTATCAGCACCCCCTTTTCCAAAGCCCAATGGGAATTAACTTTGTTGGACTGCTTTTCGCACCTCCCTTACTTTGTTTTCATTTTCTTTTCTTTTTATTTTTCAATTTCAATTTCATTTTTTTAAAAATAGTTATCCAATTCTAAAAAATACCAAAATAATCATGTTGATTGCTTTTAGTTTTCTTTATTTTTATATGTTTTTATTTTTTATTTACATTTATTTTTTATTGACTGATTAATTGTTAACTTTATTTTCCTTATTGTTGATCGTTTTGTATATAATCTGTCTTGTTGATTTTATAACTTGAGCATGAAAATAGTAATGACCCTTTTTTTTTGGTATTGATTCCTAACATGTTGAAGTTTACTTGAGATTTTATTCATGATTTTTAGATTGTTTTTGCTTGCATTTTTCTATGATGCTTTATGGTGAAGATTCTAAAACCCTAATTGATCTTTATGCATTTCTTTGACCTAGTTTGCCTCTGATTTTGGTCATATTCTTTTGGTATGAAGATCTTACATGTTTAAGGAGCCTTTGGGTTTAATTGTTGAATTTTTGAGGATGATTTCCATTTTGTGTGAATTTTTGTGTTTGTTTGCTTTATTTTGAGGGTATTTTTGATGTGTGCTTGCTCATTAGGTTAGGAGGGCTTTTGTGCCAACTCCTAGAGGTTAATTTGAGGACTTATAGCATGTTGATACATCCCTAGTTTTTTTATGGTGATTGTACTTTAGTTTTCTTTGAATGGCATGATCTTTAAGTCTCACGCTTATATGCATGCTCACATCACTTCTTATGTCCATATACCTTTCTTGTTTGGTCACAATTGAACTTGTTTGCTTTCTTGAGTGTTCCTACTTTTTGCTTAGGAACTTTATTGCCATGTTAGGGTTCTGGTCTTGAGATATATGGAGCATGTTTAGCTTGTAGGATTTCTTTTCATCTCATGTATGTTTTTTTTTTCTTCATGGTAACTTGTAATGTCTTGTGATGTTTTGTTTGTCCTAATTCTCTCATGATGTGGTTTGATTGATGTTGGCATGTGAATGGAAGATTCTACTTCTGGTTGTGTTGGTTTGATATGACCTCTTTCTTGTTTGAGTCTCACTTGATCTTAATTTCTTTCATCTTATCACTTGTACATGTTCTAACCTGTTCTTGTAGAAGCACATGGTAAGGGAAGTGTGGATTTTATCCACATTTCAAACCTTCATCTCATCTCTTTATTGCTTTCATATTTGTCTTTGTTATGTGCCTTATGCCATCCTTTGTATAACTTCATTAATCCTCCCTATTAGAAGCAACTTAACGTCCTTAGAGAAGTAAGTTATTTTCTAACTTCTTCTTCTTCTCTTCTTCTTCTTCTTCTTCTTCTTTATTTTCTTTCCTTCTTCTTCATTAGGATAGAACTCAAGCCACACTAACCTAGGTCTTCCAGGCATGATAACTTTAGGATTAGTCTTTCCCCATTAGTCTTTTTACCTTTAATATCCTTTTGGTGTTTTCTCTTTCTCATCTTCATACAAAAACATAAAAAACACTTAATAAATGGTTGAAGTAGTCTCTTGTGTATAACCTTATTCCATGGGGCACTCATATTCATTCCATCTTGGAATAGTGTGGGCTTGTCTAGCATGATGTACAAGTCTGATCATGAGACCATCTTCAATAAGAAAATCATAAAAAACACTTCTTCATTTTAGTCATTAAGACACTTAATAACTTCAACAAGCTAGTGAACTTAAACCATAACCCTTGGAAACAAGTCTTGGATAAATTCTCCTAACTTGGTGTGTTTGTTCTATTATTCCATCTTGGAATGTAGTAGCAAGTATACATTCTATGGAAACATACTTGAATTTACTTCCTTGTGCCACACTTATAAAAAACACCCAAAAAAACACAAACAAAGAATAAGCATCTCTCCTTCGGGACTTATTTTCTCATCACATTCACTCCTTTTGTAAGAACTTGCTCCTACTTGTCACTTTGCAAGACTGTAACGCACTCGTGTCAAACGAGCCTGCAACACCTGAGCATTGACATAAGCAGTTCAAGCCTTAAAACACAAGCAATCTTTTCCAACCCTAGTTAGGGGAACTACGGCGACTCTGATCCTCATGTCTAGATGAGGTACATAGGTAGCGGGGTAGGGCCCATTCAAAAACTCTTTTATTTTCCCTACATTTTCCCCTTTTCTTTTCTTATCCTGTTCAGTTCCTTTTCTTTTGCAACAACTTTCATTTCTTTCACCCTTTGAAACATTTTATTTGCAAGCGTGGATCCCGTCGGGTACGGAGGACGACCTGGGGTGCTAATACCTTCCCAGGTCGTAACCGACTCCCGAACCCAGTTTCTTTGGTTTGCAGGACCTTTGTCCTTCCTTTCTTTTCTTCGGTTTATGCATCATTACCATTCTCGTTCCTTCGGGATAAAAATTCATAGCTGGTGACTCTACCTTTTTCCGTGCCACTTTCGCATTTGTACTAGGATGGAAATCCAGGGAGAGACAATATACTAACTAGTAATAGTAGGATTTGTAGAACTCTTGGACGTGGTTCCAATGAGTGAGAGGCGTGTGAACTCAAGGTCATTTTCCTTTTTATAAAGACTTGAGTTAGGTTTTTGTCGCTCCCACCAAATGAAACAGGGCCAAAAGGGGTACAGACGCGAACAGTCGGCGAAGGAGAGAACATGAAGATGAACTGAAAAGAGTCGCCAGCTAGGCATTTTTATCCCGAAAGAAAGGTAATGCTGCATAGACCTGGGAAAAGATGGATAAGACGGTTGCGAACCAGAGAAACTGAGAAAGGGGGTTGGTTACAACCTGGGAAGGTATTAGCACCCAGATTGTCCGCCGTACTCGACGGGATCCACGCTTGAAAGATTGATGTTTTAAAGGGGTAGTATCAGTGCTATTTTGTGTGCAAAAGCTGGAAAAGAATGCAAGTGTTAGTGTAAAAGAAATGTGAAGTGAAATAAAAGGGTGTCAGTGTGAGAAAAGAGTATGAAGCTCAAGACTATGAGGCTTAAAGGATAATGCTGGGAGAGGGGGGATATACAGAGACTTTTGTTCGATAACTGTTAAGTTATGCCTACGTATCCTCTCGTGCAATGAGGAAGTCAGAACACCGTAGTTCGACTCAAAGAGACTGAAAATGAATTTGACTGTGAACTGCTTGCTTATCTATGCTCAAGTGTATGACCTGTCTGGCTCAGGTGCTAACTGTCTTGCATTAGACGAAAGAAGCGAGTTCTCGTTTGTGAGTGAATGAGATGAGAAAAGAATCCCGGAGGAGACGATTATTGTTTGTTTTGGGTGTTTTCAATCTTTTATTGCTTTTTTGAGTTTTTCATAGGAAAATGAGCTTAAGCCTAAATCAAGGGTTAGTAAACTCAACACATCTTCCCTCTGATCAGGGGTAATGAGAATACCTTAAGTATGAAGTAAGCACCCCACACTTAATCACCATGATATATGATTAAGATCATTAAGCTACTTGCATTTATTTAGATGTTTTTGGTATTTTTGTTTAGTGTTAAGTAATAGGTTTAAGCCATAATCAAGGATTTAATGGACCCATTACACCATCCTAATAGAAGGATAATAGATGAGAACATTTAAGCTGAGGAAGGCTCCTCAACTTAATCCATGATTAAGGATTAACCTCATGACAAAACAAAGCCTTTATTAAAATGGATTTTATTTAATGATAAGATTAAGAAGTGAATTTTATGGTTTGTAAGACAACTTGAGGGGGACTTGTCCATTAACACTAGGGTTAGTCCTTCTTAACCAATTAAGGAAGAATTAGAACCCTAATGCAAGGCCTAAGTTACAAGCTTGATGTCTTAGTGTTTTATTAAGTGGATTGATTAAAGGATTTAAACACATTAAGGATTTAACACTTAGGATTAAAGTTATACACTCCATCCTAATAGAAGGATACATGCATAACCCTAATCACAAAGCCTTATAACCTTTAAGGTTTAGTCCTTGATTATGAGATGAGAAGAGAAGACACAAAGATGACCCAAAGGTAAGACTAATGGGGGGAATAATCAAACCCTAATTGTTATCATGCTTGGGTATTCCTAGGGTTTATGAGGCTTGCAAGGAGATCTTCAAGGAAAAGCCACCAGGATAAAAGGAGGAGAAACAGAAGAAACAAGTCAACTTACTTCACTTAAGAAGATAAGTTGCTTGAAGAAAGAAGGAGAGAAAGGAGCATGAATGAGCAAGCTCACTCTAATTCACAAGTAAAATGCAGCAATGAATGCATAAGAGAGATGAGAAGAGATTGTGAGAAGTGAAGGCAAATTCACTTCTCAAAGACTTACCACCTGAAAAGTTAGCAAAAGGAAATGAAAGGAAATGAAAATGAAATGAAATGCAAGGATGAAAACCAAAATCAGAAGCATGTTCATGATGCTAATGATGCAAAGAGATGATACACATGTATGTCATGAGATGGAGATGATCATACAAAGGATGAGAATGCAAATGAAGCATATGAGAGGCATGAAAGTTCATGAATGCATATGAAATGAAATGAAAGCAAAACATGGCAAATGGATGATGCAATGATCAAACATGATTTCAATATGTCCTAAGATGTCTTATATGTCATGTGGATGTACAACAAGTCATGGAAAGTTCATGTATGCAAGCATATGAAGAATGAATGCAAATGAAGGCAAAGATTAGGGTTTATGTACAAGATGCAATGCAAAATTCAAAATCAGAAGCAAAACATGAGATAAAAAATTGAAAATGGTATCAAAGGTATCCTAAACCCATACAAATTCACTGCCCAAAGGGGAAGGTCATAAGCTAAACCCTAAGGGACTTATGATTTTTCTAAGTTTCTAAGGTTTTAAGGGTGATCCTAAAGGAAAAATGCCAAACAAATTGAAAATGCAAGATAAAAATGAAACAAAAATGTTTTTAGAAGCTTGGAAGTATGCATAACACAATGCAAAAAGAACCATTCACAAACTCAACTTGGATCAAAAGTTATGAATTTTTGAAGTTAGGGTTAAAAATATTCAAATTAAAGAACCCTAATTCAAATGAAAATTGGCAAGATATGATCAAAATCAAAAAGAAATTTGTCTTGTGAGTTTGTAAATGTTTGTAAATGTTTTAAAATGCTCTCTGAATTTTTTTGGGATTTTTAAATACCTAAATGTATTTTTAATTAATTAATTTCTATTAACTAATTAAAAATAAACATTTAAATGATTTAAAAATAAGTTTTAATGCAAAAAATAAACAAAAAATATTTTCAGAATGAGAAAAATATTTAAAGTCATGATACAAAAAATAAATTTTTTTGAAAGCTTCTAGCTATTTTAAAATAAATATGCAAAACAAATAAGAAAAATATGAATTAAAATGAATTTAATGGGAAAGTCAACAGATCCAATGACAGGGATTTGAATAAAAAAGGAGGGAGTTGACGCGCGCGGATTTGGAGGGCCAGGATCAGTTCTGGAGATTTGAATTTCTTAAACCTAATTAATTTAAACTAATCCTGATTAGGGCTTAAACAATGCATCTGGGCCGTTGGTATACACGCGGGAAGGGCCATCTAACGCTCCACATTCAAAACCGGGCTTAAACCCTAATTAGGGTTAATGACTTTCAGACGGCCGGAACAGTGGTTCCGGTCATCTTCTCCGACGAGCCATTCTTCTATCTCTCTCAATATGCCATGAAAATGCACCAAAATCTCCAGAAACACTCAATGATCAATAACAAAACATAATCCAGCAACAAAATCCACTTATTTTACCTCAAAATCAAGATTCGAACACAAACATAAAAATTGAAAAAATTTCAGAACACGCATACACACTCAAATCTTAACCATTTTCAAAAATTCCAAGTTCATCCTGTTCAGGGAAGCAAGCTTAAGCATTTAGAAACTTAAAACAAGAGTTCTGGAAAAATAAATTTCATGGCTACCTGAAGTGAAGCTTTCAACCCTAGAGCTTTCTGGCTGTCTCCTTGCCTCAAAACACCTCCAATGATCCTCCTCAAGAATTTGCAAAGCTTGGTTGGAGTTTATATGGCCTCTATGTGAAGTTTGCTGAAGCTCAGGTTAAGGGAAGTGAAAATCGTATTTTTGATATGGGGTGTTTAAAGGAAAAATGAAGGGTGGGAAATGATCAGTGATGAATGTGGAGTTGAATGGTGGAAAAAGTTTGGAGTTTTGTTGGCTGAGCTATGAGTTTCGAAGAGAAATGCATAAGGGGAAGTTTTGATGAATGCTGAGTTGTGGGAGGATTCAGCTTATGTTGTTGTGTGTGTTGAGTTCCTTTTGGTCCATGTATCAAACCTTGATAGGTCAGAGAGTTGTTGTGGAATAGTTTGATTGGTATGGCTCAATTTGCATAAAGTCAAGAAAGTTGTCCTTGGAGGTATGGGCTCATGGAAGGCCAAGGACAAGGGCATGTCCTATGCAGCTGGATTTAGGGAGGTCCATGGAATTTGGATTTTGTAGCTAGCACAAGTGGAAGTCAAGATTTGGGGCATTTTGCAATTTGTGAAGGTTTTGGCCCCTTTTGAAATACTTGATGATCAAGGCATGAAACTTGAGAATTCTTGGGGAAATTCTGAATTATAGGTCATGTATGATGTTTGTGTAATGGTTAGAAGTCACTTTGAGGTCACAAATTGGCTTGGTATGAGTTTTTGCAAGTTTCCCTCTTTGGTACATAAGTGAAATTTAGTGATTTTTCCCAATTTTGCAAAGCCATAACTTGAGTTTTATGATGAATTAGAACAAGTTCTTGTACTTTTTGAAAAGGTAATGATCAAATCTACAACTTTCATGACCAAGAATTTTTCATTTGAAGCCTTCTTGAATCAAAAAGAGGAGGTTGAAAATCTTTCCCAAAATGGCAAGTTTGCATTACAAGTCACTTTCCCAAAATGGCAACTTTGCAAATGGCTTGAAATTCTTCAATTTTGTGAACTTATAACTTCTTCCAAGATCAAATAAAGATCATATACACCCAAAATGATGGAGAAGACCCTTTGGTTGGATGATTGGGGGCCTCAGATGCCCTGATTTTGCACTGACTTGTTCAAGAAGTCATCTATTGATCAGATGCCTTCCCCATTGAATTTCCTCATGAAAATTGGTGTGCATGATCCTCATATCATATAGAGACCAATAGAAACAAGAATGACCCAAAAATTTGTAGTTATGGCCTCTAAAACCAAAACCCTAATTTTAGGTCATCTGTGCAGTTAAACCTGGCTCTGCTTCCATGCCTTTCCCAGTTCTTGTGATTCTCTGACTTTCTTGATCTTGGGAGGATACAATATGATATTTGAACATACATGGACCCTCTTGAGATGATTGAAGACCTTTGGAGTTGCTCAGATAGCTCAGGGATTTCTCAGATCACAAACCCTAGTTGCAGATGACTTTGAACCAATGCAGTGAGGCAAAAATGCAATATGAGATGATATGATTGAATTTATGTAAATGAAAAGATCATAAGCCATGGTGTGAACTTAGTGAGGGAAAATTTGAGGTGTTTACAGCTGCCCCTATTCAAACATGAGTTAGCTGTGCAGGATGTAAGCGACGGCTTAACAGGCAAACAAGATAACTTGTGGTTGAATACCAAAGACAGTCCAAAATTTGCACTCACTGGGTATGAAGAAGAAAAGGGATATAGATTGTGAAAGGAAGTAAAGTATGATTATAAAGTGTGGGGGACGGAGGACGACCGCCGAGCAGAGGACGACTGCTGGGGAAACAACAATGACGGGGACGGCTGACATGCTGGGGTGATGGAGGTATCATGATGGGGACGACCATCAGGTTCATAAAGTAAAGGGTAAACAACGATGGGGTACGGCCACCGGGTTAATGAAATCAAAGGTGAAGGACGATCACCTAGCAGGGGACGGCTTCTCTATCGGGGAGAAGGATGAGGGACGATCATCTATTGGTGAAGGACGATCACCTGGCAGGGTACGGTTGCCGAAAGTATCACGACATAGGACGAATGTCGGATAAAAAGGGTCGACGATGGGGACGGCCATCAGATAAGCATGATGAAGGACGATCATCAAGAGACAAAGGACGATCACCTAGCAGGGTACGGCTGCTCCCGGGGTTTATCCTGACATAGGACGAATGTCAGATAACAAGATCAACGATGGGGACGGCCATCGGATAAAATGATGAAGGACGATCATCAAAAGGTGAAGGACGATCACCTAGCAGGGTATGGCTGCTAAAAATATCACGACATAGGATGAATGTCGGATAGGAAAGGGTTCCAATAATGGAGACTCCGCTGGGAGAAATATGAGGGACGGTCATCTAAAAGGTGAAGGACGATCACCTGGCAGGGTACGGCTGCCGGAAGTATCATGACATAGGACGAATAATATATTGGGATTTGCTGGGGACTCTTCTGGGGAAGGGTAGACACAGACGAGTGTCCAAATTCAAGAAAGAAAAGGTATAAATGTTTGTCATTGTGTATAGATTAAAGATGTGGGCGAGCATCCTTAAGACTATGATACAGACGAGTATCGGTAGAAACAAACGCTGACGCATGTTCAGAGATGATGGTACGAATGAGTACCAACTAGTTAACAAAGAACACGGACGAGTATTGAATCTAAGAAAGTGGTGTATACAAGATACGGACGAGTATCTGTATGAGTATAAAGTAAACATGAGTGAGACACAGACGAGTGTTCAACATGCTGGGGAGAATATGACACGGACGAGTATCATAAGTTATGAACTTATAAGTGTAAGAGATATTCTGACGATCTGTGGGGATAGGATGACACAGACGGGTGTCGAAAGAGAGTGTATTATAAACAAGTGTTTGGTTTACAATAAGTGTTTAGGAAACCAGGCTGGGGAAAGGTGACACAGACGAGTGTCCAAAGAGTGTATAGATATCTGTTTGTGGTTTATATCTGCAGGGGAGTGATACGACACGGACGAGTATCGGAAAAAGTATATATGTGTATTAGTGAGTGCAAAGGGGATGCTTTGGCTTTCTGCTGTGACTGTGGGTCTTTGTATATATATATATATATATATATATATTGCTGATGGAATGTTGGTATATACAGGTGTTTGATTCAAAACATGACTTGTGATTATGCAATATGTTTGATTTTTTCCGTAATGCTCTGTATTAGACGGAATGCTACGCTCTGAGGGGAAATATGATGCGAATGCTATGATTATGCGAAAGATACCGATCCGGGATCCGGATCCCGTTGCTGTGAAGATATCTGATTGATCTTGTTTTGAAAGAATATCCCAGCTGGGGATGAGATCATTGGTAGATCTAATATATATGATTCTGCTTGGGGAAATAAGTCACTGATAGACCTATCCCTGGTGATGGGGAGCCCAGTTGGGGTCTGTGGAAGCTCTCGTCACTTTGTTGTGCAGGAAATTCAAACATTGCTCTTCTGAGAGAGGCTGGAGCTATGCGAGGAGATGGTTACCTGTCTAGCACTCGGCTGGGGAGGAACAATCACTGAACAATCTTCCTAGGTCTCTGTAGGGATTCTGCTGAGGATGACGAACTCAGTCGGGGAAATGATCCCCTTCTGATGTTGTTTTAGAGAAAGTGTTGGGGAAGTGGTGTCCAGCAAATCCAATGGGGAAAGAGCACCTCTGGCGTTGTTCGGAAGACGTGTTGAGGAAATAATGATTTGACAGTTTTGCTGGGGAGAAGCTTTCATGCCCCATTTTGCACTTTGAATACCTGCAATCTTGTTATGACAAAGAAACGTACAAGTATCCCGAGGTAACCCTTACTGGACTCCGTCATAGGAATTTAGATATTCCTGGGAGTAAATATGTTTCCTGTAAGCATGTAATTTAGAAAAGACGCATTTGTATTTATGCAATCAATATTATAAGGACATCGGACATTTTTGCAAAGGAAAATAAAATGCATGAGACGAAATGTGACTGAAAATCTGATTTTATTAATTTGTGTGCCCTGAATTGGTAAGTACAGTCAAAGAAACAGATCCCCTGAAATGAGGAGATTGTTACAAATTGAGAAACATAAAGGTGCTGGCAATGTTGATGACGCTTCAGTGCTTCCCTTTTGCTAGGACTTGTATGACATTGACGTTCTTCTCATCTTGCTTTCAAAGAAGGTTGATTCTGACCAATGCTTTAACCTTTCAAAGTGATACAGACGAATTCAAGATGCAGTTGTTCGCTTATTCCCTTATTTTGCGTGGCTCGCCCTTTCGAGTTTTCAATCCACCGGGATACCCATTTTTGCCTGAGTTGTCCAATGTGGCTTTTTAACTCAGCGGGTGTACATTTTTTTTGTTTATTTTCCCTTATTTTTGCCCGAGTCTTTTATTCTGTTTTTGACTCGCCGAGATGCCCTATTTTTTCCTGGACTTACATTCTGTTTTTATGTCCAGCGGGTCATTTTATGCGAAGTATTTTTTAACTGCATCTGAATTCACAGGGGACAGGAAGTCTTCACCATCCATAGTACTGAGCATCAGCGCTCCACCGGAGAAAACTTTCTTTACTATGAATGGACCATCGTAATTCAGAGTCCACTTGCCCCTGTGGTCTGTATGAGGAGGAAGGAGTCTTTTCAGCACAAGATCTCCTACTTGGTATTCCTAAAGCCTAACTTTCTGATCGAAGGCCTTCTTCCTTCTCTTCTGATACAGCTGCCCATGACAGATCGAAGCTAATCTCTTCTCTTCGATCAGACTTAGTTGTTCGTACCGGGATCGGACCCATTCTGCTTCATTCAGTTTGACATCCATTAGTACCCGCAAGGAGGGTAATTCAACTTCAACAGGTAGGACTGCCTCCATACCATAAACAAGCTGATACGGTGTTGCCCCAGTGGATGTTCTGATTGATGTGCGGTACCCATGCAAGGCAAATGGTAGCATTTCATGCCAGTCTTTATAGGTGACCACCGTCTTCTGCACAATCTTCTTGATATTCTTGTTAGCTGCCTCCACAACGCCATTCATCTTTGGTCTGTAAGGAGAAGAATTGTGGTGTTGGATCTTGAAGTCCCGACACAGTTTTGCCATCATTTTATTGTTTAAGTTGGAACCATTATCAGTAATGATTCGCTCGGGCACTCCATACCGACAGATGATATCTCTCTTCAGGAATCGGGCTACCATTTGCCTGGTGACATTTGCATACGAAGCTGCTTCAACCCACTTGGTAAAATAGTCAATGGCTACCAGGATGAATCTGTAGCCATTTGAAGCAGTCGGATCAATCTTGCCAATCATATTTATGCCCCACATGGCAAAGGGCCAAGGTGAAGACATTACATTCAGAGGATTCGGAGGCACATGCACTTTGTCTGCATAAATCTGGCATTTGTGGCACTTTCTGGCATAAGCACAACAGTATGCATCCATTGTGATCCAGTAATAGCCTGATCTTAACATCTTTTTAGCCATTGCATGCCCTCCAGCATGGGTACCAAAAGATCCTTCGTGCACCTCGTGCATCAACAAGTCTGCTTCTGTCTTATCAACACATCTGAGAAGTACCATATCAAAGTTTCTCTTGTACAAGGAACCATCAGCATTCAGGAAGAAACTACCAGCTAGCCTTCTTAATGTCTTATTGTCATTGGATGATGCCCCAGGTGGGTATGTTTGATCCTCTAAGAAGTATTTGATGTCATAGAACCAAGGCTTATCATCTTTAGCAAGGTCTACTGAGAATACATATGCTGGTCTGTCAAGCCTGGATACTGAAATCCGAGGCACAAAGTTGGCAGCTTGAACTTTGATCATGGATGAAATGGTAGCCAGAGCATCTGCAAACTGATTTTCATCTCGAGGGATATACTCAAGCTTGATTGTTGTGAAGAATGTGAGTAATCTCCTCGTATAATCCCGGTATGGAATCAGATGCTCCTGGTGAGTGTACCATTTGCCATTGGTTTGATTGATTACCAGAGCTAAATCTCCGAATACAATTAAATTCTTGATCCTGAGGTCAATGGCTTCCTCAAGACCCATAATACAAGCTTCGTATTCAGCTTCGTTGTTAGTGCAGTTAAAGGTGAGTTTTGCCGAGAAAGGCATGTGAACTCCCTTGGGTGTAATGAGTACTGTACCAACACCACGACCATTCATTTTAACAGCCCCATCAAACATCATAGTCCATTCCTCTTCTGGGTCAGGCCCTTCAGTGTGAATGGGCTCTTCATGATCTTTTGCTCTTATGAACATGATGTCTTCATCAGGGAAGTCAAATCTCATAGGCTGGTAATCATCAATGGGTTGTTCAACAAGATAATCAGACAATACACTGCCTTTGATGGCTTTTTGGAATGTGTACTGAATGTCGTATTCTGTGAGAATCATTTGCCATCTTGCAACCCGTCCGGTAAGTGCTGGCTTCTCAAAAATGTACTTGACCGGATCCATCTTGGAGATCAACAAGGTAGTGTGGGTCAACATATACTGCCTTAGTAGGCGAGCAGCCCACGCTAAAGCACATCAAGTTTTCTTGAGCAGTGAATAACGTTGTTCACAGTCGGTAAACTTTTGGCTTAGGTAGTATATTGCATACTCTTTTCGACAAGACTCGTCATGCTGGCCCAGCACACACCCCATTGACTCTTCTAATACTGTCAAGTACATTATTAGAGGTCTTCCTTCAACTGGAGGCATAAGGATTGGAGGCTCTTGTAAGTATTCCTTGATTTTTTCAAAAGCCCTTTGGCAGTCTTCATTCCACCTGACCGTTTGTTCTTTTCTTAACAGCTTGAACAAAGGCTCACAGGTTGCTGTAAGGTGAGATATGAACCTTGAAATGTAGTTCAATCTACCTAGGAACCCCCGAACTTCTTTTTCAGTCTTTGGTGCAGACATTTCTTGAATGGCTTTGACTTTATCAGGGTCAACTTCAATCCCTTTCTCACTTACAATAAATCCCAGCAACTTACCGGATCGCACCCCAAATGTGCATTTTTTGGGGTTTAACTTCAATTGGTACTTCCTCAGACGCTTGAATAGCTTCAACAGATTCACCAGGTGGTCTTCTTCTGTGAGGGACTTGGCAATCATGTCATCCACATAACATTCAATTTCTTTGTGGATCATGTCATGGAATAATGTTACCATAGCCCGTTGATAAGTGGCACCAGCATTCTTCAGTCCGAATGGCATTACCTTATAACAGAATGTGCCCCAGGGTGTGATGAAAGTTGTCTTCTCCATGTCTTCAGGTGACATCTTGATCTGATTATATCCTGAAAATCCATCCATGAAGGAAAACACCGAGAACTGAGCCGTATTGTCGACCAATACATCAATGTGAGGTAAAGGGAAGTCATCTTTCGGGCTAGCTCTGTTCAGATCCCGATAATCCATGCACATCCTTACTTTGCCATCTTTCTTAGGCACAAGTACAATGTTAGCGACCCACGGCGGGTAACTAGTTACGGCAAGGAAACCGACATCCCACTGTTTTTGTACCTCCTCTTTTATCTTCATTGCCATATCTAGGCGAGTACAGCGCAACTTCTGTTTTACTGGTGGACAATCTTCCTTTAGAGGCAGCTTGTGTATAACAATGTCGATATCCAGACCTGGCATATCCTGATAAGACCAAGCAAAAACATCCACATACTCCCGAAGCATGTCAATAAGTTGCTCCTTTACTGAATCTTGCAGACAGGCCCCGATTTTTACTTCTTTCAAGTCTTCCTCTGTACCAAGATTAACCGTCTCAACTTCCTCCTGATGAGGAGTGATAACCTTCTCCTCTTGTCTTAACAACCTGGCTAGTTCTTCAGGTAGCTCATAATCTTCTTCGACCCCTTCATCAGCTTGATTAACCGGATTGTCAAAGTCATACGAAGTCATAGCAGTGTTGTTGTCGGTGCAGTTTGGAGGGTACTCTCTGCAAGGGTTTAGATTTGTTCATTTTAGTGATCAGTTTTATCTTGCTTAGAAAAAGTGAAAATGAAGTTATTATTTTTTGAAAGACATTGCCATTTTATTTTTGTACAAAAAATGAAAAATGAAAAACAGTGAGCGGAAAAAAGAAAATATTCATTTGTAAAAGATGTCCTGATATTCATTAATTGATCGTTTGCACAAAATACAAGATGGCCCGATTAAAAAATGAGCCCTGACAGCTTGGGCAAGATGCAGGACTTGATGCATGCTTAAAGACAGGAAATAATAATTACTCTGCAGGAGTAACTCTTATAATTTCCTGGGAAGACCAGTTTGAGACATGGTTCCCCGGGATCCTTGGACGTATCCAATTTTCCAGGTTGCGCTCGTCTTCTGACTCATCTTCCAAACTATTCACAGCATCTGGGGTGAGCATCCCCCCACTGATAAACTTGGGCTCCTTTGCAGCCTCTGGTTGATCTTGTCGAGTTGGTCTGTAACCCAACCCGAATCGGTCTTCTTTCTTCTCAACTGGCAGCAGCTTGCCCCAGCCTTGGGCGGTACCCTCTTCAACAACCTTCCGGGCTTGATGATATGATGTGATGGAAGTCCCAGATACAGCAGATGCTTCATTAATATTAAGGGCCTCAAACCCTTGACTCATGGTCTCATAGATCTCCCCATCCATTTCTATGTATTTGTACGTAGCCAGCTGGCTAACAAAAATATCCTCCTCCCCACAGATGGTGATGATTTGGCCTTCCCACTCAAATTTTAACTTCTGGTGAAGGGTAGACGTAACAGCGCCAGCGGCGTGGATCCAGGGTCTACCCAACAGACAGCTGTAGGCCGGATTTATGTCCATCACAAAGAAGGTAGTTTTGAAGGTCTGCGGGCCAATCAACACAGGCAGATCAATCTTCCCAAGCACTGATCTTTTAGAGCCATCAAATGCTCTCACCACCAAATTACTCGGCCGCAATGCCAAGCCATCATGCTCCAGCTTCATTAAGTCTTTCTTTGGTAGAACATTGAGTGACGACCCAATGTCCACCAATACACGAGACAGAACAACACCCTTGCATTCCAAGGTGATATGCAAGGCCTTGTTATGGTTGCGTCCCTCCGTTGTTAAGTCAGCATTGGTAAAGCCCAATCCATGACTGGTGTTGTCGTCTACATCTTGTTCAAAAGATGTCTTCTGAGTTTCTTTGGCAGATGGCTCTTAAGATACCACATTCTTTCCTTTTGCCTTAATAGAAGCTTCTGCTTCAGCATTAGGTCTTTGTGTTTGTGAGGCAAAAAGGCGTCCGCTTCTGGTGAAGCCTCCGCCTCCCCCAATATTATCAATTTGTGGTGAAGAGGTTGATGAATCCAAGGTGATTTTCTCCCCATTGCAGTAAAGATCAGAGCCATAATGCCAAGGTATGGCATTACTGCTTTCATAAGGAACAGGCCCAGGTACCATAATAGTAACTGGGCTGATTGCTGCAGAGGAGGGTACTGTAATGGTGTGGGGATCATAGTAGATAGTGATCGGAGATCTGGCAGGAGGTGCCATAGTTTGTTGGAAATTATTATTGAGAAGAACATTTGATGGGTCATAGTAGATTGTAACTGTTGAGACATCTTCATTAATTTTTGCTGGCGTTGTAGAAGATTCTGTTAATAAAATGGATGTTGATGTTGTAGAAGAAACAATTGTTGAATTCTGATCTGTTGAAAAGATGGATGGAGTAATTGCTGGTGATGTTGATGAATCAGTAGGAATGATTGTTGTTGCTTTTGTAGGAGAATCTGTTGTTGCTGAAGGAATGTTTGTTGATGTTGTAGGAGATTCCATTGCTGTGGAGACAAGAGTTTCTGCAGGAGCTGTTGAAGTAATTTGTAAGATTCCATCTTGGATAAGGCCATCTATGCCAATCCTTAGCTTCTCACAACCATTACTAGCTATCTTACACAATTCACAGCTGGCCCCACAGCCTGGGAACACTTGGCATCTTAAAAGTTGAACTTTGACTTCAGCCAGTGGTGTTTGAATTTGTGCAACATTATCAATCAATGTAGATGGTTGGTCCTCTTCAATGGCATTAATCTTAGGCCTACCATGATTAGGCATAGGATTTCTGTTGACATTCGGAGGAGGTGCGAAGTTGAGGGCTTTAGAATCAACCAAATCCTGAACCTTCATCTGTAATGCTCTGCATTTCTCAGTACTGTGACCAGGTGCGTTGGAATGAAAGGCACACCTGGCGTTGACATCATAATTCTTTGGGAGATTGAGAGGATCTGGTGGTGCCAACGTCCTTAACTCAACCAGGTTGAGCTTCAGGAGTTGTGGCAATAAGGCAGCATAAGGCATAGGGATAAGGTCAATCACCCTATTTGCCTGAGATGGCCTCTGTTGAAAGGGAAGTTGTTGTTGGTTGCTATTGTTGTTGTTGTAAGTTCTCTGTTGCGGAAAATGA
Source organism: Lathyrus aphaca (assembly GCA_963966055.1). Classification (NCBI taxonomy): domain Eukaryota; kingdom Viridiplantae; phylum Streptophyta; class Magnoliopsida; order Fabales; family Fabaceae; genus Lathyrus; species Lathyrus aphaca. The sequence continues at coordinate 383,158,998 of OZ014521.1, forward strand.
GATGGTTGCTGATAGTGAGGTTGTTGTTATTGAGGATACAATGGTTGTTGTGAAACTGGAGCTGGTATGGTGACAGCTGCTACTGATCTATGAGCATACCGGGGCCTTCCCCGGCTTGTATGAATAGAATTTGTTTCACCTGCCCTTCGGGGTCCTGCAAAAGGTTTTCTAGGATTGCTGGAGGAACTCGCACCACTGTCGGAGATTTTGCCCATCTTCAAGAGACTTTCAATCCTCTCACCAGCTATGACCACATCAGCAAAACTGGTAGAGGAGAAAGCAGCCAGTCTATCAATATAAGTCCCTTGCAATGTGTTCATGAACATGTCAGCCATTTCCCTTTCTGACATGGGTGGTTGGACAGCAGCATCAAGTTGTCTCCATCTTTGAGCATAACCCCAGAAGCTCTCCCTAGAAGATTGAGACATGCCCATTAGAAGAGTTCTATTGGGAGCCATGTCTAGGTTGTACTGATACTGTCGGATGAAAGCCTCGGCCAAGTCCTTCCAACATCTTATGGTGGCCCTAGAAAAATGTGAATACCATTCTCTCGAAGCTCCAGTCAGACTGTCCTCAAAGTAGAACATCCATAACTTTTCATCCATGGTATAAGCCTTGAGCCTTCCCAAGAAAGACTGCAGATGAGTGCGAGGACAGGAGGTACCATTGTACTTTTCAAAGCATGGGGGCTTGAATTTGTGGGGAGTTCTCACTCCATCTACTAGTCCCATATCCATCACATCGAAGCCTAAGGAATTCTGAGATTCCAAAGACCTTAACTTTTCAGCAATCTCGTCTAATCTTCTGTCATATACCTCATCTCCAGCCCCGATAACAGTAAACTGTTCTTCCTGGGGATCCTCCTGCAGGATTCTGCCCCCAACAGTATTACCTTGACCATTCCTCAGGATGTTAGCTTCTGGATTCAGATGAGGTCCATACTCAGGTGGATCAATACGAGGCTGCCTCCGTTCATTGTTACTGGTTCCCCCTGTTCCAAGATGAGGTTCCTCAGGAGTTTGTCTTTCCACCAGCTCTCTTAACCTTTCTTGACTCTGGGCTAAGCCAGTCATCACTGCCATAAACTGAGACATCTGATTTCTCATCTCTACTCTCTCATTGGCCATCTGATTTCTGACCTCATTCAGGTCTTGCTGTACTTGCTCCATCTGAATGCCAGGAAGGTTGTTACGAGTCGGGTACCGGTGCGTGCGGTTGACAGGGAACACTCGGCGACGAGCAATGTTTCCTGAGATCACAACAAAGTTAGAAACAATAGTAATAACAAAACCTACAAAACAAAAACAAAGTTAGTATGCAATGCAATATGCTTATTTGTTTTCCAAGGTATCCGGTTTGGTTCTTAGTTTTGACCTTTCCAGACCTCGAGGAAGATGCTTGATGTTGTTGAGAGAAAACCCAAATGAAAACAAACTAAAATATATTACAAATGATGAACAATACATAGTTTGTTTTTCAATACATGCCCATGGAGGGTCAACAAATACAACAAAAAAGAAAAGTACATCAAAAGGAAACAAACAACAAGCAAAGAATCAGACATCCAATACAAACTCATCTTCTCTGACCTCCTTTAGGAGTGCCTCAGTCACTGGACCAGCTGGGTGCTCTGTAATGGTCCTAATGAGGAGGTTCCTGGTAGCAATGACAGTAGTCAGCTTCTTATGCCCGTCCCGGTCCTTTGATCTCTTCAATCCTGCTCTGAGCTTCAACTCTGATATCTCTTTCAGTGCAACCAACAGAGCTTCTTGTTGTTTCTTCTCATTGGCCTCTAGCTGTTCAATCTTGGCTTGAGTCTTATGGTCTTCTTGTGTACGAGCTTCAGTGATCCTGACCCATCTAGCCTGGCTCTCTTGCAGATAGTGCTCAGCCCCAGCTTTCTGAATCTTGGCCTCTTTACAGGCATTCTTCAATATCTGTTCCCCAGCCCTTGCTTTCCTTATATAGTCTTCTGTCTTTTCAATTTTGGCAAGATGCTCAACCATTAGCTTTTCCAATCTCTCAATATCCAGACGACAATCACTCCTTTCCCAAAGAGTCTTCTTCAAGGCCTGGGATAGCTGCTCATTCCTTTCCTTCAACTTTTCAAATTCCTCCAGGCTAACTGTTGCTGCAGGCTGTACTGTAGATGGTCCAGGTGTGTCTTCCAAGGTGAAAGGAATTCTGGTAATCTGAGCTCTAGTACGGGACCAGTCTGTGTACTGAGCTGAAGCAACATTGTTACATCTTCCAAGAATAGCTACCCCTTTTGTCTGGATGTTGTCCCAAGCCCAGGATGCTTGTCTGACAACAACTGAATTAGGTTGCACTTCACAATATAGGGTCTCAGCTCTATCCTGTCCTCTGGGAGGGTGAACCAAGGCATAACCCAGTTGTCTCTTAAACAGTAAAGGATTGTAGTTGATGCAACGCTTCACTCCTATCAGAGGTACATTTGGGTATTGTCCACAGCTGGTGATAATGTCCTTGCCCTTGGTGCTCTGGGTGCACCATCTGATATCATCTGAAGTCAAGGCAATGAACCTCTTGGCCCAATTCTTCTATTGGTGAGGGTTCAAGAAAACATCTGACTTAGGCAGGTGTCTGAGCAGCCAGGTATAAAACAAAGGAGCACAACATCTTACTAACTTCCCCCTTTGTTTCTCATTCCTCTGGTGAATGGAGTAGTAAAAATCTCCTAGCAATGTAGGTACTGGGTTCTTCAGAAGAAACAGATGGATGGCATTCTTGCTGACAAATTTGGGCTCATCTGCAAACAGTATAGCCCCATATATGTTGAGGGCTAACAGTGCACAGACTTCCCTCCACTCTCCCAATGAAACCTTCAGGATGGCCTGAGAAATCAAGAAGTCCAAATGCAAACCAGGGATCCCAGCTTTTGTTGTCATACTTTGCTCAATAAGGGCAGTCTCCAAGTACAATTCCCTTGCTACCTCTTCATTTCTGGGAGTAGTCATCTCTGGGTTGAAGGGGATTCCACCTCTGATAGGTACTCCAATCAATAAAGAAAACTCTTCCAGCAGAGGCCCTAACTGAAAGTATGGAAAGGTGAAACATCTCAATGGAGGGTCATAAAACTGCAAGCATGTGTGGATCATGCTCCTCTAAGAAGGGTCAAGGTCCATAACCATGTCAAGGATACCTCCATAGTGCTCTCTAAACAGTGGGATGTGATCAGGTGTGATAAGTGACTGGACCTGCCTGATACCAGTCAAAACAGGCTCAAAAAAGTGGTATGATATGTTGCTTTTCCTGGGAGTAGTCATGAGTGTTGCTGAAGAAGCTGAAGATGAGTGCTGATGAAGATTCACAGACTGAGATGCTGAAGGTGGACCACAGATAGACTGGTGCTGGTGGTGATGGAGATAACTGAAGCATATAACTGATGAAGACAGCTGAAGCAGAGGTCTATGCAGAAGAAGGGGTCAAAACCAAAACCAAGATACAATGAAATGTGTAACACCCCAAAATTTGCCCTCATTTTTATAACCCAAACTGGCTTGCGCTTCACATTCATCTGCGTTCTCCCATTGGGTCATGCAGTGCATCAACTTTTAAGGCTTGGCATCACCATATGAATTTAGGGTTTATTTCCCTATATAGGTGATCCCTAAAGGAACTCCTTCGTAAAGACTATTATTGGCATAGCAGGCTCATTATCAATGGAGTTTGAAGGCATTTCGCCAACTGAGATCCTTTATCTTAAGGACTGAGTTGGATGGAGATGTTCATTCATATGTGTTATTCGATGGAGATGCTCATCCGCGTGTATTATTTTCAAGTGAAGCACAGAGAATGGTTCGAGCTATTGGTTTTGGGGATTTATCATGGCATTAAAGTTTGGGTCCAAGAATTTGGTTCGAATTGAGGATGGAAAAGGTGAGCAATCATGGTCTATTTGAAAGACGTCATTCAAATTCAAATACAATCCATTTCAAACCGCTTACCTTGAACCAAAAACATTACCTTTTTATCCAATGACCAAAATATGTTAATTAATTAAAGAACCATCTAGTTCGAGTATTCATTTCACTCGATTCGTTCAACATTTGTTGCAAATCTCAAGTCACTACCCAAGAATCGTGTTTGAACTCGTTGGTTTACCTAATTATCAAATTTTCCATTTGTCCATATATCCATCCATATTTTCAAATCTTGTCTATACATTATTCTAAGGCCCAATTGTCATCGTAGTCATTAAAGCCCATCCAACTTTCAAACTCATTCATGGCTAGACCTTCTCTTTTAATTAATTATATTTCTATACTAATCCTTTTCTTACACCAATAAAGTCGAAATATTGAGAAGTTATTTCCTTATTTTAGTCCACATGGCATTTTAGTGGCAGGAAAAGGAAATATATGAATAAAAATTCAGTGAGAAAAGGGAAAGAGAAAAGATAGTTTTTCTAAAAGATGGTGATCATCCTTATGCCCACAAAGAGCAACATACAAATCTGAAGTAACCTTATGAAGCCATTTCTAGTGAGGTCATTTCCCATAATAGTATTCACAAGTAAAAGACCAAACATGAATTTTGTCTAGATCAAAGTCTGAATATGATAAAGGTCCATATTCTTTTAAAAAAAAAGGAAATCATCATTATGCATCAAAGATAAAGAGTTTCTCATGGTTGCTGCTTTTCAAACAAATTTTGGAATAAAATCCAGATTTTACGAAGGGAGAAAATTAGCTATGGTACACTGATATAGCAGGAAACCGAAATCAATACAAAATTCAGTTATAAAACAATTCCAAAATTTCAGTTGCAAACTCCAACTGAATCTCTAACAGAAAATAACAGAAATTCTAACTACCCAAAACTAGCTTAACTGAAAATCAGAGTGAAAATACAAAATGACTCTCACTGTGCTACTGATATAAAAAAGGGGTTTTGCTGCAAATTAAGGGGGCTGATTTCTCGATTCTTCTTCCTAAAATTCATCACTTTTTCATCCTTCTCCACCTCACCCTCCAATCTTCATCCGTCATCATCCTCAGTTTTCTTTTTCTCTGCAAATTCACCCCTTCAAGCTTTAACGACTCAATCTCATACTTCCATTAACCTGCATCATTGGTTTTCATCTATAACACCCCTGCAAATTCATAAGAAGTGTATCAGCACAAAACTTTGACAAACATCACTCTTCAGCCTCAGTTCATCAAGAAAATCATTCACAGAAAATTCTTACATCAAAGATCTTTCTCTTCTTCTATCACTTCCCTCGTTCCGCCAACCTTCCTCACCACCTCATCAAGCTAGACCTGCAAGAAACATCAAAAAAATTCCCAATTGCGTGTCATCAGAATTGAAGCAATAAATGATCAACGACACAGTCTTGGAAAAATAGGAAGAAAGGAAAACGATGGCATACCGCGTTTCATCGCTCGTCCTTCATCAACCAATTCCATCTATGATCATCTTCAACCTTCGACAACCTGCAAAACGATACAGCAAATCAAATTCAGCCACATTCACATAGCAATTTCGGATTATCGGATAAGAAGGATGAATCGGACCTGGGAAATCATCGCAACGGTTAACAACTCAGTGGCGTGCGCAAGAGCGACCTAGCGCGAATATAAGGCTTTCGATCTCCGTCTTCGCGGTGTCAGCTAGGAACAGTCATTGACTTCACAACGTCGACCTTCAACCTTCAAGCAACCTTCAAGATCGCGAAAACCTTTCATACCAGAATTTAATCCGTGTGCCTTTGCGAGAGGAGGAAGAATCATCACAGATTGGAGGAGTCGTTGGAGTAACGCCGACCGATCCGGTTGTATCTTGAGGTAATTCGCGACAAATGCTTCCATGGTTTCGTTGCTATTTCTCGTCAAATATAGTTGGACAGCAGGAAAGATCCAGTTCTCTTGATGCGGTATCGATTCGAATAAGGAACGAAAAGAGAACTGATATGAGAACGAAGAGCAACGAGGGTTTTCGAGTGATGTTGACGGAAGAACGTTGTAGACAGAGGAAGAAGCCGTCGACTTTGAATCTTCGATCGGTGCTCGTGATGGGAAGGTTGAGAGAGGATGAAGAACGGCGCAGCCGTGAGGAAGAAGAGGGTCTTCGCTATTATATGAGTTTTAGGGTTTGCAAGGTGATATGGATTCCTTGGGCTGAGTTTATCTCTTTCTACTAGGGACCCTCTATCTGCACCCACTGAATTCGAATCTGCACCCCTCCTGCAGACTACACAATGGAATTGGGCCTAGCTGCCATGGATGTTCTTTTGGCACCTCCAAATTTCTAGTCATACCCCCTCCTGCGGGCTTATTGGGAGTTTTGGGCTTGAGGTCAGTTTTGTTATCTGCACCATGTGTTTTCGTTTGCACCCCAGCCAATTCAGTGCAACGGGCCTAGGTAATTCGCTACTAACACCCTGCACTTAGGCCCAGTTCTTCATTATAACTTAAAAATATTGTTCTTTTCACCCCCCTATCTTCTTTGGTTTTATTTTTATTTTGTTTTAACACCATTTTCGATTTAATGCATAAAAAAATATTAAAATGAATAACAAAATTCCACAAAAATCATGATAGAATATTAATTCAATTTAGAAGTTTTCCCAATTTTTACTTTCTGAATTTAATCATTTTCCAATTTAATTTCGATTTTTCATTTAATCGATTTTATATTGATTTCTCACGTGAACATATAATTTTGTACAATTTATTTCTGCTACTTCATATAACATTTTTTGCCCATTCTTTTTGACATGATTAAAGGACAAATAGTAGTACCTAGAATATTTTTGGTGTATTTTTTAGGCCATTTTTTCTACTGTTTTGGTAGTGAAATTTGTATAGATTTAGGATTAAATCTCACATAGAATTAAAGGACCATTTACCATAGTTAGGATTAGAATTTTTAAGAGATTTTTTAATATAGTGTTATAATCAGGTTTAAGACCTTAGGAATTTAATTTCACATTTTTTCCATGACTTTTGATATTTTTTGTCATTTTAATTCATTTCCATCATATTATGCATATTCATGGTTCATGTCATTCACTAACTATTTGCTTTTGGTGCAAGGTATGTTTTCAAGGATTGGCTTATGGACTTGGATATTTTTATGCCTCAATTATGTTTGTATGCTTTGTGATGTAATAGCTTAGAACTTGTATGTTTGTATAGTTTTTATAACTAGGTTAGAAAAGATAAAACAAATCGTTAGAAAACGAAAATCTCAAAAATAAATAAAAGGCTCGATCCAACGTCGAGTAAGTTTTCAAATAAATAAATAAAGTTGCATGTGACATTAGGGTTCCTCGATTACCATCGTTCCACTCCATTCAACCAAAAGCAAGCCTTGTATGTTTCACACCATAAGTCGTGCGTCTTAGCACCACGCAATCGACCCACCTGATTCATTCTCCCAAAGTATAGCCCCATATATGTTGAGGGCTAACAGTGCACAGACTGCCCTCCACTCTCCCAATGAAACCTTCAGGATGGCCTGAGAAATCAAGAAGTCCAAATGCAAACCAGGGATCCCAGCTTTTGTTGTCATACTTTGCTCAATAAGGGCAGTCTCCAAGTACAGTTCCCTTGCTACCTCTTCATTTCTGGGAGCAGTCATCTCTGGGTTGAAGGGGATTCCACCTCTGATAGGTACTCCAATCAATAAAGAAAACTCTTCCAGCAGAGGCCCTAACTAAAAGTCTGGAAAGGTGAACATCTCAATGGAGGGTCATAAAACTGCAAGCATGTGTGGATCATGCTCCTCTGAGAAGGGTCAAGGTCCATAACCATGTCCAGGATACCTCCATAGTGCTCTCTAAATAGTGGGATGTGATCAGGTGTGATAAGTGACTGGACCTGCCTGATACCAGTCAAAACAGGCTCAAAAAAGTGGTATGATATGTTGCTTTTCCTAGGAGTAGTCATGAGTGTTGCTGAAGAAGTTGAAGATGAGTGCTGATGAAGATTCACAGATTGAGATGCTGAAGGTAGACCACTGATAGACTGGTACTGGTGGTGATGGAGATAACTGAAGCATATATAACTGATGAAGACAGCTGAAGCAGAGGTCTATGCAGAAGAAGGGGTCAAAACCAAAACCAAGATACAATGAAATGGATACCCTGAAAAGCAAATAAACAAATGTTAAATGATGCAATGATGATATATGCAAATGATATGCAAGGGTTTGTGATCAAGCTGGATTTGATTATCTGTCTTGATATAAGATCCATGTATGTTCAGAAGTCCAGATGGAGGCTTAGAATCCAGTAACCGGGGTGGGGGGCTCAAATAAAGAGTCACATGTCTAGGGTTAATCACAAGAACTGTCCAAAGTGGAGTACTCTTAAACAAAACAGTAACAGGGTATGATGTGGCCAAGGGTTCCTGCAAACCTGTAAACAGCCCAACCCCCTCACAGGTAATGTTCTAGAACAAGGATCCTCAGACTTGGATCAGTTATGAGAAGTGTAAACACTTCTAACCCGGAGGTACAGTGTTTACAATAACCATAAAAAAATCCTCCTCTAATTCACCCCAGATTCTGAAGGTCATAATAGAAGGTCATCCAGACTTAGCAGGCTTCCCAGATAGCCCTAGCACTACAGGAAATCTCTAGCACAGAGTTCTCAAGAAGAAACCCACATCTGAACCGTGTTTCATATTCCCGCACCAGACCGAAATGGAATGGGAAAGAACATGAACCACTCTAGCCTAGGTGTCACTCAGGTCCCAGGTATAGGACCTTAAACTCTCAATGGAACCTCACCCACCAAAACAGCAAACCAGATCCAGCAAATTACAGTATGCAATATGCAAAACTGTAAAGAAAGCAATAAATAAAGTTGTACATAAAGTAGTAAATAAAGCAAAATAAATAAACACACATAGCATGTAACACCCCAGTAAACACAAATCAAACAAGCGCTAGGAGGAACCCACCAAAAGAACCAGAAGCCCTGGTTGCAGTATAAGGGTCCCCAGCAGAGTCGCCAAGCTGTCGCTCCAACCAAATGACACAGGGCCATGAGGGGTACAGACGCGAACGGTCGGCGGAGGAGAGAACATGAAGATGAACTGAAAAGAGTCTCCAGCTAGGCATTTTTATCCCGAAGGAATGGTAATGCTGCATAGACCTGGGAAAAGATGGATAAGACGGTTGCGAACCAGAGAAACTGAGAAAGGGGGTTGGTTACAACCTGGGAAGGTATTAGCACCCAGATTGTCCGCCGTACTCGACGGGATCCACGCTTAAAAGATTGATGTTTTAAAGGGGTAGTGTCACTGCTATTTTGTGTGCAAAAGCTGGAAAAGAATGTAAGTGTCAGTGTAAAAGAAATATGAAGTGAAATAAAAGGGTGTCAATGTGAGAAAAGAGTATGAAGCTCAAGACTATGAGGCTTAAAGGATAATGCTGGGAGAGGGGGGATATACAAAGACTTTTGTTCAATAACTGTTAAGTTATGCCTACGTATCCTCTCGTGCAATGAGGAAGTCAGAACAACATAGTTCGACTCAAAGAGACTGAAAATGAATTTGAATGTGAACTGCTTGCTTATCTATGCTCAAGTGTATGACCTGTCTGGCTCAGGTGCTAACTGTCTTGCATTAGACGGAAGAAGCGAGTTCTCGTTTGAGTGAATGAGATGAGAAAAGAATCCCGGAGGAGATGATTATTGTTTGTTTTGGGTGTTTTCAATCTTTTATTGCTTTTTTGAGTTTGTCATAGGAAAATGAGCTTAAGCCTAAATCAAGGGTTAGTAAACTCATCACATCTTCCCTCTGATCAGGGGTAATGAGAATACCTTAAGTATGAAGTAAGCACCCCACACTTAATCACCGTGATGTAGGATTAAGATCATTAACCTACTTGCATTTATTTAGATGTTTTTGGTATTTTTGTTTAGTGTTAAGTAATGAGTTTAAGCCATAATCAAGGATTTAATGGACCCATTACACCATCCTAATAGAAGGATAATAGATGAGAACATTTAAGCTGAGGAAGGCTCCTCAACTTAATCCCTGATTTAGGATTAACCTCATGACAAAACAAAGCCTTTATTAAAATGGATTTTAGTTAATGATAAGATTAAGAAGTGAATTTTATGGTTTGTAAGACAACTTGAGGGGGACTTGTCCATTAACACTAGGGTTAGTCCTTCTTAACCAATTAAGGAAGAATTAGAACCCTAATGCAAGGCCCAAGTTACAAGTTTGATGTCTTAGTGTTTTATTAAGTGGATTGATTAAAGGATTTAAACACATTAAGGATTTAACACTTAGGATTAAAGTTATACACTCCATCCTAATAGTAGGATACAGGCATAACCCTAATCACAAAGCCTTAAAACCTTTAAGGTTTAGTCCTTGATTATGAGATGAGAAGAGAAGACACAAAGATGATCCAAAGGTAAGAATAATGGGGGGACTAATCAAACCCTAATTGTTATCATGCTTGGGTATTCCTAGGGTTTATGAGGCTTGCAAGGAGATCTTCAAGGAAAAGCCACCAGGATAAAAGGAGGAGAAGCAGAAGAAACAAGTCAACTTACTTCACTTAAGAAGATAAGTTGCTTGAAGAAAGAAGGAGAGAAAGGAGCATGAATGAGCAAACTCACTCGAATTCACAAGTAAAATGCAGCAATGAATACATAAGAGAGATGAGAAGAGATTGTGAGAAGTGAAGGCAAATTCACTTCTCAAAGACTTACCACCTGAAAAGTTAGCAAAAGGAAATGAAAGGAAATGAAAATGAAATGAAATGCAAGGATGAAAATCAAAATCAGAAGCATGTTCATGATGCTAATGATGCAAAGAGATGATACACATGTATGTCATGAGATGGAGATGATCATACCAAGGATGAGAATGCAAATGAAGCATATGAGAGGCATGAAAGTTCATGAATGCATATGAAATGAAATGAAAGCAAAACATGGCAAATGGATGATGCAATGATCAAACATGATTTCAATATGTCCTAAGATGTCTTATATGTCATGTGGATGTACAACAAGTCATTGCAAGTTCATGTATGCAAACATATGAAGAATGAATGCAAATGAAGGCTAAGATTAGGGTTTATGTACAAGATGCAATGCAAAATTCAAAATCAGAAGCAAAACATGAGATAAGAAATTGAAAATGGGATCAAAGGTACCCTAAACCCATACAAATTCACTGCCCAAAGGGGAAGGTCAGAAGCTAAACCCTAAGGGACTTATGGTTTTTCTAAGTTTCTAAGGTTTTAAGGGTGATCCTAAAGGAAAAATGCCAAACAAATTGAAAATGCAAGATAAAAATGAAACAAAAATGTTTTTAGAAGCTTGAAAGTATGCATAACACAATGCAAAAAAAAAACCATTCACAAACTCAACTTGGATCAAAAGTTATGAATTTTTGAAGTTAGGGTTAAAAATTTTCAAATTAAAGAACCCTAATTCAAATGAAAATTGGCACGATATGATCAAAATCAAAAAGAAATTTGTCTTGTGAGTTTGTAAATGTTTGTAAATGTTTTAAAATGCTCTCTGAATTTTTTTGGGATTTTTAAATACCTAAATGTATTTTTAATTAATTAATTTCTATTAACTAATTAAAAATAAACATTTAAATGATTTAAAAATAATTTTTAATGCAAAAAATAAAACAAAAATTATTTTCATAATGAGAAAAATATTTAAAGTCATGATGCAAAAAATAAATTTTTTTGAAAGATTCTAGCTATTTAAAAATAAATATGCAAAACAAATAAGAAAAATATGAATTAAAATGATTTTAATGGGAAAGTCAACAGATCTAATGGCAGGGATTTGAATAAAAAAGAAGGGAGTTGACGCGCGCGGATTTGGAGTGCCAGGATCAGTTCTGGAGATTTGAATTTCTTAAACCTAATTAATTTAAACTAATCCTGATTAGGGCTTAAACAATGCATCTGGGCCGTTGGTATACACGCGGGAAGGGCCATCTAACGCTCCACATTCAAAACTGGGCTTAAACCCTAATTAGGGTTAATGATTTTCAGACGGTCGAAACAGTGGTTCCGGTCGTCTTCTCCGACGAGCCACTATTCTATCTCTCTCAATATGCCATGAAAATGCACCAAAATCTCCAGAAACACTCAATGATCAATAACAAAACATAATCCAGCAATAAATTCCATTTATTTTACCTCAAAATCAAGATTCGAACACAAACATAAAAATTGAAACAATTTCAGAACACGCATACACACTCAAATCTTAACCATTTTCAAAAATTCCAAGTTCAGCATGTTCAGGGAAGCAAGCTTAAGCATTTAGAAACTTAAAACAAGAGTTCTGGAAAAATAAATTTCATGGCTACCTGAAGCGAAGCTTTCAACCCTAGAGCTTTCTGGCTGTCTCCTTGCCTCAAAACACCTCCAATGATCCTCCTCAAGAATTTGCAAAGCTTGGTTGGAGTTTATATGGCCTCTATGTGAAGTTTGTTGAAGCTCAGGTCAAGGGAGGTGAAAATCGTATTTTTGATATGGGGTGTTTAAAGGAAAAATGAAGGGTGGGAAATGATCAGTGATGAATGTGGAGTTGAATGGTGGAAAAAGTTTGGAGTTTTGTTGGCTGAGCTATGAGTTTCGAAGAGAAATGCATAAGGGGAAGTTTTGATGAATGCTGAGTTGTGGGAGGATTCAGCTTATGTTGTTGTGTGTGTTGAGTTGCCTTTGGTCCATGTATCAATCCTTGATAGGTCAGAGAGTTATTGTGGAATAGTTTGATTGGTATGGCTCAATTTGCATAAAGTCAAGAAAGTTTTCCTTGGAGGTATGAGTTTTTGCAAGTTTCCCTCTTTGGTACATAAGTGAAATTTAGTGATTTTTCCCAACTTTGCAAAGCCATAACTTGAGTTTTATGATGAATTAGATCAAGTTCTTGTACTTTTTGAAAAGGGAATGATCCAATATACAAATTTCATGACCAAGAATTTTTCATTTGAAGCTTTCTTGAATCAAAAAGAGGAGGTTGAAAAACTTTCCCAAAATGGCAAGTTTGCATTACAAGTCACTTTCCCAAAATGGCAACTTTGCAAATGGCTTGAAATTCTTCAATTTTGTGAACTTCTAACTTCTTCCAAGATCAAATAAAGATCATATACACCCAAAATGATGGAGAATACCCTTTGGTTGGATGACTGGGTGCCTCAGATGCCCTGATTTTGCACTGAATTGTTCAAGAAGTCATCTATTGATCAGATGCCTTCCCCATTGAATTTCCTCATGAAAATTGGTGTTCATGATCCTCATATCATATAGAGACCAATAGAAACAAGAATGACCCAAAAATTTGTAGTTATGGCCTCTGAAACCAAAACCCTAATTTTAGGTCATCTGTGTAGTTAAACATGGCTCTGCTTCCATGCCTTTCCCAGTTCTTGTGATTCTCTGACTTTCTTGATCTTGGGAGGATACAATATGATATTTGAACATACATGGACCCTCTTGAGATGATTGAAGAACTTTGGAGTTGCTCAGATAGCTCAGGGATTGCTCAGATCACAAACCCTAGTTGCAGATAACTTTGAACCAATGCAGTGAGGCAAAAATGCAATATGAGATGATATGATTGAATTTATGCAAATGAAAAGATAATAAGCCATGGTGTGAACTTAGTGAGGGAAAATTTGGGGTGTTTACAGTTTTGATACAACCTTTAGAGCCGAGAGAACTCTAAGATAGGGAGCCCACTGAGATGTTGTTATCTCACCCCACTATCGTTGTTGCTTTTCAGGTTTCTTTTGCAGGTTTGATTTACAAGTGGAGCTTATCTCGGGATGTTTCAAGTAAAGCATAGTTTTGGTATTCCGCTGTGTATTTATGTATCTTTGTACAATAATGGATGTTGTATTGATCTTAGTATTTTTGTTTTAGTATAATTTCCATGTCTTGTACTATAGTTTGTATTGTGTTTAGTATTGGTCAAGAATGTGAATTATGTTATTAGGCACTTATGATGGTGTCAGTACCAAAAACTAACACTGTATGATATTATTCTAGATATATATTATATGGGGTGTTACAATTGGTATCAGAGCATGTCGAATCCACGACCTAGCCTTGAAACATCATAAGTAAATCTTTCCTGCCTCTTAAGTGTGTCTTGCTGGCATGGTTCTTAATATCATACTATGTAGTATTGGGTTTGATCAGCCTAATGCTATGCATGTGATAGGTAGAATCATGGTTTTGCGACCATGAGGACTCTGAAGTGTTGTTGCAACTTTTGTTGTGAGAGTGGGCTCAAGCCAAGAGATATCAGAGGAGAGCTTTGGTCAGCTCGGTTAGTCTTCTTAATATTTTTATTTCATGTAATGTGGGATTACAGAGAAGTGTGTGGTTTGATGAATACTTTGGATTGGATAGGATCTGAGGGGTAAAAATCTCTACATAATGAGTGGTCGGTGTATCGAGGAATACGTAAAGTCACTGGTGGATCAGTATTGGTCACTAGTATGGACAAAAGTTTTGGGAGATCTCTTTCCGCGAAGAGAGTGGTGCATATGGAAAGCGTGATATGAACTTGGAAGTGAGTTGATTGTCAGTGTTTCAGTTCCAAGGTCGCGGTGGCATCTTGGATGAGCGAGTGTACTTTAAGGGGTGTATTTGGATAATACCTTACGTATGGATAGCAGTTACAGGTTAAGAATGTTCATTTTCATTTGGGAACCTAAAGTTTGGCGGAACGTGAAAAGGGACACGAGGATGTGACTACACGTTTCAAATGAGACAAGTATACCCCGAGCGAAGGATAGAAGACTAGAGTTGTTTATTCGGTTGAAATCAAAGAGACAAAGATAAGAATAATGCATCAGGGTGTTATGTTTTGACAAGGGATTAAGTCAGAAATTGTTGAGTGACCTAAGGAATGATATAATGTATAGTGTCGGAGGAAGAATAAGATCTATTTAGTGATATGAGGTGTACAAAGTGTGGACTTGATGAAGTTGAGATAAGTGTTAGAGTAAACACATTGGATTAATAAGAAGTTCTAGTAAGATGGTTTGTGTTTGAGTGTGAAAAGATTACTGCAGAGCTTGAAGTTAATACGGTATGGAGACGACATTGACCGCGCGATATGAGAAGGTATTGGATGGTGTGTGCTCAACTGAAGCAAGAGCATGCTTCTCAATATGCTACATGTCCGAATGGAACTCTGCGACCGGTTTTACCTCTATAGACGTCACTCATATCGTCAAGGGCAGGATTGTCAACGAATGAGATTGAATAAGTATAAATCAAGCCTACAAATTCAGAGACTTGTTTTGGATGTTAATTCGGTATTATATGAATTTTTAAGAAGAGCGGACGTGCTGACGTTTGATGGTTTATGAGAATGGTGGATGGAAGGACTCTCCTGGAGTTGTTGTTGACTTGGTTAAGAAATATTTTGATGTAAGGAAAGCAGTTATGGAGGTAGAGTTAATTAGTTATCACCTTGCACTAAACTTCTGCACATGTATCAGATGAATTTGTAATCTGGTTTGCAGTAACCTATTGCTTGGATGGATGAGAATAGGTCCGCTAACCATAACTTGTCCGTCGTTTTCTTTCAGCATTGTTCGGTTGGAATCATCTGTTGATGATGGTTATAACTTTTAGTTAAGATTGGAATGAGTTGGGAGGCTTAGGTAACAATGAAGATCAGAAGTTGCTTTTGTGTTTGAGTAATCGGTTACCCTCCTGGTAGTGACTGGTTAACGTTATTATGTTTCAAAAGTTGGATTTTTTTCTAAGATGCATACATTTGGACTTGAGTGTCCGATTAAAGCATTCTTAGTACGGAAGAAGGTTGTGGAAACATTCTATGAAATGATTAATGAGAGGGTAAGAGAACCCCAAATTATATGTAAGTAGAGGTATCAAAGGTTCTTCAGAGGAGTGCATTACCTCAGTTTCCAAGTGTAAGGAATAATTGAAGTATTTGGAATTCATCTCTAGTGGGATTTAGAATGTTGTTGTTGTTTTACTTCCCGCCAAGGAATTAGAGAGAGAGAGAGAGGACAAAATTGTATACTAAAGATGAGATGTTCATTGTTTGTTTTCTTACCGATAAGTATTAGGTGTTGGTTTTGTTTTTGGACGAATCAAGTGTTGGCTTACAACCAAAACCCTTTGGATAACGTAACTGTGCGAGTGGAATCGAGCCATTATGTTAAGTATTCGTATTGTGACCGTGAAAGAATGGTAATTCTACTTCGTCGCTTGTTGGATTTGTGATCTGCATGTTGTGCCCATTCATGTTATCTCGAGTTGTGAACGACGAGTGTTTGTGCGCAAGTCTGGACATCGTGAGTGAGAATCATCTTTCAAGATGGTGTGGTCTAAATTGGTAATGTTGAGTTGGATGGTTCGTTAATAAGAAAAATAAGTTTAGTTGTGTTCGATCATTTAGCCTCATATGGGAAATCGATTGACACACGACTTTTGTTGGGGACCTTAGAGAATCCTACTTTCTAAACTGTAAGTCTGTTTTTGTCTCTGTTCGAAGTGTCAGCTAGCGAAGTGCTGATCTTCTAGGAAATGTTTTGGCATTTGGATTATTGTGTGGATAAGAGTTAAACAATTGATCAACTTTAGTATCGTTAAATTCTTAACCTCGAGTGTTATGGAAACCCGCAATTGTTCTAAGGATAATTTGAGTTGGTATTGGTGACTCTCTGGTTATTGCAAGTTCTGCGGTGTTTCTGCATTTTTATTGATGGAGACCTTGTGTTAATAGAAATCTCGAGTGAATGAAAATTTTGTAACGAGAATTGATAAGGAGCATAGTAACCATGGTCAGATTGTTTGAGCTTAATTGGATGAATTGTTTCGAGTTTAGAATGGGAATTGGAATTTGTCTGATTTATGATTGCAACAATGCAAATCCCTGTATCTCTATCGCTGGAGAGTTTGGACCGAAGTTACTATTAAGCAGTTGTCAAGCGGATTGTTTTATTGTTACGCGTTGCAAGTGTTTATCCCATTGGTTGGTGAGAGATCCAATGAGTAAGTGTTTCCCCGCAGACTATCAGTTACTTAATATTGTTTAAGATTTCATAGTATCTCTATTGTTAGGCTTTGAAAGCATAGTGGAAGAAGACAAATGAAAGAATTCAATCAAATTGTTGAGGATCAGAGGGGAAGTTTATTCTAAGTGGGTTGTCTATGGTAAAATACTGAGAGAATGAAGTGTCCGACGTAAATGGTTACAATATTGATGAAAGATCAAGTGGAATTGGTAAAGGAAGTCGTTTGACAACTTTTGATTTGGTGGTAGTGTTTGGAGGATCTTAGTAGGAGCTTTTGTTGGGAAATTGTATGAATATAAGATATCTCCAAGATACCTTGTGAAACCTTGTCGAGTGTTGTATGTTCCAAGATCAAGTTGGAGTGTTATGCCTTGTGTTGTGACTCAGTGGAAGGGTCTAGCATGGTATGTTTCTTCGAAGGAGGGATGAGACTAAGTGATTAAGTATGAAGCAACAAATGAGTTGCGTAAATAGTAAGTTGAAAGTTAACCAATATTGGAACGAGCGTATGAATAAGGACGTAAGGTTCGATTTATTATGAAACAAGGACTTTGAGCCGCGAAGTCAGATTGGAATTTGAATATGTCAGAACATGTAACAGAAATAAGGATAAGTGTGGATCTAAGACAGTGATGTAAACTTTCGTTTTTATGGATTAAAGGAAATTCGAGGACGAATTTCAATTTAAGGAGGGGAGGATGTAATACCCCGTATTTTAATAAAACGCCCCGGATAATATTAATTAAGATTAATTAGTATTATCTGAATCAGAGGCTTTATTAAAAAAAATATATTCGACTCGGAGATATTTTTCTGGATATTCTTAGATTGGACCTGTTAGAATACTAACTATTTTAAATCGATATATTATACATTGTTTGGTTTTAAAAGAAAGAAACACAAGTTATGTGTTATAAAAGGAAAAGAGAAGAAAGAAAGTTAGTAAGAGAAAGAAAAGAGAAAGAAGGAAAAAGGAAAGAAAGAAAGGGAGAAGAGAAGAGAAGAAGAGGAAGAAAAACCTAAGAGAGGAAGTGCTTAGATCATCACCATTTCTTCACCAAATCTTCATTTTCACCAAACTCCTCTTCATTGGCAAGGTGGGTTCTTAGTTAGAAACCTTTTCTTTGAGTTTTGGTTGAGTTTATGGTTTTTAGGGTTTTGTAAAAAATCTTAGAAATTAATAGATTAATGGTTAAAACTCGATAAAATCAAAGTATGTTGGTTAATATATGTTCATATACATGTTTGGTGGTTAGTCCCTCTGTTTGGTGAGGTTTTGTATGAGTTTTGGACCCTTGGAGAAGTCCCTTTCGCGAATGGTTTTCTGCTATTTTCACAGAGCTCGCTCAGCGAGCAGGCTAAATTCTGGGAAGGTAAGAATGCAGGAGCTTGCTCGCTCAGCGAGCAGACCCCTTGCTCAGCGAGACATGTGAGTTATTATTTTGTGTTTTAATTCATAACTTGTGATCCGGGTATCCGTTTTTAGCTTTCCACCTATCGTTTTGAAGCTAATAATATATTCCATCTTTTGAGACCGAGAAATATTATTTTGAGCCGACTTTTACCTGACTTTTCTGATTAACCGTAATTATGTTAGTTAAGGAATTGTAGTATTAGTCAAATTGTGGAACATGCGTTAATCATGAGAATTGATTGAGAATAGAGATAATGAGATCATTGTGGGATTAGTTTAATGGTGAAAAATTAAACTAAAATGTTAGAGTTATATGTTTGAAAACTATATAATTAAAAGTATCAAGGATGGCGAAAAAGTTAGGAAATCTTACCATAAACCAATAGTGTGGCCTAATATTGTGACTAGAAATTGTTAGATGGTATGACTTGTGAGATGCGTAGGTTCATCCTAGGTCATTGAGAATCCTTGATGCGTAATACGTGGTATCCTCCGAAAAGTCTTGATTATGTCTTGTGGTGGGTATTACATTGAGTCCCACGAGAAGCATCCGTAAAGGATTGAGGTACCGTCAGTATGGTTTGAACTTGTGGTGGGTATTACACTAAGTCCCACGGGAAGCATTGAGTAAGTCTTGTGGTGGGTATTACACCGAGCCCCACGGGAAGCATTGAGTAAGTCTTGTGGTGGGTATTACACTGAGTCCCACGGGAAGCATCGGTATGGTTTGGGCTTATGGTGGGTATTACACTGAGTCCCACAGGAAACATTGAGTAAGTCTTGTGGTGGGTATAACACTGAGTCCCACGGGAAGCATCAGACTTGTTTTAAGCTTATGGTAGGTATTACACTGAGTCCCACGGTGTAAACACCCCAAATTTGCCCTCACCCATTCACACCATGGCTTGTGATCTCTCCATATGCATAATTCACTCATACCATTCTCATATTGCATTTTTACTTCACTGCATTGATTCAAGGTCATCTGCATCTAGGGTTTGTGATCTGAGCAATCCAAGAGCCATTTGAGCCACTCCCAAGGTCATCAATCACTTCGAAGGGGTCCATGTATGTTCAAGCATCATATTGTATCCTCACAAAGTCAATAAAGTCAAAGAATCACAAGAACTGAGATTGGCATGGAAGCAGAGCCAGGTTTGACTGCACAGATGACCTAGAATTAGGGTTTTGGTTTCAAAGGCCATAACTCCAAATTTTTTGGTCATTCTTGTTTCTATTGGTCTCTATATGGTATAGGGATCATGCATATCAATTTTCATGAAAAAATTCAACGGAGAAGGCATCTGATCAAGAGTTGACTTTTTAAGCAAGTCAGTGCAAAATCAGGGCATCTGAGGCCCCCAATGACCCAACCAAAGGGTGTTCTTCATCATTTTGATTATGTATGATCTTTATTTGATCATAGAAGATGTTAGAAGTTCACAAAATTGAAGAATTTCAAGCCATTTGCAAAGTTGACTTTTTGGGAAAATGACTTGTAATGGAAACTTGCCATTTTGGGAAACTTTTTCAACCCTTACTTTTTGATTCAAAAATGCTTCAAATGAGAAAACTTTGGTCATGAAAGTTGTAGAATGGATCATTCCCTTTTCAAAAAGTACAAGAACTCATTCTAATTCATTTTGGATCAAAAGTTATGGCTTGTCAAAGTTGGCCAAAATCACATAATTTCAAGTTATGCACCAAAGAGGCAAAGTTGCAAAACCACTTGCCAAGACAAATTGTGCTATCAAATGGACTTCTAAACTTCATACAAACATGAACCAATGTCTAAAAGTCAGAATTGGCCCAAGGATTATGCATTTTGATGCCTTGAACTTCATGAATTTCCAAAGGGGCCAAACTTTGTGAAATTTGCAAAACACTACATAAACTTCACTCAACTTGCTGATTCATCTCAAAACCAATTCCATGGACATCCTTAAACTCAGCTGAGCCAAGACAAGCCAAAAAGCTAGTTGTACCATTGCCCATACCTCAAGTACAAATCAAGTTGACATTTTGGCAACTTGCCCATACCAATCACAATAGGTCAGCACCCACTCTCTGACCTATCACATTTCTTTATGTGGATCAAAGGCAAGCAAAGGCACATAACACACAAGCCTGAAACTCTCTCTAAGCCAGCATTCTCATTTTTCACCTCTTATGCAGCTTCCTTCGAAACTCATCATACAAGCATCAAACATTAAAACAAACTTCACAAAACATCTCAGCATACTCCCCTGATCATTTCCCTGCCCTCATTCATCCCTGAAACATCCTCAAACTGAAACACGATTTCTCTCCCTCACTGAACAGAACTCACTCAATCTCTCAAACCAGCCAAAAGAAACTCCAACCAAGCATTGCAAGCTTCTCAGGAGGTCCATTAGAGGCGTTTTGGATCAAAGGGCCAGCCAGAAAGTTCTAGAAATCAAAGCTTCAGTTCAGGTGAGCTCAAGAACATTTTTTCCAGAAACATGTTTTTAAGTTCCTAAATGATTCTCTATGCTTCACTGATCATGCTGATATGTTTTGTTTTGAAAATGATTGAGTATTGAGTATGTATGATGCTTCTGAAACTTTTCTGACCTAAATGCATTTTGCTTCGATTCAGCTTTGTTGTGAAAAATAAATGTGTTTTGATTGTTGATTCTTGCTCTATGATGTTTGGGGATGGATTCTGGGCAGAGAGATTGGGTTTTAGGGACCTGGGGAAGAAGTTAGCAACTTTCAGGTGAGGGTCTGGCCGGAGAAGACGACCAGAAGTCTTCTCCGGCCACCTGAAAGTGATTAGTGTCTTAATTGCGTTTAGGGTTCATTTTGAACGTGGAACGTAGATTTGGTTGACTTTGTTTGACTCCCGCGCGTTTCAATGGCCTGGATTGTTTCATTAAAACCCTAATCCACGTCATTAGTTAATTAATCAGGTTTTTATATTAATCTAGCCAGTTCAAATTCTAGCCACAGGATCTGGCGCGCAGTCAAACCCTCCTTCTCCAGATTGAATCCTGACCTCTCCTTCTGCATACTTCTCATTATTTTAATTTTTATTTTCATTTTATTTGATTTATTTTGTACATTTAATTTAAAATAGCAAAAAACCTTTAAAAATTCTGAAATTTTTTGTCAAAGGTTCAATTAATTTTCAGAACACAAAAATATTTTTATTTTTATTTTTTTGCATTAAAAATTATTTTTAAATCATTTAAAAGTTTATTTTTAATTAGTTAATGAAAATTAATTAATTAAAAATACTTTTAGGTATTTAAAAATCACAAAAAAATTCATGTAACATCAAAAAACATTTAGAAACATTGTCCAACTCTCAAACCAAATTCCTTTTTTGTTCTTGATGCCCTTTAATCATTTTTAATGGAATTAAATTCATTATTAGGCAATATTTTGTTTCAAACTTCAAAAAATTCATTTCTGCCTAACCATTGAGAGTTGGACAATGATTCTTTTTGCATTGCATCTTGTGTAACATGTAGTTTGTAGGATAAAATTGGCTTGAATTGATCTTGCATTTTCAATTTGTTCTGCATATTTCTTGACAAGGTACCTTAAAACCCTAGCCATCTTAGGAAATTCATAACTTTCATTAGGTTAAGAGTTAGAACCCCTCCTTTGGGCAGTGAGCTTGTATAGGTCTAGGGTATCCTTGATTGCATTTTCAATTTTTTATCATAATGTTTGCTTCTGATTTTGAATTTTGCTTTGAGTGTTGATCATAAACCCTAATTCATGCCTTCCTTTGCATCCATCTTCCATTTGCTTGCATACCATGACTTGCCATGACATTTTGTGCATCCATTTGATTCATAATACATCTTAGGACATATTAGAATCATGTTTTACCATTGCATCTTTCATTTTCCATGTTATATGTCTTTTGCATTCCATAACTTTTCATGAACATCCATGGTTCAAAACATGCTTCATTTGCATTCTCATGCTTGTATGATCATTCTCATGCCTTGCCTCATGTTTGTAAACACCCCAAATTTGCCCTCACCCATTCATACCATGGCTTGTGATCATTTCATATGCATAAGCTCAATCATACCATCTCATATCACATTTTTTATTCATTGCATTGGTTCTAAGTCATCTGCATCTAGGGTTTGTGATCTGAGCAATCCAAGAGCTTCTTGAGCCACTCCAAAGGTCACCAATCACTTCAAAGGGGTCCATGTATGTTAAAACATCATATTATATCCTCTCAAAGTCAAGAATGTCAAAGAATCACAAGAGCTGAGAATGGCATGGAAGCAGAGCCAGGTTTGACTGCACAAATGACCTAGAATTAGGGTTTTGGTTTCAGAGGCCATAACTCCAAATTTTTTGGTCATTCTTGTTTCTATTGGTCTCTATATGGTATAGGGAGTATGCATATCAATTTTCATGAAGAAATTCCATGGGGAAGTCATCTGATCAAGAGTTGACTTTTCAAGCAAGTCAGTGCAAAATCAGGGCATCTGAGGCCCCCAATGACCCAAACAAGAGGTGTTCTTCATCATTTTGATTGTATATGATCTTTATTTGATCATAGAAGATGTTATAAGTTCACAAAATTGAAGAATTTCAAGTCTTTTGCAAAGTTGACTTTTTGGGCAAGTTTGACTTTTAATGAAATTGCCATTTTAGGCAACTTTTTCAACCTTTACTTTTTGATTCAAAAATGCTTCAAATGGAGAAACTTTGGTCATGAAAATTGTAGAATGGATCTTTCCCTTTTCAAAAAGTACAAGAACATGACCTAATTCATTTTGGATCAAAAGTTATGGCTTGTCAAAGTTGGCAAAAATCACTAAATTTCAAGTTATGCACCAAAGAGGAAAAGTTGCAAATTCACTTCTCAAGGCAAAATATATCATCAAATGGACTTCTAAACTTCACAACATGATCATACAAGACCTAAAAATCAGAATGGGCCAAGGGATTTCTCATTTTTGTGGCCTATGGATCAAGATATTTCCTAAAGATCAAAAACAAGGCAAGTTGCAAAACTCATCATAGTTTCTCATCCACTTGCTGGCTAGCCTGCTGAGCCACCCTAGGCATCTCCCCTCATCATGCTGCACAGGACACACTCCTTGTCCTTGGCTAGAAAGTAGCCCATACTTCTCTTACACCAACTTTGACATTTTGGCAAAAGGACCCATACCAATCAATAAAGCACACATCACTTCATCTGACCAATGGCAATTGTTTATACAAAGAAAATGCAAGCCAAACATAACAAGAAGCAAGCCTAAAACCTCCCACATCACAGCATTCTCATTTTCCACCCTTTGTGCAAAAGCATTCGAAACTCATCACACAAGCTGCAAACTCACAAACAAACTTCACAAAACATATCACCACATCCTCCTGATCATTTCCCTGCCTTCATTCATCCCTGAAACCTCACATAAGCCAGATACGATTTCTTCCCCCCTTTGAACAGAACTCAAGCAAACTCTCAAACCAGCCCAAATAAACTTCAAACAAGCCTGGCAAACACTTGAGGGAGGTCATTGGAGTTGTTTGGAAGCAAGAAACTGGCCCAGAAGCTCTTGGTTTGAAAGCTTCGATTCAGGTAGCTATGGCATTTCATTTTTCCAGAACCTCTATTTCTTGTTTCTAAATGATAAAGCATGCTTCCCTGAGTTCACTGAACCTTTTACTTTTGAAAAAGATGGAGAAATGAGGTTGTATTGTGTTTCTGAAATTTCTGCAATTTTTGATGTTTGATTCGTATCATGTTCTTGAGTAGAAATAAATGAGATTTGATGCTGGATTCTTGTTCTAGGGGACTTGGGGATCATTTCTGGAGATTTGGGGGGTTTGATTTGACCTAGGGAATGTTTTTGAGATTCTCAGGGAGGGAGGTCACCGGAGAAGACGACCGGAGATCGTCTCCGGTGACCTGGGAGTGATTAACTGATAATTAGGGTTAGGGCACCAAGTTTAAATGTGAGCCACTGGATGTTGTTTCCCGCGCGCGAATAGAGGGCCTGGGTCATTTCATTAACTCTTAATTATGGATTAATAATTAATTTTAATTAAAATTAGGCTGGTTTGAACTTGGGCCGTCCAGATGCGCGCCCAGTCAAACGTTTTAAACCCAGTTTCAATCCTGACCCCTCATTCAGCATACTTCTCATTATTTCAATTTTATTTTCTTTTTTATTTATTTAATTTGTCCATTTAATTTAAAATAGTAAACCCTTTTCAAAAATTCTGAAAATTTTTATATAAACTTTTATTAATTTTCAGAAACCAAAAACATTTTTATTTTTATTTTTTGCATTCAAAAATATTTTTAAATCATTTAAAAGTTTATTTTTAATTAATTAATGAGAATTAATTAATTAAAAATACTTTTAGGTATTTAAAAATCACCAAAAAATTCATGAAACATTCAAAATCATTTAGAAACATTGTCCAACCCTCAAACCAAATTTCTTTTTTGATCTTGATGTCTTTTGAGAATTTTTCATGGAATTAAATTCATTTCAAGGCATTATTTTGATCCAAACTTCAAAAAATCATTTCTGTCTAACCATTGAGAGTTGGGCTTTGGTTCTTTTTGCATTGCATTTTGTTTAGCATGTAGTTTGTGAGATTAAATTGGCATGATTTGATCTTTCATTTTCAATTTGTTTGACATTTTTCTTGTTAAGGTACCCTAAAACCCTAGAAAACTTAGGAAATTCATAATCCTCATTAGGTTAAGAGTTAGAACCCCTCCTTTGGGCAGTGAGTTAGTATAGGTTTAGGGTTCCCTTGAATGCATTTTCAATTTTTTATCTTGATGTTTGCTTCTGATTTTGGTTTTTGTTTGATGCATTGATCATAAACCCTAATTTGGGCTTCCTTTTGCATTCATATTGCATTTGCTTACATACCTTGACTTGCCATGACATTTTATGCATCCATTTGATTCATTGAACATCTTAAGACATATTAGAAGCATGTTTGATCATTACATCTTTCATTTTCCATGTTGTATGTCATTTGCATTCCATAACTTTTCATGTATGTCCATGGTTCTAAGCTTGTTCCTTTTGCATCCATATGTGCATATAATCATCCTCATGCCTTGTTTCATGTTTGCACCATCTCATAGCATCATTATCATCTCATGTATGCTTCTGGTTTTGATTTTCATCATGTCATTTCATTTCATTTTGCATTGCATTGCATTCCTTTCACTAACTTTTCAAGTGGTAAGCAACTTTGAGAAGTGAATTTGCCTTCACTTCTCACAACTTCTTTTCATCTCTTTTATGCATCCTTGATGCATCTTGTTATGTGTTTGAGATTGAGCTTGCTCTTTCTTCTTCTTCTTACCTACTTTCTTCAAGTGACTTGTCTTCTTAAAGGAAGCAAGTTACTTTGCTTCCCTCTGCTCCTTTCATCTGCTTCCTGGTGGTTCCTTTGAAGATTTCTCTTGTTAAACCTCACAAACCTTAGGAACAACCAAGAATGACAATGATTAGGGTTTTGATTAGTCTCCCCACTTAGTTTTACCTTTGTGTCTCATTGAGTCTTCTCTTCTCATCTCATAATCAGGGACTAAACCCTAAAGGCTTTAAGGCTTTGTGATTAAGCTTATGCCTGCATCCTTCTATTAGGATGGAGTGTATAACTTTAATCCTAAGTGTTAAACCCTTAATGTGTTTAAATCCTTTAATCAATCCACTTAATAATCATCAAGACATCAAGCTTGTAACTTGGGTCTTGCATTAGGGTTCTAATTCTTCCTTAATTGGTTAAGAAGGACAACCCTAGTGTTAATGGACAAGTCCCCCTCAAGTTGTCTTACAAACCCTAAAAATAACTTCATCATCATATCATTAAATAAAATCCACTTAACCAAAGACTTGTTTTGTCATGAGCTTAATCCCTAATCATGGATTAAGTTGAGGAGCTTTCCTCAGCTTAAACATTCTCATCTATTATCCTTCTATTAGGATGGTGTAATGAGTCTGTTTAATCCCTGATTATGGCTTAACCTCATTACTCAACACTAAACACAAACACCAAAAACATCTAAATAATCACAAGTAGGTTAATGATCTTAATCCTACACCAAAGGTGATTAAGTGTGAGAAGCTGACTTCACACTTAAGGTATTCTCATTACCCCTAATCAGAGGGAAGATGTGATGAGTTTACTAAATCCATTGGTTTAGGCTTAAGCTCATTAACTTATGACAAACTCTCAAAAGAAATAAAAGACTGAAAACCTCAAAAACAAACAATAATCTTCTCCTCCGGGATTCTTTTCTCATCTCATTCACTCACAAACGAGAACTTGCTTCTTCCGTCTAATGCAAGACAGTTTGCACCTGAGCCAGACAGGTCATACACTTGAGCATTGACAAGCAAGCAGTTCACAAGTCAATTTATCTTTTCAGTCTCTTTGGGTCGAACTACGGTGTTCTGACTTCCTCATTGTACGAGAGGATACGTAGGCATAACTTAAATGTTATCGAACAAAAGTCTCTGTACATTCCCCCTCTTTCTAGCATCATTCTTTTAGCTTCATATTCATGAGCATTTCACTCTTGTCCTTACACTGACACTGTATATATTACACTTTACACTTCTTTTACACTGACACCTGTACATCCTTTTCCAGCTCTTTTATACACAAAATTGCACTGACACTACCCCTTTAAAACACAAATCTTTTAAGCGTGGATCCCGTCGAGTACGGAGGACAATCTGGGTGCTAATACCTTCCCAGGTTGTAACCAACCCCCTTTCTCAGTCTCTCTGGTTCGCAACTGTCTTATCCATATCTTTCTAGGTCTATGCAGCATTACCTTTCCTCCGGGATAAAAATGCCTAGCTGGCGACTCTTTTCATTCCCTGTGAGTTCACTCCTGTGTGTTCTCACACTCTCCTTTCGCCGACCGTTCGCGTCTATACCCCTTCTGAACCGGCTTCATTTGGTGGGAGCGACAACTTGGCGACTCTGCTGGGGACCCTTATACTGTAACCAGGGCTTCTGGTTCTTTTTGTGGGTTCCTCCTAGCGCTTGATTGATTTGTGTTTACTGGGGTGTTATGTGCTATCTGTGCTTGTATATTTGTTTTATTTACTGCTTTATGTACAGTTGTTTTATTGCTTTCTTTATAAGCTTTACATATATCATACTGTCATACTGTGCTGGCTGGATCTGTTTTGTTGCTTTGATGGGTGGGTGTTCTATTGAGAGTTGAGGTCCTATACCTGGGACCTGAGTGACACCTAGGCTAGAGTGGTTCATGTTCTTTCCCATTCCATTTCGGTCTGGTGCAGGAATATGAAACACGGTTCAGATATGGGTTTCTTCTTGAGAACTCTGTGCTGCAGATTTCCTGTAGTGCTAGAGTTATCTGGGAAGCCTGCTAAGTCTGGATGACCTTTAGTACTGACCTTCAGAAACTGAGGTGAATTAGAGGAGGATCTTTTATGGTTATTGTAAACACTATACCTCCAGGTTAGAAGTGTTTACACTTCTCATAACTGATCCAAGTTTGAGGATCTTTGTTTTAGAACACCACCTGTGAGGGGGGTTGGGCTGTTTATAGGTTTGCAGGTACCCTTGACCTCAGCATACCCTGTTACTTTGTTTTGACTAAGAGTACTCCATTTTGGGACAGTTCTTGTGATTTAACCCTGGACATGTGACTCTTTATTTGAGTCCCCCACCTTGGTTACTGGACTTATGAACCTCCATCTGGATTTCTTAGACCTACATGGACTTATATCAGAGCAGCAATCTGATCCAGCTTGATCACAAACCCTTGCATATCATTTGCATACATCATCATTGCATCATTTAACATTTGCTTATTTGTTTTTTCAGGGTATCCACATCATATATTTTGGCTTGGTTTTGACCCCTTTATCTGATTAGACCCTTGCTCACCAGCTATCTGCTTCAGCTATCCCCATCAGTTACCTGCTTCAGTCACTTGCAACACCAGTCTCAGCCTGTCAGTGGCCCATCTACAGTATTATTCTCAACATCTATCTCAGTTCTTCTTCAGCAACATGGCACCCAAGAAGAGCAACATCTCCTACCACTTCTTTGAGCCTGAGTTAGCTAGCATCAGGAAGATCCAGGCCTTGATTACTCCAGACCATATACCATTATTCAGAGAACATTATGGAGGCATACTTGATGTGGTTATGGATTTGGACCCTTCCCAGAGGAGCTTGATTCATACTTGCCTGCAGTTCTATGATCCCCCTCTGAGGTGTTTCACTTTTCAGGATTTTCAGTTGGGGCCTTTATTAGAGGAGTATTCATCATTGGTTGGCATACCTATCAGGGGTGGAGTCCCCTTCAACCCTGAGATGGTTTTTCCTGGTAATGAAGAGGTGGCAAAGGCACTATATCTGGAACCCTCTCTGATTGGGCAGAATATGACTACTAAAGCTGGAATCTCTGGCCTCCACTTGGATTTCTTGACTTCTCAGGCCATCCTGAAGGCCTCTTTGGGAGATTGGAAGGCAGTCTGTGCTTTATTGGCCCTTAGCATATATGGGGTCATTCTATTTGCAGACGAGCCTAAATTTATTAGCAAGAATGCAATCCATCTTTTCATCCTGAGGAACCCAGTACCCACCTTACTGGGAGATTTCTACTACTCTATCCACCAAAGGAATGAAAAGCAAAGGGGAAGATTAGTGAGATGCTGTGCTCCCCTGTTCCATACCTGGCTGCTCATACATTTGCCTAAGACTGATGCATTCCTGAATCCTCATCAGCAAAAGAATTGGGCTAGAAGACTCACTGCTTTGACCTCAGCTGACATCAGGTGGTGCACTCAGAGCACCAAGGGTAGGGACATCATTACCAGTTGTTGGCAGTTTCCCAATGTACCCCTAATAGGAGTAAAGGGTTGCATCAACTATAACCCTCTGCTTTTCAAAAGAGAATTGGGCTATGCATTGGTCCACCTTCCCAGAGCACAAGATTTGGCTGAGACCCTTTATTGTGAGATTAAGCCTAATCTGGCTATTGTCAGGCAAGCATCCTGGGCTTGGGACAATGTCCAGACCAAGGGAATGGCCATTTTGGGAAGATGCAATAATGTAGCCTCAGCTCAGTACTATGAGTGGTCTCATGCCAGGGCTCAAGTTTCTGGGATGCCCTTTACCATGGAAGATATACCTGGACCATCCTCAGCACCACCTCCTGCCACTGTCAGTTTAGAGGAGTTTGAGAAACTGAAAGAAAGAAATGAGAAGCTGACTCAAGCTCTACAGAAGACTCTCTGGGAGAGGAGTGATGGTCGGTTGGACATTGAAAGGTTGGAAAAGCTAAAGGTGGAGCATCTAGCCAGGATTGAGAAGTCAGAGGACTACATTAAGAAGTCAAGGGCTGGAGAGCAGATCTTGAAGAATGCCTGCAAAGAGGCTCAGTTCCAGAAAGCCAGGACTGATTTGTATCTGAAGGAGAGTCAAGCTAGGTGGGTCAGGATCACCGAAGCTCGTACTCTGGAGGATAAGAGGACTCAGGATAAGATTGAGCAGTTGGAGGCTAGTGCAAAGGAGCAACAGGAGGCCCTGCTAGCAGCCCAGAGAGAGATCTCAGAGTTGAAGATTAGAGCTGGTGTGAAGAGGTCAAAGGACCAGAGTCAACACAAGAAGCTAACTGCAGCTGTTACTACCAGGAATCTTCTCATCAGGAACCTCACAGAGCGTCTAGCTGATCCTGTGACTGAAGCACTCCTAAAAGAAGTTCAGGAGGATGAGTTTGGTCTTGGTGTCTGACTTTTGCTTGTTGTTGCTTTCATTTCATTGTACTTTTCTTTTCTTATGTTGTATTTTGACCCCTCGGGGGCATGTATTGTAAAAGACAAACTATGTATTATTTACTTTTTGTAATATATGTGTTGGTTTGTTTTATCTGGTTTCTTCCAAGCAACATCACAAGCATCTTCCTCAGGGGTCTGGAAAGGTCAAAACCAAGTGCCAAGCCGGATACCTTGGAAACAAATAAGCATACTGCATTGCATACTAACCTTTGTTTGTTTTGTAGGTTTGTTTTGTTTTTGTTACTAACTCTGTTGTGGTTCAGGAACTATTGCTCGACGTCGGGTGTTTCCACTCAACCGTCCACACAGATATCCAACCCGCAACAACCTTCCGGGTATACAGATGGACCAGGTACAACAGGACCTTACAGAGGTCAGGGCTCAAATGGCCAATGAAAGACTAGAAATGAGGACTCAGATGACTCAGTTTATGGAGGTGATGAATAACATGGCTCAAAGCCAAGAGAGATTAAGAGCCTTGGTAGAGAGGCAGAATCAGGAAGACCCCCATCTAGGGACTGCTGGGACAAGCAACAATGAGAGGGTTCAACCTCATATCAACCCACCTGTATTTGGACCCCACCTTCATCCAGGGATCAACATCCCTGCTAATGTGCAAGGGAATGCTACTACAGGCAGAGTGCTGCAAGAAGACCCCCAGGAAGATCAGTTCACAGTGATGGGAGCTGGGGATGAAGCCTATGACAGAAGGCTAGATGAAATTGCTGAAAAATTGAGGTCCTTGGAATCTCAAAATTCTCTGGGCTTTGATGTTATGGACATGGGCTTAGTGGACGGGGTCAGGATTCCCCACAAGTTTAAGCCTCCATGCTTTGAGAAGTACAACGGAACCTCCTGTCCACGGACCCACTTGCAATCTTTTCTGGGGAGGCTGAAGGCATATACCATGGACGAAAAGCTATGGATGTTTTATTTCGAGGATAGCTTAACCGGAGCTTCGAGGGAATGGTACTCTCATCTGACTAGAGCAACCATCAGGTGCTGGAAGGACTTGGCTGAGGCCTTCATTAGACAATACCAATACAACTTGGATATGGCTCCCAACAGGACCCTCCTGATGGGAATGTCACAATCATCCAGAGAAAGCTTCCGGGAGTACGCCCAGAGGTGGAGACAGCTTGCTGCTGCTGTCCAGCCACCCATGTCAGAGAGGGAGATGGCTGATATGTTTATGAACACCCTCCAAGGGACATACATTGACAGGCTAGCTGCCTTTTCTTCTACCAGCTTTGCAGATGTGGTTATAGCTGGAGAAAGAATTGAGAGCCTATTAAATATGGGAAAAATCTCTGACAACGGTGCCAGCTCTTCCAGCAACCCAATAAAGCCTTTTGTGGGCCCAAGAAGAACTGGTGAGACTAATGCTATCCATACCAGCAGGGGAAGACCCCAATATGTTCAAAGGTCAGTGGCAGCAGTCACCATTCCTTCTCCACTTCCTCAGTAATCAGTGTATCAACCACAGCAACAACCCCAGTACCAGCAACAAACTCAGTACCCTCCTCAGAGAAACTACAACAACACCAACAACAACAATCAGCAAAGACCATTCCAACAGAGGCCATCCCAGGCCAATAGGGTGATTGATCCAATCCCTATGCCATATGCCGCTTTGTTGCCACAGCTCCTGAAGCTCAACCTGGTTGAGCTAAGGACGTTGGCGCCTCCAGATCCTTCCAGTCTACCCAGAAATTACGACATCAACGCCAGATGTGCATTCCATTCCAATGCACCTGGCCACAGTACAGAGAAGTGTAGAGCTTTGCACATGAAGGTACAAGACCTGGTAGATTCCAAAGCTCTAAACTTCGCACCCCCACCAAATGTTAACAAGAACCCTATGCCAAACCACGGAGGACCCAAAATCAATGCTATTGAAGAAGACAGGCCGTCTTACTTAATAACCAGTGTGGGTCAGATTCGGACACCCTTGGTGGAGATTAAAGCTCAACTCCTTGAATGTCAAATGTTCCCGGGATGTGAGCTAGGATGTGCTTATTGCAACATTTCAGTGAATGGGTGTGATAACTTGAGAGATGGCATAGATGGTCTCATCCAGAGTGGCCTGCTTCAAATCACAACATCAATACCTTCAAATCCAGCAATTTCTTTGTCAACAATTCCCGAGTCTTCTACAACTGCAACGACCATTGTTCCGGACAACTCTTCAGTTTCATCAACAAATGCTTCATCTGTTACTTCAACGGACCAAATATCAACCAACATCCCTTCTACAACAACAACACCCATCCAGTCAACAATGTCTCCTACAACTTCAACAGCAAATGTCTCAACGGTTACAATTTATTATGATCCTGAGAATGATTCTGCCTACAACTCACAAAATGCCGCTCCTGTCAGAGCACCAGTCACAATATACTATGATCCACATACTATCATGGTTCCTGCTGCAGCTGCTATCAGTCCAGTCACTATCACAGTGCCTGGGCCAGTACCTTATGAAAGCAGTAATGCCATCCCTTGGCATTACGGCTCTGATCTATACTGCGAAGGACAGAAAATCACTCTTGAATCATCAACTTCTTCACCACAAATAGACAATGTGGGGGGAGGCGGAGGCTTCACTCGAAGCGGACGTCTCTTTGCCCCACAAATTCCAAGACCCAGTGCCGAAGCAGAAGCTGCTGCCAAGGCAAAAGGGAAGAGTATGGTGCAAGAAGAACAAATTGTTAAAGAAGCTTTGAAAACCCCTTTTATTCAAGAGGTTGATGAATTCATGAGAATCATCAAGAAAAGTGATTACAAGATAGTGGACCAGCTTTACCAAACACCTTCCAAGATCTCCATTTTATCATTGCTAATGTGCTCCGAGGCTCATCGGAACGCACTACTAAAAGTCTTGCACGCAGCTTATGTGCCAGAGGAGATTACCGTCAATCAGTTGGAAGCTGTAGTCGGAAATGTTAACGCCAACAATGGACTGGGGTTTACCAACACTGATTTGACTACGGAAGGCCGCAATCATAACAAGGCTTTGCACATTACCATGGAGTGTAAGGGTGCAGTTCTTTCCCATGTACTAGTAGACACAGGATCATCCCTCAATGTCTTACCTAAAAAAGCCCTTGTGAAGCTGGAATATGAAGGATTGGCATTACGTCCCAGCAACTTGGTAGTAAGAGCCTTTGACGGTTCTAAGAGATCAGTTCTGGGAGAAATTGAGTTGCCTGTAACGATTGGCCCACAAACTTTCAAAACGACCTTCTACGTGATGGACATTCAGCCTGCCTACAGCTGTTTGTTGGGTAGACCATGGATTCATGCCGCTGGCGCAGTTACGTCTACCCTTCACCAGAAGTTAAAATTCGAGTGGGAGGGCCAAGTCGTTACTATTTGTGGAGAAGAAGATATCTTTGTCAGCCACCTGGCTACATACAAATACATTGAGATGGATTGGGAGATCCACGAAACTATGAGTCAAGGGTTTGAGGCCTTGAACATAAATGAAACATCTGCTGTACCTGGAACCTCAATGACATCTTACCAACAAGCCCGAAAGGTTGTTGAAGAAGGGACTGCCCAAGGCTGGGGCAAGTTGTTGCCCGTAGAAAAGAAAGAGGATAGATTTGGGTTGGATTACAAACCAACTCAACAAGTTCAAGCAGAGGCTGCTAAGAAGCCCAGTTTTGTCAGTGGGGGGATGCTCACCCCCGATACAGTAAACAACTTGGAAGATGAGTCGGAGGATGAACGCAACCTGGAAAGCTGGATACGTCCAAGGATCCCGGGGAGCAGTATCTCAAACTGGTCTTCCCAGGAAATTATAAGGGTTACTCCTGCAGAGTAATTATTATTTCCTGTATTATTTTAAGCATGCATCAAGTCTTGCATCTTGCCCAAGATGACAAGACTCATTTTGTAATCGGGCCATCTGTAATTTTGTGCAACAAGATTAATCAATGAAATATCAGACATCTTTTGCAAACGAGTATTTTTCTTTTCCGCTCACTGTTTTTCCATTTTTCTTTTTGTACAAAAATAAATGGCAATGTTTTCAAAATGTTAAATTCATTTCACTTTTCTAAACAAGATTAAAATCAATCACTAAAATGAACAAACTGAACCCTTGCAGAGAGTGCCTTCCAGACCGCACCGACAACAGCACGGCTATGACTTCGTATGACTTTGACAATCCGATCAATCAAGCTGACGAAGGGGTTGAAGAAGAATATGAGCTTCCTGAAGAGCTAGCCAGGTTGTTGAGACAAGAGGAAAGGGTTATCACTCCTCATCAGGAGGAGGTCGAAACGATTAATCTTGGTACAGATGAAGATGTGAAAGAGGTTAAAATTGGGGCCTGCTTACAAGACTCAGTGAAAAGACAACTGATTGACTTGCTTCAGGAATATATGGATGTGTTCGCTTGGTCTTATCAAGATATGCCAGGGTTGGACACCGATATCGTCATGCACAAGCTGCCTTTAAGAGAAGAATGCCCGCCGGTTAAACAGAAGTTGCGCCGTACTCGCCCAGACATGGCAATAAAAATCAAAGAAGAGGTACAAAAGCAGTGGGACGCCGGGTTCCTTGCTGTGACTAGCTATCCACCGTGGGTTGCTAATATCGTACCTGTGCCTAAGAAAGACGGCAAAGTGAGAATGTGTGTTGACTACCGGGATCTGAACAGAGCAAGCCCGAAAGATGATTTCCCTTTACCTCACATTGATGTATTGGTTGATAATACGGCTCAGTTCTCGGTATTCTCCTTCATGGACGGATTTTCAGGATATAATCAGATCAAGATGTCACCTGAAGACATGGAGAAGACAACTTTCATCACACCCTGGGGCACGTTCTGTTACAAGGTGATGCCATTCGGACTGAAGAATGCTGGTGCCACATATCAACGGGCTATGGTAACATTATTCCACGACATGATCCATAAAGAAATTGAATGTTATGTGGATGACATGATTGCCAAGTCCCTCACAGAAGAAGACCACCTGGTGAATCTACTGAAGCTATTCAAACGTCTGAGGAAGTACCAACTGAAGTTGAACCCCAACAAATGCACATTCGGGGTGCGATCCGGTAAGCTGCTGGGATTTATTGTAAGTGAAAAAGGGATTGAAGTTGACCCTGATAAAGTCAAAGATATTTAAGAGATGCCTGCACCAAAATCTGAGAAAGAAGTTCGAGGGTTCTTGGGACGATTTAACTACATTTCACGGTTCATATCTCACCTTACAACAACCTGTGAACCCTTGTTCAAACTGTTAAGAAAAGAACAGACGGTCAGGTGGAACGAAGACTGCCAGAAGGCTTTTGACAAGATCAAGGAGTACTTGCAGGAACCTCCAATCCTTATGCCTCCAGTCGAAGGAAGACCCCTAATCATGTACTTGACAATATTAGAAGAGTCAATGGGGTGTGTGCTGGGCCAGCATGACGAGTCTGGTCGAAAAGAGTATGCAATATACTACCTAAGCAAAAAGTTTACCGACTGTGAACAACGTTATTCACTGCTCGAGAAAACTTGTTGTGCTTTAGCGTGGGCTGCTCGCCGACTGAGACAGTATATGTTGACCCACACCACTTTATTGATCTCAAAGATGGATCCAGTTAAGTACATATTTGAGAAGCCAACACTCACCGGACGGGTTGCAAGATGGCAAATGATCCTCACAGAATATGACATCCAATACACCTCTCAGAAAGCCATCAAGGGCAGTGTATTGTCTGAATATCTTGCTGAGCAACCTATTGATGATTACCGGCCTATGAGATTTGACTTCCCTGATGAAGACATCATGTTCAAAAAATCAAAAGATCATGAAGAGCCTATTCACACTGAAGGGCCTGATCCAGAAGAAGGATGGACTATGATGTTTGATGGGGCCGTTAATATGAATGGTCGTGGTGTTGGTGCAGTACTCATTACACCTAAAGGAGTTCACATGCCTTTCTCGGCAAAACTCACTTTCAACTGCACTAATAACGAAGCTGAATACGAAGCTTGCATTATGGGTCTCGAGGAAGCCATTGATCTCAGGATCAAGACTTTAACTGTATTCGGAGATTCAGCTCTGGTAGTCAATCAAACCAACGGCAAATGGTACACACACCAGGATCATCTGATACCATACAGGGATTATACAAGGAGGTTATTGACTTTCTTTACAACAGTCAAGCTTGAGTATATCCCTCGGGACGAGAATCAATTTGAAGATGCTCTGGCTACCATTTCATCCATGATCAAAGTTCAAGCTGCCAACTTTGTACCACAAATTTCGGTGTCCAGACTTGACAGACCGACATATGTGTTCGCAACAGATGTTGTCAAAGATGATAAGCCTTGGTTCTATGACATTAAGTGCTTCTTGGAGGATCAAACATACCCGCCTGGGGCATCTTCCAATGATAAGAAGACATTAAGAAGGCTTGCTAGTAGTTTCTTCCTGAATACTGATGGTTCCCTATACAAGAGAAATTTCGATATGGTACTCCTCAGATGCGTTGACAGAACAGAAGCAGATTTGTTGATGCATGAAGTGCACGAAGGATCCTTTGGTACCCATGCAGGAGGACATGCAATGGCCAAGAAGTTGCTAAGATCAGGTTATTACTGGATCACAATGGATGCCGACTATGGTGCCTATGCCATAAAATGCCATAAATGCCATATTTATGCAGATAAGGTGCATGTACCTCCCAATCCTTTGAATGTGATGTCTTCACCTTGGCCCTTTGCCATGTGGGGCATTGACATGATTGGCAAGATTGAGCCAACTGCTTCGAATGGCCACAGATTTATCCTGGTTGCCATTGACTACTTCACCAAGTGGGTCGAAGCGGCTTCCTATGCAAACGTCACAAGGCAAGTGGTAGCCAGATTTCTGAAAAGAGATATCATCTGTCGATACGGAGTTCCCGAGCGAATCATTACTGATAATGGTTCCAACTTAAACAACAAAATGATGGCAGAGCTATGTCGGGACTTCAAGATTCAACATCACAATTCTTCTCCTTACAGGCCAAAGATGAATGGCGTTGTGGAGGCAGCTAATAAGAATATCAAGAAGATTGTGCAGAAGATGGTAGTCACATACAAAGACTGGAATGAGATGCTACCGTTTGCTTTACATGGGTACCGTACGTCAATCAGAACATCCACTGGGGCAACACCGTATCAGCTTGTGTATGGTATGGAAGCAGTCCTACCAGTCGAAGTTGAATTACCCTCCCTACGGGTACTGATGGATGTTAAGCTGAACGAAGCAGAGTGGGTCCGGTCCCGATACGAACAACTGAGTCTGATTGAAGAGAAAATATTAGCTGCAATCTGTCATGGGCAGCTATATCAGAAAAGAATGAAGAATGCCTTCGATCAGAAAGTCAGGCACCGAGAGTGCCAAGTAGGAGATCTTGTGCTAAAAAGAATCCTCCCTCCTCATACAGACCACAGGGGCAAGTGGACTCCGAATTACGAAGGACCATTTGTGGTAAAGAAAGTTTTCTCCGGTGGAGCACTCATGCTCAGCACTATGGATGGTGAAGACTTCCCGTCCCCTGTGAATTCAGATGCAGTTAAAAAATACTTCGCATAAAAATGACCCGCTGGACATAAAAACAGAATGTAAGTCCAGGCAAAAATAGGGCATCCCGGCGAGTCAAAAACAGAATAAAAGACTCGGGCAAAAATAAGGGAAATAAGTAAAGAATGTACACCCGCTGAGTTGAAAAGCCGCATTGGACAGCTCAGGCAAAAATGGGTATCCCGATGGATTGAAAACCCGGAAGGGTGATCCATGCAAAACAAGGGAATAAGAGAACAACTGCATTTTGAATTCATCTGTATCACCTACAACTTGGTAAACCTCGAAAGGATCAAGCTTCCGTCAGAATCAGCCTCCTTCAGAAAGCAAGACGAGAAGACCGTCAAAAGTCATACGAGTCATAGCAAAAGGGAGCTCCTTGAAGCGTCATCAACATTGCCAACACCTTTTGTTTCTCAATTTATAACAATCTCCTCATTTTAGGAGATATGTTTCTTCGACTGTATCTTGCCAATTCAGGGCATATGAATTAATAAAACCAGATTTTCAGTCACGTCTCGTCTTGTACATTTTTATTTGCAAAGAATGTCTGATGTCTTTAAAAAATGATTGCATAAATACAGATGCTTATCTTCAAAAATAAGAATACGTGCTTGCAGGAAATATATTTACTCCCGGGAGTGCCTAAAACTCCTATGACGGAATCCGGTAAAGGATACCTCGGGATTACTTGTGCGTTTCTCTATCTTTGCAGGATTGCAGGTATTCAAAGTGCAACTCGGGGCATGCAAGCTTCATCCCCAGCAAGCTGGCAAATAAGTACACACTCAGTCTTAGCACTCAAAGAGTTCTCTCCCCAGCTGAGTTACCACTTATTACTTCTCCCAGTCGAGGTGCCAATCATTCTTCCTCCTCAGCCAAGTACAAAAGCCAGGGAACCATTTCCCCACAGAGTTTCAGCCTCTATCCAGAAGAGCAACGCATGAAGGAATCACAACAGAGTGAAGAAAGCTTCTACAAACCCCCAGCTGGGTCTCTCATTTACCAAGATGGGTCTATCAGTGACCTATTTTCCCACGCAGATACATCTGGTCAGATCTACCAATGATCTCATCCCCAGCTGGGATGTTCGCTTCAAGCAGATCGACCAGAGATCTTCACGGCAACGGGATCCGGATCCCAGTTTGGTATCTTTGCATAAACATAGCATTCGCATCATATTCACCCACATAGCGTAGCATTTCGTCCAAAACGGAGCATTACGGCAAAATCAAACATATTGCATAATCATAAGTCATGGCCTGAATCAAACACTTGTGAATATTGACAATCCATCAACAGTATACAGAAAACTCCCCCCAAATTCCCCACCAGAGAGCCAAAAACAGTCGCCTCACATTCATAAACATCAATACACACTCCTTTTGACACCCGTCCGTGTCATCATTCCCCAGTAAAGTCGCCCGAGCACCCTTTACAAACAGATCACCCGTATTACAGATGCTTCTTGACACCCGTCCGTGTCATACCCCCAGCAGAAGACCAAAGCATCCTCTTTACACTCACAGATACTCATATATATTTCCTCGACACTCGTCCGTGTCATTTTCCCCAGCACAGTTACCTAAACACTCTGCATATCATATACTTGTTTATACTATACTTTTCTCTTTTAAACACTCGTCCGTGTTTACTACTCCCCAGCAAATAAACACTCATCTATACACCACTCATACCTTCTACTTATACAGATACTCGTCCGTATCTTATATACACCATTTATATCCCCGCAGATTCGACACTAGTCCGTGTTCTTTGTTAACCAGTTGGTACTCGTCCGTATCATCATCTCAGAGCATGCGTCAAGCGTTTGTTTCTACCTGATACTCGTCCGTATCATAGTCTTAAGGATGCTCGTCCGCATCTTTAACCCATACACTATGTCAAACACCCTTGTCTTCTTGAATATAGACACTCGTCTGTGTCTACTATTCCTCAGAAGAGTCCCCTCAGATTCAACACTCGTCCGTGTTCTTTGTTAACCAGTTGATACTCATCCATATCATCATCTCTGAACACGTGTCGGTATTTGTTTCTACCCGATACTCGTCCGTATCGTAGTCTTAAGGATGCTCGTCCGCATCTTTAATCTATACACAACATCTAAACACTTATACCTTTTGTTTCTTGGATGTAAACACTTGTCCGTGTTTACTATTCCCCGGTAGATCGCTAACAAAGCAAATTTTTTCTTTTATCTGACATTCGTCCTATGTCATGATAAACCTTGAGAGCAGCCGCCCCCTGCTAGGTGGTCGTCCTCCACCTCTTGATGATCGTCCTTCATCATGCTCGTCCGATGGCCGTCCCCATCATTGATTTTCTATCCGACATTCGTCCTATGTCGTGATATTCAGCAGTCGTCCCCTGCTAGGTGATCGTCCTTCACCTTTTTGATGATCGTCCTTCATCATTTTATCCAATGGCCGTCCCCATTGTTGATTTTTGGTTATCTGACATTCGTCCTATGTCATGATAAACTTTGAGAGCATCCGACCCCTGCTAGGTGGTCGTCCTCCACCTCTTGATGGTCGTCCTCCATCATGCTCGTCCGATGGCCGTCCCCATCGTTGACCTTTTATTCGGCATTCGTCCTGTGTCGCGATATTTTCGGCAGCCGTACCCTGCCAGGTGATCGTCCTTCACCTTAGATGACCGTCCCTCATCTTATCCCCAACAGAGCAGTCGTCCCCTGCTAGGTGATCGTCCTTCACCTTTGATGACCGTACCTCATCATCTGTTTATTTCATTTATTCTTTAACCCGATGACCGTCCCCATCGTGGTCCCTTTTTCTTTCCCTGATGATCGTCCTTCATTAGTTTAGCCCGATGGCCGTCCCCATCGTTGGTTTCTTTACTTTATGAATCTGATGGCCGTCCCCATCACTTTTCATTAATCCCCAGAGAATCTTATAGCTTTACTTGATGGCCGTCCCCATCATAATCCCTTCTACCCCCAGCATGTCGGCCGTCCCCGTCATTGCCTAATTTTTCGTACCTTTCCAGCATGTCGGCCGTCCCTGTCATTGCTCTTTACCCAGCAGTCGTCCTCTGCTCGACGGTCGTCCTCCGCCGCCCACACTTTATAGTATACTTTATTTTCTTTACAATCTATATCCCTTTTCTTCTTCATTCTGTGAGTGCAAATTTTGGACTGTCTTTGGTATTCAACCACAAGTTATCTTGTTTGCCTGTTAAGCCGTTGCTTACATCCTGCACAGCTAACTCATGCTTGAATAGGGGCAGCTGTAAACACCCCAAATTTGCCCTCACCCATTCATACCATGGCTTGTGATCATTTCATATGCATAAGCTCAATCATACCATCTCATATCACATTTTTGATTCACTGCATTGGTTCTAAGTCATCTGCATCTAGGGTTTGTGATCTGAGCAATCCAAGAGCTTCTTGAGCCACTCCAAAGGTCACCAATCACTTCAAAGGGGTCCATGTATGTTCAAACATCATATTATATCCTCTCAAAGTCAAGAATGTCAAAGAATCACAAGAACTGAGAATGGCATGGAAGCATAGCCAGGTTTGACTGCACAGATGACCTAGAATTAGGGTTTTGGTTTCAGAGGCCATAACTCCAAATTTTTTGGTCAGTCTTGTTTCTATTGGTCTCTATATGGTATAGGGAGTATGCATATCAATTTTCATGAAGAAATTCCATGGGTAAGTCATCTGATCAAGAGTTGACTTTTCAAGCAAGTCAATGCAAAATCAGGGCATCTGAGGCCCCCAATGACCCAACCAAGAGGTGTTCTTCATCATTTTGATTGTATATGATCTTTATTTGATCATAGAAGATGTTAGAAGTTCACAAAATTGAAGAATTTCAAGTCTTTTGCAAAGTTGACTTTTTGGGCAAGTTTGACTTTTAATGAAATTGCCATTTTAGGCAACTTTTTCAACCTTTACTTTTTGATTCAAAAATGCTTCAAATGGAGAAACTTTGGTCATGAAAATTGTAGAATGGATCTTTCCCTTTTCAAAAAGTACAAGAACATGACCTAATTCATTTTGGATCAAAAGTTATGGCTTGTCAAAGTTGGCAAAAATCACTAAATTTCAAGTTATGCACCAAAGAGGCAAAGTTGCAAATTCACTTCTCAAGGCAAAATAAGTCATCAAATGGACTTCTAAACTTCACAACATGATCATACAAGAC
The DNA here is from genome assembly GCA_963966055.1 of Lathyrus aphaca. NCBI lineage: Eukaryota > Viridiplantae > Streptophyta > Magnoliopsida > Fabales > Fabaceae > Lathyrus > Lathyrus aphaca. Next base: position 383,201,030 of record OZ014521.1, read on the forward strand.
CTAAAAATCAGAATGGGCCAAGGGATTTCTCATTTTTGTGGCCTATGGATCAAGATATTTCCTAAAGATCAAAAGCAAGGCAAGTTGCAAAACTCATCATAGTTTCTCATCCACTTGCTGGCTAGCCTGCTGAGCCACCCTAGGCATCTCCCCTCATCATGCTGCGCAGGACACACTCCTTGTCCTTGGCTAGAAAGTAGCCCATACTTCTCTTACACCAACTTTGACATTTTGGCAAAAGGACCCATACCAATCAATAAAGCACACATCACTTCATCTGACCAATGGCAATTGTTTATACAAAGAAAATGCAAGCCAAACATAACAAGAAGCAAGCCTGAAACCTCCCACATCACAACATTCTCATTTTCCACCCTTTGTGCAAAAGCATTCGAAACTCATCACACAAGCTGCAAACTCACAAACAAACTTCACAAAACATATCACCACATCCTCCTGATCATTTCCCTGCCTTCATTCATCCCTGAAACCTCACATAAGCCAGATACGATTTCTTCCCCCCTTTGAACAGAACTCAAGCAAACTCTCAAACCAGCCCAAATAAACTTCAAACAAGCCTGGCAAACACTTGAGGGAGGTCATTGGAGTTGTTTGGAAGCAAGAAACTGGCCCAGAAGCTCTTGGTTTGAAAGCTTCGATTCAGGTAGCTATGGCATTTCATTTTTCCAGAACCTCTATTTCTTGTTTCTAAATGATAAAGCATGCTTCCCTGAGTTCACTGAACCTTTTACTTTTGAAAAAGATGGAGAAATGAGGTTGTATTGTGTTTCTGAAATTTCTGCAATTTTTGATGTTTGATTCGTATCATGTTCTTGAGTAGAAATAAATGAGATTTGATGCTGGATTCTTGTTCTAGGGGACTTGGGGATCATTTCTGGAGATTTGGGGGGTTTGATTTGACCTAGGGAATGTTTTTGAGATTCTCAGGGAGGGAGGTCACCGGAGAAGACGACCGGAGATCGTCTCCGGTGACCTGGGAGTGATTAATTGATAATTAGGGTTAGGGCACCAAGTTTAAATGTGAGCCACTGGATGTTGTTTCCCGCGCGCGAATAGAGGGCCTGGATCATTTCATTAACTCTTAATTATGGATTAATAATTAATTAATTAAAATTAGGCTGGTTTGAACTTGGGTCGTCCAGATGCGCGCCCAGTCAAACGTTTTAAACCCAGTTTCAATCCTGACCCCTCATTCAGCATACTTCTCATTATTTCAATTTTATTTTCTTTTTTATTTATTTAATTTGTCCATTTAATTTAAAATAGTAAACCCTTTTCAAAAATTCTGAAAATTTTTATATAAACTTTTATTAATTTTCAGAAACCAAAAACATTTTTATTTTTATTTTTTGCATTCAAAAATATTTTTAAATCATTTAAAAGTTTATTTTTAATTAATTAATGAGAATTAATTAATTAAAAATACTTTTAGGTATTTAAAAATCACCAAAAAATTCATGAAACATTCAAAATCATTTAGAAACATTGTCCAACCCTCAAACCAAATTTCTTTTTTGATCTTGATGTCTTTTGAGAATTTTTCATGGAATTAAAATCATTTCAAGGCATTATTTTGATCCAAACTTCAAAAAATCATTTCTGTCTAACCATTGAGAGTTGGGCTTTGGTTCTTTTTGCATTGCATTTTGTTTAGCATGTAGTTTGTGAGATTAAATTGGCATGATTTGATCTTTCATTTTCAATTTGTTTGACATTTTTCTTGTTAAGGTACCCTAAAACCCTAGAAAACATAGGAAATTCATAATCCTCATTAGGTTAAGAGTTAGAACCCCTCCTTTGGGCAGTGAGTTAGTATAGGTTTAGGGTTCCCTTGAATGCATTTTCAATTTTTTATCTTGATGTTTGCTTCTGATTTTGGTTTTTGTTTGATGCATTGATCATAAACCCTAATTTGGGCTTCCTTTTGCATTCATCTTGCATTTTCTTGCATACCTTGACTTGCCATGACATTTTATGCATCCATTTGATTAATTGAACATCTTAAGACATATTAGAAGCATGTTTGATCATTGCATCTTGCATTTGCCATGTTGTATGTCATTTGCATTCCATAACTTTTCATGTATGTCCATGGTTCTAAGCTTGTTCCTTTTGCATCCATATGTGCATATAATCATCCTCATGCCTTGTTTCATGTTTGCACCATCTCATAGCATCATTATCATCTCATGTATGCTTCTGGTTTTGATTTTCATCATGTCATTTCATTTCATTTTGCATTGCATTGCATTCCTTTCACTAACTTTTCAGGTGGTAAGCAACTTTGAGAAGTGAATTTGCCTTCACTTCTCACAACTTCTTTTCATCTCTTTTATGCATCCTTGATGCATCTTGTTATGTGTTTAAGATTGAGCTTGCTCTTTCTTCTTCTTCTTCTTACCTTCTTTCTTCAAGTGACTTGTCTTCTTAAAGGAAGCAAGTTACTTTGCTTCCCTCTGCTCCTTTCATCTGCTTCCTGGTGGTTCCTTTGAAGATTTCTCTTGTTAAACCTCACAAACCTTAGGAACAACCAAGAATGACAATGATTAGGGTTTTGATTAGTCTCCCCACTTAGTTTTACCTTTGTGTCTCATTGAGTCTTCTCTTCTCATCTCATAATCAGGGACTAAACCCTAAAGGCTTTAAGGCTTTGTGATTAAGCTTATGCCTGCATCCTTCTATTAGGATGGAGTGTATAACTTTAATCCTAAGTGTTAAACCCTTAATGTGTTTAAATCCTTTAATCAATCCACTTAATAATCATCAAGACATCAAGCTTGTAACTTGGGCCTTGCATTAGGGTTCTAATTCTTCCTTAATTGGTTAAGAAGGACTAACCCTAGTGTTAATGGACAAGTCCCCCTCAAGTTGTCTTACAAACCCTAAAAATCACTTCATCATCATATCATTAAATAAAATCCACTTAACCAAAGGCTTGTTTTGTCATGAGCTTAATCCCTAATCATGGATTAAGTTGAGGAGCTTTCCTCAGCTTAAACATTCTCATCTATTATCCTTCTATTAGGATGGTGTAATGAGTCTATTTAATCCCTGATTATGGCTTAACCTCATTACTCAACACTAAACACAAACACCAAAAACATCTAAATAATCACAAGTAGGTTAATGATCTTAATCCTACACCAAAGGTGATTAAGTGTGAGAAGCTGATTTCACACTTAAGGTATTCTCATTACCCCTAATCAGAGGGAAGATGTGATGAGTTTACTAAATCCATTGGTTTAGGCTTAAGCTCATTAACTTATGACAAACTCTCAAAAGCAATAAAAGACTGAAAACCTCAAAAACAAATAATAATCGTCTCCTCCGGGATTCTTTTCTCATCTCATTCACTCACAAACGAGAACTCGCTTCTTCCATCTAATGCAAGACAGTTTGCACCTGAGCCAGACAGGTCATACACTTGAGCATTGACAAGCAAGCAGTTCACAAGTCAATTTATCTTTTCAGTCTCTTTGGGTCGAACTATGGTGTTCTGACTTCCTCATTGCACGAGAGGATACGTAGGCATAACTTAACAGTTATCGAACAAAAGTCTCTGTACATTCCCCCTCTTTCTAGCATCATTCTTTTAGCTTCATATTCATGAGCATTTCACTCTTGTCCTTACACTGACACTGTATATATTACACTTTACACTTCTTTTACACTGACACCTGTACATCCTTTTCCAGCTCTTTTATACACAAAATTGCACTGACACTACCCCTTTAAAACACAAATCTTTTAAGCGTGGATCCCGTCGAGTACGGCGGACAATCTGGGTGCTAATACCTTCCCAGGTTGTAACCAACCCCCTTTCTCAGTCTCTCTGGTTCGCAACTGTCTTATCCATATCTTTCTAGGTCTATGCAGCATTACCTTTCCTCCGGGATAAAAATGCCTAGCTGGTGACTCTTTTCATTCCTTGTGAGTTCACTCCTGTGTGTTCTCACACTCTCCTTTCGCCGACCGTTCGCGTCTGTACCCCTTCTGACTCGGCTTCATTTGGTGGGAGCGACAATGTTTACATCATCTCTTAGCATCATTCACATCATGTTAATGCTCCTGGTTTTGGTTTGCATCATCACATTGCATCTCATTTGCATTGCATTTCATTTCTTTTGTTGACTTTTCAGGTGGTAAGTTGTTTTGAGAAGTGGATTTGCCTTCACTTCTCACAATCTCTTTTCATCTCTCTTATACTTCCTTTGCTGCATTTTATCTTGTTCTTTGGATTGAGCTTGCTCATTCTTGATCATCTTACTTTCTTTCTTCAAGCAACTTGTCTTCTTGAGTGAAGCAAGTTGTTTTGCTTCTCTTTGCTTCTGGATCCTTTCATCTGCTTCTCTCCTTGGTGGTTCTTTGAAGATCTCTTCCTTAAGCCTCACAAACCCTAGGACCTCCAAGTATGATAACAATTAGGGCTTGATTAGTCCCCCCATTTAGTTTTACCTTTGTGTCATTTTTGAGTCTTCTCTTCTCACCTCTTAATCAAGGACTAAACCCTAAAGGCTTTAAGGCTTTGTGATTAATCTTATGCCTGCATCCTTCTATTAGGATGGAGTGTATACCTTTAATCCTAAGTGTTAAACCCTTAATGTGTTTAAATCCTTTAATCAATTCACTTAATAAACACCAAGACATCAAGCTTGTAACTTGGGCATTGCATTAGGGTTCTAATTCTTCCTTAATTGGTTAATAAGGACTAACCCTAGTGTTAATGGACAAGTCCCCCTCAAGTTGTCTTACAAACCATAAAAATCACTTCTTCATCCTATCATTAACTAAAATCCACTTAATGAAGGCTTTGTTTTGTCATGAGGTTAATCCCTAATCATGGATTAAGTTGAGGAGCTTTCCTCAGCTTAAACATTCTCCTCTATTATCCTTCTATTAGGATGGTGTAATGAGTCTGTTTAATCCCTGATTATGGCTTAAGCTCATTAATCAACACTAAACAAAAACACCAAAAACATCTAAATAATCACAAGTAGGTTAATGATCTTAATCCTACATCAGGGTGATTAAGTGTGAGATGCTGACTTCATACTTAAAGTATTCTCATTACCCCTAATCAGAGGGAGGATGTGATGAGTTTACTAATCCATTGGTTTAGGCTTAAGCTCATTAGCTTATGACAAACTTTCAAAAGCAATAAAAGACTAAAAACACAAAAACAAACAATAATCGTCTCCTCCGGGATTCTTTTCTCATCTCATTCACTCACAAACGAGAACTCGCTTCTTCCGTCTAATGCAAGACAACTTGCACCTGAGCCAGACAGGTCATACACTTGAGCATAGACAAGTAAGCAGTTCACAAGTCAATTTATCTTTCAGTCTCTTTGGGTCGAACTACGGTGTTCTGACTTCCTCATTGCACGAGAGGATACGTAGGCATAACTTAACAGTTATCGAACAAAAGTCTCTGTATATGCCCCCCTCCTTCCAGCATTATTCTTTAAGCCCCTTAATCTTGAGCATTTCACTCCTGTTCTTACACTGACACTTCTCTTATACACTTCACACTTCTCTTACACTGACACCTGTACATCCTTTTCCAGCTCTTTTGCACACAAATTGCACTGACACTACCCCTTTAAAACACAAATCTTTCAAGCGTGGATCACGTCGAGTACGACGGACAATCTGGGTGCTAATACCTTCCCAGGTTGTAACCAACCCCCTTTCTCAGTCTCTCTGGTTCGCAACCGTCTTATCCATATCTTTTCTTAGGTTTATGCAGCATTACCTTTCCTTCGGGATAAAAATGCCTAGCTGGCGACTCTATTCTTTTCTGAGTTCACTCCTGTGTTCTCTCATTCCTCTTTTCGCCGACCGTTCGCGTCTGTACCCTTTCTGACCTGAGGCGTCATTTGGCGGGAGCGACACACGGGAAGCATGGTAGCCACTTTAGATAGGTGTTTTATCGAAACCATGAGAAGTATAAAGGTGATATCCTAACTAGTAATAGTAGGATTTGTAGAACTCTTGGACGTGGTTCCAATGAGTGAGAGGCGTGTGAACTCAAGTCGTTTTCCTTTTTATAAAGACTTGAGTTAGAATTTGATAGAACCTATAGAGCCGAGAGAACTCTAAGATAGGGAGCCCACTGAGATGTTGTTATCTCACCCCACTATTGTTGTTGCTTTTCAGGTTTCTTTTGCAGGTTTGATTTACAAGTGGAGCTATGCTCGGGATGTTTCAAGTGAAGCATAGTTTTGGTCTTCCGATGTGTATTTCTATATCTTTGTACAATAATGGATGTTGTATTGATCTTAGTATTTTTGTTTTAGTATAATTTCGATGTCTTGTACCATAGTTTGTATTGTGTTTAGTATTGGTCAAGAATGTGAATTATGCTATTAGGAACTTATGATGGTGTCAGTACCAAAAATTAACACTGTATGATATTATTCTAGATATATATTATATGGGGTGTTACAAAGAAGATGATTCAGCCACATGAGAAGGTCGTTGAGGTGGTAAACCTGGGGTACAGAGGAAGATAGAAAAGAGGTCAAGATCGGGGCCGCATTGGAAGAACCAGTTAAAAGCCGCTTGATCTTCATGCTCCGATAGTACGTCAATGTCTTTGCTTGGTCTTACCTAGACATGCCAGGGTTGGATGTCGATATTGTAGTGCATAATCTGCCACTCAGAGAAGATTTCCCGTCGGTAAAGCAGAAACTGAGACGAACACGCCTTGATATGGCCATCAAAATCAAATAAGAGGTTCAAAAGCAATTTGACATGAATTCTTAGTTGTGACAAGTTACCCTCCATGGGTTGAAAATATCGTGTCGGTCCCTAAAAAGGATGGTAAAGTCAAAATGTGCATGGACTATCGGGACTTGAATCAAGTGAGCCCCAAAGACGACTTCCCGTTGCCACACATTGATGTGCTAGTTGACAACACTGCCCAATTTTGTGTGTTTTCCTTCATGAATGGCTTTTCAGGGTACAATCAAATCAAAATGTCGCCAGATGACATGGAGAAGACTACATTTATTACCCCATGGGGCACCTTCTGTTATAAGGTCATGCCGTTTAGTTTGAAAAATGTTGGAGCTGCATACCAACGTGCAATGGTGACGCTATTCCATGACATGATTCATCACGAGATTGAGGTCTACGTCGATGACATGATAACAAAGTCAAAAATAGAAAATGAACATCTGGTCAACTTAGCCAAGCTATTTGGCAGGCTTCGGAATTTCAGACTGAGGTTGAATCTGAACAAATGCACTTTCGGGGTGCATTCCGGAAAGCTGCTGGGCTTTATCGTCAGTGAAAGGAAGATCGAGGTCGACCCTACAAAAGTAAAGGCAATTCAGGAGATGCCTAAACCGAAAACTGAGAAAGAGGTACGAGGTTTCTTAGGAAGGTTGAACTACATCACAAGGTTCATATCTCACCTAACAACCATGTGTGAGAAGCGAAGTTGGTGCCGTTATTATCTCGCTGGAAGGGATCCATATGCCCTTCACTGCCCGACTGACATTCGAGTGCACTAACAATGAAGCAGAGTATGAAGCCTGCATAATGGGGATCGAGGAAGCAATTAATTTGAGAATTAGAACCTCGAGATCTTCGGCGATTATGCTTTGGTCATCAACCAAGTTAATGGTAAATGGTTGGTTCATCAACCTCATTTGACTCCTTACAGGGATTATACCAGAAGGTTGTTAACTTTCTTCACAAAGTTCAAGCTGCACTACATACCACGAGACGAGAATCAGTTTGATGACGCTTTGGAAACCTTATCTTCCATGATTAAGGTTCATCAGAAGAACTATGTGCCTTGAATCGATGTTTCTCATCTCGAAAGGCCGACATACATATTTGCAATTGATAGTGCAGACGATAATAAACCCCGGTATCACGATATCAAGCAGTTTTTGAAGTCTCAGGAATACCTGGAGGGGGCATCAAGCAAAGACAAGAAGACCCTTATGAGGTTGGCAGGTGGGTTCTTCTTAAACCAAGATGATGTGCTCTACAAACGGAACTTCGACATGGTCCTGCTCAGATGCGTGGATAAACACGAAGTAGACCTGTTGATGTAAGAAGTTCTCGAAGGCTCCTTCGGTACCCATGCTGGAGGGCATGCTATGACAAAGAAATTGCTAAGGTCGGGGTATTACTGGATCACCATGGAATCTGATTGATGTAAATACTCCCGCAAGTGCCACAAGTGCCAAATTTATGCCGACAAGGTGCATGTACCTCCAAATCCATTGTGTATCATCTCTTCACCTTGGCCCTTTGCCATGTGGGGAATTGATATTATTGGTAAGATTGATCCAACAGCTACCAACAGTCACAACTTCATCCTAGTTGCTATAGACTATTTCACGAAGTGGGTCGAAGCGGCATCCTATGCCAACGTCACGAAATAAGTGGTGGCCTGGTTCATCAAAAGGGACATCATCTGCCGGTATGGAATTCCCGAGAGAATCATTACTGACAATTGTTCTAATCTTAACAATAAAATGATGACAAATTTGTGACGGGATTTCAAAATCGAGCATCACAACTCTTCGTCGTATCGCCCAAAGATGAATGGCACCGTCGAGGCGGCCAACAAGAACATAAAGAAGATTGTTCAGAAGATGGTTGTTACATACAAGGATTGGCATGAGATTCTATCGTTCGCATTACATGGGTACCGGGCATCGGTGCGCACCTCAACAGGGGCAACCCTGTTCTCGCTTGTATATGTTATGGAGGCAGTCCTACCAGTCGAAGTTGATATCCCTTCGCTGAGATTAATGATGAATGCTAAGCTTGACGAAGCTGAGTGACTCCGATCCAGGTATAATCAACTGAGCCTCATTGAAGAGAAACTCCTAGCAGCTGTATGCCATGGGCAGTTGTATCAACGTCGAATGAAACAAGCTTTCGACCAGAAAGTACGGCCTCAACGGTATATACAAGGCGACTTGGTGCAGAAAAAGGATTCTTCCTCCTAACAATGATCACATGGGAAAGTGGAAACCCAACTATGAAGGTCCATTTGTGGTTAAAAAGGTATTCTCAGGCGGAGCCTTGATACTAACAACCATCGATGGCAAAGACTTCCATTCCCCTGTCAACACAGACGCAGTGAGAAAATACTTCGTGTAAAAAGACCCACTGGACTAAAGAAATAGAATGAGAGTCCAGGAAAAAATGGGCATCTCGGCGAGCCAAAAACATAATAAAAGACTCGAGCAAAAGTTAGGAAAATATCTAATAAGATGTACACCCGCTGAGCTGAAAAGCCACACTAGACAGCTCAGACAAAAAAGGGTATCCTGGTGAACGAAAACCCGAAAGGGCGATCCATGCAAAAGAGGGACTATAACGAACCACTGCGATCAACGAGATATGTGATGCATCAGCAATCAAAGGTGATCCAAAGTTTGAAGATCAATTCAATCATCTTCCTCAAAAGCGAAGCGAGCAGAGAGTTTTGAGGACATACAAGTCATAGCCGGGTCGGAGCTTGATGAGACTTGATTTTTCACATTGCCATTAGGATAGTTTAATTTCCTTTTGTGCAATTTCCTCTTTCCAGGGATTGATTCCTGATGTAATGCATATTCATGGCCTTTTTTCCATCAATAAAAGCGCAATTTTAGTCAAATTTGTTTCCGTGAGTTTTTGTTTTTTCATCTACCATTGATTGATTGCAAAAACATCTAACAAATTATGATAAATATTACTTTGTGAATGTATGAATTCCTTATAAAATGTGCAGGAGAGTCAAAACATTTGACGCATACCTGATATGTTGAGTGACTGGGATGGTGATTCAGACCATGAACCCGGGGGCATGCAGGCCAAACTAACTCTCTATTTTCGTAGGTACTATCAGCTGTGTTCATCAACATGCAGGTACATGCATTGCCAACAAAGCCATCGCCAGTAGAGCTTCGAGAAGCCTCTTCCTCAGCAGATCCCTAGGCGTGACTCCTTAGCAAGTCTCGTCAGATCATCGCCTCTCCAGCAGGGCAACAACAAAGAGAATAATACTTCCTGAGTATAAGGGTGTCATTATCTCTTATCCCCAGCGGAGGACGCCTTCCACTCCTCATCCCCAACATTAGACATATCCTACCTCTCACTCCTGGTAAGAGGTGATCAAACTCTTATTTCCAGCAGGAAATATCCCCAGCAGAGTTCTCCAACTTCCCCAGTAGGTTTGGAAATGGAAATCTTTTCCATCATAACAGTGGAAGGTCATGGCAGTTCTCCCCAATCAGAGAGCCCTCCTTCAATGGAAGAAATATTCCCCACCAAAGTCTTCTTATCTCCAGCAGTATGGGAGAATTCTCATTCCCTAGAAGAGATGAAGATATAGAAGAGCCCAAATTCTCTTCTCTACCTAACAGTGTCCGCCATCTTCCCCAGCGGGTTCTCCAAACGGAGTCCAATCCTCATTGGCATCTCTTCCCCAAGTAGAAGATTTATCATTGGAAGGATTCTCCAACAGATCTCTTCCCCAAGCAGAAGGGTGCACCTAAGGGATTCCCTTGGCAGGTCTCTTCCTTAGTAGAGTACCAACACATCTGATTCCCCAACAGGGTCAGAGGAGTATCACTTCCCCAACGGAGTTCGGAGGGTAATGTTCATCCCAAGTTAGGTTTATCCTCAATAGGGTATTGGCTCTCCAATTTCAAAGTCCAATTTATTTTTGGCAAAGGACGGAAATTCAGAGCGGTATATCATTGACACTATCTCCCCGCAGAATTGCTTTTTCCCCCGCAGAGTCGATTCATCACAATCGATCCAGAAATTTGTTCTTCCCCAGCGAAGCCATCAAGGATACTTGTTGTCTCCTCATCAGGAGATCTCTTTGCATTTTCATGTAGTAATCATCATTACATTGGCATCCTCAAAATTCATATCATTTCAATCTGTATGGAGCATTACGCCATGGAAAAATTCAAACATATGCATACGAAGCATAAACCAGTTTTGGTACCTTGCACAAAAGCCCGAAACATCAGACCGAAGTATCCCCCATAGAATGCCGAGTTCATTTCCCAGTGTGGTTATTTCTACAAAGTCTTGTTTGTTATCCCTAGTTGAGTCTCGTTTAAGTACAACAAACTCTCTTTTTTCGCGTCTCCGTTTCAGTATAATGGTCGCGTCGCGAGTTATCATTTAAGTACAATGATCCCATTTCTTTGACTTCATTTAAGTATAATGATTTCAATTCTTTCGAGTTTCCATTTAAGTACAATGGTCTGGTCTTTGAGTCTCGTTTCAGTACAACAGTCTCTCCTTTTTCGCATCTCTGTTTCAGTACAACGGTCGCGTCACGGGTAATCATTTAAGTACAATGATCATGTCTCTTTGATCTCATCTAAGTACGATGATTTCAATTTTTCGATTCCGTTTAAGTACAATGGTCTCGTCTTTGAGTCTCGTTTCAGTACAACGATCTCTCCTTTTTCAAGTCTCCATTTCAGTACAACGGTCGCGTCACGGGTAATCATTTAAGTATAATGATCTTGTTCCCTTGATCTCATCTAAGTACGATGATTTCAATTTTTCGATTCCATTTAAGTACAATGGTCTCGTCTTTGAATCTCGTTTAAGTACAACGGTCTCTCCTTTTCCGCGTCTCCATTTCAGTACAATAATCGCGTCGCAGGTTTTCGTTTAAGTGCAACGATCCCGTTTCTTTAGAGTTTCCATTTAAGTATAATGGTCTCATTTTGAGTCTTGTTTAAGTACAACAGGCTCACTTTCCTCGTTTCCGTTTCAGTACAACGGTTACATGTCGGTGTCTCTCCCTGGATTTTCATCCCGAGGAAGAAGGAAAGGACAAGGTCCTACGAACCAAATATTTGGGTTCGGGAGTCGGTTACGACCTGTGAAGGTATTAGAACCCTAGATCGTCCGCCGTACCCGACGGGATCCATGATTGTTTGTTTTGTTTCAAAGGGTGAGAAAATATAACTGCTGCTGAATAAAACTGCTGACTGGAATAGGAATGCGAAATGAGAAAGGAACTGGAAAAGAGAATAAAAAGAAAGGGGGAAATGTAGGGAAAATAAAAAATGTGCTCGAACGGGCCCTACCCCGCTGCATACGTACCTCATCGGGAAAATGATGACCAGAGTCGACGTAGTTCGCCTAACTAAGGCGAGAACTATTGTTTGTGTTTTTTATGGCTGGAACTGCGTATGTCTATGCCCAGGTGCTGCAGGCTTGTCTGGTACGAGTGCGTTTACCGTCTTGCATGCGAGACAAGTCGTCGCGAGTTCGCGTTGAGAATGAATGAGATGAGAAAGAGATGTTCCCGCAGGAAAGTCGCGTATTGTTTGTTTTTGCCTTTTTTAAAGAGTTTTGCATGAATTTGGCAGAAGGAAGTGAATTCAAACTCTTTTCTATGGAATGTGTACTTGCTATTACATTCCAAGATGGAATAATAGAACTAGCACACCAAGCAAGGAGAATTTATCCAAGACTTATTTTCAAGGATTAGGGTTTAAGTTCAATAGCTTGTTGAACTTTAAGTGTTTTTGTTGTTTTTGTAAAGAAATTTCTTTTATGTTTTCTTTGTGAAATAACGCCTTGATAAGACTTGTACATCATGCTAGACAAGCCTACACCACTCCAAGATGGAATGAATGCAAGTGCCCCATGGAATAAGGCTATACACAAGGGATCCTTTCATGCATTTATTAAGTCTTTTTGGATTTTGTTTGAAGATGAGAAAGAGGACTCAAATGGAGAAAGGGAAAAGCTAAGGGGGACTAAGACACAACCCTAAGTTATTTATTAAAATGGTGGTCCTAATGGTGAGTGAGGCTTTCTAATCCTAAAGAGAAAAGAATACAATGCAACTTACTTCCTAGAGAAGTTAAGTTGATTCTACAAAAGAGGGGGAAATCCTACCAAACACAAGTTATTAAAAGTAAATGAAATTAAATGCAAATTAAATGCATAAAGGAAATAAAAGAATAAGTTGAAGGAAACTTACCTCAATCTTCCCCTCTACAAAATAAATATTAGTGTTGCATTTTTATTTAAAATATTAAAGCAAACACACAACAATTTAATCCTAATGATTCTAGGACTCTATCTAAATTCTATTTTAATTCTAAGGAACTAAAAAAAGCTTAAGACAAAAACACAACTGTAACACCCCAAATTTGACCTCTTCATTTTAAGCATCATATCACATCATATTCATCATGAACATATCATTTTTTTAACATCCTAGCATGGAAAGATGAGGCATAACATTCCTCATGACCTAGCATTAGGCATATGATCATCTGTGGAGGTTCTTGAAGCATCACAAGCCATGACAAGGGTCCCAATGGTTTTGTACAAGTCCTATGAGGGGCCTACACTCCATTTACATGTTCTAGTCCATTGGCAAAAGCTTAGAAGATTGCATGATCATCAGAGGTCTCAGGATAAGGCAAAGCTCCTACACAAGGTACCTAAACTAGGGTTTGAGATTCAAGAATCAAAACCTCACAACTTTGGCCATTTCATTTGGGCAAAGTCTTCTATATGTCAAGAGGGTCCTAGGTACCAATTTTCATGAGAAAATTCCATGTGGAAGTCAGAGAATTCTTCAGTTGCTTGCAGATGAAGTAATTGGTCAACTGTGCCCTTAAAAAGTCAACTGTGTGATTTCAAGGGGTCCAAGCCACTTTTTCTTGCCAAGGGGGGTCCTTAAAATGTTATAAGAGGTTTGGTATGTTCAAAGTTCAATAATCATGGAGATTTGAGGCTTTTTGCAAAAATGGTACAAAGTTGGTTTTTTGAAATTTCCAATTTTGGCAACTTTTGCCCTAATTTTCAAATGAGCTTAACATGATAAAAAATTATTCAAATAGACCAAAGTCAAACATGAAAGTTGGAGATTAAGGGCTCCCATTTTCAAAAAGTACAAGTACATTTTCATGGGATTTATGTTTTGTCCTAGAGGCTCTTCGAAAAATTGCTTAAAATTAGGGCAAATTCAAAAGTTCATGCATGCACCCAAAGCAAAAATGTTCAAAACTTGTTTTCAAGGCTTGGAATGGTTCAATTTTGTTTACTAAGTTACAATACAATGCAAATGGCATGTTTTTCTCCAAAGAATATCCCATTTTCGTGCAAGGCAAGGATTTCACCCCAAAAATGCAAAATTGGCAAAATCATGAGAAAAGTGTGATGACTTGATCTAAGGGCCAGGACTTGTTGCATTATGATCAAGGGTAGGAAAATGATTGCCCATGTGCTTAGAGGCCAAGGAAATCATAAGGAGAGCATGCTTCCCTCATAAATTGCAAATTTTGCAAATTCACCTAGAACTTGTGATTCCCACGTGCAAATGAGCCCATTCTTTCAGCATTGGTTTGTGACTTCACATAAAAGGAGCTAGGGTTTCAAAATTGGCGACCTCTCTCTCATTCTCTCATTTCCAAGTTTATGCACCAATTGAATTTTCTCTCATTTCTCATCACACACTTGCTCATTTCAAAAACCAATTGTGGATTCTTGATCAGTGCAAGCTAAGGATCATTAATCACACCATCATTCAAGCTTTCCTTCAAGTCAATCACCTTGCCATTTCATGGCAGGTGCTTGAAAAGCATCAGATCTAGCCATCTTCAAGGCTTTAGATGCATTTATTTTGCATCTAGAGTGAGTGTAGAGTGATTTGCATCCATCATTTGGCTTTCTATCTCATTATTTCCATATCTGCAACTCAGGTATGCCTTGGATTCGTCACCTCTAAAAATGAAATTAGTTATGTGTTTTGTGATCTGTGATGTTCACTGAGTATGCTGCAAGTTGTAGTTTCTAAAATTGTGCATTGTAGCATGAGATATTTGAATTCAAAGTTTCTTGGTCAAAGTTGTTTTTGTTCGATCCGCTTGTTTCATGGATCCATTGTGCATTTTGATCTCATTTTTGAATTCAGAGCATGTTGTTTAGTTGATCTGGAGTTTTGTGGTTATTTTTATGAGGTTTTGTTCTTCTGTTATGAATTCCGGAAACTGGAAATATGAATTAGGGTTTGCGTAGGGAAGAAGAAGGTCTTTCAACCCTTGGATCCAGCCTCTCCTTCATCCAGATGTTTCCACGTTTTCTTGAGTCCACCTCCCATTCACGTGCTATTTCTAATTTCATTTTAATTCATGTTATATCTCAGCACACAATAAAAACCATGGTCCTCCAATCATAATCTAATAAGGCTCCACGTCAATTAATGAGGAGAGATATAACACGCACTGGATCAATCCTGTGGCTCATGTATGTTCTTTTATTTCCCAAATTTTCCACCTTAAGCTTTATGTTCATGCGCAGCATCTTGGGCCTAACACTTATTTTCACACCCCCTTCACAGTCAAGCCCAATCCCTTTCAACGTGAATTTCTACTACCAGCACCCCCAGCTCTCATTCTCTTTAATTTCTTTTTTTCATTTTTATTTCTTTTATTCTATTTTGGTTTTCATTTATTTAAATTAGTTCCAAGTGTCAAAAAATTCCCAAATATTTCTTGAGTCTTCTTTTAAGTTTTCTTTAATTTTCCACATTTTTATTTTCCATTTATTCTCATTTCCACGTGTCATATTAATTCTTCATTCCAATTAATTTCCCTTTGAATCCTTTTTGAGTACACTGCCTTGTCCATTTTCTATAGACTTCATTATTTTGAGTTTTGTGCTCATTCTTTTTGCTCTGGATTCCTAAGATGATTTAGTTTTGGTGTGATGTTTCCCATGATTTTTAGAAATTCATTACTTGGGTCTTGGTCCTTTGACTTGTGTTGGAAGTTATTAACCCTAGTTTTTGTTTAAGCCTCCATTTGACCTAGTTTGCTTCTGAATCTTTCCCAATCCTTTTGGCTCATTGATTTATCATGTTTAAGGATCATTTTTCTTGAGTTATGGAATTTTTAGATGCTTTGTTGATTTGATGTGGATTTTTGTTCTCACCTTGTCTCATTTTGCTTCTTTGTGATCTTTAGCTCTCTTATAAGCTTAGAAGGGCACTTGTGCCAACTTCTTCTTCTCATTTGGGGTCCTTTTGGGGTATGGGAACCTTCCTGGTCTTGTCTTAGGGTTTGTGTCTTAGAAATTTTTGTGTTTGCTTCCCTTTTAAGTCCTTTCATTTCTTAAGTGTTTTCATCTCACTTCCTTACTTCTTTCACTCCCATTTTGTGATTGTTTGGTATTAGGTGTCCCTTCTCTCCATCTTGTTAGCTTCTTAAGCTCTTCTTCAACTTGTTTTAGTTCTGGTTGTGTGCTTTGAGTCCATATTTGTGTATCTTGGCTTTGCATCTTTCTTAAGTTTGCATTTGTTTACATATGTGTTCCATGTTGCATCATGTTGTCTTGCATGCTTCATTCCCTTATTTTTTTGTCTTGCATACTCATTATTCATTTGCATATGACCTCACTTCTGTTTTTATGATGTTGGCATGTTATCTTGTTCATTTCATTTCACTTGTATGCATGTTACTAACCTTGTAGGGGCTATGGTAAGTGTGAGGTGTGGAAGTTGAGTTCCACATCTCCAAATCTCATCTCTTCTTCTTATCTTTATTGTACTGACCCTTTTGCTTGTTGGGCTTAGGCCTTTCTCATCTCATCTTTCTTTCTTCTTCTATTCTTCTTTCTTTCTTCATTAGGATAGAAAACCACACTAACCTTAGGATATCCATGCATGACAACACCTAGGATTCTTTAGTCCCCCTTTAGAATTTTGCCTTTGTGATCCTTTTGGTTCTTCTTCTCTTCTCATCTCATAACCATAAAAAACATTTTAATAAAGTTTGAAGTAATACCTTGATCAATAGCCTTATCCCATGAGGTGTGCTTGTAGTCTTCCCATCTTGGGATAGTACAAGTTTACCTTGTGATGCACAAGTCTGATCAAGGTATCTTCTTCACCAAGAAAAACATAAAAAAAACACTTCTTCACTGTAAATACCAAAAACACTTAATAATTTAACAAGTTAGTGAACTTAGGCCCTAATCTTTGGGTTCAAGTTTTGGAGATCTTCTCCTTACTTGAGTGTGCTTGTTCTATTATTCCATCTTGGAATGTAGTGACAAGTGCACATTCCATGGAAAAGAGCTTGAGTTCACTTTCTTGTGACACACTCATAAAAGCTTCATAAAAAAACAAAAACAAACAATAAGCGTCTTTCCTTCGGGAATTCTTTTCTCATCTCCTTCGATCCGTACGCGAAATTGCTCCTACTTGTCATTTTGCAAGACGGTTACGCACTCGTCGTCTGAGTCTGCAACACCTGAGCAATGGCATAGGCAGTTCAAGCCTTAATTCACAAGCAATTTCCTTGTTACCCCTAGTTAGGGGAACTACGGCGTCTCTGATCCTCATTGTCCAGATGAGGTACGTAGGCAGCGGGGTAGGGGCCGTTCGAGCACAATCTTTATTTTCCCTACATTTTTCCTTTTCATTTCTTATTTCAATTCTTTTCTCAGTTCCATTTCCAATTTCAGTTTATTTTCTTTTGCAGTAGCTTTCATACCCTCACCCTTTGAAACATTTTCTTTGCAAGCGTGGATCCCGTCGGGTACGGCGGACGATTTGGGTGCTAATACCTTCGCAGGTCGTAACCGACTCCCGAACTCAGACTCTTTGGTTCGCAGGACCTGTGTCCTTCCTCTTTCTTTCTTCTGGTTTGTGCAGCATTACCATTCCCTTTCTTCGGGATAAAAATGTCTGGCTGGCGACTCTATTCTTTTTCCGCGCCACTTTCGCGTTTGTACCAGGATGGAAATCCGGGGAGCGACAATAGCATTTACTACAGCCCCTAATACACAAACAGCTATAGAAACAATGCATAACACAAAGATACTTTTTACAGCCAGCATGCAGCATGAAAAGGTAGGTGTAAAAGATCAAATACAGCATGCAAGCATAACAAACAACATGTATTTTACAACACCTATATGCAAAAACAGCTATAAAATGTAAAATCCAGATTTGGTCATTTTCATTTTTTAATGCACAAACTCAATGAAACATGCACCAACTTCATCATGAACATGCATTTTAACATGGATCATCATACATAATGGAATGAACATGAGCATTTTTGAGGGATTATACAAGAATGCACCACATGATGGATTGTGCAACAAGTATGCAAATATGGCGTATGAACATGGCATATGAACATAATGAGCATTGGTTATAAATGTGCAACATGTTAGATCAACAAGAATGTCAAACTCAATGCAAAATTCAGAATTGAATTGATGTACATGATATGATCACGCATGCAACCAAATGTAACCAAATGCACATACATACATGATTATGTGAAATGCAACATACATTGATATAATGAAATGAAAAATGACTTAATGCAATGTGAAAGATGTAAAAATAGAATGCAACATGATTAATCACATGCCAAATGATGCATAAACATGGCAACAAAATGCAAGAAACCAAGCTATGCACAAAGGAATAAAAAAACGCATAATACGCAACATGAACGGAAACGCGTTGAAACAACTCGAAATGGGGGAATGAGCGACTGGAAATGGACCCAAAAACTCCCTAATATCAATACCTAAACAAGTATGAACATTAGAGGCACTAGAAACAAGAACTAAGCTATCAAATAAGCCATGAAT
Organism: Lathyrus aphaca; assembly: GCA_963966055.1. NCBI lineage: Eukaryota > Viridiplantae > Streptophyta > Magnoliopsida > Fabales > Fabaceae > Lathyrus > Lathyrus aphaca. The sequence goes on from OZ014521.1 coordinate 383,219,677, forward strand.
CCAAAAATCAACAGTGTTAACCGGTTAACCAAATGGTTAACCGGTTAACGGACCTAAAAATGCACTGTTTGTGGCTAAAACACAAGCGTTAACCGGTTAACCAAATGGTTAACCGGTTAACACTGAACCAGAATGTGAAAAAAGTGCTTTTGGCCACAAACTCACTTTTAATGATCTCCACCATACCTAGGAACATGCTAACACTAATTTCTACTTAATTGGGACTTATTTACACATGATAGAACCTATAACTATCCACACCTTAACTTCTAATCCATTACAAATCGTAAATCGCAAGCAACACATATCGGAAACGAAATCGATCGCAAGTAAAATGAAAAGCAATTACAGAACGCCAAAAGTGGCAAGATGAAGAGAATAACTTAAAGGAGAAGTGATTTAGATCACCAACCTACAAAGCGGAGAAGTGCTTCGGTGGATGTTGCAAGAATAATAGCTTGATCGAAGAGAAAACCACGAAAACTGCAAAATAAATGCGTTCTTGGTGCTTGAACCTTTGTGCGCTTCCGATAAGTCGAAACCCTCACAAAAATAAGTAACTTCTTCTTTCACAATCCACAAATCAATGAAGGTTGGATGCTAAGCTTCAAGATCTTCAAGTTTCAATGTGAAACTTGAAGAGCTTCTTCAACAAGCTTTAGTGAAAAGGAAAAATGGAGGAAAAGTGAGAGAGAAAAAGTTATTGTGCGAGAATGAAAACTTTGGAAACTTGGGAATGAAAATTATGAGAGAGATTCCCTTTGGTTTGGATGAAAATGGATTAAATATGGCTTAGGTTTGGGGCCAAAAAATTAGGCTTGGGATCCAAAATTATGGTTCGGTAATGAGGTTAGGATTTAGCAAATGGAGCTAGGTTAGGAGAAGGAATATTCTAGAAGATGGTAGAACATGGTAGAAGCTTCCAAGGGAAATGGATTGGAATTGAAATGGAAAAACATGAGGGAAAGAATGAAAGGAAGTGTGGAAGGAAAGTGGAAGGAAAAATGGAAGGAAATGTGAAATTAACCACTTTTCAAATGATTTTCTCCTTTGATTTTTTTAGGATTCCTCCATCATTTCTTGACCAAATTTGAACCATAGGATCATTGTAACCCTAATTTCATGTTTTCGATCTTAAAAGTCAGGAGTCGACCCCTTTTTTACCTAGCTCGGTTGCCTTCTCCCCGATTCCTCGATTTTTAGACATCTAGCCAGCCGAACCTCTTCCAAAGAGATCTTGTGGATGAAATATGATTCCTAGGCACTTGACATCATATATAATACAAAGGAATCCTCTTTGAATCATAACTTCATGCAGAAGCCCCGTAGAAGTGGAACCCTAATTTGGCCTTTTCATAAGGAAATATTGCACTGCTCGCTTCCTTTGATCAACTCAAATCTTTCCATGGCTTGTGGCTTCAAATGAAGATTTGTGGGATGTTGTGGACCCTTCGCAGAAGGTTGAGAAGCTTTGTGGCCCTGTGATTGCCTTTGTAATGCCTTTAGTTTCTCCAATCATTGATCACATACCCATGCCTCTGCTATGCTACATATGATGCAATGTTTTTGATTATTTGTGAACTTATGTATGCTAAATGATATGCAAAATGTTGGGGATATGAGAGGGAAAATTTTGAGGTATTACAGCTGCCCCTATTCAATCATCTGCAGGCCTGAATGAATAATTGCGAGAGCTTTTAGACGTTCAAGGTATGGAGTGATTGAAATCTCGAATAAACCTGAAAATTTGAACTCTGTGTGAAATAAAATATTTTGGGAAGAATGCCATCCTCAAATCACAATTCTCAAAAGATCCTCGGATCTAACACGAAACCATCCACGAATGGAGACACAATGGTATACCAGCCTCAGTTGATAACCAGAAACACAAAGACTGACCTCAGACAGACTTTGCAAAAGAGACAAACTGACCTCAATCAATAAGCTCAAAATGGTCTATCATCCTCGAATGATAGCCACAACAACAAGACCAACCTCAAAAGGACTTGAAGAAAAGAATGCCATCCTCGAATGACAACTCACAAAAGATCCTTGGATCTAACACGAGACCATCCTCGAATGGAAACGCAATGGTATACCGGACTCAGTCGATAACAAAAAATACAAAGAATGACCTCAGACAGACTTTGCGAAAGAGACAAACTGACCTCAATCAATAAGCTCAAAATGGTCTATCATCCTCGAATGATAGCCACAACAACAAGACCAACCTCAGATGGACTTGAAGAAAAGAATGCCATCCTCAAATGACAATTACCAAAAGATCCTCGGATCGAAAACGAAACCATCCTCGAATGGAGACGCAATGGTAAACCGGCCTCAGTCGATAACCAGAAACACAAAGACTGACCTCAGATAGACTTTGCAAAAGAGACAAACTGACCTTAATCAATAAGCTCAAAATGGTTTATCATCCTCGAATGATAGTCACAACAAGAAGACCAACCTCAAAAGGACTTGAAGAAAAGAATGCCATCCTCGAATGACAACTCACAAAAGATCCTCGGATCTAACACGAAACCATCCTCGAATGGAGACGCAATGGTATACCGGCCTCAGTCGATAACCAGAACAACAAAGAATGACCCCAGACAGACTTTGCAAAAGAGACAAACTGACCTCAATCAATAAGCTTAGAATGGTCTATCACCCTCGAATGATAGCCAGAACAACAAGACCAACCTCAGAAGGACTTGAGGAAAAGAATTCCATCCTCAAATGACAATTCTCAAAAGATCCCCGGATCAAAAATAAAACCATCCTCAAATGGAGACGCAATGGTATACCGGCCTCAATCGATAACCAGAAACACAAAGAATGACCTCAAATAGACTTTGCAAAAGAGACAAACTGACCTCAATCAATAAGCTCAAAATGGTCTATCATCCTCGAATGATAGCCACAACAACAAGACCAACCTCAGAAGGACTAGAAGAAAAGAATGACATCCTCGAATGACAACTCACAAAAGATCCTCGGATCTAACACGAAACCATCCTCGAATGGAGACGCAATGGTATACCGGCCTCAGTCGATAACCAGAAACACAAAGACTGACCTCAGTCAGACATTGCAAAAGAGACAAATTAACCTCAATCAATAAGCTCAGAATGGTCTATCACCCTCGAATAATAGCCATAACAACAAGACCAACCTCAGAAGGACTTGAAGAAAAGAATTCCATCCTCAAATGACAATTCTCAAAAGATCTTCGAATCTATAACGAGACCATCTTCGAATGGAGACGCAATGGTATACCTGCCTCAGTCGATAACGAGAAACACAAAGACTAACCTCATACAGACTTTGCAAAAGAGACAAACTAACCTCAATCAATAAGCTCAAAATGTTCTATCATCTTCGAATAATAGTCACAACAACAAGACCAACCTCAAAAGGACTTAAATAAAAGAATGCCATCCTTGAATGACAACTCACAAAAGATCCTCGGATCTAACACGAAACCATCCTCGAATGGAAACGCAATGGTATACCGGCCTTAGTCGATAACCAAAAACACAAAGATTGACCTCAGACAGACTTTGCAAAAGAGATAAACTGACCTCAATCAATAAGCTCAAAATGGTCTATCATCCTCGAATGATAGCCACAACAACAAGACCAACCTCAGAAGGACTTGAGAAAAGAATGCCATCCTCGAATGACAACTCACAAAAGATCCTCAGATCTAACATGGAACCATCCTCGAAGACACAATGGTATACCGGCCTTAGTCGATAACCAGAAACACAAAGAATGACCTCAGACAGACTTTATAAAAGAGATAAACTAACCTCAATCAATAAGCTTAAAATGGTCTATCATCCTTGAATGAAAGCCACAACAACAAGACCAACCTCAGAAGGACTTGAACAAAAGAATGCCATCCTCGAATTACAACTCACAAAAGATCCTCGTATGAAACACGAAACCATCCTCGAATGGAGACGCAATGGTATACCGGTCTCAGTCGATAACCAGAAACACAAAGACTGACCTCAGACAGACTTTGCAAAAGAGACAAACTGACCTCAATCAATAAGCTCAGAATGATCTATCACCCTCGAATGATAGCCACAACAACAAGACCAACCTCAGAAGGACTTGAAGAAAATAATTCCATCCTCAAATGACAATTCTCAAAAGATCCTCGGTTCTAAAACGAAACCATCGTCGAATGGAGACGCAATGGTATACCTGCCTCAGTCGATAACGAGAAACACAAAGACTGGCCTCAAACAGATTTTGCAAAAGAGACAAACTGACCTCAATCAATAAGCTCAAATCTTTCTATCATCCTCGAATAATAGTCACAACAACAAGACCATCCTCAGAAGGACTTGAAGAAAAGAATGCCATCCTCGAATGACAACTCACAAAAGATCCTCGGATCTAAAATAAAACCATCCTCGAATGGAAACGCAATGGTATACCGGCCTCAGTCGATAACCAAAAACACAAAGATTGACATCAGACAGACTTTGCAAAAGAGACAAACTGACCTCAATCAATAAGCTCAAAATGGTCTATCATCCTCGAATGATAGCCACAACAACAAGAACAACCTCAGAAGGACTTGAAGAAAAGAATGCCATCCTCGAATGACAATTCACAAAAGATCCTCGGATCTAACACGAAACCATCCTCGAATGGAGACGAAATGGTATACCGGCCTCAGTCGATAACCAGAAACATAAAGAATGACCTCAGACAAACTTTGCAAAAGAGACAAACTGACCTCAATCAATAAGCTCAAAATGGTCTATCATCATCGAATGATAGCCACAACAACAAGACCAACCTCAGAAGGACTTGAAGAAAAGAATGCCATCCTCGAATGACAACTCACAAAAGATCCTCGGATCTAACACGAAACCATCCTCGAATGGAAACGCAATGGTATACCGGCCTTAGTCGATAACCAAAAACACAAAGATTGACCTCAGACAGACTTTGCAAAAGAGATAAAATGACCTCAATCAATAAGCTCAAAATGGTATATCATCCTCGAATGATAGCCACAACAACAAGACCAACCTCAGAAGGACTTGAAGAAAAGAATGCCATCCTCTAATGACAATTCTCAAAAGATCCTCGGATCTAAAATAAAACCATCCTCAAATGGAGACGCAATGGTATACCGGCCTCAATCGATAACCAGAAACACAAAGAATGACCTCAGATAGACTTTGCAAAAGAGACAAACTGACCTCAATCAATAAGCTCAAAATGGTATATCATCCTCGAATGATAGCCACAACAACAAGACCAACCTCAGAAGGACTTAAAGAAAAGAATGACATCCTCGAATGACAACTCACAAAAGATCCTCGGATCTAACACGAAACCATCCTCGAATGGAGACGCAATGGTATACCGGACTCAGTCGATAACCAGAAACACAAAGACTCACCTCAGTCAGACATTGCAAAAGAGACAAATTGACCTCAATCAATAGGCTCAGAATGGTCTATCTCCCTCGAATAATAGTCACAACAACAAGACCAACCTCAGAAGGACTTGAAGAAAAGAATGCCATCCTCGAATGACAACTCACAAAAGATCCTCGGATCTAACACGAAACCATCCTCGAATGGAAACACAATGGTATACCGGCCTTAGTCGATAACCAAAAACACAAAGATTGACCTCAGACAGACTTTGCAAAAGAGATAAACTGACCTCAATCAATAAGATCAAAATGGTCTATCATCCTCGAATAATAGCCACAACAACAAGACCAACCTCAGAAGGACTTGAAGAAAAGAATGCCATCCTCGAATGACAACTCACAAAAGATCCTCAGATCTAACATGGAACCATCCTCGAAGACACAATGGTATACCGGCCTCAGTCGATAACCAGAAACACAAAGAATGACATCAGACAGACTTTATAAAGAGATAAACTAACCTCAATCAATAAGCTCAAAATGGTCTATCATCCTTGAATGAAAGCCACAACAACAAGACCAACCTCAGAAGGACTTGAACAAAAGAATGCCATCCTCGAATGACAACTCACAAAAGATCCTCGTATGAAACACGAAACCATCCTCGAATGGAGACGCAATGGTATACCGGTCTCAGTCGATAACCAGAAACACAAAGAATGACCTCAGACAGACTTTGCAAAAGAGACAAACTGACCTCAATCAGTAAGCTCAGAATGGTCTATCACCCTCGAATGATAGCCACAACAACAAGACCAACCTCAAAAGGACTTGAAGAAAAGAATTCCATCCTCAAATGACAATTCTCAAAAGATCCTCGGTTCTAAAACGAAACCATCGTTGAATGGAGACGCAATGGTATACCTGCCTCAGTCTATAACGAGAAACACAAAGAATGACCTCAGATAGACTTTGCAAAAGAGACAAACTGACCTGATTCAATAAGCTCAAAATGGTATATCATCCTCGAATGATAGCCACAACAACAAGACCAACCTCAGAAGGACTTGAAGAAAAGAATGACATCCTCGAATGACAACTCACAAAAGATCCTCGGATCTAACACGAAACCATCCTCGAATGGAGACGCAATGGTATACCGGACTCAGTCGATAACCAGAAACACAAAGACTGACCTCAGTTAGACATTGCAAAAGAGACAAATTGACCTCAATCAATAAGCTCAGAATGGTCTATCTCCCTGGAATAATAGCCACAACAACAAGACCAACCTCAGAAGGACTTGAAGAAAAGAATTCCATCCTCAAATGACAATTCTCAAAAGATCCTCGAATCTAAAACGAAACCATCTTCGAATGGAGACGCAATGGTATACCGGCCTCAGTCGATACCCGGAAACACGAAGACGAACCTCATACAGACTTTGCAAAAGAGATAAACTGACCTCAATCAATAAGCTCAAAATGTTCTATCATTCTCGAATAATAGTCACAACAACAAGACCAACCTCAGAAGGACTTGAAGAAAAGAATGCCATCCACGAATGACAACTCACAAAAGATCCTCGGATCTAACACGAAACCATCCTCGAATGGAAACGCAATGGTATACCGGCCTTAGTCGATAACCAAAAACACAAAGATTGACCTCAGACAGACTTTGCAAAAGAGATAAACTGACCTCAATCAATAAGCTCAAAATGGTCTATCATCCTCGAATGATAGCCACAACAACAAGACCAACCTCAGAAGGACTTGAAGAAAAGAATGCCATCCTCGAATGACAACTCACAAAAGATCCTCAGATCTAACATGGAACCATCCTCGAAGACACAATGGTATACCGGCCTCAGTCGATAACCAGAAATACAAAGAATGACATCAGACAGACTTTATAAAGAGATAAACTAACCTCAATCAATAAGCTCAAAATGGTCTATCATCCTTGAATGAAAGCCACAACAACAAGACCAACCTCAAAAGGACTTGAACAAAAGAATGTCATCCTCGAATGACAACTCACAAAAGATCCTCGGATCTAACACAAAACCATCCTCGAATGGAGACGCAATGGTATACCGGTCTCAGTCGATAACCAGAAACACAAAGACTGACCTACGACAGACTTTGCAAAAGAGACAAACTGACCTCAATCAATAAGCTCAGAATGGTCTATCACCCTCGAATGATAGCCACAACAACAAGACCAACCTCAGAAGGACTTGAAGAAAAGAATTCCATCCTCAAATGACAATTCTCAAAAGATCCTCGGTTCTAAAACGAAACCATCGTCGAATGGAGACGCAATGGTATACCTGCCTCAGTCGATAACGAGAAACACAAAGACTGGCCTCAGACAGACTTTGCAAAAGAGACAAACTGACCTCAATCAATAAGCTCAAATCTTTCTATCATCCTCGAATAATAGTCACAACAACAAGACCATCCTCAGAAGGACTTGAAGAAAAGAATGCCATCCTCGAATGACAACTCACAAAAGATCCTCGGATCTCTCACAAAACCATCCTCGAATGGAAACGCAATGGTATACCGGCCTCAGTCGATAACCAAAAACACAAAGATTGACCTCAGACAGACTTTGCAAAAGAGACAAACTGACCACAATCAATAAGCTCAAAATGGTCTATCATCCTCGAATGATAGCCACAACAATAAGACCAACCTCAGAAGGACTTGAAGAAGAGAATGACATCCTCGAATGACAATTCACAAAAGATCCTCGGATCTAACACGAAACCATCCTCGAATGGAGACGAAATGGTATACCGGCCTCAGCCGATAACCAGAAACATAAAGAATGACCTCAGACAAACTTTGCAAAAGAGACAAACTGACCTCAATCAATAAGCTCAAAATGGTCTATCATCATCGAATGATAGCCACAACAACAAGACCAACCTCAGAAGGACTTGAAGAAAAGAATGCCATCCTCGAATGACAACTCACAAAAGATCCTCGGATCTAACACGAAACCATCCTCGAATGGAAACGCAATGGTATACCGGCCTTAGTCGATAACCAAAAACACAAAGATTGACCTCAGACAGACTTTGCAAAAGAGATAAACTGACCTCAATCAATAAGCTCAAAATGGTCTATCATCCTCGAATGATAGCCACAACAACAAGACCAACCTCAGAAGGACTTGAAGAAAAGAATGCCATCCTCGAATGACAACTCACAAAAGATCCTCAGTTCTAACACGGAACCATCCTCGAAGACCCAATGGTATACCGGCCTCAGTCGATAACCAGAAACACAAAGAATGACATCAGACAGACTTTATAAAGAGGTAAACTAACCTCAATCAATAAGCTCAAAATGGTCTATCATCCTTGAATGAAAGCCACAACAACAAGACCAACCTCAGAAGGACTTGAACAAAAGAATGTCATCCTCGAATGACAACTCACAAAAGATCCTCGGTTCTAAAACGAAACCATCGTCGAATGGAGACGCAGTGGTATACCTGCCTCAGTCGATAACGAGAAACACAAAGACTGACCTCAGACAGACTTTGCAAAAGAGACAAACTGACCTCAATCAATAAGCTCAAAGTTTCTATCATCCTCGAATGATAGCCACAACAACAAGACCAACCTCAGAAGGACTTGAAGAAAATAATTCCATCCTCAAATGACAATTCACAAAAGATCCTCGGATCTCTCACAAAACCATCCTCGAATGGAAACGCAATGGTATACCGGCCTCAGTCGATAACCAAAAACACAAAGATTGACCTCAGACAGACTTTGCAAAAGAGACAAACTGACCTCAATCAATAAGCTCAAAATGGTCTATCATCCTCGAATGATAGCCACAACAACTAGACCAACCTCAGAAGGACTTGAAGAAAAGAATGCCATCCTCGAATGACAATTCACAAAAGATCCTCGGATCTAACACGAAACCATCCTCGAATGGAGACGAAATGGTATACCGGCCTCAGTCGATAACCAGAAACATAAAGAATGACCTCAGACAAACTTTGCAAAAGAGACAAACTGACCTCAATCAATAAGCTCAAAATGGTCTATCATCATCGAATGATAGCCACAACAACAAGACCAACCTCAGAAGGACTTGAAGAAAAGAATGCCATCCTCGAATGACAACTCACAAAAGATCCTCGGATCTAACACGAAACCATCCTCGAATGGAAACGCAATGGTATACCGGCCTCAGTCGATAACCAGAAACATAAAGAATGACCTCAGACAAACTTTGCAAAAGAGACAAACTGACCTCAATCAATAAGCTCAAAATGGTCTATCATCATCGAATGATAGCCACAACAACAAGACCAACCTCAGAAGGACTTGAAGAAAAGAATGCCATCCTCGAATGACAACTCACAAAAGATCCTCGGATCTAACACGAAACCATCCTCGAATGGAAACGCAATGGTATACCGGCCTTAGTCGATAACCAAAAACACAAAGATTGACCTCAGACAGACTTTGCAAAAGAGATAAACTGACCTCAATCAATAAGCTCAAAATGGTCTATCATCCTCGAATGATAGCCACAACAACAAGACCAACCTCATAAGGACTTGAAGAAAAGAATGCCATCCTCGAATGACAATTCTCAAAAGATCCTCGGATCTAAAATAAAACCATCCTCAAATGGAGACGCAATGGTATACCGGCCTCAATCGATAACCAGAAACACAAAGAATGACCTCAGATAGACTTTGCAAAAGAGACAAACTGACCTCAATCAATAAGCTCAAAATGGTATATCATCCTCGAATGATAGCCACAATAACAAGACCAACCTCAGAAGGACTTGAAGAAAAGAATGACATCCTCGAATGACAACTCACAAAAGATCCTCGGATCTAACATGAAACCATCCTCGAATGGAGACGCAATGGTATACCGGCCTCAGTCGATAACCAGAAACACAAAGACTGACCTCAGTCAGACATTGCAAAAGAGACAAATTGACCTCAATCAATAAGCTCAGAATGGTCTATCACCCTCGAATAATAGCCACAACAACAAGACCAACCTCAGAAGGACTTGAAGAAAATAATTCCATCCTCAAATGACAATTCTCAAAAGATCCTCGAATCTAAAACGAAACCATCTTCGAATGGAGACGCAATGGTATACCTGCCTCAGTCGATAACCGGAAACACAAAGACTAACCTCATACAGACTTTGCAAAAGAGACAAACTGACCTCAATCAATAAGCTCAAAATGTTCTATCATCCTCCAATAATAGTCACAACAACAAGACCAACCTCAGAAGGACTTGAAGAAAAGAATGCCATCCGCGAATAACAACTTACAAAAGATCCTCGGATCTAACACGAAACCATCCTCGAATGGAAACGCAATGGTATACCGGCCTTAGTCGATAACCAAAAACACAAAGATTGACCTCAGACAGACTTTGCAAAAGAGATAAACTGACCTCAATCAATAAGCTCAAAATGGTCTATCATCCTTGAATGATAGCCACAACAACAAGACCAACCTCAGAAGGACTTGAAGAAAAGAATGCCATCCTCGAATGACAACTCACAAAAGATCCTCGGTTCTAAAACGAAACCATCGTCGAATGGAGACGCAGTGGTATACCTGCCTCAGTCGATAACGAGAAACACAAAGACTGACCTCAGACAGACTTTGCAAAAGAGACAAACTGACCTCAATCAATAAGCTCAAAGTTTCTATCATCCTCGAATGATAGCCACAACAACAAGACCAACCTCAGAAGGACTTGAAGAAAAGAATTCCATCCTCAAATGACAATTCACAAAAGATCCTCGGATCTCTCACAAAACCATCCTCGAATGGAAACGCAATGGTATACCGGCCTCAGTCGATAACCAAAAACACAAAGATTGACCTCAGACAGCATTTGCAAAAGAGACAAACTGACCTCAATCAATAAGCTCAAAATGGTCTATCATCCTCGAATGATAGCCACAACAACTAGACCAACCTCAGAAGGACTTGAAGAAAAGAATGCCATCCTCAAATGACAATTCACAAAAGATCCTCGGATCTAACACGAAACCATCCTCGAATGGAGACGAAATGGTATACCGGCCTCAGTCGATAACCAGAAACATAAAGAATGACCTCAGACAAACTTTGCAAAAGAGACAAACTGACCTCAATCAATAAGCTCAAAATGGTCTATCATCATCGAATGATAGCCACAACAACAAGACCAACCTCAGAAGGACTTGAAGAAAAGAATGCCATCCTCGAATGACAACTCACAAAAGATCCTCGGATCTAACACGAAACCATCCTCGAATGGAAACGCAATGGTATACCGGCCTCAGTCGATAACCAGAAACATAAAGAATGACCTCAGACAAACTTTGCAAAAGAGACAAACTGACCTCAATCAATAAGCTCAAAATGGTCTATCATCATCGAATGATAGCCACAACAACAAGACCAACCTCAGAAGGACTTGAAGAAAAGAATGCAATCCTCGAATGACAACTCACAAAAGATCCTCGGATCTAACACGAAACCATCCTCGAATGGAAACGCAATGGTATACCGGCCTTAGTCGATAACCAAAAACACAAAGATTGACCTCAGACAGACTTTGCAAAAGAGATAAACTGACCTCAATCAATAAGCTCAAAATGGTCTATCATCCTCGAATGATAGCCACAACAACAAGACCAACCTCATAAGGACTTGAAGAAAATAATGCCATCCTCGAATGACAATTCTCAAAAGATCCTCGGATCTAAAATAAAACCATCCTCAAATGGAGACGCAATGGTATACCGGCCTCAATCGATAACCAGAAACACAAAGAATGACCTCAGATAGACTTTGCAAAAGAGACAAACTGACCTCAATCAATAAGCTCAAAATGGTATATCATCCTCGAATGATAGCCACAATAACAAGACCAACCTCAATAGGACTTGAAGAAAAGAATGACATCCTCGAATGACAACTCACAAAAGATCCTCGGATCTAACATGAAACCATCCTCGAATGGAGACGCAATGGTATACCGGCCTCAGTCGATAACCAGAAACACAAAGACTGACCTCAGTCAGACATTGCAAAAGAGACAAATTGACCTCAATCAATAAGCTCAGAATGGTCTATCACCCTCGAATAATAGCCACAACAACAAGACCAACCTCAGAAGGACTTGAAGAAAATAATTCCATCCTCAAATGACAATTCTCAAAAGATCCTCGAATCTAAAACGAAACCATCTTCGAATGGAGACGCAATGGTATACCTGCCTCAGTCGATAACCGGAAACACAAAGACTAACCTCATACAGACTTTGCAAAAGAGACAAACTGACCTCAATCAATAAGCTCAAAATGTTCTATCATCCTCGAATAATAGTCACAACAACAAGACCAACCTCAGAAGGACTTGAAGAAAAGAATGCCATCCGCGAATGACAACTTACAAAAGATCCTCGGATCTAACACGAAACCATCCTCGAATGGAAACGCAATGGTATACCGGCCTTAGTCGATAACCAAAAACACAAAGATTGACCTCAGACAGACTTTGCAAAAGAGATAAACTGACCTCAATCAATAAGCTCAAAATGGTCTATCATCCTCGAATGATAGCCACAACAACAAGACCAACCTCAGAAGGACTTGAAGAAAAGAATGCCATCCTCGAATGACAACTCACAAAAGATCCTCAGTTCTAACACGGAACCATCCTCGAAGACACAGTGGTATACCGGCCTCAGTCGATAACCAGAAACACAAAGAATGACATCAGACAGACTTTATAAAGAGGTAAACTAACCTCAATCAATAAGCTCAAAATGGTCTATCATCCTTGAATGAAAGCCACAACAACAAGACCAACCTCAGAAGGACTTGAACAAAAGAATGTCATCCTCGAATGACAACTCACAAAAGATCCTCGGTTCTAAAACGAAACCATCGTCGAATGGAGACGCAGTGGTATACCTGCCTCAGTCGATAACGAGAAACACAAAGACTGACCTCAGACAGACTTTGCAAAAGAGACAAACTGACCTCAATCAATAAGCTCAAAGTTTCTATCATCCTCGAATGATAGCCACAACAACAAGACCAACCTCAGAAGGACTTGAAGAAAAGAATTCCATCCTCAAATGACAATTCACAAAAGATCCTCGGATCTCTCACAAAACCATCCTCGAATGGAAACGCAATGGTATACCGGCCTCAGTCGATAACCAAAAACACAAAGATTGACCTCAGACAGACTTTGCAAAAGAGACAAACTGACCTCAATCAATAAGCTCAAAATGGTCTATCATCCTCGAATGATAGCCACAACAACTAGACCAACCTCAGAAGGACTTGAAGAAAAGAATGCCATCCTCGAATGACAATTCACAAAAGATCCTCGGATCTAACACGAAACCATCCTCGAATGGAGACGAAATGGTATACCGGCCTCAGTCGATAACAAGAAACATAAAGAATGACCTCAGACAAACTTTGCAAAAGACACAAACTGACCTCAATCAATAAGCTCAAAATGGTCTATCATCATCGAATGATATCCACAACAACAAGACCAACCTCAGAAGGACTTGAAGAAAAGAATGCCATCCTCGAATGACAACTCACAAAAGATCCTCGGATCTAACACGAAACCATCCTCGAATGGAAACGCAATGGTATACCGGCCTTAGTCGATAACCAAAAACACAAAGATTGACCTCAGACAGACTTTGCAAAAGAGATAAACTGACCTCAATCAATAAGCTCAAAATGGTCTATCATCCTCGAATAATAGCCACAACAACAAGACCAACTTCATAAGGACTTGAAGAAAAGAATGCCATCCTCGAATGACAATTCTCAAAAGATCCTCGGATCTAAAATAAAACCATCCTCAAATGGAGACGCAATGGTATAACGGCCTCAATCGATAACCAGAAACACATAGAATGACCTCAGATAGACTTTGCAAAAGAGACAAACTGACCTCAATCAATAAGCTCAAAATGGTATATCATCCTCGAATGATAGCCACAATAACAAGACCAACCTCAGAAGGACTTGAAGAAAAGAATGACATCCTCGAATGACAACTCACAAAAGATCCTCGGATCTAACATGAAACCATCCTCGAATGGAGACGCAATGGTATACCGGCCTCAGTCGATAACCAGAAACACAAAGACTGACCTCAGTCAGACATTGCAAAAGAGACAAATTGACCTCAATCAATAAGCTCAGAATGGTCTATCACCCTCGAATAATAGCCACAACAACAAGACCAACCTCAGAAGGACTTGAAGAAAATAATTCCATCCTCAAATGACAATTCTCAAAAGATCCTCGAATCTAAAACGAAACCATCTTCGAATGGAGACGCAATGGTATACCTGCCTCAGTCGATAACCGGAAACACAAAGACTAACCTCATACAGACTTTGCAAAAGAGACAAACTGACCTCAATCAATAAGCTCAAAATGTTCTATCATCCTCGAATAATAGTCACAACAACAAGACCAACCTCAGAAGGACTTGAAGAAAAGAATGCCATCCTCGAATGACAACTCACAAAAGATCCTCGGATCTAACACGAAACCATACTCGAATGGAAACGCAATGGTATACCGGCCTTAGTCGATAACCAAAAACACAAAGATTGACCTCAGACAGACTTTGCAAAAGAGATAAACTGACCTCAATCAATACGCTCAAAATGGTCTATCATCCTCGAATGATAGCCACAACAACAAGACCAACCTCAGAAGGACTTGAATAAAAGAATGCCATCCTCGAATGACAACTCACAAAATATCCTCAAATCTAACACGGAACCATCCTCAAAGACACAATGGTATACCGGCCTCAGTCGATAACCAGAAACACAAAGAATGACATCAGACAGACTATATAAAAGGGATAAACTAACCTTAATCAATAAGCTCAAAATGGTCTATCATCCTTGAATGAAAGCCACAACAACAAGACCAACCTCAGAAGGACTTGTACAAAAGAATGTCATCCTCGAATGACAACTCACAAAAGATCCTCGGATCTAACACGAAACCATCCTCGAATGGAGACGCAATGGTATACCGGTCTCAGTCGATAACCAGAAACACAAAGACTGACCTCAGACAGACTTTGCAAAAGAGACAAACTGACCTCAATCAATAAGCTCAAATCTTTCTATCATCCTCGAATAATAGTCACAACAACAAGACGATCCTCAGAAGGACTTTAAGAAAAGAATGCCATCCTCGAATGACAACTCACAAAAGATCCTCGGATCTAACACGAAACCATCCTCGAATGGAGACGAAATGGTATACCGGCCTCAGTCGATAACCAGAAACACAAAGAATGACCACAGACAAACTTTGCAAAAGAGACAAATTGACCTCAATCAATAAGCTCAAAATGGTCTATCATCATCGAATGATAGCCACAACAACAAGACCAACCTCAGAAGGACTTGAAGAAAAGAATTCCATCCTCGAATGACAACTCACAAAAGATCCTCGGATCTATCACGAAACCATCCTCGAATGGAAACCCAATGGTATATCGGCCTTAGTCGATAACCAAAAACACAAAGATTGACCTCAGACAGACTTTGCAAAAGAGATAAACTGACCTCAATCAATAAGCACAAAATGGTCTATCATCCTCGAATGATAGCCACAACAACAAGACCAACCTCAGAAGGACTTGAAGAAAAGAATGCCATCCTCGAATGACAACTCACAAAAGATCCTCAGATCTAACACGAAACCATCCTCGAAGACACAATGGTATACCGGCCTCAGTCGATAACCAGAAACACAAAGAATGACCTCAGACAGACTTTATAAAAGAGATAAACTAACCTCAATCAATAAGCTCAAAATGGTCTATCATCCTTGAATGATAGCCACAACAACAAGACCAACCTCAGAAGGACTTGAACAAAAGAATGTCATCCTCGAATGACAACTCACAAAAGATCCTCGGATCTAACACGAAACCATCCTCGAATGGAGACGCAATGGTATACCGGTCTCAGTTGATAACCAAAAACACAAAGACTGACCTCAGACAGACTTTGCAAAAGAGACAAATTGACCTCAATCAATAAGCTCAGAATGGTCTATCACCCTCGAATGATAGCCACAACAACAAGGCCAACCTCAGAAGGACTTGAAGAAAAGAATTCCATCCTCAAATGACAATTCTCAAAAGATCCTCGGTTCTAAAACGAAACCATCGTCGAATGGAGACGCAATCGTATACCTGCCTCAGTCGATAACCAGAAACACAAAGACTGGCCTCAGACAGACTTTGTAAAAGAGACAAACTGACCTCAATCAATAAGCTCAAATCTTTCTATCATCCTCGAATAATAGTCACAACAACAAGACCATCCTCAGAAGGACTTGAAGAAAAGAATGCCATCCTCGAATGACAACTCACAAAAGATCCTCGGATCTCTCACAAAACCATCCTCGAATGGAAACGCAATGGTATACCTGCCTCAGTCGATAACCGAAAACACAAAGATTGACCTCAGACTGACTTTGCAAAAGAGACACACTCACCTCAATCAATAAGCTCAACCAGGTCTATCATCCTCGAATGATAGCCACAACAACAAGACCAACCTCAGAAGGACTTGAAGAGAAGAATGCCATCGTCGAATGACAACTCACAAAAGATCCTCGGATCTAACACGAAACCATCCTCAAATGGAGACGAAATGGTATACCGGCCTCAGTCGATAACCAGAAACACAAAGAATGACCTCAGACAAACTTTGCAAAAGAGACAAATTGACCTCAATCAATAAGCTCAAAATGGTCTATCATCATCGAATGATAGCCACAACAACAAGACCAACCTCAGAAGGACTTGAAGAAAAGAATGCCATCCTCGAATGACAACTCACAAAAGATCCTCGGATCTATCACGAAACCATCCTCGAATGGAAACCCAATGGTATATCGGCCTTAGTCGATAACAAAAAATACAAAGATTGACCTCAGACAGACTTTGCAAAAGAGATAAACTGACCTCAATCAATAAGCACAAAATAGTCTATCATCCTCGAATGATAGCCACAACAACAAGACCAACCTCAGAAGGACTTGAAGAAAAGAATGCCATCCTCGAATGACAACTCACAAAAGATCCTCAGATCTAACACGGAACCATCCTCGAATGGAAATCCAATGGTATACCGGCCTCAGTCGATAACCAGAAACACAAAGAATGACCTCAGACAGACTTTGCAAAAGAGATAAACTGACCTCAATCAATAAGCTCAAAATGGTATATCATCCTTGAATGATAGCCACAACAACAAGACCAACCTCAGAAGGACTTGAACAAAAGAATGTCATCCTCGAATGACAACTCACAAAAGATCCTCGGATCTAACACGAAACCATCCTCGAATGGAGACGCAATGGTATACCGGTCTCAGTTGATAACCAAAAACACAAAGACTGACCTCAGACAGACTTTGCAAAAGAGACAAATTGACCTCAATCAATAAGCTCAGAATGGTCTATCACCCTCGAATGATAGCCACAACAACAAGACCAGCCTCAGAAGGACTTGAAGAAAAGAATTCCATCCTCAAATGACAATTCTCAAAAGATCCTCGGTTCTAAAACGAAACCATCGTCGAATGGAGACGCAATCGTATACCTGCCTCAGTCGATAACCAGAAACACAAAGACTGGCCTCAGACAGACTTTGTAAAAGAGACAAACTGACCTCAATCAATAAGCTCAAATCTTTCTATCATCCTCGAATAAAAGTCACAACAACAAGACCATCCTCAGAAGGACTTGAAGAAAAGAATGCCAACCTCGAATGACAACTCACTAAAGATCCTCGGATCTCTCACAAAACCATCCTCAAATGGAAACGCAATGGTATACCTGCCTCAGTCGATAACCAAAAACACAAAGATAGACCTCAGACTGACTTTGCAAAAGAGACACACTCACCTCAATTAATAAGCTCTACATGGTTTATCATCCTCGAATGATAGCCACAACAACAAGACCAACCTCAGAAGGACTTGAAGAGAAGAATGCCATCCTCGAATGACAAATCAAAAAGATCCTCGGATCTAACACGAAACCATCCTCGAATGGAGACGAAATGGTATACCGGCCTCAGTCGATAACCAGAAACACAAAGAATGACCTCAGACAAACTTTGCAAAAGAGACAAATTGACCTCAATCAATAAGCTCAAAATGGTCTATCATCATCGAATGATAGCCACAACAACAAGACCAACCTCAGAAGGACTTGAAGAAAAGAATGCCATCCTCGAATGACAACTCACAAAAGATCCTCAGATCTAACACAAAACCATCCTCGAATGGAAACGCAATGGTATATCGGCCTTAGTCGATAACAAAAAACACAAAGATTGACCTCAGACAGACTTTGCAAAAGAGATAAACTGACCTCAATCAATAAGCTCAAAATGGTCTATCATCCTCGAATGATAGCCACAACAACAAGACCAACCTCAGAAGGACTTGAAGAATAGAATGCCATCCTCGAATGACAACTCACAAAAGATCCCCAGATCTAACACGGAACCATCCTCGAAGACACAATGGTATACCGGCCTCAGTCGATAACCAGAAACACAAAGAATGACCTCAGACAGACTTTATAAAAGAGATAAACTAACCTCAATCAATAAGCTCAAAATGGTCTATCATCCTTGAATGATAGTCACAACAACAAGACCAACCTCAGAAGGACTAGAACAAAAGAATGTCATCCTCGAATGACAACTCACAAAAGATCCTCGGATCTAACACGAAACCATCCTCGAATGGAGACGCAATGGTATACCGGTCTCAGTTGATAACCAGAAACACAAAGACTGACCTCAGACAGACTTTACAAAAGAGACAAACTGACCTCAATCAATAAGCTCAGAATGGTCTATCACCCTCGAATGATAGCCACAACAACAGGACCAACCTCAGAAGGACTTGAAGAAAAGAATTCCATACTCAAATGACAATTCTCAAAAGATCCTCGGTTCTAAAACGAAACCATCGTCGAATGGAGACGCAATGGTATACCTGCCTCAGTCGATAACCAGAAACACAAAGACTGGCCTCAGACAGGCTTTGTAAAAGAGACAAACTGACCTCAATCAATAAGCTCAAATCTTTCTATCATCCTCGAATAATAGTCACAACAACAAGACCATCCTCAGAAGGACTTGAAGAAAAGAATGCCAACCTCGAATGACAACTCACAAAAGATCCTCGGATCTATCACAAAACCATCCTCGAATGGAAACGCAATGGTATACCTTCCTCAGTCGATAACCAAAAACACAAAGATTGACCTCAGACTGACTTTGCAAAAGAGACACACTCACCTCAATCAATAAGCTCAACATGGTCTATCATCCTCGAATGATAGCCACAACAAAAAGACTAACCTCAGAAGGACTTGAAGAGAAGAATGCCATCCTCGAATGACAACTCACAAAAGATCCTCGGATCTAACACGAAACCATCCTCGAATGGAGACGGAATGGTATACCGGCCTCAGTCGATAACCAGAAACACAAAGAATGACCTCAGACAAACTTTGCAAAAGAGACAAATTGACCTCAATCAATAAGCTAAAAATGGTCTATCATCATCGAATGATAGCCACAACAACAAGACCAACCTCAGAAGGACTTGAAGAAAAGAATGCCATCCTCGAATGACAACTCACAAAAGATCCTCGGATCTATCACGAAACCATCCTCGAATGGAAACCCAATGGTATATCGGCCTTAGTCGATAACAAAAAATACAAAGATTGACCTCAGACAGACTTTGCAAAAGAGATAAACTGACCTCAATCAATAAGCACAAAATAGTCTATCATCCTCGAATGATAGCCACAACAACAAGACCAACCTCAGAAGGACTTGAAGAAAAGAATGCCATCCTCGAATGACAACTCACAAAAGATCCTCAGATCTAACACGGAACCATCCTCGAATGGAAATCCAATGGTATACCGGCCTCAGTCGATAACCAGAAACACAAAGAATGACCTCAGACAGACTTTGCAAAAGAGATAAACTGACCTCAATCAATAAGCTCAAAATGGTATATCATCCTTGAATGATAGCCACAACAACAAGACCAACCTCAGAAGGACTTGAACAAAAGAATGTCATCCTCGAATGACAACTCACAAAAGATCCTCGGATCTAACACGAAACCATCCTCGAATGGAGACGCAATGGTATACCGGTCTCAGTTGATAACCAAAAACACAAAGACTGACCTCAGACAGACTTTGCAAAAGAGACAAATTGACCTCAATCAATAAGCTCAGAATGGTCTATCACCCTCGAATGATAGCCACAACAACAAGACCAGCCTCAGAAGGACTTGAAGAAAAGAATTCCATCCTCAAATGACAATTCTCAAAAGATCCTCGGTTCTAAAACGAAACCATCGTCGAATGGAGACGCAATCGTATACCTGCCTCAGTCGATAACCAGAAACACAAAGACTGGCCTCAGACAGACTTTGTAAAAGAGACAAACTGACCTCAATCAATAAGCTCAAATCTTTCTATCATCCTCGAATAAAAGTCACAACAACAAGACCATCCTCAGAAGGACTTGAAGAAAAGAATGCCAACCTCGAATGACAACTCACTAAAGATCCTCGGATCTCTCACAAAACCATCCTCAAATGGAAACGCAATGGTATACCTGCCTCAGTCGATAACCAAAAACACAAAGATAGACCTCAGACTGACTTTGCAAAAGAGACACACTCACCTCAATTAATAAGCTCTACATGGTTTATCATCCTCGAATGATAGCCACAACAACAAGACCAACCTCAGAAGGACTTGAAGAGAAGAATGCCATCCTCGAATGACAAATCAAAAAGATCCTCGGATCTAACACGAAACCATCCTCGAATGGAGACGAAATGGTATACCGGCCTCAGTCGATAACCAGAAACACAAAGAATGACCTCAGACAAACTTTGCAAAAGAGACAAATTGACCTCAATCAATAAGCTCAAAATGGTCTATCATCATCGAATGATAGCCACAACAACAAGACCAACCTCAGAAGGACTTGAAGAAAAGAATGCCATCCTCGAATGACAACTCACAAAAGATCCTCAGATCTAACACAAAACCATCCTCGAATGGAAACGCAATGGTATATCGGCCTTAGTCGATAACAAAAAACACAAAGATTGACCTCAGACAGACTTTGCAAAAGAGATAAACTGACCTCAATCAATAAGCTCAAAATGGTCTATCATCCTCGAATGATAGCCACAACAACAAGACCAACCTCAGAAGGACTTGAAGAATAGAATGCCATCCTCGAATGACAACTCACAAAAGATCCCCAGATCTAACACGGAACCATCCTCGAAGACACAATGGTATACCGGCCTCAGTCGATAACCAGAAACACAAAGAATGACCTCAGACAGACTTTATAAAAGAGATAAACTAACCTCAATCAATAAGCTCAAAATGGTCTATCATCCTTGAATGATAGTCACAACAACAAGACCAACCTCAGAAGGACTAGAACAAAAGAATGTCATCCTCGAATGACAACTCACAAAAGATCCTCGGATCTAACACGAAACCATCCTCGAATGGAGACGCAATGGTATACCGGTCTCAGTTGATAACCAGAAACACAAAGACTGACCTCAGACAGACTTTACAAAAGAGACAAACTGACCTCAATCAATAAGCTCAGAATGGTCTATCACCCTCGAATGATAGCCACAACAACAGGACCAACCTCAGAAGGACTTGAAGAAAAGAATTCCATACTCAAATGACAATTCTCAAAAGATCCTCGGTTCTAAAACGAAACCATCGTCGAATGGAGACGCAATGGTATACCTGCCTCAGTCGATAACCAGAAACACAAAGACTGGCCTCAGACAGGCTTTGTAAAAGAGACAAACTGACCTCAATCAATAAGCTCAAATCTTTCTATCATCCTCGAATAATAGTCACAACAACAAGACCATCCTCAGAAGGACTTGAAGAAAAGAATGCCAACCTCGAATGACAACTCACAAAAGATCCTCGGATCTATCACAAAACCATCCTCGAATGGAAACGCAATGGTATACCTTCCTCAGTCGATAACCAAAAACACAAAGATTGACCTCAGACTGACTTTGCAAAAGAGACACACTCACCTCAATCAATAAGCTCAACATGGTCTATCATCCTCGAATGATAGCCACAACAAAAAGACTAACCTCAGAAGGACTTGAAGAGAAGAATGCCATCCTCGAATGACAACTCACAAAAGATCCTCGGATCTAACACGAAACCATCCTCGAATGGAGACGGAATGGTATACCGGCCTCAGTCGATAACCAGAAACACAAAGAATGACCTCAGACAAACTTTGCAAAAGAGACAAATTGACCTCAATCAATAAGCTAAAAATGGTCTATCATCATCGAATGATAGCCACAACAACAAGACCAACCTCAGAAGGACTTGAAGAAAAGAATGCCATCCTCGAATGATAACTCACAAAAGATCCTCGGATTTAACACAAAACCATCCTCGAATGGAAACGCAATGGTATATCGGCCTTAGTCGATAACCAAAAACACAAAGATTGACCTCAGACAGACCTTGCAAAAGAGATAAACTGACCTCAATCAATAAGCTCAAAATGGTCTATCATCCTCGATTGATAGCCACAACAACAAGACCAACCTCAGAAGGACTTGAAGAAAAGAATGCCATCCTCGAATGACAACTCACAAAAGATCCTCAGATCTAACACGGAACCATCCTCGAAGACACAATGGTATACTGGCCTCAGTCGATAACCAGAAACACAAAGAATGACCTCAGACAGACTTTATTAAAGAGATAAACTAACCTCAATCAATAAGCTCAAAATGGTCTATCATCCTTGAATGAAAGCCACAACAACAAGACCAACCTCAGAAGGACTTGAACAAAAGAATGCCATCCTCGAATGACAACTCACAAAAGATCCTCGGATCTAACACGAAACCATCCTCGAATGGAGATGCAATGGTATACCGGTCTCAGTCGATAACCAGAAACACAAAGACTGACCTCAGACAGACTTTGCAAAAGAGACAAACTGACCTCAATCAATAAGCTCAGAATGGTCTATCACCCTCGAATGATAGCCACAACAACAAGACCAAACTCAGAAGGACTTGAAGAAAAGAATTCCATCCTCAAATGACAATTCTCAAAAGATCCTCGGTTCTAAAACGAAACCATCGTCGAATGGAGACGCAATGGTATACCTGCCTCAGTCGATAACTAGAAACACAAAGACTGGCCTCAGACAGACTTTGTAAAAGAGACAAACTGACCTCAATCAATAAGCTCAAATCTTTCTATCATCCTCGAATAATAGTCACAACAACAAGACCATCCTCAGAAGGACTTGAAGAAAAGAATGCCAACCTCGAATGACAACTCACAAAAGATCCTCGGATCTCTCACAAAACCATCCTCGAATGGAAACGCAATGGTATACCTGCCTCAGTCGATAACCAAAAACACAAAGATTGACCTTAGACTGACTTTGCAAAAGAGACACACTCACCTCAATCAATAAGATCAACATGGTCTATCATCCTCGAATGATAGCCACAACAATAAGACCAACCTCAGAAGGACTTGAAGAGAAGAATGCCATCCTCGAATGACAACTCACAAAAGATCCTCGGATCTAACACGAAACCATCCTCGAATGGAGACGGAATGGTATACCGGCCTCAGTCGATAACCAGAAACACAAAGAATGACCTCAGACAAACTTTGCAAAAGAGACAAATTGACCTCAATCAATAAGCTAAAAATGGTCTATCATCATCGAATGATAGCCACAACAACAAGACCAACCTCAGAAGGACTTGAACAAAAGAATGTCATCCTCGAATGACAACTCACAAAAGATCCTCGGATCTAACACGAAACCATCCTCGAATGGAGACGCAATGGTATACCGGTCTCAGTTGATAACCAAAAACACAAAGACTGACCTCAGACAGACTTTGCAAAAGAGACAAATTGACCTCAATTAATAAGCTCAGAATGGTCTATCACCCTCGAATGATAGCCACAACAACAAGACCAGCCTCAGAAGGACTTGAAGAAAAGAATTCCATCCTCAAATGACAATTCTCAAAAGATCCTCGGTTCTAAAACGAAACCATCGTCGAATGGAGACGCAATCGTATACCTGCCTCAGTCGATAACCAGAAACACAAAGACTGGCCTCAGACAGACTTTGTAAAAGAGACAAACTGACCTCAATCAATAAGCTCAAATCTTTCTATCATCCTCGAATAAAAGTCACAACAACAAGACCATCCTCAGAAGGACTTGAAGAAAAGAATGCCAACCTCGAATGACAACTCACTAAAGATCCTCGGATCTCTCACAAAACCATCCTCAAATGGAAATGCAATGGTATACCTGCCTCAGTCGATAACCAAAAACACAAAGATAGACATCAGACTGACTTTGCAAAAGAGACACACTCACCTCAATCAATAAGCTCAACATGGTTTATCATCCTCGAATGATAGCCACAACAACAAGACCAACCTCAGAAGGACTTGAAGAGAAGAATGCCATCCTCGAATGACAACTCAAAAAGATCCTCGGATCTAACACGAAACCATCCTCGAATGGAGACAAAATGGTATACCGGCCTCAGTCGATAACCAGAAACACAAAGAATGACCTCAGACAAACTTGTCAAAAGAGACAAATTGACCTCAATCAATAAGCTCAAAATGGTCTATCATCATCGAATGATAGCCACAACAACAAGACCAACCTCAGAAGGACTTGAAGAAAAGAATGCCATCCTCGAATGACAACTCACAAAAGATCCTCAGATCTAACACAAAACCATCCTCGAATGGAAACGCAATGGTATATCGGCCTTAGTCGATAACAAAAAACACAAAGATTGACCTCAGACAGACTTTGCAAAAGAGATAAACTGACCTCAATCAATAAGCTCAAAATGGTCTATCATCCTCGAATGATAGCCACAACAACAAGACCAACCTCAGAAGGACTTGAAGAAAAGAATGCCATCCTCGAATGACAACTCACAAAAGATCCCCAGATCTAACACGGAACCATCCTCGAAGACACAATGGTATACCGGCCTCAGTCGATAACCAGAAACACAAAGAATGACCTCAGACATACTTTATAAAAGAGATAAACTAACCTCAATCAATAAGCTCAAAATGGTCTATCATCCTTGAATAATAGTCACAACAACAAGACCAACCTCAGAAGGACTAGAACAAAAGAATGTCATCCTCGAATGACAACTCACAAAAGATCCTCGGATCTAACACGAAACCATCCTCGAATGGAGACGCAATGGTATACCGGTCTCAGTTGATAACCAGAAACACAAAGACTGACCTCAGACAGACTTTACAAAAGAGACAAACTGACCTCAATCAATAAGCTCAGAATGGTCTATCACCCTCGAATGATAGCCACAACAACAAGACCAACCTCAGAAGGACTTGAAGAAAAGAATTCCATCCTCAAATGACAATTCTCAAAAGATCCTCGGTTCTAAAATGAAACCATCGTCGAATGGAGACGCAATGGTATACCTGCCTCAGTCGATAACCAGAAACACAAAGACTGGCCTCAGACAGACTTTGTAAAAGAGACAAACTGACCTCAATCAATAAGCTCAAATCTTTCTATCATCCTCGAATAATAGTCACAACAACAAGACCATCCTCAGAAGGACTTGAAGAAAAGAATGCCATCCTCGAATGACAACTCACAAAAGATCCTCGGATCTCTCACAAAACCATCCTCGAATGGAAACGCAATGGTATACCTGCCTCAGTCGATAACCAAAAACACAAAGATTGACCTCAGACTGACTTTGCAAAAGAGACACACTCACCTCAATCAATAAGCTCAACATGGTCTATCATCCTCGAATGATAGCCACAACAACAAGACCAACCTCAGAAGGACTTGAAGAGAAGAATGCCATCGTCGAATGACAACTCACAAAAGATCCTCGGATCTAACACGAAACCATCCTCGAATGGAGACGAAATGGTATACCGGCCTCAGTCGATAACCAGAAACACAAAGAATGACCTCAGACAAACTTTGCAAAAGAGACAAATTGACCTCAATCAATAAGCTCAAAATGGTCTATCATCATCGAATGATAGCCACAACAACAAGACCAACCTCAGAAGGACTTGAAGAAAAGAATGCCATCCTCGAATGACAACTCACAAAAGATCCTCGGATTTAACACGAAACCATCCTCGAATGTAAACGCAATGGTATATCGGCCTTAGTCGATAACCAAAAATACAAAGATTGACCTCAGACAGACTTTGCAAAAGAGATAAACTGACCTCAATCAATAAGCTCAAAATTGTCTATCATCCTCGAATGATAGCCACAACAACAAGACCAACCTCAGAAGGACTTGAAGAAAAGAATGCCATCCTAGAATGACAACTCAAAAAAAAGATCCTCAGATCTAACACTGAACCATCCTCGAAGACACAATGGTATACCGGCCTCACTCGATAACCAGAAACACAAAGAATGACCTCAGACAGACTTTATAAAAGAGATAAACTAACCTCAATCAATAAGCTCAAAATGGTCTATCATGCTTGAATGAAAGCCACAACAACAAGACCAACCTCAGAAGGACTTGAACAAAAGAATGCCATCCTCGAATGACAACTCACAAAAGATCCTCGGATCTAACACGAAACCATCCTCGAATGGAGACGCAATGGTATACCGGTCTCAGTCGATAACCAAAAACACAAAGACTAACCTCAGACAGACTTTGCAAAAGAGACAAACTGACCTCAATCAATAAGCTCAGAATGGTCTATCACCCTCGAATGATAGCCACAACAACAGGACCAACCTCAGAAGGACTTGAAGAAAAGAATTCCATCCTCAAATGACAATTCTCAAAAGATCCTCGGTTCTAAAACGAAACCATCGTCGAATGGAGACGCAATGGTATACCTGCCTCAATCGATAACCAGAAACACAAAGACTGGCCTCAGACAGGCTTTGTAAAAGAGACAAACTGACCTCAATCAATAAGCTCAAATCTTTCTATCATCCTCGAATAATAGTCACAACAACAAGACCATCCTCAGAAGGACTTGAAGAAAAGAATGCCAACCTCGAATGACAACTCACAAAAGATCCTCGGATCTATCACAAAACCATCCTCGAATGGAAACGCAATGGTATACCTGCCTCAGTCGATAACCAAAAACACAAAGATTGACCTCAGACTGACTTTGCAAAAGAGACACACTCACCTCAATCAATAAGCTCAACATGGTCTATCATCCTCGAATGATAGCCACAACAAAAAGACCAACCTCAGAAGGACTTGAAGAGAAGAATGCCATCCTCGAATGACAACTCACAAAAGATCCTCGGATCTAACACGAAACCATCCTCGAATGGAGACGGAATGGTATACCGGCCTCAGTCGATAACCAGAAACACAAAGAATGACCTCAGACAAACTTTGCAAAAGAGACAAATTGACCTCAATCAATAAGCTAAAAATGGTCTATCATCATCGAATGATAGCCACAACAACAAGACCAACCTCAGAAGGACTTGAAGAAAAGAATGCCATCCTTGAATGACAACTCACAAAAGATCCTCGGATTTAACACAAAACCATCCTCGAATGGAAACGCAATGGTATATCGGCCTTAGTCGATAACCAAAAACACAAAGATTGACCTCAGACAGACCTTGCAAAAGAGATAAACTGACCTCAATCAATAAGCTCAAAATGGTCTATCATCCTCGATTGATAGCCACAACAACAAGACCAACCTCAGAAGGACTTGAAGAAAAGAATGCCATCCTCGAATGACAACTCACAAAAGATCCTCAGATCTAACACGGAACCATCCTCGAAGACACAATGGTATACTGGCCTCAGTCGATAACCAGAAACACAAAGAATGACCTCAGACAGACTTTATTAAAGAGATAAACTAACCTTAATCAATAAGCTCAAAATGGTCTATCATCCTTGAATGAAAGCCACAACAACAAGACCAACCTCAGAAGGACTTGAACAAAAGAATGCCATCCTCGAATGACAACTCACAAAAGATCCTCGGATCTAACACGAAACCATCCTCGAATGGAGATGCAATGGTATACCGGTCTCAGTCGATAACCAGAAACACAAAGACTGACCTCAGACAGACTTTGCAAAAGAGACAAACTGACCTCAATCAATAAGCTCAGAATGGTCTATCACCCTCGAATGATAGCCACAACAACAAGACCAAACTCAGAAGGACTTGAAGAAAAGAATTCCATCCTCAAATGACAATTCTCAAAAGATCCTCGGTTCTAAAACGAAACCATCGTCGAATGGAGACGCAATGGTATACCTGCCTCAGTCGATAACTAGAAACACAAAGACTGGCCTCAGACAGACTTTGTAAAAGAGACAAACTGACCTCAATCAATAAGCTCAAATCTTTCTATCATCCTCGAATAATAGTCACAACAACAAGACCATCCTCAGAAGGACTTGAAGAAAAGAATGCCAACCTCGAATGACAACTCACAAAAGATCCTCGGATCTCTCACAAAACCATCCTCGAATGGAAACGCAATGGTATACCTGCCTCAGTCGATAACCAAAAACACAAAGATTGACCTTAGACTGACTTTGTAAAAGAGACACACTCACCTCAATCAATAAGATCAACATGGTCTATCATCCTCGAATGATAGCCACAACAACAAGACCAACCTCAGAAGGACTTGAAGAGAAGAATGCCATCCTCGAATGACAACTCACAAAAGATCCTCGGATCTAACACGAAACCATCCTCGAATGGAGACGGAATGGTATACCGGCCTCAGTCGATAACCAGAAACACAAAGAATGACCTCAGCCAAACTTTGCAAAAGAGACAAATTGACCTCAATCAATAAGCTAAAAATGGTCTATCATCATCGAATGATAGCCACAACAACAAGACCAACCTCAGAAGGACTTGAAGAAAAGAATGCCATCCTCGAATGACAACTCACAAAAGATCCTCGGATTTAACACGAAACCATCCTCGAATGGAAACGCAATGGTATATCGGCCTTAGTCGATAACCAAAAACACAAAGATTGACCTCAGACAGACCTTGCAAAAGAGATAAACTGACCTCAATCAATAAGCTCAAAATGGTCTATCATCCTCGATTGATAGCCACAACAACAAGACCAACCTCAGAAGGACTTGAAGAAAAGAATGCCATCCTCGAATGACAACTCACAAAAGATCCTCAGATCTAACACGGAACCATCCTCGAAGACACAATGGTATACCGGCCTCAGTCGATAACCAGAAACACAAAGAATGACCTCAGACAGACTTTATAAAAGAGATAAACTAACCTCAATCAATAAGCTCAAAATGGTCTATCATCCTTGAATGAAAGCCACAACAACAAGACCAACCTCAGAAGGACTTGAACAAAAGAATGCCATCCTCGAATGACAACTCACAAAAGATCCTCGGATCTAACACGAAACCATCCTCGAATGGAGACGCAATGGTATACCGGTCTCAGTCGATAACCAGAAACACAAAGACTGACCTCAGACAGACTTTGCAAAAGAGACAAACTGACCTCAATCAATAAGCTCAGAATGGTCTATCACCCTCGAATGATAGCCACAACAACAAGACCAAACTCAGAAGGACTTGAAGAAAAGAATTCCATCCTCAAATGACAATTCTCAAAAGATCCTCGGTTCTAAAACGAAACCATCGTCGAATGGAGACGCAATGGTATACCTGCCTCAGTCGATAACTAGAAACACAAAGACTGGCCTCAGACAGACTTTGTAAAAGAGACAAACTGACCTCAATCAATAAGCTCAAATCTTTCTATCATCCTCGAATAATAGTCACAACAACAAGACCATCCTCAGAAGGACTTGAAGAAAAGAATGCCAACCTCGAATGACAACTCACAAAAGATCCTCGGATCTCTCACAAAACCATCCTCGAATGGAAACGCAATGGTATACCTGCCTCAGTCGATAACCAAAAACACAAAGATTGACCTTAGACTGACTTTGCAAAAGAGACACACTCACCTCAATCAATAAGATCAACATGGTCTATCATCCTCGAATGATAGCCACAACAACAAGACCAACCTCAGAAGGACTTGAAGAGAAGAATGCCATCCTCGAATGACAACTCACAAAAGATCCTCGGATCTAACACGAAACCATCCTCGAATGGAGACGAAATGGTATACCGGCCTCAGTCGATAACTAGAAACAAAAAGAATGACCTTAGACAAACTTTGCAAAAGAGACAAATTGACCTCAATCAATTAGCTCAAAATGGTCTATCATCATCGAATGATAGCCACAACAACAAGACCAACCTCAGAAGGACTTGAAGAAAAGAATGCCATCCTCGAATGACAACTCACAAAAGATCCTCGGATCTAACACGAAACCATCCTCGAATGGAAAAGCAATAGTATATCTGCCTTAGTCGTTAACCAAAAACACAAAGATTGACCTCAGACAGACTTTGCAAAAGAGATAAACTGACCTCAATCAATAAGCTCAAAATGGTCTATCATCCTCGAATGATATCCATAACAACAAGACCAACCTCAGAAGGACTTGAAGAAAAGAATGCCATCCTCGAATGACAACTCACAAAAGATCCTCAGATCTAACACGGAACCATCCTCGAAAACACAATGGTATACCGGCCTCAGTCGATAACCAGAAACACAAAGAATGACCTCAGACAGACTTTATAAAAGAGATAAACTAACCTCAATCAATAAGCTCAAAATGGTCTATCATCCTTGAATGAAAGCCACAACAACAAGACCAACCTCATAAAGACTTGAACAAAAGAATGCCATCCTCAAATGACAACTCATAAAAGATACTCGGATCTAACACGAAACCATCCTCGAATGGAGAGGCAATGGTATACCGGTCTCAGTCAATAACCAGAAACACAAACACTGACCTCAGACAGACTTTGCAAAAGAGACAAACTGACCTCAATCAATAAGCTCAGAATGGTCTATCACCCTCGAATGATAGCCACAACAACAAGACCAACCTCAGAAGGACTTGAAGAAAATAATTCCATCCTCAAATGACAATTCTAAAAAGATCCTCGGTTCTGAAACGAAACCATCGTCGAATGGAGACGCAATGGTATACCTGCCTCAGTCGATAACCAGAAACACAAAGACTGGCCTCAGACAGACTTTGTAAAAGAGACAAACTGACCTCAATCAATAAGCTCAAATCTTTCTATCATCCTCGAATAATAGTCACAACAACAAGACCATCCTCAGAAGGACTTGAAGAAAAGAATGCCAACCTCGAATGACAACTCACAAAAGATCCTCGGATCACTCACAAAACCATCCTCGAATGGAATTGCAATGGTATACCTGCCTCAGTCGATAACCAAAAACACAAAGATTGACCTCAGACTGACTTTGCAAAAGAGACACACTCACCTCAATCAATAAGATCAACATGGTCTATCATCCTCGAATGATAGCCACAACAACAAGACCATCCTCAGAAGGACTTGAAGAGAAGAATGCCATCCTCGAATGACAACTCACAAAAGATCCTCAGATCTAAAATGAAACCATCCTCGAATGGAGACGAAATGGTATACCGGCCTCAGTCGATAACTAGAAACACAAAGAATGACCTCAGACAAACTTTGCAAAAGAGACAAATTGACCTCAATCAATAAGCTCAAAATGGTCTATCATCATCGAATGATAGCCACAACAACAAGACCAACCTCAGAAGGACTTGAAGAAAAGAATGCCATCCTCGAATGACAACTCACAAAAGATCCTAGGATCTAACACGAAACCATCCTCGAATGGAAACGCAATGGTATATCTGCCTTAGTCGATAACCAAAAACACAAAGATTGACCTCAGACAGACTTTGCAAAAGAGATAAACTGACCTCAATCAATAAGCTCAAAATGGTCTATCATCCTCGAATGATAGCCACAACAACAAGACCAACCTCAGAAGGACTTGAAGAGAAGAATGCCATCCTCGAATGACAACTCACAAAAGATCCTCGGATCTAACACGAAACCATCCTCGAATGGAGACGAAATGGTATACCGGCCTCAGTCGATAACTAGAAACACAAAGAATGACCTCAGACAAACTTTGCAAAAGAGACAAATTGACCTCAATCAATAAGCTCAAAATGGTCTATCATCATCGAATGATAGCCACAACAACAAGACCAACCTCAGAAGGACTTGAAGAAAAGAATGCCAACCTCGAATGACAACTCACAAAAGATCCTCGGATCTCTCACCAAACCATCCTCGAATGGAAATGCAATGGTATACATGCCTCAGTCGATAACCAAAAACACAAAGATTGACCTCAGACTGACTTTGCAAAAGAGACACACTCACCTCAATCAATAAGATCAACATGGTCTATCATCCTCGAATGATAGCCACAACAACAAGACCAACCTCAGAAGGACTTGAAGAGAAGAATGCCATCCTCGAATGACAACTCACAAAAGATCCTCGGATCTAAAACGAAACCATCCTAGAATGGAGACGAAATGGTATACCGGCCTCAGTCGATAACTAGAAACACAAAGAATGACCTCAGACAAACTTTGCAAAAGAGACAAATTGACCTCAATCAATAAGCTCAAAATGGTCTATCATCATCGAATGATAGCCACAACAACAAGACCAACCTCAGAAGGACTTGAAGAAAAGAATACCATCCTCGAATGACAACTCACAAAAGATCCTAGGATCTAACACGAAACCATCCTCGAATGGAAACGCAATGGTATATCTGCCTTAGTCGATAACCAAAAACACAAAGATTGACCTCAGACAGACTTTGCAAAAGAGATAAACTGACCTCAATCAATAAGCTCAAAATGGTCTATCATCCTCGAATGATAGCCACAACAACAAGACCAACCTCAGAATGACTTGAAGAAAAGAATTCCATCCTCGAATGACAACTCACAAAAGATCCTCAGATCTAACACGGAACCATCCTCGAAGACACAATGGTATACCGGCCTCAGTCGATAACCAGAAACACAAAGAATGACCTCGGACAGACTTTATAAAAGAGATAAACTGACCTCAATCAATAAGCTCAAAATGGTCTATCATCCTTGAATGAAAGCCACAACAACAAGACCAACCTCAGAAGGACTTGAACAAAAGAATGCCATCCTCGAATGACAACTCACAAAAGATCCTCGGATCTAACACGAAACCATCCTCGAATGGAGACGCAATGGTATACCGGTCTCAGTCGATAACCAGAAACACAAAGACTGACCTCAGACAGACTTTGCAAAAGAGACAAACTGACCTCAATCAATAAGCTTAGAATGGTCTATCACCCTCGAATGATAGCCACAACAACAAGACCAACATCAGAAGGACTTGAAGAAAAGAATTCCATCCTCAAATGACAATTCTCAAAAGATCCTCGGTTCTAAAACGAAACCATCGTCGAATGGAGACGCAATGGTATACCTGCCTCAGTCGATAACCAGAAACACAAAGACTGGCCTCAGACAGACTTTGCAAAAGAGACAAACTAACCTCAATCAATAATCTCAAATCTTTCTATCATCCTCGAATAATAGTCACAACAACAAAACCATCCTCAGAAGGACTTGAAGAAAAGAATGCCATCCTCGAATGACAACTCACAAAAGATCCTCGGATCTCTCAAAAAACCATCCTCGAATGGAAACGCAATGGTATACCGTCCTCAGTCAATAACCAAAAACACAAAGATTGACCTCAGACAGACTTTGCAAAAGAGACAAACTGACCTCAATCAATAAGCTCAAAATGGTCTATCATCCTCGAATGGTAGCCACATCAACAAGACCAACCTCAGAAGGACTTGAAGAGAAGAATGCCATCCTCGAATGACAACTCACAAAAGATCCTCGGATCTAACACGAAACCATCCTCGAATGGAAACACAATGGTATATCTGCCTTAGTCGATAACCAAAAACACAAAGATTGACCTCAGACAGACTTTGCAAAAGAGATAAACTGACCTCAATCAATAAGCTCAAAATGGTCTATCATCCTCGAATGATAGCCACAACAACAAGACCAACCTCAGAAGGACTTGAAGAAAAGAATGCCATCCTCGAATGACAACTCACAAAAGATCCTCAGATCTAACACGGAACCATCCTCGAAGACACAATGGTATACCGGCCTCAGTAGATAACCAGAAACACAAAGAATGACCTCGGACAGACTTTATAAAAGAGATAAACTAACCTCAATCAATAAGCTCAAAATGGTCTATCATCCTTGAATGAAAGCCACAACAACAAGACCAACCTCAGAAGGACTTGAACAAAAGAATGCCATCCTCGAATGACAACTCACAAAAGATCCTCGGATCTAACACGAAACCATCCTCGAATGGAGACGCAATGGTATACCGGTCTCAGTCGATAACCAGAAAAACAAAGACTGACCTCAGACAGACTTTGCAAAAGAGACAAACTGACCTCAATCAATAAGCTTAGAATGGTCTATCACCCTCGAATGATAGCCACAACAACAAGACCAACCTCAGAAGGACTTGAAGAAAAGAATTCCATCCTCAAATGACAATTCTCAAAAGATCCTCGGTTCTAAAACGAAACCATCGTCGAATGGAGACGCAATGGTATACCTGCTTCAGTCGATAACCAGAAACACAAAGACTGGCCTCAGACAGACTTTGCAAAAGAGACAAACTAACCTCAATCAATAAGCTCAAATCTTTCTATCATCCTCGAATAATAGTCACAACAACAAAACCATCCTCAGAAGGACTTGAAGAAAAGAATGCCATCCTCGAATGACAACTCACAAAAGATCCTCGGATCTCTCAAAAAACCATCCTCGAATGGAAACGCAATGGTATACCGTCCTCAGTCAATAACCAAAAACACAAAGATTGACCTCAGACAGACTTTGCAAAAGAGACAAACTGACCTCAATCAATAAGCTCAAAATGGTCTATCATCCTCGAATGGTAGCCACAACAACAAGACCAACCTCAGAAGGACTTGAAGAAAAGAATGCCATCCTCGAATGACAACTCACAAAAGATCCTCGGATCTAACACAAAACCATCCTCGAATGGAGACGAAATGGTATATCGGCCTCAGTCGATAACCAGAAACACAAAGAATGACCTCAGACAAACTTTGCAAAAGAGACAAACTGACCTCAATCAATAAGCTAAAAATGGTCTATCATCATCGAATGATAGCCACAACAACAAGACCAACCTCAGAAGGACTTGAAGAAAATAATGCCATCCTCGAATGACAACTCTCAAAAGATCCTCGGATCTAAAACGAAACCATCCTCGAATGGAGATGCAATGGTATACTAGCCTCAGTCGATAACCAAATACACAAAGACTAGCCTCAGACAGACTTTGCAAAAGAGACAAACTGACCTCAATAAGTAAGCTCAAAATGGTCTATCATCCTCGAATGATAGCCACAACAACAAGACCAACCTCAGAAGGACTTGAAGAAAAGAATGCCATCCTCGAATGACAACTCACAAAATATCCTTGGATCTAACACGAAACCATCCTCGAATGGAGACACAATCGTATACCGGCCTCAATCGATAACCAAAAACACAATGGAAATAGGACAAGATGGAATGGGATCATTGTACATAAACGAGAGCCCCGAGAAACAGGACCGTTGTTCAAAACGATAACCTGCGATGCGACTGTTTTACAAAACTAGACGCGAAATGGGTGATAAACATTGATCTGAAAAGACAAGGATGTCTGAAAAATGATATTGGTATCCTTTGCAAGGAGTACTTCAGGTTGGAAAGATATTATATGTCGTATGTAATATACCTCAAAACTGGCCCATGCTGGCATGCATATGTTTGAATTTATGGCGTAATGCTCCATGATGATGGAAATGCTACGCTTTGGAGGATGCACATGCAACGATGATTATGCGTATGCAAAATTCAAAGAGATCTCCCGATAAGGAGACTGCAAGTATCGCAGATGGCTTGACTGGGGAGGAACTGATGATCACTGCACTGATCTGATCCATCCTGATAAGGAGGAGACAACTCTGCGGGGAAAGTTGTTAACGATACACCGGCTTTGAACATCCGCCACTGCCAAAAATAAATTGGACCTTGAGATTGGAGAGCCAAGACCCTGCTGGAGATGGACCCTTCTTGTACTCTGGTGGGGAAGTGAAAATCCTCTAAATAGGAGGGGAAATAGAAGTATGACCCCGCTGAGGAAGCAAACTGCTGGGGAGGAAAGACAAACCTTGTACTGTTGGGATTTTCCCCTGTATTGAAGGAAGACTTCTGCTTGGGGAGGGCAAACATATCTTGCCATTAATGCTGGAGAAGAACTCCAACTTCACTTCTACTGGGGATGACTGGAGACAAACGGGGAAACATCTGCTCTTGTTCACGTATAATTAAATGTTCCTCCTGGAAATCTGCTTTAGCTCTGTTAGAAACACCTGTAGATGTACCTGCATAAACACGATCGATAATGCCTGCAACATGGAGAGTTAGTTTGGGACCTGTATGCCCTAAGCTCATAGCATGAATCATTATCTGGGCATCTTGACATCCTTTCAGAGTTGTATTAAATGTTTCTGGCCTCCTGCATGAGTTAGAAAGCATTCAAATGTTCACAACATAATATAAATCACAATTTGCTGGACGTTTTCGCAATCAATCAATGCTAGATGAAAAGACAAAAATGAGAAGTAGATAGTCACAAGTTGACTGAAGTTGAATTTTATTGATTCGGAAAAATCGCCATGAATAGGCAATACAAAGGAAGCAGTTCCCTGGAAAGAGGAAACAGCCAAAAAGGAAAACAAGCAATCCTATTGGCAATGTAATAAATGGATCTCATCAAGTTTCGACCCGGTTATGACTCGTATATCTTCGAGACGATCCACTCGCTCTGCCCCTTGATAAAGGTAATTGAACTGGCCTTCAACCCTTAGAATAACCTCAATTGCAGATGGGTTACAGATTTCGCAGATCACAGTCGTTCGTGTTAGTCCCTCTTTTGCGTGGATCACCTTTTCAGGTTTTCAATCCACCGGGATACCCTTTTTCGCTTGAGCTGTCCGATGTGGCTTTCCAACTCAGCGGGTATACATTTTTTTCAAGGTTTCCCTAACTTTTGCCCGAGCCTTTTATTCTGTTTTTGGCTCGCCAGGATGGCCATTTTGCCTGGATCTTTATTCTGTTTTTATCCAGCGGGTCCTTTTTACACGAAGTATTTTCTTACTGCATCTGCATTGACAGGGGATTGGAAGTCTTCTCCGTCCATGGTTGTCAGCATCAAGGCTCCACCTGAGAAAACCTTTTTAACCACGAACGATCCTTCATAGTTAGGTGTCCACTTTCCCCTGTGATTGTTAAGAGGAGGAAGAGTCCTTTTCAGCACTAAGTGACCTGGTATATACCTCTATGGTCGTACCTTCTTGTCAAAAGCCTGCTTCATCCGCCGCTGATACAACTGTCCATGGCATACAGCTGCTAGGCGTTTTTCTTCAATGGGGCTCAATTGATTAAATCTGGATCGGAGCCACTCAGCTTCATCTAGCTTAATGTCCATCATTAACCTCAACGAGGGGATTTCCACTTCAATTGGTAGGACTGCCTCCATACCATACACCAGTGAGAACGGGGTTGCCCCTGTTGAAGTACGCACTGACGTTCTGTACCCATGAAACGCAAATGGTAGCATCTCATGCCAGTCTTTGTATGTTACAACCATCTTCTACACGATCTTCTTGATGTTCTTGTTGGCCGCCTCGATGACGCCATTCATATTCGGGCAATATGGAGAAGAGTTATGATGATCTATTTTGAAGTCCTGACACAAGTCAACCATCATCTTGTTGTTGAGGTTAGAACCATTATCAGTAATTATTCTTTCAGGAATTCCGTACCGGCAAATGACGTCTCTTTTGATAAACCGGGCTACCACTTGTTTAGTAACATTGACATAAGATGCAGCTTCGACACACTTCGTGAAGTAGTTTATAGCAACCAGGATGAAACGATGACCATTGGAAGTTGTCGGCTTGATTTGCCAATCATATCAATGCCCCACATGGAGAACGGCCATGGTGAAGACATGACACTCAATGGATTCGGAGGCACATGGACCTTATCGCCATAAATCTGACACTTGTGAAATTTACGGCAGTACTTACAGCAATCGGATTCCATTGTGATTCAATAATATCCCGATCTCAACAATTTCTTGGCCATAGCATGTCCTCCAGCATGGGTACCAAAGGAGCCTTCATGAACTTCTTGCATCAACAGGCCTGCTTCGTGTCTATCCACGCATCTGAGCAGAACCATGTTGAAGTTTCTCTTGTATAGCACACCATCTTGATTCAAGAAGAAACACCTACTATTCTTCTGAGGGTCTTCTTGTCCTTACTGGATGCCCCAGCCGGGTAATCTTGAGCCTTCAAGAAATGCTTGATATCATGATACCAAGGTTTTTAATCTTCACAACTATCAACTGCAAAGACATAAGCAGTTCTTTCAATACGGGAGACCATGATTCAAGGCACGAAATTCTCTTGACAAACTTTAATCATAGACGACAAAGTTGCTAGAGCATCGGCGGACCGATTTTCGTCTCAAGGAATATAATTCAACTTGACTTTGGTGAAGAAAGTTAACAGCCTCCTGACATAATCTCTGTAAGGAACCAAGTGAGGTTGATGAACTAGCCATTTGCCATTGACTTGATTCACCACCAGAGCAGAATCTCCGAAGATCTCGAGGTTCTTGACTCGCAAGTTGATTGCCTCTTTGACCCCCATAATGCAAGCTTCATACTCTGCCTCATTGTTAGTGTATTCGAAAGTTAACCGAGCAGCTAAAGGTGTATGGACCCCTTCTAGTGAGATGATAACAACACCTACTCCACTTCCATTCATGTTCACAGCTCCGTCAAACATTAACTTCCATCTGGATTTAGGGTCTGGCCCCTCCTCCAGAAGTGGTTCTTCATAGTCTTTCAACTTGAGGAATAAGATGTCCTCATCCGGAAACTCGAATTTCGTGGGTTGATAATCATCGATTGGCTGCTGAGCCAAGTATTCTGACAATACATTTCATTTGATTGCCTTTTGCGAAGTGTAATGTATATCATACTCTGTTAGTATCATTTGCCACCGGGCTACCCTTCCTGTCAGAGCCGGCTTCTCGAAAATGTATTTCACAGGATCCATCTTGGAAATTAAGAGAGTGGTGTGAGTCAACATGTACTGTCTTAGTCGGCGAGCAGCCCATGCCAAAGCGCAACAAGTTTTCTCGAGCAGTGAGTAGCGTGTCTCACAATCAGTAAACTTTCTGCTAAGGTAATAAATGGCGTGCTCTTTTCGACCAGACTCGTCCTGCTGACCCAACACACATCCTATCGACCCTTCAAGCACGGTAAGATACATGATCAAAGGTCTCCCTGGTACTGGAGGCATGAGAATTGGAGGTTCTAGCAGGTATTCTTTGATTTGGTCAAAGGATTGCTGGCAGTCTTCATTCCATTTAATGGCCTGATTCTTCCTCATAAGGTTAAAGATGGGCTCACACGTGGCCGTTAGGTGAGAGATAAAACGTGCAATGTAATTTAGTCTCCCTAAGAAACCACGCACTTGCTTTTCAGTCTCTGGATCAGGCATCTCTTGGATGGCTTTTACTTTGGCTGGATCAACCTCAATTCCCCTCTCACTAACAATGAAGCCAAGTAGCTTGCCGGAACGGACCCCGAAGGTGCACTTATTCAGATTCAACCTCAATCTGAACTTCCGGAGTCTGTCAAACAACTTTGCTAGATTAACCAAGTGCTCTTCTTCTGTTTGGGATTTTGCTATCATATCATCAACATAAACCTCAATTTCATGATGAATCATGTCGTGAAATAATGTCACCATCACCCGTTGATAAGTGGCCCAGCATTCTTCAGGCCAAATGGCATGACCTTGTAACAGAAAGTACCCCAAGGCGTGATGAAGGTTGTCTTTTCCATATCATCGGGAGACATCTTAATCTGGTTATAACCAGAAAACCCGTCCATGAAAGAGAACAGAAAAATGAGCAGTATTATCGACAAGCACGTCTATGTGAGGCAGAGGGAAGTCATCCTTGGGGCTGGCCCTGTTCAAATCCCTGTAGTCTACACACATCCTGACCTTACCGTCTTTTTTAGGGACCGACACAATGTTGGAAACCCACGGAGGGTAACTGGTCACGGCCAAGAAACCAACATCAAATTGCTTTCGTACTTCCTCTTTTATCTTGATTGCCATATCAGGATGTGTGCGCCTCAACTTCTGCT
Organism: Lathyrus aphaca; assembly: GCA_963966055.1. Lineage (NCBI taxonomy): Eukaryota > Viridiplantae > Streptophyta > Magnoliopsida > Fabales > Fabaceae > Lathyrus > Lathyrus aphaca. The sequence goes on from OZ014521.1 coordinate 383,260,675, forward strand.
TCACTGGAGGACATTCTTCTCTCAGAGGCAACTTGTGCACCACAATGTCAGTGTCTAAACCAGACATATCTTGGTAGGACCATGCGAAGACATCAACATACTCTCGAAGCATAACAATTAGGCGAGTCTTGATAGATTCTTCTAATGCGGCCCCGATCTTGACTTCTTTCTTGTCTTCTTCGGTATCCAGGTTTATCACTTCGACAGCCTCTTCGTGCGGCTGAATCATCTTCTCCTCCTGTTTAAGCAGTCTGGCCAATTCTTCATGTAGTTCACAATCCTCTTCACCCTCCTCATCGACTTGATAAATTAGATTTTCAAAGTCATACTCATCCATAACAGGGTCGTCATTGATAAGATCCGGTGACGAACACCTGCATGAATGATGATTCATGCAAGGCTTTAGAAAAGGCTTGAGAAAATGAGAAACATTGCCATTTTTAAAACTTTTCTTTCTTTTTGAAAAACAAAAGCAAAAAATGAAAGACAAAGAACAACATGGATGAATGTGAAATGTCAGCTTTATTTATGACTATGAATTATGTTAGAAACAAAAGAACCCTTACAAAAAGCTACTATGCCCCAGGCAAGACATATTACTTGAATACAGAAAAAACAGAAACAAAGATTATTACTCTTCGAAAGAGGTAACTGAGATAAGCCTTTCTGATGTCCAATTGCTAAGTTGTGTCCCTAGAACAGCAGGCCTGATCCACTCATCTAAGTCACAGTCACTATCAACTGCATCATCCTGCATGGCACTGATGTTTCCATAATCCACCATTCCCGCACTCGTGAAAGTAATTGGGCATTGACGACCTCTAGCACTCGGTCCAGATGACGACTGCCCAGGATGGTAACCAATTCCGAACATATCTTTCTTTTCTGGCACTTCTACTGGACTGCCCCAGCCTTCTTGCACCCCTGACTCTACCACCTCAAGAGATTGCTTATAAGAGGCTATGGAAACCCCCTTCTTCGGTTCTTCAGGAGAAGCTGCCACTACTGACGCTTGTTCAGTTTTTAGGGGCTCAAAAGCCTGACATGGGGTCTCAAATATTTCGCCATCCATATCCACATACTTGAATGAAGCCAGATGACTAACAAAAATGTCTTCTTCCCCACTGACAGTTACAATTTGACCCTCCCAGATGAACTTTATCTTTTGATGAAATGTGGATGATACCGCTTCTGCTGAATGTATCCAAGGCCTTCCCAGCAAACAACTGTATGTAGGCTGTATATCCATTATGTAGATTGTGGTATTGAAGACTTCTGGACCTACTTTAATTGGTAAATCCACCTCCCCAAACACTGATCTCCTGGACCCATCAAATGCTCTAACCACCAGGTCATTGGGCTTTAAAACCACTCCATCATAATCCAACTTCATCAATGCCTTTTTGGGCAAAACATTCAACGACGATCCGGTATCTACCAACACGTGAGAAAGGAATGCGCCCTTACATTCTAAAGAGATATGTAGTGCTCGATTATGAGCACGCCCTTCAAATGTTAGATCCATGTCTGTAAAGCCCAATTCGTGACTGGAATTGACACTAGATACCACCGCTTCCAACTGATTTACTGAAATATCCTGAGGCACATACGCCTTGTTCAGAATATTCAAGAGAGCATTCCTGTGGGAGTCATAACACATTAGCAAGGACAAGATGGAAATCTTCGACGGAGTCTGTTGCAGATGGTCCACAATCTTGTAGTCGCTCTTTTTGATAATTCTCAGAAATTCTTCAGCTTCTTTATCAAAGGTGATGTCTGGATCATTTACTGGTGTGGGCTCATTGACAACCACTGACTGTTTCCCTCTTACCTTAGCCTGGGCTTCTGCAGTGTCTCTGGGTGGTATCACACTATTTCTTAGTGTTTCCGGCGCGAATAACCTTCCACTTCTAGTAAAGCCCCCTACTCCAACGTTTTCTACTTGAGTTGGGGTCGTACTAGACGTGGCCAACTCTTGCTTCTGGCCGTTACAGTATACTTTGCCACCATAATTCCAGGGAATGGCTTTATCACTCTGATACAATACTAGTCCTGCAGTGGTGATGGTTATCGATGCCACTCAAGCCTGTGGAGGTACTTGGGATGGATCGTAGAAGATGGTTATTGTAGAGACTTCGCTTTCCTTTATAACTTTGTCAAACTGTAGAACCCCTTCATTAATCATGCTCTGGATCCCTGTTTTCAACTGTTTACAACCATTTGGAGCTTCAACACACCTTGGACAATCATCTTCACACCCAGGAAAAACACCCCTTTGTGACAAGCAAAGTTTAACAACACTCAATGGAGTTTGCAGGTTGTTGACATCACGCACCAAGTTTAGATTATCCCCTTCATCAATTGCCCCAACCGTACCTCCGTGAGGAGGCATGGGGTTTTGAATTACATTAGGAGTAGGAGCAAAGCTGATTGCTTTAGAATCCAGTAGGTCTTGAACAACATGCTTTAGTGCTTTGCAGTTCTCTATGGTATGCCCGGGAGCTCCAGAATGAAATTCGCATCTGACGTTTGTATCATAACCCTCAGGGGTTTGGCCCGGTTTCGGGGGTTGTAGAGTTCGGAGTTGAAACATCTGAAGTTGTAGGAGATTCTTCAAAAGCTGTGAATAGGACATCTGAGGAGCTTCGAAATGTCTTTCTCTGGGCTTCTGGGGGTAATATGGACGAGGAGCTCTTTATTGATACCCTTGTTGGCATTGTTGTTGTGGTTGTTGGACTTGCTGTTGAACAGGTTGAGCTGAGATAGTGACAGGGGCCACTTGCTGATAAAAACCTCTGTTACTTCTTCCCCTCTGCGCGTACACTGCGCCGGTCTCTCCTTCTCTTCTCTTCACAAAGGGTTTCTTGACACCAGAACTCGAAGGCCTCCATTCTGAATCTTCCTTTGCTTGATCCAACTTTCTATTCTCTCGCCAGTCAAGATGATATTTGAAAATCCACTTGAGGAACATCCAGCTAGCCTTTCCATGAAATGCCCAGGGAGGATATCCAGGAACAGGTCTACCATTTCTCTCTCCAGCAAAGGTGGTTGCACTCTAGCGGCCACTTCGCGCCACCTTTGCGCATAATCTTTGAAGCTCTCGGAGTTTTTCTGAGTCAGACTTTGAAGTTGAGTGCGATTGGGCGCCCTGTCGATGTTATATTGATACTGCTTGAGTAATTCTTCTCCCAATTCCTTCCAGCTTCTCACAGAGCTTCTCTCTAGCTTCATATACCATTCCAAGGATCCTCCGGAGAGACTATCCTAGAAGTAGTACATCCAGAGCTTTTCATCCCTAGTATGGGCAGCAATTTTCCGATAGAATGCCTGCAAGTGAGTCTTTGGGCAGGAGCTACCGTTATACTTGTCAAAAGTAGGCGGCCTGAATTTGTGAGGAATAACCACCCCGGGGACTAGGCCCATGTCAGACACGTCTATCCCCAAAGTGTCTCTACACTCGAGGGCTTTGACTTTCTAAGCAAGCATAAAAAAGTCTTGAAGATTTCCTTCTCCGCCGAACCCCATGTCATTGTTAAAAGGAGAGAACTGATCCTCCTACCTGTCTTGTACCAGAATGAAAGTTGTTGTGACCTGTTCCGGAACTTGAGGTCCTCCTGGGCCATTGTTGGTGTTGGGAGGAGTCACTTGCACGTCGGGAGTGGTTACAGGAGGATTGGTCTGAGGAGGGTTGAGCCCTTGAATTGCATTCCTTAACTCTTGTTGTCCCTGAGCCATCCCTTGCATCATGACCATGAATTCTCCCATTCTGGTGCGAAACTCATTAAGCTCGGTTTGCATAGCATCCATGACTGTCCTCTGGTTGGTGCTAGTTGCATAACGATGCAGGATATTCTGTCAGAGATGTCGGGCCTTGGCAGCTCTTGCAATCTTTGCCTGAAATGCAAATAAGTTAAGCATCCTGTAGAAAACCTGCAAAACAAAGAAAACTCCAAATGATGTGTATGCAATGCAATGTGTTCCTTTTATTCCCAAGGTTTCATTTGCCTTCCCATTCTGGTGTTGAGAAAATATCCCTTGCAAGAAAATCTTGTGTGACATTCAAATTTGAAGTGTTGGCATTTATCTTATGTCCGTGCAACAGATATAACCAGAGACTTCAGGTAAGTCGGAAGACAATGGAAATAACAAAGATCCTTACAAGGTATCTGTTGCATCCCCAAGCAATGTCAACTGAGGTTAAGCCCATTAATATTTTGGACCACCTCCAAGACTGCTTCAAATCTTGAAAAGGGCCCGGATTTAGGGAGTTGCCTTACAAACCAATCAACAAATAGGGGAGCACAACAATTTACATGTCCCTTCCTCTTTTCATTTAGTAAGGAGCACCATTTTTGATGGGGATTTTGAGGATGCTGGATATCTCTTCCAATGTGGGAGCCAAGATGTAGTAAGGGAAAACAAAAACCCTCAGCTGTGGATCCTAGAACTGCAGTAGAGAATGCAAGCTATCCTTCTGATCAGTGGTTGGCTTATTCACATAGTCTAAGATCTTTCCAAACTCTTTTCTGAAATCATCAAGCACTTTGTCCCCCATTAAGCCAATTAACTTTTGAATACCATCTGTCTCTGGATGTGGGAACGTAAAATGGACATTTCTCTTCCTTGGAATCTCCATGTTGAAGCAAAAAAAATGACCAGGAATAGGAGGTAATGAACCCCGAGAATAAAAAGAACACAAAATGATTAATGATATTATGATGTTATGCAAGGCAAGGCAAGTGATCTGTGATGTGTCTGTGTAGTGAATTGGGTAATCAAGTGTCTGTGCAAGGCCACAACATCATCACAAGTATCTCTGATATCAGTAGTTCATGATTTCAGAATCCATAATTAACAGAACAAGATCATATCACAGAAGTATACTGGCGTAAATGGGTATGTTGAAGTTTCGGGTTCCTGCAAACCTGTAAACCCCTCCCAATATCACAGGTGTGCTACTCGGGTCAAACATCACAGACTCTCAAAGCCGAATAGAAATAATACATTCACCATTTCCGAGAAATGGCTCATGACCAAATCAGGGAATCAGTTTGGCATTATGTGCTACTCAGGGAGGTCTCAGCTGAGTCCAAGGAAACAAGCATCCCTCATAAGTCCTCAGCTTCAAGCACTGAATTGAGAAACAATAGTACATTCATCCTGAAGGGTACAATACTATCTTCATACGAACAGTTTGCCTTGACTGGATTCCTATGAGAGAACCAGGCCATCCTATGCGACTTCCCAGTGGGCCCTCAGATGCGAGTGGGTTTGCCAACAAATGTGGTCTGCCACTGTCATCACTGGAGAAGGATGTTTCCACAAAGGTTATCAATGATCCATCCTCTGACTGCACATAATTATCAAGGTTGTGTATTGTCCCAGAAAGATTCCGGCATCAATACATTTCCGAGAAGGTCGCAAGTCAAGGTGTGGAACTCACTACTACCAACATAGCAAGATGCCATGAAGCCAAAGTGACTGTCCACTCTAAGTCCTAGGGTGCACTCGAGCCCCGGTTACGAGCTCATCTCACAGTAACCCCATCCCACAAAAAAAAATGAAAACCAGCACAGCCAGACAGTCCAGTATAATATGATGCATGGAAAATAAATACTGAAAGTAGTAAATAAAGCTGTAAAATAAAATGTAAACGAAAATAGTAAATACGCACAACAACACACACATATAAACACCCAAAGGAAGTGACGCGGAAAAGGTAGAGTCGCCAGCCAGGCATTTTTATCCCGAATGAATGGGAAAGGTAATGCTGCACAAACATGAGGAAGAAGGAAAGGACAAGGTCCTGTGAACCAAAGATCTGGGTTCGGGAGTCGGTTACGACCTGGGAAGGTATTAGCACCCTAGATCGTCCGTCGTACCTGACGTGATCCACGCTTGTTTGTTTTGTTTCAAAGGGTGAGAAAATATAACTGCTGCTGAATAAAATTGCTGATTGGAATAGGAATGCGAAATGAGAAAGGAACTGGAAAAGAGAATAAAAATAAAGTGGGAAATGTAGGGAAAATAAAGAATGTTCTTGAACGGGCCCTACCCCACTGCCTACATACCTCATCAGGAAAATGAGGATCAGAGTCGACGTAGTTTGCGTAACTAAGGCGGGAACTATTGTTTGTGTTTTTTATGGCTGGAACTGCGTATGTCTATGCTCAGGTGCTGCAGGCTCGTCTGTACGAGTGCGTTTACCATCTTGCATGCGAGGAAAGTCGTCGCGAGTTCGCGTTGAGAATGAATGAGATGAGAAAAAGAAGTTCCTGCAGGAAAGTCGCTTATTGTTTGTTTTTGCCTTTTTTAAAGAGTTTTGCATGAATTTGGCACAAGGAAGTGAATTCAAACTCTTTTCCATGGAATGTGTACTTTCTACTACATTCCAAGATGGAATAATAGAACAAGCACACCAAGTAAGGAGAATTTATCCAAGACTTGTTTTTAAGGATTATGGTTTAAATTCAATAGCTTGTTGAACTTTATTAAGTGTTTTTGTTGATTTTGTAAAGAAATTTCTTTTATGTTTTCTTTGTGAAATAACCCCTTGATAAGACTTGTACATCATGCTAGACAAGCCTACACCACTCCAAGATGGAATGAATGCAAGTACCCCATGGAATAAGTCTATACACAAGGGATCCTTTCATGCATTTATTAAGTCTTTTTGGATTTTCTTTGAAGATGAGAAAGAGGACTCAAATGGAGAAAGGGAAAAGCTAAGGGGGACTAAGACACAACCTTAAGTTATTTATTAAAATGGTGGTCCTAATGGTGAGTGAGGCTTTCTAGTCCTAAAGAGAAAAGAATATAATGCAACTTACTTCCTAGAGAAGTTAAGTTGATTCTACAAAAAGAGGGGGAAATCCTACCAAACACAACTTATGAAAAGTAAAGGAAATTAAATGCAAATTAAATGCATAAAGGAAATAAAAGAATAAGTTGAAGGAAACTTACCTCAATCTTCCCATCTACAAAACAAAGATTAGTGTTGCATTTTTATTTAAAATATTAAAGCAAACACACAACAATTTAATTCTAATGATTCTAGGACTCTATCTAAATTCTATTTTAATTCTAAGGAACTAAAAAAAATCTTAAGACAAAAACACAACATCTACTACAGCCCCTAATACAAAAACATCTATAGAAACAATGCATAACACAAAGCAACTTTTTACAGCCAGCATGCAGCATGAAAAGGTAGGTGTAAAACATCAAATACAACATGCAAGCATAACAAACAGCATGTATTTTACAACACCTATATGCAAAAACAACTATGAAATGTAAAATCCAGATTTGGTCATTTTCATTTTTTAATGCACAAACTCAATGAAACATGCACCAACTTCATCATGAACATGCATTTAAACATGGATCATATACATAATGGAATGAACATGAGAATTTTTGAGGGATTATGCAAGAATGCACCACATGATAGATTGTGCAACAAGTATGCAAAATATGGCGTATGAACATGGCATATGAACATAATGAGCATTGGTTATGAATGTGCAACATGTTAGATCAACAAGAATGTCAAACTCAATGCAAAATTCAGAATTAAATTGATGTACATAATATGATCAAGCATGCAACCAAATGTAACCAAATGCACATACATATATGATTATGTGAAATGCAACATACATTGATATAATGAAATGCAAAATGACTTAGTGCAACGTGAAAGATGTAAAAACAGAATGCAATATGATTAATCACATGCCAAATGATGCATAAAAATGGCAACAAAATGCAAGAAACCAAGCTATGCACAAAGGAATACAAAAACGCATAATACACAACATGAACGGAAACGCGTCGAAACGACTCAAAATGGGGGAATGAGCTACTGGAAATGGACCCAAAAATTCCCTAAACTCAATACCTAAACATGTATGAACATTAGAGGCACTAGAAACAAGAACTAAGCTATCAAATAAGCCAAGTATCCAAAAATCAATAGCGTTAACCGGTTAACCAAATGGTTAACCGGTTAACGGACCTAAAACTGCACTATTTGTGGCTAAAAAGCAAGCGTTAACCGGTTAACCAAATGGTTAACCGGTTAACACTGAACCAGAATGTGAAAAAAGTTGAGAAATAAGTGCTTTTGGCCACAAACTCACTTCTAATGATCTCCAACATACCTAGGAACATGCTAACACTAATTTCTACTTAATTGGGACTTATTTACACATGATAGAACCTATAACTATCCACACCTTAACTTCTAATCCATTACAAATTGTAAATCGCAAGCAACACATATCGGAAACAAAATCGATCGCAAGTAAAACGAAAAGCAATTAAAGAATGCAAAAAGTGGCAAAATGAAGAGAATAACTTAAAGGAGAAGTGATTTATATCACCAACCTACGAAGCAGAGAAGTGCTTCGGTGGATGTTGCAAGAATAGTAGCTTGATCAAAGAGAAAACCACGAAAACCGCAAAATAAATGCGTTCTTGGTGCTTGAACCTTCGTGCGCTTCTGATAAGTCGAAATCCTCACAAAAATCAGTAGCTTCTTCTTTCACAATCCACAAATCAATGAAGGTTGGAGGCTAAGCTTCAAGATCTTCAAGTTTCAATGTGAAACTTGAAGAGCTTCTTCAACAAGCTTTAGTGAAAAGGAAAAATGGAGGAAAAGTGAGAGAGAAAAAGTGATTGTGAGAGAATGAAAACTTTGAAAACTTGGGAATGAAAATTGTGAGAGAGATTCCCTTTGGTTTGGATGAAAATGGATTAAATATGGCTTAGGTTTGGGGCCCAAAAATTAGGCTTGGGATCCAAAATTAAGGTTCGGTAATGAGGTTAGGATTTAGCAATGGAGCTAGGTTATGAGAAGGAATATTCTAGAAGATGGTAGAACATGGTAGAAGCTTCCAAGGGAAATGGAGTGGAATTGAAATGGAAAAACAAGAGGGAAAGAATGAAAGGAAGTGTGGAAGGAAAAATGGAGGGAAATATGAAATTAACCACTTTTCAAATGATTTTCTCCTTTGATATTTTTATGATTCCTCCATCATTTCTTGACCAAATTTGAACCATAGGATCATTGTAACCCTAATTTCATGTTTTCGATCTTAAAAGTCAGGAGTCGACCCCTTTTTTACCTAGCTCGGTTGCCTTCTCCCCGTTTCCTCGATTTTTAGTCATATGGCCAGCCGAACCTCTTCCAAAGAGATCTTGTGGATGAAATATGAATCCTAGGCACTTGACATCATATATAATACAAAGGAATCCTCTTTGAATCATAACTTCATGCAGAAGCCCCGTAGAAGTGGAACCCTAATTTGGCCTTTTCATTAGGAAATATTGCACTGCTCACCTCCTTTGATGAACTCAAATCTTTCCATGGCTTGTGGCTTTAAATGAAGATTTGTGGGATGTTGTGGACCCTTCGCACAAGGTTGAGAAGCTTTGCGGCCCTGTGATTTCCTTTGTAATGCTTTAGTTGCTCCAATCATTGATCACATACCCATGCCTCAGCTATCCTACATATGATGCAATGTTTTTGATTATTTGTGAACTTATGTATGCTAAATGATATGCAAAATTTTCGGGATATGAGAGGGAAAATTTTGAGGTATTACAGTCGGGTCATCATTTAAGTACAATGATCCCATCCCTCGTGGTTCCATTTAAGCACAATGGCCTCACATCCTTCCGATCCCGTCTAAGTACGATGGTTTCGTTCCCTTCGAGTTTCATTTAAGTACAATGAGCTCGTTCCCTTTTGCCTTGTCCTAGGTCAGTGACATGTTTCAAGATTTCATTTGAGAGTGGCACTTGTTCCCAACTCATTTCATCTCCCACAGAGTGCAATGTTTTCAGTTTATTCGGGTATTCAATCACTCTATAACTTGAAAGTCTGAAAGTCGTTGCTATCATCCATTCAGGTCTACAGATGATTGAATAGGGGCAGTTGTAATACCCTAAAATTTGACCTCTTATTTATTTCCAACCTCAAGTGGTTTGTGCTTCCTTATTTTGTACGATCTTCCAAGCATCGCATAATAAAACAAAATAAAATAAATCATGATCATTTGCATACGCATGAGGCATGTGATCGGGCAGGGCTTGTCAATCATTGGAGCTCAAGAGGAAAAATAATGCTACAAAAATATCCAAGGTAATTTCCAAATTGACCTACCAACCAAAAGGAGAATCCATGTCTTTCTGCCGTTAACCGGTTAACGCATATGGTTAACCGGTTAACGGGGGAGAGTTTTAGGTAAAACCTTCAAAAATTGGTTGCCTTCACCATTTCCCTCCACTTTTTCCTTTCCCTTCTTTCACTTTGTTTCACATTTCATTTTTCACTTCACTTCACTAGAAATCTCTACCACATTCTAGACCCTTCCACACTCTTCCAAGGAATATTCCTTGGAATATTCCCTAAGCCCTAACCAACTTTAACTAACTCCCACCCTTAGCTTAGGATCCAAGCCAAGCTCCATACCCAAGGCTCATGCCAAGCCTACCCTCTATATAAGTCTTAATCACTTCAAAGCAAGGGGTTCCAACCTCATTTTACAAATTACAACTTCATTCTCATCATTTTCACTTTCCAAATATCTCATTTCTCTCTCAATTCTCCTCTATTTCCAAATTCTCCAAAGCTTCTCCATAGAAGTTCTTCATGTTTTTCATTGAAACTTGAAGAACTTGAAGCTAGACCTTCATCAATCATCAAATTCATACTTTATTGAAGAAGTGCTTCTATTTTTGGATTGATTTTGGCTTATTGGAAGTGATTGTGCAAGTGTTCATCAAGAAGCATCATCAACCGCATTTACTTTGCATGTTCGTGGATCTTCGTTTTTCTTCTTCACTTGCATTTCGACCTACACCGCAACAATCACCAAAGTAATCCTCCGCTTTGTAGGTTGGTGAATCTGATACCGATTCTTCGTGTTTAACTTATTCTCTTCATCTCGTCGTACGACATTCTTCGATAGCTTATCATTTGATTGCGTTTTGTGCGTTTTTACGGTTTGCTTACAATTTGTTAGTTTGGATTGTTCATAGCTAGAATTGTAGCTAAATTTAGGTGCTAATAGGTGTTAGAAGACCTTAGTTAAGTGGAAAATCCATGCTAACATGATCATGAGTGCATTAGGGGTTGTTAGAAGTGAGTTTGTGGCCAAAAGTGCTTCTGCATAGCTGAATTTTTGCATTTTGTTCAGTGTTAACCGGTTAACGCATATGGCTAACCGGTTTACACGTTGTAATTTTCCCTGGTTTTTGAAAACTTGAGGGCGTTAACCGGTTATCCAATACCGTGAACCGGTTAACGTTGTTCCAACTTTGAAAATGGCTTGTTTTCATGGCATGTTTGCATTGCATTGTTCCTTTAATCTTCACACATTCTTAGGTCATGATTTTAGGGAATTATTAGATAATTTTAGGCACATGATTATGTATTTTCGGTAGCTTTCAACACGTGTTCGTTAGTTTCCGTTTTTGTGCATAAAAGTTGCATATATGTTCATATCATTTTAGTGATCATTGCATTGCTTTGCATCATTTCTAGCATCACAATAAATGACACATCTCTGTATTTTGCATTTCATTATGAAGCATTTGCATTTTGTTAAATCATGTGCATGTTTGAAATTTTGCATAATGAAAGAAACCAAAATTCACTTAACTTGCATCATACAATTGCATAATGATTTTGGCATTCCATTGATGATAATTCATTGCATTTTATTGCGTAAAACTTGCATGAATTTCTTGCATTTCCATTTTGTGCATTAAATCTCATTTTGTGCATAATTGAAAATAATCCAAATCTGTCTCACTTTTCATAGCTGTCTTTTTTTGCAGTAGCTGTAAAATGTATGTTGTTTGTTGCACTTTCACACTTTTTACACCTATTTTGCATGCTGATTGTTAGCTGTAAAAAGTTGTTTGCATTGTGCATTGCATTTCATTGCTGTTTGTGCATTTAGGAGTTGTAATAGGCTGCTGGATTTTTGCTTGGCATCTATTTAGGTCCTTTAAACTTAGGATTGAGTCTAGTTTAGGTGCTAGATCCCTTAGGAATTGTTTGGTATATGTTTACCTCATTTTTTATTCATGTTTACCAGACTAACCTTTGTTTTGTAGGGAGGTAAAGGTAAGTCTCTAAACCTTAATCCTTCTAATTCCTTTATGCTTTCAAAGTGTATTTGTTTTAGCATTTTTGCCTTGTTCTACACAACTTCATGCCAATCCTCTATAGAATCAACTTAGTTTCACTAGGAAGTAAGTTGTATTCTATTTCCATTCTTCTTTTTCTTCTCGCTTTAGGATTAGAAAACCTCACTAACCTAGGTTCATCCATGCATGATAACTATAGGATAATTAGTCTCCCTTTAGAGTTTTTGCCTTTGGTTCGCTTTGCTTTCTTTCTCATCTCAAAAGAAAAGTAAAAAAAAAACTTAATAAAGGTTGGTCTTCTCGTACGACATGAGACTTTTCTGTGGGTTACTTATGCACGTCCTGTTTCGGGGCGAGGTGTAAGAAATCTACCACGATGAACAAGTTTTAGTATGAGAAGGTTCACAAACAAAATCAAAACACTTCTCTAAAAGACAAAACAACAAAGAAGAATCGTCTTTTCCTTCGGGAATTCTTTTCTCACCTCACTCACTCTTAACGCGAAATTGCGACGACTTGTCTCATTTGCAAGACGATAACGCACTCGTACCAGACGAGCCTGCAATGCCTGAGCATAGACCTACACAGTTCAACTCTAAAAAACTCATAAATAGTTCCCACCTTACTTAGGCGAACTACGTCGACTTCTGATCCTCATATTCCCGATGAGGTACGTAGGCAGTGGGTAGGGCCCGTTCAAGCACACTCATTATTTTCCCTACATTTTCCTATTCTTCCTCTTCGTTCTCTTTTCCAGTTCCCTCTTCACTTCCATTCCAGTTAGCGGTTTTGTTCAGCAACATTCTTATTTCTCACCCTTTGAAACAGACAAACAAGTATGGATCTCGTCAGGTACGACAGCTGATCTGGGGTGCTAATACCTTCCCAGGTCGTAACCGACTCCCGAACCCAGATCTTTGGTTCGCAGGACATCATCCTTTCCTTCTTCCTCAGGTTTGTGCAACATTACCTTTCCTGTTCCTTCGGGATAAAAATGCCAGGCTGGCGACTCTACCTTTTTCGTGCCACTTTCACATTTGTACTAGAATGAAAATCCCAGGAGTGACACATTGACCACTCATCCTGTAGATATCTGTACCTTTCAGACTTTATCCATTCCAAAGGATTTCTCGAACAACACACTACTTTGCAACACCATGTTACAGGAAGTACAACTCTTAAGAAGACTCCAACTGAGCTTACCAAAGCTCCATATGCTTAACTCTTGGCTTGGGCATATTCTCACAGCACAAGTTACGACAACACTTCAGAGTCCTCATGGTCACACAACCATGATTCTACCTATCACATAAATATCATTAGGTTGATCAGGCCCAATACTATATAATATGATATTAAGAACCATGTCAACAAGAAACACTTAAGAGGCAAGAAAGATTTACTTATGATGTTTCAAGGCTAGGTCGAGGATATGACCTTCTCTGATACCAACTGTAACGCCCATATAATATATATCTAGAATAATATCATACATGTGTTATTTTGGTACTGACACCATCATAAGTGCCTAATAGCATAATTCACATTCTTGACCAATTCTAAAAAAACAATACAAACTTTGGTGCAAGACATGGAAATTATTCTAAAACAAAAATGCTAAGATCAATACAATATACATTATTATACAAGGATAATTACAAAGCGGAATCTAAATCTATGTTTCCCTTGAAACATCCCGAGCATATCTCCACTTGTAAATCAAACATGCAAAAGAAACCTGAAAAGCAACAACAATAGTGGGGTGAGATATCAACAACCATAGCTCCACTACTCAGGTCTTTGGTCACTTCTCTACAAATAAGCCAAAATGAGATGGAAATATCCATACAATTCTCACACCACTAAACGAGTGGAACATCTACCTCAAGCCTTTACGGATTCTTCACGTGGGACTCAAAATAACCCACCTCAAGACTTACTCAAGACCTCACCGGGCAGGACTTCCCGTGGGACTCAGTGTAATACACACAAAAAGTCACTACCATGCTTCCCATGAGATTTAGTGTAATACCTACCACAAGCCTAAACCATGCTTCCCGTGGGACTCATTGTAATACCCACGACAAGCCTAAACCATGCTTCCCGTGGGACTCAGTGTAATAGCCACCACAAGCCTAAACCATGCTTCCCATGGGACTCAGTGTAATACCCACCACAAGCCTAAACTCGGCGAGACTTCCCGTGGGACTTAGTGTAATACCCACCACAAGTCACTACCATGCTTTCCATAGGACTCAGTGTAATATCCACCACATTCCTAAACCATGCTTCCCATGGGAATCAGTGTAATACCCACCACAAGCCTAAACCATGCTTCTCGTGGGAATCAGTGTAATACCCACCACAAGCCTAAACTCGGCGAGACTTCCCGTGGGACTCAATGTAATATCCACCACAAGCCTAAACCATGTTTACCGTGGGACTCAATGTAATACTCACCACAAGCCTAAATTTGGTGAGACTTCCCATGGGACTCAGTGTAATACCCACCACAAGCCTCTATCCTCCTCACCCACGATACCTCAAGCCTTTACGGATGCTTCCCGTAAGACTTAGTGTAATACCCACCACAAGACTTACTCAAGACTTTTTGGAGGATACCGTGTAATACGCGCCAACGGTTTCACAACAATCTAGGGTAATCCTATTTACCTCACAAGTTATACTTTTCTTACTTCAAAAGCTTACCATTAACTAAACAATTCAATTTATGGTTTACCAGAAAAGTCAGGTAAAAGTCGACTCAAAATAATATTTCTTGGTCTTAAAAGATAGAATATATTATTAGTTTCACAACGATATAAAGAACACATAAAATGGATAAACGAGGAAAAGGTTATGAATTTTCAAAGATGTAACAATTTAACATTTTCCCCCACTTACAGTGTTAACCGGTTAACGCATGGGGTTAACCGTAACAATTTACAGCATTCTGCAGCACAATACAGGTTTGTTAACCGGTTAACGCCCTGGGTTAACCGGTTAACCAGCTGACAGTTGCAGAAAATACATGTTTCTCACAAGTCATACCATCTAACAATTTATAGTTACATTACTAGGCCACACTATTGGTTTATGATAAGGTTTCCTCACAATACTTTAAATTGCATGTTTTATGGTTCACGGATTACACTTACAAAATATGTATTTTTAATGGGCATAAAATAAATAATTATTTTCCATTTCAAAATTAATATTTTCCTCTACCATTGGATAGTACGTTTTCATAGCTTTCCAACGATATAAAGTTTGCCTCAATCGGATACCCCAGTAAAAAGTTATGAATTTTTGAAGAATTAATATTTTCCAAAACCTGCAGCGTTTACCGATTAACGCATATGATTAACCGGTTAACCGACTGTCAGAAGCCTAAAAACCTGCATTTTTCACATCCAAAACCTCTCCAAACTCAACCCAAATACTAGGGATCATCCAAGAAAACTTAGTAGGTTTAATATACTTATAACCCGACTATTCTACCCGATTATTTTAGTATTTTATCCATTAAATTTCATGATTTAGCAATTTTATCAAATTGAACTCAAGAAAACTTCTAAAACAAAAGTACTAACTAGAACCCACCTTGACAATGAAGAGGAGTTTGATGAAGATGATGAAGATTTATGAAGAATGATGATGATCCAAGCTTCTCCCTCTTCTAGGGTTTTCCTTTCTCTTCTTTCTCTCTTCTCTTCTCTTCTCTTATCTTCTCTTTCTTTCTTTCTTTCTTTCTTATTACCAACTTTCTTCTTTTTCCTTCTTTTTTATAACAAATAGCTTGTTATACATATAAATCAATTAGTTAGTAACTTAACAGGTCCAAACTGAGAGTATCCAAAAGTGTCTCTGAGTCGAATACTTTAATAAAACCTCTGAGTCAGATGATATTAATTAATTAATTTAAGTTCATCGGTTGCTCTAATTATTTTAATTGAAACTCTCAAAACACACCGGAACCTTATTAATCTCAATTAATATTATCCAGAGCATTTAATTAAATACAGGGTATTACATCCCCCCCTTAAATTGAAGTTCGTCCTCAAATTTTCCTTACTCAATAACAAAGACAGTTTACAACACTGTCTTAGATCCATACTTATCCTTACTTCTTCTACAAAATCTGACATACTCAAATCTAACTCTTGATTTCACGATTCAAAGTCCTTGCTTCATAACAAGTAAACTTCGCGTCCTTACTCATACGCTTGTTCCAACATTAGGTTAACTTTTAACTTCCATTTCTGCAATTCATCTGTTGTTTCATAAAGAATCACTTAGTCCCATCTCTTCTTCGGAGAAACATACTACTCTAATTCCACCTATTGAGTCACAACACCAAGGCATAACACTCCAACTCGATTTCGGGACAACAAACACTCGATAAAACTCCGCAGGGTAACTTAGTGAAATCTTATCTACACACAATTCCCAGCAAATGCTCTTATTAAAATCCTTCAATTACTAAGATCATCTAAAAGTTGTCAAACAACTTTTGTACCAATTCCACTTGGTTTGATACTATACATTATAACCTTTTTCATCTGACACTTCATGTATTACTTAAAAACAACACACTTAGAACAAAACTCTTTTACCTTTATACTTATAAATAATTCTCTTCTGATTCTCAACAATATGACTGAACTCTTTAATCTGTCTTCTTCCACTATGCTCTCAAAGTCTAACAGTGGAGATACTACAATTTCTCAAACAATACCGAGTAGTTGATACTCTATGGAGAATACACTATCCATTGGAGTTCTTGTAACATCCCATTTTCTACCCGCGAATATAACTAAAATCAGAGTTTACAAATTTTTTTCCACAAAACGGGATATCACCTTTTCAACTTTAAACAAATTCAAACTTAAGGTAATTCATGCTTAATACATAACACTTTTTCATAAAATCAACATACACAACATCATTCACACCAATAATTCAACTTCATAAAATATCACGCAGCGGATTTATAAAATCGATTCATAGCATCTCTAACCAACATAAAACAACTTTGAAATACTGAAAAGCATTATAATTTCTTCAATTAAAATAAAATTCAGCAATTTAAGCAATTCAACAAAACATACACACGTCAATCCCCCCAAGTGCTACGTATCAGAGCGACTGACCACCGACTCGACTAAAGGTAACTGGATACTCCTCAGAATTACCTGCACGTTGCCAACATAAGGATAACATTCAAATAGAAGGGGTGAGTTACGATAATTATAAGCAGTATATGAAAAATAATGCAATGAATAAGGCTCGTAAACAAAACACCACTTCATAACTTCAACCAAACATCAACACAAACAACTCAACGAAAATGAAACTTTAATGCAACTCGACTAATTATGCATGTGGTACCATCGGAGTAAAACTCCCAACTTAAATAATTGCCAGGTTATCAAGGCATCAAGGCATAAGCCTTCAACTTTCAACTTAAATTGTCAATCCAGGCCAATGTGGTGTGAGCAACGGCTCAGACAAATGAAAATGACTTAATGGCATACGTGACTTTAAACTCAGACAACATAATAACAAGAGCAACTCAACAACATTTACGGCATAATCAACTTATATTCAACTTTGGCTTATAAAGCCTACAACATAGCAACTTTAAGATTTTCCGTAACCGGAACAACTTACTAACTCAGATGTACCTGTAACACAACTTTACGACTTAATTTCAGCAAAAACAATGCATCAAATCCAACTATAATATTACCCGACTTATCACGATAATTTTCGTCAAATTCTGGGCAACTATGATTTTCGCCTAATTCGACTAAAACGACTAAACTAGTACTATTTTCAAACTTTATACGATTAACACAATTTTGTATAAAGCTTGAATTTTCTATGTTCTGTTATAAATTATCTATCATGGAAAATCATGATGCTGCTACTGTTTCTGCTAACTTCTTAAACCTGCACTTCCTACTAAACTACATAACACAGTGCTATTTTTAAAAACCTGTTTTCCTACTGTTCGTGCTACCTGTAAGTACAATGCTAAGCCTCATTACCAATTATATTTTTCCTTAAATCTACTAATTCATAATTTTGAAAATTATATAACTTAGATTTAAGTCCATAAAAGTTATTTGGATTATTTATAAAATTAATTATAAAAATGGGGATTTAACAAAATGACCCCCCCCCCCCCAAATAACAGGGTGGCCTGCGCCATGCATGATGGCCACCAAGGACTTTAGATATGGCCTGTGCCATATACCTCTTTTAAAACAACATGGCCTGCGCCATGGTTATAGTCACCAAGAAGTGGATTTTCCACTTAATATCATGGCATGCGCCATGCCTCTTAGGGAGGAGTGTACATGGCCTGCTCCATGGTACCACCTGGCCTGCTCCATATGCTCAACTCCCACAACTATGGCTTGTGCCTTCCCAAAATTTCCACTACCGGTCCCGTCATCGTCCCGAAACCAACAATTTTTCCAGAATTTAAAAGCAACACAATATCAATTACAACCAACAACATAAACAAATCAACTTTTTAATCAACAAAATCAACAATCGGACAACTAATTTTTGAAATCAAACATTTCAATCATAATACACAGATTTCCACACAACATCATTATTAACAAATAAACACCACAATCTAACTACCAAATCCCCGTATCGAAATTCATACCTGATTATAAGAATCGAACCCACCCTTACCTTAGGTTTTTAAATCGAAGGTTTCTCTAAGAATCAGATTCCAACAGTTCGTTCTTCTTTTCCACTTTCTCTCACGATTGTGCACAATATCAGTTTTTCCTCTTGATTTTTCTAACTTTTGTTTCTATTACCTATGTTATTTTTATTTTCTTTTTAATAAACTAATTAAATATTATAATTACTAATGGGCTTAAACACAACACCCCTTATTTTCTATTTCAAACATGGTTTCAAGCCCACTAATTAATCCATTACAACAACTATAATATTAACTCCGATAATATTTCTACGACTTTCGACTTATTTTTCTGACTTATCAACTTAATCAACCACAACATAAAATATACCAACGAAACACAAATAATTAATTAAATACTTAAAAAAATAATTAATTAAATATTTGGGCGTTACAACTCTCCCCCACTTAAAAGATTTCCGTCCTCGAAAATTTACCTAATTCAAACAACTCGGGATAAGAGTCTTTCATCTTACTTTCCAACTCCCCGGTCATGCTTTCTCCAGCAGCTCCCAACCAAACAACGTTGACCAACATGATCTCTTTCCCTTGAAGAGTCTTTGTTTCATGATTCTCAACTTGTACATGCCTTGTCTCCATAGTGAGATTATCCCGCACTTGCACATCGTCCATACTAACCACATCAGACGGATCGGGAATATACTTTCGAAGTTGCGACACATGGAATACATCATGAAAATATGATATGGACCAATGAAGCGAGGAATGAGCTTCTTAGACTTCAACGCTCTCCCAACACCGGTCATAGATGTGACTCTAAAAAACACATGGTCACCAGCTTGGAATTCTAAATCCTTCTTTTGCTTGTCATGGTAACTTTTCTTCCTACTCTGAGAAGCCTTCATCTTCTCTCGGATCAACTTTACTTTCTCGGTAGTTTCTCGAACTAATTTCGGTCCATGTAATACACTCTCACCAGATTCATGCCAACACAACGGAGTTCTACACCTTCTTCGACCATACAACGCTTCAAAAGGTGCTATTCGGATACTAGAATGGTAACTATTATTATATGTGAACTCGATCAACGGAAGATAAGTGTCCCACGAACCTCCTTTCTCAAGAACATAAGCTCTCAACAAGTCCTCCAACGACTGAATAGTTCTCTCAGTTTGGCCATCAGACTGAGGATGATATGCCGAAATCAATCTTAACTTAGAACCCAACGACTCTTGTAGACTCTTCCAAAAATCTAACGTAAACCTCAGACCTCTATCCGACATAATACATAGAGGAACACCATGCAGCTTCACAATTACTCGGATATAAATCTATGCCAACTTCGCAATTGGATACATGATGTTAATAGGTATAAAATGAGTCGACTTCATAAGCCTATCAACAATCACCCAAATCGAATCATGCCCTCTTAAAGTAATAGGCAGCCCCGTTACAAAGTCCATAGAAATGTTATCCCATTTCCATTCTGGAACTTCCAACGGTTGCATCAACCCAGCAGGCTTTTGATGCTCAATCTTTGACTTCTGACAAGTTAAACACGCATACACAAAACGAGCTACATCTTCTTTCATTCCGGACCACCAAAATATTTTCTTTAAATCTTGGTACATTTTAGTTGCTCCCAAATGAATACTCAAACTACTTCTATGACCCTCTTCAAGAATCTTTATTTCATAACTGCGTCATCAGGAATACAAATTCTCTCATGCAATCTCAATACACCTCTTGTATCAATCTTAAATTCACTTTTCTCTGATTGACCACAACTGTTCATGATATCTACTAATTTCACATCTAGCTTCTGAGCCTCTCGAATGCTATCCATAAAGTCATTATTGATATTCAACATTCTTAACATCACACTCTACGGTATCACTTTGCAAACCAAACTCATATCTTGAAATTTCTCAATTAATTCTAACTCCTTAATCATTATTGCTGACATATGCAAGGTCTTTCTACTTAAAGCATCGGCCACAACATTCGCTTTACCTGGATGATAATTCAAACCGAAGTCATAATCATTCAGCAACTCCAACCATCTATGTTGTATCATATTCAACTCTTTCTGATTAAACAAATACTTGAGACATTTATGATCACTATAAACTTCGAATATAGAACCGTAGAGATAATGTCTCCAGATCTTCAGCACAAACACATCAGCAGCAAGTTCAAGATCATGCGTAGGATAGTTCTTCTCATGAATTTCAACTATCGCGACGCATAAGCAATCACCTTACTATTCTGCATAAGCACGCCTCCTAAACCCATTAGTGAAGCATCACAGTAAACTACAAATGGTTCTTCTGGATTTGGTAAAGTCAAAACTGAGGCCGACGTCAATCTCTTCTTCAATTCATTAAAACACTTTTCACACTGAGCATCCCACACAAAAGCTTTGCTTTTACAAGTTAATCTAGTTAACGGAAGTGCCAACTTAGAAAATCCTTCAATAAACCTTCTATAATATCTAGCTAAGCCCAAAAAGCTTCTAATCTCAGTATCTGACCTTGGAGTTTCCCATTGCAACACAACTTCTACCTTTGAAGGATCTACAACAATACCTTTTCCTGAAATTA
This sequence comes from Lathyrus aphaca, assembly GCA_963966055.1. Lineage (NCBI taxonomy): Eukaryota > Viridiplantae > Streptophyta > Magnoliopsida > Fabales > Fabaceae > Lathyrus > Lathyrus aphaca. The sequence goes on from OZ014521.1 coordinate 383,282,134, forward strand.
CATGGCCAAAAAAACTGACCTCATTCAGCCAAAACTCGCACTTGGACAACTTCACATACAATTTCTTATCTCTCATAACTTCCAACACTGATCTCAAATGTTCCTTATGCTCCTCTTCTGGCTTAGAGTAAATCATAATATCATCAATAAATACTACTACAAAACGGTCCAGATACGTATGAAAAATACGATTCATGTATTCTATAAATACTCTCGATGCATTAGTCACACCAAAAGGCATCACAAAATACTCATAATGTCCATACCGTGTTCTGAACGCCGTCTTCTGAATATCCCCGTCTTTCACTTTGATTTGATGATAACCCGATCTCAAATCAATCTTACTGAACACACAAGCACCCACCAACTGGTCCATCAAATCATCTATTATCGGAAGCATATACTTATTCTTGATCGTCACTTTATTCAGCTGTCTATAATCGACACAAAGTCGCATACAGCCATCTTTCTTCTTCACTAGCAACATTGGAGCTCCCCACAACGATACACTTGGTCTTACAAACTTTTTCTCAAGTAAATCCTCTAACTGCTTCTTTAATTCAGACAATTCGGATGCCGACATTCTGTACGGTGCCATCGATATAGGTCTAATACCAAGTACCAGATCAATAGCAAATTCAACTTCCCTCTCTAGTGGCACACTAGGAATCTCATCAGGGAAAACTTCAGGGAATTCCTTCAATATCATTAATTCATCAATCTTAGCTTTACTCTCAACAGACAATGTTGCCATCAAGGAAAACATCTGAGCTTCTTCTCTCATCAATTGTTGTAACTCTTTGAAAGATAACAAACCAACTCCTTCCTCTTCAGGAGTAGAAAACCTCATTGACTTGCGATAACAATTTATATGAACGTAGTTATACTCTAACCAGTTCATACCAAGAATTAAATCCATCCCAATCAACAGTAAGCACACTAAATCAACATAGAAGTCTTTATCGAAGATCGACAAAGGACACTTTAAACACACCAGAGAAGTAGATACTGATCCCTTATCTGGAATCTCAGCAATCAACTCACCATTCATTGCAGACAAATTTAAACCCAATCTTTGAACACAGTCAGCAAAAAATAAAATATTGCGTAGCACCAGTATCAATAATAGTAATTAAAGGAGTACTCGTAATGAAGCATGTACCTCTGATAAGTCTGTCCTTGTTAACTGTCTGAGTTCCGATCAACACGAACACTTTTCCAGTTTGATATTTCTTTGGCTTCTGACACTGGCTACCAATATGCCTTTCTTCACCACAATTAAAACAAATCATTTCCTTGTGCTTTTAATCAGTTATTGCATGCCCAGTCTTACCACAACGGAAACATCTCTTTACCTCAGCAGTGCATACATTACTTTTATGACCCGCCTGACCACACTTAAAGCAAAGTATACCAGCAGGAGCACCTCCCCCATTAGTTCTTTGAGCCAGAGCAACTTTCTGTTTCCCTTTTCCAGCTGGAGCATCATACGGCTTGCCACGGTTCTGATGTTACTTACCTATGCGATCACTGATAACCTTGTAATGAGAATTAGTGTCCTCCTCAAATATCCTGCAGCTATCATCCAACTCAGTAAAGACGTGTATCTTCTGATACCCAACAACCTTCTTGATTTCAAAGCGCAACCCGTTTTCAAGCTTGATGAACTTTGAAAATTCAGCACCAACACCAGTATAATAAGGATAAAACTTTGACAGTTAAACAAATTTTGCTGCATAATCGGTGACAAACATGGTTCCTTACTTCAGCTCAAGGAATTCAATTTCCTTCTTGCCACGGACATCCTCAGGATTATACTTTCTCATGAATTCCCTACGGAATACATCCTAAGTAATGACTTCATCTCCAACACCCAACCTTTCACGAGTCTCTAGCCACCAGTCATCGACTTCGACTGCTAGCATGTGAGTACCATGCTGAACCTTCTGCGCTGGAGTGTAATCTATAACATGAAAGATTCTCTCGATCTCCTTCAGCCAACCCAAAACTGCATCTAGATCATGCTTTCCTTTGAACACTGGCAGATTCTCTCTTTGAAAAGTCGCCAAGCTACGTGATCCAGCATCTTCACTAGCATTTGGCAAGTTTTGTACAGCTTGTGCCATCGCTTGCATCGCAGCAGCCATTTATTGTACCCCAAAATTTTCCCTCCCATATTCAAGATAATGTGTCTCAAGAGGTCTCCTAATAGTCAAAAGTTCACAATTGCTCAAAAGGATTCAAGGTTTCATTAGACAAAGCCTCCTCCTAAGAAATGGATCTTAAATTATGGGTTTGAGTTTCACAGAGCAAATTGGACTTCTAAAAGCCTCAAGTGGACTTCATGGTACCCTACATATTTCATAGAATCCTCATGCCAAGTTTCAATACTTGCCCTACAAGTTTGGTCAATCAGATGCCCAAATACCCAAAAATCAGTTAACTTGGTCGAAAAGTCAATTGTGGTCAACATAAGGTCAAACTTCAAGATTTTTGGTCAACATCAAGATTATGAGGTAAAATTTATCATTTGATCAAGGGTTGATCATGATTCATCAAGGAAACCTCAGAATCATCAAGAATCAGGAGTTACTAAATTAGGGTTTTGTGTAGGAAAAGTCAATTGTACTTTGACCAGCCATAACTTTCACATACTTCATTTGATCCAAAGCTCATATTGAAGGAAATTAAATTCCGTACAACTTTGTGTCTCACAAGGCAATGCCAAAAATGCTTCATTTGAGAGATATTAGCCAAGACATTACAGGTCCTTTTAAAAGTCAACACAAAGTCAACTTTTTTCAAAAGCTCATAACTTAAAACTGGAAGATCAAATGGATATAGGACCAAAAGGAGTATTTAGAGGACACTCTAAGCTTTCCAAAAAGTCCTAGAACACATACATGGGATAAAAATGGAAGATCAAATCGCTTTTCTTATTTTCCATTATATTAAAATCTGCAATGACTTTATCTGACTCTGTTTATTTTATTTTTATTCTTCTAATAGCGTGATAAAAAACATATCTTCCTCTCATCTCAAAAACTTGATGTTCTTCCGATCTTTTCGTTTCGATTATCTTACAATTTCTAAAGATAATGTAACTGCTAAAGCCTTGTAATAGTCTAGGACCTTTACTTTCTGCTTTTTTATTTTCTACAAAAAATATAAATTGCATGGTTAGTAAATTAGGGTGTGCAAAGCCTTGTATGCTTAATTAATTGGACTTAGCACATCAAATATCTAAGATAAATATCTGAAATTAATATTCACACACGTAAGTCGATCATTTTACGATTGCCATCTGCACCTCATAGGGTTTCCTCTCTTGGTTTCCTTACAATAAACATGGTCAAGTCCCTCGAACGTGGGGGTATCTTAGTAAAGTTGCCTACGAATAAAATCATCAAGTCCCTTCAAATAAAAGATCATATTCCCTTCGAGTTGCCTACGAACAAATGATCTAGTCTCTCGATGACCCTACGAAAATGATGATCGTCCCTTCGAATTACAAAGATACCCCTACAAGGTTGCCTTCTATGACCATACGATGACCCGACGCCCGTCCCTTTAAACATCTAAGGTAAAGACTACTTACTCACTAATAGTAAGGAAAGTCTTACCCCTAAAGGAAATAGATAACAAGAAAGACCTTACAAACTTAGGTTAAGTAGTTCTTAAGTACTTGCTCACTCTTTCAGAATACTCTTTACACCACACTTTTCAAACATTTTCAAAACTAAACACTTTGTATACAACCATACGAGGATCATTGCAAAGTTAAAGACTTATGAAAATAATTTAAAATCATACACTACACTAGTTTTCAAACAAAAGTAAAGTGAGCTAAGTAGTTAAGAGCCCATGGATAACCATGGATACAAAGGGTGCTAACACCTTCCCTTTGTATAACCTACCCCCCAAGATCAAATCTTTCAAAAAAAAAGGTATTTCATGTTCTTTTATTCCTTTTCCTTATTGGATAAAATAAAAGTCGGTGGCGACTCTTGCTATCCACAACATAGTTTTTGACAATACAAAAACACCCTAGTCAGTTCTCCCACCGTGTTATAGAACTGGAGACTCTGTTGGGGAGTACTAAGTAAAAGAGGGGTTACCTTAGGATTAAATCACTATACTTGTTTGATTTTCTTGCTTTACCTTTACTTGTTTTGGGGCTACTGTGTGAAAGATCCTAACCCGAATCTAGTGTACCTTAGGTAAGTAGCAATATACCAAGGAAACTGTACGACGTATACCGATATGGTTGATCTGGTGGCTACAATTAGTGTTACTTCTTGGTTAGTTCTTATGTTCCTTAAGTAAGTTGAGGATAACATGAGGCTGCCATACATTGTGATTAACATTAACTACCCTTTAGAACCCTAATTGACCCATCTTGGCCATTAGAAAGTAGTGAGATAACCGGCTTTGGTGAAGTCTAAAGTTGGTTGATACTCGATACTATGCTCATGAATATTCTAATCTTGGGATGTTTTGGTTGGCAAGTTATTTGCCATACTGAACAACAACCTTTGAAAAGAATCAGTGATATTGAGATCCCTTAGAACCTGGTTACTATTACTAGGACATGATGAACCAACTAACTTCAGTGGGGAGGGTACTTACCTATGGACTTCATTTAAGTCCTTAAACTTAAGGCTATTATGTGACTTGTTTGTGTGTGCAACTTGTTTGAGTATGAACATAACATCATAACATCATGACATCATAACATAGCATTTTCATTAACCATTTCAAGGACCAAGGGATTTATCTTTGTTCTTTGTTGTAAGTTATGGCTTCCACTCGTAGGAACACTATCCGAGTCAACTTTGTAAGGATACCTTCCAAGCTTAAGGAGTTGGTCTCAAAAGTTTCTGAAAGCTCCCAATTCATCAGGAAGCATGGTTATCTACTTGACTTGGTTACCTCGGGGTTTGATGAAGATATGATGAGTGTTTTGTTCCAGTTCTTTGATCCTAAGCATCATTGTTTCACATTTCCTGATTATCAGCTGGTGCCCACGATGGAAGAATTTTCCAAACTACTTGGTGTGCCTATTCTGGATCATAAAACTTTCACAGGCTTAGAGAAGGAGCCTAAACCAGAAATTATTGCAACAACATTACACCTGAAGAAGTCAGACATTGCACTGGAAATAAGAAGTGGAGTTAAGGGTATTCTTGCTAAAGTATTCATAGAGAGATCTCAGGTATTCTTGGATGCTATGAGTTAAGATGCTTTTGAAGAGATCTTGGCTTTGTTGATTTATGGTTTGGTATTGTTCCCTAATCAAGAACAATTCATAGATGTACACGCCATCAACATATTTATGACTCACAATCCGCTGCCTACCTTGCTTGGAGATATCTTGCACTCTTTCCACACTCATACTACGAAGGCACGAGGAACTCTGATGTGTTGCATACCTCTACTATCTAAGTGGTTTATTTCTAACCTTCATCGATATGTGATGAAGAATGAACAAGGTTTAAGGTGGTCTAGAAGGATAATGTCACTCTCTCATTCAGACATTCATTGGTGTTCCCGATCTATGGATAATATTACTATCATTGACCATTGTGGAGAGTTCCCTAATGTACCACTCCTTGGCATAAGAGGGAGAATTACCTACAATCCTTCTTTAGCACTACGTCAGTTTGGTTATGCTCGGAGTAATGGTCCTCATGATATGATTGTTCAAGGCATTGTGTTTGATTATGACAATGAACTTCAAGGTTACCGTCAAAGATTTATACGAGCTAGGACCAAGGTGAACAAGATCAACAACAATACTTTGGAACCAAAACACTTTATCCCTATGGAACCTTACCTCAGATGGGTGCGATCTCGTGCTCAGAGTCTTATGATGCCATATCCTACTGTTCTAGCAGTAACTGTTGAGCCTATTGTTGAAGGAGATGTTCCCTACACCATTCTTCATCCTGACATGCCTACTGATCTGGAAGAGCTACATAAATCTTGGATCCAACTGAAGGAGGAAAGGGATACCTTTGAGGCTCAGTTCTATGCTAGCAAAGAGAAAGTGTTGGAGCTAACAAGGCAACTTCACGAAGAGCGGAATCTCAATACATATCTCAACCCAAAGAGAAAGTGTCCATGGGAGACTTGAGTCTCAGATGTTCTTATTTTCTTAGCAACTTTTTTGTTTTCTTTCATTGTAAGCCCAAGGGGAAATTATATTTTAAACTTACTAATAAAATTTTGTTTTGTTTTCCTTTAAAAAGTTTAAATCATACGTGGTCCTTGAAAATATTGCATATGCATCTACATACCATACCATTGCATAATAGGTTTCCGCGACAAGTTTCTTATCTTCTTATTGTTTATTTTAGTGGAAATTTCTCTCGAACAGACTGTCAAAGATCTCCAAACCCAAAATGCTCAATTTCAGTAGTGATCCTGAATTTGTCCAAGGGGCAAGAAGAGTTGAAAGCCTTCCTTACTAAGGACGCGAAAAAGAAGAATCCTGAAGACAACAATGGTAATCAGTTGGAACAATTGCAAGCTAAGATGGCAGAGATGAGAATCCAGATGAATGGTCAGGTGGCTCTTATCCAAAACTTAGCCCAGGGGCAAGAAGAGTTGAAAGTTTTCGTCAATAAACTTCAAGACAACGGAGTCGGGAATCTAATCATCAGTCAACCTTCGATGAAGCAAGCTGATTTGGTTGAAAGGAAGATGAGGATAAGAGAAGGAAAGAGACAGGCTACTACTGATAGTTTTGCAATTAAAGGAATAAGGTCTTATAGGGTTAATCCACCTCAACACAAGGAATATAAAATACAGTTTATCAAAATCAACACGCCAATGTCGCAAACTTTGCAATGCTTGTTGGAGATGAGGTTAATTACCTCGAAAGACCCTCTTCTGAATTCCAATACTTCCTTTCTTGGCTATAATCCCGATGCAAGGTGTGCATATCACTCCAACTATCCTGGACATGACACTAATAACTGTTAGGCATTGGGGAATAAGATTCAAGACCTGGTTGACGAAGGAGTCCTTGAGGTTACGCCAGAAGACCTGATTGAATTCTCCTATCGTCCATCAAACATCAAAGCTTCCAGATATCCTGAGTGACAAGTTTATAGGAAGACGCTTTGAGAAATTTTGAATTTTAATTTGTAATTTCTTTTGTCGACTTAAACACTTACTATTATGTCAAAATTTTGTTTTCACGATAATGCACTGCATATGTTTGTCTTGAATTAATCCATTCGTTTCACTATATTTAAAAAATGCTTCTTACTTCTCTTTTGTGATATTTAACTCTTGTGAAAAGCCTTTAGAGGGAGGATGACGAAGACAATACCATAATTTCACACAATATGCTTTTGAACAGACTATGTTGACGATGTGCATGCATTATTTCGATTCCTAAACAATGGAGATATAAGGAAGTTAATCCCTATGAAGTAGGAAGTCAACCCTTTTGAGCCTATGAAGTAGGAGTTTTCATTCTCACGCAAATTAAAACCCTTAATCATAACCTGGGGCAGGATAGTTCCTCGGTTAACTCAATAATGCCAGTTTTCATTTTTACACACAACTAATGAAGGTTCCCTGTAATCACTAAGTCTGACAGTCAATATCTAGAAAAGGTAAAGCTCACTATGTCAAAACCTATGAAGGAGACGTAGTAAAAATTGAGACATCCCGCTGACTCTAATCTTAAAACAAACAGTTCAGGCAAAAGGAAGGGATAACAAAGTCAAAAGAAAAACAGAGGTCATTACAAATCCTCAACAAAAAAAAAGATGATTGGATTTTCAAATAAACTGCTGTCAGTGTTACAATTCCAGACTCCTTTGGAGCCTCAATGCATAAGTTAACTGAACATAGGAATGAAGAACATCACGAAGGATGGGTTGGGTACAAATAAAATTTGAGCCTTTACCCATTGTTTCTTAAACCGTGAACCAGGTCACGTTACAACCCTTTAAAAGTCCTAACTGAAGCATGGTTAGTTCGAAAGCTCCTGACTCTTTTAGGGCTTACTATAAATCTTGAGTTAATATCACAGTTTTTACAAACATTGTTTTGCTAAAATAATTCTTTTTCAAAACTTCAAGATAGACATAAGAGTTGCATTTTGAATATCATTGTTTGCATATAACTAAGTGTTTGACAACAGAGAAGCTTACATGATGAACATTCAATAAACCAAAGTCCTCCCGACAGACAAAGTTTCTTCCTAGGCCTGACTCAGTTGGATCAAAGCCAATGTATACAAGAGGCATAGTCACTATCTTCCAATCAAGGGGCATGCCATGTTATTGTACAATTCATCTGGGGCAGTCATGTCAAGATTCAACAATGCTTAAATAGCCAGGGGAAGGTCTCCTCATCTGAATTTCCATAAATAACATTACCGAGTTCACAATGCCAAGGGCATGTTATTATGGGGCATCCCGTTTATTTCTCTTGAGGCAACTCCTTTCAAATAATTCCATTATGGGACAAATCATCCTCAGCTAGGAGCAACACTCTCTTTTCAAATCTAATCAGATCAATTTCAGTTGCAATCTCTTTAACCATTACCCAGGGTGTACACGATCCACCACACTCTGAAAACACATTCCTCTCATAACATTGCCTTGATACTGGATTTTCAACAGAAGCCATTGTGGAATTAAATTGTTTGTGCCAATAGTATCAAATGGTGTTAGTATCATGTCTTCAGCTTCAGTCATGATAATTACTAGAAAATTACTCGGGGAAGTCAAGAATATCAGAAATTCTGAAGCCATTGATTATTTTTAATGAATGTATGCTTTTGAATATGATTGATGTTTACCAAAATGCATAAAATTACAATAACAACATCTAGTAAGGACTATTGGAGGTAGGAATCCCCTGCAAAGTTCATATCCAATAGATCTTCATATATTCATCCCCACAGAGTGATCGTTACGGATTTATTTCAGCGAAGTATTCTAAGTAGTCTCTTGTACTTCCAACTCTACGAGATCCCCAAGCAGATTTCTCTCAAGCCTGATATCCTCCGAAGAATTCACACTTGGTCAGATAAGTCTCTCAAGGGAATTTCCGTCTCTTTTATTCTCAGTCAGGGTATTTAGGAATCTAATCTTTCAATAAAAAGTACGACAAACGGAAATCGAAAGATCCTGAGTACAATATTCTGAAACAAGACGGGAACTATGTCTTCATACTCCTCAATAGCAAATCGGGATTTATTTTCCCCAGCTAGCAGTTGTTACATGAAGCTACTAATGGGCTTCAACTACATAATTCGTACACACATCATTTACATCTTATCATGCCATACACATCCATAAGGAATACGACATTCTCATTCACATTAAGAACATCATGTAATACATGCATACATCAAATAATCTTGCATAAACTAACTTTTCCTTTTCAGGATAGTTCGCAATCAGATAAACATTACCAACTCCTTGAGACAGTTCAGAGACGATCTAAACGAAGATCTAGTGCTGATGCTTAGTGCATGATGCTTTTCTTTCCAGAGACAGTACGAAGACGATCTATACGAAGATCTAGTCCTGGTACTTACTGGCATTTTCCTGAGACAGTTTAGAGGAGATCTAAACAAAGATCTAGTGCTAATACTTAGTACATGATATTGTCCAGAAGCAATTCAGAGATAATATAAACGAAGATTTAGTTCTGATGCTTAATTCAAGATATTGTTCAAGAGACAGTTCAGAGACGATCTAAACGAAGATCTAATGCTGATACTTAGTGCAGGATATTTTCCAAAAGCAATTCAGAGATAATCTAAACAAAGATTTAGTCCTGATGCTTAATTCAAGATATTTTCCAAGAGACACTTCAGAGACGATCTAAACGAAGATCTAAAGCTAATACTTAATGCAGGATAATGTCCAGAAGCAATTCAGAGATAATATAAACAAATATTTAGTTCGTATGCTTAATTCAAGATCTTGTCCTAGAGACAATTTATAGACGATCTAAACGAAGATCTAGTGTTGATACTTAGTGCAAGAAATTTTACAGAAGCAATTCAGAGATATTCTAAACGAATATTTAGTTCTGATGCTTAATTAAAGATATTGTCCTAGAGACAGTTCAGAGACGATCTAAACGACGATCTAACGCTGATACTTAGTGCATGATATTGTCCAGAAGCAATTCAGAGATAATCGAAACGAAGATTTAATTCTGATGCTTAATTAAAGAAATTGTCCTTGAGACAGTTCAGAGACGATCTAAACGAAGATCTAGTGCTTATACTTAGTGCATAATACTTTCCAGAACCAGTTCGGAGATAATCAAGACAAAGATTTATTTCTGATACTTAACTCAAGATATTTTCCTAGAGACACTTCAAAGACGATCGAGACGAAGATCTAGTGCTGATACTTAGTTCAAAGTATCTTTCCCCCCAGAGACAATTCAGAGATGATCTAAATGAAGATCTAGTGTTGATGCTTAGTTCAGATATGTTACAGAGACAGTTCAGAGATGGTCGAGACGAAGATCTAATTCTGATACTTAGTGCAGTAACAACATTCCGATAAATTCAAACGTAGACACATTCTGACGCTCCTACCCATTGATATTTGGGATGGAATCCATAATCCCATCTCCGAATACTCCGAATGGCATCTTTAAGCCCATTCAAGCAATACAATCAACCAACAATATTACTTTGCGCACCGGTGAGTGCAAATTTTTGGGCTTAAGTGTTCAATCCTCTTCCACCTTCAAGTCACGAATGGCGTACATGCCAATCTAACTCCCCAGGTTTCAGAAAATTGAACAGGGGAAGCTATTTTACCCCAAAATTTTTCCTCCCATATTCAAGATAATGTGTCTCAATAAGTCTCTTAATAGTCACAAGATTCACAATTGCTCAAAAGGATTTAAGGTTTCATCAAACAAAGCCTCCTCCTAAGCAATGGATCTTAAATTAGAGTTTTGAGTTTCCCAAAGAAAATTGGACTTCTAAAAGCCTCAAGTGGACTTCATGTACCCTACATACTCCAGAGAATCCTCATACCAAGTTTCAAGACTTGCCCTACAAGTTTGGTCAGTCAGATGCTCAGATACCCAAAAATCAGTTAACTTGGTCGAAAAGTCAAATGTGGCAACATATAGTCAAACTTCAAGATTTTTGGTTAATATCAAGATTATGAGGTTAAATTTATAATTTTATCAAGGGTCGATCATGATTCGTCAAGAAAACGTCAGAATCATCAAGAATCAGGAGTTACTAAATTAGGGTTTTGTGTAGGAAAAGTCAATTGTACTTTGACCAGCCATAACTTTCACATACCACATAAATAATTTCCCATCCAAAGCTCATTCTTAAGGAAATTAAATTCTCTATAACTTTGTGTATCACAAGCCAAGGCCAAAAATGCTTCATATGAAAGATATGAGCCAAGACATTACAGGTCCTTTTAAAAGTCAACAAAAAGTCAACTTTTTTCAAAAGCTCATAACTTAAAAATGGAAGATCAAATGGACATGGTACCAAAAGGAATATTTAGAGGACACTCTAAGCTTTCCAAAAAGTCATAGAACACATACATGGGATAAAAATTGAGAGAATTATGCATTGTTGAGGTTGGACAATTTTGAGGAGGTGTATGAAGCAAAAAAGGCCAAAACTCAAGTTTCTTCCAAATGGGCCCATATTTTTCCAACCCAAACTCAATTATAAGATCATGCACGATCCATAGATCATAATATCTGATTTTTTTTATATTTATTTTATATTATATTGGATTTATTTTATTTAAATTCAATTTTAATTAAGATAAATATTGAAAAATCAAATATTTGATCCTATGTCTATTTTGAGATCAAATATTTGATGTTTATGATGATTGTAATTGTCCAAATTCATGCAAGACCAAAATATTATGATTTCAACTAATTTTTTGACCAAATTGGAAACATATTTTCTTCATCCTCAAGTAACCTCTCAATCCATCACAAAAGCACAAAATCTGAACTAAATTACTCCATCTATAAATACTTATCATCTCCACAAGTTAAGAGGACAAATTTTTTGATCAAAGAGAGCATACAAAACTTCAAAAAGCTCAAGGGTAAGTTGGATTCGGTTTTAGGATTGCAGCCATTCTCAAGGAGGTTTGAAGGTCCAAGAACATGCCTTAGACTCTTCTGAAGGCATACCAATCATCACATTGCTCCAAAACCTCATTAAACGCCATAACTGAATTTGCTTTTTTTGTTTTTTTTTCAATTTTTCAATTTCTTATTTATACATATGATACATCTAATCTCTTTGTATATTTGTGTTTTGTATGATGTGAGCAAGTTATCTGGGCGATCGATTGAAGTTTAAGGCATCGTGGAGAACTAAACTGTTGGTTAATCTGCTGTAATCCGTTTCTGCCAATACTTTGAAGGCTGCAGTAGTGATAAGAATTCCAGTTTGACAGGTAAGTCAGGTAAGTGCCACTGTTTCGATTTACTCCGAATTTTTTTCCAGAAGTTCAGAAAAAAAATCGAAGAACAATACTCTTTTAGAATATAATTCTAAAATATTTCGACCCTCAAAATCGCAAATTCCTCTTTTTTTCTATTTTATTTATTTTCTTTTTCCATATTTTCAAAAAAAATCTGAAAAATATTGTGCTCTCTTTATTTGATTTTATTAGATTTTTAGCATCGTTTTAATATTTTTTAGATTTTATTTTAATCGCTTTTCTTATTTTCCATTATTTTAAAATCTGCAATGATTTATCTGACTCTGTTTATTTTATTTTTATTCTTCTAATAGCATGATAAAAAACATATCCTCCTCTCATCTCAAATACTCAATATTCTTCCGATCTTTTTGTTTCGATTATTTTACAATTTCTAAAGATAATGTAACTGCTAAAGCCTTGTAATAGTTTAGGTTTATTTTTCGCACTTTAATTTCTGCAATCCCCTTAAAGAAAAATGTACCCTCTCCCCATGATGTAATAGTCTAGGACCTTTACTTTATGCTTTTTATTTTCTGCAAAAAATATAAATTGCGTGGTTAGTAAATTAGGGTGTGCAAAGACTTGTATGCTTAATTAATTGGACTTAGCCAATTAAATATCCAAGATAAATATATGAAATTAAAATTCACACATGTAAGTCGATCGTTTTACGATTGTGTAACACCCCAAATTTGCCCTCTCTTTTTCATTGCATTTAGCATATCATTTGCATACGTGTCACAATATCATTAGCATAGAAAAATGAAGCGTGACATTCATTGTTGACGCATAGCATAGAGCCTGGCAGTGATCGCTTCAGATGTTGTGTTTCAGTTATATTTCGGTTCAGATGAAAGTTTGACCTATTCTTGGTCAAACTATCAAGAGATTTCTTTAACTGCAATTTATCTGTGCCTGGAGTTATTTTCAGGCGACGTGTTTCAAAGTCGAGTTGTATTGTGAGCGAAAATCATCAATTTACCAGGCAGTGGTTTATGTGATGGTTTTGGATCCAAAGGTTCAGGCTTATTATGATTATATGTTCAGATGTGTGCATCTACATATTTATTTTCTCGGAGAACGATTCAGACTAATTTGAGATGATTCGGCCAAATACTCAGGGGATGATTTATCCAGATGATTGTTGTTTCACTTGCGAATTGCTTAATAATCAGTGGGTTTTGTGGAAGCAGTGCAAGTTTGGTTTTGGGTTGAAAAATCAAGGTTTCATTGTTGAATGATAGTCGGGTCATTTATCCATTTCCTTATTCATGTTCTATCCATTCGTCCATATTTTTCTCGATTATCTGATACCCATATCCATGATCCATTTTTGATTAAAACCACTTCCAATTATTATCATATATAATCCATTTTCAATTTTCAATTTTTTTCCATCTAATATTACTAAATCTTTTTTTAAATTCATATTACATTTTAGGAATTTTTATATCCATCATCTTTCCTATTTTGTAAGAAATATCACTGTGACTCAATCAGCCTAATATCATGTATACACTGCAGCCCACTTGCCCAAGGTCACGTATTATTGCATTGCAGCAACTTCAATTTGATTCACACAAGCCACATAGGTCTAGCACAACACATATCATACAAGATATCCAAAACACAGAGAAGTGTAAAGAAAAACGCAGGTGAAACAAAACCCATGAGGCAGAAATTAAAAAAAAAAGAGAATTCACACAAGAGGAATCTGATAACAGAATTCTATGATGAAAAAATGAAAAAAAGAGTTCAAGCTAAAAAAAGTGGAGAATCAAGAACAAACGAAGAAAAATTGAAAAAACTGAATTGAAACTTTTCTCTATCATAAAAATCATAACCGCTTTATCATCATCTTCATTGAAATTCAACATCACTCTTCATCGCAAAAAACAAAATATCCATCTTCTTCATCTTGAATAAACAGAAAATCCGAACTCATCATCAATCATCGATCTCTCTCATGTTCTTCAATATTGTTCATCACCATATTGAAATTCTAAAAACCTCCATCTATAATCAATCTCGTTTAAATGCCATAACCGATTGCATCATCTTCATCAAGCATTGCCACCTTCAATCAACTCTCTGCGACATTTTCTTTGTCAACCTCACGTCATCATCGTCTGCATCAATCGACGACATATTCATCGCTCTTCAAACTGAAGCAACAACACATCGTCGTTCTTCATCACATCACCATAGCAACAGCTTCCTCATTTTCATCACACTTGCATCAATCGGAACGCACAAAATATAAGCGGATCGAAGACGTATTCGAGGATTCACCTTAAGTGTCGTCGTCTTTAATTCACAGGTATGTGATTCCAAACTTGTGTATGTTGTATTGCGCGTGATGCGATCTTTTATGGTTGTATTCCCATTTGATCTTTTACGGTTGTGTTATTGATTTGCTTCCGTGGATTTTTGATCTGGTTGTTTCAGAGTTCTTTTTAGGAGAAAACAACCTCGATTTTGTTTTTAGAAGAGGAAGTAGGCTAGAGTTTGTGTTATTGATTTGGTGTTTAAAGGTGGTTCTCTGATGAAGGCTAGGCGCCGGCGGTTTAGGTTTAGGAAGAAGAAGGTGTGCAGCGGTGAGGAAGATGAAGGTCATCGCAGGAAGAGGGAGAGTTTGTGCATTTGTGGTGTTTGTTTTTCTTTTTTTTCATTTATTTATATTAAGAGTAGATATTAAAGAGAAATAAAGGTTGATTTCGATGAGGTTATTGGATAGTCATGGCAGATTTTCTTTGATTTTCATCCATACCAGTAGTGACACTTGTCACCGTCCGGTAGGATACCTCTGATTCAATTCAGTGCATGCAGGACCGTCCCAATAACCATGCTCCCTCACTCCAGCACCAGGCGATTTGAATACCTTTTGGAGTCCTCAGATCTCGCGGTCCACATCAAGTTAACCAGTTGACCGCCTGCCTACCATACTCCCTCAACCTCTTGCACATTCGGGCCTCACAATTCTTTGCTTTTCGCACCCTCCCCTGTGCCTAGCACACGGATTTTAGCTATTTTATTACTATTTCGCACCCCCTCCTTTTTGGTCTTTGTTTTTTAATTTCTTTTTACATAGTTTACTTTTAATTCATAAAAAATATAAAAACACCTTAGAAAATTCCCCAAAAAATATTTTAACATCTTAACTCATTTTAGAATTTTTCCATGCTTTTATTTTCTGAATTCATTGATTTTTTATTTTTATTTCGAATTTCCATTTAATTCCTTTCTCATTTAATTTCCATAAGAACACCTTAACTTGTAGAATTTATTTCACCCACCTCAAGTAATATATTGACTCTATTTTCTTGCATCTCTTTAAAGACTCAGAAAAGCTCCTAAAAATATTTTTTTCATATTTTTAAATTCATTTTATCCATAGTTTTAGGAGTTGTGTTTGTGCGATCTCTTTAGTTGTTCTTAAGCGACTTTGTGCGACCGTTTGGTGGAGTTTTTTTGTGAATTTTGGAGAACCATTTTGACACATTGTTTGCTACTGGTTATTGACTTTAAATATTTAATTTCTTAATTTTCTCATAAGAGTTTCTATTTGTTTGGTGTCTTGCTTCTTAGGTAGCTTTTCGTGCCTCTTTCTCCCCTCTTTCTAACATAGTTTGAGGAAGACATTTATGCCATCCTATTAGGTTTGCTTGGTAGTTGTTTTAGGTCACCTATAGGTTTTAGGTTCTGAATTTTTGATTGGTTTGGTTTGTGACCTTCGTATTTGGTTTGCGTATTGTTTGAATATTCTTATTTTCATCTTATGCTTATGTGGTTCACTAACCTTTGTTTTGTAAGGGGTTATGGTAAGTCATGTGTGCGGGAGGGAATCCCACATACAATGTTCTTCCTTCATCTCTTTCTACTTTCAAGTTGTGATTGCCTTAGCCTTATGCTTTGCTTGTTTAACTTCATCACTTCCCTTTTAGAAGCAACTTAACTTCTTTAGAGAAGTAAGTTATCTTTTATATCCTTCTTCTTCTTTCTTTTCTTTCCTTCTTCTACATTAGGATAGAATTAAACCATACTAACCTAGGTATTCCATGCATGATAACATTAGGATTAGTCTTCCCCATTAATCTTTTTACCTTTAAGATCCTTTTGGTTCTCTCTTTCTCATCTTCAAACAAAACCTAAAAAACACTTAATAAAGGGTTGAAATAGTCTCTTGTGTATAGCCTTATTCTATGGGGCACTTGTAGTCTTCCCATCTTGGGATAGTACAAGCTTGTCTAGCATGATGTACAAGTTTGATCATGAGACTATTTTCATAAACAAAATCATAAAAGATACTTCTACACAAAAGGTACAAAACACTTAATAAATTCAACAAATTAGTGAGCTTAGGCCCTAATTTTTGGAACCAAGTTTTGGGGATCTTCTCCTTAATTGGGTGTGCTTGTTCTATTATTCCATCTTAGAATGTAGTAGAAAATGCACATTCCATGGAAACGGGCTTGAATTCACTTCCTTATGCCACACTCATAAAAAACTCATAAAAGAACACTAGAAAAAGAATAATTGTCTCTCCTTCGGGACTTCTTTCCTCATCCCACTCACTCGTTACGTACGAACTTGCTCCTACTTTTCACTTTGCAAGACAATTACACACTCGTCGTCCGAGCCTGCAACACCTGAGCATTGACATAAGCAGTTCAAGCTTAAAACACAAGCAATTTTTCCACCCCTAGTTAGGATAACTATGGCGACTTTGATCCTCATGTCCATATGAGGTACATAGGCAGCGAGGTAGGGCTCGTTCGAGCACTCTTTTATTTTCCCTACATTTTTCCCATTTATTTTCTTTTCTTATCCAATTCAGTTCCTTTTTTTGGAGCAGCTTTCATTTCTTCACCCTTTGAAACTTTTTGTTTGCAAGCATGCATCCCGTCGGGTACAGCGGACGATCTGGGGTGCTAATACCTTCTCAGGTCGTAACCGACTCCCGAACCCATGTTCTTTGGTTCGCAGGACCTTTGTCCTTCCTTTTCTTTTCTTCGGTTTGTGCACCATTACCTTTCCCATTCCTTTGGGATAAAAATGCATGGTTGGCGACTCTACCTCTTCCGCTCCACTTTCGCATTTGTACTAGGATGGAAATCTAGGGAGAGACAGCTGGAGACTATGTCGGGGATCGAACCCAGAATCTCTGGTTTCCCCTTGAGTGTCTCTCCTAGCGCTTGCGTGTTTATGTTTCATTGGATGTTGATTGTTTGATGTTGCGTGTTTATTTTACTATTATTTATTTATAGTTTTATTTACAGCTTTATTTACATCTTTATTTACAGTTTTCAGTTTTTATTTTCATGCATCATATATATTATACTGGACTGTCTGGACTGGATTTTTTCTGTTTGGTAGGACTTGGGTGATATTGTTACTGAGAGATGAGCTCATTACCAAGGCTTGAGTGCACCTTAGGACTTAGAGTGGTTCCATTTTGGCCTCATGAGATCTTGTCATGGGGGGTAGTAGTGAGTTCCACGCCCAGATTTGCGACCGTCTTGGAAATGTCTTGATTTAAGGATCTTCCCTTCTCATTTCACGACCTTGATAGTTATATGTAGCTGGGGACCAATCATTGAGAACCTTTGTGGAAACATCCCTCTCCAGTGGTGACAGTGGCAGACCACGTTATGTGGCAAACCCATTCGCACCTGAGGGCCCACTGGGAACTCGCATAGGATGGCCTGGTTCTCTTATAGGAACTCAGTCAAAGCATCTAGTCGTATGACGATAGTACTGTATCCCACGGGCTGAATGTACTATTGTTTCTTGATTTCAGCGCTCGAAGCTGGGAACTTATAAGGGATGCTTGTTTTTACTGTACTCAGAGGACCTTTGAGGTTTCAGACACTTGGTTCTTGGTCCTATATCCAAACAGATTCTAGTCCCTGATCATGTTCCAGTTGCATCCATGACATCATATCATCCTCGCATACATGTTACGTTATTTCTAGGGACCCCATTCCTGAATCATGTTGTTGAATTTTTCTTGTGTAGAAAAATATGAATTAAAATAGATCGAGTCTTAGGAAATAAACAAACATGGCATTTGCATACATCCTTGCATTTGTGACAGGTATTCATAGACATTCTTATCCTGACTTGGTCTTTCTTCAGAATGGCCAACGTGAACCAGGACTCTCAGGGTACAGACTTGGAACAACTCCGAGCGGAGGTAGATGAAGTGAAGACCCAGATGGGGCAATTCATGGCAGAGGTACAAGTGTTGTCACATGGCCAGAGGTTCTTGAAAGAAGAGTTTGGCATGATGAAAACTCAGATGAAGCTGCTGACAGGGATAATGAATGCCTTGCTAAAGAAAGAAAATGGTCAGGCGTATGCTTCAAGAGTTGTCAGAGGGACTTACGCCACAGTTTGAGTCTCCTCACTAGCAGTCACCAACTGGCTTTCTAGAAGAGCCCAGAACAGAGATTAATCTCTCCATGCCTGATCCAGATGAGATGAATGGTCCTATTCCAGTTGTGGCCAAAGAAGGGAGCACTTTCTTTCCATATCAAGGATCTTCCTCAGCTCCTACACCTTGGTTTCCCTAAGAAAGATTTCAGCAGATGTCGGGTGTATCTCCTCCAGTGGCAGCAACCCGCTCTTGACAGAAATGAGAGGGTTATTGATCCTGTACCTGTGTCTTTTGCTGAGTTGTGCCCACAGTTGCTCGAAATGGGATTGATTAAGAGTCGCGAGTTATCTCCTCCTACTGGTGAACTTCCCCAAGGTTGGAATCCCTATGCCTACTGTGTTTTTCACTCTGGAGCTCAAGGACATGATGTCAATGACTGCAGGGCATTCATGCATCATTTGCAAGACTTGGTTGACGAAGGATTAATTAACTTTAGGCCAATTGATTTGAAAGTGTCACAAGTTAGGGTGCATGTGAACACTGAAGAGGTGGTCAAGTTTTATTCTTCTAGAGTCGTTACTCAGGCTGAGTCTTCAAAGAGATTACAACAACAATCTTCTGTGGTTCCTCGTCCAAATCTGGGTAAGAAAGTGCAGTGGCCTGCTAGGTGCTCAAAGCAAAATCAGCAACAGACTGCTCAACCACAACGAATGCCTTATCCATAAAGAGTTTCACAAGCTGATTGTGTTCTGGATCCCATCTCAATAACCTACAGTGCCATGTTGCGACAATTGTTGAGGTTTGATCTGATCAAGTTACGGACTTTGACACCACCGGTAGCGAATCCTCCAAAGGGATACGATGAAAATGCATGTTGTGAGTTTCACTCAAGTTCCCTGGGGCATGCAACAGAAGAATGCAGTGCTTTACAATGGAATTTTCAAGATCTGATCGACTTGAAGGTCATCACACCAAATGGTCAGCTAGGGAGGCAGAGATTTCTGGACTAGAATTGATGCTTGTAGGCTTTCGCTCTTTCATGTATCTGGTTACCCTCAGGCTTGTTGAGGGAACCCTTGTTGTTGTACTTATTTGTGTTTGTTTTCAGTACCTTGTATGACTTTTCTCTTGCGAGCCTTTCCTTGTTATATGTTTGGATTTCTGAGGCAGTGGTTTCCTTATTCATGCATTAAAACTTGGTCACATGATGATTTTTATACTGGATCTTGCTTGCAAGGTTTCTTCTGAGAGTGTTCTCTCATTGGTTGTGTTTATGGGAATTTTCATAATATAACATCTTGCATACCATATTATTCTATCTTTTTTTTTCAGGTACCCTGGCAATTTCTCATCTATATTCCATTTCAGGCAATAATGTTGGGATTTATTTTCGCCAATCAAGGCATGCAGAGCTAGGATGGCAGATCAAGTACAAGCTAAGCTCGTAGAATTGAAGACTCGTTTGGAGCAATTTATGACCCTGATGACAGGGATGGCTCAGAGGCAAGACCAATTAAGGTTGATGGTCGAGCGGCCAGAAAATGAGATTCATGAAGATGGCAATCAGAGAAACCATAATGGAGCTCCAGGCGGAGACAATGACCGTAACGTTGGTTACATGGATGGTCAAGAAGATTAGTTCACTTTGATTGATGATGAGATGGATCAACCTAATGCTGTTATGGATCGTCATTTTGACGAGCTTGCTGAGAAAATAGAGGCCATTAAATCTTAGAACTCTCTAGGTCTTGATGTTGCGGATTTAAGGTTAGTTCCTGGAGTGAAAGTTCCTCAAAAATTCAAGCCTCCTACTTTTGAAAAGTACAACGACAAATCTTGTCTGAAAACTCACATCCAGTCTTACTTCGGGAAGATCTCTGCTCACACTGATGATGAAAAGTTATGGATGTTTTACTTCCAAGACAACCTATATGGGGCGTCTTTGGATTGGTATATGGGTCTGAACAAGACTATTGTCAGAAGCTGGAAGGACTTGGCTAAAGCTTTTGTGAAACAATACCAATTTAATCTTGACATGGTGCCTAACTGCATTCAACTCAAGAGTCTGTCTCAGAAGAAGTCTGAAAGTTTCAAAGAGTGTGCTCAGAGATGGCGAGAAATGGCCGCCCAAGTGCAACCTCCTCTGCTTGAGAGGAAATGACAGACATATTCATGGGCACTTTGCATGGTGTGTTTCTGGATCGTTTAGCTTCTTGTCCGTCTACTGGATTTGCTGATATTGTGATCCCCGACGAGCGAGTTGAGAGTTTGCTAAAGCTTGGAAAGATTCAAGATTATAGTGCGTCAGGTTCAGGCACTAAGAATCCATTTGCCAATGGTCAGAGCAAGAATGAAGGGGAAGTTGGGGAGACATTTCGTCAACGTGGAAAAGGTAGAGGATATCATCCACGCCATTACCAAGCAGCTTCTGTGGCTATGACCCCAAATAATCAGCCGAGGCATCAGACACGACAAAGGAATCCCCAACAGGTTCAATGTCAGCAAAGGAGAGAATTAGTTCTTGAACCTCTACCAATGTCTTATACTGATATACTTCAGCATCTGCTTCAACTAAAGTTGATTGAGCGCCGAAAGATATTCCCACCTCCTTATCCATTGTCAGAGGGATGGGATGCCAATGCCCATTGTGATTTCCATTATGGGGCACCAGGACACCATATTGATGGATGTAAATATTTTCATCATAAGGTACAAGATTTGATTGATTCAAAAGCTTTCAATTTCGCTCCATACAGATGAAGAGGAAGGCATTGTCTTGATCATAGTTTGTAAAAAAAGAACTAAGATAATAAAGCCATAAGTATCAATAATGGCAATTTGTTGTTTTCTTCATTGCATTTTCATCCTTATTAAGACGAACTACGTCACTATGATTCTTCATTGGTCCTGGGTCAATGGAGATATGTAGGCAGAAGATCATCAGGTCTTTGCGAGCAACCTTAGGTGTCAACCTTATGTGGCAATTTCATCTCAGTGTCACTCTTTCCTTCAAACGTCTTGTGTCAGAGGCTTAAGGTCAGATTAATTGGGAATGAAGTATGGTTTTGGGCACGTGGCCATTTTATTGAAAACTACAAACCCCATCAGGAAAAGGCTGCTGACTACTGAAAGTATTCAAGATTAACAGGTCCAGACGGAGTCAAGTCTCCTCAACAATGGAATTTCTCAGTTTCTTTACTGTATTTTCATGTGTAGCTTTATATGTTTGTTTGAACATTTGTATGCATGCATGAAGTTTGTTTGTTCTTGAATGTTAATTAATGAAATGCACATGTTTTTCTTGAAGTAATTCATTTGTATTTTACTTATAATTTTGTGTGTGCATTGCAATACCAATTGTTGTTCTTAAACTCTTTGATGGAGGATGACGGGAAAAAAACGCAAAAATCCAAGTGGATGCTCTTGAATAAGACCCTGTTGATGATGTACATGCTTTGTTTCAAATCCCAAACACCGGAGATATAAGAGAGATAAACCCTCGCTAACCCTTTGAGCCTTGAAGTCAGAGCTTCTTTTTAAATGAAAAAAAACCCTAATACTCAACCTGGGGCAGGGTAGGTGTCAGCTAGTTGGACTAAGCGTTCATACTTTCATAGAGGGGTGTATCCGAGGATCCATTACCTTTCACTGTATCAAATAAAGAGGTCCAAAGACCGAAAACCACAACGGTTATCCTTTATGAACTGAAATTGAGACAGTCACAACCCTGTCAAAGCAATCAAGACAAACAGTGTCACACGATTTGTTCAAAAGAATTAAATTGAAAAAAAGAAATGAATAAGCCCGCTAAGTTGAAACTTGAAAACAAGTGACTTAGGCAAAAATTAGGGCATCCCGTTGGACTCCAATTGCAAAATATTGAAAAGGGATCAGTCCAGGCAAAAGTTAGGGATAAGCAAAAGAAACGCAAAAGCGAAAAGTGGAAAGGATTACACAAGAATGATCCTCAAGGAAAAACAAGTCGTGTGACACAGACACAAAATACAATAGGGGTGACTGTTACTACAACAACCTCAGTAGTGCTTAAACTGTTAGTAGCAATGGTTCCTCAACCATCACGAAAACCTTAGGAAAGGTGAGTATTTGTGAAAGCTAGCTGAATTTAGGAATGGAAGGACATCACGAAAGGGGGTGGGTATAAATCAAACTTTGAGCCTATATCATTT
Source organism: Lathyrus aphaca (assembly GCA_963966055.1). Lineage (NCBI taxonomy): Eukaryota > Viridiplantae > Streptophyta > Magnoliopsida > Fabales > Fabaceae > Lathyrus > Lathyrus aphaca. The sequence continues at coordinate 383,305,182 of OZ014521.1, forward strand.
ATTTCTATAACCGTGAACCAGGCCACAATACAACCCTTGAAATTCCTAATTGAAACAGGGTTAATTCGAGAGCGTGCTACCACGAGGAAACGTTCCTGACTCCTATGAGTTGTGCTAAAAGAGCTTTGTTGGTATTGCATGTGCATGCTCTCATTCAAAAAAATCAGTGTCGTATCTCAACCAGTGATTCTATCACCAAGGTTTGCGATATCTTTTGCAATTAGAACTTCCAGATTAACATGTGTGTTGCATTAGAATTTTCATACTCAGAATAAAAAAAATTCTGCTTGCATACATTTGTTTGGCATCAAAGAAGTTCACATGAGGAATTTCAGTCCAGAAGCTTAAATCTTGCCAGGTTGAAGAGTTTGAAACTTCTGAAGGACAATCAGGTCGAAGTGCACTTTTTCCGAGAAACTACTATGAGATAAAGATTCTTCTAACCAGTTCGATCAGATGCAGCCAATTCGGGTTAATCATATTGAGAAAATATCTCACAGTTCAGCCAGCCTGGGGCAATTACTTCGAGATTTAAATCTCTCGAAGAGCAATTATTCTGAGTATTTCTTCAGAGCACAGTTAATCAGAGGAAGTTACTTTAAGGCTCATATTGGGGCAGGTCACTCTCAAGAGTAGATAAAGTCAGTCTTTGCATGCCATTATCCAGCTTATCCTTGATGCAGGACACTGGGCAGAATATCTCACAAAGAAGAGAGAAGGTGTGTGAGCCTTCTTCAATCAAATTCCGTTGTAGACCAGGAGGTCTGGATCAATTATTTTAAGAATCGTTGAATCTCTCCAAGAGTTTGAAGATGCCAAGTCTTCTGTAAAATCCTCTTGAGGGGACATTTGAACAATCAACTAGTACAGGAAGAAAGATGTTACCAGAACATATTCCCCGAGTAGCTTAGTCTCCCCAGCAAGAGACACTTTTGTAGATTCAGAGTACGCCTAAGGGGGGGGGGGGTGAATTAGGTGTTATAAAATTTTCTCGATTATTTTCTTGATGGATGGATTTTTCTCTTTTACTTGTTTATGGTAAGAAAGCGATAAAGCATGAAATAAAAGAGACACATCAATTAATCTTGGTTCCCTTCACAGTCCGAAGGTACATCCAGTCCCTTTTCCAACACGAAAGAGATTTTCCACTAGTTTTTTAGATCGTTCAACCTATCACACCATCAACTGGTGAGGCCTACTTTCTAAACAACTAAACATAACCTAATGTGCAAGAACAATCCTCTTGCAAGCACTATCCCTTGTATCCAACAATCCTGGATCACAAGTCACAATAGAAAACTTTTATAATTCTTTGTTATTTTGAGAGTAACACAATATGTGATATCAATACAAGATTGATCTTCTCCTTTGATCAAAATCCACTTCTCAATTTCAATACAAGTGTTCAACTTATGAATATGAAATGTTATGAATCAATATGAACACTTTTGAATGTTTGAAAAATATATGAAAATAAGTGAATTTGATTAAGTGATATTTTATGAAAAATTATAGGAGGTGTTTTTGAATTTAAAAAATTCATAATATATAATAGTCAAAACACCTTTTCAAAAAAGTATATAAGAAAATTATGAAAAATAAATATTTGAAAAGGTATAACTAAAAGAAAAAATTTGAATTTTAAAAAGAAATAATTTTTTCAAAAACATTCAGTGTTAACCGGATAACCAAATGGTTAACCAGTTAACGCATGTAAAACGTTAACACAGAATTCAAATTTTGAGGCCGTTAACCGGTTAACACTGTTAAAAAACAAAAAAAAACATTAATTTTTAAAAGTGTTAAACCAGTTTAGAAACATTTCAAAGTTTGTATGCATCATGATAAAATATGATATGATAACTTGATCACTTGTATATCAATCTTAAAGAGATTTGATGTATACCTCAACACATGCGTCCAAGTCTTAAAATAAAACAAATGTGCATATGAAGCTTGATCATAATTCCAAAAGCTTGTTGCTTGATCATGTTGGAAGCTCTTAACTTTTTGCAAGTATGAAGTGCATGAGTCGTGTTGTCTTCATCAAAATCCTTGAGGTTGAAGACATGCTTCTATATTCTCCCCCTTTTTGATGATGACAACCAAAAATTCTGCTAGAGCTTTGATCGATGTTTCTCTAAAAAGATCATCCCCCTAAGGATAGCAACTCCCCCTAAATAATAGCGACAGGAGCAAAAGAAATTCTGCATTGAGAGGTATTAGAGAAACAAAGCCTTCTCCCCCTTTGGCATTAGCAAAAAGGAAGAGACTAACAAGCATAAATATGAAAAATCACCAAACAAGCATCAAATAGAAATACTCATTAAGTAAACATACAAGTCGAACACACATATAAGCATAAACATAATTCAAAATAACCAACAAGTGTACGAACATAATGCGAAACTTAATACATGGAAACCAAAATTGCCTAATTAACTTAGGACTTATATTTGAAACACCAAAACATTAACTAGGCTTAAAACAACATAAGAAACATAGTAAAAAAAACAACATAGAAACATGGTCCTCAAACCTCATCCGACACATCCTCATCATCTTCTTCCTCCTCTTCGCTACCATCCTCACCCTCATCAACAAACTCGGTGGTGTTTCGGGAGCTTAAAACTAAGTTCCTAAAGCTTTTGAAGGCACATATGGTTTCATGATGGTTTGACATGATGGTAGCATAAAGAAAGTCATTTGTGATACCGGTTTCCGGAATAGGTGGGATGGAAGTGGAGGATTCGTTGTCATACTTGTAGGTTCCATCATTGCATTGAATTATGCCGGTGTTTTTGATGATAGTGACTCCATTAATCTCATTAGCCGTTGTAGACATAGCAATAAAAGGCTCTCTACCGATTTCCATATCGGTAATTTCCAAGATTCTTGAAATGAGGCGGCCATATGGTAGTCTTGTCTTTAGTGAAAGCTATTGCTTCAGATGATACATCATAGTAGGAAGCCAATTCACTCTAATCTTGTTCTTGACAATAAACAGTACTTGCATTTCCAAATCATTGATCTGAGACAAGTTGGAATCCTTGGGCAGCAAAACATGACAGATAATATAGTGTAGCATCCGATCATCCACATATAAATTCTTAGCATAACAGAGTACCCGAGAGGTACGTTGGCCGGACACCACAGCTGCCTTTGGAAACCTACAAATCTGATAATAGTATTCCATTTTGTCATAGCCAGCCCATTTTCCTTCAACATGGTTTACCCCTTTTCAGAGAAAAACACCCGAATATGGGATAGACAAAGAAGCTGCAAGAGTACCTAAGTCAACTCCAATCTCACAGTCTCTCGCAACAGCAAACAATTGGTGTTTCTCCTCATCATCACAGTTGAGGGACATGTTGTTCATAAAATATTTAACCAAATCCGGATACACTTTTCCGTTATTGGTAATAAAGTCAAGCATCCCCTGATATTCTAACATAGTCGAAAACTTAAAGGTTTCAAAGGATTTCAGGTTGACATACTTACCCTTAAGAAGATGGCGAACCCGGACACGAAAATCCATTCTTCGCTTCTTGGTAGATTCCATGGGCATTTCTTCTTCACTGCTTGATTTTGACACTGACACTGGAGCCTTTCCTTCTCTAGGAGCCATTGAAGACAAACTGGAGCTTTTAGGGTTTAGGGTTGGAAGATGTATTTTCGGATTAGGGTTTGTGGGAGTGGAGAGTGAAGTTTAGAAAGTAGAGTTTATAATGAGATTTTTAGTGGAGTGGGTTTTAATGGAGTATTGATGGTTTTGGAGAAGAGAGTTTGATTATGAGATAATGGTGTTTTATGGTGAGTCAAAGTAGGAGGAAATTAGTTATGAGGTGTTGGAAAGAGGTACCATGAACCATTTAACTCACACACATATACCACCAAAAGACACAAAAGGAGAAAACAAAACAAATTTTTTTTGACAGACACGTGACCTCAGAACTACTGTCTGGGAAGCGTTAACCGGTTAACCGACCCGTTAACCGGTTAACGGGCTAAAAATTTCAAAAAAAAATTAAAATACAGCAGCAGATTTTAGGCTATGTGGAAAAAAAAATTTGACAAAATTTTTTTTACAAAGTGTTGGCATATATCACAACACAACTTTTGATCAAAAAATATTTAAAAAAAGATACTTTTCGGATAACCGAAAGAGTGAAAGATCAAAAACGGAGAAAAGTGAGTGCTAGCCTTTTGTAACACAAAGTGAACAAAAAAACATATATTATGCAACTAATACATACAACAAGCAATTTTTAATTTAAGGTTATATGTCACCTTCATTGAGAATACCAAGTTCTCGTTGAATCTTGAAGAATTGCTCCTTAGCCAATGGTTTAGTGAATATATCAGCAAGTTGATTGTGTGTATCCACGAATGTAACATCTACATCTCCGTTTAGTACATGATCTCAAAGGAAGTGATGTCGGATATCTATATACTTTGTTCTTGAATGCATTACCGGGTTCTTCGTGATATTGATGGCACTTGTGTTGTCACATCGGAGAGGGATACAACTAAGATCTATACCGAAATCAAGGAGTTGTTGTTTAAGCCACAAGTTTTGAGCACAACAACTTCCTACTGCGATGTACTTCGCTTCGGCCGTGCTAAGTGCATAACATGCTTGCTTCTTACATGCCCATGACACTAGTGCATTCTGTCGCTCCCACCAAATGACACGGGGCCAGATAGGGTACAGACGCGAACGATCGGCGAAAGGGATGAGAACACACAGGGGTGAACTCAGAAGACAAGAGTCGCCAGCTAGGCATTTTTATCCCGAAGGAAAGGTAGTGCTGCATAGACCTAAGAAAAGATGGATAAGACCGTTGCGAACCAGAGAGTTTGAGAAAGGGGGTTGGTTACAACCTGGGAAGGTATTAGCACCCACAGGTGATGTTCTAGAACAAGGATCCTCACACTTGGATCAGTTATGAGAAGTGTAAACACTTCTAACCCGGAGGTACAGTGTTTACAATAATCATAAAAGATCCTCCTCTAATTTTCCTCAGTTTCTGAAGGTCATAATAAAGGTCATCCAGACTTAGCAAGCTTCCCAGATAGCCCTAGCACTACAGGAAATCTGTAGCACAGAGTTCTCAAGAAGAAACCCACATCTGAACCGTGTTTCATATTCCCGCACCAGACCGAAATGGAATGGGAAAGAACATGAACCACTCTAGCCTAGGTGTCACTCAGGTCCCAGGTATAGGACCTCAAACTCTCAATGGAACCCCACCCATCAAAACAGAAACCAGATCCAGCAATGATAATGACAGTATGAAATATAAAAAACTGTAAAGGAAAGCAATAAATAAATTTGTACATAAAGCAGTAAATAAAGCAAATAAATAAACACAATTAGCACATAACACCCCAGTAAACACAAATCAAACAAGCGCTAGGAGGAACCCACAAAAAAGAACCAGAAGCCCTGGTTACAGTATAAGGGTCCCCAGCAGAGTCACCAAGTTTTCGCTCCCACCAAATGACACAGGGCCAGATAGGGTACAGAGGCGAACGATCGGCGAAAGGGATGAGAACACACAGGGGTGAACTCAGAAGACAAGAGTCGCCAGCTAGGCATTTTTATCCCGAAGGAAAGGTAATGCTGCATAGACCTAAGAAAAGATGGATAAGACGGTTGCGAACCAGAGAGTCTGAGAAAGGGGGTTGGTTACAACCTAGGAAGGTATTAGCACCCAGATTGTCCGCCGTACTCGACGGGATCCACGCTTAAAAGATTTATGTTTTAAAGGGGTAGTGTCAGTGCCATCTGTGTATCAAAGCTGGAAAAGAATGCAAGTGTCAGTGTAAAAGGAGTGTGGAGTGTATAAGAGGAGTGTCATTGTAAGAACAAGAGTAAGCTCAAGATTTTGAGGCTAAAAGAATAATACTGGAAGGAGGGGGGATATACAGAGACTTTTGTTCGATAACTGTTAAGTTATGCCTACGTATCCTCTCGTGCAATGAGGAAGTCAGAACACCGTAGTTCGACTCAAAGAGACTGGAAGATAAATTGACTTGTGAACTGCTTACTTGTCTATGCTCAAGTGTATGACCTGTCTGGCTCAGGTGCTAACTGTCTTGCATTAGACGGAAGAAGCGAGTTATCGTTTGTGAGTGAATGAGGTGAGAAAAGAATCCCGAAGGAGACGATTATTGTTAGTTTTATGTTTTCAGTCTTTTATTGCTTTTTTTTTTAGTTTGTCATAAGAAAATGAGCTTAAGCCTAAACCAAGGGTTAGTAAACTCATCACATATTCCCTCTGATTAGGGGTAATGAGAATACCTTAAGTATGAAGTAAGCACCTCACACTTAATCACCATGATGTAGGATTAAGATCATTAACCTACTTGCCATTATTTAGATGTTTTTTGGAGTTTTTTGTTTAGTGTCAAGTAATGAGTTTAAGCCATAATCAAAGATTTAATGGACCCATTACACCATCCTAATAGAAGGATAATAGATGAGAACATTTAAGCTGAGGAAGGCTCCTCAACTTAATCCATGATTAGGGATTAACCTCATGACAAAACAAAACCTTTATGAGAGTGGATTTTAGTTAATGATAAGATGGAGAAGTGATTTTTATGGTTTGTAAGGCAACTTGAGGGGGACTTGTCCATTAACACTAGGGTTAGTCCTTCTTAACCAATTAAGGAAGAATTAGAACCCTAATGCAAGGCCCAAGTTACAAGCTTGATGTCTTAGTGATTATTAAGTGAATTAATTAAAGGATTTAAACACATTAAGGGTTTAACACTTAGGATTAAAGTTATACACTCCATCCTAATAGAAGGATGCAGGTATAAGCTTAAACACAAAGCCTTAAAACCTTTAAGGTTTAGTCCCTGATTAAGAGGTGAGAAGAGAAGACTCAAAGATGACACAAAGGCAAAACTAAATGGGGGACTAATCAAACCCTAATTGTGATCATGCTTGGTTGTTCCTACGGTTTGTGAGGCTTAAGAGAGAAAGATCCTCAAAGAGCCACCAAGGAGAGAAGCAGATGAAAGGAGAAAGAAACAGAGAGAAGCAAGACAACTTGCTTCACTTAAGAAGACAAGTTGCTTGAAGGAAGAAAATGGGAGAGAGCATGAATGAGCAAGCTCACTCTAATACACAAGTAAAAATGCAGCAATGATGCATAAAAGAGATGAGAAAAGGTTATGAGAAGTGAAGGCAAATTCACTTCTCAAACACTTACCACCTGAAAAGTTAGCAAAGAAAAATGAAATGAAATGAAAATGAGATGAAATGCCATGATGCAAGACAAAGTCAGAAGCATGAACATGATGTTAATGATGCTAAGAGATGATACAAACACATGACAAGAGATGAGGAGGATCATACAAGCATAAGGATGCAAATGAGGCATGCTTTGAACCATAGAAGTTCATGAAAGTTTATGAAATGGAATGGACATATAACATGGCAAATGAAAGATGCAATGATCAAACATGATTCTAATATGTCCTAAGATGTCTTATGAATCATGTGGATGCATAAAATATTATGGTAAGTTCATGTATGCAAGCAAATAAGAGATGGATGCAAAGGAAGGCACAAATTAGGGTTTACATACAACATGCAATGCAAAAATTCAAAACCAGAAGCAAATGACATGACAAAAAAATGAAAATGGGATCAAAGGAACCCTAACCCTACACAAGTTCACTGCCCAAAGGAGGGGACCTAACTCTTAACCTAGTGCAAGTTATGAATTTCTCAAGTCAATTAGGGTTTTAGGATACCTCACAAGGAAAAATGCTCATTAAATTGAAAAAGCAAGATAAATTCAAACAAATTTAACCCTAAAAACTACATGATATGAAGGATGCAATGCAAGAGGAACCATTATCAAACTCTTCATGGTTAGGCAGAATGAATTTTTCTAAGTTTGAACAAAAATATTGCCTTTAAATGAATTTAATTCCAATGAAAATTGTCAAAATGCATCAAGGACCAAAAATAAATTTGTTTTGAGAGTTTGATAATGTTTCTAAATGTTTTAAAATGCAATGTGAATTTTTTGGTGATTTTTAAATACCTAAATGCATTTTTAATTAATTAATTTTCATTAACTAATTAAAAATAAACATTTAAATGATTTAAAAATGATTTTTAATGCAAAAAATAAAAATAAAAATATTTTTGGGTTCTGAAAATTAATGAAATGCTTGACAAAAAAATTCAGAATTTTTAAATATGTTTTGCTATTTTTAAAAATTCGTGAAAGATAAAACAAATAAAATGAAATAAAAATTGAATTAAAGAGAAAGTATGCAGATCCAATGGCTGGCATTTAAATGAAAATGGAGGGAATTGACTGGCGCCAGATCCTGTGGCCCAGATTCAAACTGGCTGAATTAAAATTAAACCTAATTAATTAAATCTAATTATAAGATTAGGGTTTTAATGAGAGATCTGGACCACTCATTTGCGCGCGGGTCAACCCAAGTCAACAGGATCTATGGCTCACATTCAAACTGAGCCCTAATCACAATTAATGCACTAATGACCTTCAGGTGGCCGGAAATGATCTCCGATCATCTTCTCTGGCCACACCTCCCCTGAGATTTTGCTATCTCTCTCCCCAAGCTTCTAAAATCCAATTTCTCTGCCCAAAAATGATCCCCATACACCATACATTAAGAATCACCAAACAAACAACATTTAAAACACATCAAAAGTGAGAATCGAATCAAAATAGTCCTAGGTCAAAAAATTTCAGAACATGAATACATACTCATTTCTCAACCATTTTCAAAACAAAACACATCAGCATGATCAGTGAAGCATAAAGAATCATTTAGTAACTTAAAAACAAGTTTCTGGAAAAATTGTTCTTGAGCTCACCTGAACTGGAGCTTTGGTCTTTGGAACTTTCTGGCTGCTTCTTTGGTCCAAGATGCCTTTAATGAACCCCCTGAGAAGCTTGCAATGCTTGTTTGGAATTTTTTATGGCTGGTTTAAGAGATTGATGAAGTTCTGTTCAGGAGGGGTGAAAAATTGTGTTTCTGCTTGGGGTGGTTTCAGGGCCAAATGAGGGTTGGGAAATGATCAGAGGGTCATGGTGAGTGGTTTTGTGAAGTTTGTTTTGATGTTTTTGACTTGAGTGCTGAGTTTCGAAAGAAAATGCATATGGGAGGTTTTTGGTGAATGCTGGCTTGTGGGAGGTTTCAGCTTCCAAGATTATGTGAAATGTAATCCATGAGGCATATATGTGAAGCTGTGATTGGTCAGAGAGTTGTTGTTGGCCTAGCTTGATTGGTATGGCTCAACTTGCATAAAGTCAACTTTTGTGTAAGAGGAGGTATGGGCTGGTTCAGTCATGGTACAAGGGCATGTCTGCTGCAGCTTGAATCAAGGTTGTCCATGGAAATGAATTTGAGGCCAATTTGCAAGTGGATTAGAGTTTATGTGTGGTTTTGCAATTTTGTGATCTTTTGGCCCTTTTGAATTTTCTTAATGCACAAGTCATGAAACTTGGAGATTCTTTGGTGCATTCTGATTTTTAAGTCATGGTTCATGTTTGTGTAATGCATAGAACTCCATTTGAAGTCACATTTTGCCTTGGCATGAGGTTTTGCAACTTTCCCTCTTTGGTGTAAAACTTGAAATTATGTGATTTTGTCCAACTTTGACAAGCCATAACTTTTGATCCAAAATGAATTAGAATGAGTTCTTGTACTTTTTGAAAATGGGAAGATCCATTATATAACCTTCATGACCAAAGTTTTCTCATTTGAAGCATTTTTGAATCAATTTGAGGAGGTTGAAAAACTTTCCCAAAATAGCAAGTTTACATTACAAGTCACTTTCCCAAAAAGGAAACTTTGCAAATGGCTTGAAATTCTTCAACTTTGTGAACTTATAACATCTTCTATGATCAAATAAAGATCATACACATTCAAAATGATGGAGAACACCCTTTGGTTGGGTCATTGGGGGCCTCAGATGCCCTGATTTTCCACTGACTTGCTCAAGAAGTCATCTCTTGATCAGATGCCTTCCCCATTGAATTTCTTCATGAAAATTTATATGCATGATCCTCATATCATATAGAGACAAATAGAAACAAGAATGACCAAAAAATTTGGAGTTATGGCCTCTGAAACCAAAACCCTAATTTTAGGTCATCTGTGCAGTTAAACCTGGCTCTGCTTCCATGCCTTTCCAAGTTCTTGTGATTCTTTGAATTCCTTGGCCTTGTGAGGGTATAATATGATGCTTGAACATACATGGACCCTCTTGAGATGATTGAAGACCTTAGGAGTGGCTCAGATGGCTCAGGGATTGCTCAGATCACAAACCCTAGATGCAGATGACTTAGAAACAATGCAGTGAAGCAAAAATGCAATATGATATGATATGTTTGGACTTATGCAAATGAAAATATTACAAGCCATGGTGTGAATGGGTGAGGGCAAATTTGGGGTGTTTACACATTCCCGAGAATGTGACAAGTATCACTTATAATTTTTCTATCGGTCTTACATCCTGCATAATCAGCGTCAGAATAACCAATTAAAGAACATGTGCTACCTTTTGGATACCATAGTCTGACATTCGTTGTTCCTTTGAGATACTCAATGATCCTCTTCACGATGGTGAGATGTGATTCCTTAGGATTAGCTCGATACTTTGTAATATCAATTGAAATGCCGGATAGATCTTGATCAACATACGTTCCGGATCCCATAGGAGTAGACATCACTTTGCAACTATCCATATCGAATCTTTTTAACAACTCCTTACAGTACTTGGATTGGTTGATGAAGATGCCGTCCTTTGTTTGCTTGATTTGTAATCCAAGGAAGTAGTTCATCTTTCCCATCATGGACATCTCGAATTCTCCTTGCATCATAAGAGAGAATTCTTCGCAAAGGTCTTTGTTTGTTGATCCGAAGATGATGTCGTCGACATAGACTTGAACTAGTAAGGTGTTGCCCTTGAAATTCTTGATGAACAAAGTCTTGTCAACCTTTCCTTTTGTAAAACCCTTCTCACATAGGAAGTTTCTAAGGCGATCATACCATGCTCTTGGTGCTTGCTTTAAGCCATAAAAGAGCCTTCTTCAACTTGTAGACATGAGAGGGATTCTTGAAGTCTTCAAAGCCCGGAGGTTGTTTGACATATACTTCTTCATTGATGTAACCATTCAGGAAAGCGCTTTTGACATCCATCTGGTATAACTGAAAATTCATGGAACAAGCGTAAGCAAGTAATAATCTAATTGCTTCTAACCTTGCTACCGGAGCGAATGTTTCATCAAAGTCAATTCCTTCTTCTTGGTTGTAGCCTTGTGCGACCAATCTTGCTTTGTTACGAACTATGATTCCATTCTCGTCAAGTTTGTTTTTGAACACCCATCTTGTTCCTAAGATGTGTTTGTTGTCCGACCTTGGTACAAGATTCCAAACTTGATTCCTTTCGAATTGGTTAAGTTCTTCTAGCATTGCTACTATCCATTGATCGTCGCCTAAGGCTTCATCGATTTTGGTTGGTTCAATTTGAGATACAAAAGCCATGTTGAGACAAGCATCCTTGAGATTTAGTCGAGTTTCAATGCCTTGGCTAATATCACCAATAACTTTATCTATCGGGTGATCTCTATGAGTTCTCCATTCTTTCGGAAGATCTTGATGTTCTTCAATGATTGGTGAGTCATCTTCTTGTGATATTGCTTGGTCTTTTGATGTCTCCTTTTGTTGTTGTGACATATCTACTATATCATCATCATCATCCACAATAATATTATCCTCTTTCGAGGGGTTAGTCTCATCAAACGAAACATGAATGGATTCTTCAATAGTAAGTGTTCATTTATTGAAAATTCTAAAAGCTCTACTCGAGAGGGAATAACCAAGGAATATACCTTCGTCGGACTTCTCATCAAACTTACCAAGATTGTCCTTGTCGTTGTTGAGAACGAAACATTTGCATCTGAATATGTGGAAAAATGATATGTTTGGTTTCCTACCCTTGAACAACTCATACGGAGTCTTATTGAGAATTAGTCGAATATTGACACGGTTGCTTACAAAACAGGTTGTGCTAACCGCATCCGCCCAAAAATATTTAGGAAGATTTGAGTCACTAAGCATTGTTCTTGCAAGTTCCACAAATGCCCTATTCTTCCTTTCTACGACACTGTTTTGTTGAGGAGTCCTTGGTGCGGAAAAGTTGTGAGAAATTCCATGCTCTTCACAAAAATCTTCAAAGGATGAGTTTTGGAATTCTCCACCATGATCGCTTCTAATGGAGACTATTATGAGTGACTTCTCGTTTTGAATTTGCTTTGCATACTTCTTGAATGCTTTGAAAGCATCACTTTTCTGCACTAAAAACAATGTCAATGTGTATCGAGAGAAATCATCAACAATAACTAAAGCATAAACGTTACCTCCGAAGCTTTTTGTTCTTGATGGACCGAAAAGATCCATATGTAGCAATTGTAGTGGCCTTGAAGTAGATATCACTTTCTTGGACTTGAAAGTTGTCTTGGTTTACTTCCCTTTTTGGCAAGCATCACATAACTTATCCTTGATGAACTTTATCTTCGGAAGACCAACAACTAGGTCATGCTTTATTAACTAGTTTAAATGCTCCATGTGAATGTGAGCAAACCTTTTATGCCAAAGCCATGCCTCGTTGTTGTTTGCCATTAAACATTTTACCTTCAAGGAAGAGTCGTCAAAAGAAATCATGAAAATGTTATTAAATCTTTTACCTTTTAGCAAGAGGTCATGGGTGACTTCATGTTCTATAAAGCATTCATCCTTTGTGAAGTTGATTCGGAACCCTTTGTCACACAATTGACTTATGCTAAGTAGGTTGTGTTTAAGGCCTTCCACATAAAGAACGTCTTCGATGATTGTATGAGGAGGTGCACCAACGGTTCCTACTCCAAGAATCTTTCCTTTATTATCATCACCGTAAGTAACGTATCCTTTGTCCTTTAGTGATAGACTTGAAAATTTGTTGACGTCGTTCGTGATATGCTTTGAACAACCGCTATCAAGATACCATTGAGTAGAAGTTGTCTTCAAGCATACCTACAAAACAAAATAAAGTATTGTTAGGTACCCAAATTGCTTTGGGTCCTTGGTAGTTAGTACCCTTTTCAACCCACACATAATGCCCTTTAGCAACACCAATGTTGCGCACATAGCAAGCATTAGGTGTATGGCCTTTGATTCCACAATAAAAACAAGTAGGTTGAAAGTGACTTTTATATCTAGGAACATACTTTTGTTTCTTAATGATTCTTTTCTTTTTATGACTTTGATGCATAGTTTTAGAATTGTTTGCCTTTTCTTTAACAACTTGTTCACTAGCATTTACAAAAATGGTTTCATTTGTGCTTGGTTTAGAAAACTTAGAATATCCTAAACCACTTTTGTCATTAGGATATCTTTGGTGCCTAAGAATTTCCTCCAAGCCAATTTGACATTTTTCATATCTTTCTAAGACTCTTTTAAGTTGAACAATTTGAAAAGATAATGACTCATAATTTTTGCATACAAAACTTTGTTTTTCATCCATCAATTTTTGTTTTTCATTTTCAATGTATTTTCCAAAAGCGGTATTTTGTTCTTCTAAAGATAGAATTCGTTTCTTTTGGGATGAAATGTTTTTATACAAAGTCTTGCATTCTTTTAGAAGTTCATCTATAACTTCTTGTGTATCATTCTCATAAATTGAAAAGTTGCTACTAACCTCGTCATTTTCTTCATCAGAGTGATGTGAAGCCATTAGAGCCATATTTGCAAATTCATTGCTTTTCGATTCCGATGAGGAACTAATTTCATTATCGCCCCAAGCAACATAAGCCTTTTTATTCTTGAAATCCTTCTTGCCTTTGAATCCTCCTTTCTTTGCAAGTCTTGGACAATCCGGCTTTATGTGACCTTGCTTCCCACATTCATAACATGTGACTTTTTGAATCGATGTGGATGCATCCTTTTTCCTGAAATGTTTATTCTTTTTAGGAAAAGAGGAATTTTTATTTTTGTTGAAAAACTTACCAAACTTCTTAACAAGAAGCATGAAGTTCTCATCTTCGGAAGTCTCGTCGTCTTTGTCATCCTTCGTGTCAATCTTCAAAACAATTCCCTTGGACTTCTTTTCTTGACTTTCGTGCTTCTCGAGCCTTCCAAGTTCCAATTTGTGCTCTTGAAGTTTGCCAAATAGGGACGCGGATGTCATTGTTGAGAGACTCTTCTTTTCCGAAATAGTGGTCACTTTCGGTTGCTATTCCCTTGTCAAGGATCTTAGGACTTTCAAGTTGAGATCGTCGTTGGTGAAGGTCTTCCTAAGAGCAATCAAGTGATTTGTTAGATGAACGAATCTTTTTTGTAAGGCAACAATAGATTCCCCGGGCTGCATACGAAACATCTCATATTCTTGACTCAAATTATTAAGCCTTGATCTTTTTACTTTTGTTGTTCCTTCATGCGTTTCTACCAAGGTATCCCAAATCTCCTTTGCCGATTTACACTATGATACGCGGAAGAACTCGTCCATACTGAGAGCGCTTTGGAGTATGTTGATTGTCTTCTTCTCATTTAGAATCTTCTTCTTATCATCTTCATCATAAGTATTTTTTAACTTTGCGGTTCCAACACCATTGATCATGTTTACAGGATTATGTGGACCTTCTTCGATTGCTTCCCATATACCTTCTCCTTGGGCTTCAAGATGTGCTTTCATTCTGATTTTCCGAAATTCAAAATATTCCCCGGAGAAGAGTGGAGGCTTATTGTTACTTCCACCATCTTTGAAAACAGGATTCGAGTTTGCGGAAGCCATACAGGATCTTGTAGGAACAGGTTACCTAAACCTGCTCTGATGCCAATTGTAGATTCAGAGTACGCCTAAGAGGGGGGTGAATTAGGTGTTATAAAATTTTCTCGATTATTTTCTTGATGGATGGATTTTACTCTTTTACTTGTTTATGGTAAGAAAGCGATAAAGCAGGAAATAAAAGAGACACATCAATTTATCCTGGTTCCCTTCACAGTCCGAAGGTACATCCAGTCCCCTTTCCAACACGAAAGAGATTTTCCACTAGTTTTTCAGATCGTACAATCTATCACACCATCAACCGGTGAGGCCTACTTTTTAAACAACTAAACAAAACCTAGTGTGCAAGAACAATCCTCTTGCAAGCACTATCCCTTGTGTCCAACAATCCTGGATCACAAGTCACAATAAAAAACTTTTATAATTCTTTGTTATTTTGAGAGTAACACAATATGTGATATCAATACAAGATTGATCTTCTCCTTTGATCAAAATCCACTTCTCAATTTCAATACAAGTGTTCAACTTACGAATATGAAATGTTATGAATCAATATGAACACTTTTGAATGTTTGAAAAATATATGAAAATAAGTGAATTTGATTAAGTGATATTTTATGAAATATTCTAGGTGTTTTTGAATTTAAAAAGTTCAGAATATATAATAGTCAAATTACCTTTTCAAAAAGGTATATAAAAAAAATTATGAAAAATAAATATTTGAAAAGGTATAACTAAAAGAAATAATTTGAATTTTAAAAAGAAATAATTTTTTCAAAAACATTCAGTGTTAACCGGTTAACCAAATGGTTAACCGGTTAACGCATGTAAAACATTAACACAGAATTCAAATTTTGAGGCCGTTAACCGGTTAACTAAATGGTTAACCGGTTAACACTGTTAAAAACAGAAAAACATTAATTTTTAAAAGTGTTAAACCAGTTTAGAAACATTTCAAAGTTTGTACGCATCATGATAAAATATGATATGATAACTTGATCACTTGTATATCAATGTTAAAGAGATTTGATGTATACCTCAACACATGCGTCCAAGCCTTGAAATAAAACGAATGTGCATATGAAGCTTGATCATAATGCCAAAAGCTTGTTGCTTGATCATATTGTAAGCTCTTAACTTTTTGCAAGTATGAAGTGCATGAGTTGTGTTGTCTTCATCAAAATCCTTGAGGTTGAAGGCATGCTTCTACAACTTTGCAATTCCTATCTCCAGCAAAGGGTGATCCCTGACATCCCCACTAAAGTCTGATATGGAATCTTCCCCAGCTGAGTCAGAGTAGGGTGGCATCCCCAACAAAACTTCAAATCCAGTTGAATAGTTCTCACCTCCGAGCGGAGTCTTTATATCAGAATGGGCTATTCCCAGCAAGTTGCTGAATGCCTAATTCCCCATTGAGCTTCGTGTTTGGGGACACAACTATCATTGAAATATCCCCAGTGAGGTCGCCAATTTATTTTTGGACAGTGTGACAAAGTAAATCAATCATTTGTTCACATTTCATTCCTCAGCCAAGTATTGTCAGGATATCTTGGTTATTTCCTTAGTAGAATGTTAGTCAGAATGTTCTCATACCCAGTGGAGTTACAAATGGTATTCTCCCTTGCAGAGTTGTTACTTTCATCTCAAATCAACTAATCTTGTATTGATCGCTTTGTCCCATATCAACGGACCTATTTCGGATGGATCTCTTGATACCATTCTCATTTCAGATTGCTCGATCTTGTTTGGGTTGTATATTGCTCGATATTTCAACGCCATTAAAGTCCACAGTCTTCGTGGCAAGCCAGTAGTCGCCTGGCGTCTTACCAAAAGACAAGTTTGAGTTATAAATCGCTTGATGTTACTCCTCATTGTTTGAGTCATGCTCATTTTCCTGGTTATGGATCGCTCGATACCATCTCCTTAGTAGATATCTTGATCTTATCTGAGTTGTAAATCACTTGATGTTACTCCTCGTTGTTTGAGTCGTGCTCATTTTTCCTGGTTATGGATCGTTTGATACCATTCTCATATCAGATCGCTTGATCTTGTCTGAGTCGTAAATCGCTTGATATTACGTTCTCAAATTCCTGGTTATGGATCACTCGATACCATCTCCTTAGTAGATCGCTTGATCTTGTCTGAGTTGTAAATCTCTTGATGTTACTCTTCGATGTTTGAGCCATGCTCATTTTCCTGGTTATGGATCGCTTGATACCATTTCCTTAGTAGATCGCTTGATCTTGTCCGAGTTGTAAATCGCTTGATGTTACTCCTTGTTGTTTGAGTCGTGCTCATTTTCCTGGTTATAGATCGCTTGATACCATTCCCATATCATATCGCTTAATCTTCTCTGAGTCGTAAATTGCTTGATATTACTTCTCGTTTTAGTTGTGCACATGTTCCGATTATGTATCACTTGACACCATTCCCATATCAGATTGCTTGATCTTGTTTTGGGTTGTAAATTGTTGGATATTACAATACCGTTCAAAGTCCACCATCGTTGTAGCAAGCTAGTAGTTGTCTAGCGTCGTTCAAAAGATAGGGTTTCCAAATCCACTTTCGATGTGGCAAGCTAGTAGTCACCTGACGTCATTTAAAAAGACATCTTCTTGGTTACTAGTTACTTGTTACCCCATCAGGGTTTGCAATAGTTCTCCTTGGTTGGGTTTATTTCCCAGTTTCTTTCTCCAACAGAGTGAAAATTTCCAATTCTTTTGGTATTTAATCACAGTTTATCTCAAACGGCCTACAGCAAGAGCTATCGTCCTTTTCAGATTAACAGTTGCTTGAATAGGGGCAGCTGTAACACCCCAAATTGTCCCTCTCTTTTTCATTGCATTTAGAATATCATTTGCATACGTGTCACTACATCATTAGCATAGAAAAATGAAGCATGACATTCATTGTTGATGCATAGCAAAGAGCCTGGCAGTGATCACTTCAGATGTTGTGTTTCGGTTATATTTCGGTTCAGATGAAAGTTTGACCTATTCTTGGTCAAACTATTAAGAGATTGCTTAAACTGCAATTTATCTGTGCCTGGGATTATTTTTCAGGCGACGTGTTTCAAAGTCGAGCTGTGTTATGAGTGAAAATCACCAGTTTACCAGGAAGTGGTTCATGTGATGGTTTTGGATCCAAATTTTCAGGCTTATTATGATTATATGTTCAGATGTGTGCATCTGCGGATTTATTTTCCCGGAGAACGATTCAGACTAATTTGAGATGATTCGGCCAAATGCTCAGGGGATGATTTATCCAGATGATTGTTGTTTCACTTGCGAATTGTTCAATAATCAGTGGGTTTTGTGGAAGCAGTGCAAGTTTGGTTTTGGGTTGAAAAATCAAGGTTTCATTGTTGAATGATAGTCGGGTCATTTATCCATTTCCTGATTCATGTTCTATCCATTCGTCCACATTTTTCTCAATTATCCGATACCCATATCCATGGTCCATTTTCGATTAAAACCACTTCCAATTATTAACCTATATAATCCATTTTCAATTTTCAATTTTTTTCCATCCAATATTACTAAATCTTTTTTTAAACTCATATTACATTTTAGGAATTTTTATATCCATTACCTTTCCTATTTTTTATTATGATCTAAATATCCATTTTAAATCTTTATTTTCCATTTTCTTTTTCAATCATTTTAAACCCAATTACACATTTTTCCCAAGTCCATTTTTATTGGTTTGTAACCACCAACAAGAAATACCACTGTGACTCAATCAGCCTAATATCATGTATACACTGCAACCCACTTTCCCAAGGTCACGTATTATTGCATTGTACCAGCTTCAATTTGATTCACGCAAGCCACATTAGCCTAGCACACACATATCACACAAGATATCCAAAACATAGAGAAGTGTAAAGAAAAACGCAGGTGAAAAAAAAAACCATGAGGCAGAAATTAAAAAAAAAAGAATTCATACGAGAGGAATCTGATAACAGAATTCTGTGATGAAAAAATGAAAAAAAAGGAGTTCAAAAAAAAGTGGAGAATCAAGAGCAAACAAAGAAAAACGGAAAAAACTGAATTGAAACTTTTCTCTATCACAAAAATCATAACCGCTTCATCATCATCTTCATTGAAATTCAGCATCACTCTTCATCGCAAAAACAAAATCCATCTTCTTCATCTTGAATAAACATAAAATCTGAACTCATCATCACTCATCGATCTCTCTCAGCTTCTTCAAGATTGTTCATCACCATAATGAAATTCTAAAAGCCTTCATCTATGATCAGTCTCGTTTAAATGCCATAACTGATTGCATCATCTTCATCAAGCATCACCACCTTCAATTAACTCTCTGCGACATTTTCTTCGTCAACCTCATGTCATCATTGTTCTGCATCAATCGATGACATATTCATCGGTCTTAAAACCGAAGCAACAACATATTGTCGTTCTTCATCACATCACCATAGCAACAGCTTCGTCATTTTCATCACACTTGCATCAATCGGAATGCATAGAATATAAGTGGATCGAAGACGTATTCGAGGATTTACCTTCGGTGTCGTTGTCTTTAATTCACAGGTATGTGATTTCAAATTTGTGTATGTTGTATTGTGCGTGACACGATCTTTTGTGATTGTATTCCCATTTGATCTTTTTCGGTTGTGTTATTGATTTGCTTTCGTGGTTTTTCGATTCGGTTGTTTGAGAGTTCTTTTTAGGAGAAAACAACCTCGGTTTTGTTTTTCGAAGAGGAAGTAGGCTAGAGTTTGTGTTGTTGATTCAGTGTTTAAAGGTGGTTCTCTGATGAAGGTTGGGCATCGGCGGTTTAGGTTTAGGAAAAAGAAGGTGTGCGACGGTGAGGAAGATGAAGGTCATCGCAAGAAAAGGGAGAGTCCGTGCATTTGTGGTGTTTATTTTTCTTTTTTTCATTTGTTTATATTAAGAGTAGATATTAAAGAGGAATAAAGGTTGATTTGGATGAGGTTATTGGATAGTTATAGCAGATTTTCTTTGATTTTCTTCCATACCGGCGGTGACACTTGTCACCATCCGGTAGGATACCTCCGATTCAATTTTGTGCATGCAGGACCGTCCCAACAACGATGCTCCCTCACTCCACCACCGGGCGATTTGAATACCTTTTAGAGTCCTCAGATCTCACGGTCCACAGCAAGTCAACCAGTTGACCGCCTGCCTACCATACTCCCCAAACCTCTTGCACATCCGGGCCTCATAATTCTTTGCTTTTTGCACCCTCCCCTGGGCCCAACACACTGATTTTAGCTATTTTATTACTAATTCGGATCCCCTTCCTTTTTGGTATTTGTTTTTTAATTTCTTTTTACATAGTTTACTTTTAATTCATAAAAAATATAAAAACACCTTAGAAAATTCCCCAAAAAAATTTTTAACATCTTAACTCATTTTGTAATTTTTCCATGCTTTTATTTTCTGATTTCATTGATTTTTATTTTTATTTCGAATTTCCATTTAATTCCTTTCTCATTTAATTTCCATAAGAACACCTTAACTTGTAGAATTTATTTCTTCCACCTCAAGTAATATCTTGACTCCATTCTTTTTGCATCTCTTTAAAGACTCAGAAAAGCTCATAAAAATATTTTTTTTCATATTTTTAAATTCATTTTATCCATAGTTTTAGGAATTGTGTTTGTGCGATCTTTTTAGTTGTTCTAAAGCGACTTTGTGCGACCGTTTGGTGGAGTTTTGTTGTGAATTTTGGAGAAGCATTTTAACACATTGTTTGCTACTGGCTGTTAACTTTAGAGTTTAATTTCTTAATTTTCTCATAAGCGTTTCTATTT
Organism: Lathyrus aphaca; assembly: GCA_963966055.1. NCBI lineage: Eukaryota > Viridiplantae > Streptophyta > Magnoliopsida > Fabales > Fabaceae > Lathyrus > Lathyrus aphaca. The sequence goes on from OZ014521.1 coordinate 383,325,818, forward strand.
GTTTGGTGTCTTACTTTTTAGGTATCTTTTCGTTCCTCTTTCTTCCCTCTTTCTAACATAGTTTAAGGAAGGAATTTATGTCATCCTATTAGGTTTGCTTGGTAGTTGTTTTAGGTCACCTATAGGGTTTAGGTTTTGACTTTTTAATTGGTTTGGTTTGTAACCTTCGTATTTGGTTTGCATATTGTTTGAATATTCTTATTTTCATCTTATGCTTATGTGGTTCACTAACCTTTGTTTTGTAGGGGGTTATGGTAAGTCATGTGTGCGGGAGGGCATCCCACATACAAAGTTCTTCCTTCATCTCTTTCTAATTTCAAGTTGTGATTGCCTTAGCCTTATGCTTTGCTTGTTTAACTTCATCACTTCCCTCTTAGAAACAACTTAACTTCTTTAGAGAAGTAAGTTGTCTTCTATATCCTTTTTCTCATTTCCTTCTTCTTTCTTTTCTTTCCTTCTTCTTCATTAGGATAGAATGATACCACACTAACCTAGGTATTCCATGCATGATGACATTAGGATTAGTATTACCCATTAATCTTTTTACCTTTAAAGATCCTTTTGGTTCTCTCTTTCTCATCTTCAAACAAAACCTAAAAAACACTTAATAAAGGGTTGAAATAGTCTCTTGTGTATAACCTTATTCCATGGGGCACTTGTAGTCTTCCCATCTTGGGATAGTACAAGCTTGTCTAGCATGATGCACAAGTCTGATCATAAGACTATTTTCATAAAGAAAATCATAAAATATACTTCTACACATAAGGTACAAAAACACTTAATAAATTCAACGAGTTAGTGAGCTTAGACCCTAATCTCTAGAACCAATTTTTGGGGATCTTCTCCTTACTTGGGTGTGCTTGTTCTATTATTCCATCTTGGAATGTAGTAGCAAGTGTATATTCCATGGAAACGGACTTGAATTCACTTCCTTGTGCCACACTCATAAAAAACTCATAAAAAACACTGGACAAAGAATAACTGTCTCTCCTGCGGGACTTCTTTCCTCATCCCACTCACTCCTTATGTATGAGCTTGCTCCTACTTATCACTTTGCAAGACAGTTACACACTCGTCGTCTGAGCCTGCAACACCTGAGCATTGACATAAGCAGTTCAAGCTTAAAACACAAGCAATCTTTCCACCCGTAGTTAGAGTAACTATGACGACTCTGATCTTTATGTCCAGATGAGGTACGTAGGCAGCGGGGTAGGGCCCGTTCGAGCACTCTTTTATTTTCCCTATATTTTCCCCATTTCTTTTCTTTTCTTATCCAGTTCAGTACCTTTTTTTGGAGAAGCTTTCATTTCTTCACCCTTTGAAACATTTTCTTTACAAGCGTGGATCCCGTCGGGTATGGCGGATGATCTGGGGTGCTAACAACTTCCCATGTCGTAACTGACTCCCGAACCCAGTTTCTTTGGTTCGCAGGACCTTTGTCCTTCCTTTTCTTTTCTTTGGTTTGTGCACCATTACCTTTCCCATTCCTTTGGCATAAAAATGCCTGGATGGAGACTCTACCTCTTCCGCGCCACTTTCGCATTTGTACCAGGATGGAAATCCAGGGAGCGACAGATTGCCATCTGCACCTCCTAAGGTTTCCTCTCTTGGTTGCCTTACAATAAACATGGTCAAGTCCCTCGAACGTGGGGGTATCTTAGTAAAGTTGCCCACGAATAAAATCATCAAGTCCCTTCAGATAAAAGATTATAGTCCCTTTGAGTTGCCTACGAATAAATGATCTAGTCTCTCAATGACCCTACAAAAATGATGATCGTCCCTTCGAATTACTAAGATACCCCTACAAGGTGGCCTTCTATGACCATATGATGACCCTACACCCGTCCCTTTAAACATCCAAGGTAAAGAATACTTACTCACTAATAGCAAGGACAGTCTTACCCCTATAGGAAATAGATAACAAGAAATACCTTACAAACTTAGGGTAAATAGTTCTTAAGTACTTGCTCACTCTTTCAAAATACTCTTTACACCCCACTTTTCAAACAATTTCAAAACTAAACACTTTATATACATCCATACGAGGATCATTACAAAGTTAAAGACTTATGAAAATATTTTCAAATCACACACTACACTATTTTTCAAACAAAAGTAAAGTGAGCTAAGTAGTTAAGAGCCCATGGATAACCATGGATACAAAGGGTGCTAACACCTTCCCTTTGTATAACCTACCCCCTGAACTCAAATATGTTTTTTAAAAAAGGTCTTTCCTGTTATTTTATTCCTTTTCCTTATTGGATAAAATAAAATTCGATGGCGACTCTTGCTATCCATAACATAGTTTTTGTCAATACAAAAACATCCAAGTCAGTTCTCCCACCGTGTTACACCATCGCAGCGTCGTTTCTTCCATGCATCTCAACTTATCACTATAACAAAATCAAAGGTTAGAATAATAACAATACTTGATTGTTAGACAACTAAGACTCGACACTTGGCCAAACAGACCAACCTGCTCTGATACCACTAATGTAACACCCCATTTTCTACCCGCGAATATAACTGAAATCAGAGTTTACAAAATTTTTCCACAAAATGGGATATCGCATTTTCAACTTTAAACAAATTCCAACTAAAGGTAATTCATGCTTAATACATAACACTTTTCATAAAATCAACATAAACAACATCATTTACTTCAATAATTCAACTTCATAAAATATCACGCAGCGGATTCATAAAATCGATTCATAGCATCTTTAACCAACATAAAACAACTTCAAAATATTGAAAAGAATTCTAAGTTCTTCAATTAAAATAAAATTCAGCAATGTAAGTAGTTCAACAAAACAGACACGCGTCAATCCCCCTGAGTGCTACATATCAGAGCGACTGACCACCGACTCGACTAAAGGTAACCAACTACTCCTCAGCATTACCTGCACGTTGCCAACATAAGGATAACATTCAAACAGAAGGGGTGAGTTACGATAATTATAAACAGTATATGAAAAACAATACAGTGAATAAGGCTCGTAAACAAAACACCACTTCACAACTTCAACCAAACATCAACACAAACAACTCAACGAAAATGCAACTTTAATATAACTCGACTAATTATGCATGTGGTACCATCGGAGTAAAACTCCCAACTTAAATAATTTCCAGGTTATCGAGGCATCAAGGCATAAACCTTCAACTTTCAACTTAAATTGTCAATCTAGGCCAACGTGGTGTGAGCAACGGCTCAGAGAAATTCAAATGACTTAATGGCATACACGACTTTAAACTCAGACAACATAACAACAAGAGCAACTCAATAACATTTACGACATAATCAACTTATATTCAACTTTGACTTATAAAGCCTACAACATAGCAACTTTAAGATTTTCCGTAACTGGAACAACTTACCAACTCAGTTGTACCTATAACACAACTTTACGACTTAATTTCAACAAAAACAATGCATCAAAATCAACTATAATATTACCCTACTTACCCCGATAATATTCGTCAAATTCCTGGCAACTACGATTTTTGCCTAATTCGGCTAAAACGACTAAACCAATATTGTTTTCTAACTTTCTGCGATTAACACGATTTTTTTACAAATCTTGAATTTTCTATGTTCTGTTATAAATTATATGTCATGGAAAATCATGCTGCTACTACTGTTTCTGCTAACTTCTTGAACATGCACTTCCTGCAAAACTACATAACACAGTGCTATTTTTAAAAACTTGTTTTCCTACTGTTCGTGCTACCTGTAATTACAATGCTAAGCCTCATTACCAATTATATTTTTCCTTAAATCTACTAATTCATAATTTTGAAAATTATATAACTTAGATTTAAGTCCATAAAAGTTATTTGGATTATTTATAAAATTAATTATAAAAATGGGGATTTAATAAAATGAACCCCCCCCCCCCCCCAAATAACAGGGTGGCCTGCACCTCCCTTGCTTCACCAAACATCATGGCATGCGCCATGCATGATGGCCACCAAGGCCTTTTGATATAGCCTGCACCATATACCTCTTTCAAAACAACATGGCTTGCGCCATGGTTCTAGTCACCAAGAAGTGGATTTTCCCACTTAATATCATGGCATGTGCCATGCCTCTTAGGGAGGAGTGTACATGGCATGCGCCATGGTACCACCTGGCATGCGCCATGCCTCTTAGGGAGGAGTGTATATGGCATGCGCCATGTGCTCAACTCCCACAGTTATGGCTTGCGCCTTCCCGCAATTTCCACTATCGGTCCTGTCATCGTCCCGAAACCAGTAATTTTTCCATAATTTAAATGCAACATAGTAACAATAACAACCAGCAACATAAACAAATCAACTTTTTAATCAACAAAATCAACAATCGGACAACTAATTTTTGAAATCAAACATTTCAATCAAAATACACAGATTTCCACATAGCATTATTATTAACAAATAAACACCACAACCTAACTACCAAATCCCCATATCAAAATTCATACCCGATTATAAGAGTCGAACCCACCTTTATCTTAGGTTTTCGGACCGAAGGTTGCTCTAAGAATCGAATTTCGACGGTTCGTTCTTCTTTTCCCCTTTCTCTCACGATCGTGCAAAATATCAGTGTTTCCTCTTCTACTGATTTTTCTAACTTCTGTTTCTGTTACCTATGTTATTTTTATTTTCTTTTTAATAAACTAATTAAATATTATAATTACTAATGGGCTTAAACACAACACCCCCTATTTTTCTATTTCAAACATGGTTTCAAGCCCACTAATTAATCCACTACAACAACTATAATATTAACTCCGATAATATTTTTACGGCTTCCGACTTATTTTTTCTGGCTTATCGACTTAATCAACCACAACATAAAATATACCGACGAAACACAGATAATTAATTAAATACTTAATAAAATAATTAATTAAATATTTGGGCGTTACAGTTCTCACTAACCAACGAAACAAAACTTGTAGACCTTCTGGGATAGAATAACTTACTTGTCAGTCACACAATCATAACATCGGTCCAAACTCTCCAATGATAGAGATACAGGGGTTGTACTGCTGCAATCAAAACTGGTAAAATTTCAAGCCCCTTATAAACTCAAAACAATTTATCCAATTCAGCTTAACAAAACTGCCAGGGTTACTATACTCCATGCCAATTCTCTTCACATAATTCTATTCACTCAAGGTTTCTGTTGACACAAGGTCTCCTATTAACAACAACGTAGTAAAGTTGCAGAACTTACAATCATTAGTGAGTTAGAAGTACCAAACTTAATTCATCCTTATTATACTTCTGGATTCCCAAAACACTTGCCTATCGCATACAATATTCAACATACTCACCTTTGAAGATTACATAGAACTTCTCGTTCAAAACCATTTCTCTCAAGGGTCTTGTTGCTTAAACGATCCAATTTACATGTTTAACTTTGGAACACTCATCTCCCACTCTTACCTGGAAGGTAACTGTAGCGGTAGAAATGATGAATGTAAGTGTTTAGTTAACTTAACTCAAAGTAAACAGAGTCGCCACCGCGCTTTTTTTTTATTCCAAGAGGAAAAGGAAAAAAAGGAGAATAAATCCTAATGAAATTAAAAGAAAAAAGAGCTAAAAGAAACAAGCAAAGAACCCGGTAAGGGGATAGGTTACACAATGGGAAGGTTTTACGCACCTAAAATGGTTGTGGTACTCCACGAGAGCCCTTTGAAAAATGTACTGCTTTTGGTTTGAAAATGGTTTGTTAAATGAGAGTGGAGGGATGAGAAAAGAATTATTTTTTAATATTTTTTTGTTTGGAGAGGTTTACCACCTCATGCCTACGTACCCACATATTGCAATGTGAGATTAAAACCCTATAGTTCGTGGTACAAAGAGTGAAAAGGGTTGGTTATAATTGGTTATATTAAGTGAAGAGAGTTTGTCATCTTCAAGTAGATAGCCAAACAAACTACCATGAGAATGAAGGCATGGACTCATACATAATTATGGGGAGGGCGTCAACTTGGATAAAATCGACGAGTATGCCACTAAACCCCCACGAATGAAAAGAGACTCAATTACATCAAACTACAACCATGGATATTGGAAGACTTACACCCGACTAAAGAATAATTACTCATAATCGGCACTCTTTTAAAGAAAACAAACAAAAATGCACAAAGGCACAAAACAACTTGAATGATTTTGATACTTTTTATTTTTTTGAATTAAGGTCAAAATAGTTAAATTCATTGGTTTTAAAAGAAAGGAAAAAAAAAGAAAAAAAAAAGTAAAAGCCACTTGACAAAGGTCAAGGTTTTGTTTATTAAAGAAGTGATGATTTTTAAAATAGGAATCCTTTGAAAAAGAGAGAAGATTTTGAAAATTAAAGAAGGGGTGGATATGAAGGGACTATCCTAAAAACGAAAATAAGGAGATAAAGGAAGAAAGATCTAACCAAACTTGATGACACTTCCAATTATGAGCATAAGAGTTCCATCCTTATAAGCTAGCAAATGGCCAAATAAAGGCAAGTACCGACTTCACGAAGATCAAGGCAAAGGAGAGGTGTCCTGAAATCTAAGTCCAAAACATCATTCTAATGCCAAGGATAATAACCAATAGTCTAAAGATTAAGATCACAAGTTTTTTAGAGGTTTAATCCTTTATTAATGTTTTTGTGTCCAAATGGACAAAAGGAAAATCAACATAACAAAAATAAGAGCAAATAATAAACATGATAATAGATGAATAAAGCATAATAAAATAAAAGCAATAAAAGTGCAAGAATTTAAATGTTAGTAACAAAAGCAATTAAAGTACAAGAATCTAAGATATTAATAGTAATAATAGTATAATAATATTTACATAAAAGTGGTATGGTGAACTTAATCAACCACAACCAAAAGAGTACACAAAATCGAAAGGCAACCGGATCCGCTTAGCATCTTACACTATAGCGATTAATCAAGGAAAACTGGACCAAATTCAATGAAATTTGAAAGGCGATTGGGAGACCCAAAGCACCTATGTATCAAACATTCATAAGTTTTGATTCTTAATGCAATATGATTAATCGCTTTGGGATTACGCGGCCAACAAGAGGTCCGGTCCACAAAAGTTCAAGTATCTAATTGAATTTTTGTTCCGAATTCGGGATTCATTTAGGTCTATATTAAGCAATCGCCGAGTAATTTACGAAGTAATTACTATACAAATGAGGCCGGCCACCACCAATTAAGGTGAACAATGTTAGTGCTAATGCATGCGAGATAAACGATATGTAAATCGCCATCCGAACGCAATACCGCACAAAACTAAAGATGAATACCAAATTGAGTTACATTCATGGTATTATTCCATCCTTAAGTTAAATAACTCTTCTTGGTGGATTCAAGCATGAAAATGTATCACTAATTCAAAGTACCTTAAATGAATTAATAATTCACTTAAAGGTAGTTTTGAACTAATGAACATTTACTACTCTAATCTACATCCAAAGTTCATTGAAATTAAAGAGAAATCAATCCTAAAAGGGCTTCCCAAGGTAAAAATAAAAAGGAGGAGGAAGAAGAAGAAAGAGGATCCAAAAAGGAGCTTAAATCAACCCCAAAAAAATGCCTCTGACTTGTGTTAACCGGTTAACCAGAATGTAATGGAAATGGTTAATCGGTTAACGCAACCAGTTTTCAAATCCTGTGCAGTTTAACACTGGTTAACCGGTTACCTAATTTACACTGGAAATGGTTAACCGGTTAACCAAGCATACATTTAAATTTTTTATTCAAACATGATTTCTTGCTTGTTGTTAACCGATTCTTTTTGTACGTAGAAGAAGGCATGGAAATAAACACATGAACCTTGGAATTCCTTGAATGAATCAATTAACTTGGGAAATCCTTGATCAGATAAATTTGAATTATTTGCGGATCAACTTCAACTTTTGTCTGTGAAATTTTACTCGAGCCACAGGACTTCTATTTTTTGGCATTTTCAATGGTTCCTCTTCCTTAAAATGTTAGTGAAAGGAAACAAAATATTTTTGGATTTTGATTAATGGTTAGTAAACATAAACAAATTAAGCAACTAAAAGGCAATGGTTATCCCCTGTGAGACATAAACCTACACCCAAGAAGAACCGAGCAACCAGTGTGATCTTGTTTGTATGCAAAATGCAGATGAAATGCGAAGAAAACTTAGGGAAAAAATTAGGGTGCTACAGCTACCCCTATTTAAGTTTCTTCAATCTGGAGATATGAAGATTGATATCTTCGTCTCTATAAGATAGGAGAGACTTAAATATAGAAAACCCAATTTTTATCCTAAGAGACCATGATATGGTATGAATATGATATGCAAACCCAAGGTCTCTATGGGGAGAAAATGACTACCAGAGGAAAGCAAAGCTTGGGGATACAGAAGAAAATCCCGCTGGGGAAAACAACAGACACCAAAAGAGTTTACCAGGAAAATAAATCACTGGATAGCTGACTCGAGTTAGGGAAAAATATGATATAATCAAGGTAAAAGGTTCAAAAAGGAAGAGTAAACACTTTGCCGGGGAATATCAACCAAACAAAGTATTCGAGTCCAAAAATGGAGGAATACCAAGTTGGAAAAGAATCATCAACTACCAGTTTACTGGGTAGGAAATATGAAAACAATGGACTCAACTATCGATTTACTGGATATTAGCAAAGTAAAGAGAGATAACCTCTACTACCTGTTTACTAGATAGAAAAATCTGTAGATGTTAAAAGAATTCTTAACTACCAGATTTACTTGGTAGGAGTACAAGCAAAGAGAAATAACCTCTATTACCTTTTTACTAGGTAGAAAGACGAATTCTCAACTACCAGATTTACTGGCTAAGAACACAAGCAAAAGAGCTTGATTAATTTGGTAATATTACCCACTATCGAATAACTGATAGCTTAATTCCAAAGAAATATACTCAAACTGGGGAAAATATCGCCCACTATCAAACAATGATAGCTTAATTTCAAAGCAATAAAAACTCATCCAAAAGGACCAAAGTTCAATCCAAAACAATTTGGAGAGAAACACTAAAACAAGACTCATCCCAAGGAGGAAATATCTCAACTGGGGAAATTCCATCCAGATAATAAATTAGGGAGGAAACTGAATCAAAATCATCCATGAGGAACAAACTCATAGGGGAATTAGAAAGGATAAACACTTTCTACTTAATGGTCGACACTCTAACTTGAGAGGAAGACAACACACACACTCTGTGGGGAAAGTCCACACCAAAGAGCGGGGAACAAATGATAAATGCAAGAATGCAAGCAAATGATTTGATGCATATGTGTATGAATATGCTAACAAAACAAACATAAAGATGAACAACAGGTGACATAAACACCACAACAACTGGATACTCGGCTAATCCCAAAGCAACAAAGCTGGGAATCTAACTGGAAATTCAACTTGAAACCCTGCAGGGGAACATCAAAAGCCATCAAAGAAACACAATCCTACTACAAGGCATAACTCATACTAAGGAATCATCTGCTAGGGATACAATCCACGAAGCAATCATCAAGAATCCATAAAAGGATAGCATCATAAATTCCACAATGAGAGGATAACATGTTTGAGATCATTCATCATTGAAAATTCGGACTTACCGACCCACATGGGGATACCAGAGGTTAACATCATAGCCAAAACACAGTTATGAGGGATTTTAAATCAATACCCATCATCAGGTGAAAGAAAACCTCTAAACTGACTGCTATATCAATACTTAGGCTAAGGGATGCAACCAACTTAAGCTGAGGAACAAGAACTCGGCTGAGGATTCCCAATGCTTCTCAAGTCAAAGATAAACTACTGAGGAAGAGATCAAAACTCGGTTGGGGATTCTCAATTGATAGGAATAACGCTTCCAACAACTCTTTTGGGGAAGAATCGGAACTAGGAACATTTATAATCCCCGTTCATGCTTGTTGTTGGGGGAAGAAACATCATTATATCAACATACCGGGACTATTCAGGAATTCCGTAAGGACACAATCAGATCAAACATTGTTTTAGGAGAGACAAGTTACACATTCGGACCTTACCATCCCTGAATCACTTTTGATATCCTTTCTTTGTTCACATATCAAAAGAAAAATGTTTTTATAATCTTCAAAGATTAAATTTATTGAATTTGTTTCAAAAATCATCATCAACAATAAATTGAAATTTTGTAAACAGAAAAAATATAAAAAATTGTAAGCAATTGGATAAAAACTCAAATTCATTGATAGAATGGTAATCAATAAATGGAATGACTCCATGGATCATTACAAGTTTGGAAAATGGTAAATACATGGAAACGGACTACATTGAAATACAATGATCACTATTCTCCCTATCAACTTGAACTTGACTGAGTCCGAAACTTCAGTCAAGGATGAGTGAATAAGAATCTTTGATGGGAAATTCTTCTGAAGATAGAATCTGAAATCTTCGGTTGTTACAAGTGATCCAGTTTGTCGACCCAATTACTTGCCATGATCTTTAACTATTTCCTAGATTGCCCTTTCAGGTTTTCAATCTACCGAGATAATTATTTCTGTTTATGCCTCTTCTTTTTGTCTAGACTCCCCTTTCGGGTTTTCAATCCACCGAGACGCTCATTTTTTCCTAAGCCGCCCTTTCGGGTTTTCAACTTAGCAAGTTGTTCTTTTATTTTTTTAGGCAAAGTATTTTTTGAATGCATCTGCATTCACAGGACGAGTGATCTCCTCACCATCCATAGTTGCAAGAATTAATGAACCGCCAGAGAAGGCTTTCTTAACAACATATGGACCATCATAGTTCGGATTCCACTTGTCCCGAGAATCTGTAATGAAAGACTGAATCTTTTTTAGCACGAGGTCGCCTTCTTTGAATACACGAGGTTTGACCTTCTTGTCGAAAGTTTTCTTCATTCTTTGCTGGTACAACCGACTATGACACAAAGCTGTTATTCTCTTTTCATCAATCAAATTCAACTGATCAAATATATTCTGACACCATTCAGCCTCAGTCAACTTGGCTTCCATCAGAACTCTCATTGATGGGATCTCAACCTCAACGGGGAGCACTGCTTCTGTACCATAAACAAGGGATAAAGGGGTTGCCCCTGTTGAAGTGCGGACAAATGTACGATACCCATGCAAAGTAAAAGGGAGCATTTCATGCCAATATTATATGTCACCACCATCTTCTAAATGATCTTCTTAATGTTCTTATTCGCAGCTTCAACATCCCCATTCATCTCCGATCTATAAGGAGAAGAATTATGGTGTTGAATCTTGAATTCTTCACAAAGCTCTTTCAACATCTTATTATTCAAGTTTGAACCATTATCAGTAATGATTCTATTCGAAACACCATATCTGCAGATAATGTTATTCTTGATAAACCAAACCACAACTTGCCTGGTCACATTAGCATATGATGCTTCTTCCACCCACTTGGTGAAGTAGTCAATTGCTAGAAGAATAAAACGATGTTCATTCGAAGCCTTGGGTTCAATCATACTAATCATATCAATTCCCCATATAGAGAAAGGCCACGGGGAAGAAATTACATTGAGATGAGATGATGGCACATGAATTTTATCAGTATAGACTTGGCACTTATGGCACTTTTCACATACTTGCAACAATTAGATTCCATTGTCAGCCAATAGTAACCTGCTCTCAACATCATTTTATCCATTGCATGCCCATTAGCATGAGTACCAAAAGATCCTTCATGAATTTCTTTCATTAACATGTCTGCTTCGTGTCTATCCACGCATTTGAGCAAGACCATGTCAACATTTCTCTTATAAAGCACATTTCCATTCAGGAAGAAATTGTCTGCCAATCTCCTCAAAGTCCTCTTATCTTTAGCGGATGCCCCAAGTGGGTATTCCTGACTCTGGAGAAAACATTTAATATCATGATACCAAGGCTTGTCATCATGGACCTCTTCTATTGCAAACATATGAGTTGTTCTTTCGAGCCGCATCACTCTGATCATGGGAATGTCATTCCACTGGTGCACCTTTATCATAGAAGCTATTGTTTCCAAAGCATCTTCCATCTGATTTTCATCACAAGGCATAAAATGAAACTCAACTTTTTAGTGAAGAAATTTGATATCCTCCTGGCATAATCTCTATAAGGGATCAAGTGTGGTTTATGAGTTACCCACTTACCCTTTATCTGATTGATTACCAAGGAAAAATCTCCATACACATCAAGATGCTTAATCCTCAGATCAATAGCTTCCTCAAGACCCATAATACAAGCTTCATACTCAGCTTCATTATTGGTAGAAGGGAAAGTCAACCTAGCAGCAAAAGGAATATGTGAACCATGGGGAGTAATGATCATTTCCGCAATTCCTCTTCTGCGTGCATTTATAGCACCATAAAAAACTAAACCCCATCGAGATCCAGGGTCCCGCCCTTCCTCAATCGAAGGTTCATCACAATCTTTCATTTTCAAATACATTACATCCTCATCTAGGAAATCAAACTTAATAGGCTGGTAATCATCAATTGGTTGATGTTCCAAATGGTCAGCCAAGATACTACCTTTTATAGCTTTTTGAGCTCGGTACTTGATATCATAATATGACAACATTTGCCAACGAGCAATCCTCCCAGTCAAAGCAGGCATTTCAAAGATATACTTGATTGGATCCATTTTAGAGATCAACCAAGTTGTATGATTCAACATATACTGGCGAAAACGCTTTGTAGCTCAAGCTAAGGCATAACAAGTTTTTTCAAGCATGGAGTACCGAGACTCACAATCGGTGAATTTCTTACTCAAGTCGTAGATTGCATGTTCTTTTCTTCCAGATTCATCTTGCTGACCAAGCACACAACCAATGGAATCTTCCAACACAGTCAAGTACATAATCAACGGTCTACCTTCCATCGGAGGAGACAAGATATGAGGTTCAAGCATATATTCTTTGATTCTTCCGAACGCCTTCTGACAATCATCTATCCAAACATAACCTTGGTCTTTCCTAAGAAATTTGAAGATCAGAGCACATGCGGTAGTCATGTGAGAGATAAACCTCAAAATATAATTCAGACGGCCCAAGAATCCTCTTATTTGCTTTTCAATTCTTGGAGAAGGTATTTCCTGAATAGCTTTCACTTTATCAGGATCAACTTCAATGCCTCTTTGGTTGACAATGAAACCTAGCAACTTTCCAAAATGTACACCAAACGTGCACTTGTTTGGATTCAAACGAAGCTTAAACTTCCTTAACCTCAGAAACAACTTCAGCAAATGTTCAACATGATCTTCTTCAGTCTTCGACTTAGCAATCATATAATCAACATATACCTCAATTTCTTTGTGCATCATATCATGGAAAAGCATGGTCATAAATGTAGTCTTCAATCCAAAGTGCATCACTTTGTAGCAGAATGTTCCCCATGGTGTAATAAATGTAGTCTTTTCCATGTCCTCGGGTGCCATCTTTATTTGATTATAATCGGAAAATCCGTCCATAAAAGAGAACACATCAAACTTAGTCGTATTATCTACCAACACATCGATGTGTGGCAATGGAAAATCATCTTTTGAATTTATTCAAATCTCTATAATCAACACACATCCTTACTTTTCCGTCTTTCTTTGGAACAAGCACAATATTGGCCACCCATTGAGGATAATTATATGTCACAAGAAAACCTGCATCAATCTGCTTTTGAACCTCCTCTTTGATCTTTACTGCCATATCAGGATGAGTTCTTCTCAACTTGTGCTTCACAGGTGGACTTTCAGGTTTCAGCGGCAATCTATGCTCCACAATATTAGTATCAAGACCTAGCATGTCCTGATAAGACTAAGAAAATACATTAACATACTCTATAAGAAGCTCTACAATCCTCTTCTTAACCTCAGGACCAAGCAATGCTCCAATTTTGACTTCTTTCTTATCATCTTCAGAACCCAAGTTGATCATCTCTATAGACTCTCCATGAGGTTGAATAACCTTCTCCTCATGCTCAAGAAACCGGGAAATCTCATCAGGAATCTCTTCAACATCCTCTTCCTCAGCTTCGAACACAGGGAGTTCAAAGTTGGGAATGGGCATAAGATCATTGTTTTCAATGGGTTTATCAATCAATCTGCACAATGATTTTATTTTTATTTTAGAGTATGAACAAAAGTTCAAACATTATGCAGATAAACAATGGTTATTTTTATTTTGGATTTTTTATGCTACCATTTTTCAGAATAAAGCAAAAAGGAAAAACACATATGGAAATGACATAATAACATTTTATTGATGATGATAAAATTTGAAACAAAGCCCGACAAACATCACTTTCACCTTGGGCAGAGTGAACGGGTTTTTTGAAAGAAAATAAAACAAATTACTTTGAAGCATGAACAATAGAAGGAACATCAACAACAATCCAGTTCTCGCAAATCTTTCTGTGCGTGACAAAGTTAGGCATTTCTTCATCCTCATCATCTTCAATGATGGCAGCAGCAGAATGATCGTTGATAAACCCAGCACTTCGGAATCCTTCTTAAATAGTCTTTGGTTCATTGAGAGCCACACCTGGTGCAAAACCAATACCAAATCCTTCTTTGTTGTTAACAACATCAATAACTCGTCCCTAACCGTCAGATCGACCGGTTTCAAGCACGCGTGGAGCATCCTTGAGAGAAGGCATAACATTCTTCTTAGCAGCATTATCAACAACAGAAAGATCCTGGAATGAAGTTCCTACCTCTTCTTCAGCATCAATATAGGAGAAAGATGACAAATTTCTCACTAGCATTGCCTGCTCATCGCCAATAGTCACTAATTTCCCATCTTTCACAAACTTCAGCTTTTGATGGAGAGTAGATGTCACAGCTCCTACCTCATGAATCCCGGGTCTTCCAAGGAGACAATTGTAAGCGGGACGTATATCCATTACTTGAAAAGTAATTTGGAATATAAATGGTCCAATTAGAATAGGAAGATCAACTTCACCAATCACAGTTTTCTTCGATCTGTCAAAAGCTTTCACAATAATCCCACTATGCCTCATGGGAGCACCTTGGTACGCAAGCCTCGAAAAATTTGACTTCGGCATCACATTCAGAGAAGACCCAATATCAACCAACACTTTAGACATAGCATCTTCCTGACAATTCACTGAAATATGCAGAGCCAAATTATGGTTCCTTCCTTCTTCAGGCAAGTCATCATCACAGAAAATCAAATTGTTGCATAATGGGATATTAGCCATAATACTATCAAACTGATCAACAGTCACATCATGATCAACATAAGGTTGATCAAGAATCTTCTGCAAAGACTTCCTATGAGCCTCAGAGCACATCGAGAGTGATAAAACGGATATCTTCGACGGAGTATGCAATAACTGCTCAGTAACGTTGTACTCGCTTTTCTTTATTAATTTCAACACTTCATCTTCACTATCCTTCGAACTGGAATTACCAAATTGGCCTGATTGAGCAACAACGTCTTCAATCTGTTTACTCGCACTTGTATCTTCAGTTCTCTTCAGAGGATCTGAAGCATAAACTCTACCACTTCGAGTAACCTTTGTCACATCAATAATGCTAACCATAGACTTTGGAGAAGGAATAAGAACTTCCTTGACATTTTCTATCATCGTAGCATTATATTGATACAGAACAGCTTTATCAGACTCATATGGCATTGGACCAGGAAAATTGATCACCAAGGGAGTAACAACATATTTGCGGTTATCAAAATAAATAACCATATTCTTAGGAACAACCTTCTCAGGAATATTGAACTGAGGAACAATAACATTCACTTCATTGTCATACTCGTCTCTTTTCATTGTCACTTCAATCAACTTATCATTCATCATCTTTTGAATGTCTCTCTTAACAATCACCCAACCACAAGGGTTCACCGAGAAAATGCAACAACCAGCATAATCATGATCATTATCATGATATTCACTTAAGAAAGCATGCACCTCAACCAAAGACCTTCGAATATGACAGACCTCATAAATATTGAACAAACCAGGACAACTATCAACCATGTTCACAGACGTATTACCATTATTCGGAAGCGGATTTGTCTTCGCATTTGGATTAACATCGTCGAAAGACAGAACATTGTTCTGCACTTCAAACTTCAATGGATAACAGTTCTCAATATCGTGCCTCAGGGCACCTTGATGAAAAGCACAGTGAGCCTCTGGATTATATCACCATGGGATAGACTCTGGAATTGGAGGTGGAGAACGTGTTTGTACAAGATTCTTCTCAATCAAAGATGGAAGCAAATCCGCATACAACATTGGAATGGGATCAAAATTCGGCTTAGCACGAACCTGTTGATTACCACTTTGTTGCACAGAAGGCTGTTGATAACGAGACTGATACTTTGGAGCTACTGGCACATTTGGAGTCACATTAATCATCAGAGCTACAGAATCTACATGTTGCCGATGATGATGATTCTCATGACCACGAGGTCTTCTGTAACTTTCACGAGACACATCATTAGTCTCACCTTCTTTCTTCTTACCAAAGTTGAACCTCTTAGAACTTGAGCAAGTACTACTCTCTTTTCTCAACCGTCCTTCACAGACACCTTCTTCTAGTCGTATCCCCATACTCACCATTTCAGTGAAATCAGAAGGAGCACTTGCAATCATCTTCTCATAGTATAAATAACCTAAAGTCTTCAAAAAGATCTTTGTCATCTCTTTCTCTTCTAGAGGAGGAACAATTTGAGCTGCTAGTTCGCGCCATCTCTGTGTATACTCTTTGAAAGTTTCTTTGTCCTTCTGGGACATATCACGGAGCTGATCTCTATCCTATGCCATATCAACATTATACTTGTATTGCCTAACAAAAGCCTCTCCCAAATCATTGAAAATCTGGATTTGGCTGATGTCCAAACTCATGTACCATCTCAAGGTTGTACCAGTCAGACTATCCTAGAAATAATGAATCAGAAGTTGATCATTGTCTGTCTGAGCAGACAACTTTCTAGCATACATAGTCAAATGACTCAGAGGAAAAGTATTTCCCTTATTCTTCTCGAACTCAGGCAACCTGAACTTGTACGTAACCTTAACATTAGGAACCAAACAGAGATCATAAGCATCTTTATCGAACAAATCCTTATGCCTCAAAGCCCTCATCACTTTCTGTAACTCAACAAAACGTCCTTGGAAATCATCAAGTCTTTCAATCACACCAGCGCCTTCACTGGGCTCAACATGGTAAATCATTTCATCATGGTGTGGAGTAGTGTGCATCACAGGGGGTGCAGTAGTCATCACTGACTGAAGAGTATTGAATGCAGCTGTCTCAGGAGGAGGAGGATGATAACCAGCAGGAATGAAATCAGCCGGTATACCCTACAGTGTGCTAGGAGGCATACGATAGCGAGGAGAAATGACAGTTTCAGCAGGAATCGATGTACTGACAATCTCAAAGATGACTGTATGCTGAGTTTAAGAATTATGAATAGGGGTGGCTGATTCTGAGTAGCCACCAAGCTTTCCATCATGGCAGTGACCCTTTCTAAGTTATCCTTCAAATATGAATCTTCCTCGCGCAACTTGCGATTTTCTTGTTGTAAGGCTTCCAACATCTTCTTCTGATTAGCTCGAGTATCAACCTTGGGAGTCAGCTTGACAAGAGAACTGAATGAAGACCAAGAAACAACATAAGATCCTTGTACAACTCTCAAAAAGCAAGACCAATACGGGCATGATGCATGGTATGCGTATGCAAATGCAAAGATTTCAAAGGACTATAAGATAAATTGCAATATTTATAAAAGAAACACTTTTTGAAGTACTAAAAACTCATTCTCATTAAAATCAAAGTCAAGCTTACAAGTGAAGTACAAGTCTCAACAATCCTAATACATGAGAGGAGAGCAAACTAGGCCTAGGGAATCATATCTGAAGAAGATCCAAATTCCGGCTAGTACTTCATATGAATCCTCTTAATCTCCTTCTTGTATCGATTCTCCATGTATTCCTTATCCTTCACCAACTGGTCAACAACGGTCTTCCAAGCACCGGATGTAGGAGGAATGGTAGATGGAGTACTAGAGGCAAATAAACCCTCTCTTGGCCTCTTCGTAACATGTCGCTCAAGTAACTAAATGAGATCATCTTTCTCCTTCAGGTTCTCTTGCGTCATTGTCTTCTCAAGTATCCATTCTTCTTTCTCTTTCTTCCTCTTGTCCAACTCTTCTTGAAGAGCAACCTTAGGTGGATAAGGCATCTTGAGCTTGGAAGCCCTGGATTGAACCCACTGGATGTAACACTCAGAGGGAGCAAGTGTTGTCTTCCCAATTGACCATTATCTTTCCGATGAACAACATGCCAAGAATGAGTAATCCTTTCTTCATTTCTATATGATCTGCACCATTAAGAAAGAAGAAACTGGATAATGAAAGGTTGCTTGGTATGTCCTTCAAGCAATATCCCAATTGTCTACTAGCAAGAATAGGGTTGTAATTAATCCCCCCATGTGTACCAAGAAGAGGTACATTAGGAAACTCTTCACAATTGTCAATAAGCACTCCAGTATCATAATAAGAACAATAACAAGTCATATCCTTATGAGAAAGAGACATAATCCTTTGAGACCATCTTTGCTTCTCTCTATTATCCTTGAAGACATCGGACTTTGGTATGTGCGAAATAGACCACCTATAGAGAAGAGGCGCATAACACACAATCTCTCCATCACCTTTTGAGATCCTATAATGAAAGACATGATACATGTCTCCAAGCAAAGTAGGTACCTGATTTCTCTTCAAGAAAATTTGAATGGCACTCTCGTCCACAATACCATCTAAGTTAGGAAACAAGACAATCCCATAAATGAGAAAAGCAAGAATAGTGTCAAACGCATCCTTATGACCCTAAGTAAGAGAAGTAGAAGCTTTCCCTATTAAGAACTTAGCATTAATACCATGGACACTCCCTTTTGGAAGAAATTTCCCATTAAGATCAGACTCCTTGAGAAAAAGGGCTTTAGCGATGACTTTGGTCGTAAGCTCCTTCTCTAAACCACTGAAAAGAAATTCCTTGTCCAAAATAGGTAAACCCATCCAATGAGAGTACTCCTCTAAGGTCGAAACAAGTTGATAATCAGGAAAGGTGAAACAATGATGCAACAGATCATAAAACTGATCCAAGGTAGAGAGAATCCCCTATGGTACATCGGTATCCAAGATAAACAAGAGCTTTCCATAACATTTCCGGAACTCCTGGGTGTCAACCACTAAAGCTCCTAGCTTTCTCAGCTCTACTAGATTAGGATTCTTGAAACTGTACTTCTTTGTGTTCCTCCTTTCAACATTCATAACCATAGACATCTAAAATTTTGCAAAAGTACCTATGAGTCCCTTAAAATCTCAAGAACAATGATCATGAATGTATGAGTGCATGTATGCAACAACCACAAACGAGATCACACAAAGCACACGAGTTTAGGTTCCGATTCACGAGCATGAAGTCAAGGTAGCAGAATACCTTCCACATAGGTAAGTACTATGGTTTTGTCTTTATTGTACCTGCAGAAAACCAAAAGGGTGCTAACAGAGTTGCCCGGAGTTAATAGCCATCTTTAGAATATTATCGGTACATTGGATTACTCCCCAACCAATAACATTCTTAAAATAGACCTCGTCCGAGTGTAGTATCGTGTGACAACCACCTTAGGTTAAGGTTTAAGGGTTCTACGGTCCTAAATCGGCTTGGATGGGTTAAGGGTTCTATGGTCCTCAGTATGATCAGCTCAAGGTCGGAAAATAATGCCATGTATGATTACTCATCATGACATTGATAATCTAAGAGAGCCTAACAGAGTGGAGATTATCGAATTGATATAGCTTTGGACTACTCCATCGTGTATCGCTTCGAATATCGCCGTCTTATTATAAATTCAACTCATATCCGGGTTAGAATCTATCTCACTCACAGAGGATCACCAAAACCGAAACAGAACAAACAAATAACAAACAAATCAACCAAACCAAAGTAGTAAATAAATCAAAGTAGGCCTAATCCACTTAGAGATTAATCTCCATCAGAGTCGCCACTTTTCTGTAGCGGTAAAAATCATGAGTGTAAGCTATTAGTTAACTTAACTCAAAGTAAGCAGAGTCGCCGCTACGCTTTTATTTTATTCCAATAGGAAAAGAAAAAAAAGGAGAATAAATCCTAATGAATATAAAAGCAAAAAGAGCTAAAAGAAACACGCAAAGAACCGAATAAGGGGATAGGTTACACAATGGGAATGTTTTACGCACCTAAAATGGCCATGGTACTCCACGGGAGCCCTTTGAAAACTTTACTACTTTTGGTTAGAAAATGGTTTGTTAAATGAGAGTGGAGGGATGAGAAAAGAATTATTTTTTTAATATTTTTATGTTTGGAGAGGTTTACCACCTCATGCCTACGTACCCACAAAGTGCAATGTGAGATCAAAACCTTGTAGTTCATGGTACAAAGAGTGAAAAGGGTTGGTTATAATTGGTTTTATTAAGTGAAGAGAATTTGTCATCTTCAAGTGGATAGCCAAACAAACTACCATGAGAATGAAGGCATGGACTCATACATCATTATGGGGAGGGCGCCAACTCAAATAAAATCAACGAGTATGCCACTAAACCCCCACGAATGACAAGAGACTCAATTATATCAAACTACAACCATGGAGATTGGAAGACTTACACCCGACTAGAGAATAATGACTCATAATCGGCACTCTTTTAAAGAAAATAAACAAAAATGCACAAAGGCACAAAACAACTTGAATGAGTTTGATTCTTTTTATTTTTTTAATTAAGGTCAAAATGGTTAGATTCATTAGTTTTAAAAGAAAAAAAAGTAAAAGCCACTTGACAAAGGTCAAGGTTTTGTTTATTAAAGAAGTGATTATTTAAAAAAAATCCTTTGAAAAAGAGAGAAGATTTTCAAAATTAAAGAATGGGTGGAGATGAAGGGACTATCCTAAAAAAGAAAATAAGGAGATAAAGGAAGAAAGATCTAACCAAACTTGATGACACTTCCAATTATGAGTATAATATTTCCATCCTTATAAGCTAGCAAATGGCCAAATAAAGGCAAGTACCAACTTCATGAAGATCAAGGCAAAGGAGAGGTGTCCTAAAATCTAAGTCCAAAACTTCATTCCAATGCCAAGGATAGTAACCAATAGTCCAAAGACTAAGAACACAAGTTTTTAGAGGTTTAATCCTTTATTAATGTTTTTGTGTCCAAATGGACAAAAGGAAAATCAACATAACAAAAATAAGAGCAAATAATAAACATGATAATGGAAGAATATAGCATAATAAAATAAAAGCAATAAAAGTGCAAGAATTTAAATGTTAGTAACAAAAGAAAATAAAGTGCAAGAATCTACGATATTAATAGTAATAATAGTATAATAATATTTACATAAAAGTGGTATGGTGAACTTAATCAATCACAACCAAAAGAGTACATAATATCTAAAGGCAACTGGATCCTCTTAGCATCTTACACTATAGCGATTAATCAAGGCAAACCGAACCAAATTCAATGAAATTTGAAAGGCGATTGGGAGACCCAAAGCACCTACGCATCAAACATTCATAAGTCTTGATTCTTAATGGAATATAATTAATTGCTTTGGGATTACGCGGCCAATAAGAGGTCTGGTCCACGAAAGTGCAAGTATCTAACTGAATTTTTGTTCCGAATTCGGGACACATTTAGGTCTATGTTAAGCAATCGCCGATTAATTTACGAAGTAATTACCCTACAAATGAGGCCGGCCACCACCAATTAAGGTGAACAATGTTAGTGCTAATGCATGCGAGATAAACGATATGTAAATCACCATCTAAACGCAATATTGCACAAATTTAAATATGAATACAAAATTGAGTTACACTCATGGTATTATTCCATCCTTAAGTTCAATCACTCTTCTTGGTGGATTCAAGCATGAAAATGTATCACTAATGCAAAGTACCTTAAATGAATTAATAATTCACTTAAAGGTAGTTTTGAACTAAAGAACATTAACTACTCTAATCTACACCCAAAGTTCATTGAAATTAAAGAGAAATCACTCCTAAAAGTGCTTCCCAAGGTAAAAATTAAAAGGAGGAAGAAGAAGAAAGAGGAGCCAAAAAAGAGCTTAAAACAAGCCAAAAAAAATGCCTCTGACTTGTGTTAACCGATTAACCATAATGCACTGGAAATGGTTAACTGGTTAATGCAACCAGTTTTCAAATCCTGTGTAGTTTAACACTGGTTAACCGGTTAACCAATTTACACTGGAAATGGTTAACCGGTTAACACTGAACCAGTAGCAAAAAAATTTCAAAAATTCAGCATGATCCATTTTCAAAACCTTTTTCAAATACTTGATGATCATGATCTGAATTGGCACGAATTTTAAAACCAAAATACAACGAAATCCTTGCAATCAAACAAAAAATTAAGATCCAAAGGATCTAGAAACAAAGGCACCAAAGATCTACATCTTGAATGTTGATGGTGTGTATGGGTTTATGGAGAGAGTGAATTACCAAAAAGCACTTCTTCAAATTGGACCAAATCAAGTTATATCTACTGCAATTGATGACCAAGAAAGAAGTAGGATGAAGGTTTAGCTCAAGTTGATAAACAATTCAATGAGAATTCTTGATAACTTCAAAAAGAGAAAAATAGCTTTAGTGATATTTTTGGTTTTTTGGGGGATTTTTGCAAGAGATTTGTTGCTTCAAGAACTTTTTGCAAGGTGAATTTGGATATCTAAAGCTTGGTGAATAAATGAAATTATGGTCCTTTTTAAAGGCCTTAGGTATGGGAATTTGGTGGAATGGAGCTTGCTATGATAATTAAAATTAGGTTTGGTAATTACAAATTTGGTGGGAAATGGAAAAGAGTGGTGATTAGTGAGGGTTTATTGTAGGAAATGATCAAAGTGATATAGAGAAATCATTGGGAAATGGCTCTAGAAAATTTCAAATATATCAATGATCCAAGGATGTTGAATTTGAATGAAAAATTCAAATTTCGCACTGGTTAACCGGTTAACCAATTTACACTGGAAATGGTTAACCGGTTAACCAAGCATAAATTTGATTTTTTTTATTCAAACATGATTGATTGGTTGTTGTGGCCCGATTCTTTTTGTACGTCGAAGAAGGCATGGAAATAAAGACATGAACCTTGGAATTCCTTGAATGAATCAATTAACTTGGGGAAATCCTTGATCAGATAAATTTGAATAATTTGTGGATCAACTTCGACTTTTGTCTGTGAAATTTTACTCGAACCACATGACTTCTATTTTTTGGCATTTTCAATGGTTCCTCTTCTTGAAAATGTTAGTGAAAGGAAAAAAAATATTTTTTGATTTTGATTAATGGTTAGTAAACATAAAAAAATAAAGTAACTAAAAGGCATCGGTGATCCCCTGTGAGACATAAACCTACACCCGAGAAGAACCGAGCAACCAGTGCAATCTTGTTTGTATGCAAGATGCAGATGAATTGCGAAGAAAACTTAGGGCAAAAATTAGGGTGCTACCGTAACTAAAAATCCATATCCCTAAGTACGGCTCAACCGCACACATCTGGTATCACTCTTACGGAGTCCATAATTGATGTTGAGAATTAACGATATAAGAACTGACCAATTGTTAATCTCTTATCCACACAATAATTTAGATACTAAAATGTTTCTAGGAATAACAACACTCCATGAGTCTCTTATAACTTCTTAATTTAGTTCCTCAATAGTCACAACTGTAACACCCTTCTACCCTAAAACGAAACATTTAAAATAATATCATAGTAATACACAAGAAGGGTATCACATTTCATCATAACATCAACATACAGTGTCATGTCCCGTAACATGGGTTAATCAACATCCTGAACAATATATAAACTTTTCGCAGCGAAATTCAAACTTTATAATTCAATCATAATTCTTTCCTCAAAACAAAATAATTCATCTGAAGTTAACATCATGAAATAAGAAATTATTCTCAAATGAAAACATAACTGGAAAATCAAATAGTACTCAAAACCCATCCCGGTGTTACATGACACAGAGCAGGACACATTCACTCCAAACCACTTCTAAAGGAAACTAAGGTACGCTCTGAGACTCTGAAAAACTCCTCTTGAAGTGTAAGGTTAATCTTTATGCAAGTTACCCACGAAGGAAGAAACATTTCTAAGCAGGCAGGGTGAGTAATCATAATATATCATAAAGGTACAAGAATATAGAATATAAATAAACTTAGAGAAACATATTATAACATCATCAGCAAATAAATTCAGCAACAACGACAACACAATCATGAATTCATCCAGAATATGCAACTCTAACTATCCAGATATGCAATATGCATGTGGTACCAATTTCATCGTGAGATGGATACATGAACATCAACCCTCCACAAGGGAGCACATCGTAAATCATCGAGACACTTCAATCTACACAATGGGATTGAAGCAAATAAATATGTCGAAGCCCCATCGTGAATGTTATGAAATGCAATGACGCGCTACATCGTAAAATTCATCAAAATAACTCGTATCATTCATTTCACACCAGCAAACCAACATCAATTATTCATCTATTTCATCCTGACAATACATCAAAAATGCTGGTTCTATAACCACTCCGATACATCGAGAATTAACCCGCACCCGATAAAATTATGAGGCAATTTATAAGGTTATTTCAAAAATTCAGTTCCAAAATTTATTGCATTTTTCTCATTTTTATTCATCAAAATAAAGTTTAATTCATGCTCTTTCCGACACTTCAAACGGAATGCAAATCGGACTCACGGTTTAAAAGTTATGGATTTTTAAAGAATTTAAAATTGCCTCCCAAATAGTGTTAACTGGTTAACCCATAACGTTAACTGGTTAACACCTGTGAAACTTTAGAAAATCACCAAAATTGAAATGGTTAACCGGTTAACCAATAGCGTTAACCGGTTAACGCATGTTTGATACCAAAATTCTTCTACTTCGTACAGACTGTCCTAAAATCCCCAAAATCCCAATTTTTTCAAATACAGATTCATCTTAGTTCACCTCAAAATCACTCCAATACATCAATCAAAACACCATAACATCAAAACAATCATTTATACCATCATTTATAGGATTCAACACATTTTTCTAACTCTATTTCATCGAGATTTCACTCATAAACTCAACCTAACTCAAAACCCCAAAATCTCATAAAACTCATACAATCCTAACCTATTCATAATCCAATTCCTACACCTTTACAATGGATTATAAAAACGCCTCATACCTTAGAGAATTTCTCCGCTTTACACTCTTCTATAGGGTTCTCCACAGCCTCCTGACTCTGAGCTTCCTCTTTCTTCAGAGTACTTCACCAAACACGATAGAAAAAATGAGAAAACTGATCGTGTATTCCTTTTTACCAAAACACATCCCAGTTAAGTCTTTTCCCTCTTTACCCTCATATATTTCACAAAATGACCACCTTACCCTTTTTTTTAATATATTTTTAATAATAATAATAATAAAATAGTATAATAAAACACTATTTATCCTTATTATATAAAAATACTATTTTTCTCCAAAATTCTCTAATTAATCCAAAATCTCCAATTTTTCTAAATTAATTAAATAAATGACTAAATAATTAAGTTTAGATTTTCGGGGTGTTACAACTCTCCCCTACTTAAAGAATTTCCGTCCTCGAAAATTACCTGGAGTAAACAGTGTAGATACAACTCTTTCATCTGATCTTCCCGTTCCCAAGTCCAACTTCCCTAGCTGGTCCACCCCACAACACCTTCACTAAAACAATCTCTTTACATTGCAGTTTCTTCAATTCTCTCCCATCAATTCTTACTAGTAAAGTTTCAATTGTCAGATTATCCCTTACCTGAACATCATCTACCTGAATTACATGCGACGGATCTGGAATGTACTTCCTCAACTGCGACAAATGGAATACATCATGCAAATTCGCAAGTGATGGCGGTAAAGCCACTCGATAGGCAACTTCTCCTATCCTCTGCATAGTCTTATACGGACCGACAAAATGTTGAGTGAGCTTTCTAGACTTCAAAGCCCTTCCCACACCAGTCATAGGAATAACCCTCATGAACACGTGATCTCCCTCTTGGAAATCAAGTGTTTTCCTCCTCTTATCATGATAACTCTTCTGACGACTCTGTGACGTCTTCATCCTTTCTCTAATCATTCTTATCTTCTCAGTTGTCTCTTGGACAATCTCAGGCCCAAGCACCAAATTCTCCCCTGACTCATACCAACACAACGGAGTACGACAACGTCTACTATACAATGCTTCATATGGAGCCATTCCAATACTAGCATGAAAACTATTGTTGTATGTAAACTCAACCAATGAAAAATGACTATCCCAAGATACTCCTTGATCCAAAACAAAATCTCTCAGCAAATCTTCTAAAGATTGGATTGTTCTCTCTGTCTGACCATCCATTCGCAGATGATAAGCAAAACTCATCCTCAATTTAGTTCCCAAAGCATCCTCTAAACTCTTCCAAAACCTCGACGTAAACCGCAGATCTCTATCCGATACTATACTCGAAGGTACACCGTGTAACTTCACAATTTACTCAATGTAAATCTCAGCTAGCCTCTGCATAGAGTGATTAATCTTCATCGGCAAGAAATGTGCCGACTTAGTTAATCGGTCAATAATTACCCAAATCGAATCATTACCTCGTGTAGTCTTAGGTAACCCGATCACAAAATCCATGGAAATGCTATCCCATTTCCACTCAGGCACATTCAACGGTTGCATCATACCTGAAGGTCTCTGATGTTCAATCTTTGACTTCTGGCATGTCAAACAAGCATAAAGAAATTCAGCAACATCCTTTTTCATACCCGGCCACCAAAACAACCTACGTAAGTCCTGATACATCTTCGTAGCGCCAGGATGAATACTCAATCGACTCTTATGTCCTTCTTCCAAAATACTCTTTTTAATTCCCAGAACATCGGGAACACATACTCTATCTCGGAACCTCAAAACTCCATCCTCGTCAATTCGGAAGTCACCTTCATTACCTTGACTAACCAATATCAATTGATCAACTAATTTCAAATCAGATTTCTGACCCTCACGAATCTCTTCCAGAATCTCACTGGTCAGTTTTAACATGCCCAACTTCACACTATCAGTAGTAGTTTCACACAACAAACTCATGTCTCTGAATTGCTCAATCATTTCCAGTTCTCTCACCATAAGCATCAAAATATGCAATGACTTCCTAATCAAAGCATTAGCCACCACATTTGCCTTACCAGGATGGTAATTCAAATCAAAGTCAAAATATTTTAATAATTCAAGCCATCGCCTCTGCCTCATATTTAACTCCTTCTGATCAAACAGATACTTTAAACTTTTGTTATCACGGAATACCTCAAATTTCGAACCAAACAAATAGTGCCTCCAAATCTTAAGCACAAATTCCACAGTTGCCAACTCTAAGTCGTGAGTAGGATAGTTCCTCTCATGAACTCTTAACTGTCTAGAAGAATAAGTAACTTTATTATCCTGCATCAAAACTCCACCAAGACCCATCTTGGAAGCATCACAATAGACTACAAAGGACTCATCTGGATTTGGTAAAACCAACACTGGCGCAGTCGTTAACCTTTTCTTCAGTTCTACGAAACTCTCCTCACAAGCAACATCCTACACATATGCTTGACCTTTCCTAGTCAATTGCGTCAATGGTAAATCTATCTTAGAAAAACCTTCAATGAACTTACGATAGTAACCAACCAACCCAAGAAAACTACAAATTTCCGTAGCTGACTTCGGAGTCTCCCACTGCGATACTGCATCAATCTTTGAAGGATCTACAGAAATCCCACCATTTGAAATTACATGGCCGAGGAAACTCACTTCCTTCAACCAGAACTCGCACTTGGATAATTTAGCAAACAATTTCTTTTCTCTGAACACCTGCAACACAACCTTTAAATACTCGGCATGTTCCTCTTCTGATTTAGAATATACCAAGATGTCATCTATGAAAACCACCACGAATTTATCAAGATACTCATGAAAGATCTTGTTCATATATTCCATAAACACACCAGGTGCATTAGAAACACCAAACGGAATCACTGTATACTCGTAATGCCCATACCTCGTCCTGAAAGTTGTCTTTGGAATATCATCAGCTTTAACTCGAATCTGATGATATCCAGACCTCAGTTCAATCTTATTGAATACACAAGCACCTACTAGTTGATCCATCAAATCATCAATCCTCGGAAGTGGATACTTATTCTTGATAGTTACCTTATTCAACTATCGGTAATCGACACACAACCTCATACTACCCTCCTTCTTCTTAACAAGCAATACCGGAGCACCCCAAAGAGAAACACTGGGCCTAATGAACCTCTTCTCTAACAATTCTTCTAATTTCTTCTTCAATTCATTCAACTCTGAAATAGACATTATTTAAGGAGCCATCGAGACAGGACTCGTACCCGGTACTAAGTCCACAGAAAAACCAATCTCGCGTTTAGGAGGTAAGTCACTTATATCATCAGGAAACACATCATAAAATTCACAAACCACAGGCAACTCTGCACTGTCGGTTTTATCATTAACTTGCAATGATGTAACAGCCTGGGCCCCTCGCAAGGCAATCCCAGCACTGCCACCTCATGATCTTCTCTACCCCCCTCACTAGTAGAGTTTTTGCCTTCCGTGGGAATCGAACCCTGTACCCTGGGGTTCAAGTACATGTTCATTCCATTCCCACTACCAATTGAGCTAGTAGCTCAATTGGTAGTGGGAATGGAATGAACATGTACTTGAACCCCAGGGTACAGGGTTCGATTCCCACGGAAGGCAAAAACTCTACTAGTGAGGGGGGTAGAGAAGATCATGAGGTGGCAGTGCCGGGATTGCCTTGCGAGGGGCCCGGGCTGTTACAAAAAAAGGTGCCTTTTTTTGTAATAGCCTGGGCCCCTCGCAAGGCAATCCCGACACTGCCACCTCACGATCTTCTCTACCCCCCTCTCTAGTAGAGTTTTTGCCTTTCGTGGGAATCGAACCCTGTACCCTGGGGTTCAAGTACTTGTTAAATCCATTCCCACTACCAAATGAGCTAGTAGCTCAATTGGTAGTGGGAATGGATTGAACAAGTACTTGAACCCCAGGGTACAGGGTTCGATTCCCACGAAAGGCAAAAACTCTACTAGAGAGGGGGGTAGAGAAGATCGTGAGGTGGCAGTGTCGGGATTGCCTTGCGAGGGGCCCGGGCTGTTACAAATGACACAAACACTGCAATCGTCAAAGCTTCATCTAAAACAAGTTCATCAACTTGCCTAGCAGATAAGAACATCAACTCGCCATTCTCGCTCAATTCAGGAACCTCACTGTCTTGCTATAACAGTTAATATGAACATAATTGAATTCCAACCAGTTCATACCGAGAATAACATCGATTTGGTGAAAAGGTAGGAACACCAAATCTATCAAGAAATCCTTCTTAAAAATTGTCAGATGACATTTCAAAAAAACAAACATGGTAGTCACAGAACCATTAGTAGGAGTCTCTATTATGATATTACTATTTATATTAGACAACTTTAAACCCAATCTATTAGCACACTCAAGGGATATAAACAAATGTGTTGCTCCAGTATCAATAATAACAACAACTCAATATTATTAATAAAACAGGTACCTCTAATCAAGTTGTCTTTATTCGGAGCATCTGAACCAGCTAGATAAAAAACTCTTCCAGCATTCTGAGTAGCAGCAGCAACCTTCTTTGGTTTCTGGCATTGGGCGCTGATATGCCCCTGTTCACCAAAATTATAACAGGTAGGACCTTCATTAGTACAATCACTCATCTTATTCCCAAGCTTGCCACAACGATAAGACTTTCGAACTCTAGTGGTACACACATCGGCTTTATGACCTGCTTCGCCACATTTGTAACAATTGAAAGGTACATTAGCAGCTCCCCTACTTTGCT
This sequence comes from Lathyrus aphaca, assembly GCA_963966055.1. Taxonomy (NCBI): domain Eukaryota; kingdom Viridiplantae; phylum Streptophyta; class Magnoliopsida; order Fabales; family Fabaceae; genus Lathyrus; species Lathyrus aphaca. Next base: position 383,355,844 of record OZ014521.1, read on the forward strand.
TCTTCTCATCTGATGCCTTCTGCTTCCCTTTATCACCAATAGTCACATATGGCTTCCCTCTAATCTGACCCTTGTCTTTCTTCTCACTTAGTTGTTTATAATGAGCAGAGCGAGCTCGGCTATCCTCATCATAAATACGACTTTTGTCTACCAACTCTACATATCTGCGAATCTGTTGGCATCCAATTCCTTGCTTGATCTCAAGTCTCAGTCCATTCTCAAACTTAAGACACTTGGAAAGTTCAGCATCTGCCCTATTGTAATAAGGACAAAACTTGACAAGCCTCACAAACTTGGCAGCATACTCCGCCACAGTCATGTTCCCTTGTTTCAGCTCAAGGAACTCTACCTCCAACTTACCACGAGCATCTTCAGGAAAATACTTCTAAAGTAACTATGCCTTAAACACAGCCCAAGTCACTACAACACCCTCATCCTCCAGACGCTGACGGGTATTGTCCCACCAGTCTTCAGCTTCCTCAGACAACATATGAGTCCCGAACTGCACTTTATGTGCGTCAGCGCATGCCATCACTCTGAAAATCTTCTCAATCGCCTTGAGCCACTTCTGCGCGCTCGTCGGGTCATGAGTCCTTTCAAACACAGGTGGATTATACCTCTGAAACTTTTCCAATGAACGAAACTCATCATGTGCATTATTCTGAGCAGTTGTCTGAGCAAGAGCTTCAATAGAATTAGCTAGAGCACGTGTGTTGTTTCCTGCCATTCTGCACAACACTCATCACATCAGAAAAGAATAATCATCAAATAATTAACGACTGATAACCGACTGACAACGACACTACTTAGTCGGACAGACTGACCTACTTGATACCACTAATGTAACACCCTTCTACCCCAAAACGAAACGTTTAAAATAATATCAGAGTAATCAACAAGAAGGGTATCACATTTCATCATAACATTAACATATAGTGTCTTGTACCGTAACACGGGTTAATCAACATCCTGAACAATATATAAACTTTTCGCAGCGGAATTCAAACTTTATAATTCAATCATAAATCTTTCCTAAAAACAAAATAATTCATCTGAAGTTAACATCATGAAATAAGAAATTATTCTTAAATGAAAACATAACTGAAAATCAAATAGTACTCAAAACCCATCCCGGTGTTACATGACACAGAGCAGGACACATTCACTCCAAACCACTTCTAAAGGAAACTAAGGTACGCTCTGAGACTCTGAAAAACTCCTCTTGCAGTGTAAGGCTAATCTTTATCATCTGCAAGTTACCCACGAAGGAGGCAACATTTCCAAGCAGGCAGGGTGAGTAATCATAATATATCATAAATGTACAAGAATATATAATATAAATAAACTTAGAGCAACATATTATAACATCATCAGCAAATAAATTCAGCAACAATGACAACACAATCATGAATTCATCCAGAATATGCAATTCTAACTATCCAGATATGCAATATGCATGTGGTACCAATTTCATCGTGAGATGGATACATGAACATCAACCCTCCACAAGGGAGCACATCGTAAATCATCGAGACACTTCAATCTACACAATGGGATTGAAGCAAATAAATATGTCGAAGCCCCATCGTGAATGTTATGAAATGCAATGACGCACTACATCGTAAAATTCATCAAAATAACTTGCATCATTCATTTCACACCAGCAAACCAACATCAATTATTCATCTATTTCATCCTGACAATACATCAAAAATACTGGTTCTATAACCAATCCGTTACATCGAGAATTAACCCGCACCTGGTAAAATTATGAGGCAATTTACAAGGTTATTTCAAAAATTCAGTTCCAAAAATTATTGCATTTTTCTCATTTTTATTCATCAAAATAAAGTTTAATTCATGCTATTTTCGAAGCTTCAAATGGAATGTGAATCGGACAAACGGTTTAAAAGTTATGGATTTTTAAAGAATTTAAAATTGCCTCCTAAACAGTGTTAACCGGTTAACACATAACGTTAACCGGTTAACGCCTGCGAAACTTCAGAAAATCACCAAAATTGAAATGGTTAACCGGTTAACCAATAGCGTTAACCGGTTAACGCATGTTTGATACCAGAATTCTTCTACTTCGTACAAACTGTCCTAAAATCCCCAAAATCCCAATTTTTTCAAATACAGATTCATCTTAGTTCACCTCAAAATCACTCAAATACATCAATCAAAACACCATAACATCAAAACAATCATTTATACCATCATTTATAGGATTTAACACATTTTTCTAACTCTATTTCAGCAAGATTTCACTCATAAACTCAACCTAACTCAAAACCCCAAAATCTCATAAAACTCATACAATCCTAACCTATTCATAATCCAATTCATACACCTTTACAATAGATTATAAAAACTCCCCATACCTTAGAGAATTTCGCCGCTTTACACTCTTCTCTAGGGTTCTCCGCAGCCTCCTAACTTTGAGCTTCCTCTTTCTTCAGAGCACTTCACCAAACACGATAGAAAAATGAGAAAACTGATCGTGTATTCCTTTTTACCAAAACACATCCCAGTTAAGTCTTTTCCCTCTTTACCCTCATATATTTCACAAAAGAAAACCTTACCCTTTTTCTTTAATATATTTTTTAATAATAATAATAAAATAGTATAATAAAACACTTTTTATCCTTATTATATAAAAATACTATTTTTCTCCAAAATTCTCTAAGTAATCCAAACTCTCCAATTTTTCTAAATTAATTAAATAAATCACTAAATAATTAAATTTAGATTTTCGGGGTGTTACAACAACGACGACACACCAATTATCCATATCATTTATTGTCTACCAATCATGTTCAAAAGAAAGTTCAATACTTTATCCTCTGATACTTCGAACGGAAGCCAAAACAGACTTATAGTTCATAAAGTATGATTCTTTAAAGTCCTCCACAAACTTCATGTGTCAATCGATTACCTATCCAAGGCTAAACGGTCGAACACAACTAAACTTGTTCCTTTTTATTGACAAATAATCCAACTCCAAATTACAAATCCAGCCCACACTGACTTGTAAGATGATTCTCATCCGCGGTTTCTAACCATGTGCAACAACCGCCCACCGTTCATAACTCAAGGTAACACGGAATGGGGCACAAAATGCATGTCACGTGTCTTGTATCCAACACGCAATCCTTTTCAGGTAAAACAAAACGATGGACATCGCATGTCTAGTATACAACTTTGTCCTCTCTCTATAATTCCTTGGCGAGAATTAAAACAACAACAACATGCATAGAAAGAACCTTTGATATCTCTACTTACGTATCAACCTGGGTTCTATTAACCTCTACTAATCATGCATATAAAGTCTCAATGGCTTCCTATCGGTACTAAGAATGCTTCAATCGGGCACTCTAGCCAAAATGTAAGAATCTTAGAAAAACAAGTTTCCAAAACTTTACAATGATAACCGGCCGCTACCAGGAGGGTAACCGATTACTCCATGCAAATCTTAACTTCCAGTAGCCAAAAGAGATTTAGAAACATAATTCTGTAACCGGGTACTACCCAGAGGGTAATCCAATTACTTCAAACACAGAAGCACAATTCTGTTTTTCATTGCTATATAAGCCTCCCATACTCATTCCAATCTCAACTAAAAGTTATACAATTATCAACAGATGATTCCACATATAGTAATCATACCACCAGAGTCCTAATGGGTGAACCATCATTGATTACACTTCCTTAACTTTAGTTTCAACAACGACTTAACAACCCCATTGTACATTCGTCCAAAAATACAATTCTTTATTACTTCCTCAAATTGTATTGTTAAAACCGTTTCCATACTGTGTTCATTTCATGCTTTGCAGTGGTCCTTTCATGCTCAAACATAATTCATCTTACTAGAATTCTCCCGAACTCAAGGTGCTTACTCCAACACTCAACACAACTTCATATGGTCCATACCAATTTCACCTCATGTTACTAAATGAACCTTGTTCTTTCTCCGATACTATACCTCAGACCATTCCTTGGGTAATTTCAACACTTTCTGAATTGGTCTTTACTAAATACAACACCCTGATGCATTACTCTAAACTTTGTCTCCTCGGTCCTAACCGAATACACAACCACAATCTTCTACTCTCCGTTCGGGGTATATTTGTCTCACTTGAAACGTGTAATCACATCCTTGTGTTCCTCTTCACGCTTCACTACAACTTTAAGTTCCCATAAGTAAACAAATGTTCTTTACTTGTAACTTCGATCCATCTGTAAGGTATTATCCGATTACATTCCTCGAAGTGCTCTCGTTCATCCATGATGCTAAGAACCATATCAGCAAGGCACACTTAAGAGGCAGGAAAGATTTACTTATGATGTTTCAAGGCTAGGTCGAGGATACGACCTTCTCTGATACCAACTGTAATGCCCATATAATATATATCTAGAATAATATCATACAAGTGTTATTTTGGTACTGACATCATCATAAGTGCCTAATAGCATAATTCACATTCTTGACCAATTCTAAAAAAACAATACAAATTATGGTGCAAGACATGGAAATTATACTAAAACAAAAATGCTAAGATCAATACAATATCCATTATTGTACAAGGATAATTACACAGCGGAATCTAAATCTATGCTTCCCTTGAAACATCCCGAGCATAGCTCCACTTGTAAATCAAACCTGCAAAATAAACCTATAAAGCAACAACAATAGTGGGGTGAGATATCAACATCTCAGTGGGTTCCCTATCTTAGAGTTCTCTCGACTCTAAAGGTTCAATTCTAATCACTACTCAGGTCTTTGGTTACTTCTCTACAAAGAAGCCAAAATGAGATGGAAATATCCACACAACACTCACGCCACTAAACGAGTGGAACAACTACCTCAAGCCTTTACGGATGCTTCTCGTACAACTCAGAATAACCCACCTCAAGACTTACTCAAGACCTCTCCAGGAAGGACTTCCCGTGGGACTCGGTGTAATACCCACCATAAGTCACTACCATGCTTCCCGTGGGACTCAGTGTAATACCCACCACAAGCCTAAACCATACTTCCCATGGGACTCAATGTAATACCTACCACAAGCCTAAATCATGCTTCCCATGGGACTCAGTGTAATACCCACCACAAGCCTAAACTCGGCGAGACTTCTCGTAGGACTCAGTGTAATACTCACCACAAGTCTAAACCATGCTCCCTGTAGGACTCAGTGTAATACCCACCACAAACCTAAACTCGACGAGAATTCCCATGGGACTCAGTGTAATACCCACCACAAGCCTCTACCCGCCTCACCCATGATACCTCAAGCATTTATGGATGCTTTCCGTGGGACTCAGTGTAATACCCACCACAAGACTTACTCAAGACTTTTTGGAGGATACCGTGTAATACGCGCCAACGGTTTCATAACAACCTAGGGTAATCCTATTTACCTCACAAGTTATACTTTTCTTACTTCAAAAGCTTACCATTAACTAAACAATTTAATTTACGGTTTACCAGAAAAGTCGGGTAAAAGTTGGCTCAAAATAATATTTCTCGGTCTCTAAAGATAGAATATATTATGAGTTTCGCAATGATATAAAGAACACATAAAACGGATAAACGAGGAAAATGTTATGAATTCAAAAATGGAACAATTTAACATTTTCCCCCACTTACAGTGTTAACCGGTTAACACCTAGTGTTAACCGATTAACCGTAATAATTCACAACATTCTGCAACACAATACAAGTCCGTTAACCGGTTAACGCCTTGGGTTAACTGGTTAACTAGCTGACAGTAGCATAAAATACATGTTTCTCACAAGTAATACCATCTAACAATTTTTAGTTACATTACTAGGCCACACTATTGGTTTATGGTAAGGTTTCCTCACAATACTTTAAATTGGATGTTTTATGGTTCACTAATTACACTTACTAAATCGGTTCTTTTAATCGGCATAAAATAAAAAATTATTTTCCATTTTAAAATTAATATTTTCCTCTACCATTGGATAATACATTTTCATAGCTTTCCAACGATATAAAGTTTTCCTCAATCGGATACCCGAGTAAAAAGTTATGAATTTTTGAAGAATTAATATTTTCCAAAACCTACAGCATTAATTGGTTAACGCATATGGTTAACCTACAGTCAGAATCCTAAAAACCTTCATTTTTCACATCCAAAACCTCTCCAAACTCAACCCAAACAATAGGGATCATCCAAGCAAACTTAGTAGGTTTAATATACTTATAACCTGACTAATCTACCCGATTATTTCAGTATTTTATCCGTTAGATTTCATGATTAGCAATTTTATCAAATTGACCTATTACTCTAACTCAAGAAAACTTCTAAAACAAAAGTACTAACTAGAACCCACCTTGACAATGAAGAGGAGTTTGATGAAGATAAAAGGATTGATGAATAATGGTGATAATCTAAGCTTCTCCCTCTTCTAGGGTTTTCTTTTCTCTTCTTTCTCTCTTCTCTTCTCTTCTCTTTCTTTCTTTCTTTCTTCTTACCAACTTTCTTCTTTTTCCTTCTTTTTATAACAAATAACTTATTATACATATAAATCAATTAGTTATTAACTTAACGGGTCCAAATTGAGAGTATCCAAAAGTGTCTCTGAGTCGAATACTTTAATAAAACCTCTGAGTCAGATAATATTAATTAATTAATTTAGGTTCATCGGTTGCTCTAATTATTTTAATTGAAACTCTCAGAGCACATCGGAACCTTATTAATCTCTATTAATATTATCTAGAGCATTTAATTAAATACAGGGTATTACATGGGCACTTATGATCCAGAGAGTGTGCATAAGTGGCTCAAGGTGAAGGAGGGGGTCTTCTCAATGATGGTGTGCACTGATGCTTAAAAGGTACGATTTGGTACTCACATGTTGTTAGAAGAAGCTGGGGATTTGTGGATAACACCCGTTAATGATTAGAGGATATTGGTACTGAAATAACTTGGGTTGTATTTAGAAAGGAGTTCCTAGAGAAGTATTTTCCCGAGGATGTCCGTGAAAAGATGGAAATAAAAATCCTTGAATCGAAGCAAGGAAACATGACTTTGGCGGAGTATGTTGCGAAGTTTGTGGAATTGGTGAAGTTTTGCCCACATTAATACCGTACTAATGCTGAGATTTCCAAATGTCTCAAGATTTTATAATAGGATGAGGCCAGAGATCAAACAAGGTGTTGGATATCAACAAACTCGTAGGTATGTGTAGCTGGTGGATAAGACTATGATCTATGATGAAGATATTCGAACTTGATCTACTCATTACAAACACCTTAGTGAGAAGAAAGAGAAAGAACAATTTAGAGGAAAACCTTATGTGACTCCATCTAACAAAGGGAAACATAAGGTTTCAGATGGGAAGAAAACAAATGGGAGAGCAGCTCTCGCTCTTGTGAAATGTTACAAGTATGGAACGCAAGATCATCGTGTCGATGTTTGCAACAATAATGTGCTGAGATTCTACAAATGTGGTAAGAGAGGTCATCGAGCTACTTATTTCCAGAATAAGGGTCCGAATTGTTTCAACTGTGGTGAACAGAGTCACATCAGTACTCAATTCTAGAAGCTGAAGAAGATTTCAACGGCTGCTCAGACTAATGGAAGAGTGATTTTATGAATGGTAGTATGGTGGTAGAAACTCATGCTAATGGTTCTGTTACTACTACTTTTGTGTGTTTGAGATGTCCTTTGACTATTTTTGGGAAGAGTTTCGTGATGGATTTGGTGTGTCTACCCTTGCACCAAATTGATGTCATCCTTGGAATGAATTGTTTGGAATTCAACTATGTTCATATCAACTGTTATAGTAAGACCGTGGAGTTTCCTGAGTTTGGTGATAATGGCGACTTGATGTTCTTATCTACTAATAAAATGGATGAACTTCTATAAGATGAAGCCTTGATGTTTGCAATGTTTGCATTGTTGCAAGTTGATAGTGAAGATGCGAGTGTCAAATTACCTATTGTCTATGAATTTCCAGATGTATTTCAGGATGACATGAGTGGTTTTCCTCCAGAGCGTGAAGTAGAGTTTGTGGTGGACTTGGTACAAGGTACAATTCTGATTTTGATGGCTCCTTATCAGATGTCAGCTTCTAAATTAAGTGAATTGAAGAAGCAATTAGAAGAACTGATAGAGAAGAAGTTTGTTCGACTGAGTGTTTCTCTATGGGGTGCTTCTGTGTTATTGGTAAAGAAGAAAGACGGTAGCATGAGGATTTGTGTCAATTATCGGCAGTTGAATAAGGTGAGTATTTAGAATAAATATCCACTCCCGAGAATCGATGATTTGATGGATCAATTAGTAGGCTCTTATGTGTTCACTAAGATTTACATGAGATCTGGTTATCATCATATTCAAATTAAACCAAATGATATTTCGAAGACGGCTTTCAGGACGAGGTATGGACACTATGAATACAACGTGATCATGTTTAGTGTATCCAATGCATAAGGTGTGTTCATGGAGTAAATGAATAGAATATTTCATGAGTATCTGGACAATTTTGTTGTGGTTTTCATTGATGATATTCTGATATACTCTAAATCAGAAGAATAACATGCTAAACATTTGAGAATTGTGTTGCAAGTACTGAGAGAGAATAAGTTGTATGCAAAACTGTTGAAATGTGAGTTCTGGTTGAAGGAAGTGAGTTTCCTTAGCCATGTAATTTCAAGTGATGGAATTTTTGTTGATCTTTCTAAGATTGATGTTGTGTTACAAAGGGAGACTTGTCGCTCCCACCAATGAGGCTAAGTCAAATGGGGTACAGACGTGAACGGTCGGCGAAAGGGAGAGAACACACAAGGGTGAACTGAAAAGAAAAGAGTCGCCAGCTAGGCATTTTTATCCCGAAGGAAAGGTAATGCTGCATAAACCTAAGAAGAGAAGGATAAGACGGTTGCGAACCAGAGAAACTGAGAAAGGGGGTTGGTTACAACCTAGGAAGGTATTAGCACCCAGATTGTCCGCCGTACTCGACGGGATCCACGCTTAAAAGATTTGTGCTTAAAGGGGTAGTGTCAGTGCTATTTTGTGTGTAAAAGCTGGAAAAGAATGCAAGTGTCAGTGCAAAAGAAGTGTGATATGAGATAAAAGAGTGTCAGTGCAAAGAAAGAGTATGAAACCCAAGACCATGAGGCTTAAAGAATAATGCTGGAAGAGGGGGAATATACATAGACTTTTGTTCGATAACTGTTAAGTTATGCCTACGTATCCTCTCGTGCAATGAGGAAGTCAGAACACCGTAGTTCGACTCAAAGAGACTGAAAGATAAATTGACATGTGAACTGCTTGCTTGTCTATGCTCAAGTGTATGACCTGTCTGGCTCAGGTGCAAACTGTCTTGCATTAGACGGAAGAAGCGAGTTCTCGTTTATGAGTGAATGAGATGAGAAAAGAATCCCGGAGGAGACGATTATTGTTTGTTTTTGTGTTTTCAGTCTTTTATTTCATTTTGAAGTTTGTCATAAGAAAATGAGCTTAAGCCTAAACCAAGGGTTAGTAAACTCATCACATCTTCCCTCTGATTAGGGGTAATGAGAGTACCTTGAGTATGAAGTAAACACCTCACACTTAATCACCATGATGTAGGGTTAAGATCATTAACCTACTCTTATTTATTTAGATGTTTTTGGAGCTTTTGTTTAGTGTTAAGTAATGAGTTTAAGCCATAATCAAGGATTTAATGGACCCATTACACCATCCTAATAGAAGGATAATAGATGAGAACATTTAAGCTGAGAAAGGCTCCTCAACTTAATCCATGATTAGGGATTAACCTCATGACAAAACAAAACCTTTATTAAATGGATTTTAGTTAACGGTAAGATTGAGAAATGGATTTTAGGGTTTGTAAGACAACTTGAGGGGGACTTGTCCATTAACACTAGGGTTAGTCCTTCTTAACCAACTAAGGATGAATTAGAACCCTAATGCAAGGCCCAAGTTACAAGCTTGATGTCTTAGTGATTATTAGATGGATTGATTAAAGGAGTTAAACACATTAAGGGTTTAACACTTAGGATTAAAGTTATACACTCCATCCTAATAGAAGGATACAGGCATAACCTTAATCACAAAGCCTTAAAACCTTAATGGTTTAGTCCTTGATTATGAGGTGAGAAGAGAAGACTCAAAGATGACACAAAGGTAAAACTAATGGGGGGGACTAATCAAACCCTAATTTTTATCATGCTTGGATGTTACTAGGGTTTATGAGGCTTGCAAAAGATCTTCAGGAGAAAAGCCACCAAGAAAGAAACAGATGAAAGGAGGAAGAAGCAGAAGAAGCAAGTCAACTTACTTCACTTAAGAAGATAAGTTGCCTGAAGAAAGAAAGTGAGAAGGAGACATGAATGAGAAAGCTCACTCTAATACACAAGTAAAATGTAGAAATGATGCATAAGATAGATGAGAAGAGGTTATGAGGAGTGAAGGCAAATTCACTTCTCAATGACTTACCACCTGAAAAGTTAGTAACAAGAAATGAAATGCAATGAAAATGAGATGAAATGCAATGATGCAAACCAAAGTCAGAAGCATAAACATGATGTAAATGATGCTAAGAGATAAAGAAAACACATAACAAGAGTTGTGGATGATCATACAAGGATAAGGATGCAAATGAAGCATGTTTTGAACCATGAAAGTTCATGAAAGTTTATAAAATGGAATGAATGCATAACATGGCAAATGAATGATGCAATGATCAAACATGATTCTAATATGTCCTAAGATGTCTTAGAAGTTATGTGAAAGCACAAAATGTCATGGCAAGTTCATGTATGCAAGCATATGAGAGATGAATGCAAATGAAGGCAAAAATTAGGGTTTATACACAACATGCAATACCAAATTCAAAACCAGAAGCAAATGACATGATAAAAAATTGAAAATGGGATCAAAGGAACCCTAACCCTACACAAGTTCACTGCCCAAAGGAGGGGACCTAACTCTTAACCTAATGGGGGTTATGATTTTCTCAAGTTGGCTAGTGTTTTAAGGCACTTCAAAAGGAAAAATGCACATCAAATTGAAAATAAAAGATAAATTCAAACCAATTTTACCCTAGAAACTACATGATATGAAGAATGTACTGCAAAAAGAACCAACATCAAACTCTTCATGGTTAGGCAGAATGAATTTTTCTAAGTTAGGACAAAAATATTGCCTTTTAAGAACTTTAATTCCAAATAAAAATGTCAAAATAGGTCAAGAACCAAAAAGAAATTTGTTTGAAGAGTTTGATAATGTTTCTAAATGTATTAAAATGCAATGTGAATATTTTGGGATTTTTAAATACCTAAATGTATTTTTAATTAATTAATTCTCATTAACTAATTAAAAATAATCATTTAAATGATGTACAAATAATTTTTAATGCAAAAAATAAAAATAAAAATATTTTTGGGTTCTGAAAATTATTAAAAGATTCAATAAAAATTTTCAGAATTTTTTGATGCATTTTACTATTTTTTAAAATTCGTTGAAATTAAATATAAAACAAATGAAATAAAAATGAATTAAATGAGAAAATGAGAAAGTCAGCTAATCCAAGGGCCCAGGTTCAAACTCAAAAGGGAGGGAATTGACTTCGCGCGCTATCCAAGGGCTAGAATTCAAACTACGCTAATTATGTCATTAACCCTAATCTGAACCCTAATTACTTTCAGGTGACCGGAACAGTGTTCCAGTCATCTTCTCCGGCCATCCATTTCTTCAATCTTACTTAATACACAACCCTAAGCTCTCTAACTCTCCAGAAATGATCCCCCCCATTCTAAACAAGAATCAATCATCAAACAGGATTTATTTCACATGATCAGAGGGATTCGAAGCAAAACGAAGAAAATCACAGAAATTTCAGAAGCTTCATACATGCTTAATATTCAATCATTTTCAAAACCAAAAGGTGCAGTGTAATCAGTGAAGCATGGAGAACAATCTAAGAACTTAAAATCAGGTTTCTGGAAAAAAAGTTCTTGATGATACCTGAACTGAAGCTTTCGAAAATGGTGCTTTCTGGCCAGTTCCTTGCTTCAAACCAGCTCCAATGATCCTCCTCAAGTGTTTGTGATGCTTGGTTGGAGTTTATATGGCCTCAAAATGAAAATGGCAGAAGTTCAGTTTGTGGAATGTGAAAATCGTATTTTTGATTGTGAAGGTTTTAGGGCCAAATGAAAAGTGGGAAATGATCAGTGGATCATGGTGAATTGAATGGTGAAAGAAACTTGAAGGTTTGATGGTTGAATCAAGAGATTCGAAGGCTTTTGCAAATTTGGGGATTTTGGAGTGTGCTGAGTTCTTGGAGTTTCAGGTTGTGTTGTGTTATGTGTTGGGTTGCTTTTGGTACACATATCAATCCTTGATAGGTCAGAGAGTTGTTGTGGAGCAGTGTGATTGGTATGGAGCAAAATGCATAAAGTCAACATTTGTGTAAGTGAAGGCATGGGCTGGTTCAGTCATGGTACAAGGGTATGGCTCGAGTCAGCTTGCTTCAAGGAGGTCCATGGAAGTCATATTTTGCAGCTGGCACAAGTGGCTGAAGAGATTTGATCCATTTTGCAATTTTGGGGAAGTTTGGCCCCTTTTGAAATTTGTGAAGTTCTAAGCATGAAAGCTTGTGATTCAAGGCACAAATCTGATCCAAATGAGTTGCACTAGGATGATATGATGTGTAGAGATGCACTAGAGGTCCCAAATTGGCTTGGCACAAGAATTTGCAAACTTCCCTCTTTGGTACAAAAGTGAAAATTAAGTGATTTTTCCCAACTTTGACAAGCCATAAATTAAGTTCTAAAATGAATTAGAATGAGTTCTTGTACTTTTTGAAAATGGGAGGATCCAACCTATAACTTTCATGACCAAATATTTTTCATTTGAAGCATTTTTGAATCAAAAAGAGGAGGTTGAAAAACTTTCCCAAAATGGCAAGTTTTCATTACAAGTCACTTTCCCAAAATGGCAACTTTGCAAATGGCTTGAAATTCTTCAATTTTGTGAACTTCTAACTTCTTCTAAGACCAAATAAAGATCATATACACCCAAAATGATGGAGAAGACCCTTTGGTTGGATGATTGGGGGCCTCAGATGCCCTGATTTTGCACTGACTTGCTTAAGAAGTTATCTTTTGATCAGATGCCTTCCCCTTTGAATTTCTTCATGAAAATTGGTATGTATGATCCTTATATCATATAGAGACCAATATAAACAAGAATGACCAAAAAATTTGGAGTTATGGCCTCGGAAACCAGAACCCTAATTTTAGGCCATCTGTGCAGTTAAGCTTGGCTCTGCTTCCATGCCTTTCTCAGTTCTTGTGATTTTCTGACTTTCTTGATCTTGGGAGGATGTGATATGATGATTGAACATACATGGACCCTCTTGAAATGATTGATGACCTTTGGAGTGGCTCAAATGGCTCAGGGATGGCTCAGATCACAAACCTTAGATGCAGATGACTTAGAACCAATGCAGTGAAGCAAAAATGCAATATGAGATGATATGATTGAACTTAAATGAAAAGAATCACAAGCCATGGTGAAATGAGTGAGGGAAAATTTAGGGTGTTTACAAGACTCTGAATTCTGCTACTGAAATACGAAGTTTTCTTTGGTTATCAAGTTATTATCACATGTTCATTAAAGGTTTTTCTAAGTTAGCCATACCGTTGACTCAGCTAACCTGAAAGGGTCAAGCTTATGTGTGGGATGTTGCATGAGAATAGAGTTTTGTGGAACTAAAAAAAATCGACGACCGCTCCGGTATTGATTTTGCCTAATCCGAATGAATCTTTTATGGTGTATTGTGATGCATCGAATATGGGTCTTGGTGGGGTGTTGATGTTGAATGGTCAGGTTTTTTCTTATGATTCGAGGAAAAAAAGAGTTCATGAAAGGAATTATCCTACATATGATCTATAATTGGAAGTTGTGGTGTTCATGTTGAAAATTTGGAAACACTATCTTTTTGGCTCTAGATTTGAGGTGTTCAGTGAATATAAGAGTTTGAATTATTTGTTAGATAAAAAAGAGTTGAATATGAGGTAGATGAGGTGGTTGTAACTGTTGAAAGATTATGAATTTGATTTGAGTTACCACCATAGTAAGGCGAATGTAGTAGCTAATGCTTTGAGTAGGAAGTCATTGCATATGTCGATGCTTATGGTAAGGGAGCTAGAATTGATTGAGCAATTCAAAGACATGAGTTTCGAGTGTGAGGAGACTCTTGACAGTGTGAAGATTGGAATGTTAAGATTGACTAGCGATATTGTGGAATAAATCAAAGTGGGTCATAGATTTGACTTGAGGTTGGTCGATCAGTCGACCTTAATTAACTAAGGTAACAGAGGTGAATTCTAGATTGATGAGAATGGCGTGTTAAGGTACAGAGACAAAATGTGTTTTCCATATGTTCAAGAGATTAAAAAGAGTATTCTTGAGGAAGGGCATCAAAGTAGTCTGAATATTCATCCCGGTGCTACGAAGATGTATCGGGATTTGCAGAAGTTGTTTTGGTGGTCGGGTATGAAGAAGGATATTGTTGAATTTGTGTATGTGTGTTTGACTTGTCAGAAGTCAAAGATTGAACATCAGAAGCCTTTGAGTATGATTCAACCGTTGAATATTCCAAAATGGAAATGGGATAGTATTTCCATATATTTCGTGTTAGGTTTTCCGAATACTGCGAAAGGGAATGATTCAATTTGGCTGATTATGGATAGATTAACAAAATCGACTCATTTCTTACCAGTGAAGCTTAATCACTCTATGTAGAGGTTAGTCGATATGTGCATTAAGTAAATTGTGAAGTTTCATGGGATACCTTCGAGTATTGTGTCGGATAAAGATTTGAGGTTTACGTCGAGGTTCTGGAAAAGTTTGCAAGATGCTTTGGGTACTAAGTTGAGGATAAGTTTTGCATATTATCCGTAGACGGACGACTAGATAGAGAGATTTATCCAGTCTTTTGAGGATTTGCTGAGGGCTTGTCTGTTGGACAAAGGAGGCTCTTGGGATAGACAGTTGTCGTTGATTGAGTTTACATGCAACAACAGTTTTCATGCTAGTATTAGAATGGTGTCTTATAAAGCGTTGTATGGTAGGAGGTGTATAACTTCATTGTGTTGCTATGGGTCAGGCGAGAGTGTTGTACCCGAACCTAAAATTGTGCAAGAGATGACTGAAAAGATTAAGATGATCCAAGAGAGGTTGAGAGCTTCACAGAGTTGTAAAAAGAGTTACCATGATAAGAGAAGGAAAGCATTTGAATTCCAAGAGGGAATCCGTGTGTTTTTGAGAGTTACTCTGGTAACCGGTTTGGGCCGAGCTTTGAAGTCTAGAAAGCTCACTTTGTGTTTTGTTGGTATGTATTAGATTATGCAAAGGGTATGGGAGGCAACCTACCAGATTGCTTTAGCGTCGTCGCTTGTGCATCTTCATGATGTGTTTCATGTATCTCAGTTGAGGAACTACATTTCAGATTCGTCGCATGTGATCCAAATGGATGATGTACAAGTGAGCGATAACTTGACTTTTGAACCATCACCCGTGAAGATAGATGACCTAGAAATGAAACAACTACGATGTTAAGAGAGTGTTTTGGTGGAAGTATTGTGGGGCGGACCACCTGGCGAAAGTTGTACTTGTGAACACAAAGATCAGATGAGGGAGTCGTATCCGACTCTATTTACTTCAGGTAATTTTTGAGGACAAAAATTATTTAAGTGGGGGAGAGTTGCAACACCCCAAATTTATTAGAGTATTTATTTAAATGATTTATTATAGATAATTATGATTGTCGATGAATATTGGTGAAATATTATGATGCATGGCGAGTTTGTGTGGGAGTTGTATGGTGAAGACGAGTTAAAAGGACATCAAGGGAAAGGAGGTCATTGTAAGAAGTTAAGTGAGGAAAAATTTGAGAAAACATTATTAGGGGTCCTAAGGGAAAGTTTGACAAAAGGGAAAAGAGAAAAGGAGAGGTTATTATATACGATCGTTTTTGGAAAATAACTCTGAGAGAAACAATGGAAGAGGCTAGGGCTTGAGGTAGAAACACTCCAGAGTTCAAAGAGGAAGAGCAAACTAATAATCTAAGGTATGGGTGTTTCACCCCAAAATTTGCCCTCACAAGACAAGACTTTGTGTACTAAGAGGTTCACTAGACATCTTATGAGGTTCACAAGGTTCACAAGACATCTTATGAGGTTCACAAGGTTCACAAGACCTCTCATGAGGTTCACAAGGTTCACGAGACCTATCATGAGGTTCAAAAGGTTCACAAGACATCTTATGAGGTTCACAAGGTTCACAAAGTTCACAATTAGTCAGAAGATTTGACAATTCCCTCAGACAATGCATCCTCCTAAGCAGTGCATCCTAAACTAGGGTTTTGACTTTAATCAGGCTAAATGGACTTCCAAGACTTCAAGTGAGATTCATAACATCTTATATGTGTTTAAGAATCCCCATAACAAGTTTCAAGACTTTTCTCAAAGGTTTGCTCAGTCGGATGATCAGATAAGTCAAAATCAGTCAAAGTAGTTAAAAAGTCAAACTGAGGTCAACTGTGGTCAAACCAAAGTCAAACTTCATTGTTTTTTTACCAACATCAAGTATATGAAGTAAAATTCATCATTTGATCAAGGTTTGATCATGATTCATCAAGGAGATTTCAGATCATCAAGAATCAGGAGTTTCTAAATTAGGGTTTCCTTAGGAAAAGTCAACTGAACTTTGACCAGCCATAACTTTCACATTCTTCATCAAAATTTTCCCATCCAAAGCTCATATTGAAGGAAATTGAATTCTCTACAACTTTGGGTCTCACAAGCCAAGCCCAAAAATGCTTCATTTGGAAGGTATGAGCTAAGACATTATAGGTCCTTTTGAAAGTCAACAAAAAGTCAATAACTTCAAAAGAGCATAACTTGAGAATGGTAAAAGTTATAGACATGAAACCAATGGGGTTGGTTAGAGGACTCTTTAAGCTTTCCAAAATGTCCAAGAACACCCTCATAGCATTAAAATTGAAGGATTTGTTCCCTTGCAAAGTTGGGAAATTTTTGGGAGGTTTATGAAGCAAATAGGGCTTTAAAACCAATTTCTTCCAAATGGACTTGCAATTTTGTGATCAAAACTTTAACATGACATCATGCACGACCCAATCCTCATTTATTCATATTTTTATTATTTTTATTTTATTTATTTTGATTTTATCCATTAAAAATCAAATTAAATCAAAATAAAATATGAAAATTAAATATTTAAAAGTGATTCTTCTTCTAGAAACTCTTAATGACCATTTAAATTGATTTGATGCTATCCAAATTCGTGCTAATGCATTATAGCATGAAAATATTTGATTTTTTGACTAATTTGGCAAGGAGATTTCTTCACACTAAAGGTATCCATTAAGCCCACAAATCCACCACTTTTATGACCTAATTCCATTCTTCTATAAGTATACAAACTACACAAATGCATAGGGACGAAAATTTGAGCCTCCAAAGGTAAGAACAAAGTTTCAAAATTCATCCTAAGAACACAAATTCGGTTTGATACCTAGAGCTACTTTCAAGACAAACCAAAGGTTGCAACTTGTTCCTTGGAGTTCATGGATCAATTCTGGATCATAACATTGTCCATTCATGCCCTAATTCGCACAAACCGAATGCATCCCCTTCATATTCTAAGTTTTTCCGATTTGATTGATTTATGCTTTGGTATTGAAAACTAATTATAGATTTGTGTTTGTTGTGATGTTTAGAAGCTTTTTGAATGGATTAATTCAGTTATTATGGACTGTATCGAATTTTGCCATTGTTAGGGTTTGGAGCTTCAAAACGGGAACCAAGCATTTAGGACCTTAAAACAAATTCTAAGACCATGGCTGTGACGTATGAACCTTGTACAATTGATCTGGGTTATTAATTTTTGTTATTATGATGGTTTGCATGATGGTTCAAAAAACGTAGGTTTCTGGTTTTGGAAATTCGCAGGAAATTTCGCATGTGATTTCGCAGGTGTTTTTGCAGGTATTGAGGAAGAAGAAGACCCCTGGCGCGAAATTCAAATATTTGAATTTGGATATGAATTATATATTATTGTTTGTATTATATGTTGTGAGAAACACTGATGGCTTGGTGGTGAGGACGCGCGTGTGTGAAGCTAGGGTCCAGGGTTCGAATCCAGTCAGGACCAATTTTTGCTTTAATTTCTTTTGTTTTGTATGAATGGAATAAAACAAAGTTATGCTGTTTATTAACACAAGTGCGCAGGTGGCCTAGCTGGTTTTGGAGAGTCTTCATCCAGGTAAAGGACCTGGGTTCAAATCCCAGGTCCTGTTTTTTTTAGGTTTTATTTTCATTTATTTTTGATATGCTTTGTTTTATTCTTTAATTAATCAAAACATATTTCTAAAAATATATAAAAACATTTTCTAACTAAACTCTATTTTGTTTAAAAAAATTTATGTTATTTTCTTAAAAAACTAAATTAGTGTATTTATGTTTATATTTATATGTATTTATATTTTATATAATATTTAAATTAATTCTTAATCTTAATATTGTTAAAACCCTAATTCTATTTTCTAAACTCATAAACCCTAATTTATTTTGATTAACCCTAATTACTTTCATAAACCCTAGTTATTTTATAAAATATTAATATTTGTATATAAATGCTAATTATGTTTGTTTATCTTATTTATTTGTTTATATTATTATTATACATAGTTTTATATAAATAATGTAAATAGTTTAATTAATTAATTAACCTTAACTTATTTTTCTAAATAATTAAAAAAAAACTTAATTTTATTTTTATGAATATAATTTATTATTTGTATATGTTTTTTAATTATAATTAGATATTTTTATAATATGTATATAAAATTAAAATAATTAGACTATTAGTCATGTTTTGTTAATATATAATATTTATCATTTATTTCTATTATTAATTAAAACTTTAAAAATAATTATTCATTAAAAATTGAACTTTTAATTTATTATTTATCATTATGCTAATTCTTTCATCTTATTCTTATTTATTTTATTACTACTAACCTTCTTTATTTATTTATCTCTTATGTGATTATTTATTTTATTATTATTATTACTAACCCAATTATTTATTTATTTATTTACTTATTTATTTTAATTATTTTAATTATTATAATGTAATTGTATCCCTTATGTAATAGTTGTAGTAATTTTTATTATTTATTTTTAAATGCTATGGTTAGTAAAATAGGGAGTGTAAAACATGTTTGTATGTAAACTTGAATTTAGATCATTAAAACTTAAAGATAAATATCTGAATTGGTACACTCACACACGTAAGTCGATCCTGGATCGCCATCTCACTTCTTAAGGGTTACCTCTCAAGTTGCCTAAACAAAAGGTCAAGTAAGGTGTATAAAGCAAAGTCCCTCATCTCATATCATCTAGTCCCTTAACAGATAAAAAGATCAAGTCCCTTCATGGTTGCCTTCGTAATGATCTTGTCCCTTTCGAATAAAGATGATAAGTCCCTTCGAATTGCTTATACACCTTACAGTTGCCTAATCACAAATGACCCTTCACATGTCCCTTACAACATCCAAGGTAATGACTACCTATTCCTTAATAATAGGGATAGTCTTACCATTTAAAGGATATTCAAGAACAGTAAAGATCTAAACATAGGGTAGGTTCCTCTTAAGTACTTGCTCACTTTTCAAAACATTTCATAAACACTTCACATTTTCAAGCAATTCTCAAAACAAAGGCTTTATATATATCCGTACATGGATCATTATAAAGTACTTAAGAAAATTTCTAAACACACACTACACTTCTCAAAACAGTTTAAAGTGAGCTAAGTAACTAAGAGCCCATGGATAACCATGGATGTAAAGGGTGCAAATACCTTCCCTTTACATAACCTACCCCCCGAACCCAAAAATCTTTTAAGGTCTTTCCTGTTCTTTTATGCCTTTCCTTTGGATAAAATAAAAGTCGGTGACGACTCTTGCTATCCGCAACATAATTAAAGTCAGTTCTCCCACCGTGTTACAATGGGGAATATTACTTTCATTATAGTTGATATAGTGTAACACCCCAAATTTGATTATGATTAATTGTTGTTTATTTGAGGATATAAGGTGATTTTGACGGTATATGGTTATGTGGCACGAGGCATTGTGGTGAAATTATTTTAATAATATTAATAGTAAGAATAATTAAATGATATTATTCAAATTATTATTTATTAATTAAAATAAGAATGTTAGAAGTAATGAGAGTATTAAGGTCATTGGTGATGGATAAGTTAGGGTAAAATAGGGAGAACCCAATTAGGGGTATTTGAAGGAGAATAGAGTTGAGAAACTCATTATTCGTAACATTTGGAGAAAAGACACAAGAGCTCTGAAGAACAAAGGAGAAGGGGCTTGGGCATAGGAGAACACTGGTGATTTCGAGGGAAGATTTAAGGAAAACAACATTCTAAGGTATGGGGAGTATTGCATTTCAATGTGGACGATATAGAGTTAGATGTTATTAAGGATTTTGAGGTTTTAAGGGAAAACCTAGGATTAAAGATGTAGAATTGATGAATTTTGATGATTTGTTTTGTGATGTTTGTTGTGATTGATGTATGTGTTAGATAGGGTTTTTAATGACCTAAACTGGGGTTATTGGGGTTAAAAATGTGTTTAAAAGTGTTAAATCATAGTGGGAGAAGTGTTGTCATTGCATGAATTTTTGGCTAGTTCGCAGAGCTCGCTTAGCCAGCTCTGGCTCGCTTAGCGAGGTCCCTTCGGCATCTGATTTTTAAAACTTGAAAAATTCATAACATTTGATCTGTAAGTCCGTTTGGGTCGTCGTTTAAATTGTTGGAAATATAATCTTATGTACTTTATGTTAAAATTGTTTAAAATGAAAGATTTCCAACTATTCGACGTGCCATGCGAGTTTTCCATGTATGTTCTAATGTGTCAAACTGTGAAATGTGGACATCGGTTGTATAAATGTGTGTTGTGATTGTAAATTATGATGTTGTACGATTTCGTGGTCAAGTTGTCGTAGCATACCATGCAATTGTGATTGGTTAAGGTATGATGAGTTGTGAATTAACAGTTAAATGCAATAGTGGTTGTTTATAATGTAGTCGAATGTTGTGCGGTATTGTTGTTGTAAAGATGTTGCCATGTGTTGAATATGATATGATACTTATGTTGATCTAGAGGATAACGATAGGGTGTTGTTGTGTTATGATGTTAATTATATGTTGAAAATTTTATGATGATTATGCATTGATTGCTTATGTATTGATGTCATGTGCATGATGTTATTATGAGGATTTTGAAATGTATTAGTGATGTTGATTAATAATGCTATGATGAAATAAATATATGAAGTGAATGTTTTGATGTTTATACATGTTATGTGACAAACATAATGATCAATGAATTATGATGATTTGGTATTGAAATGAAGTTGTGATGTTATAGTTTGATGAATTTGAAGTAAGATGTAATGTTGAGTAATATGATGAATTTTACATGAATGCTGATGCAAATGTCGATTATGTTGATTATGCTGAAATTATTGCATAGTTGCATTCATGGCATAATTATGATAGGGCTTTGATCTGTTGGTAGATTCAATCTCATTATGTGGATTGAAGTGATATGATGTTTATAATGTGCTCCTTGTGGAGGGTTGATGGTCCAATGTCCATCAGTGATGATGTTTCAGTACCACATGTATACTATGAGATTGTATTTCATTCTTGGTAGCATAACATGATTGCATTTGTGTTAATTAGATGATTTGACGAATTATGTGATGTGATAGGTGAGATCTTAGGAAGTGTTGCTATATGATGAATGTTGCCTTGTA
The DNA here is from genome assembly GCA_963966055.1 of Lathyrus aphaca. Classification (NCBI taxonomy): domain Eukaryota; kingdom Viridiplantae; phylum Streptophyta; class Magnoliopsida; order Fabales; family Fabaceae; genus Lathyrus; species Lathyrus aphaca. The sequence goes on from OZ014521.1 coordinate 383,377,751, forward strand.
CATCTTTGCTTTATGTCGTTTATATTGATTTGTGATTATTCACCCTGCCTGCTTAGAAATGTTGCCTCTATCGTGGCTAACTTGCAGGTGATCCAGATTAGCTCATATATGTCTGAAGATTTAGCATCAGAGTTAGTTTTTATTTCGGTTGATCAGAGTGTGTCTTGCTCTGATATGAAACATCGGGTGTGGAGACACTAAATGAATATTATGTTCGTTAGTTAGAGTTATTTTATGAGTTTCTACATGTTTATTTTATTTTACGACGATTGTTGACAATGAAGAAAATGTCTTGATGTTTTGATGAAATAAAGAATATATTTGAATTTATGATTCCGCTGTAAAGTTTGAATTTAGTTATGGATGTTACTAAAGAAATTATTATTAAAAAATATTTTGAAACCCGTGTTATAGAGAAGGATTGTTATTAAGATGTTTTATGAGGAATGTGACACCTTTTCATGATGAACTCTGAATTGTTTTAAGTATATTTACCGTGTATATTATGCTGGGTTAGAAGTGTTAGATTAGTGGTATCAGAGCAAGTCGTCCCGTCTGACCAGGCTGTCTAATGTTGTATGTTCTCTGGTATACGACATGTGTATGAAAACATTGTCGGTACATGTTTGTCTTGCTAACCTTTATCTGCAGGAGTACTAATGAATCAAGTGGGGGATAAGATTTTGCTTCTCTTAGATATGGTAGTTGTGAAATGTTAGGTCGGTGTATTGTTGATTGTAAAGAACACCATTGTAGTTTGGTAAAGATGGTTTATGTCCCATCATGAATGTCGACAATCTATTGACAAATTGATAAACTGATCACCCTTAATCTCTTGTTAATAATAAAAGGAACCATGTTGGATGGAATAGATGTATTTTTCCAACTTAGATGGTGTGTACGATGAAATTGATTAGAGTTAAGTTAAGTTCTTGTGGATGGTTTGATGAGTCGAAGTAGATTATTATATTCGAAGATGAGGCAAATTTGAGTTTCCTGTTTATCTCCAGGTGTTGGTTCAGAATAAGTGGGGGAGAGGTTTGCTTCCCTGGAATGTTTTTGGTATGTGGAGTTGGTTCAAGATGATATGGATTGTAAGAATACATGTATGTGATAGAGGTTATAAGAGATGTGCGCAAATTATTGGAGACAGATTAAAGAGAAGATTTATAACAAGGATCCACTCCAAGGAAATGAACGATTTGATGGATCAACCGGTAAGTTAGTATGTCTTTAGTATAATTGGATTGAGGTCAGATTATTTTTGGAGTTGAGTGAAAGAGATGATGTTTGGAGGATCTTATAAGAAAGAGAGAGAGAGAGAGAGAGAGAGAGAGAGAGAGAGATAGGACTCATGTCCATCAATTTCGGTTTTTATTTTCGCAATTATGGAACACCTTTAGTAAAAAGGGTATAGGTTTTCACTCGTAGATCCGATGGAAGCAATTCTGGACTTTTCTGAAAGCTTACGAAATTCCTTACAGTTTGCATATAAATTTTGTCTTCGGCATGTTTTTGAAGAGGGAGAAAAACGCGTTTGAATATTTGGGTCTGGTGCTGATTTTGGTGGAAGTTTGTATACAGGATTTTATGACCAGTCTCCATTGCAAGGACGGTAACTTTTTACTTGTAAGGATTTGAGCGATTCTTTAATTTCTGGAATCTATATGAAATTCCCTAAATTTTGGAATATGATTTTATAATTAGGAGGTATGTATTGAAGGAGATAAGGGTGTTTGAAGTTGAACGTCTCTTGCTGAAAATAAGTACGATGAAGATAAGTGTAAGATATAGTCAAGGAATGAAATATTGGTATTAGAAAGAACTTGACGGTATTGGAGAAATTCATAGAGATGTGATTTATGTTGGATAATAATGATTCGAATGACGATATCTTTTGTGATGATTATAGTAAAAGAGAAACAACTTCTAGAGAGACTAAAATCATATTTGTAAGGATAAGTATCAGTTTGTATTAGGAAGAATTAAGAGACCTTCTATAGCAACCTGATACAAAGTTGTTATTATTGAGATTGCAAATTGGAATGAGATTCAAATGTGAAAGTATATAGATCCTTGATGTAAAGGGGTTTAAAAGAAAGCTAAGGATTTATGGATGTTGTTAAAGTCCTCTATGTAGATAGACTTCAAACAGAATGTAACGATTTATGGGGCATTTAGCATATTTATCATGACCGGAGGTAGAGATACTTAACATATGTGTTATGCTAAGAGAGTATGGGAGATATTTGGCTTGCTAGTTTGACAATGTAGGAAGTAAAAAGGCATTCTATCGGGAAGATAGTTGTTTCCTTTACTTTAAGAGAGTTAGAGGTTAGATGTGAAGCTTGTGAGAATGATGCAAACCATTGGACATTCTAGAATGAAAGTGATATTTGAGAAGTTTTTGTATTACTACCATGTTCGTAGAAGTATTGAAGTATATGTTCATTTGAGAAATCGCGACATTATGGAACTAAGGTGCTGAAACAGAATTGTCAGTATTATAAGTTATGTTGATGTTCGTATGACGGAGTTAAATGAAATGATAACAACATTGTTGTGTTTCGTCCTAGGAGTGAATGAAGGCATCTTGTTGGATCGATATGGTTAATGATGTGGAGATTGGATTAGTAATCTGCGAATGATTATCAATTGAGAGTTTAAATTGGAAGAAGTGAGTTTTCTTGGACTGCAGATTTTAGTGATAAGATTGTTGTAACCTCTTTTAGGATTGATGTTGTGTTGCAGTAAGAAGTTCTGAAGTCTGCGTTTTAGATTCAAAGTTATTGTTTTAGATGGTCACTGCCAAAGAACCATTATGGGTTTTTCTAAGTGTTGTTACCTTAACTTAATTGACCCGCAAAGGTCGAGCTTATGTGTGAGACGTGGCATGTGAAAAGAATTCATGTGATTAGAGAAGTTGACTACCACTTCGGTATTGACCTTGCTTAATTAGAATGTGTTTTATCTGGTGCATTATAATACATTAAGATGAACCTTAGAAGTGTTGTTACTTATAAGTCGAGACTACTAGGAAACAAGAGAATAAATAATCCTACCTATGGTTAGGAATCAACATTTGTGATATTCGTAATGAGATTTGGAAGAATTATTTTTTGGCTTGAGATATTAAAGCAAATGCATGGATTGATGCCTTGAGGAGGAATACATTGCATATGTCAATGCTTATGGTGAGAGAACTTGAAATGATTGAGCAGTTCAGAGATATGGGCTTTGTGTGTAAGATGACCTCTGACAATGTGTCACTGGGAATGTTTAAATTGAATAATGACATCTTGGAAGAAATCTGAGCAGGACTACAATCTGATTTGAAGTTGGTTGATCAATTGACCTTGATTAACTAGGGTAACAATTGATAATTCTGAATTAATGAGAATGATGTGATGAGGTTCCGTGACAGAGTGAGTATTCAAGATGACCAGAAATTGAGAAGATTATTTTAGAGGAAGGATGTCGAAGTAGATTGAGCATTCATCTTGGTGCTACGAAGATGTATCAAGATTTGTAGAAGTTGCTTTGGTGGTCAAACACGGAGGAGTATTAAGTACTTTGAGGATTTGTTGATGGCTTGTGTGTTGGACTTGGGGGCATGAAGATCAGATGAGGGACTTGTATCTGACCCTGTTTTCTTCGTGCAATTTTTGAGGGCGAAAATTCTTTAAGTGGGGGAAAGTTGTAACACCCCAAATTAGATTATGATTGATTGTTGCTTATTTGAGGATATAAGGTGATTTTGACGATATATGGTTATGTGGCACGAGGCATTATGGTGAAATTATTTTAATAATATTAATAGTAAGAATAATTATATGATATTATTCGAATTATTATTTATTAATTAAAATAAGAATGTTAAAATTAATGAGGGTATTAAGGTCATTGGTGATGGATAAGTGATGGTAAAATAGGGAGAACCCAAATACAAATATTTGAAGGAGAATAGAGTTGAGAAACTCATTATTCGTAATATTTGGAGAAAAAAGGCAAGAGCTCTAAAGAACAAGGGAGAGGAGGCTAAGGCATAAGAGAATTCCAGTGATTTCGAGGGAAGATTTAAACAAAACAATATTCTAAGGTATGGGGAGTATTGCATTTCTATGTGGATGATATATAGTTAAATGTTATTGGTCATTTCGAGGTTTTAAGGGAAAACCTAGGATTAAAGATGTAGAATTGATGAATTTTGATGATTTGTTTTGTGATGTTTGTTGTGATTAATGTATGTGTTAGATAGGGGTTTTAATGACTTAAACTGGGGTTATTGGGGTTTAAAATATAGTTTAAGGGTTTGAAATCATAGTGGGAGAAGTGTTGTCATCGTAGTAATTTTTGGCTAGTTCGTAGAGCTCGCTTAGCCAGCTCTAGCTCGCTTGGCGAGGTGCCTTCGGCAGCTCATTTTCAAAACTTCAAAAATTCATAACTTTTGATCAATAAGTCCGTTTAGGCCACCGTTCAAATCGTGGAAGCTAATCTTATGTACTTTATGTTAAAATTGTTTTCAATGATAGATTTCCAACTATTCGACGCGTCATGTGTGTTTTCCGTGTATGTTCCAATGTGTCGAACCGTGAAATGTGGACATCGGTTGTATGAATGTGTGTTGTGATTGTAAATTATGATGTTGTACAAAGTCGTGGTCAATTTTTCGTGGCATACCATGCAAATGTGATTGGTTAAGGTATGATGAGTTGTGAATTACCTGATAAATGCAATTGTGGGTGTTTATGATGTAGTCGAATGTTGTGCGGTATTGTTCTTGTAAAGATATTGCTATGTTTTGAATATGATATGATACTTAGGTTGATCAAAAGGATAACGATAGGGTGTTATTGTGTTATGTTTCGCTCCCCGGGCTTTACGTCCCGGTGCAGACGCGGACGGTCGGTGATGTTGGAGGTTGAGGTTGAATAGAGTCGCCAGCTAGGCATTTTTATCCCGAAGGAAAGGTAATGATGCATAAACCTGGAAGGGTATGGATAAGACGGTTGCGAATCAAAGAAACTAAGAAAGGGGGTTGGTTACGACAAGGGAAGGTATTAGCACCCAGATCGTCCGTCGTACTCGACGGGATCCACACTTACTTGATTGTGTTTAAAAGGGGGTGTGTATGTGATGAATGTGTATGAAAAGCTAGGAATGAATGAATGTGTCAGTGCAAAAGAGAGGGTGAGATGCTCAATACTGAGGCTTAGAAAGAAATCTGGAAGGAAAGAGGGAGATGAAAAAGATACTTTTGTTCGATAACTGTTAAGTTATGCCTATGTATCCTCTCGTGCAATGAGGAAGTCAGAACATCGTAGTTAGACTCAAAGAGACTGGAATGATTTGACTGTGAACTGCTTGCTTGTCTATGCTCAAGTGTGTGACTCGTCTGGCTCGAGTGCCAACTATCTTGCATCAGACGGAAGAAGCGAGTTCTCATTTTCAGAATGAGTGTGATGAGAAAAGAATCCCGGAGGAGACGATTATTGTTTGTTTTTGTGTTTTCAGTTTTTATTGTTTTTGGTGTTTTGCATAGGATAATGAGCTTAAGCCTAAACCAAGAGTTGGTAAATTCATTATATCCTCCCCGATTAGGGATAATGAGCCTACTTAAGTGTGAGATATGCATCTCAACTTAATTACCATGATGATATATGATTAAGATCATTAACCTACTTGGTAATTGTTAAGTGTTTTTATTTGGGTTTTGGTTTAGTGTTAAGTAATGAGTTTAATCTTTGATCAGAGATTAGTGAACTCATTACACCATCCTAAGAGAAGGATGATAGATGAGAACACTTAAGCTGAGGAAGATACCTCAACTTAATCCATGGTTAGGGACTAAATTCATTATATAACAAGCATTTATTAAGTAGATTTTAATTAAAGGTTGGATGAAGAAGTGATTTTTAAGCTTGTAAGACTAGCTTGAGGGGGACTTGTCCATTAAACACTAGGGTTAGTCCCTCTTAACCAAAAGGAAGAGATGGAACCCTAATATAAGGCCCAAGTTACAAGCTTAAGTCTTGATCATTATTAGGTGTTTTGATTAAGAGGTGTAAAAAAATTAAAGGTTTAACACTAAGGATTAAAGTTATACACTCCATCCTAAGATAAGGATACAGACATAACTCTAATTCAAAGTCCTAAATCTTTAAGATTTTAGCCTCTGATTATGAGATGAGAAGAGAGACTCAAGGAGACTCAAAGGTAAAAGACTAGGGGAGACTATGTACAACCCTAAAAATTATCATGCTTGGATATCATATGGTTTGTGAGGCTCAAAGGGAAGGATCTTCAGGAGGCCACCAAGGAAGAGAAGCAGATGAAAAGAGAAGGAGAAAGAGAAGGTAGGTTACTTACTTCCTGAAGAAGATAAGTAACCTAAGAGAGAAGAAAAGGATTAAGAGAGCACAAGTGAAGCAAGTTCACTTCAAATACAAATAAGATATGTAAATGAAAGGATGAGAAGAGGTGAGATGTGAAGGCAAATCCACATCCCAAACAACTTACCATAAGCCCCTGAAATGTTAGTGTGAATGCATAAGATGCAAAGAAAAAGGAAATAAAGCAAATGGTAGTGCAATGACCAAAACCAGCAGTGAATATGCAATGCAAATGTGTTATGAGATGATGCAAAGTCATACATGATGCTTATGGATGTTCATACAAAGGATGAGATGCAAAGGAAGCATGTAAGAAGCTTAGAAACACATGGATGTTCATGAAATGTGATGAATGCAAAACATACCAAATGAATGAAGAAATGATCAAGCAATGTTCAAGCATGTCTTAAGATGTCTAAGATGTCATACAAATGCTTGAAATGTCATGTCAAGTTCATGTGATTATGATATGCAAAGATGAATGCAAATGAACATGAGAAATTAGGGTTTTATGAAAGTATGAGATGCAAATGGCCAAAACAGAAGCATACATCATGACAAAAATTTTAAATTGAACTTAAACAAACCCTAAACATATACAATATCACTACCCAAAGATGAAGGTCAGAAGCTAAACCTAAAGGGAGTTATGAATTTCCTAAGTTAACTAGGGTTTTTGGGTGATTCTAAAGAAAAATGCAAATCAGTTTGAAAATGCAATGCAAAATTATGAGTTAAATAACCTAGATACTAGATGCAATATATGAAACAATGCAAAAATAATCAAGTTCAAACTCATCATGGTTGATCAGAAATGATTTTTTCAAGCTAGGGTTAGAAAAATGGAATTTTATGAACCCTAATTCAAAGAAAAACTTGAAAATATGATCAAACCTAAAAAGAAATTTATGTGATGAGTTTGTAAATGTTTCTAAATATATGAGAATGCATCATGAATTTTTTTGTGATTTTTAGAAACCTAAATGTATTTTTAATTAATTAAAATAAATTAAATAATTAAATAAAACATTTAAATGATTTAAAAATACTTTTTTAATGCAAAAATAAAAAATAAAAACATTTCTGAGTTTAGAAAAATATTTAAAGTGAAAATGTAGAAAATGAGATTTTTAAAAGTCTTTTTTCTATTTTAAAATAAATATGGAAACAAATGCAAAATAAAAATAAAATAAAATGAAAGAAAATGAAACTAATCCAATCTGATGGTCCAGATTCAAACTGGGGAAGACTGCGCACGCTGATGGGTGGTCAGGATTGAATCTGGCTAATTAAAATTAATTAAATTGATTAATCAGGTTTAGGGCTAAATGAAATGATTTGGGCCATCCGTGTCTTAAACTAATCACACATCCAATGGTCCACATTCAAACTGGCACACTAACCCTAATTAAAACCCTAATCACTCTCAGGTGACCGAAGAAAGCTCCAGTCATCTTCTCCGATCACCCTTTCACCCTATCTCACTCAAAACCCCATAAAAATGCATCAAACTCTCCAGAATGCATCATTAAACAACATTAAACACAAGTTCAACAACATAATTCATTTATTTTGCATCAACAACAAGAATCGAAGCAAAACAGAAAACTGACAAATATTTCAGAAGCTAAATACACACTCAATTCTCAATCATTTTTTATCATTCAAAGTTCATTGTGATCAGGAGAGCATTTAGATTCATTTAATAACTTAAAATAAGAGTTCTGGAAAAATTATTTGAGAGAGTTACCTGAGATGAAACTTCCCAAACTTGAGCTTTCTGACCTCTTCCTTTGTGCAAAACAAGTCCTTTGAGTCCCCTGAGGTTAATGAGATACTTGGAACAAGCTTGTTTGGCCTATTTTGAATGATCCAGTTCTGATGAAGCAGAATTTGTGTTTTGGTTATGGAGTGTTTCAGGCCATGGCAAGGGGAGGGAAATGATCCTTAGGTGATTTTGAGTTGATTGGTGAAGAAAGAAACAAAGTTTGATGGTTGTGCAGTGTGTTTCGAAGAGATGAAGGTTTCTTAAGGATTTTGTGATTCTGAGTGTATGGATGTTTCAGGCTCCAATGTTGTGTGAAATGAGTTGCTTGATGTTTGCATTAGAGGTTGTGATTGGTCAGAAAGTTGGTGGTGGCATAGTGTGATTGGTATGGGTGATTTTGCAAAAAAGTCAATGAATGGCAACTAAGAGTATGGCACGGGTCAGAGCTGGTTCTTTGGCTTGTCCTGCCTCAGCTTCATTCAAGGATGGCCCTTGGATTGGATTTGAGGATCTGTACCACTTGGATCAAGAGATTGCAAGACTTTTGCATTTTTCCCTATTTGAGAATTTTGTGAAAATGGCTCATAGAAATTTGTGATCCAAGGCATGATTCTGATCCAAATGTGTTGCATTATCATGTTATGATGCTTAGAAATCAATTAGAGGTCACAAGATTGCTTAAAACTTGGTTTTGCAAAAATCCCTCTTTTGCTTGAACTTGAAAATTATAAGATTTTTCCCAACTTTGAAACATCATATCTTGAGTTCTAGGATGAATTAAGAAGAGTTCTTGTACTTTTGGAAAATGGGAAGATCCAATCTACAACTTTCATGTTTAAGGATTTTTCATTTGAAGCATTTTTGATCAAGAAAGAGGAGGTTGAAAATCTTTCCCAAAATGGAAAGTTTTCATTACAAGTCATGTCCAAAAATGGAAAGTTTGCAAATGGCTTTAAATTCTTCAATATTGTGAACTTATAACCACTTGTAAGATCAAATAAAGATCATATAAACTCAAAATGATGAAGATGGCCCTTTGGTTCCCTTGGTGGTGGCCTCAGATGCCCTGATTCTAACTTTTCTTGCACAAGAAGTTACTAGTTGATCAGATGACTTCCACAATGAATTTATTCATCAAATTTGGTACACGTGCTCCTTATAACATATTAAGACCATTAGAATCAAGAATGGCTAAAAAATTTGAGGTAAAGGGCCTCAAACCCAAAACCCTAATTTTAGGTCATTTGTGTAGGAAATCTTCAGTCTGCCTCTGTGCCTTTGTAATGCTTTGTGATTTTATGACTTCAAAGACTTCTTGGGGATGTAATAAGATCATAGACCACTCATGGACCCTATTGGAATGCTTCAAGACCATTGAGATGGCTCAGATCACTTCTTGGATTCTCCTGATCACAAACCCTAGCTATGCAACTTATGTAGTGGAATAGATTATGCAATGTGAGATGGTATGCTTATGCAATGAAATATGAAAGATCACAAGCCATGGTGTGAGAAGACTTGAGGGCAAATTTGGGGTGTTTACAATATCATGTTAATTATATATTGAAACTTGTATGATGATTATGCGTTGATTGCTTATGTATTGATGGTCATGTGCATGATGTTATTATGAGGATTTTGAAATGTATTAGTGATGTTGCTTAATGATGCTATGATGAAATAAATATATGAAGTGAATATTTTGATGTTTATACATGCTATGTGAGGAACATGATGATCAATGAATTATGATGATTTGGTATTGAAATGAAGTTGTGATGTTATAGTATGATGAATTTGAAGTAAGGTGTAATGTTGAGTAATATGATGAATTTTACATGAATGCTGATGCAAATGTCAATTATGTTGATTATGCTGAAGTTGATGCATCATTGCATTCATGGCATAAATATGACGGGGCTTTGGTATATTGGTAGCTTCAATCCCATTGTGTGGATTGAAGTGATATGATGTTTATGATGTGCTCCTTGTGGAGGGTTGATGGCCCATTGTCCATCCGTGATTATGTTTCGTTACCACATGCTTACTATGAGAATTACATATCATTCTTGGTGGCGTAACATGATTGTATTTGTGTTAATTAGATAATCTGACGAATTATGTGATGTGATAGGTAAGATCTTATGATGTGTTGCTATATGATGAATCTTGCCTTGTACATCTTTGCTTTATGCCATTTATATTAATTTGTGATTACTCGTCCTGCCTACTGTAAATACCCCAAATTTTCCCTCACTAAGTTCACACCATGGCTTGTGATCTTTCATCTTTGCATAAGCTTAATCATATCATCTCATATTGCATTTTTACTCCATTGCATTGGTTCAAATTCATCTACATCTAGGGTTTGTGATCTGAGCAAACCAAGGGTCATTTGAGCCAGTCCAAAGGTCTTAAATCATCTCAAGAGGGTCCATGTATGTTCAAGTATCATATTATATCCTCCAAGGAAGTCATAAAATCACAAGAACTGAGAAGGCATGGAAGCAGAGCCAGGCTTTAACTACATAGATGACCTAAAATTAGGGTTTTGGTTTCAAAGGCCATAACTTCAAATTTTTTGGTCATTCTTGTTTCTATTGGTCTCTATATGATATAAGGATCATGAATACCAAGTTTGATGGAAAAATTCATTGTGGAAGTCATCTGATCATTGGGTAACTTCTTTAGCAAGTCAGAGCCAAATCAGGGCATCTGAGGCCCCCCAACATGGAACTAAAGTGGATTTTTCATCAAATTGAAGTTATATGGTCTTTATTTGATCATTGAAGTGCTTATAAGTTCACAAATTTGAAGAAAAGTGAGCTAAACCAAAAGTTGCCAAAAATGGAAATGACTTGTAATGTAAACTTTCCATTTTGGGAAAGTTTTTCAACCTCCTCTTTCTCAACCAAAAATGCTTCAAATGAAAAATTCTTGGTCATGAAAGTTATTGGATCATTCCCTTTTCAAAAAGTACAAGAACTTGATCTAATTCATCCTAGAACTAAAGTTATGGCCTTGCAAAGTTGGCAAAAATCACATAATTTCAAGTTTCATGTCAAAGAGGGATTTTTGCAAAACCTCATGCCAAGCCAATTTGTGACCTCAAAGTGACATCTAATCATCATACAAACATAATGCAATGCCTAAAAGTCATATTTGTGCCAAGAATTCTCAAGTTTCATGACTTGTGCATGAAGAAATCAAGAAAGGGCCAAACTTCATGAAATTTGCAAAACCACCCACAAACTTCATTCCACTTGCTGTTTGGCCTCAATCTGAATTCCATTGTTGCCCATGAATCAAGCTGCGCCAGACACCCCCTTGTCATTGGCCTGAAATAGCCCATACCTCAAAGGACACCTAACCTTGACTTTTTGCAAAATGAACCATACCAATCAGCATAGGCCACCAACAACTCTCTGACCTATCAAGGATTGATACATGGACCAAAAGCAAGCCTTTTCATACAACAAGCAAGGATGAATCCTCCCACAACTCAACATACACCAAAACTCCCTCTAATGCATTTTTCTTCAAAACTCAGCACTCAAGCCACAAACCTTCAAACAAACTTCACAGAACAACTCACTGTGAACCACTGATCATTTCCCAACCATCACCTTGCCTTGAAACCCCCCATATCAAAAACACGATTTCTCTCCCCCCTTGAACTGAACTGCATCAATCTCACAAACCAGCCACAAAAAATTCCATCCAAGCATTGCAAACTCCTTAGGAGGTTCATTAAAGGCATCTTGGGCCAGAGAAGCAGCCAAAAAGCTCCAGGGTGAAAGCTTCACCTCAGGTAGCTATGCGAATTCATTTTTCCAGAAGCTTTATTTTAAGTTCTTAAATGGTTAAGTGTGATCCCCTAAGCATGATGAACTTTGAATTATTAAAAATAGTTGAGAATTGAGGGTGTATGACTTGTCTGAAATTTCTGCCATTTTTATACTTTGCTTCGAATCTTGTTTGAGAGTGAAAAGAAATGGAGTTTGAGGTTAGGGATGAGCTTAGGGAGGTGATAGGAAGCAATCTGGAGCTTTAGAGCTCCAAAAATGACCTAGGGAGCATTTTGGGAAATTTTCAGGGGAGAGGTGGCCGGAGAAGATGTCCGGAGGTCATTTCCGGCCACCTGAAAGTGTTTTATTTAATTAATTAGGGTTAGGGTTTGTTTTGAACGTGGGTCGTTAGATGAGCTTTCCCGCGCGTGTGTGAGTGGTTAGGATTGAATCATTAAAATTAATTATAAGATTAATCTTTAATTAAATCAGATTAAGGAAGTTTGAATCTGGGCCATCCAGATGCGCTCCCAGTCAAACATTCCAAGCCCAGATCAAATCATGTCCTTCCCTTTGGCATACTTTCTTTTTATTTAATTTTTATTTCATTTATTTCATTTTAATTTTTACGAATTTCAAAAAATAGTAAAATAAATCAAAAAATTCTGAAAATTTTTATTGAATCTTTTATCAATTTTCAGAACCCAAAAATATTTTTATTTTTATTTTTTGCATTAAAATTTTTTTTTAAATCATTTAAATGATTATTTTTAATTAGTTAATGAGAATTAATTAATTAAAAATACATTTAGGTATTTAAAAATCCCAAAAAAAATGAGAGCATTTTAAGACATTTACAAACATTTACAAACTCACAACACAAATTTCTTTTTGGTTTTGATCATACTTTGGCAATTTTCATTTGAATTAGGGTTCTTTAATTTGAATATTTTTAACCCTAACTTCAAAAATTCATAACTTTTGATCCAAGTTGAGTTTGTGAATGGTTCTTTTTACATTGTGTTATGCATACTTTCAAGCATCTAAAAAAAATTGTTTCATTTTTATAATGAATTTTCAATTTATTTGATATTTTCCCTTTAGAATCACCCTTAAAACCCTAGAAATTTAGGAAAATCATAAGTCTCTTAGGGTTTAGCTTCTGACTTTCCCCTTTGGGCAGTGAACTTGTATAGGCTTAGGGTCCCTTTGATTCCATTTCCAATTTTTTATCTCAGGCTTTGCTTATGATTTTGAATTTTGCATCTCATGTTGTACATAAACCCTAATTTGCATCTTCATTTGCATCCATCTTGTATAAGCTTGCATACATGAACTTGCCATGACATTTTGTGCATCCACATGACATATAAGACATCTTAGGACATATTAAAATCATGTTGGATCATTGCATCACCCATTTGCCATGTTTTTGCTTTCATTTCATGTCATATGCATTCATGCACTTCCATGCTTCTTATATGTTTCATTTGCACTCTCATCTCTTGTATGAACATTCATATCACTTGGCATGCTTTCATAACATCCCATAACATCATTTGCATCATGAATATGTTTCTGACATTGGTTTTCATCATTAAATTTCATCCCATTTTCATTTCATTTCATTTCTTTTTGCTAACTTTTCAGGTGGTAAGTGTTTGAGAAGTGAATTTGCCTTCACTTCTCATAATCTTTTCTCATCTCTCTTATGCATCATTGCTGCATTTTACTTGTGAATTAGAGTGAGATTGCTCATTCATGTTCCTTCATCACCTTCTTTCTTCAAGAAACTTATCTTCTTAAGTGAAGTAAGTTGTCTTACTTCCTTCTGATTCTCTTTCCTTCATCCAGCTTCTTCCATGGTGGCTTTTCCCTTGAAGATCTTCTTGCAAGCTTCATAAACCCTAGGAACACCCAAGCATGATCATAATTAGGGTTTGATTAGTCCCCCATTAGTTTCTACCTTTTTTTCATCTTTGTGTCTTCTCATCTCACCTTTTAATCAAGGACTAAACCCTTAAGGTTTTAAGACTTTTTGATTAGGGTTATGCCTGTATCCTTCTATTAGGATGAAGTGTATAACTTTAATCCTAAGTGTTAAACCCTTAAGGTGTTTAAATCCTTTAATCAATCCATCTAATAAATCACTAAGGCATTAAGCTTGTAACTTGGGCCTTGCATTAGGGTTCTAATTCTTCCTTAATTGGTTAAGAAGGACTAACCCTAGTGTTAATGGACAATTCCCCCTCAAGTTGTCTTACAAACCATAAAATTCACTTCTTAATCTTACCATTAACTAAAATCCACTTAAATAAAGGCCTTGTTATGTCACGAGGTTAATCCCTAATCATGGATTAAGTTGAGGAGTCTTTCTCAGCTTAAATGTTCTCATCTATTATCCTTCTATTAGGATGGTGTAATGAGTCCATTAAATCCTTGATTATGGCTTAAACTCATTACTTAATACCAAACAAAAATTCCAAAAACATCTAAATAAATGCAAGTAGGTTAATGATCTTAATCCTACATCATGGTGATTAAGTGTGAGGTGTTTACTTCATACTTAAGGTATTCTCATTACCCCTAATCAAAGGGAGGATGTGATGAGTTTACTAACCCTTGGTTTAGGCTTAAGCTCATTTTCTTATGACAAATCCCAAAAGCAATAAAAGATTGAAAACATCAAAAACAAACAATAATCGCCTCCTTCGGGATTCTTTTCTCATCATCTTCACTCACAAACGAGAACTTGCTCCTTCCGTCTAATGCAAGACAGTTTACACCTGAGCCAGACAGGTCTTACACTTGAGCATAGACAAATAAGTAGTTCATCAGTCAATTTACCTTTCAGTCTCTTTGAGTCGAACTACGGTGTTCTGACTTCCTCATTGCACGAGAGGATACGTAGGCATAACTTAACAGTTATCGAACAAAAGTCTCTGTATATTCCCCCTCTTCCAGCTTTATTCTTTAAGCTTCATAGTCTTGAGCTTTATACTCTTTTCTCACACTGACACTCTTTCACTTCACTTTTCTTTTGCACTGACACTTGCATTCTTTTCCAGCTTTTACACACAAAATGGCACTGACACTACCCCTTTAAGCATAAATCTTTCAAGCGTGGATCCCGTCGAGTACGACAGACAATCTGGGTGCTAATACCTTCCCAGGTTGTAACCAACCCCCTTTCTCAGTTTCTCTGGTTCGCGACCGTCTTATTTATCCTTTTCTAGGTTTATGCAGCATTACCTTTCCTTCGGGATAAAAATGCCTAGCTGGCGACTCTTTTCAGTTCACCCTTGTGTTTTCCTATCTCGCCGACCGTTCGCGTCTGTACCCTATCTGACCAGGTGTCTTTTAGTGGGAGCGACAGCTTGGCGACTCTACTGGGGAACCTTATACTGCAACCAAGGCTTCTGGTTCTTTTTGTGGGTTCCTCCTAGCGCTTGTTTGATTTGTGTTTACTTGGGTGTTGTGTGCTATATGTGTTTATTTATTTTGCTTTATTTATTGCTTTATGTACAACTTTATTTACTACTTTCTTTACAGTTTTGCATATTTCATACTATCATTTGCTGGATATGGTTTGCTGTTTTGGTGGGTGGGGTTCCATTGAGAGTTTAAGGTCCTATACCCGGGACCTGAGTGACACCTAGGCTAGAGTGGTTCATGTTCTTTCCCATTCCATTTCGGTCTGGTGCGGGAATATGAAACACGGTTCAGATGTGGGTTTCTTCTTGAGAACTTTGTGCTACAAATTTCCTGTAGTGCTAGGGCTATCTGGGAAGCCTGCTAAGTTTGGATGACCTTTATTATGACCTTCAGAAGCTGAGGTGAATTAGAGGACGGTCTTTTATGGTTATTGTAAACACTGTACCTTCGGGTTAGTAGTGTTTACACTTCTCATAACTGATCCAAGTCTGAGGATCCTTGTTCTTGAACACTACCTGTGAGGGGGTTGGGCTATTTACAGGTTTGTAGGAACCCTTGGCCACATCATACCCTGTTACTGTTTTGTTTAAGAGTACTCCACTTTGGATAGTTCTTGTGATTAACCCTGGACATGTGACTCTTTATTTGAGTCCCCCACCCTGGTTACTGGATTTCTAAGCCTCCATCTGGACTTTTGAACATACATGGGACTTATATCAGGATAGATGACCAAATCCAGCTTAATCACAAACCCTTGCATATCATTTGCATATATCATCATTGCATCATTTGACATTTGTTTATTTGCTTTTCAGGGTATCCACTTCATTGTATCTTGGTTTTGTTTTTGACCCCTTCTTCTGCATAGGCCTCTGCTTCAGCTGTCTTCATCAGTTATCTGCTTCAGTTATCTCCATCACCACCTGCACCAGTATGTCAGTGGTCCACCTTCAGCATCTCAGTCTGTGATCTTCATCAACACTTATCTTCAGCTTCTTCAGCAACACTCATGACTACTCCCAGGAAGAGCAACATATCCTACCACTTCTTTGAGCCTGTATTGACTGGTATCAGGCAGGTCCAGTCACTTATCACACCTGACCACATCCCACTGTGTAGAGAGCACTATGGGGGTATCTTGGATATGGTTATGGACCTTGATCCTTCTCAGAGGTGTATGATCCACACATGCTTGCAGTTTTATGACCCTCCATTGAGATGTTTCACCTTTCCAGACTTTCAGTTAGGGCCTCTGCTGGAAGAGTTTTCTTTGTTGGTTGGATTGCCTATCAGAGGTGGAATCCCCTTCAACCCAGAGATAACTGCTCCTAGAAGTGAAAAGATAGCAAGGGCACTATACTTGGAGCCTGCCCTTATTGAGCAAAGCATGACAACAAAAGCTGGGATTCCTGGTTTGCATTCGGACTTCTTGATTTCTCAGGCCATCCTGAAGGCTTCATTGGGAGAGTGGAGGGCAGTCTGTGCACTTCTAGCCCTCAACATATATGGGGCTATACTGTTTGCAGATGAGCCTAAATTTGTCAGTAAGAATTCCATCCATCTGTTTCTTCTGAAGAACCCAGTACCTACATTGCTAGGAGATTTCTACTACTCCATTCATCAGAGGAATGAGAAACAAAGGGGGAAGTTGGTAAGATGTTGTGCTCCTTTGTTTTACTCCTGGCTGCTCAGACACCTGCCTAAATCAGATGCCTTCTTAAACCCACATCAGCAGAAGAATTGGGCCAAGAGGTTCATTGCCTTGACTTCAGATGATATCAGATGGTGCACCCAGAGCACCAAAGGCAAGGACATTATCACCAGCTGTGGACAATACCCAAATGTGCCTCTGATAGGAGTAAAGGGTTGCATCAACTACAACCCCTTACTATTTAAGAGACAATTGGGCTATGCCCCAGTTCACCCTCCCAGAGGACAGGATTTAGCTGAGACCCTATATTGTGAAGTGCAACCCAATTCAGCTGTTGTCAGACAAGCATCCTGGGCTTGGGACAACATCCAGACAAAAGGGATAGCTATTCTAGGAAGATGTAATAATGTTGCTTCAGCTCAGTACTCAGACTGGTCTCGTACCAGAGCTCAAATTTCCAGAATGCCTTTCACCTTGGAAGACATACCTGGACCATCTACAATACAGCCTGCAGCAACAGTTAGCCTGGAGGAATTTGAAAAGTTGAAGGAAAGGAATGAGCAGCTATCTCAAGCCTTGAAGAAAACTCTTTGGAAAAGGAGTGATGGTCGCCTGGACATTGAGAGATTGGAAAAGCTTAGGGTTGAGCACCTTGCCAAAATTGAGAAGACAGAAGACTACAAAAGGAAAGCAAGGGCTGGGGAACAGATATTGAAGAATGCCTGTAAAGAGGCCAAGGTTCAGAAAGCTAGGGCTGAGCACTATCTGCAAGAGAGCCAGGCTAGGTGGGTCAGAATCACCGAAGCCCGTGTACAAGAAGACTAGAAGACTCAAGCCAAGATTGAACAGCTAGAGGCCAATGAGAAGAAGCAGCAGGAAGCTTTGTTGGCAGCTCAGAAGGAGATTTCAGAATGAAGCTTAGAGCAGGGTTGAAGAGATCAAAAGACCAGGACAGGCACAAGAAGCTGACTACTGCCATTGCTACCAGGAACCTCCTCATTAGGACCATTACAGAGCACCCAGCTGGTCCAGTGACTGAGGCACTCCTGAAGGAGGTCAGGGAGGATGAGTTTGGATTGGATATCTGATTCTTCTTTGCTTGTTGTTCTTTCCTTTTGATGTACTTTTCTTTTTTGTTGTATTTTGACCCTCCATGGGCATGTATTGTAAAACAGACTATGTATGCTTCGTCATTTGTAATATATTTTAGTTTGTTTTCATTTTGGGCTTTCTCTCAACAACATCAAGCATCTTCCTCGAGGTCTGAAAAGGTCAAAACCAAGAACCAAACCGGATACCTTGGAAAACAAATAAGCATACTGCATTGCATACTAACTTTGTTTTTGTTTTGTAGGTTTTTGTTACCATTATTGTTTCTAACTTTGTTGTGATCTCAGGAAACATTGCTCGTCGCCGAGTGTTCCCTGTCAACCGCACGCACCGGTACCCGACTCGTAACAACCTTCCCGGCATTCAAATGGAGCAAGTACAGCAGGACCTAAATGAGGTCGGAAATCAGATGGCAAACGAGAGAGTAGAAATGAGAAACCAGATGTCTCAATTCATGGTTGTCATGACTGGCTTAGCCCAAAGCCAAGAAAGACTGAGAGAACTGGTAGAAAGACAGACACCTGAGGAATCTCACCTTGGGACAGGAGGAACCAGCAATAATGAACGGGGGCAGCCGTGTATTGACCCACCAGAATATGGACCCCATCTGAATCCAGAGGTTAACATCCCAAGGAATGTGCAAGGTAATACTGCTGGGGGTAGAATCCTACAAGAGGATCCCCAAGAGGAACAATTTACTGTTATAGGGGCTAGAGATGAGGTATATGATAGAAGATTGGATGAAATAGCCGAAAAGTTAAGATCTTTGAAATCTCAGAATTCTTTGGGTTTCGACGTGATGGATATGGGACTAGTAGATAGGGTGAGAATTCCCCACAAATTCAAACCCCCATGCTTTGAAAAGTATAATGGTACCTTTTGTCCTCTCACTCATCTACAGTCTTTCTTGGGAAGGCTCAAGGCTTATACCATGGATGAGAAGTTATGGATGTTTTACTTTGAGGACAGTCTAACTGGAGCTTCAAGAGAATGGTATTCGCACCTGACTAGGGCCACCATAAGATGTTGGAAGGACTTGGCCGGGGCTTTTATTCGGCAATATCAATACAACCTGGACATGGCTCCCAATAGAACTCTTCTAATGGGCATGTCTCAGTCTTCTAGAGAGAGCTTCCGGGATTATGCTCAGAGATGGAGACAGCTTGCTGCTGCTGTCCAACCACCCATGTCAGAAAGAGAAATGGCTGACATGTTCATGAACACATTACAAGGGACTTATATTGATAGACTTACTGCCTTCTCCTCTACCAGTTTTGCTGATGTGGTCATAGCTGGTGAGAGAATTGAAAGTCTTTTGAAGATGGGCAAAATCTCCGACAGTGGTGCAAGTTCCTCCAGCAATCCCAGAAAACCTTTTGTAGGACCCCGAAGGGCAGGTGAAACCAATTCTATTCATGCAAGCAGGGGCAAGCCCCAGTATTCTCACAGGTCGGTAGCAGCTGTTACTATTCCAGCTCCAGTTCCACAACAATCTTTACATCCTCAACAACAACATCATTATCAGTAACCATCTCATTTTCCACAGCAAAGAACCTACAACAACAATAGCAACCAACAGCAGCGTCCCTTCCAATAGAGGCCATCTCAGGCAAATAGGGTGATTGACCCTATCCCTATGCCTTATGCTGCTTTATTTCCACAACTCCTGAAGCTTAACCTGGTTGAGTTAAGGACGTTGGCACCACCAGATCCTCTCAATCTCCCAAAGAATTATGATGTCAACGCCAGGTGTGCCTTCCACTCCAACGCACATGGTCACAATACTGAGAAATGCAGAGCATTACAGATGAAGGTTCAAGATTTGGTTGATTCTAAAGCCCTCAACTTCGCATCTCCTCCGAACGTCAACAGAAATCCTATGCCTAATCATGGTGGGCCTAGAATTAATGCCATTGAAGAGGACAAACCATCTACATTGATTGATAATGTTGCACAAATTCAAACACCACTGGCTGAAGTCAAAGTTCAACTTTTAAGATGCTAAGTGTTCCCAGGCTGTGGGGCCTGCTGTGAGTTGTGCAAAATAGCTAGTAATGGTTGTGAGAAGCTAAGGATTGACATAGATGGCCTTATCCAAGATGGGATTTTACAAATTACTTCAACAGCTCTTTCAACAACTCTTGTTTCAGCAACACTGGATCAACCAACAACATCAACAATCATTCCATCAGCAACAAATTCTCCTACAACAGCAACAACAATCATTCCTACCGATTCAGTAACATCACCAGCAATTACTCCGTCCATCATTTCAACAAGACAAATTTCAACAATTGTTTCTTCTACAACATCAGCATCCATTTTACCAAAGGAATCTTCTACAATGCCAGCAAAAGTTAATGAAGATGTCTCAACAGTTACAATCTACTATGACCCATCAAATGTTCCTCCCAGCAGCAATTTCCAACAACAAACTGTGGCACCCCCTGCCAGATCTCCGGTCACCATTTACTATGATCCGCACACCATTACAGTACCTTCCTCCGCAGCAATAAGTCCAGTTACCATTACGGTACCTGGGCATGTTCCTTATGAAAGCAGTAATGCCATACCTTGGCACTACGACTCTGATCTCTACTGCAATGGGGAGAAAATCACTCTGGATTCATCAACCTCTTCACCACAAATTGATAATGTTGGGGGAGGCGGAGGCTTCACCAGAAGCGAACGCCTTTTTGCCTCACAAACACCAAGACCTAATGTTGAAGCAGAAGCTGCTGCCAAGGCAAAGGGTAAGAATGTGGTATCTGAAGAGCCAACTGCCAAGGAAACTCAGAAGACATCTTTTGAACAAGATGTAGACGAGTTCATGAGAATCATAAAAAGGAGTGATTACAAGGTGGTAGATCAGCTTCACCAAACACCCTCCAAAATCTCCATATTATCAATGTTGATGTGTTCCGAAGCTCACTGGAATGCATTGTTGAAGGTCCTGCACGCAGCATACGTACCGGAGGAGATTACTGTTAATCAGCTAGAAACTGTGGTTGCAAATGTCAATACTAGTCATGGACTGGGCTTTACCAATGCTGACTTAACAACGGAGGGATGCAACCATAACAAGGCTTTGCATATCACCTTGGAATGCAAGGGTGTTGTTCTGTCTCATCTACTGGTGGACACTGGGTCGTCACTCAATGTTCTACCTAAGAAAGTCTTAGTGAAGTGATAACGAGAAAAAGTATCGGTTATATTGCTATGTTTCAATACCGTTTTATCGCATAATTGTCGTTTTAACACCCGATTCTGCGAGTTTTCTTTGCCATTTTGCAGGTACATCATATACAGAGCTAAATCATGAGCCACAAGTGAAATGAGCAAAATCAACCATTAAAAGATGAAGAAAGGAGGAATTCTGCATAAACCTGCATTTTTTGTAACAGTCACGATCGTCACCTAGGAGTCACGACCGTGACACGCTAAAAGGAGCAGTCACGGTCGTCACAAGTCCCTCACGACCGTGACGCGCATCAAACACGGAAGACAAACGTGACACCCTTGTCACGAACGTGACAAGGGGAAATTAGGGTATTATGCTGAGACTTGGTCCTGAACGTGTACGCTACGTGAAGTCAACATGCCTATGTTCCTGCAGACCAAGTATTCCAACGTTTCCCTGGATTCTCTCAACACCTACGAGGCCCAAGCACCAATTCCAACTGCCAAGCCCAAATTGCTTTCTATAAATAGCTTAACTTCAAGAAACAATTTACAGAGTTTTGATTTTAATTTTCTTGCGGAAGCTCTGCCGTTTTTATTTGCACCCTTTTATTTTTCCAGAATTAATTTTCTTGCTTTAATTTTCTGTATCCCAACCAACCATATAACAATTTCCAACATTAGGAAATTGTTATAATTTAATTTGTTTCAAAGCCTTCAGATTCTTTTAGAAAATTTATTTCCGATTCCGGTCAGTACTCCGAGCTTTCCAGCCTTTGGAAGAAGGAGTCTACTATTTTTATTGTTATCCAGGTTTATATTTAAATTGCATTTATATTAATGTTGAGTATTTATTTTTCTGCCATGCATATTTTATTTTATATTTCTCTGCCTCTGTCTGGTTCAAAAATAATGAGTAGCTAAACACCTTAGGGCGGTATGTAATTAAAACAAACTAAATCGGTAAAATCAACTCTAGGCTTAAAATAATTAAGAGCTTAAAATTTTGGCTGAGACTTTTTATTATAAAATCAACCTTTTTGTTACGAGAGTATGGAAAGTGTATTAGGTTAGGTCAAGACCACGAGAGTGTGAGATTTTAACCAGATAGCTAAAGTTAGGCATTTAATTTAAACACAGCGAGAGCGCTTTAAAATGAATTAGAATTACTAAGTTTCCAAAAATTATTTCTAAACACCTATGGGCTAGCGAGAGCAGGCATAGGGCTTTAGGGGTAAGATCTGAGATAAGACCACGAGAGTGTGAGTTAAAGATATTTAAACTGGTAACCTCTACAGAATAGATTAAGTGAACCATCTTTATAAGCCTAGGTTAGATTGACCCGCCTAAGTTAACATAATTACATACCGACCGCCTTAGTATTATTTTATTAAACTTAAATTTAATTCCCGCCTTTAATCTTTAAAAACAACCAAAAATCGTGACAACCCTTCACCTTAGCTAAACTAGAAATTCCTCTAGCACTAAGTAATCATAGAGTCCCTGTGGATCGATAATCTTAAATATTACTTCGATAGGCTGTGCACTTGCAGTTAAGATACCACTAGACACATATTAGAGTACGTTAATAGCCCATCAAGTTTTCTTGTTGAATCGTTCTCAGCTTCCTAATTATGATTTCGTAGGTAAGTCGGGTAATGCGAAGAATTAATTAAAGATTTTTTTCGGTATGGCTAAATAAACGGGGAAAGTTCGAAACTAAAGAGAATAGCACAAA
This sequence comes from Lathyrus aphaca, assembly GCA_963966055.1. NCBI lineage: Eukaryota > Viridiplantae > Streptophyta > Magnoliopsida > Fabales > Fabaceae > Lathyrus > Lathyrus aphaca. The sequence continues at coordinate 383,400,813 of OZ014521.1, forward strand.
TATTGCTCTGTTTCATTGACTTACGAAAAGGAAATACAACGGAATGGAAAAATGCGGAAAGGGAAAATGCGGAAAATGAAAGGTACCTCTCCCACACTATATCAGACATTGTCCTCAATGTTGTGATATATTAGCGGTTAAACTACAATACAAACAACGGAAATGGAAAAACATAAACAAAAACTAAAACTAAGGCTGCTGATGACCACGGCCTCGGCTTCTGGTGCGGGAGCGTCTGGTCGGAGTCGCTTCAGGATCAGAACCGGTACCAGTGATAGCAGTGATATCAATGCGCAAAGCCTCTAGCTCGCTAAAGATCTCTCCGAGCTTCTCATCAGTAGTCCTCTGGTTGGTGGCAACAGCTAGGAGTAATGCATCATGTTGCTCCTTTTGCCTTCGCTCCAGTGCGGCATTCATCTGATTTTGCTGATGAATCGCACGGAGGACGTCCTCAAGTGTGAATTCTTGTGCAGGAGGCTGTCCGGTGGATGACTCAGGAATGTCCTGGACAGGCTCAGCTGCATCCATGGTGTCTTGCATCTCGTCCGCTGGTGGATCGGCCTGCTCATCAGGAATGGGGGCGTGGCCAGCAGCATCCGGTAAAGCAAATTGCCAGTTGGCTCGGCTAGACGGATCGATGCGGTCGCGGCACGGCAAGATGATGTAGTGATAAACAGTGCCTTGGATAACAGGGCTAAACCTGCCATCCTCTCTCTGAGCAATCAAGTGGGCGGACCTGCAATAATTCTTCGTTAGGAACTCTGCGGCTCTGCGAGGCAAATTGATGACCAAGTCACCAAGCTACAGCTGAATGGCGAGGGTAGTGACAATGCCGCCTATGTAAAAGGGGGTTGCGCCTCTTTGCGCTATGGACTGGATATGGGACAGCATGAATGAGGCAGCATTAATGGGCTCGTCATTTAAGGCGCAGTGCAAGAACAAGAGCTCCTTGGAGTTAAGCTTCTGGTTGCTCTCTCTTGCAAAGATGGTGTTGCAGATGATGCGATGAAAGTATCTGATCGCCGGGTTGTGGATATGCGTAGCATTCAGGCTCTGAAAGGCTGAGGCACGGGTGTTGGTGATGTCGTGCCATAAGGTGAAAGCGGTTTCACTGAAATTGTCTGGCACGCGGAGGTGAGCATCATTCCCGTGATCGAAGCCTAGCAGCTCGGCGATCCTTGTTTGCGTAACTTCGAACTCCCGGCCGAGCAATCTGAACTTAGCAACGCCGGTGAGTTGACTCTGTGAACCGGTAGGAGTGATGTAATGAAATGAGCTTAGAAATTCCAATGTCAGAAGCTCGAATGTGGGCTGGGGCTGACTACATAGATCCCACAAACCAACCTTCTGAAGAAGGTTCTTGACATTGTTGAGCATTCCCAACTCTCTCAAACATTCAGTGTCGACATATCGCGTGGGTTGAACACCATGGTTCTGGAATCTGATGAACCTTTGTCTCTGATTTTCTCCATGCTCACCATCTCTAAACTGAATTGCTTCCATTGCATGCAAGAACAAGAGTGGGAGATAAGAGGTTTTTTTGAGGTTTGTGAGAAAAGTGTAAAATGAGAGGAAATTGGTTCGGATAATAATGCAAGGTGAGAATGTGATAGGTGTGGAGTAAATGGAGAGGTTAATGGAGTTTAATTTGGGTAATGGGAGGTTACGGGAGTTGGAAGAGATAATGGGGGATTTTGAATGTTATGGAAGTTGAAAGAGGAAGAGGTTTCGAAGAAGAACAGTTCTGTTTCTCAGAATTCCTATAACTGGGGTCGTCACGATCGTGATGGGGGGATGACGGTCGTGACGCGCTAATTAGCTAGTCACAATCGTTAGAGGGTGATGACGACCGTGAGGGCTTAAAACTTAGAATATTTTCCAGAATGCATTATCTCTCTCACGTTCAATATAATTTATATAATATTTTTTTATTATCACTTCTCACTTTATTTTAAACACAAACAACATAATATATAATACCAACATAATACTTGTAAATTTCATCACACGAGAGATTATATAAAACATTAATCAATTTAAACATAACAGTAAATAAATTGAAAGCATAGAAATTGATTAAATTAGAAAAATTTGTAAACTAGAAGTGCTTTGCTTTTGATAATTGAAGTGAAATTACATTAATAAAAATACGGTACGAAAATGTTTGCGAAATGTTAAACTAACTAGAAACAAAAACAATAAGTAAAATAAGCTAGATCACTACAGCATTTTCAAAAGTGCTTCTTCAAATCTTCAATTGCAGAGTTTAGGTGGTAGAATTGCTCACATGTTATGTCAGTTAAACCTATAATGTCCAATCGCATGCTCTTAATCTCATCCTTAACAGTATTTATATCGGCTTGGTAAGCTTCAAGAGTGTTCATGATTTTCTTTAAGTTGTCAGCATATTCTACTTGATTCACTTCAGGGGTTTCAATCACTTCGTCAATATGGTCAATGTCATGGTAACTAGGAGGTGTCTCAGGGTCACTTTCTACATTGGTCATTATATCATCCTTTATCTTGTAAGATTGAGGTGTTTCAGGAGTAGATGGATAGTCAGGAGGGGTTAACTCATAAAGCCAATTATCCTTATTGTGAACACTTACTCTAGCATGGTTTGGTAGTGTGAATAGGGTTACTACTTCATTCCTGATTAGGTACTCGAAAGGTGGTTGTCCTAAATTCCTTATGATATGGCGGTTAAAGCAAAAGTTAAGATTAATAGGACGGATGGTACCCAAACGGTTACACCTGTGTAATTGGTATCTAAGTCCTAAGGCATCAGCAATCATGGTGACAAGACCTCCTACTAATATGGGTAGATCAGGTTCTTCTTGGATTCGGGTGAAGGTTTGCATCATGAAAGGCACACCATTGACTGGCTGTCCATTAGTCAAACATGACATAATGAATATCTCATCTTTAGATACTCCAGTAAGGTTTTCTTCTTTTCCAAAGAAGGTGTGGGCAAGGATCTTATGGAAGTAACGGATAACAGGGTTATGTATCTCATCATTGTTCATGTTATTTGGTTCAGGATGGTAATTTCCGGTTAAGGTTCCCCAAAAGAAATCCAGCTTAATGTCCATCAATTCTACCTGTGTGGTAGTAAAAGCAAAGGGTACACTAGGGAATCCTAATAGGTCAGCTAGTTCTCTATGGTTAAAGTCATATTCTATTCCAAATAGGCGGAAACTGATAAATCCTTTCCTGAATCCAAAACCGCGCTCGGGTAGGTAAACTAAGGAGCTGAGGAACTCAAGGGTGAGCTCGCGGTAAGTCACAAACATTTGTTGAATCAGTGCATTCTCCCATCCAAGTCGGTTAAAAAAGTATATGATGCTATCATGTATACCTAAGGTTTCCATAGTCAGATCATCCGGGTACAGAGTCAAATCCATTGGTCTCTGTGATAACTCTTCAAATTTCATTCTTTGGTTCCTACCTCTAAATTTGGTTTCCATAAGGTTTATCGGTTGGTTAGCCATAGTTAGTGTAAATACGGAGGAAACAAATCAGGGGGAGAAGGAAAGTGGAAAAGACTTTAGAAAATCTGTAAAAGTGATTTAAAATTAAAATAAGGAAAAATAAGAAAATAAAATGCATAAATAAAAGCAATAATAGTAATAATGAAATAAAACTATAAAATGGCAAAACAAATAAACGAATAATAAAATGATAAATGACAAAATAATAAAATGATCAAAATGATTTAAATGATTAAATGGGTTGCCTCCCACTAAGCGCTGTTTTTATCGTCTAAAGCCTGACGTAATGCTTAGGTGTAGATTAATCAGGGAAATTAGTGGACAACTCTAAAAGCCTTAGACTATTTGCATAATCTCTATTTTCAACTTTATGATAATGTTTTAAACGTTGTCCGTTTACTGTGAATGGTTCACTATTCCTACCCTTAATTTCTATCGCTCCGCTCGGGAACACTCTAGTTATTTCAAAGGGTCCTGACCATCTAGATTTTAGTTTTCCAGGAAAGAGCCTAAGTCTTGAATTAAAGAGGAGTACAACGTCTCCCACACTAAATTCTTTCCTAGATAGGCGTTTATCATGCCATCGCTTAGTTCTTTCTTTATATATCTTAGCATTCTCATAAGCATCTAGCCTTAACTCTTCTAATTCGTTAATATCTAGGATTCTCTTTTCTCCTGCAGCATTATAGTTTATATTGAGAGTTTTGATCGCCCAATAAGCTTTGTGTTCTAGTTCTACCGGGAGGTGACAAGATTTTCCATAAACTAATTTGAAAGGTGTAGTTCCTATGGGAGTCTTGTAAGCTGTCCTATAAGCCCATAAAGCTTCATTAAGTTTAGATGACCAATCTTTCCGAGATATGGCGACAGTCTTTTCTAAGATTTGTTTGATTTCTCTGTTCGAGACTTCGACTTGTCCACTTGTTTGTGGATGATATGGTGTTGCCACACGGTGTCTTACTCCATACTTAGATAGTAATTTGTCAAAGATTTTTGAAATGAAGTGCGAGCCACCGTCACTTATGACGAGTCTAGGCACACAAAATCTGGGAAAGATTATATTTTTGAAAAGCTTTATTACTACTCGTGTGTCATTTGTAGGAGAAGCTATAGCTTCAATCCACTTTGAAACATAATCAACAGCTACGAGTATGTAATTATTACCGAAAGATGATGGGAATGGTCCCATGAAATCTATTCCCCAGACGTCAAAGATTTCTACTTCCAATATTCCTTTTTGAGGCATTTCATCTCTTCTTGAAATATTACCGGTGCGTTGACACCGATCGCAATTTATAACAGCGATGTGGACATCTTTCCATAGATTAGGCCAGAATAGGCCGGTTTGCAAGATTTTTGCACAAGTCTTGGAAGTGCTTGCATGTCCACCATAAGGAGATGAATGGCAATGAGCAATGACATCTTCTATTTCTTCTTCGGGAATACATCGACGAAAGATTCCATCGGGTCCTCTTTTGAACAATAATGGTTCATCCCAATAGTAATGTTTGAGATTGTGAAAGAATTTCTTTTTCTGCTGATAGGTTAAATCAGGTGGAAGAGCTCCTGCAGCTAGGTAGTTAACAATGTCAGCGTACCATGGCAGTCCTACAGTCGTTTGGATTGTTTCCACGGGTTCTGGTTCATCTACATCTAACTGAACTGGGTCGCTTCCTATTTGTGCTATCAGCTGTTCATACGGAAAATCATCGTTAATCGGCACTTGTTCGGGTTTAATACCTTCTATTCTAGATAAATGGTCCGCTACGACGTTTTCAGTACCTTTCTTATCTTTTATTTCGAGATCAAACTCTTGTAAGAGTAAAATCCATCTCAAGAGTCTTGGTTTAGAATCTTTCTTAGTCAATAGATATCTGATAGCAGCGTGGTCTGTGTAAACGATTATTTTTGCTCCTACTAGGTAAGAATGGAATTTGTCAAGGGCAAAGACAACTGCTAACAATTCTTTTTCAGTAGTGGCGTAGTTCATCTGAGCAGAATCTAAGGTTCTACTGGCATAATAAATCGCATGAAGTTTCTTGTCCTTCCTCTGGCCTAGAACTGCGCCTACAGCATAGTCACTCGCATCGCACATGATTTCGAAAGGTAATCTCCAGTCAGGGGGTTGCATGATTGGTGCGGTGATGAGGGCTGTTTTTAGAGTTTCGAATGCTTTAAGACAATTTTCATTGAATATGAATTCAGCGTCTTTCATTAATAAACCGGTAAGAGGTTTAGTGATTTTTGAGAAATCTTTGATGAATCGTCGGTAGAAACCGGCGTGTCCTAAAAAGCTTCGTATTTCTCGAACGGTTTTAGGGGGTTGAAGATCTTTTATGACTTCTATCTTAGCTTTATCAACTTCAATTCCTTTGTCGGATATAACGTGTCCTAATACGATTCCTTCTCTGACCATAAAATGACATTTCTCCCAGTTAAGCACGAGGTTTACTTTTACACATCTTTCTAACACCATTTCTAAATTTGATAGGCATCCTTCAAAACTTTGCCCGCATACAGAGAAGTCGTCCATGAACACTTCCATGATATTGTCTATAAAATCTGCGAAGATTGACATCATACATCTTTGAAAGGTTGCAGGAGCGTTGCATAATCCAAAGGGCATTCGTCTATAAGCGAACGTTCCATAAGGGCATGTGAATATAGTCTTCTCTTGATCATCTGGGTGGATAGGGATTTGGAAAAATCCTGAGTAACCATCAAGATAACAGAAATAAGAATGCTTGGCTAATCGTTCTAACATTTGATCTATAAAAGGTAGTGGGAAATGATCTTTTCAAGTGGCTTTGTTTAGTTTACGATAATCGATGCACACTCTATGTCCCGTCACTACTTTTTGCGATATCGATTCGCCTTTAGCGTTTTTCACAATAGTGATACCTCCTTTCTTTGGTACTACATGTACTGGACTAACCCATTTACTATCAGAGATTGGATATATTATTCCGGCATCTAGTAGTTTCTTAACTTCTTCCTTTACTACAGTGCTAAGGATTGGGTTAATTCTTCTTTGAGATTCTCTGGAGGTTTTGCAATCTTCTTCTAGCATATACAGAGCTAAATCATGAGCCACAAGTGAAATGAGCAAAATCAACCATTAAAAGATGAAGAAAGGAGGAATTCTGCATAAACCTGCATTTTTTGTAACAGTCACGATCGTCACCTAGGAGTCACGACCGTGACACGCTAATAGGAGCAGTCACGGTCGTTACAAGTCCCTCACGACCGTGACGCGCATCAAACACGGAAGACGAACGTGACAAGGGGAAATTAGGGTATTATGCTGAGACTTGGTCCTGAACGTGTACGCTACGTGAAGCCAACATGCCTATGTTCCCGCAGACCAAGTATTCCAACGTTTCCCTGGATTCTCTCAACACCTACGAGGCCCAAGCACCAATTCCAACTGCCAAGCCCAAATTGCTTTCTATAAATAGCTTAACTTCAAGAAACAATTTACAGAGTTTTGATTTTAATTTTCTTGCGGAAGCTCTGCCGTTTTTATTTGCACCCTTTTATTTTTCCAGCATTAATTTTCTTGCTTTAATTTTCTGTATCCCAACCAACCATATAACAATTTCCAACATTAGGAAATTGTTAGAATTTAATTTGTTTCAAGGCCTTCAGATTCTTTTAGAAAATTTATTTCCGATTCCGGTCAGTACTCCGAGCTTTCCAGCCTGTGGAAGAAGGAGTCTACTATTTTTATTGTTATCCAGGTTTATATTTAAATTGCATTTATATTAATGTTGAGTATTTATTTTTCTGCCATGCATATTTTATTTTATATTTCTCTGCCTCTGTCTGGTTCAACAATAATGAGTAGCTAAACACCTTAGGGCGGTATGTAATTAAAACAAACTAAATCGGTAAAATCAACTCTAGGCTTAAAATAATTAAGAGCTTAAAATTCTGGCTGAGACTTTTTATTATAAAATCAACCTTTTTGTTACGAGAGTAAGGAAAGTGTATTAGGTAAGGTCAAGACCACGAGAGTGTGAGATTTTAACTAGATAGCTAAAGTTAGGCATTTAATTTAAACACAACGAGAGCGCTTTAAAATGAATTAGAATTACTAAGTTTCCAAAAATTATTTCTAAACACCTATGGGCTAGCGAGAGCAGGCGTAGGGCTTTAGGGGTAAGATCTGAGATAAGACCACGAGAGTGTGAGTTAAAGATATTTAAACTGGTAACCTCTACAGAATAGATTAAGTGAACCATCTTTATAAGCCTAGGTTAGATTGACCCGCCTAAGTTAACATAATTACATACCGACCGCCTTAGTATTATTTTATTAAACTTAAATTTAATTCCCGCCTTTAATCTTTAAAAACAACCAAAAATCGTGACAACCCTTCACCTTAGCTAAACTAGAAATTCCTCTAGCACTAAGTAATCATAGAGTCCCTGTGGATCGATAATCTTAAATATTACTTCGATAGGTTGTGCACTTGCAGTTAAGATACCGCTAGACACATATTAGAGTACGTTAATAGCCCATCAAGTTTTTGGCGCCGTTGCCGGGGACCTTAATTTAGTTACTAGTGCACTTTAGGGTAGCATTGTCTAGACTAAGGTAACAACTATTTTCTTTTCTTAATCTAAATTCCCGAGTGTATGCCAAGTACTCGCTCTCAAGGCGAAGACTTGCAGCCTCTAATCCCAGAATCGGAACGCTTCTTACACGTAAGAAGACGGATATTCGATTACGAACAAAATTACAATATTCCAGATCTTCAATTAGATCCACCTAAACCAGTCGTAACATCAAAGGACGCAGAGATGGCTGAAGAACAGAATCACCCACTCAAATATTACGCTAGTCCTTCGCAAGCTGAACCGCATTCCAGCATTGCCGCACTGGCTATCAACCGAAACGATTTCGAACTAAAACCTTCGCTGATATCAGCCGTGCAACAAAATCAATTCGCCGGAAATCCTACCGAGGATCCGAACCTTCATCTTTCGATCTTTGTGCAATACGCAGATACCATAAAAGCCAATGGAGTTACCCAAGAAGCTATCAGACTACGTCTGTTTCCTTTTTCACTTCGAGATAGAGCAAGAGCCTGGCTTCAATCTCTGCCTTCGAATTCAGTAACTACGTGGGAGCAACTAAAGAGAGTTTTCTTGACCAGATATTTCCCACCTAGCAATACAGCTATGCTGAGAGCAGGCCGATCCACCAGCGGACGAGATGCAAGAAACCATGGATGCAGCTGAGCCTGTCCAGGACATTCCTGAGTCATCCACCCAACAGCCTCCTGCACAAGAATTCACACTTGAGGACGTCCTCCGTGCGATTCATCAGCAAAATCAGATGAATGCCGCACTGGAGCGAAGGCAAAAGGAGCAACATGATGCATTACTCCTAGCTGTTGCCCCCAACCAGAGGACTACTGATGAGAAGCTCGGAGAGATCTTTAGCGAGCTAGAGGCTTTGCGCATTGATACCACTGCTATCACCGGTACCGGTTCTGATCCTGAAGCGACTCCGACCAGACGCTCCCGCACCAGAAGCCGAGGCTGTGGTCATCAGCAGCCTTAGTTTTAGTTTTTGTTTATGTTTTTCCATTTCCGTTGTTTGTATTGTACTTTAACCGCTAATATATCACAACATTGAGGACAATGTCTGATATAGTGTGGGAGAGGTACCTTTCATTTTCCGCATTTTCCCTTTCCGCATTTTTCCATTCCGTTGTATTTCCTTTTTGTAAGTTAATGAAACAGAGCAATATTTGTGCTATTCTCTTTAGTTTCGAACTTTCCCCGTTTATTTAGCCATACCGAAAAATCTTTAATAATTCTTCGCATTACCCGAGTTACCTACGAAATCATAATTAGGAAGCTGAGAACGATTCGACAAGATCAATACAGTCTTGACACCTTAGACTTCCCACTTAAGCAATTCCGTTCCGATAATTGTTACGACTACACCTTAAGTTTCAGTTCAAAAGTAACCCCTAGTAGTTTATACTAGCAGTCAGCACCGTCTGAACACAAACCACGTGGGGAGCCGATGAATATAAGTGTTTGATGCCTAATCTATAATGATCCTTCATATCTCGATGCAAATGAAAAGAAATTGCACCAAAGTACACGGTCGCATATAAGAAACGAGAAATATGAGAAGGAGTCCATTGCGGGTTGGTTCAGAGGTACTGGTTCTGAACTTGGTAGGGCGTGCTACGGCTCGATCCCCCACAACCTCCAAATTGGATAATGTATGAAGGGTTACCACATTCGTGTACCAGACCCCGTGCTTATAAAGGATCAAAGTCGCTAACCGGATACTCCACTACGTGCGTGCTAAGGCAAAGGGCTTAATGTAATTGCGCTAGAATGAAACCGGCCGAAATAAGATCGAAAGACTCTAGGTGAAATCCTAAAGCAATTACCGAATGTTTCGTTTAACGGGAAGTCGACGACTTAGCTTGTTGCTTGTGTCATTAGTGTATCGTTAGTGTTTTATCAAAGTACCGGTTTATCTGACAAAACGATCCTTCGTACGGTTTGTTATGTGTGTGCGTCGATAAAAACTTGTCCGACAATTTTCAACCGACTATTTGCTTGAGGACAAGCAAAGGTTTAAGTTTGGGGAAGTTTGATAACGAGAAAAAGTATCGGTTATATTGCTATGTTTCAATACCGTTTTATCGCATAATTGTCGTTTTAACACCCATTCCGCGAGTTTTCTTTGCCATTTTGCAGGTACATCATATACAGAGCTAAATCATGAGCCACAAGTGAAATGAGCAAAATCAACCATTAAAAGATGAAGAAAGGAGGAATTCTGCATAAACCTGCATTTTTTGTAACAGTCACGATCGTCACCTAGGAGTCACGACCGTGACACGCTAAAAGGAGCAGTCATGGTCGTCATAAGTCCCTCACGACCGTGACGCGCATCAAACACGGAAGACGAACGTGACAAGGGGAAATTAGGGTATTATGCTGAGACTTGGTCCTGAACGTGTACGCTACGTGAAGTCAACATGCCTATGTTCCCGCAGACCAAGTATTCCAACGTTTCCCTGGATTCTCTCAACACCTACGAGGCCCAAGCACCAATTCCAACTGCCAAGCCCAAATTGCTTTCTATAAATAACTTAACTTCAAGAAACAATTTACAGAGTTTTGATTTTAATTTTCTTGCGGAAGCTCTGCCGTTTTTATTTGCACCCTTTTATTTTTCCAGCATTAATTTTCTTGCTTTAATTTTCTGTATCCCAACCAACCATATAAAAATTTCCAACATTAGGAAATTGTTATAATTTAATTTGTTTCAAGGCCTTCAGATTCTTTTAGAAAATTTATTTCCGATTCCGGTCAGTACTCCGAGCTTTCCAGCCTGTGGAAGAAGGAGTCTACTATTTTTATTGTTATCCAGGTTTATATTTAAATTGCATTTATATTAATGTTGAGTATTTATTTTTCTGCCATGCATATTTTATTTTATATTTCTCCGCCTCTGTCTGGTTCAACAATAATGAGTATCTAAACACCTTAGGGCGGTATGCAATTAAAATAAACTAAATCGGAACTAAAGAGAGTTTTCTTGACCAGATATTTCCCACCTAGCAAGACAACTATGCTGAGAGCTCAGATCAACGGATTTAAGCAAAAGGAAAACGAATCACTTTTCGAAGCTTGGGAACGCTATAAAGATATGCTGAGACTTTGTCCACATCACAGATTAGTAGAATGGTTGGTCATCCATACCTTCTATAATGGACTCTTGTACAATACAAGAATGACAATTGACGCTGCCGCAGGCGGTGCACTAATGGACAAAGAATATAACGATGCTTATGCACTTATCGAAAGTATGGCTCAAAACCATTACCAATGGGGAAGCGAGAGAGTCGCAACTGAGAAACCAACAAAAGGAGGTATGTACGAAGTGAGTAGTATGGCCAAGTCAATGCAAAGTTTGACCAACTAAACCAAAAGATCGACAACTTAGCCATAACACCAACTGCCACCGTGGCTGCAGTAACACCTAACTGTGAGTTATGTGGAGTTCCAGGACATGAAGTCCCTGATTGTCAACTATTAACAGGAATTCCCACAGATCAAGTGAATTATGCTCAAGGAAACCCATACTCAAACACATACAACCCAGGTTGGAAGAATCATCCGAACTTCTCCTATAAGAATAACAATGCTTTATACGCACCAGGTCAAGCACCAGCTACACCACCAGGATATCAAAAGATTGCTCCTAATGTCCCTAGAAAATCAAACCTTGAATTGATGATGGAGAACTTTATAGCTAACCAATCTCAAACAAACAAGGACTTCTTAAACCAAAACATACACACTAGTGAGCAGATTAAGCAATTAGTGAGCAAAGTAGATGCATTAGCTACACATAACAAAATGCTTGAAACTCAGATTTCACAAGTAGCTCAACAACAAGCACCTACCGCTGCACCAGCTGGAGTATTTCCTGGACAACCTCAACCTAATCCGAAAGGACAGGCCAATGCTGTGATATTAAGAAGTGGCAAGGAACTTGACGGACCTACCGATCCAAGACTTGACAATCCAGCCATGTACCAAAAACCGGATAAACCGACTGAAATGGTGAATGATCCAGAAGAAAAGGAAGATGATAATCAAGAGGCAGTGGAGAAAGAAAAGCCTTATGTGCCTCCACCACCCTATAAACCACCAATTCCGTACCCTCAGAGATTAACCAATTCCAAGACGATGGGCCAGTTTAAGAAATTTGTCGAACTTCTGAAACAGTTGAATATTACTATTCCGTTTACAGAAGCTATCACTCAAATGCCCTCGTATGCTAAGTTTTTAAAAGAAATCTTATCCAATAAGAAAAAGATAGAGGATAACGGAACCGTTACACTTACTGCTGAGTGTAGCGCCATAATTCAGAATAATATGCCTCCTAAGCTAAAAGATCCAGGAAGTTTCTCTATACCCTGTGTAATAGGAAAATTCGTCATTGACAAAGCTCTATGCGATTTAGGAGCCAGTATCAGTGTTATGCCCTTAACGATTTGCAAAAGGCTAGACATGGGAGACCTAAGACCAACTAAAATGTCTGTTCAACTAGCCAATCGCTCTGTTAAATATCCTGTAGGCATACTAGAAAACGTCCCAGTACGTATAGGACAATTCTACATCCCTACTGATTTCATAATCATGGACATCTTTGAAGACTCCACTACACCTATCATACTAGGAAGACCATTCTTAGCTACAGCCGGAGCTATAATAGACGTAAAGAAAGGAAAGCTAACCTTTGAAGTAGGTGAAGAGAAAGTTGAATTTATTTTAACACAATTCTTACAATCACCAGCTATAGAGGATACATGCTATCTATTGGACGTAATTGACGAATGTGTAAGAGAAATGGAAATGAAAGAAACTACCTATTCTGAAATTATGAAAATTCAAATCCCTCCGATTTTCGAAGATGATAATTGGCGTAAACCATATCAGGATGATAGTCTAAGCGAAAGTTTAGCACTTACACCGGATCCCATGCCAAGTAAAGATAAACCTACATTAGGGTTAAAAACTTTACCTAAGAACCTAAGATACGAATTCTTAGACATTGAATGTACAAGACCAGTTATAATAAATTCCAGTTTAGGAACAATCGAAACAAAGAAACTTTTAGATGTATTAAAGAAATATCCAACTGCGTTAGGATATAACATATCTGATCTCAAAGGAATATGCCCTTCAATTTGTATGCATCGTATTCTGCTAGAAGAAGATTGCAAAACCTCCAGAGAATCTCAAAGAAGAATTAACCCAATCCTTAGCACTGTAGTAAAGGAAGAAGTTAAGAAACTACTAGATGCCGGAATAATATATCCAATCTCTGATAGTAAATGGGTTAGTCCAGTACATGTAGTACCAAAGAAAGGAGGTATCACTATTGTGAAAAACGCTGAAGGCGAATCGATATCGCAAAGAGTAGTGACGGGACATAGAGTGTGCATCGATTATCGTAAACTAAACAAAGCCACTCGAAAAGATCATTTCCCACTACCTTTTATAGATCAAATATTAGAACGATTAGCCAAGCATTCTTATTTCTGTTATCTTGATGGTTACTCAGGATTTTTCCAAATCCCTATCCACCCAGATGATCAAGAGAAGACTACATTCACATGCCCTTATGGAACGTTCGCTTATAGACAAATGCCCTTTGGATTATGCAACGCTCCTGCAACCTTTCAAAGATGTATGATGTCAATCTTCGCAGATTTTATAGACAACATCATGGAAGTGTTCATGGACGACTTCTCGGTATGCGGGCAAAGTTTTGAAGGATGCCTATCAAATTTAGAAATGGTGTTAGAAAGATGTGTAAAAGTAAACCTCGTGCTTAACTGAGAGAAATGTCATTTTATGGTCAGAGAAGGAATCGTATTAGGACACGTTATATCCGACAAGGGAATTGAAGTTGATAACGATCGTCACCTAGGAGTCACGACAGTGAAACGCTAAAAGGAGCAGTCACGGTAGTCACAAGTCCCTCACGACCGTGACGCGCATCAAACACGGAAGACGAATGTGACACCCTTGTCACGAACGTGACAAGGGGAAATTAGGGTATTATGCAGAGACTTGGTCCTGAACGTGTACGCTACGTGAAGTCAACATGCCTATGTTCCCGCAGACCAAGTATTCCAACGTTTCCCTGGATTCTCTCAACACCTACGAGGCCCAAGCACCAATTCCAACTGCCAAGCCCAAATTGCTTTCTATAAATAGCTTAACTTCAAGAAACAATTTACAGAGTTTTGATTTTAATTTTCTTGCGGAAGCTCTGCTGTTTTTATTTGCACCCTTTTATTTTTCCAACATTAATTTTCTGTATCCCAACCAACCATATAACAATTTCCAACATTAGGAAATTGTTATAATTTAATTTGTTTCAAAGCCTTCAGATTCTTTTAGAAAATTTATTTCCGATTCCGGTCAGTACTCCGAGCTTTCCAGCCTGTGGAAGAAGGAGTCTAATATTTTTATTATTATCCAGGTTTATATTTAAATTGCATTTATATTAATGTTGAGTATTTATTTTTCTGCCATGCATATTTTATTTTATATTTCTCTGCCTCTGTCTGGTTCAACAATAATGAGTAACTAAACACCTTAGGGCGGTATGTAATTAAAACAAACTAAATCGGTAAAATCAACTCTAGGCTTAAAATAATTAAGAGCTTAAAATTCTGGCTGAGACTTTTTATTATAAAATCAACCTTTTTGTTACGAGAGTAAGGAAAGTGTATTAGGTTAGGTCAAGACCACGAGAGTGTGAGATTTTAACCAGATAGCTAAAGTTAGGCATTTAATTTAAACACAGCGAGAGCGCTTTAAAATGAATTAGAATTACTAAGTTTCCAAAAATTATTTCTAAACACCTATGGGCTAGCGAGAGCAGGCATAGGGCTTTAGGGGTAAGATCTGAGATAAGACCACGAGAGTGTGAGTTAAAGATATTTAAACTGGTAACCTCTACAGAATAGATTAAGTGAACCATCTTTATAAGCCTAGGTTAGATTGACCCGCCTAAGTTAACATAATTACATACCGACCGCCTTAGTATTATTTTAGTAAACTTAAATTTAATTCCCGCCTTTAATCTTTAAAAACAACCAAAAATCGTGACAACCCTTCACCTTAGCTAAACTAGAAATTCCTCTAGCACTAAGTAATCATAGAGTCCCTGTGGATCGATAATCTTAAATATTACTTTGATAGGCTGTGCACTTGCAGTTAAGATACCGCTAGACACATATTAGAGTACGTTAATAGCCCATCAAGTTTTTGGCGCCGTTGCCGGGGACCTTAATTTAGTTACTAGTGCACTTTAGGGTAGCATTGTCTAGACTAAGGTAACAACTATTTTCTTTTCTTAATCTAAATTCCCGAGTGTATGCCAAGTACTCGCTCTCAAGGCGAAGACTTGCAGCCTCTAATCCCAGAATCGGAACGCTTCTTACACGTAAGAAGACGGATATTCGATTACGAACAAAATTACAATATTCCAGATCTTCAATTAGATCCACCTAAACCAGTCGTAACATCAAAGGACGCAGATATGGCTGAAGAACAGAATCACCCACTCAAATATTACGCTAGTCCTTCGCAAGCTGAACCGCATTCCAGCATTGCCGCACCGGCTATCAACCGAAATGATTTCGAACTAAAACCTTCGCTGATATCAGCCGTGCAACAAAATCAATTCGCCGGAAATCCTACCGAGGATCCGAACCTCATCTTTCGATCTTGTTGCAATATGCAGATACCGTAAAAGCCAATGGAGTTACCCAAGAAGCTATCAGACTACGTCTGTTTCCTTTTTCACTTCGAGACAGAGCAAGATCCTGGCTTCAATCTCTGCCTTCGAATTCAGTAACTACGTGGGAGGAACTAAAGAGAGTTTTCTTGACCAGATATTTCCCACCTAGCAAGACAGCTATGCTGAGAGCTCAGATCAACGGATTTAAGCAAAAGGAAAACAAATCACTTTTCGAAGCTTGGGAACGCTATAAAGATATGCTGAGACTTTGTCCACATCACGGATTAGTAGAATGGATGGTCATCCATACCTTCTATAATGGACTCTTGTACAATACAAGAATGACAATTGACGCTGCCGCAGGCGGTGCACTAATGGACAAAGAATATAACGATGCTTATGCACTTATCGAAAGTATGGCTCAAAACCATTACCAATGGGGAAGCGAGAGAGTCGCAACTGAGAAACCAACAAAAGGAGGTATGTACGAAGTGAGTAGCATGGACCAAGTCAATGCAAAGTTTGACCAACTAAACCAAAAGATCGACAACTTGGCCATAACACCAACTGCCACCGTGGCTGCAGTAACACCTAACTGTGAGTTATATGGAGTTCCAGGACATGAAGTCCCTGATTGTCAACTATTAACAGGAATTCCCATAGATCAAGTGAATTATGCTCAAGGAAACCCATAATCAAACACATACAACCCAGGTTGGAAGAATCATCCGAACTTCTCCTATAAGAATAACAATGCTTTATACGTACTAGGTCAAGCACCAGCTACACCACCAGGATATCAAAAGACTGCTCCTAATGTCCCTAGAAAATCAAACCTTGAATTGATGATGGAGAACTTTATAGCTAACCAATCTCAAACAAACAAGGACTTCTTAAACCAAAACATACACACTAGTGAGCAGATTAAGCAATTAGTGAGCAAAGTAGATGCATTAGCTACACATAACAAAATGCTTGAAACTCAGATTTCACAAGTAGCTCAACAACAAGCACCTACCGCTGCACCAGCTGGAGTATTTCCTGGACAACCTCAACCTAATCCGAAAGGACAGGCCAATGCTTTGATATTAAGAAGTGGCAAGGAACTTGACGGACCTACCGATCCAAGACTTGACAATCCAGCCATGTACCAAAAACTGGATAAACCGACTGAAATGGTGAATGATCCAGAAGAAAAGGAAGATGATAATCAAGAGGCAGTGGAGAAAGAAAAGCCTTATGTGCCTCCACCACCCTATAAACCACCAATTCCGTACCCTCAGAGATTAACCAATTCCAAGGCGATGGGCCAATTTAAGAAATTTGTCGAACTTCTGAAACAGTTGAATATTACTATTCCGTTTACAGAAGCTATCACTCAAATGCCCTCGTATGCTAAGTTTTTAAAAGAAATCTTATCCAATAAGAAAAAGATAGAGGATAACGGAACCGTTACACTTACTGCTGAGTGTAGCGCCATAATTCGGAATAATATGCCTCCTAAGCTAAAAGATCCAGGAAGTTTCTCTATACCCTGTGTAATAGGAAAATTCGTCATTGACAAAGCTCTATGCGATTTAGGAGCCAGTATCAGTGTTATGCCCTTAACGATTTGCAAAAGGCTAGACATGGGAGACCTAAGACCAACTAAAATGTCTGTTCAACTAGCCGATCGCCCTGTTAAATATCCTGTAGGCATACTAGAAAACGTCCCAGTACGTATAGGACAATTCTACATCCCTACTGATTTCATAATCATGGACATCTCTGAAGACTCCACTACACCTATCATACTAGGAAGACCATTCTTAGCTACAGCCGGAGCTATAATAGACGTAAATAAAGGAAAGCTAACCTTTGAAGTAGGTGAAGAGAAAGTTGAATTTATTTTAACACAATTCTTACAATCACCAGCTATAGAGGATACATTCTATCTATTGGACGTAATTGACGAATGTGTAAGAGAAATGGAAATGAAAGAAACTACCTATTCTGAAATTATGAAAATTCAAATCCCTCCGATTTTCGAAGATGATAATTGGCGTAAACCATATCAGGATGATAGTCTAAGCGAAAGTTTAGCACTTACACCGGATCCCATGCCAAGTAAAGATAAACCTACATTAGGGTTAAAAACTTTACCTAAGAACCTAAGATACGAATTCTTAGACATTGAATGTACAAGACCAGTTATAATAAATTCCAGTTTAGGAACAATCAAAACAAAGAAACTTTTAGATGTCTTAAAGAAATATCCAACTGCGTTAGGATATAACATATCTGATCTCAAAGGAATATGCCCTTCAATCTGTATGCATCGTATTCTGCTAGAAGAAGATTGCAAAACCTCCAGAGAATCTCAAAGAAGAATTAACCCAATCCTTAGCACTGTAGTAAAGGAAGAAGTTAAGAAACTACTAGATGCCGAAATAATATATCCAATCTCTGATAGTAAATGGGTTAGTCCAGTACATGTAGTACCAAAGAAAGGAGGTATCACTGTTGTGAAAAACGCTAAAGGCGAATCGATATCGCAAAGAGTAGTGACGGGACATAGAGTGTGCATCGTTTATCGTAAACTAAACAAAGCCACTTGAAAAGATCATTTCCCACTACCTTTTATAGATCAAATGTTAGAACGATTAGCCAAGCATTCTTATTTCTGTTATCTTGATGGTTACTCAGGATTTTTCCAAATCCCTATCCACCCAGATGATCAAGAGAAGACTACATTCACATGCCCTTATGGAACGTTCGCTTATAGACGAATGCCCTTTGGATTATGCAACGCTCCTGCAACCTTTCAAAGATGTATGATGTCAATCTTCGCATATTTTATAGACAATATCATGGAAGTGTTCATGGACGACTTCTCTGTATGCGGGCAAAGTTTTGAAGGATGCCTATCAAATTTAGAAATGGTGTTAGAAAGATGTGTAAAAGTAAACCTCGTGCTTAACTGGGAGAAATGTCATTTTATGGTCAGAGAAGGAATCGTATTAGGACACGTTATATCCTACAAAGGAATTGAAGTTGATAAAGCTAAGATAGAAGTCATAAAAGATCTTCAACCCCCTAAAACCGTTCGAGAAATACGAAGCTTTTTAGGACACGCTGGTTTCTACCGACGATTCATCAAAGATTTCTCGAAAATCACTAAACCTCTTACCGGTTTATTAATGAAAGACGCTGAATTCATATTCAATGAGAATTGTCTTAAAGCATTCGAAACTCTAAAAACAGCCCTCATCACCGCACCAATCATGCAACCCCCTGATTGGAGATTACCTTTCGAAATCATGTGCGATGCGAGTGACTATGCTGTAGACGCAGTTCTAGGCCAGAGGAAGGACAAGAAACTTCATGCGATTTACTATGCCAGTAGAACCTTAGATTCTCCTCAGATGAACTACACCACTACTGAAAAAGAATTGTTAGAAGTTGTCTTTGCCCTTGACAAATTCCGTTCTTACCTAGTAGGAGCAAAAATAATCGTTTACACAGACCACGCTGCTATCAGATATCTATTGACTAAGAAAGATGCTAAACCAAGAATCTTGAGATGGATTTTACTCTTACAAGAGTTTGATCTCGAAATAAAAGATAAGAAAGGTACTGAAAACGTCGTAGCGGACCATTTATCTAGAATAGAAGGTATTAAACCCGAACAAGTGCCGATTAACGATGATTTTCCGTATGAACAGCTGATAGCACAAATAGGAAGCGACCCAGTTCAGTTAGACGTAGATGAAACAGAACCCGTGGAAACAATCCAAACGACTGTAGGACTGCCATGGTACGCTGACATTGTTAACTACCTAGCTGCATGAGCTCTTCCACCTGATTTAACCTATCAGCAGAAAAAGAAATTCTTTCACAGTCTCAAACATTACTATTGGGATGAACCATTATTGTTCAAAAGAGTACCCGATGGAATCTTTCGTCGATGTATTCCCGAAAAAGAAATAGAAGATGTCATTGCTCATTGCCATTCATCTCCTTATGGTGGACATGCAAGCACTTCCAAGACTTGTGCAAAAATCTTGCAAGCCGGCCTATTCTGGCCTAATCTATGGAAAGATGTCCACATCGCTGTTATAAATTGCGATCGGTGTCAACGCACCGGTAATATTTCAAGAAGAGATGAAATGCCTCAAAAAGGAATATTGGAAGTAGAAATCTTTGACGTCTGGGGAATAGATTTCATGGGACCATTCCCATCATCTTTCGGTAATAATTACATACTCGTAGTTGTTGATTATGTTTCAAAGTGGATTGAAGCTATAGCTTCTCCTACAAATGACACACGGGTAGTAATAAAGCTTTTCAAAAATATAATCATTCCCAGATTTGGTGTGCCTAGACTCGTCATAAGTGACGGTGGCTCGCACTTCATTTCAAAAATCTTTGACAAATTACTATCTAAGTATGGAGTAAGACACCGTGTGGCAACACCATATCATCCACAAACAAGTGGACAAGTCGAAGTCTCGAACAGAGAAATCAAACAAATCTTAGAAAAGACTGTCGCCATATCTCGGAAAGATTGGTCATCTAAACTTAATGAAGCTTTATAGGCTTATAGGACAGCTTACAAGACACCCGTAGGAACTACACCTTTCAAATTAGTTTATGGAAAATCTTGTCACCTCCCGGTAGAACTAGAACACAAAGCTTATTGGGCGATCAAAACTCTCAATATAAACTATAATGCTGCAGGAGAAAAGAGAATCCTAGATATTAACGAATTAGAAGAGTTAAGACTAGATGCTTATGAGAATGCTAAGATATATAAAGAAAGAATTAAGCGATGGCATGATAAACGCCTATCTAGGAAAGAATTTAGTGTGGGAGACGTTGTACTCCTCTTTAATTCAAGACTTAGGCTCTTTCCTGGAAAACTAAAATCTAGATGGTCAGGACCCTTTGAAATAACTAGAGTGTTCCCGAGCGGAGCGATAGAAATTAAGGGTAGGAATAGTGAACCATTCACAGTAAACGGACAACGTTTAAAACATTATCATAAAGTTGAAAATAGAGATTATGCAAATAGTCTAAGGCTTTTAGAGTTGTCCACTAATTTCCCTGATTAATCTACACCTAAGCATTACGTCAGGCTTTAGACGATAAAAACAACGCTTAGTGGGAGGCAACCCATTTAATCATTTAAATCATTTGATCATTTTATTATTTTGTCATTTATCATTTTATTATTCGTTTATTTGTTTTGCCATTTTATAGTTTTATTTCATTATTACTATTATTGCTTTTATTTATGCATTTTATTTTCTTATTTTTCCTTATTTTAATTTTAAATCACTTTTACAGATTTTCTAAAGTCTTTTCCACTTTCCTTCTCCCCCTGATTTGTTTCCTCCGTATTTAAACTAACTATGGCTAACCAACCGATAAACCTTATGGAAACCAAATTTAGAGCTAGGAACCAAAGAATGAAATTTGAAGAGTTATCACAGAGACCAATGGATTTGACTCTGTACCCGGATGATCTGACTATGGAAACCTTAGGTATACATAATAGCATCCTATACTTGTTTAACCGAATTGGATGGGAGAATGCACTGATTCAACAAAAGTTTGTGACTTACCGCGAGCTCACCCTTGAGTTCCTCAACTCCTTAGTTTACCTACCCGAGCGCGGTTTTGGATTCAGGAAAGGATTTATCAGTTTCCGCCTATTTGGAATAGAATATGACTTTAACCATAGAGAACTAGCTGACCTATTAGGATTCCCTAGTGGACCCTTTTCTTTTACTACCACACAGGTAGAATTGATGGACATTGAGCTGGATTTCTTTTGGGGAACCTTAATCGGAAATTACCATCCTGAACCAAATAACATGAACAATGATGAGATACATAACCCTGCTATCCATTACTTCCATAAGATCCTTGCCCACACCTTCTTTGGAAAAGAAGAAAACCTTACTGGAGTATCTAAAGATGAGATATTCATTATGTCATGTTTGACTAATGGACAGCCAGTCAATGGTGTGCCTTTCATGATGCAAACCTTCACCCGAATCCAAGAAGAACCTGATCTACCCATATTAGTAGGAGGTCTTGTCACCATGATTGCTGATGCCTTAGGACTTAGATACCAATTACACAGGTGTAACCGTTTGGGTACCATCCGTCCTATGAATCTTAACTTTTGCTTTAACCACCATATCATAAGGAATTTAGGGCAACCACCTTTCGAGTAACTAATCAGGAATGAAGTAGTAACCCTGTTCACACTACCAAACCATGCTAGAGTAAGTGTTCACAATAAGGATAATTGGCTTTATGAGTTAACCCCTCCTGACTATCCATCTACTCCTGAAACACCTCAATCTTACAAGATAAAGGATGATATAATGACCGATGTAGAAAGTGACCCTGAGACACCTCCTGGTTACCATGACATTGACCACACTGACGAAGTGATTGAAACCCCTGAAGTGAATCAAGTAGAATATGCTGACAACTTAAAGAAAATCATGAACACTCTTGAAGCTTACCAAGCCGATATAAATACTGTTAAGGATGAGATTAAGAGCATGCGATTGAACATTATAAGTTTAACTGACATAACATGTGAGCAATTCTACCACCTGAACTCTGCAATCGAAGATTTGAAGAAGCACTTTTGAAAATGCTGTAGTGATCTAGCTTATTTTACTTATTGTTTTCGTTTCTAGTTAGTTTACATTTCGCAAACATTTTTGTACCGTATTTTTATTAATGTAATTTCACTTCAATTATCAAAAGCAAAGCACTTCTAGTTTACAAATTTTTCCAATTTAATCAATTTCTATGCTTTCAATTTATTTACTGTTATGTTTAAATTGATTAATGTTTTATATAATCTCTCGTGTGATGAAATTTACAAGTATTATGTTGGTATTATATATTATGTTGTTTGTGCTTAAAATAAAGTGAGAAGTGATAATAAAAAAATATTATATAAATTATATTGAACGTGAGAGAGATAATGCATTCTGGAAAATATTCTAAGTTTTAAGCCCTCACGGTCGTCATCACCCTCTAACGATCGTGACTAGCTAATTAGCGCGTCACGACCGTCATCCCCCCATCACGATCGTGACGACCCCAGTTATAGGAATTCTGAGAAACAGAACTGTTCTTCTTCGAAACCTCTTCCTCTTTCAACTTCCATAACATTCAAAATCCCCCATTATCTCTTCCAACTCCCGTAACCTCCCATCTCCCAAATTAAACTCCATTAACCTCTCCATTTACTCCACACCTATCACATTCTCACCTTGCATTATAATCTGAACCAATTTCCTCTCATTTTACACTTTTCTCACAAACCTCAACAAAAAAAACCTCTTATCTCCCACTCTTGTTCTTGCATGCAATGGAAGCAATTCAGTTTAGAGATGGTGAGCATGGAGAAAATCAGAGACAGAGGTTCATCAGATTCCAGAACCGTGGTGTTCAACCCACGCGATATGTCGACACTGAATGTTTGAGAGAGTTGGGAATGCTCAACAGTGTCAAGAACCTGCTTCAGAAGGTTGGTTTGTGGGATCTATGCAGTCAGCCCCAGCCCACATTCGAGCTTCTGACATTGGAATTTCTAAGCTCATTTCATTACATCACTCCTACCGGTTCACAGAGTCAACTCACCGGCGTTGCTAAGTTCAGATTGCTCGGCCGGGAGTTCGAAGTTACGCAAACAAGGATCGCTGAGCTGCTAGGCTTCGATCACGGGAATGATGCTAACCTCGGCGTGCCGGACAATTTCAGTGAAACCGCTTTCACCTTATGGCACGACATCACCAACACCCGTGCCTCAGCCTTTCAGAGCCTGAATGCTACGCATATCCACAACCCGGCGATCAGATACTTTCATCGCATCATCTGCAACACCATCTTTGCAAGAGAGAGCAACCACAAGCTTAACTCCAAGGAGCTCTTGTTCTTGCACTACGCCTTAAATGACGAGCCCATTAATGCTGCCCCATTCATGCTGTCCCATATCCAGTCCATAGCGCAAAGAGGCGCAACCCCCTTTTACATAGGCGACATTGTCACTACCCTCGCCATTCAGCTGGAGCTTGGTGACTTGGTCATCAATTTTCCTTGCAGAGCCGCAGAGTTCCTGACGAAGAATTATTGCAGGTCCACCCACTTGATTGCTCAGAGAGAGGATGACAGGTTTAGCCCTGTTATCCAAGGCACTGTTTATCACCACATCATCTTTCCATGCCGCGACCGCATTGATCCGTCTAGCCGAGCCAACTGGCTATTTGCTTTACCGGATGCTGCCGGCCACGCCCCCATTCTTGATGAGTAGGCCGATCCACCAGCGGACGAGATGCAAGACACCATGGATGCAGCTGAGCCTGTCCAGGACATTCCTGAGTCATCCACCCGACAGCCTCCTGCACAAGAATTCACACTTGAGGACGTCCTCCGTGCGATTCATCATCAAAATCAGATGAATGTCGCACTGGAGCGAAGGCAAAAGGAGCAACATGATGCATTACTCCTAGATGTTGCCACCAACCAGAGGACTACTAATGAGAAGCTCAGAGAGATCTTTAGCGAGCTAGAGGCTTTGCGCATTGATATCACTGCTATCACCGGTACCGGTTCTGATCCTGAAGCGACTCCGACCAGACGCTCCCGCACCAGAAGCCGAGGCCGTGGTCATCAGCAGCCTTAGTTTTAGTTTTTGTTTATGTTTTTCCATTTCCGTTGTTTTTATTGTACTTTAACCGCTAATATATCACAACATTGAGGACAATGTCTGATATAGTGTGGGAGAGGTACCTTTCATTTTCCGCATTTTCCCTTTCCGCATTTTTCTATTCCGTTGTATTTCCTTTTTGTAAGTTAATGAAACAGAGCAATATTTGTGCTATTCTCTTTAGTTTCGAACTTTCCCCGTTTATTTAGCCATACCGAAAAAATCTTTAATTAATTCTTCGCATTACCCGAGTTACCTACGAAATCATAATTAGGAAGCTGAGAACGATTCAACAAGATCAATACAGTCTTGACACCTTAGACTTCCCACTTAAGCAATTTCGTTCCGATAATTGTTACGACTACACCTTAAGTTTCAGTTCAAAAGTAACCCCTAGTAGTTTATACTAGCAGTCAGCACCGTCTGAACACAAACCACGTGGGGAGCCGATGAATATAAGTGTTTGATGCCTAATTTATAATGATCCTTCATATCTCGATGCAAATGAAAAGAAATTTCACCAAAGTACACGGTCGCATATAAGAAACGAGAAATATGAGAAGGAGTCCATTGCGGGTTGGTTCAGAGGTACTGGTTCTGAACTTGGTAGGGCGTGCTATGGCTCGATCCCCCACAACCTCCAAATTGGATAATGTATGAAGGGTTACCACATTCGTGTACCAGACCCCGTGCTTATAAAGGATCAAAGTCGCTAACCGGCTACTCCACTACGTGCGTGCTAAGGCAAAGGGCTTAATGTGATTGCGCTAGAATGAAACCGGGCGAAATAAGATCGAAAGACTCTAGGTGAAATCGTAAAGCAATTACCGAATGTTTCGTTTAACGGGAAGTCGACGACTTAGCTTGTTGCTTGTGTCATTAGTGTATCGTTAGTGTTTTATCAAAGTACCGGTTTATCTGAAAAAACGATCCTTCGTACGGTTTGTTATGTGCGTGCGTCGATAAAAACTTGTCCGACAATTTTCAACCGACTATTTGCTTGAGGACAAGCAAAGGTTTAAGTTTGGGGAAGTTTGATAACGAGAAAAAGTATCGGTTATATTGTTGTGTTTCAATACCATTTTATCGCATAATTGTCGTTTTAACACCCGATTCCGCGAGTTTTCTTTGCCATTTTGCAGGTACATCATATACGGAGCTAAATCATGAGCCACAAGTGAAATGAGCAAAATCAACGATTAAAAGATGAAGAAAGGAGGAATTCTGCATAAACCTGCATTTTTTGTAACAATCACGATCGTCACCTAGGAGTCACGACCGTGACACGCTAAAAGGAGCAGTCACGGTCGTCACAAGTCCCTCACGACCGTGACGCGCATCAAACACGGAAGACGAACGTGACAAGGGGAAATTAGGGTATTATGCTGAGACTTGGTCCTGAACGTGTACGCTACGTGAAGTCAACATGCCTATGTTCCCGCAGACCAAGTATTCCAACGTTTCCCTGGATTCTCTCAACACCTACGAGGCCCAAGCACCAATTCCAACTGCCAAGCCCAAATTGCTTCCTATAAATAGCTTAACTTCAAGAAACAATTTACAGAGTTTTGATTTTAATTTTCTTGCGGAAGCTCTGCCGTTTTTATTTGCACCCTTTTATTTTTCCAGCATTAATTTTCTTGCTTTAATTTTCTGTATCCCAACCAACCATATAACAATTTCCAACATTAGGAAATTGTTATAATTTAATTTGTTTCAAGGCCTCTAACAAGAATATCAAGAAGATTATGCAGAAGATGGTGGTCACCTACAAAGACTGGCATGAAATGTTACCATTTGCCTTGCATGGGTACCGTACCTCAATCAGAACATCCACTAGGGCAACACCGTATCAGCTGGTATATGGTATGGAGGCAGTCCTACCTGTTGAAGTTGAATTACCCTCCTTACGTTTACTAATGGATGTCAAATTGAATGAAGCAGAATGGGTCCGATCCCGGTACGAACAACTGAATCTGATCGAAGAGAAGAGATTAGCGGCAATCTGTCATGGGCAGCTGTATCAGAAGAGAATGAAGAAAGCCTTCGATCAGAAAGTCAGGCTTCGGGAATACCAAGTAGGAGATCTTGTGCTGAAAAGACTCCTTCCCCTCATACAGACCACAGGAGCAAGTGGACTCCGAATTACAATGGTTCGTTCATAGTAAAGAAAGTCTTCTCTGGTGGAGCATTGATGCTTAGTACTATGGATGGTTAAGATTTCTTGTCCCCTGTGAATTCAGATGCAGTTAAAAAATACTTCGCATAAAATGACCCGCTAGACATAAAGACAAAATGTAAGTCCAGGCAAAAATAGGGCATCCCGGCGAGTCAAAAACAGAATAAAAGATTCAGGCAAAAATAAGGGAAAATAAATAAAAAAATGTACACCCGCTGAGTTGAAAAGCCGCATTGGACAACTCAGGAAAAAATGGGTATCCCGGTGGATTGAAAAACCGAAAGGGCGATCCACGCAAAATAAGGGAATAAGCGAACAACTGCATTCTGAATTCGTCTGTATCACTTACAGCACGACAAGCTTCGAGAGGTTAAAGCATCGGTCAGAATCAGCCTTCTTCAAAAAGCAAGATGAGAAGAACGTCAACGTCATAAGAGTCATAGCAAAGGGAAGCTCACTGAAGCGTCATCAACATTGCCAGCACCTCTTTGTTTCTCAATTTGTAACAATCTCCTTATTTCAGGGGATCTGTTTCTTTGATTGTACTTGCCGATTCAAGGCACCCAAATTAATAAAATCAGATTTTCAGTCACATTTCGTCTTGTACATTTTTATTTCATTTGCAAAAATGTCTGATATCCTTGATATAATGGTTGCATAAATACATATGCGTTTTTTTATCACATGCTTGCAGGAAATATATTACTTACTCCCGGGAATGCCTAAACTCCTATAGGGACCATTACTGGGTCGTAGTATATGGTGACTGTGGAGACGTCGTTGTTAATGGTTGTTGTAGTTGTAGAAGCGGATGCGGTTGAACTAGTGTTTGTTGAAGGGATGTAAGAGATGATTGTTGATTTTGTAGACGAGTCTGTCGGAACAATTGTCTTTGAGGTTGTAGTAGGGGTACTTGTTGTTGTTGTAAGAGGAATTTCTGATGTTGTAGAAACCGTTGATATTATCTGCAGGATATCTTCTCTGATAAGGCCATTGATGCCACTTCTTAAGCTTGCACACCCATTGACGGGAACTTTGTAAGATTCACAGCAGGCCTCACAACCTGGGAACACCTGGCATTTTAAAAGCTGAGCTTTAACTTCTTCCATAGGTGTTTGAATGCTTGCAGTATCTTCAATTAAATTCATGGGTTGATCCTCCTCAATTGCATTTATCCTTGGTGCACCGTGGCTGGGCATAGGATTCTTTGTGACATTAGGAGGTGGTGCAAAATTTAAAGCCTTTGAATCAACTAGATCCTGGACCTTCATGTGCAAAGCTATGCACTTTTCTATGGTGTGACCAGGTGCGTTAGAATGGAAGGCACACCTGGCATTGACGTCATAATTTCGTGGAAGGTTCTGAGGATCTGGTGGAGCCAGAGTCCTTAATTCAACAAGATTAAGCTTCAGAAGTTGTGGCAAAAAAGAGGCATAGGGCATTGGTTTAGGCTCAATTACCCTGATGACTTGAGATGGCCTTTGCTGGAAAGGACGTTGTTATTGGTTGTTGATGTTGTTATAGGACCTTTGTAGAGGAAAAGTTTGCTGAGGGAACTATTGTGGTTGCGGGGTGTATTGTTGTTGAGGAGGTGGAGTAGGAATTGTGACAGCGGCAATTGATCTTGGCATATACTGGGGCCTTCCTCTGCCCATGTGTATTGAGTTTGTTTCACTGGACCTGCGAGGCCCTGGAAATGGTTTCCTTGTGCTGCTTGAGCTGGCGCCATTATCAGAAATCTTTCCCATTTTCAATAAAATCTCAATCCTTTCTCCAGCTATGACCACATCTGCAAAGCTAGTGGAAGAGAAAGCAGCCAACCTATCAATGTATGTCCCCTGGAGGGTGTTCATAAACATATCTTCCATTTCTCTTTCCGACATTGGAGGTTGAACGGCAGCAGATAATTTCCTCCATCTCTGAGCACACTTTCTGAAGCTTTCCATGGAGGATTGTGACATACCCATTAGAAGAGTTCTGTTAGGAGCCATGTCTAGATTGTATTGGTATTGGTGTATGAAAGCCTCGGCCAAATCCTTCCAATTTCTGATTGTTGCCCTAGTCAGGTGGGAGTACCACTCACGGGATGCCCCGGTCAAGCTATCCTCAAAATAGAACATCCATAGCTTTTCATCCATATTGTAGGCCTTTAATCTTCCTAGTAAAGATTGAAGATGGGTGCGAGGGCAAGATGTTCCATTATATCTTTCAAAGCAGGGAGGTTTGAATTTGTGAGGAATTCTAACTCCCTCTACCAGCCCCATATCCATAACATCAAACCCTAAGGAGTTTTGAGACTCCAGAGATCTCAACTTTTCTGCTATCTCGTCCAGCCGACGATCATAGACTTCATCTCCTGCCCCAACTCCGTGAATTGTTCCTCCTGAGGGTCCTCTTGAAAGGCACGCCCTCCAGTGTTACCCTGGGTATTCCTAATAGCATTAATGTCAGGGTTAAGATGAGGTCCAAACTCCGGGGGGTCAGTACGAGGTTGTACATGATCATTGTTGCTGGTACCCCCTGTACCTGGGTGGTTTTCTTCAGGAGTTTTCCGCTCGACCAACTCTCTTAAGCTTTCTTGGCTTTGGGCCAACCCAGACATTTCTGCCATGAACTGGTTCATTTGAGCCCTCATTTCAGTTCTTTCATTAGCCATCTGGGTTCTCACGTCAGTCAGATCTTGCTCAACCTGGTCCATCTGTAAGCTCGGAAGGTTGTTTCTTGTAGGATACCAGTGAACTCTATTGATGGGGAAGACTCTCCTACGAGCAATGTTTCCATAAACCACAACAAAGTGAGAAAACAACAACCAAAAACCTACAAAACACTGAATGAGGTTAGTATGCAATGCAGTATGTCTATTTGCCTTCCAAGGGTATCCGGTTTGGTTCTTTGGTTTTGACCTTCCAAACCTCGAGGAATGATGATGTTGAAGAGAAATGAAACCCACAGAATAACACACAAACCATATATTACAAATGCAAAGGTACATAGTTTTGTGATTACAAACAAGTCCCTATGGTGGTTCAAAAATACAACAAAATTGACAAAAGTACAAACAAAATGAAGTACAAATACAAAGAAATCAGACATCTAGCCCAAAGTAATCCTCTTTGACTTCCTTCAGGAGAGCATCAGTCACTGGTCCAAATGGATGCTCTGTGATGGTCTTGATAAGGAGGTTCCTGGTGGCAATAGCATTTGTCAACTTCTTATACTTGTCTTGGTCCTTTGATCTCTTCAACCCCGCCCGGAGTTTCAACTCAGAGATTTCCTTTTGTGCTGTTAACAAGGCTTCTTGACTCTTTTTCTCATTAGCTTCCAGCTGCTCTATCCTATCCTGGGTCTTCTGATCTTCCTGTGAACAGGCTTCAGTAATTTTGATCCATCTAGCTTGACTCTCTTCCAAGTAGTGCTCAGCTCTGGCCTTCTGAATCTTAGCTTCTTTGCAAGCATTCTTCAATACCAACTCCCCTGCTCGGGCTCTTCTGATGTAATCATCTGTCTTCTCAATCTTGGTCATATGCTCGATCCGGAGCTTCTCTAATCTCTCATTGTCCAAACGACTATCATTCCTCTCCCAGAGGGTATTCTTTAGAGCTTCAGACAACTGAGTGTTCCTCTCCTTCAACTTTTCAAATTCCTCTAAACTGACTGTAGCTACAGGCTCTACTGCTGATGGTCCCGGCACATCCTCCAGGGTGAATGGCATGCGGGTAATCTGTCCTCTGATACGAGACCAGTCAATATACTGAGCTGAAGCTATGTTGTTGCACTTGCCAAGGATGGTAGTTCCTTTTGTCTGAATGTTGTCCCAAGCCCAGGCTGCTTGTCGGGCAATGGCATGGTTATGCTGAATGTCATAGTAAAGGGTTTCTGACAAGTCCTGCTCTCTTGGTGGATGTACCAAGGCATACCCTAATTGCCTTTTGAACAGCAAAGGGTTGTAGTTGATGCAACCCTCTACTCCAATACGAGGTACATTGGGATACTGCCCACAGCTGGTAATTATGTCTCTACCCTTGGTGCTCTGAGTGCACCACCTGATGTCTTCTGAAGTGAGAACAGTCATTCTCTTAGCCCAGTTTCTTGACTAATGAGGATTCAAGAAAGCTTCTGACTTTGGCAAGTGCCTCAATAACCAGTAGTAGAAGAGAGGTGCACAACATCTTACTAATATTCCCCTCTGCTTCTCATTTCTCTGATGCACTGAGTAATAGAAATCCCCGAGCAAGGTAGGAACTGGATTCTTCAGCAAGAAGAGATGGATAGAATTATTGCTTACAAACTTAGGCTCGTCTGCAAACAAGATTATACCATATATGCTAAGGGCCAAGAGAGCACAAACAGATTCCCACTTCCCTGCTGCAGCATGACTGGTGGCCTGAGTAACCAAGAAGTCCAAATGGAGGCCTGGGATTCCAGCCTTGGTGGTCATATTCTGATCAATGATGGGGGTTTCCAAGAACAGAGCCTTAGCTATATCTTCATTCCTGGGAGAAGTCATCTCAGGGTTGAAAGGAATCCCTCTCCTGATGGGGACACCCAACAACATGGAAAACTCCTCTAACAAAGGGCCTATCTGAAAGTCTGGAAAGGTAAAACATCTGAGAGTAGGTTCATAAAACTGAAGGCAAGTGTGGATCATACTCCTCTGTGATGCATCCAAGTCCATGATCATGTCCATAATGCCACCATAATGTTCCCTAAATAAAGGGACATGATCAGGAGTGATGAGTGCCTGAATCTGCCTGATGCCTGCTAGGGAGGGCTCAAAGAAATGGTATGTAATGTTGCTCTTCCTAGATGGGTCCATACTGATAATGGATGCTGATGAAGATGACTGAGGAGAAGTACTGATGAAGACAACTGATGAAGATGCTAAAGAGAATCTCTGATGAAGATAGTTGATGAAGATATCTGATGAAGATGATCCCTGAGAACAATATCTGATGAAAGTGGCTGAGCAGAAGAATAGTCAAAACCAAACCAAAGATGATGTGGATACCCTGTAAAACAAATAGACAAATGTTAAAATGATGCAAAATTATGGATACAAAATGATATGCAAGGGTTTATGATCAAGTGTTGGATCTGTTATCTGCCTTGATAAGGTCCATGTGTGTTCATAAGTCCAGATGAAGGCTTAGAGAACTAGTAACCAGGTGGGGCACTCGAATAAAGAGTCACAAGTCCAGGGTTTCATAGGATCAGTCCAAAATGATGTAACCTTAAAACAAACCTAGTAACAGGGTATGATGAGGCCAAGGGTTCCTGCAAACCTATAAACATCCCAACCCCCTTACAGGTATTATTCTAGAACAAGGATCCTCAGACTTGGATCAGTTATGAGAAGTGTAAACACTTCTAACCCGGAGGTACAATGTTTACATTAATCATAAAGGATCCTCCTCTAATTCACCTCAGATGCTGAAGGTCATATAAAAGGTTATCCAGACTTAGCAAGCTTCCCAAATAGCCCTAGTACTACAGGAAATCTGTAGCATAGATTTCTCAAGAAGAAACCCATGTCTGAACCGTGTTTCATATTCCCGCACCAGACCGAAATGGAATGGGAAAGAATATGAAGCCACTCTATCTTATGTGTCACTCAGGCTCCCGGTATGTGTCTCTCCCTCAAAAAGACACCTGGTCAGATAGGGTACAGACGCGAACGGTCGGCGAAAGGAGAGGATGAAGTGAAGGTGAATAGAGTCGCCAACTAGGCATTTTTATCCTGAAGGAAAGGTAATGCTGCATAAACCTAGAAAAAAGATGGATAAGACGGTTGCGAAC
The DNA here is from genome assembly GCA_963966055.1 of Lathyrus aphaca. NCBI lineage: Eukaryota > Viridiplantae > Streptophyta > Magnoliopsida > Fabales > Fabaceae > Lathyrus > Lathyrus aphaca. Next base: position 383,433,313 of record OZ014521.1, read on the forward strand.
CAGAGAAACTGAGAAAGGGGGTTGGTTACAATCAGGGAAGGTATTAGCACCCAGATTGTCCGTCGTACTCGACGGGATCCACGCTTAAAAGATTGTGTTTAAAGGGGGTAAAGTATGTGTTATCTGTGTGCAAAAGCTGGAAGAGAAATATACAAGTGTCAGTGCAAGAAAAATAAATTGCTCAGGGACTGAGGCTTAAAGGAGAATGCTGAAAGAGGGGGGAGACACAAAGACTTTTGTTCGATAACAGTTAAGTTATGCCTATGTATCCTCTCGTGCAATGAGGAAGTCAGAACACCGTAGTTCTACTCAAAGAGACTGCAAATAAATTGACTATGAACTGCCTGCTTGTCTATGCTCAAGTGTATGACTTGTCTGGCTCGAGTGCTTACTGTCTTGCATTAGACGGAAGAAGCAAGTTCTCATTTATGAATGAGTGTGATGAGAAAAGAATCCCGAAGGAGACAATCATTGTTTGTTTTTGTGTTTTCAGTCTTTTATTGTTTTTGGTGTTTTGCATAAGTTAATGAGCTTAAGCCTAAATCAAGGGCATGTAAACTCATTATATCCTCCCTTGATTAGGATTAATGAGAATACTTAAGTATGAGATAAGCATCTCAACTTAATTACCATGATGATGTAGGATTAAGATCATTAACCTACTTGTGATTAATTAGATGTTTTTTGGGTTTTTGTTTAGTGTTAGGTAATGAGTTTAAGCCATAATCAAGGATTAGTGAACTCATTACACCATCCTAATAGAAGGATAATAGATGAGAACATTTAAGCTGAGGAAGATATCGCAACTTAATCCATGGTTAGGGATTAAATTCATGGTTAAGGATTAAGAAGTGGATTTTATGTTTGTAAGACAACTTGAGGGGGACTTGTCCATTAAACACTAGGGTTAGTCCTTCTTAACCATAAAGGAAGAATTAGAACCCTAATGTAAGGCCCAAGTTACAAGATGAAGTCTTAGTGATTATTAGATGGATTGATTAAGAGATTTAAACAAATTAAGGGTTTAACACTTAGGATTAAAGTTATACACTCCATCCTAATAGAAGGATGCAAGCATAACCCTAATTCCAAAGTCCTAAAACCTTAAAGGTTTAGTCTCTAATGATGAGATGAGAAGAGAGACACAAAGAAGACTCAAAGGTAAAAACTAAGGGGACTAATCACAACCCTAATTATTATCATGCTTGGATGTTCCTATGGTTTGTAAGGCTTTAGAAATATCCTCAAGGAAGCCACCAATGGAAGAAGCAGATGAAAGGAGGAAGAAGCAGAAGAAATAAGTTACTTACTTCATTGAAGAAGATAAGTAACTTAAAGAAGGAAAGTGAGAGATGAACACAAGTGAACAAGTTCACTTCAAAGAAACCAGCAAGATACATATGAAAGATATGAAGAGAAATGAGAAGTGAAGGCAAATCCATTTCTCAAAGTAACTTACCACCTGAAAATATTAGCATGAATGCATAAAGTATAAAGCATAAAGAAGTGAAATGAAATGAGATGAGATGAGATGAAATGACCAAAGTCAGAAGTGCTTATGCAATGTTAATGTCATGTGAGATGATGCAAAGGCATAAAAAGTGTATATGAATGATCATACAAAGAATGAGATGTCATGTTGGCATGCTTTGAAGTTTGAAAGTTCATGAAAGTTAATGAAAGAAAATGAATGTAAATCATGGCAAATGGTTGAAGCAATGATCAAGCATTATTCTAACATGTCCTAAGATGTCTAAGATGACATATGAATGCATGAAATGTCATGGCAAGTTCATGTATGGATGCATATGCAAGATGAATGCAAGTGAAGATGCAAAATTAGGGTTACATGAAAGGATGAGATGCAAATGGCAAAGACAGAAGCAAATGACATGATAAAAAATTGAAAATGCACTCAAAGTAATCCTAAACCTATACTAGGTTTCCATCCAAAGGGGGAGGTCAGAAGCTAAACCTAGAAGGAGTTATGAATTTCCTAAGCTTCTAGGGTTTTTTGGGTGATCCTCAATGTAAAATGCCAAACAAATTGAAAATGAAAGATAAACTCATGCCAAAAATATCCTAGGTACTACATAATATGTGTGAACCAAGGCAAAAAGAACCAACTTCAAACCCTTCATGGTTATGCAGAAAATATTTTTTTAAAGGTTAGGGTTTAAAAATGTGATTTTATGAACCCTAAATTCAAAGAAAATTGTCAAATGATGATCAAAACCAAAAATAAAGTTGTATGAGGGGTTTTAAAATGTTTCTAAATGTATTAAGATGCAACATGTATTTTTTTGGTGATTTTTAGAAACCTAAATGCTATTTTAATTAATTAAATTCAATTAATTAATTAAAATAAACATTTAAATATTTTAAAAATACTTTTTATGTGCAAAAAATAAAATAAAAATCATTTTCTGATTAAGAAAAATATTTGACACAAAAATGCAAAAGGAAATATTTTTGGAATTTTTCTAACTATTTTAAATTAAATGTGCAAGAAAAATGAATAAAAATGAAATAAAAATGAATTTAAAGGGAAGTATGTTGATCTAGTGGTCCAGGTTTAAATGAAAAAGGGAGGGAGTTGACTGCGCGCCAGATCCAAGGGTGGAGATTCAAACTGGCTTAATTATTTAATTAATTTAATTAATCAGGATTAAACCCTAAATGAAATGATCCTAGCCATCCGTCCCTAATCTATTCCAGATCCAAAGGCCTAGAATCTGTCTGGAAAATAAAACCCTAATTAAGCCCTAATCACTTTCAGATGACCGGAACAGTGCTCCGGTCATGTTCTCCGGCGAGACCAAATCTCCAACTTCTTCCCTAGGCCAAATTAGGAGCTCTAACTCTCCAGAAACAATCCCCTAACCTTGTTAAGCATGAATCTACCCTCAAAACACATTTATCATTCCTCAAAAACAAGATTCGAAGCAAAACGTGAAACTGAACAGAAATTTCAGAAACTCAATACATGCTTAATACTCAACCATTTTTGAAACAAATTACATCAGCATGATCAGTGAAGCATGGAGAATCATTTAGGAACTTAAAAATACATTTCTGGAAAAAAAAGTTCTTGATGATACCTGAGCTTGAGCTTTCTCAGTCTGAGCTATCTGGGCCTCTCCTTGGTGTCAATCAACTCCAATGGACCTCCTGAGTATGCTTTGATGCTTGGAATGAATTTATTTGGGCTGTTTTAAAGTTTCAGTTTTGAAATGTGAGAAATCCTGTTTTTGTTTTGTGATGTTTCAGGCTATAATGGAGGGTGGGAAATGTTCTATGAGTGATGCTGAGTTGAATGGTGAAGTTTGCTTGAAGTTTTTGTGGCTGTGTTATGAATTTCGAAGAGGGAAAGCTTCTTGAGGATTTTGTGTTCTTTTGTTGTGTGTTGATTCAGAGAAATGTGTTGTATGAAATTAGTCCCTTGAGGCATGTATGTGAAGCTGTGATAGGTCAGAGTAGTTGTTGTGGCCTATGCTGATTGGTATGGGTGATTTGCAAAAAGTCAAGGTTGGTTGTACTTGAGGTATGGGCACATGGCAGGCCTGGATTTGGGCATGGCTTGGCTCAGCAGAGATCAAGGGAAGCTTGTGGATTAGATTTGGCATGCTGGCACAAGTGTATAGAAAGATCTATACCATTTTGCAAATTTGAGAAGTTTTGGCCCTTTTAAGATTTCTTGAAGTTCAAGGCATGAAAATGTATGATTCTTGGGCCAATTCTGATCAAAATGAGTTGTACTATGATGGTATGATGTTTAGAGATGCATTAGAAGTCATGAAATGGCTTGGCAAGTGGTTTTGCAAAAAATCCTCTTTGGTGCATTCTTGAAAATTATAGGATTTTTGCCAACTTTGAAGGATCATAACTTGAGTTCCATAATGAATTAGAACATGTTCTTATAAATTTTGAAAAGGGAAAGACCTAATCTACAACTTTCATGACCAAGAATTTTTCATTTGAAGCATTTTTGATTAAGAAAGAGGAGGTTGAAGAACTTTCCCAAAATGGAAAGTTTCCATTACAAGTCATTTCCACTTTTGGCAACTTTTGGTTTAGCTCAAATTTCTTCAAGTTTGTGAACTTCCAAGCACTTCAATGACCAAATAAAGATCATATAACTTCAATTTGATGAAAATACCCCTTTGGTTCCATTGTTGGGGTCCTCAGATGCCCTGATTTTGTTCTAACTTGCTCAAGAAGTTACCCAGTGAACAGATGACTTCCACAATGAATTTCTTCATCAAACTTGGTACACATGATCCTTATAACATCTTAAGAACATTAGAAACAAGAATGGCCCAAAAATTTGGAGTTAAGGCCTCTGAAACCAAAACCCTAATCTTGGTCATCTGTGTAGTGAAAACCCTAGCCCTGCTTCCATGCCTTGCCAGTTCTTGTGATTTCTTGACTTCCATGAACTTTGAGGGATATAATATGATGATAGAACACACATGGACCCTCTTTGAATGCTTTAAGACCTTTAGAGTGGCTCAAGTGGGATCTTGGATTGCTCAGATCACAAACCCTAGATGCAGATGAACTTGAACTATGTAGATGAAACAAATATGCAATGTGAGATAGTATACCTATGCTTATGCAAATATGAAAGATCACAAGCCATGGTGTGATATAAGTGAGGGAAAATTTGGGGTGTTTACAGCTGCCCCTATTCAAGCATAAGTTAGATGTGCAGGGTGTAAGCGCCTTGCTTAACAGACAAACAAGATGACTTGTGGTTGAATACCAAAGACATTCCAAAATTTGCACTCACTGGGGAGAAGAAGAAAAGGGATATAAATTGTAAAAGACAGTATAAAATGACTATTAAATAAAGGAGATGGAGGACGACCATCGAGCATAGGACGACTGCTGGGGATAAAGTGGTAAGTTAAGCAATGACGGGGACGACCGACAAGCTGGGGAAATAAAGAGACCACGACGGGGACGACCATCGGGTAAGAAAACAAAATTCTCTGGAGATTAAAGTAAAGGCAATGATGGGGACGGCCATCGGGTTTGCCAAGTAAAGTAAACAACGATGGGGACGACCATCGGTTTAAAGAATGAATGAAATAATTGATGAGGGACGGTCATCAAAAGGTGAAGGACGATCACCTAGCAGGGTACAGCTGCTCTCGGGGTTTATCACGACATAGGACGAATGTCGAATAACAAGATCAACGATGGGGGTGGCCATCGGACAAGCATGATGAAGGACGATCATCAAGAGGTGAAGGACGATCACCTAGCAGGGTACGACTACTCTCGGGGTTTATCACGACATAGGACAAATGTCGGATAAAAAAGGGTCCCAATAATGGAGACTCCGCTGGGGAAAGGATGAGGGACGGTCATCGAAAGGTGAAGGACGATCACCTGGCAGGGGACGGCTGCCGGAAGTATCACGACATAGGACGAATGTCAGATAAAGGAAGGTTGTTCTGTTGGGGAATGGTAAACACGGACGAGTGCTCACGCTTAAAAAGGTATAAGTGTTTTGATGTTATGTATAGATTAAAGATGCGGACGAGCATCCTTAAGACCATGATACGGACGAGTATCGGTAGAAACAAACGCTGACGCGTGTTCAGAGATTATGATACAAACGAGTACCAACTGGTTAACAAAGAACACGGACGAGTGTCGAATCTGTGGGGAATAATAATACAAGATACAGATGAGTATCTTTTGTATAAGTATGAGTGAATATTGTTGGTGAAGTATGAGCAAGACACGTGTAACATCCCGATTTTAGTAATTATTTATTTATTTATATTAATTACATAATTGTGTGATTGTGTGCCTAATTGAATTATTTGACTTGTTTGATCTAATAGACTTATTGAGTTCATTTGAAATAATTAATTTAATTGAATAATGTGATTTAATTTAATTAATTGAATTAGTTATTTTATTTGAAATAATTGATATAATTAAATTAATTGATTTATTGGAATTAATTGATTTAATTAATTTATGTTATTGGGTGGAATAAAATAAAATTAGTAAGAATATTGATTGGACCAATAGTGGGTGTGTGATTAGTAAGTGAATGAGTGGATTGGAAGCCCAATAAGAGAATAAAATGATTATGAGAAAAGTTAGGTTAGGGTTTAATAAAAGAGGGAAAGAATAGAAAGAGTAGAAAATAGAGAAGAGGCTAGGAGAGGAAGAAGGGAAGAAAGCTCAAGAACAAGTTAGAAAGCTCAAGAAAATCCAAGGTAAGGGTGGGTTTTCATTAAATTATTTGGGATTATTGGATAATATAGAATGGGTAGAAATGTGATTAAGGTAAAATCTCTATTTTTCATGAATTTAGAATTCCTAGGTTTTACTAAAAATCTAGATTTTGTTTGAGTTATGTGATATTGTTTGGAATTTGTATATTGATATATTATGGAGATCCATTTGTAATTGGGAGAAAACTTATTGTGATAGGTATTAGGAATTTTCGAATATTAGCGTATAAACCCTGTAGTCAAACGAATTATGGTTAGTAATAAGAATTAGTGATGTTTTAATTTTCCTATAGTAGTAAACAATAAAATAATGACAATGTTTATGAAATAGAAAGACACAGGTAATGGTGTTTGAATAAGTGGCAATATTAATAAGGATGAGGACAGTTAGCGTGAAACATGAGGATGACAATTAATAGATTAAACTTCCAATGTTAATAAATATATTCCTAGTTCCATTTTATTGGATGAAGGAGTGTCCACAACAGTAATGCATGGTCATTTTAATTGAGAGTGAAACATGGAAGTGATGTGAGTGAAACATGGAAGTGATGTGTAGTGATGATATTTTTATAGCATTGCCATATACTTAATTAAATGAGGTGTACAGGTTGATGATAGTAAGATAGTGTAGGCCTTTAGTCATTTAAGATATACTACTTCCTTTTACCTACATGTAAGATCATCATGTAACCATTCCATTTATGTGATAGAAATATACATGATTTTCTTTATCTTATAGTAGTACCTATTTTTAGTGCCACATTAATGAGTCTTTCTGAGTTTAATTAATTAGTATATAAGGTGATAACCACTTGGGAGAGATTAATGAGATATTGATGATGATGATATGAATGGCGCATGATTATAAGTGATGAGGATAGAGATTAAAAAGGTGAATCATAGGTGGTATTACATGTAGCTAGATTTATTAATTAATAAAGGTAGTATTTAGTCACATGATGAGGATACTTATTCATGAGATGAGATGAAATTAATTTTTTGAGTTTTCTCCTTACTTTATTTCTAACCAAAGATAATGTATATGAATAAATATATTTATATACACATTTAATTATGAGAAGTCCTTTTGATTATTTATGAGAAAAGTGCATTGATTCTCTTTGTGGTATTGGAGAAGCCACATGATATTTTCCAGCTACCTGTGAGTACATTGTGAGGATAGTTAGCGCATGTCATTTATTAAAAAGAAAAGATGCACTAGTTTATGTAGAATTCTATGTATACATGTGATAGCTAACATTAAATAATAGTGAGAATTTGCCAATTGTTTGTGATTTTCCAGAAGTTTTTCCTGATGAGATAAGTGATTTACCGCCGGAACGCGAGCTGGAGTTTACGATCGACTTAGTTCCTGGAACTAGTCCGGTATCGATGGCTCCATATCACATGTCCGCATCGGAGTTGAAAGAGTTGAAGAGTCAACCTGAAGACCTACTTGATAAGAGGTTTATTCGTCCGAGTGTATCACCATGGGGTGCACCTATTTTGTTGGTTAAGAAGAAAGAAGGAACTATGAGGCTTTGTGTGGATTACCGACAATTGAACAAAGTGACTATCAAAAATAAGTACCGACTTCCGAGAATTGATGATTTGATGGATCAGTTGGTTGGTGCAAGTGTGTTCAGTAAGATTGATTTGAGATCTGGGTATCATCAGATTCGTGTGAAAACTGAAGATATTCAAAAAACTGCTTTTCGGACGAGGTATGGTCATTATGAGTATTCTGTGATGCCATTTGGTGTAACTAATGCACCGGGTGTATTTATGGAGTACATGAATAGGATTTTACATCCGTATTTGGACAAGTTTGTGGTTGTATTCATTGATGATATTTTGATTTATTCCAAGAGTGAAGAGGATCATGTTGAACATCTAAAGATTGTGTTATCTGTGTTGAAGGAGAAACAATTATATGCTAAACTTTCTAAGTGCGAGTTTTGGTTGAAGAAAGTGAGTTTCCTCGGTCATGTGATTTCAAGTAAAGGAATTGCAGTTGATCCGTCGAAGGTTGAAGCTGTATCGCAATGGGAAGCCCCAAAATCAGTTTTGGAGATTCGAAGTTTTCTTGGTTTGGCAGGTTATTATCGGAAATTTATTGAAGGATTTTCTAAGTTGTCTTTGCCATTGACGCAGTTGACTAGAAAGTGCCAAGCTTTTGTTTGGGATACAAAGTGTGAAGAAAGTTTCCAAGAGCTTAAGAGAAGATTGACGACAACTCCTGTTTTGATTTTGCCGAATCCAGAAGAACCATTTGTTGTGTATGGTGATGCTTCGTTGATGGGTTTGGGAGGTGTATTGATGCAAAATCAGTAAGTTGTAGCTCATTCTTCAAGGCAACTTAAGTTTCATGAGAGGAATTATCCGACGCATGACTTAGAGTTGGCCGCTGTTGTGTTTGTGTTGAAGCTTTGGAGGCATTATTTGTTTGGATCGAGATTTGAGGTCTTTAGTGATCTTAAGAGTTTGAAGTAACTCTTTGATCAGAAAGAATTGAATGCAAGGCAAAGAAGATGGTTGGAACTTCTGAAGGATTATGATTTTGGTTTGAATTACCATCCGGGTAAAGCAAACGTGGTAGCTGATGCATTGAGTCGGAAGTCTTTGCATATGTCGATGATGATGGTTAGAGAATTGGAAATGATTGAGCAATTTCGAGACATGAGTTTGGTTTGTGAGGAGACTTATTATGGAGTTAAACTTGGTATGTTGAAGCTTACAAGTGGTATTCTTGAAGAGATTCGAGAAGGTCAGAAATATGATTTAGGTTTGGTAGATCGATTAACTTTGATCAATCAAGGCCGAGGAGGTGATTTCCGGATTGATGTGAATGGTATCATGAAGTGTCGTGATCGAGTTTGTGTTCCGGATATTGCAGAATTGAAGAAAAGTATTCTTGAAGAAGGTCATCGTAGTGGATTGAGTATTCATCCGGGTGCGACTAAGATGTATCAAGATTTGCGGAAGGTGTTTTGGTGGCCTTGTATGAAGAAGGATATTGTAGAGTTTGTGTATTCTTGTTTGACTTGTCAGAAGTCAAAGATTGAGCATCAGAAACCGTCGGGTTTAATGAAACCATTAACTATTCCTGAGTGGAAATGGGATAGCATATCTATGGATTTTGTATCTGGTTTACCTAGGACACCGAGTAATTTTAAGGCTATTTGGGTTATGGTGGACAGGTTAACGAAATCTGCTCACTTTATTCCGATAAGGATGGATTACCCGTTGGAGAAGTTAGCAAAGTTGTATATCGAGAGGATTGTCAGTTTGCATGGTATTCCGTCTAGCATTCTATCAGATAGAGATCCAAGGTTCACATCAAGATTTTGGGAGAGTTTACAAAGTGCTTTGGGTACTAAGTTGTGTTTGAGTTCTGCTTATCATCCGCAGACTGATGGTCAGGCGGAGAAGACGATTCAATCACTTGAGGATCTTTTGAGAGCTTGTGTTGTGGAAAAGGGAGGAACTTGGGATAACTACTTATCTTTGATTGAATTTACTTACAATAATAGTTTCCATTCGAGTATTGGTATGGCACCGTTTGAAGCATTGTATGGTAGGAAGTGTAGGACGCCATTATGTTGGTATGAGGCTGGAGAGAGTGCGGTGGTTGGACCTGAGATAGTTCAACAAACTACAGATAAGATTAAGATGATTCAGGAGAAGATGAAGATTTCTCAAAGTAGTCAAAAGAGTTATCATGACAAGAGGAGGAAAGCACTTGAGTTCCAAGAGGGAGATCATGTGTTTCTTCGAGTTACTCCGATAACTGGTGTTGGTAGGGCATTAAAGTCGCGCAAGTTGACACCGCGTTTTATTGGTCCTTATCAGATATTGCAGAGGATAGGAGAGGTAGCCTATCAGATTGCTTTGCCGCCGTCGCTTGCTAATCTCCATGATGTGTTCCATGTATCTCAGTTGAGGAAATACATTGCGGATCCGTCTCATATAGTCCAAGTAGATGATGTACAGGTGAGAGATAACCTGGCTGTTGAGACATCACCTATGCGGATAGAAGATCGGGAGTTGAAGAAACTTCGAGGTAAAGAGATTGCTTTGGTGAAGGTCGTTTGGAGAGGACCAACTGGTGGAAATGTGAATTGGGAACTCGAGAGTCAGATGAAGGAGTCTTATCCCGAGTTATTCATTTGAGGTAATTTTCGAGGGCGAAAATCTTTTAAGTGGGGGAGAGTTGTAACATCCCGATTTTAGTAATTATTTATTTATTTATATTAATTACATAATTGTGTGATTGTGTGCCTAATTGAATTATTTGACTTGTTTGATCTAATTGACTAATTGAGTTCATTTGAAATAATTAATTTAATTGAATAATGTGATTTAATTTAATTAATTGAATTAGTTATTTTATTTGAAATAATTGATATAATTAAATTAATTGATTTATTTGATTTATTGGAATTAATTGATTTAATTAATTTATGCTATTGGGTGGAATAAAATAAAATTAGTAAGAATATTGATTGGAGCAATAGTGGGTGTGTGATTAGTAAGTGAATGAGTGGATTGGAAGCCCAATAAGAGAATAAAATGATTATGAGAAAAGTTAGGTTAGAGTTTAATAAAAGAGGGAGAGAATAGAAAGAGTAGAAAATAGAGAAGAGGCTAGGAGAGGAAGAAGGGAAGAAAGCTCAAGAACAAGTTAGAGAGCTCAAGAAAATCCAAGGTAAGGGTGGGTTTTCATTAAATTATTTGAGATTATTGGATAATATAGAATGGGTAGAAATGTGATTAAGGTAAAATCTCTATTTTTCATGAATTTAGAATTCCTAGGTTTTACTAAAAATCTTGATTTTGTTTGAGTTATGTGATATTGTTTGGAATTTGTATATTGATATATTATGGAGATCCATTTGTAATTGGGAGAAAACTTATTGTGATAGGTATTGGGAATTTTCGAATATTAGCGTATAAACCCTGTAGTCAAACGAATTATGGTTAGTAATAAGAATTAGTGATGTTTTAATTTTCCTGTAGTAGCAAACAATAAAATAATGACAATGTTTATGAAATAGAAAGACACAGGTAATGGTGTTTGAATAAGTGGCAATATTAATAAGGATGAGGACAGTTAGCGTGAGACATGAGGATGACAATTAATAGATTAAACTTCCAATGTTAATAAATATATTCCTAGTTCCATTTTATTTGATGAAGGAGTGTCCACAACAGTAATGCGTGGTCATTTTAATTGAGAGTGAAACATGGAAGTGATGTGAGTGAAACATGGAAGTGATGTGTAGTGATGATATTTTTATAGCATTGCCATATACTTAATTAAATGAGGTGTACAGGTTGATGATAGTAAGATAGTGTAGGCCTTTAGTCATGTAAGATATACTACTTCCTTTTACCCACATGTAAGATCATCATGTAACCATTCCATTTATGTGATAGAAATATACATGATTTTATTTATCTTATAGTAGTACCTATTTTTAGTGCCACATTAATGAGTCTTTCTGAGTTTAATTAATTAGTATATATGGTGATAACCACTTAGGAGAGATTAATGAGATATTGACGATGATGATATGACTGGCGCATGATTATAAGTGATGAGGATAGAGATTAAAAAGGTGAATCATAGGTGGTATTACATGTAGCTAGATTTATTAATTAATAAAGGTAGTATTTAGTCACATGATGAGGATACTTGTTCATAAGATGAGATGAAATTAATTTTTTGAGTTTTCACCTTACTTTATTTCTAACCAAAGATAATGTATATGAATAAATATATTTATATACACATTTAATTATGAGAAGTCCTTTTGATTATTTATGAGAAAAGTGCATTGATTCTGTTTTTGGTATTGGAGAAGCCACATGATATTTTCCAGCTACCTGTGAGTATATTGTGAGGATAGTTAGCGCATGTCATTTATTAAAAAGAAAAGATGCACTAGTTTATGTAGAATTCTATGTATACATGTGATAGCTAAAATTAAATAATAGTGAGAATTTATTATGGTCACACTTCTATCCTTATACAATTGGTCATGTAGTATTAAATTGAGAAGCATTATTGATGATACATAGTTAATGATTTTTCTATTATCATGTAGTCATTTCATAATAGATAAAGTGACGTGATTCATAAAGGATATTAGGTATACCCTACTTCATAAGTGATTTTCTATTAGTGCATAAATTCAGTAATTTAATAGAAAATATTAAATACAATTTAATTAATCATAATACATTTGTATTTTAGAACTTTAATTATCAATAAGTAATGTATTATTAATTAGTTAATATGGTAATGAGTATTGACTATTTATTGGACATTGAATTAGTCGTTGAGAATGGATTAATTCTTCGATATTAAATCAATATTGTGTGGTTTGCGAATTGAGATTGAATTGTATTAAGACTTTGTGTATTGTTTGCTAAGTGTAGTGAAGATATTGGAATGATGAATCTTGTGATTTGTAAATATGATTGTATGAGCAATTGTGTGATAATTCAAATGGGAAGAATTATTGAGATATGCATGAGTATTAAGATTAGAGAATGGTCTTAATTGCATATGGTTGACTGTAATTGTACATGAATCATTTGTGTCAAGAGGCAATGTTTGTTAATTCCATGGGAGCTAGTGACTTGTCCCAAACCTAGAGGACGGGTTTGAAAGCTTAGAGGACGGGCTTTTGGTTTGTTATCGGTCTAGAGGATGGACCCAGTTTAAATGTAAAAACCGAAAAATGATAATAAGAGTTTGGTACCACATGCATGAGTTGCATTTGAGTCTTGCATTGAGTCTTATTGTGTCTATGGTTACAATGTGAGATTATATGTGTTATGTGAATTGTTGAATTGGTGAATTATGGATTTGTGAGTATGTACTTGTTAATAGTATGACTACTAGAGTGATATTATGTTGATGAAACTTTCGAAGTGTGAGAATAATTGTGATTATGCTTGTACACCTTAAATTATATATTATCTTATGATTTCAGTAATTATGTGAATTCTCACCCTTCTGTTGGAATGGTGTTTTATACGATATCGCTCAGGTACTGAAGATTAGAGTTGCTTCTAGCAAGAGAGTAGCTGATGGAGTAACCTATTTTAGTTTCATATTTATTTTGGGTCGAGTCGTGCTCTGATCATGTAACACTGGGAATGTTTGATTCATGTCTTAAGAGATACAATTGTATACTCTATCTAATATGTTAATTGAATTTGAATTTTATGGTGAAGTGGCTTTTATGCCCAAGTTGATTTAATGAATGAAGTTTATTTGAGACTTGAATGTCATGAGATTCTTAATGAATGTGATCCGCCGCTACATGCTAATGTGAAAGTATATGAAAGCATGAATTCATTTCAAGTGTTATTGAGCATGACAGGTGTATGTGTGATATTTTGAATTATGTGTGACATCCTTCTTTGATATGCATGATAATTACTCTGATTATTTATATATTTTCCGCGGGGTTTAGAAGGGTGTTACATTAGTGGTATCAGAGCAAAGTCGGTCAGTTGACCAAGTTGTCTGTGTGTTTATTTTGTGTTCCAGTATCGGTATTGTTGTTCTAATGAGGATTTTATTGTTGGAATCAAGAACAATGGCTGTAGGTAAGAATGATAGAGAACTTGCTTAAGCTTTGACATTGTTGGCTGGAGCGATTGGGCAGATTCCTCAAGTCAATGTGAATGCTGTGAACAACAATGATGATGAGTTTCGTGCTTTGGGAAAGTTTCAGAGGAACAACCCACCAAAGTTCATGGGAAGGCATGAACCCGACAAAGCACAAGAATGGTTGGATGCAATTGAAAAGATATTTCGAGTTATGAGTTGTTCAGATGCGCAGAAGGTGCAGTTTGGTACCCACATGCTTGAGAAGGAAGCTGAGCATTGGTGGGGTAACACTCGTCGAAGATTTGAAGAAGACGAAGTTGAAATTACTTGGGCTATTTTTAGAGAGTCATTTCTGGAGAAGTACTTTCCGGAAGATGTACGTGGAAAGAAGGAAATTGAGTTTCTTGAATTGAAGCAAGGTAAATTAACTGTGGCTGAGTATGCAGCAAGATTTGAAGAGTTGATTCAGTTTTGTCCTCACTACAACACTACTAATGCAGAGAGATCTAAATGTCTTAAGTATGTGAATGGTTTGAGACCTGAAATCAAGCAAGCCATTGGTTATCAAGAGATTAGGCGATATTCTGAGTTGGTGAACAAAAGTAGGATCTATGATGAAGATAGTAGGGCTCGATCAACTCACTACAAAAGTATGGGTGATAAGAAAGGAAAAGGCCAATTCAGAGGGAAACCGTATGTGACATCTGGTGACAAAGGGAAGCAAAAAGCTAGTTCTGGAAAGAAGTTGAGTGGGGGAGGAGCTTCCACTCCAGTGAGGTGTTATCAATATGGTGTTGAAGGACATCGTGATTCTGAATGCACAAGTGTTGAGAAGAAATGTTTCAAGTGTGGCAAGCCTGGCCACAAGGCTTTAGAGTGCATGAGTGGTACGAGTGTGACTTGCTACAATTGTGGTGAGCAAGGGCACATTAGTACCAAGTATGACAAACCAAAGAAGGCTCAAACGAAAGGGAAAGTGTTTGCTCTGTCTGGATCTGAGACGACTAGGGAAGATCGATTGATCAGAGGTACGTGCTTCATTAATGGTATACCTTTGATAGCTATAATTGATACTGGAGCTACACATTCTTTTATTTCTTTGGATTGTGTTAAAAGATTGAATCTTGAGTTATCTGTTATGGGTGGTAGTATGGTTATTGATACTCCTGTTATGGGTTCAGTAACTACCCCATATGTGTGTTTGAATTACCCGTTGAGTATTTTTGGTAAAGACTTTGGCGTTGATTTAGTGTGTCTTAAGTTAGATCAACTTGATGTTATTCTTGGCATGAATTGGTTGGAGTTCAACCATGTCTATATTAATTGTTTTGATAAGTCAGTTGTTTTTCTTAAACCTGAGGACGAAGGAGACTTATTTATGTCTGCCAAGCAAGTGAATGAGTTAGTGCAATATGGTGCCGAGATGTTTATGTTGCTGGCAACTTTGAGTATTGAGGAAAGTGGAGCAGTTGGTGATTTGCCAATTGTTTGTGATTTTCCAGAAGTTTTTCCTGATGAGATAAGTGATTTACCGCCGGAACGCGAGGTGGAGTTTACGATCGACTTAGTTCCTGGAACTAGTCCGGTACCGATGGCTCCATATCGTATGTCCGCATCGGAGTTGAAAGAGTTGAAGAGTCAACTTGAAGACCTACTTAATAAGAGGTTTATTCGTCCGAGTGTATCACCATGGGGTGCACCGGTTTTGTTGGTTAAGAAGAAAGAAGGAACTATGAGGCTTTGTGTGGATTACCGACAATTGAACAAAGTGACTATCAAAAATAAGTATCCACTTCCGAGAATTGATGATTTGATGGATCAGTTGGTTGGTACAAGTGTGTTCAGTAAGATTGATTTGAGATCTGGGTATCATCAGATTCGTGTGAAAACTGAAGATATTCAGAAAACTGCTTTTCGGACGAGGTATGGTCATTATGAGTATTCTGTGATGCCATTTGGTGTAACTAATGCACCGGGTGTATTTATGGAGTACATGAATAGGATTTTCCATCCGTATTTGGACAAGTTTGTGGTTGTATTCATTGATGATATTTTGATTTATTCCAAGAGTGAAGAGGATCATGTTGAACATCTAAAGATTGTGTTATCTGTGTTGAAGGAGAAACAATTATATGCTAAACTTTCTAAGTGCGAGTTTTGGCTGAAGAAAGTGAGTTTCCTCTGTCATGTGATTTCAAGTAAAGGAATTGCAGTTGATCCGTCGAAGGTTGAAGCTGTATCGCAATGGGAAGCCCCAAAATCAGTTTTGGAGATTCGAAGTTTTCTTGGTTTGGCAGGTTATTATCGGAAATTTATTGAAGGATTTTCTAAGTTGTCTTTGCCATTGACGCAGTTGACTAGAAAGGGTCAAGCTTTTGTTTGGGATACAAAGTGTGAAGAAAGTTTCCAAGAGCTTAAGAGAAGATTGACGACAACTCCTGTTTTGATTTTGCCGAATCCAAAAGAACCATTTGTTGTGTATTGTGATGCTTCGTTGATGGGTTTGGGAGGTGTATTGATGCAAAATCAGTAAGTTGTAGCTCATTATTCAAGGAAACTTAAGTTTTATGAGAGGAATTATCCGACGCATGACTTAGAGTTGGCCGCTGTTGTGTTTGTGTTGAAGCGTTGGAGGCATTATTTGTTTGGATCGAGATTTGAGGTCTTTAGTGATCATAAGAGTTTGAAGTATCTCTTTGATCAGAAAGAATTGAATGCAAGGCAAAGAAGATGGTTGGAACTTCTGAAGGATTATGATTTTGGTTTGAATTACCATCCGGGTAAAGCAAACGTGGTAGTTGATGCATTGAGTCGGAAGTCCTTGCATATGTCGATGATGATGGTTAGAGAATTGGAAATGATCGAGCAATTTCGAGACATGAGTTTGGTTTGTGAGGAGACTTATTATGGAGTTAAACTTGGTATGTTGAAGCTAACAAGTGGTATTCTTGAAGAGATTCGAGAAGGTCAGAAATATGATTTAGGTTTGGTAGATCGATTAACTTTGATCAATCAAGGCCGAGGAGGTGATTTCCGGATTGATGTGAATGGTATCATGAAGTGTCGTGATCGAGTTTGTGTTCCGGATATTGCAGAATTGAAGAAAAGTATTCTTGAAGAAGGTCATCGTAGTGGATTGGGTATTCATCCGGGTGCGACTAAGATGTATCAAGATTTGCGGAAGGTGTTTTGGTGGCCTTGTATGAAGAAGGATATTGTAGAGTTTGTGTATTCTTGTTTGACTTGTCAGAAGTCAAAGATTGAGCATCAGAAACCGTCGGGTTTAATGAAACCATTAACTATTCCTGAGTGGAAATGGGATAGCATATCTATGGATTTTGTATCTGGTTTACCTAGGACACCGAGTAATTTTGAGGCTATTTGGGTTATGGTGGACAGGTTAACGAAATCTGCTCACTTTATTCCGATAAGGATGGATTACCCGTTGGAGAAGTTAGCAAAGTTGTATATCGAGAGGATTGTCAGTTTGCATGGTATTCCGTCTAGCATTCTATCAGATAGAGATCCAAGGTTCACATCAAGATTTTGGGAGAGTTTACAAAGTGCTTTGGGTACTAAGTTGTGTTTGAGTCCTGCTTATCATCCGCAGACTGATGGTCAGGCGGAGAAGACGATTCAATCACTTGAGGATCCTTTGAGAGCTTGTGTTGTGGAAAAGGGAGGAACTTGGGATAACTACTTATCTTTGATTGAATTTACTTACAATAATAGTTTCCATTCGAGTATTGGGATGGCACCGTTTGAAGCATTGTATGGTAGGAAGTGTAGGACGCCATTATGTTGGTATGAGGCTGGAGAGAGTGCGGTGGTTGGACCTGAGATAGTTCAACAAACTACAGATAAGATTAAGATGATTCAGGAGAAGATGAAGATTTCTCAAAGTAGTCAAAAGAGTTATCATGACTAGAGGAGGAAAGCACTTGAGTTCCAAGAGGGAGATCATGTGTTTCTTCGAGTTACTCCGATAACTGGTGTTGGTAGGGCATTAAAGTCGCGCAAGTTGACACCGCGTTTTATTGGTCCTTATCAGATATTGCAGAGGATAGGAGAGGTAGCCTATCAGATTGCTTTGCCGCCGTCGCTTGCTAATCTCCATGATGTGTTCCATGTATCTCAGTTGAGGAAATACATTGTGGATCCGTCTCATATAGTCCAAGTAGATGATGTACAGGTGAGAGATAACCTGACTGTTGAGACATCACCTATGCGGATAGAAGATCGGGAGTTGAAGAAACTTCGAGGTAAAGAGATTGCTTTGGTGAAGGTCGTTTGGGGAGGACCAACTGGTGGAAATGTGACTTGGGAACTAGAGAGTCAGATGAAGGAGTCTTATCCCGACTTATTTATTTGAGGTAATTTTCGAGGGCGAAAATCTTTTAAGTGGTGGAGAGTTGTAACATCCCGATTTTAGTAATTATTTATTTATTTATATTAATTACATAATTGTGTGATTGTGTGCCTAATTGAATTATTTGACTTGTTTGATCTAATTGACTTATTGAGTTCATTTGAAATAATTAATTTAATTGAATAATGTGATTTAATTTAATTAATTGAATTAGTTATTTTATTTGAAATAATTGATATAATTAAATTAATTGATTTATTTGATTTATTGGAATTAATTGATTTAATTAATTTATGTTATTGGGTGGAATAAAATAAAATTAGTAAGAATATTGATTGGACCAATAGTGGGTGTGTGATTAGTAAGTGAATGAGTGGATTGGAAGCCCAATAAGAGAATAAAATGATTATGAGAAAAGTTAGGTTAGGGTTTAATAAAATAGGGAAAGAATAGAAAGAGTAGAAAATAGAGAAGAGGCTAGGAGAGGAAGAAGGGAAGAAAGCTCAAGAACAAGTTAGAGAGCTCAAGAAAATCCAAGGTAAGGGTGGGTTTTCATTAAATTATTTGGGATTATTGGATAATATAGAACGGGTAGAAATGTGATTAAGGTAAATCTCTTTTTTTCATGAATTTAGAATTCCTAGGTTTTACTAAAAATCTTGATTTTGTTTGAGTTATGTGAGATTGTTTGGAATTTGTATATTGATATATTATGGAGATCCATTTGTAATTGGGAGAAAACTTATTGTGATAGGTATTAGGAATTTTCGAATATTAGCGTATAAACCCTGTAGTCAAACGAATTATGGTTAGTAATAAGAATTAGTGATGTTTTAATTTTCCTGTAGTAGCAAACAATAAAATAATGACAATGTTTATGAAATAGAAAGACACAGGAAATGGTGTTTGAATAAGTGGCAATATTAATAAGGATGAGGACAGTTAGCGTGAGACATGAGGATGACAATTAATAGATTAAACTTCCAATGTTAATAAATATATTCCTAGTTCCATTTTATTGGATGAAGGAGTGTCCACAACAGTAATGCGTGGTCATTTTAATTGAGAGTGAAACATGGAAGTGATGTGAGTGAAACATGGAAGTGATGTGTAGTGATGATATTTTTATAGCATTGCCATATACTTAATTAAATGAGGTGTACAGGTTGATGATAGTAAGATAGTGTAGGTCTTTAGTCATTTAAGATATACTACTTCCTTTTACCCACATGTAAGATCATCATGTAACCATTCCATTTATGTGATAGAAACATACATGATTTTCTTTATCTTATAGTAGTACCTATTTTTAGTGCCACATTAATGAGTCTTTTTGAGTTTAATTAATTAGTATATATGGTGATAACCACTTGGGAGAGATTAATGAGATATTGATGATGATGATATTACTGGCGCATGATTATAAGTGATGAGGATCGAGATTAAAAAGGTGAATCATAGGTGGTATTACATGTAGCTAGATTTATTAATTAATAAAGGTAGTATTTAGTCACATGATGGGGATACTTGTTCATGAGATGAGATGAAATTAATTTTTTGAGTCTTCACCTTACTTTATTTCTAACCAAAGATAATGTATATGAATAAATATATTTATATAAACATTTAATTATGAGAAGTCCTTTTGATTATTTATGAGAAAAGTGCATTGATTCTCTTTTTGGTATTGGAGAAGCCACATGATATTTTCCAGCTACCTGTGAGTATATTGTGAGGATAGTTAGCGCATGTCATTTATTAAAAAGAAAAGATGCACTAGTTTATGTAGAATTCTATGTATACATGTGATAGCTAACATTAAATAATAGGGAAATTTATTATGGTCACACTTCTATCCTTATACAATTGGTCTTGTAGTATTAAATTGAGAAGCATTATTGATGATACATAGTTAATGATTTTTCTATTACCCTGTAGTCATTTCATAATAGATAAAGTGACGTGATTCATAAAGGATATTAGGTATACCCTACTTCATAAGTGATTTTTCTATTAGTGCATAAATTCAGTAATTTAATAGAAAATATTAAATACAATTTAATTAATCATAATACATTTGTATTTTAGAACTTTAATTATCAATAAGTAATGTATTATTAATTAGTTAATATGGTAATGAGTATTGACTATTTATTGGACATTGAATTAGTCGTTGAGAATGGATTAATTCTTCGATATTAAATCAATATTGTGTGGTTTGCGAATTGAGATTGAATTGTATTAAGACTTTGTGTATTGTTTGCTAAGTGTAGTGAAGATATTGGAATGATGAATCTTGTGATTTGTAAATATGATTGTATGAGCAATTGTGTGATAATTCAAATGGGAAGAATTATTGAGATATGCATGAGTATTAAGATTAGAGAATGGTCTTAATTGCATATGGTTGACTGTAATTGTACATGAATCATTTGTGTCAAGAGGCAATGTTTGTTAATTCCATGGGAGCTAGTGACTTGTCCCAAACCTAGAGGACGGGTTTGAAAGCTTAGAGGACGGGCTTTTGGTTTGTTATCGGTCTAGAGGACGGACCCGGTTTAAATGTAAAAACCGAAAAATGATAATAAGAGTCTGGTATCACATGCATGAGTTGCATTTGAGTCTTGCATTGAGTTTTATTGTGTCTATGGTTACAATGTGAGATTATATGTGTTATGTGAATTATTGAATTGTTGAATTATGGATTTGTGAGTATGTACTTGTTAATAGTATGACTAGTGGAGTGATATTATGTTGATGAAACTTTCGAAGTGTGAGAATAATTGTGATTATGCTTGTACACCTTAAATTATATATTATCTTATGATTTCAGTAATTATGTGAATTCTCACCCTTCTGTTGGAATGATGTTTTATACGACATCGCTCAGGTACTGAAGATTAGAGTTGCTTCTAGCAAGAGAGTAGCTGATGGAGTAACCTATTTTAGTTTCATATTTATTTTGGGTCGAGTCGTGCTCTGATCATGTAACACTGGGAATGTTTGATTCATGTCTTAAGAGATACAATTGTATACTCTATCTAATATATTAATTGAATTTGAATTTTATGGTGAAATGGCTTTTATGCCCAAGTTGATTTAATGAATGAAGTTTATTTGAGACTTGAATGTCATGAGATTCTTAATGAAAGTGATCAGCCGCTACATGCTAATGTGAAAGTATATGAAAGCATGAATTTGTTTCAAGTGTTATTGAGCATGACAGGTGTAAGTGTGATATTTTGAATTATGTGTGACATCCTTCTTTTATATGCATGATAATTACTCTGATTATTTATATATTTTCCGCGGGGTTTAGAATGGTGTTACAACACGGACGAGTGTTTGACTTGCTGGGGAATGTATGACACGGACGAGTGTCAAAAGAGAATGTATAGGTATTTGTGTTCGAGAGTTTAAAAGGTATTCAGGCGACCTGCGGGGAGTAAGGGTGCTTATATTGCTGATGAAATACTGATGGTGGTTACAGGTGACTGGCTCAAACCTGGCTTTTGATCATGCAAATGTTTGATTTTTGTCGTAATGCTCCGTATTCGACGGAATGCTACGCTTATTTTGTGAATATGATGCAAATGCTATGATTATACAAAAGAGAAACCGATCTGGGATTCGGATCCCGCTGTTATAAAGATATCTGGCTGATCTGCTTGAAGGGATATCCCAGCTGGGGAAGAGATCATTGGTAGATCTGTTGGGAGATATAGTTCTGCTTGGGGAAATAGATCATTGATAGACCTATCTTGTAAGGAGAAACCCAGCTGGGGATAAGGAAGCTTTAGTCACTTTGTTGTGTGAGAGTTTCAGGCATTGCTCTTCTGGGGAGAGGCTGGAACTTCTATGGGGAGATTGGTTGGGGATGCTCCTGTTGAGTAGACTAGTGTTGGATGAGGAGGCTTTGACTACTCCGCTGGGGAAAAGCATTCCAGATATTACTTGTGGAGGAGGTATACTGGGGAAGCGTGCCTGGTATGCCCCATGTTGTGTATTGAATACCTGCAATCTGTTAAGACAAAAAGATGCACAAGTATCCCGAGGTATCCCTTACCGGATTCCGTCATAGGAGTTAGATATTCCTGAGAGTAAATATATTTCCTGCGAGCATTTATTAAGAATGGCTCATTTGTTTTATGCAAATATTATATCATGGATATTAGACATTTTGCAAACGAAACAAAAATGTACAAAACGAGGTGTGACTGAAAACTCTGATTTTATTAATCTGGGTGCCCTGAATTGGCAGATACAGTCAAAGAAACAGATCCCCTGGAATGAGGAGATTGTTACAAATTGAAAAAGTAAAAGTGCTGGCAATGTTGACGACGCTCCGGTGAGCTTCCTTTGCTATGACCTATATGACCTTGACGTTCTTCTCATCTTGCTTTCTGAAGGAGGTTGATTCTGACTAATGCGTTATCCTTTCGAAGCTTACTGTGTTGTGAATGACACAGACAAATTCAGAATGCAGTTGTTCGCTTATTCCCTGATTTTGCGTGGATCTCCCTTTCGGGTTTTCGATCCACCGGGATACCCATTTTTGCCTGAGCTGTCCAATGCGGCTTTTCAACTCAGCGGGTGTACATTTTTCAATTTTCCCTTATTTTTGCCCGAGTCTTTTATTCTGTTTTTGACTCGCTAGGATGCCCTATTTTTTCCTGGACTTACATTTTGTTTTTATGTCCAGCGGGTCATTTTTATGTGAAGTATTTTTTAACTGCATTTGAATTCACAGGGGATAAGAAATATTCAGCAGAGAAAACCTTCTTCACTATGAATGGACCATCGTAATTAGGAGTCCACTTGCCCATGTGGTCTGTATGAGGAGGAAGAAGTCTTTCCAGCACAAGATCTCCCACTTGGTATTCCTGAAGCCTGACTTTCTGATTGAAGGCCTTCTTCATTCTTTTCTGATATAGCTGCCCATGACAGATAGCAACTAATCTCTTTTCTTCGATCAGATTTAGTTGATCGTACCGAGATCGGACCCATTCTGCTTCATTCAGCCTTACATCCATCAGTACCCGTAAGGAGGGTAATTCAACTTCAACAGGTAGGACAACTTCCATACCATATACCATTTGATAAGGTGTTGCCCCAGTGGATGTTCTGATTGAGGTTCGATACCCATGCAAGGAAAATGGTAGCATTTCATGCCAGTCTTTGTAAGTAACCACCATCTTCTGCACAATCTTCTTGATGTTTTTGTTAGCTACCTCAACAGCACCATTCATCTTTGGCCTGTAAGGAGAAGAGTTGTGATGTTGGATTTTGAAGTCCCGGCAAAGTTCTGCTATCATTTTGTTGTTCAAATTGGAACCATTATCAGTAATGATTTGCTCGGGTACTCCATATCGACAGATGATGTCTCTTTTCAGGAATCTGGCTACCACTTGTCTGGTGACGTTTGCATACGAAGCTGCTTCGACCCACTTGGTGAAGTAATCAATGGCCACCAGGATGAATCTGTGATCATTTGAAGCATTCGGTTCGATCTTTCCAATCATGTCAATGCCCCACATGGCAAAGGGCCAAGGTGAAGACATCACGTTCAAAGGATTTGGAGGCACATGTACTTTGTCTGCATAGATCTAGCATTTATGGCACTTTCTGGCATAGGCACAACAGTCTGCATCCATTGTGATCCAGTAGTAACCTGATCTTAATAATTTCTTAGCCATTGCATACCCTCCAGCATGGGTACCGAAAGATCCTTCATGCACCTCGTGCATAAGCAAGTCTGCTTCTTTCTTATCAACACATCTGAGTAGTACCATGTCAAAGTTCCGCTTGTATAATGAACCATCGGCATTAAGGAAGAAACTATCGGCCAGCCTTCTTAATGTCTTCTTATCATTGGAGGATGCCCCGGGTGGGTATGTTTGATTTTCTAAGAAGCATTTGATATCATGGAACTAAGGCTTGTCATCTTTAGCAATGTCCAAGGAGAATACGTATGCGGGTCGGTCCAATTTGGATACCGAAATCCGAGGCACATAATTGGAATTTTGAACCTTGATCATGGAGGAAATGGTAGCTAAAGCATCTACGAACTTATTTTCGTCTCGAGGGATGTACTCAAGTTTGACTGTTGTGAAGAAAGTCAATAATCTCCTCGTATAGTCACAGTATGGAATTAGATGATCTTGGTGAGTGTACCATTTGCCGTTGGTCTGATTGATTACCAAAGTTGAATCTCCGAATACATTCAAAGTCTTGATCCTGAGGTCAATGGCTTCCTCAAGACCCATGATACAGGCTTCGTATTCTACTTCGTTGTTAGTGCAGGCAAAGGTGAGTTTTGCCGAGAAAGGCATATGAACTTATTTAGGTGTAATGAGCACTGCACCAACTCCACGACCATTCATATTGACAGCCCCATCAAACATCATAGTCCACTCTTCCTCCGAGTCAGGCCCTTCAGTGTGAACAGGCTCTTCATGATTTTTTTCTTTTAGGAACATGATGTCTTCATCAGGGATGTCAAATCTCATTGGTTGGTAATCATCAATGGGTTGCTCAGCTAGATAGTCAGACAATACACTGCCTTTGATGGCCTTTTGAGATGTGTACTGAATGTCATACTCTATTAGAATCATTTGCCATCTTGCAACCCTTCCGGTAAGTGTTGGCTTCTCAAATATGTACTTGACGGGGTCCATTTTTGAGATCAACAAAGTAGTGTGGGTCAACATATACTGCCTCAGTCGGCGAGCAGCCCACGCTAAAGCACAACAAGTTTTCTCGAGCATTGAATAACGTTGTTCATAGTCGGTAAACTTTTTTCTTAGGTAGTATATTGCATACTCTTTTCGACCAGACTCGTCATTCTGGCCCAACACACACCCCATTGATCCTTCTAATACTGTCAGGTACATTATTAGAGGTATTCCTTCAACTGGAGGCATAAGAATTGGAGGTTCTTGTAAGTATTCCTTGATTTTGTCAAAATCCTTCTAACAATCTTCGTTCCACCTGACCGTTTGTTCCTTTCTTAACAATTTGAACAGGGGCTCACAGGTTGCAGTGAGGTGAGATATGAACCTTGATATGTAGTTCAATCTACCTAAGAACCCCCGAACTTCCTTTTCAGTCCTAGGTGCAGGCATCTCTTGAATGGCTTTGACTTTGTCAGGATCAACTTCAATTCCCTTTTCACTTACGATAAATCCCAACAGTTTACCGGACCGCACCCCGAATGTGCATTTGTTGGGGTTTAGCTTTAGTTGATACTTTCTCAGACGCTTGAACAACTTCAGCAGATTTACCAGATGATCTTCTTCAGTGAGGGACTTGGCAATCATGTCATCCACATAGCATTCAATTTCTCTGTGGATCATGTCATGGAATAACATTACCATAGCCTGTTGATAAGTTGCACCGACGTTCTTCAGTCAGAAAGGCATTACCTTGTAACAGAATATGCCCCAAGTTGTGATGAAGGTAGTTTTCTCCATGTCTTCGGGTGACATTCTGATGTGATTATACCCTGAAAATCCATCCATGAAATAAAATACCGAGAATTGAGCTGTGTTGTCCACCAATACATCAATGTGAGGTAATGGGAAGTCATCCTTCGGGCTAGCTCTATTCAGATCCCGGTAATCCACACACATCCGTACTTTGCCATCTTTCTTAGGCACAGGTACAATATTAGCAACCCACGGAGGGTAACTAGTTACAGCAAGGTGTCGCTCCCACCAAAATGACACCTAAGTCAGATGGGGTACAGACGCGAACGGTCGGCGAAAGAGAGAACACACAAGGGTGAACTCAGAAAGAAAAGAGTCGTCAGCTAGGCATTTTTATCCCGGAGGAAAGTTAATGCTGCATAAACCTGAGAAAAGATGGATAAGACGGTCGCAAACCATAGAAACTGAGAAATGGGGTTGGTTACAACCTGGGAAGGTATTAGCACCCAGATTGTCTGTCGTACTCGACGAGATCCACGCTTGAAAGATTTGTGCTTAAAGGGGTAGTGTCAGTGCTATCTGTGTATCAAAACTGGAAAGAATGCAAGTGTCAGTGTAAGATAAATGTGAAGTGAAGTATGAGAGTGTCAGTGTAAGAACAAGAGTGAAATGCTCAAGACTATGAGGCTTAAAGAACAGTGCTGGAAGAGGGGGGATGTACAGAGACTTTTTATTCGATAACTATTAAATTATGCCTACGTATCCTCTCGTGCAATGAGGAAGTCAGAACACCGTAGTTCGACCCAAAGAGACTGAAAGATAAATTGACTTGTGAACTGCTTACTTGTCTATGCTCAAGTGTATGACCTGTCTGGCTCAGGTGCAGACTGTCTTGCATTAGACGGAAGAAACAAGTTCTCGTTTATGAGTGAAGATGATGAGAAAAGAATCCCGGAGGAGACGATTATTGTTTGTTTTTGGTATTTTTAATCTTTTATTTCTTTTTGGTGTTTGTCATAAGAAAATGAGCTTAAGCCTAAACCAAGGGTTAGTAAACTCATCACATCCTCCCTCTGATTAGAGGTAATGAGAATACCTTAAGTATGAAGTAAGCACCTCACACTTAATCACCATGATGTAGGATTAAGATCATTAACCTACTTGCATTTATTTAGATGTTTTTGGATTTTGTGTTTAGTGTTAAGTAATGAGTTTAAGCCATAATCAAGGATTTAATGGACTCATTACACCATCCTAATAGAAGGACAATAGATGAGAACCTTTAAGCGTAGGAAGGCTCCTCAACTTAATCCATGATTAGGGATTAACCTCATGACAAAACAAAACCTTTATTACAAGTGGATTTTAGTTAATGATAAGATTAAGAAGTGACTTTTATGGTTTGTAAGACAACTTGAGGGGGACTTGTCCATTAACACTAGGGTTAGTCCTTCTTAACCAATTAAGGAAGAATTAGAACCCTAATGCAAGGCCCAAGTTACAAGCTTGATGTCTTCATGATTATTAAGTGGATTTATTAAAGGATTTAAACACATTAAGGGCTTAACACTTAGGATTAAAGTTATACACTCCATCCTAATAGAAGGATGCATGCATAAGCTTAATCACAAAGCCTTAAAACCTTTAAGGTTTAGTCCTTGATTAAGGGATGAGAAGAGAAGACACAAAGATGACACAAAGGTAAAACTAAATGGGGGACTAATCAAACCCTAATTGTGATCATGCTTGGGTATTCCTAGGGTTTATGAGGCTTGCAAAAGATCTTCAGGAGAAAAGCCACCATGGAAGAAACAGGATGAAAGGAGGAGAAGCAAAAAGAAGCAAAACAACTTACTTCTCTTAAGAAGATAAGTTGCTTGAAGAAAGAAGGAGAGGAGGAGCATGAATGAGCAAGCTCACTCTAATACAAAAGTAAAAATGCAGAAATGAATGCATAAGAGAGATGAGAAAAGATTATGAGAAGTGAAGGCAAATTCACTTCTCAAGTACTTACCACCTGAAAAGTTAATGACAAGAAATGAAATGGAATGAAAAAATGAGAAAGATGCAATGATGCAAACCAAAACCAGAAGCATAAACATGATGTTAATGATGCTAGGAGATGATGCAAACACATATCAAGAATTGTGGATGATCATACAAGGATGAGGATGCAAATGAAGCATGCTTTGAACCATGAAAGTTCATGAAAGTTTATAAAATGTAATGGAAATATAACATAGCAAATGAATGAACAAATGATCAAGCATGATTCTAATATGTCCTAAGATGTCTTAGAAGTTATGTGAATGCACAAAATGCCATGGCAAGTTCATGTATGCAAGCAAATGAGAGATGAATGCAAATGAGGGCAAAAATTAGGGTTTATGCACAAGATTCAAAGCAAAATTCAAAATCAGAAGCAAATTACAAGATAAAAAATTGAAAATGGGATCAAAGGAACTCTAACCCTACATAAGTTCACTGCCCAAAGGAGGAGACCTAAATCTTAACCTAATGGAAGTTATGATTTTCTCAAGTTAGCTAGGGTTTCAAGGCACTTCAAAAGGAAAAATGCATATCAAATTGAAAATGAGAGATGAATTCAAATCAATTTTACCCTAGAAACTACATGATATGGAGAATGCAATTCAAGAAGAACCATCATCAAACTCTTCATGGTTAGGCAGAATGAATTTTTCTAAGTTAGGACCAAAATATTGCCTTTTAATAACTTTTATTCCAATGAAAAATGTCAAAATACATCATAACCAAAAAGAAATTTGTTTGGAGAGTTTGATAATGTTTCTAAATGTGTCAAAATGAAATGTGAATTTTTTGGTGATTTTTAAATACCTAAATGCATTTTTAATTAATTAATTTCCATTAACTAATTAAAAATAAACATTTAAATAATTTAAAAATAATTTTTGATGCAAAAAATAAAAATAAAAATATATTTGGGTTCTGAAAATTAATAAAAGATTTGATAAAAATTTTCAGAATTTTTTAATGTATTTTACTATTTTTTAAAATTCGTGGAAATTAAATACAAATAAAATGAAATAAAATTAATTAAATGGAAAAGTAAGCCAAAGGGAGGGTTCAGATTGATTCTAGGCTTAAGACGTTTGACTGGGCGCGCATCTGGACGGCCCAGGTTCAAACCTGACTAATTTTCATTAATTCATTAATTAAATTTAATTAAATCAGGATTAGGGCTAATGACTAGATCCCAACCATTGAAACGCGCGCAGGAAACAAAATCTAATGGCTCACATTCAAATAAAGCCCTAAACCTGATTAAAGCCCTAATGACTTTCAGGTCACCGGAGAAGAGCTCCGGTCGTCTTCTCCGGTGACATCCCTCCCTAAAAAATCTCAACTTCTTCCTTGGGTCATTTCTGGAGCTCTAAAGCTCCAGCTTTGTTCCTCTCACTCCCCTAAACCTAAATCCAACCTCAAATGGAATTTATTTCCAGCCACAAACATGATTCGAAGCCAAGAACACAAATATGCAAAACTTTCAGACAAGCAATACACCCTCATCTCTCCATCATTTTCAATAATTTCAAGTTCATTACACTCAGGGGATCAAACACAACCAATTAAGAACTTAAAATAAAGGTTCTGGAAAAAAGTTTCACATGGCTACCTGAGATGAAGCTTTCAACCCCAGAGCTTTCAGGATGCTTTCCTGCTTCCAAAGGCCTCCAATGAACTCCCTGAAGAAGCTTTGATGCTTGGTTGGAGTGTTTTGAGGCTGATTTGTGAGTTTGATGCAGTTCAGTTCAATGAGAGAGGGGAATCGTGTTTTTGATATGAAGGGTTTCAGGGCCAGATGATGGTTGGGAAATGATCAGTGGATCATGGTGAGTGGTTCTGTGAAGTTTGTTTTGAGGTTTGAGGCTTGTGTGATGATATTCGAATGAAAATGCAAAGAGGGAGGTTTTTGTGAACTATGGTAATGCTCTGGTTCCAGGCTCCAAGATTGTGTGAAATGTGATCCTTGAGGCATGTATGTGAAGCTGTGATTGGTCAGAGTAGTTGGTGTGGCTCAGTTTGATTGGTATGGCTCAAGTTGCATAAAGTCAACATTTGTGTAAGTGAAGGTATGGGATGGTTCAGTCATGGTACAAGGGCATGGTTCGAATCAGCTTGCTTCAAGGAGGTCTATGGAAGTCATGTTTGGCAGCTGGCACAAGTGGATGAGGAGCTTTAGGTCATTTTGCAAATTCATGGAGTTTTGGCCCCTTTTTGATTTCTTAATGATCAAGGCATGAAAATGAGTGATTCTTTGGGCCAATCTGAATTTTAGGTCATGTGTTGTGTTTATGTAATGCTTAGAAGTCATTTTGAAGTCATAGAAATGCTTGGCATGTGAATTTGCAAGTTTCCCTCTTTGGTGTAAAAGTGAAAATTTTGTGATTTTGTCCAACTTTGCAAGGCCATAACTTTTGATCTAAAATGAATTAGATCAAGTTCTTGTAATTTTTGAAAATGGGAGGATCCAATCTACAACTTTCATGACCAAATATTTTTCATTTGAAGCATTTTTGAATCAAAAAGAGGAGGTTGAAAAACTTTCCCAAAATGGCAATTTTGCATTACAAGTCACTTTCCCAAAAAGGCAACTTTGCAAATGGCTTGAGATTCTTCAATTTTGTGAACTTCTAACATCTTCTATGATCAAATAAAGATCATACACATTCAAAATGATGGAGAAACCCCTTTGGTTGGGTGATTGGGGGCCTCAGATGCCGTGATTTTGCACTGACTTGCTCAAGAAGTCATCCCTTGATCAGATGCCTTCCCCATTGAATTTCTTCATGAAACTTGGTATGGATGATCCTCATAACATATAGAGACCAATAGAATCAAGAATGACCAAAAATTTTGGAGTTATGGCCCCTGAAACCAAAACCCTAATTCTAGGTCATCTGTGCAATTAAACCTAGCTCTGCTCCCATGCCTTTCTCAGTTCTTGTGATTCTTTGACTTCCTTGACCTTGTAAGGATATAATATGATGCTTGAACATACATGGACCATCTTGAGATGATTGAAGGCCTTTGGAGTGGCTCAGATGGCTCAGGGATTGCTTAGATCACAAACCCTAGATGCAGATGACTTATAATCAATGCAGTGAAGCAAAAATGCAATATGAGATGATATGATTGAACTTATGCAAATGAAAAGATCATAAGCCATGGTGTGAACTTAGTGAGGGCAAATTTGGGATGTTTACAGCTGCCCCTATTCAAACATGAGTTAGCTGTGCAGGATGTAAGCGACAGCTTAACAGGCAAACGAGATAACTTGTGGTTGAATATCAAAGACAGTCCAAAATTTGCACTCACTGAATGAAGAAGAAAAGGGATATAGATTGTAAAAGGAAGTAAAGTATGATTATAAAGTGCGGGCGACGGAGGACAACCGTCGAGCAAAGAACGACTGCCGGGGAATAAAGTAATGACGGGGATGGCCGACATGCTGGGGAAACAGAGAGATCATGATAGGGACGACCATTAAGTAAAGAAATAAGACTTTCTGGGGATTAAAGGTAAATGATGGGGACAACCATCGGGCCGAAGAAATAAATGATGAGGAACGGTCATCAAAGGTGAAGGACGATCACCTAGCAGGGGACGGCTGCTCTGTTGGGGAAAAGATGAGGGACAGTCATCTAAGGTGAAGGACGATCACCTGGCAAGCTACGGTTGCCGAAAGTATCACGACATAGGACGAATGCCGGATAGAAAGAGGTCGACGATGGGGACGGCCATCGGATAATCATGATGAAGGACGATCATCAAGAGGTGAAGGACGATCACCTAGCAGGGTACGGCTGCTCCTGGGGTTTATCATGACATAGGACGAACGTCAGATAACAAGATCAACGATGGGGACGACCATTAGATAATGATGAAGGACGATCATCAAGAGGTGAAGGACGATCACCTAGCAGGGGACGGCTGCTAAAAAAATATCACGGCATAGGACGAATGTCGGATAGGAAGGGGTTCTAATGAATAGAGACTCCGTTAGGGATGACGAAGGACGATCATCAAAAAGAAGGTGAAGGAAGATCACCTGGCAGGGTACGGCTGCCGGAAATATCATGACATAGGACGAATGTCGGATAAAAAGGAGATAATTTATCTAGATTTGCTGGGAATTCTTCTGGGGAATGGTAGACACAGACGAGTGTCTAATTTCAAGAAAGCAAAGACATAAGTGTCTGGCACGGTGTATAGATTAAAGATGCGGACGAGCATCCTTAAGACTATGATACAGACGAGTATCAGTAGAAACAAATACTTGACGCATGTTCAGAGATGATGATACGGACGAGTACCAACTAGTTAACAAAGAACACGGACGAGTGTCGACTCTGAGGGGATTTAAATGGCGTACATAAGATACGGACGGGTATCTGTATGAGAAAAAGGTGATTAGTGAGACATAGATGAGTGTCCAACTTGCTGTGGAGAGTACGACACGGACGGGTGTCGGGAGAAATGTATTATAAACAAGTATTTGGTTTACAAAGTGTTTAGGCAACTATGTTGGGGAAGGTGACACTAACGGGTGTTAGGGAATTGTATATGTATGTATTTGTCTGTAGAGAACGTTCGGGCGATTCTACTGGGGAATGGTGACACGGACGAGTGCCAAAAGGAGCATGTGTTTGTATTTGTGAGTGCAAAGAGGATGTTTTGGCTTTCTGCTGGGGAGCTTGGGAAGTATTTGGTATATTGCTGATGGTATGTCAGTATTTGCAAGTGCTTGATTCAGAACATGGCTTATGATTTATGCAATATGTTTGATTTTTGCCGTAATGCTCCGTATTAGACGGAATGCTACGCTCTGAGGGGAAAATATGATGTGAATGCTATGATTATGCAAAGATACCGATCCGGGATTCGGATCCCCTTGCTTGTGAAGATCCTCGACTGATTTGCTTGAAGTGGATATCCCAGCTAGGGATGAGATCATTGGTAGATCTGATGAAATGATTCTGCTTGGGGAAACAGGTCACTGATTGACCTTTCTTCGGTGATGATAAGCCCAGCTGGGGCTGTGGAAGCTTCCGTCGCTTTATTGTGCGGTCTTCAGACATTGCTCTTCTGGATAGAGGCTGGGGCTCTGCGGGGAGATGGTTCCCTGCCTAACACTTGGCCGGGGAGGAATGATCACTGAACGATCTTCCTGGTGATTTCTGTAGAGGATCCTACTGAGGATGATTGAAGCCTGGCAACTCAGTTGGGGAAAAGGCATCCCTGGTGCTATCTGGGAGATGTGTTGAGCAAATAGTGATTTGGCAGCTTACTGGGGAGAAGCTTTCATGCCCCCTGTTGTGCTTTGACTGCCTGAAATCCTGTATGACAAAGAAACGTACAAGTTCCCCGAGGTATCCCCTATTGGATTCCATCATAGGAATTTAGACACTCTCGGGAGTAATATATTTCCTGTAAGCATGTGATTTGGAAAAGGCGCATCTGTATTTATGCAATCAATGTTATGAGAACATCGGACATTTTTGCAAACGAAAATAAAATGTACAAGATGGAATACGACTGAAAGTCTGATTTTATTAATTTGTGTGCCCTGAATTGGCAAGATACAGTCAAAGAAACAGATCCCCTGAAATGAGGAGATTGCTACAAATTGGGAAAAATAAAGGTGCTGGCAATGTTGACGATGCTTCAGTGAGCTTTCCTTTGCTATGACCCGTATGACCTTGACGTTCTTCTCATCTTGCTTTCTGAAGAAGGTTGATTCTAACTGATGTTTTAACCTTTCGAAGCTTGCCGTGTTGTAAGTGATACAGACGAATTCAGAATGCAATTGTTTGCTTATTCCCCTATTTTGCGTGGATTGCCCTTTCGGGTTTTCGATCCACCGGGATACCCATTTTTTGCCTGAGCTGTCCAATGTGGCTTTTCAAATCAGCAGGCGTACATTTTTTATTAATTTTCCCTTATTTTTGCCCGAGTCTTTTATTCTGTTTTTGACTCGCCGGGATGCCCTATTTTTTCCTGGACTTACATTCTGTTTTTATGTCCAGCGGGTCATTTTATGCGAAGTATCTTTTAACTGCATCTGAATTCACAGGGGACAGGAAGTCTTCACCATCCATAGTACTGAGCATCAATGCTCCACCGGAGAAAACTTTCTTTACTATGAATGGTCCATCATAATTCGGAGTCCACTTGCCCCTGTGGTCTGTATGAGGAGGGAGGAGTCTTTTCAGCACAAGATCTCCTACTTGGTATTCTCGAAGCCTGACTTTCTGATCGAAGGCTTTCTTCATTCTTTTCTGATACAGCTGCCCGTGACAGACTGCAGCTAATCTCTTTTCTTCAATCAGATTTAGTTGTTCGTATTGGGATCAGACCCATTCTGCTTCATTCAACTTAACATCCATCAATACCCGCAAGGAGGGTAATTCAACTTCAACAGGTAGGACTGCCTCCATACCATACACAAGCTGATATGGCGTTGCCCCAGTAGACGTCCTAATTGACGTTCGGTACCCATGCAAGGCGAATGGTAGCATTTCATGCCAGTCTTTGTAGGTGACTACCATCTTTTGTACAATCTTCTTGATATTCTTGTTAGCCGCCTCTACAAAAACATTCATCTTTGG
Source organism: Lathyrus aphaca (assembly GCA_963966055.1). Lineage (NCBI taxonomy): Eukaryota > Viridiplantae > Streptophyta > Magnoliopsida > Fabales > Fabaceae > Lathyrus > Lathyrus aphaca. Next base: position 383,467,653 of record OZ014521.1, read on the forward strand.
CCTGTAAGGAGAAGAATTGTGGTGTTGGATCTTGAAGTCCCGGCATAGTTCTGCCATCATTTTGTTGTTCAAGTTGGAACCATTATCAGTAATGATTCGCTCGGGTACTCCATACTGACAGATGATGTCTTTCTTTAGGAAACGGGCTACCACTTGCCTGGTGACATTTGCATACGAAGCTGCTTCAACCCACTTGGTAAAATAGTCAATGGCTACCAGGATGAATCTGTGACCATTTGAAGCAGTCGGTTCAATCTTGCCAATCATATCAATGCCCCACATGGCAAAGGGCCAAGGTGAAGACATCACATTCAGAGGATTCGGAGGCACATGCACTTTATCCGCATAAATCTGGCATTTGTGGCATTTTCTGGCATAGGCACAACAGTCTGCATCCATTGTGATCCAGTAATAGCCTGATCTCAGCAACTTTTTAGCCATTGCATGCCCTCTTGCATGGGTACCAAAAGATCCTTCGTGCACCTCGTGCATCAACAAGTCTGCCTCTGTCTTATCAACACATCTGAGAAGTACCATATTAAAGTTTCTTTTGTACAAGGAACCATCAGTTTTCAGGAAGAAACTACCAGCTAGCCTTCTCAAAGTCTTCTTATCATTGGAAGATGCCCCAGGTGGGTATGTTTGATCCTCCAAGAAGCATTTGATGTCATGGAACCAAGGCTTATCGTCTTTAGCAAGGTCTGTTGAGAATACATATGCTGGTCTATCAAGCCTGGATACTGAAATCCGAGGCACAAAGTTGGCAGCTTGAACTTTGATCATGGATGAAATGGTAGCCAGAGCATCTGCAAACCGATTTTCATCTCGAGGGATATACTCAAGCTTGACCGTTGTGAAGAAAGTCAATAACCTCCTTGTATAATCCCGATAAGGTATCAGATGATCTTGGTGGGTGTACCATTTGCCGTTGGTTTGGTTAATTACTAGAGCTGAATCTCCGAACACAGTCATAGTCTTGATCCTGAGGTCAATGGCTTCCTCAAGACCCATAATACAAGCTTCGTATTCAGCTTCGTTGTTAGTGCAGTTAAAGGTGAGTTTTGTCGAGAAAGGCATGTGAAATCCTTTAGGTGTAATGAGTATTGCACCAACACCACGGCCATTCATATTAACAGTCCCATCAAACATCATGGTCCATTCTTCCTCCGGGTCAGGCCCTTCAGTGTGAATAGGCTCTTCATGATCTTTTGCTTTTATGAACATAATGTCTTCATCAGGGAAGTCAAATTTCATAGGTTGGTAATCATCAATGGGTTGCTCAGCAAGATAATCAGACAATACACTACCTTTGATGGCCTTTTGAGATGTGTACTGAATGTCATATTCTGTGAGAATCATTTGCCATCTTGCAACCCGTCCGATAAGTGTTGGCTTCTCAAATATGTACTTGACTGGGTCCATCTTGGAGATCAATAAAGTGGTATGGGTCAACATATACTGTCTTAGTCGGCGAGAAGCCCACGCTAAAGCACAGCAAGTTTTCTCGAGCAGTGAATAACGTTGTTCACAGTCGGTAAACTTTTTGCTTAGGTAGTATATTGCATACTCTTTTCGACCTGACTCGTCATGTTGGCCCAGCACACACCCCATTGACTCTTCTTATACTGTCAGGTACATGATTAGAGGTCTTCCTTCAACTGGAGGCATAAGGATCGAAGGCTCTTGTAAGTATTCCTTGATTTTGTCAAAAGCCCTCTGGCAGTCTTCATTCCATCTGACCGTTTGTTCTTTTCTTAACAACTTGAACAAAGGTTCACAGGTTGCTGTAAGATGAGATATGAACCTTGAAATGTAGTTCAATCTACCTAAGAACCCTCAAACTTCTTTTTCAGTCTTCAGTACAGGCATTTCTTGGATGGCTTTGACTTTGTCAGGGTCAACTTCAATCCCTTTCTCACTTACAATAAATCCCAGCAGCTTACCAGATCGCACCCCGAATGTGCATTTGTTGGGGTTTAACTTCAATTGGTACTTCCTTAGACGTTTGAATAACTTCAACAGATTCACCAGGTGGTCTTCTTCTGTGAGGGACTTGGCAATCATGTCATCCACATAACATTCAATTTCTTTGTGGATCATGTCATGGAATAATGTTACCATAGCCCGTTGATAAGTGGCACCAGCATTCTTCAGTTCGAATGGCATTACCTTATAACAGAACGTGCCCCAGGGTGTAATGAAAGTTGTCTTCTCCATGTCTTCAGGTGACATTTTGATCTGATTGTATCCTGAAAATCCATCCATGAAGGAGAATACCAAGAACTGAGCCGTATTGTCGACCAATACATCAATGTGAGGTAAAGGGAAGTCATCTTTCGGGCTGGCTCTGTTCAGGTCTCGGTAATCCACACACATTCTCACCTTGCCGTCTTTCTTAGGCACAGGTACAATATTAGAAACCCATGGCGGATAACTAGTCACAGCAAGGAAACCGGCGTCCCACTGTTTTTGTACCTCTTCTTTTATCTTCATTGCCATATCTGAGCGAGTACGGCGCAACTTCTGTTTTACTGGCGGACAATCTTCTTTCAGAGGCATCTTGTGCATGACAATGTCGGTGTCCAACCTTGGCATATCCTGATAAGACCAAGCAAAAACATCCACATATTCCCGAAGCATGTCAATCAGTTGCTCTTTCACTGAATCTTGTAAGCAGGCCCCGATCTTAACTTCTTTCACGTCTTCTTCCGTACCAAGATTAACCGTCTCAACCTCCTCCTGATGAGGAGTGATAACCTTCTCCTCTTGTCTCAACAACCTGGCTATCTCTTCAGGTAGCCCATAATCTTCTTCAACCCCTTCATCAGCTTGATTGATCGGATTGTCAAAGTCATATGAAGTCATAGCAGTGTTGTTGTCGGTGCAGTCTGGAGGGCACTTTCTGCAAGGGTTCAGATTTGTTCATTTTAGTGATCAGTTTTATCTTATTTAGAAAAAAGTGAAAATGAAGTTATTTATTTTGAAAAAACATTGCCATTTTATTTTTGTACAAAAAGTGAAAAATGAAAAACAGTGAGTGGAAAAGAAAAGACTCATTTACAAAAGATGTCCTGATATTCATTAATTGATCTTTGCACAAAATACAAGATGGCCTGATTACAAAATGAGTCCTGACATCTTGGGCAAGATGCAGGACTTGATGCATGCTTTAAAATACAGGAAATAATAATTACTCTGCAGGAGTAACTCTTATAATTTCATGGGAAGACCAGTTTGAGACATGGCTCCCCGGGGTCCTTGGACGTATCCAGCTTTCCAAGTTGCGTTCGTCCTCTGACTCATTTTCCAAATTGTTCACAGCATCCGGGGTGAGAATTCCCCTGCTGACAAACTTGGGCTCCTTTGCAGCCTCTGATTGATCTTGTTGAGTTGGTCTGTAACCCAACCCAAATCGGTCTTCTTTCTTTTCCATGGGCAGCAACCTACCCCAGCCTTGGGCGATACCTTCCTCAACAACCTTCCGGGCTTGCTGATATGATGTGATGGAAGTTCCCAGTACAGCAGATGCTTCATTAATATTGAGGGCCTCAAACCCTTGGCTCATGGTTTCATGGATCTCCCCATCCATTTCTATGTACTTATACGTAGCCAGCTGGCTAACAAAGATGTCCTCCTCCCCACAGATGGTGATGATTTGGCCTTCCCACTCGAATTTTAACTTCTGGTGAAGGGTAGACGTAACAGCGCCAGCGGCGTGGATCCAGGGTCTACCCAACAGACAGCTGTAGGCCGGCTGTATGTCCATCACAAAGAAGGTAGTTTTGAAGGTCTGCGGGCCAATCAACACAGGCAGATCAATCTCCCCAAGCACTGATCTTTTAGAGCCATCAAATGCTCTCACCACCAAATTACTCGGACGCAATGCCAAGCCATCATTCTCCAGCTTCACTAAGGCTTTCTTTGGTAGAACATTGAGTGATGACCCAGTGTCCACCAGTACATGAGATAGAATAGCACCCTTGCATTCCAAGGTGATATGCAAAGCCTTGTTATGGTTGCGTCCCTCTGTTGTTAAGTCAGCATTGGTAAAGCCCAGTCCATGACTGGTGTTGACATTTGCAACCACAGTTTCTAGCTGATTAACAGTAATCTCCTCTGGCACGTATGATGCATGCAGGACTTTCAATAATGCGTTCCTGTGAGCTTCAGAACACATCAACAGTGATAATATGGAGATTTTGGAGGGGGTTTGGTGAAGCTGGTCCACCACCTTATAATCACTTCTTTTTATGATTCTCATGAACTCATCCACATCTTGTTCAAAAGATGTCTTCTGAGTTTCTTTGGTAGTCGGCTCTTCAGATATCACACTCTTTCCTTTTGCTTTGGCAGCAGCCTCTGCTTCAACATTAGGTCTTTGTGTTTGTGAGGCAAAAAAGCGTCCGCTTCTGGTGAAGCCTCCGCCTCCCCCAACATTATCAATTTGTGGAGAAGAGGTTGATGAATCCAGAGTGATTTTCTCCCCATTGCAGTAGAGATCAGAGCCATAATGCCAAGGTATGGCATTACTGCTTTCATAAGGGACGGGTCCAGGCACCGTAATGGTGACCGGACTGACTGCTGCTGAGGGAGGTACTGTAATGGTGTGCGGATCATAGTAAATTGTGACTGGTGATCTGGTAGGAGGTGCCATGGCTTGTTGTTGGAAATTGCTTTTGGGAGGAACATTTGATGGGTCATAGTAGATTGTAACTGTCGAGACATCTTCATTAATCTTTGCTGGCGTTGTAGAAGATTCTACTAATAAAATGGATGCTGATGTTGTAGAAGAAATGGTTGTTGAAATTTGACTTGTTGAAGTGATGGACGGAGTAATTGCTGATGGCATCGATGAATCGGTAGGAATGATTGTTGCTGCTGTTGTAGAAGAATCGGGAATTGTTGTTAAAGGAATTGCTGGATTTGTAGGCGTCGTTGTTGAAATATGAAGGATACCATCCTTAATAAGACTATCTATGCCTCTTCTCAGCCTTTCACACCCATTGACTGCAATGTTGCAATACCCACAGCCGAGCTCACACCCGGGGAACACTTGGCATTCTAAAAGCTAAGCTTTAATTTCGACCAAAGGTGTTCGAATTTGTGCAACACTGGTGATCAAGGTAGATGGTTTGTCTTCCTCAATGGCATTAATCATCGGCCCGCCATGATTAGGAATAGGATTTCTGTTGACATTTGGAGGAGGTGCAAAGTTGAGGGCTTTAGAATCCACCAGATCTTGGACTTTCATTTGTAAGGCCCTGCATTTTTCAGTATTGTGACCAGGTGCATTGGAGTGGAAAGCACACCTGGCGTTGACATCATAATTCTTTGGGAGATTGAGGGGATCTGGTGGTGCCAACGTCCTTAACTCAACCAAGTTGAGCTTCAGGAGTTGTGGCAAAAGTGCAGCATACGGCATTGGGATTGGGTCAATTACCCTGTTTGCCTGTGATGGTCTCTGTTGGAAGGGTCGCTGTTGTTGGTTGCTATTGTTGTTGTTGTAGGTTCTCTATTGTGGATACTGAACTTGTTGTTGATATTGTGGTTGTTGATGAGGATATGCTGATTGTTGAGGAATCAGAGCTGGAATGGTAACTGCTGCTTCTGACCGGTGTACGTACTGAGGTATGCCCCTGCTTGTATGGATGGAATTAGTCTCACCGGTTCTTCGGGGTCCCACAAAAGGCTTCCTGGGATTACTGGATGAACTTGCACCACTGTCAAAAATTTTGCCCATTTTTAAAAGGCTTTCAATCCTTTCCCCAGTTATAACTACGTCAGCAAAACTGGTAGAAGAAAAGGCAGCCAGTCTATCAATATATGTTCCTTGCAATGTATTCATGAACATGTCAGCCATTTCTCTTTCCGACATGGGTGGTTGGACAGCAGCAGCAAGCTGTCTCCACCTTTGGGCATATTCCCTGAAGCTTTCTCTGGAAGACTGGGACATTCCCATCAGGAGGGTCCTGTTAGGAGCCATGTACAGATTGTATTGATATTGCCTGATGAAGGCTTCAGCTAAGTCCTTCCAGCATCTAATTGTAGCTCTGGTCAAGTGTGAATACCACTCTCTTGAAGCCCCAGTTAGACTGTCTTCAAAGTAGAACATCCACAGCTTTTCATCCATAGTATAAGCTTTAAGTCTTCCCAGGAAAGACTGCAGGTGAGTTCGTGGACAAGAGGTTCCATTGTATTTCTCAAAGCACGGGGGTTTGAATTTGTGGGGAATTCTCACCCCATCCACTAGCCCCATGTTCATTACATCGAAGCCCAAGGAATTCTGAGACTCCAAAGATCTCAACTTCTCAGCAATTTCATCCAACCTCCTATCATAGACTTCATCTCGTGCTCCCATAACAGTAAACTGCTCTTCTTGGGGATCCTCCTGCAAGATTCTCCCCCCAGCAGTATTACCCTGCACATTCCTTGGGATGTTAGCTTCTGGATCCAGATGAGGTCCAAATACTGGTGGATCAATAGGAGGCTGATCCCTTTCATTGTTGCTAGTTCCTCCTGTCCCAAGATGAGGCTCTTCAGGAGTTTGCCTTTCCACCAGTTCTCTAAATCTTTCTTGACTCTGGGCCAAGCCAGTCATCACAGCCATGAATTGAGACATCTGATTTCTCATTTCTACTCTCTCATTCGCCATCTGATTTCTGACCTCAGTCAGATCTTGATGTACTTGTTCCATTTGAATACCAGGAAGGTTGTTGCGAGTAGGGTACCGGTGCGTGCGGTTGACAGGGAACACTCGGCGACGAGCAATGTTTCCTGAGACCACAACAAATTTAGAGACAATAATAATAAAAACCTACAAAACAAAACAAGGTTAGTATGCAATGTAGTATGCTTATTTGTTTTCCAAGGTATCCGGTTTGGTTTTTTTGGTTTTGACCCTTCCAGGCCTCGAGGAAGATGTCTGAGAAAAGAAGCTCAATGAAAACAAACTAATATATTACAAATGATGAACAATACATAGCCTTTGTTTTTACAACACATGCCCCCTGGGGGGTCAAAATACAACAAAAGAGAAAAGTACATCAAATGGAAATGAACAACAAGCAAAGAATCAGACATCCAGTCCAAACTCATCCTCTCTGACTTCCTTCAGGAGTGCCTCAGTCACTGGACCAGCTGGGTGCTCTGTAATGGTCCTAATGAGGAGGTTCCTGGTAGCAATGGCAGTGGTCAGCCTCTTATGCCTGTCTTGGTCCTTTGATCTTTTCAATCCCGCCCTGAGCTTCAACTCTGAAATCTCCTTCTGGGCTGCCAACAAAGCTTCCTGCTGCTTCTTCTCATTGGCCTCTAACTGTTCAATCTTGGCTTGAGTCTTCTGGTCTTCTTGTGTACAGGCTTCAGTGATCCTGACCCACCTAGCTTGACTCTCTTGCAGATAGAGCTCAGTCCTGGCCTTCTGAATCTTGGCTTCTTTACAGGCATTCTTCAATATTTTTTCTCCAGCTCTTGCCTTCCTGATATAGTCCTATGTCTTCTCAATTTTGGCAAGATGCTCCACCCTAAGCTTCTCCAACCTCTCAATGTCCAAACGACTATCACTTCTTTCCCAAAGAGTCTTCTTTAAAGCTTGAGATAGGTTCTCATTCCTTTCCTTCAACTTCTCAAATTCTTCTAGGCTGACAGTTGCTGCTGGCTGTGCTGTGGATGGTCCAGGTATGTCTTCCAAGGTGAAAGGCATTCCAGTAATCTGAGCTCTAGTACGGGACCAGTCATAGTATTGAGCTGAAGCAACATTATTGCACTTTCCAAGAATAGCCATCCCTTTTGTCTGGATGTTGTCCCAAGCCCAGGATGCTTGTCTGACAGCAGCTGAATTAGGCTTCACTTCACAATACAGGGTCTCAGCTAAATCTTGCACTCTGGGAGGGTGAACCAAAGCATAGCCCAGTTGTCTCTTAAATAGCAAAGGATTGTAGTTGATGCAACCCTTTACTCCTATCAGAGGCACATTTGGGTACTGCCCACAGCTGGTGATAATATCTTTGCCCTTGGTGCTCTGGGTGCACCATCTAATATCATCTAAAGTCAAAGCAATGAGCCTCTTGGCCCAATTCTTCTGTTGGTGAGGGTTCAAGAAGGCATCTGATTTAGGTAGGTGTCTGAGCAGCCAGGTGTGAAACAAAGGAGCACAACATCTCACCAACTTCCCCCTTTGTTTCTCATTCCTCTGATGGATGGAGTAATAGAAATCTCCCAGCAATGTGGGTACTGGGTTCCTCAGAAGAAACAGATGAATGGCATTCTTGCTGACAAATTTGGGCTCATCTGCAAACAATATAACCCCATATATGCTGAGGGCTAACAATGCACAGACTGCCCTCCACTCTCCCAAGGAGGCCTTCAGGATGGCCTGAGAAATCAAGAAGTCCAAGTGCAAACCAGGGATCCCAGCTTTTGTTGTCATGCTTTGCTCAATCAAGGCAGGCTCCAGGTACAGTGCTTTTTCTACTTCTCCATTGCTGGGAAAAGTCATTTCTAGGTTGAAAGGGAGTCCACCCCTGATAGGTACTCCAATCAATGAGGAAAACTCTTCCAGTAGAGGCCCTAACTGAAAGTCTGGGAAGGTGAAGCATCTCAAAGGAGGGTCATAAAACTGCAAGCAGGTGTGGATCATGCTCCTCTGAGAAGGGTCAAGGTCCATAACCATATCCAGGATACCTCCATAATGCTCTCTAAACAATGGGATGTGGTCAGGGGTGATAAGTGACTGGACTTGCCTGATGCCAGTCAACACAGGCTCAAAGAAATGGTAGGATATATTGCTCTTCCTGGGAGTAGTCATAAATGCTGAAGAGGAGGAAGATAGGTGTTGATGAAGATCAAGGCTGATAATGGAGATGAGCCACTGACAGGATGATGCTGGTGATGATGAGAATAGCTGAAGCAGATAACTGATGGAGCAAAGGTCTATGCAGAAGAAGGGGTCAAAACCAAACCAGATATAAATGTGGATACCCTGAAAAACAAACAAACAAATGTTAAATGATGCAATGATGATGTATGCAAATGATATGCAAGGGTTTGTGATCAAGCTGGATCTGATTATCTGTCTCGATATAAGTCCATGTATGTTTAAAGAAGGTCCAGATGAAGGTTCAGAAATCCAGTAACCAGGGTGGGGGCTCAAATAAAGAGTCACATGTCCAGGGTTAAATCACAAGAACTGTCCAAAGTGGAGTACTCTTAAACAAAACAAAAACAGGGTATGATGTGGCCAAGGGTACCTGCAAACCTCTAAACAACCCAACCCCCTCACAGGTAGTGTTCTAGAACAAGGATCCTGAGACTTGGATCAGTTATGAGAAGTGTAAACACTTCTAACTCGGAGGTACAGTGTTTACAATAACCATAAAAGATCCTCCTCTAATTCACCTCAGCTTCTGAAGGTCAAAATAAAGGTCATCCAGACTTAGCAGGCTTCCCAGATAGCCCTAGCACTACAGGAAATCTGTAGCACAGAGTTCTCAAGAAGAAACCCATATCTGAACCGTGTTTCATATTCCTGCACCAGACCGAAATGGAATGGGAAAGAACATGAACCACTCTAGCCTAGGTGTCACTCAGGTCCCAGGTATAGGACCTCAAACTCTCAATGGAACCCCACCCATCAAAACAGAAGCCAGATCCAGCAATGATAATGACAGTATGAAATATGAAAAACTGTAAAAGAAAGCAATAAATAAAGCTGTACATAAAGCAGGAAATAAAGCAAATAAATAAACACAATTAGCACATAACACCCCGGTAAACACAAATCAAACAAGCACTAGGAGGAACCCAAAAAAAGAACCAGAAGCCCTGGTTGCAATATAAGGGTCCCCAGCAGAGTCGCCAAGCTGTCGCTCCCACCAAAATGACACCTAAGTCAGATAGGGTACATACGCGAACGGTCGGCGAAAGAGAGAACACACAAGGGTGAACTCAGAAAGAAAAGAGTCGCCAGCTAGGCATTTTTATCCCGGAGGAAAGGTAATGCTGCATAAACCTGAGAAAAGATGGATAAGACGGTCGCGAACCAGAGAAACTGAGAAAGGGGGTTGGTTACAACCTGGGAAGGTATTAGCACCCAGATTGTCCGTCATACTCGACGGGATCCACGCTTGAAAGATTTGTGCTTAAAGGGGTAGTGTCAGTGCTATCTGTGTATCAAAACTGGAAAGAATGCAAGTGTCAGTGTAAGATAAATGTGAAGTGAAGTATGAGAGTGTCAGTGTAAGAACAAGAGTGAAATGCTCAAGACTATGAGGCTTAAAGAACAGTGCTGGAAGAGGGGGGGATGTACAGAGACTTTTTATTCGATAACTGTTAAGTTATGCCTACGTATCCTCTCGTGCAATGAGGAAGTCAGAACACCGTAGTTCGACCCAAAGAGACTGAAAGATAAATTGACTTGTGAACTGCTTACTTGTCTATGCTCAAGTGTATGACCTGTCTGGCTCAGGTGCAGACTGTCTTGCATTAGACGGAAGAAACAAGTTCTCGTTTATGAGTGAAGATGATGAGAAAAGAATCCCGGAGGAGACGATTATTGTTTGTTTTTGGTATTTTTAATCTTTTATTTCTTTTTGGTGTTTGTCATAAGAAAATGAGCTTAAGCCTAAACCAAGGGTTAGTAAACTCATTACATCCTCCCTCTGATTAGAGGTAATGAGAATACCTTAAGTATGAAGTAAGCACCTCACACTTAATCACCATGATGTAGGATTAAGATCATTAACCTACTTGCATTTATTTAGATGTTTTTGGATTTTGTGTTTAGTGTTAAGTAATGAGTTTAAGCCATAATCAAGGATTTAATGGACTCATTACACCATCCTAATAGAAGGACAATAGATGAGAACCTTTAAGCTGAGGAAGGCTCCTCAACTTAATCCATGATTAGGGATTAACCTCATGACAAAACAAAACCTTTATTACAAGTGGATTTTAGTTAATGATAAGATTAAGAAGTTACTTTTATGGTTTGTAAGACAACTTGAGGGGGACTTGTCCATTAACACTAGGGTTAGTCCTTCTTAACCAATTAAGGAAGAATTAGAACCCTAATGCAAGGCCCAAGTTACAAGCTTGATGTCTTGATGATTATTAAGTGGATTGATTAAAGGATTTAAACACATTAAGGGCTTAACACTTAGGGTTAAAGTTATACACTCCATCCTAATAGAAGGATGCAGGCATAAGCTTAATCACAAAGCCTTAAAACCTTTAAGGTTTAGTCCTTGATTAAGGGATGAGAAGAGAAGACACAAAGATGACACAAAGGTAAAACTAAATGGGGGACTAATAAAACCCTAATTGTGATCATGCTTGGGTATTCCTAGGGTTTATGAGGCTTGCAAAAGATCTTCAGGAGAAAAGCCACCATGGAAGAAACAGGATGAAAGGAGGAGAAGCAAAAAGAAGCAAAACAACTTACTTCTCTTAAGAAGATAAGTTGCTTGAAGAAAGAAGGAGAGGAGGAGCATGAATGAGCAAGCTCACTCTAATACAAAAGTAAAAATGCAGAAATGAATGCATAAGAGAGATGAGAAAAGATTATGAGAAGTGAAGGCAAATTCACTTCTCAAGTACTTACCACCTGAAAAGTTAATGACAAGAAATGAAATGGAATGAAAAAATGAGAAAGATGCAATGATGCAAACCAAAACCAGAAGCATAAACATGATGTTAATGATGCTAGGAGATGATGCAAACACATATCAAGAATTGTGGATGATCATACAAGGATGAGGATGCAAATGAAGCATGCTTTGAACCATGAAAGTTCATGAAAGTTTATGAAATGTAATGGAAATATAACATAGCAAATGAATGAACAAATGATCAAGCATGATTCTAATATGTCCTAAGATGTCTTAGAAGTTATGTGAATGCACAAAATGCCATGGCAAGTTCATGTATGCAAGCAAATGAGAGATGAATGCAAATGAGGGCAAAAATTAGGGTTTATGCACAAGATTCAAAGCAAAATTCAAAATCAGAAGCAAATGACAAGATAAAAAATTGAAAATGGGATCAAAGGAACCCTAACACTACATAAGTTCACTTCCCAAAGGAGGAGACCTAAATCTTAACCTAATGGAAGTTATGATTTTCTCAAGTTAGCTAGGGTTTCAAGGCACTTCAAATGGAAAAATGCATATCAAATTGAAAATGAGAGATAAATTCAAATCAATTTTACCCTAGAAACTACATGATATGGAGAATGCAATGCAAGAAGAACCATCATCAAACTCATCATGGTTAGGCATAATGAATTTTTCTAAGTTAGGACCAAAATATTGCCTTTTAATAACTTTTATTCCAATGAAAAATGTCAAAATACATCAAGAACCAAAATGAAACTTGTTTGGAGAGTTTGATAATGTTTCTAAATGTGTCAAAATGCAATGTGAATTTTTTGGTGATTTTTAAATACCTAAATGCATTTTTAATTAATTAATTTCCATTAACTGATTAAAAATAAACATTTAAATAATTTAAAAATAATTTTTGATGCAAAAAATAAAAATAAAAATATTTTTGGGTTCTGAAAATTAATAAAAGATTTGATAAAAAATTTCAGAATTTTTTAATGTATTTTACTATTTTTTAAAATTCGTGGAAATTAAATACAAATAAAATGAAATAAAATTAATTAAATGGAAAAGTAAGCCAAAGGGAGGGTTCAGATTGATTCTAGGCTTAAGACGTTTGACTGGGCGCGCATCTGGACGGCCCAGGTTCAAACCTGACTAATTTTCATTAATTCATTAATTAAATTTAATTAAATCAGGATTAGGGCTAATGACTAGATCCCAACAATTGAAACGCGCGCGGGAAACAAAATCTAATGGCTCACATTCAAATAAAGCCCTAAACCTGATTAAAGCCCTAATGACTTTCAAGTCACCGGAGAAGAGCTCCGGTCGTCTTCTCCGGTGACATCCCTCCCTGAAAAATCTCAACTTCTTCCCTGGGTCATTTCTGGAGCTCTAAAGCTCCAGATTTGTTCCTCTCACTCCCCTAAACCTAAATCCAACCTCAAATGGAATTTATTTCCAGCCACAAACATGATTCGAAGCCAAGAACAAAAATATGCAAAACTTTCAGACAAGCAATACACCCTCATCTCTCCATCATTTTCAATAATTTCAAGTTCATTACACTCAGGGGATCAAACACAACCAATTAAGAACTTAAAATAAAGTTTTTGGAAAAAAGTTTCACATGGCTACCTGAGATGAAGCTTTCAACCCCAGAGCTTTCAGGCTGCTTTCCTGCTTCCAAAGGCCTCCAATGAACTCCCTGAAGAAGCTTTGATGCTTGGTTGGAGTGTTTTGAGGCTGATTTGTGAGTTTGATGCAGTTCAGTTCAATGAGAGAGGGGAATCGTGTTTTTGATATGAAGAGTTTCAGGGCCAGATGATGGTTGGGAAATGATCAGTGGATCATGGTGAGTGGTTCTGTGAAGTTTGTTTTGAGGTTTGAGGCTTGTGTGATGATATTCGAATGAAAATGCAAAGAGGGAGGTTTTTGTGAACTATGGTGATGCTCTGGTTCCAGGCTCCAAGATTGTGTGAAATGTGATCCTTGAGGCATGTATGTGAAGCTGTGATTGGTCAGAGTAGTTGGTGTGGCTCAGTTTGATTGGTATGGCTCAAGTTGCATAAAGTCAACATTTGTGTAAGTGAAGGTATGGGCTGGTTCAGTCATGGTACAAGGGCATGGTTCGAATCAACTTGCTTCAAGGAGGTCCATGGAAGTCATGTTTGGCAGCTGGCACAAGTGGATGAGGAGCTTTAGGTCATTTTGCAAATTCATGGAGTTTTGGCCCCTTTTTGATTTCTTAATGATCAAGGCATGAAAATGAGTGATTCTTTGGGCCAATCTGAATTTTAGGTCATGTGTTGTGTTTATGTAATGCTTAGAAGTCATTTTGAAGTCATAGAAATGCTTGGCATGTGAATTTGCAAGTTTCCCTCTTTGGTGTAAAAGTGAAAATTTTGTGATTTTGTCCAACTTTGCAAGGCCATAACTTTTGATCTAAAATGAATTAGATCAAGTTCTTGTACTTTTTGAAAATGGGAGGATCCAATCTACAACTTTCATGACCAAAGATTTTTCATTTGAAGCATTTTTGAATCAAAAAGAGGAGGTTGAAAAACTTTCCCAAAATGGCAATTTTGCATTACAAGTCACTTTCCCAAAAAGGCAACTTTGCAAATGGCTTGAGATTCTTCAATTTTGTGAACTTCTAACATCTTCTATGATCAAATAAAGATCATACACATTCAAAATGATGGAGAAACCCCTTTGGTTGGGTGATTGGGGGCCTTAGATGCCCTGATTTTGCACTGACTTGCTCAAGAAGTCATCCCTTGATCAGATGCCTTCCCCATTGAATTTCTTCATGAAACTTGGTATGGATGATCCTCATAACATATAGAGACCAATAGAATCAAGAATGACCAAAAATTTTGGAGTTATGGCCCCTGAAACCAAAACCCTAATTCTAGGTCATCTGTGCAATTAAACCTAGCTCTGCTCCCATGCCTTTCTCAGTTCTTGTGATTCTTTGACTTCCTTGACCTTGTAAGGATATAATATGATACTTGAACATACATGGACCCTCTTGAGATGATTTAAGGCCTTTGGAGTGGCTCAGATGGCTCAGGGATTGCTTAGATCACAAACCCTAGATGCAGATGACTTAGAATCAATGCAGTGAAGCAAAAATGCAATATGAGATGATATGATTGAACTTATGCAAATGAAAAGATAATAAGCCATAGTGTGAACTTAGTGAGGGAAAATTTGGGGTGTTTACACAAGGAAACCTGCGTCCCACTGTTTTTGTACTTCTTCCTTTATCTTCATGGCCATATCTGGACGAGTATGACGTAGCTTTTGCTTCACTGGAGGGAAATTTGCCTTCAAAGGTAGCTTGTGCATAACAATATCAGTATCAATACCTGGAATGTCTTGATAGGACCAAGCAAAGACGTCGACGTATTCTCGAAGCATGTTAATGAGTTGTTCTTTTACTGAAGCCTGCAGACTGGCCCCAATCTTCACTTCTTTCAAATCCTCTTCGGTACCAAGATTAACTGTTTAAACCTCCTCCTGATGAGGAGTGATCACTTTCTCTTCTTGCCTCAACAACCTGGCTAACTCTTCAGGTAACTCATAATCTTCTTCAACCCCTTCATCGGCTTGATTAATTGGATTGTCGAAGTCATACAAGGTCACAGCAGTTCTGTTGTCGGTGCAATCTGGAGGATAATCTCTGCAAGGGTTGAGATTTGTTCGTTTTAGTGATCAATTTTAATCTTGTTTAGAAAAAGTGAAAATGATGTTTTTATTTTGAAAACATTGCCATTTTATTGTTTTGTACAAAAGTGAAAAATGAAAAGACAGTGAGCGAAAAAAAAGTCTTGTTTGCAAAAGATGTCTGATATTCATTGATAATTCATTTGCACAAAATTACAATATGGCCCTATTACAAAATGAGTCCTGACACCTTGGGCAAGATGCAGGACTTGATGCATGCAAAAAAAGACAGGAAATAATAATGACTCTCCAGGAGTAACCCTTATAATTTCCAGGGAAGACCAGTTAAGGACTTGGTGACCCAGGATCCTTGGACGTATCCAGCTCTCCAGGTTGCGGTCGCTTTCTGCCTCGTCTTCCAGGTTGTTAACAGCATCTGGGGTGAGCATCCCCCACTGGTGAACTTGGGCTCTCTGGCAGCCTCTGATTGATCTTGTCGGAATGGTTTGTAACCCAAACCGAATCTATCTTCCTTCTTTTCCACTGGCAGCAACTTGCCCCAGCCTTGGGCATTACCATCTTCAACAACCTTCCGAGCTTGCTGATAGGAGACAATTGAAGTACCCATCCTATCCTCCTGGGATGCAGCAAATATTTCAGTTGTCGCCTCATTGACATTCAAGACCTCGAACCCTTGGCTCATAGTTTCATGGATTTCACCATCCATCTCAATATACTTGTATGTAGCCAGATGGCTAACAAATATGTCCTCCTCCTCACATATGGTGATAATTTGTCCTTCCCACTCATATTTCAATTTCTGGTGAAGGGTTGACGTTACTGCACCTGCGGCGTGAATCCATGGTCGACCCAACAAACAGCTGTAGGCCGGCTGTATGTCCATCACATAGAAAGTAGTCTTAAAGACCTGCAGACCGATTATCACTGGCAGCTCCACCTCTCCAAGAACAGACCTCTTGGAGCCATCGAAAGCCCTGACCACAAGGTTGCTTGGTCGGAGTGCTATTCCAACATATTCGAGATTAACAAGAGCTTTCTTGGGTAAGACATTGAGTGAGGACCCAGTGTCTACAAGAATATGAGATAGTACAGCTCCTTTGCACTCCAGGGTTATGTGAAAAGCTTTGTTGTGGTGACGTCATTATGTTGTCAAATCAACATCAGTGAAACCTAGCCCATGGCTAGTATTGACATTAGACACCACCGTTTCAAGCTAATTCAATGTGATCTCTTCTGGAACGTAAGCAGCGCGCAGAACTTTGAGTAGTGCATCTCGATGGGCTTTAGAACACAACAGCAAGGATAGTATAGAGATCTTATAAGGATTCTGGAGGAGCTGGTCCACAACTTTATAGTCACTTATTTTAATTATCCTCATAAATTCATCCACATCCTGATCAAAGGATGATTTATGAGTTTCTTTTGGTACAGATTCTTCAGGTATCACACTCTTCCCTTTGGCTTTGGCAGCAGCCTCTGCCTCAGTGTTGGTTCTGGGAGCTTGTAACGCGAAGAGGCGTCCGCTTCGGGTGAAGCCTCCGCCTCCCCCAACATTGTCCACTTGTGGGGTAGGAACCGAAGAATCAAGAAGGACTTTTTCTCCATTGCAGTAAAGGTCAACACCATAATGCCATGGTACAACACTGTCTTTATCATATGGGATTGGCCCTGGCACCGTGATGGTGACTGGGATAACTGCAGCAGAGGTTGGAATCGTTATTGTCTGTGGATCATTGAAGATAGTGACATGACTTCTTGTGGATGTTGGTGGTGGTGAATCGAAGCTTGATTGAAACTGTTGCTGAGATTGTTGAAAGTCGCTGGAGTCTGGGACCGTTGTACGGTCGTAATAAATAGTAACTGTGGAGACATCATTGTTGGTGGTTGTTGGAGTTGTAGAGGAGATGAAATGGAACTGTTGTTTGTTGAAGCGATGGAAGAAAAGGTTGCTGAAGTTGTAGACGAATCAGTAGGAACAATGGTTGTTGAAGTTGTAGAAGAATCACTTGTTGTTGACAAAAGAGTTACTGGTGTTATAGAAGCTGTTGTAGTTATTTGCAGAATGCCTTATTTAATCAAGCCATTAATTCACCTCCTCAAGCTTGCACACCCATTTGTTGTACCCCAAATTTGTCCTACCATTCGCATAATAGTCGATCATTAAATCCCATATGTATCCATCTTCATTTTTATATATGTTATTTCATTTTAAAATATTAATTTATTCCAATTTTGTCATATCGTTTTTTGTTTTAATATTTTCTTTTTTTTAAAGTTAATCATTTTAATAATTTATATTCCTATTTTATCTTCATTATCATAATAATTATCATTGTTTTTTATATTCATCTTCATTTTGTTTTTGTTTTCTTTTTAAATAACCTCTTTATGATGAGTCCTCTTTTATATATGATTTCTTTTATAATTTTTTTAATATTGGAATGCTTTGACACCACTTGAGAATGAAAATATTCCTGATACATCAAAAACACTAAAAAAAGAGAGAAAATAAAATTGATTGGATGTTCATTTTTTGGTTACAAGTTTGTCACGTGAAAACGTCAACCGTGACCCACCTTTCTCATGTGCAACACGTACAACCATCCAACTCACCAATATTCCCAGTTGTAACCTCAAAAAAATATGAAATGGCAACACACTAACATCATAACCGCATTTCACAGTGAATATTCCGCAAGATATGATTAACCTCACAACAAATATTTTCCCTTCAATTCCAATTCACCTAAGACCACACTATAAATAACAAGCCAAGGTGATTACAAGGGGGTGGAGTTTGTTCCCTAAGCAAATAATAAAATCACGTACCAGGAATCACTCCATCATTCTAACAATAAACATCAGACTCATACACCCAAATACCTCCCTTCTTCCTCCTTCAACCAATACAACAAAACCTTTCTCACTTTCTTCAAATCTCCATATAACCACTTATCAAACCTTCATTTTCCTTTATTCATAAATCAAATCACATCCTTATCCACCACCATAAAACCAATAAAAACATATCTGAAGCTGAGAAAACCAAACATTCACAATTTTCGGTAACCCTTCAATCCTCAACAAACCCAAATCATTTTTCATAAAACCTCTTCAATCACAAAAAAAATAATAACACAATAATAGAGAACCTCTGCAAATCTCCCAAACACAGACCAACCGTACCACTTCGCACAACCCTTCATCATTCCCAAACAAAAAACTCACCAAACCGTGAAAACTACCAGCGAACGAACCAAACACAAAATCCCAATCGAAACAAACCGCGAGTCCACTGTCAAAATTGCAGACAACAGCCGCCCAAAATCCAAATCGAGAAACCCCCAAATCGGCGCGATTTCAAGCAAAGCAAAGCCACCGCCCAAACCGTTCAAAATCATTTCACCTCCGCCAAAACACCCAGCATCTTCTCACTTTTCATGAGCCATCCGCGAGCGAGATTGATGAATCCAACCGAGAACCTCCGTGAGAAAAGGATTTTCGCCGCTTTTAATAGGGTGGGTTCTGAGTTTTCACTTCTCTCGTGTTCTTGGAATAGTGAATTGGTTTTGAGTTTTTTTGTTTTTATTATTTCCTCTTTATAAGTTTCTTATTTTAGTTTTACTTTTCTTATATAAACTCAATTGTTATTCACTCTTATTTCATTGCTGAATTGTACCCATAACCCATATGTTTGTTTCCTAGCTCACCTATATCAGCGTGATGCACCCCTTTCCATTTCTTCCTTTTTTCTAAAAAATTGGTTTATTTGTTTAAGAGATGTTATAGTTTGGGATGGGCTTGGCCCATCCGAGTTTCCTATTCGCACCCCGGTTTCAACGAGGCACCACTCCTCTCACTTTTTTTAATTTTTTCTTTTTCAAGCCATTTGTTGTTATTTTATGTTGATTGTTAATTTTATTATTTTAATCTTTTCTGTTTTTTTATTATGAATGGTTGTCTTGTTATTTCATTATCATATAGAGAATATCTTTAAAGAATAGTTATTGAATTATTTGTTTTTTTTCTTTTTCTTTGTAACTTTCGGGCCAATGATATACCAAAAATTAAATTATTTCCGATTTCATTAAGTCGGGAAATTTAATCAATATGAGGCTCTTCTTTTAGTTAGTTTTTATTTTATTATTTTATTTTGACCAATAACATCTAATTTTATTTATTTTATTCATTATATCATTATAAGTATTCTCAACATTATCAATTTATTTAATTATTTGTATTTATTATTCTATTCTATTTTAATTTTCGCAATTCAATTTGATTTAATTTATTTATTTTATCGCATTCCAACAAAAAGCGATTCGACTCCTCATAGAACGATTTCATTAAATCGGTTCAAAGGCAGTTAACGAACCACATCTCGACGCGTCCGAAAAGGTCCAACGCCTTCGAACAGTTGCATTCGAATAAAAAGGCCGAACGCCTTCAAACAGTTCAAAAACACTACACACACGCTTTCTCTTGGGCAAATTACAACGAGACCCCTTTATTTCTCGCAATCCCCTGTAATTTACTTTGTATCCCTCTCCCATTTTGTGTACACATTTTATTTTCCGTATTTTACCAATTCAGTTTAGTTCGCGAATCCTTGGTCCAACGTCAAGCGGTTACACTCGCACACTCGCACTTTATTTTTCTTATTTTATTTTATTTATTAGGATTCACTCCACCTTGCGAGCCGAGCGCATTATGCTTCGCTAACAAACCACAAAATAAAACTCCATTTTGCATTCACCCTCTAACCTCAAAAAACCAAAACAATTCTTTTTAGATCCAAACCCTTGATCCAACGTCAAGCGGTCATTAGGAAATAAAACACATTAATAATATGAGAAGAAATTGTACGCCACAAGCCTTAAGCGAGCTCTCGTTACTCGCTCCGATTATTTCGACGCAAGACGCTCGTCTTGTTGGACGAAATAAACTATCCATAGTATTTAGTATATTTCAACTCCTAAACCCTTTCATCGAAGAAAGGTAATAAAATCAACAACCATCAACCCTTAGTAGGCCGAACTATGAGGCTCTGACTTTCCCATTGCACGCGGGAGTACGTAGGCACAAGGATCTCAATCCTTGCCGAGCACCTAGGATCAATCTAACTTATAACTTAAACTCGTTTCCCTCTAGCAAGTAACTCATTAAGCATAGACATCCTTTCGCGCGTGATAACTTAGATGGTTCCCATCGAGTACGATGGATGTAGGGGGTGCTAATACCTTCCCCCTGCATAACCGACTTTCGAACCCAGGCAATGGTTCTGTTGACCTTTGTCATTATCTCTCTCTTCCCGGGTTGTATCTATATCTTCCCTTTCCCTCTTCGGGAATAAATAGAATTAGGTGGCGACTCTTCAGTCTGTCCAGCGCGTGGCTCCGATTTTTCGGATCGCGTGAGTTCGTATTTTTCGGGGTGCGACAGCTGGCGACAACCTGCTGGGGACTGGTTCACCCCTATGCGATTCAAGCCTAATCTAGGTTTCCACGCTTGTTTGGATGTTTGCTTTTATGCCTTGCTTGTTTATTTTTATCGCTTTCTTTATCACATTCCATCTTATATATCTTGTGGCTCCTTGGTACTATAATTTGGATCGATACTTTGCAAAAGAAACTTGAGGGAAAGGCTCTATACCCGGGCTTACGAGTACAAACGTAAGTTAGCGAGGTTATGTAGTATGGGCTCCTGAGGTAACCTCTCTCGTGGGTTGTCGATACGAAAACCTCACTTGGAGTAGATTCTAATGAGAATATTGACGACCCTCAAGCTCTTGGCGTGTGTGCTCAGTTGTTTTCATTAGGGTCATCGACTCTGAGGACCTTTAGAACCTTTTGGTTAAAACATCGATTGATGGTCGCGTAGTATGGACTCCCGAGAAATTTGCTCTCGTGGGTTGTCGATACGAAGACCTCACTCAGAATATACATTCTCAATTGAATTGATTTACTGTCAAGAGCTGACATGTGCATCAAATATTTGAGAAAAGTCCATAACTCTGAAGCCTTTGTTTAAACCTCGTGTTGATGATCGCGTAGTATGGGCTCCCAAGAAAATTTTCTCTTGTGGGTTGTCGATACGAAGATCTCACCCAAACTAGATTCATATGGGGGAGTCAGTCAACCGTCATGCTTATGGCGTGTGTGATGAACAACCATATGAATTGATAACTTTGGGATCCCTAAAACCTTAGAGCCTACCCAATGAGTTCCTGATCAGAGTATCATCAATCTGTACCTTGTACTCATGAGACCCTGATCTTGTGATCCTGGATCCTGACATTGCATCTCATCTCATTTGCATTATTTATTTATATTGCATTTCATTCCAAAGCCGAGAACTCATTTCATGTTCCTCCATCTTCAGTAAATCAAGTTGGTTTCCCGACGCCCGTATCGTGCTAGACGTCCGTATCTAACTAGAGCCAACACTAGAAGACTGATGGACGTGATTCAAGAAGAACAAGCTGTTATGAGGGAAGATATTGACTCGGTCAAGAACAAGATTGACCAGATTTATGAGACCATACAAGCTTTGGCTAGGATGGAAGAACGTCGCGAAGCTGCTACCGCAATGAAGAATGCTCTAGTACAAGGATCTACCTCACACGCAATGCCTTCAGTTCCAGTTCCAGTTCCAAATCCTTTGGTCTATGGTTTGCCTCCAGGCTTCACTCCTGTTGTTGAAGAGGTCACTTCCCAACCAATACCTACCTCTGGTGTTACTATTAGTGCTATTCCTCAAGCTCAACCTATTCCAACTCAAGTCCAGTTTCCTCATGCTGAAGAGGATCATCAAGTTGAGTATGAGATGCATACTGTTGTTCCAATCACCAATCCTCATGCTGTTCAAGAATCCGAAGCCATGAAGATGTGTCGCGAGTTAGCTGAAAAACTCCGAATCATGGAAGGACACAACTCAACTTCTCTGAGTGCCTCAGACATGTGCTTAGTTCTAGATGTTGTGATCCCTGCTAAGTTCAAACTGCCAGAATTCGAAAAATACAAAGGCCTCAGTTGTTCTGAACTCCATTTGAGGATGTGCTGCAAAAAAATGGCCGCTCATGCCAAAGACGACAGACTCATGATCCATTGCTTCCAAGACAGCCTGTCTGGAGCATCTCTAGAATGGTACATGCAGCTTGAACGCAACAATGTTCGTACTTGGCTCGATCTATCTGATGCATTCAAAATGCAGTACAAGTACAACACTGACTTAGCTCCAAATCATACTCAACTTCAGAGTATGACTCAAAAGGAGAACGAATCCTTTAAGGAGTACGCCCGACGCTGGAGGGAGTTAGCTGCCAGAGTGGATCCGCTATTGGTTGACCGTGAACTGATCGATATCTTCATGGGTACCTTACAGGGGAAATACTACGAGAAGCTGATCAGTAGCGTATCTTCTAGATTTTCAGACATGGTGATGGTAGGAGAAAGAATTGAAGAGGGTCTGAAAAGTGGAAAGATCCAAGAAGGTTCTAGCAACCAAGCCAGTGTCAAGAAACCTTTCAACGGGTATAAAAAGGGCGAAACAAATGCAATTTTTTCTGCAAGTGGGAATCCGCAACAGAGTGCACCTACTCTAATTCCCTACTATCAGTACCCATATGTTGTTGCTGCACAATATGCTCCTATGCCTTATCATCCAATTCCTCCAATGCCTTATCAGCAGGCCATTCAAGCTCCATTTCCGCCTCAGATAGCTTATCAACCACGTCCATATCCTATGGTCGCTGCTGCGCAATTTGCACCCAATCCATACCAGCAACCGGCTTACCCACAACGGCTTGGTCAACAGCGCCCACCATATCAACAAAGAGGATATGATAGACACCTTGATCCCCTGCCTATGACATATTCCGAAATCTTTAATGGGCTGATGGCAAAAGGATCTCTTACTTTGAAAGATATGCCACCTCAGACTGGTAACGCCCGGAACTATGATGCCAATGCTCGCTATGAGTATCACAAAGGCGCTCCAGGTCACACAATCGAGAACTGCCATGCCTTCAAGCACAAAGTTCAAGATATGGTCATCTCTAAGGATCTCACCTTCACTCCGAGAAATCCAAATGTCCAGAACAATCCAATGCCGCCGTACGGTGCCAACAAGTGAAGACATTTGAAGGGGTTGTTGAAGACCAAGCTGAGTAGTCCCCAACTTTGAAGCATTAAATCAAGAGAAGTTCATTCCTCAAATCAAGGCAGCTGTTGCCATTTATCATTTTCGCACTCTTGTTATTTTTTTATTGTTTGTCTAAGTATTATTTGCTTTGAACATTATCGTTTGTACTTGGTTTTGTTAATATTATGTTTATACATGTTTTGAATCAATCTATTCGCATTTGCTCATTATTTATCATTTATAACAAAATCACAAAATATTTCCCTCACTTCATTTTAGCAAATATTTGAGGGAGGATGATGAAAACTAAATACCCATAATTGTTGCAGTATGCTTTCAGATAAAACCTCGTCAATGATGTACAGGCATTTCTTTTCAAATCCCCAAACACTGGAGATATAAGGAGTTAATCCCTAGCCAACCCCTTCGAGCCTAGAAGTAGGAGTTTCTTTCGGATACAAACCCTTACATCTAACCCGGGGCAGGGTAGTTGTCCAGTTAACCTGAATACACTTCCAAATCGCAAGATGAGACATCCCGGCGGAGGACCATCAACAAATGACTTGGCAGTCACAACATTCAACAAAATATAAGAAAATAGAAAAGAAAAAACCACTAAGTTGAGCACCTGAAGGGAGACTTAGTCGAAAAAGAACAAATCAAAAGAGGAACTCAAATCCTCAACAAAAGCAAAACAAATATCAGTGATCACCAAATCAAGAATCAAAGGGTCACCAGCAAAATAAGATGATTGTCAAGTAAGCTTTAATGCTTTATCTTCACTCTTACAAATGCATGTGTAGAGTTAACTGAACGTAGGACTATAGAACATTACGAAGAATGGATGGGTACAAATCAAACTTTGAGCCTTATATCCTTTGTTTATCAAACCATTAACCAGACCACGTTACAACCCTCAAAAGACCTAATTGAGGCAAGGTTTATTCTACAAGCATATTACCAACAAGGTTGCGTAAACTGACTCCCATATATTTGCTAAATTTTCAAACTCGATTGCACATTATTCTTGTTGCACATTTCACGCACTTTCTAAATCAACACCTCGTGTGGATTAACGGTCCATCCGTCACACTATCACAATCATTCAAATAAATTGACTTTTTCAAAACACGCATGAACGTTGCATTAAAACTACCATTTGTATATGAACAATTTAATTGCAAATCAGTGCTTGACATCAGGCAATCAAGAGAAGAACCTGAATCAATACTTCTTCCAAATCAGCTCAATCAGGGGCAAAACCATTCTCAACAGCTCAATCAGGGGCAAGATCACCTTCAAAGGCTCAATCACGGGAAACATCTTTCTTAATGGCTCAATCAGGGGCAAGATCACCTTCAAAGGCTCAATCAGGAGCAGACACCTACCAAATCCAGACATTGGGGCAGATCATGTCTTGGTCATTGCCAAAGCTTCCCCGTCAGAACTCTTTCTGATACCCTACAGACAGGGGCAAGCAAACAAGGAGCAAATATTCCTCTCTTTTCCCCAGCTGAACAAGCAGATCTTGCCAGACGTTGGCAACCATTCAAAGCAAAGCAATCTTCATGTGTCAATTAAGTTGCTCCGCTCATCAGCAAGTGACCCAACTTAGAGCATTCAGATTTATCTTCTGATCATGCATCGTTGAAGATCGAGTATCAGGGAATCAATCCCTCCACTCACCCAAAGTCCAATCATTATTGGAAACTACCAAACCAAAAGTCCACCAAGCTGGCACCTTTCATTTTCCAATCACCTCATATGCATCATTATGCATCATCAACGTCATACGCATCATTTACATCAATCATTTACAACATGTGCATCATATGCATACCTAAATAAATCAGAATTTTTATTTTCTCCAACAGTTTCAACTTACATCTTAGTGCATAAACATTTTCATCGTATTTCCATCTTTATGGAATACCATTTCAAATAATCAAGCATACGTACATGAATCAGGATCCAGGATCAATCGAAGATTCCAGGCACCTCCTTGGCAGAGTTCTAGTGGCCGTACCCCATTGGATATTTATTCCTTCAACCCTTTGCTCCCCAAACAATTTTACTTATTTTATCGATATTTCTCAACTCCCTCGCCTTATCATCCTTCGGTGATAAGTGATTTTATTTTTCAGTTTTTCGCCTTATCATCTTATGGTGATAAGTGATTTTATTTTCAGTTACTCGCCTTATCATCTTCTGGTGATAAGTGATTTTATTTTCAGTTATTTGCCTTATCATCCTCTGGTGATTAGTGATTTTATTTTTAGTCGTTCGCCTTATCATTCTTCAGTGATAAGTGATTTTATTTTTCAGTCATTTGGCTTATCATCCTCTGGTGATAAGTGATTTTATTTTCAGTCATTCGCCTTATCATTCTTCAGTGATAAGTGATTTTATTTTTCAGTCATTTGCCTTATCATCCTCTGGTGATAAGTGATTTCATTCTTAGTCATTTGCCTTATCATCCTCTGGTGATAAGTGATTTTATTTTTCAATCATTCGCTTTATCATTCTTCAGTGATAAGTGATTTTATTTTTCAGTTATTCGCCTTATCATTCTTCAGTGATGAGTGATTTTATTTTTCAGTTATTCGCCTTATCATTCTTCAATGATAAGTGATTTTATTTTAGTCATTTGCCTTATCATCCTTCAGTGATAAGTGATTTTATTTTCAGTCATTTTCCTTATCATCCTTCGATGATAAGTGATTTTATTTTCAATCACTCGCTTTATCATCCGCCAGTGATAAGTGATTTATTCTGTCAACTTGTTTTTTCGCTATGTCACCTATTTTTTCAAGTTTTAAATCATTAGCTTTTATCTTTTCACATTTTCTTTTGTTGGACAAATTTGGAGTCTTTCAGTATCTAATCATCTTATACCTTGAAAGTTTGAACGTGAGTCAGTTCATCTTACTCGGTCTAAGCCAATTCGATAGGGGCATCTGTTGTACCCTAAATTTGTCCTACCATTCGCATAATAGTCGATCATTAAATCCCATATGTATCCATCTTCATTTTTATATATGTTATTTCATTTTAAAATATTAATTTATTCCAATTTTGTCATATCGTTTTTTGTTTTAATATTTTCTTTTTTTTTAAGTTAATCATTTTAATAATTTATATTCCTATTTTATCTTCATTATCATAATAATTATCATTTTTTTTTATATTCATCTTCATTTTGTTTTTGTTTTCTTTTTAAATAACCTCTTTATGATGAGTCCTCTTTTATATATGATTTCTTTTATAATTTTTTTAATATTGGAATGCTTTGACACCACTTGAGAACGAAAATATTCCTGATACATCAAAAACACTAAAAAAAGAGAGAAAATAAAATTGATTAGATGTTGATTTTTTTGTTACAAGTTTGTCACGTGAAAACGTCAACCCTGACCCACCTTTCTCATGTGCAACACGTACAACCATCCCACTCACCAATATTCCCAGTTGTAACCTAAAAAAAACAAAATGGCAATGCACTAACATCATAACCGCATTTCACAGTGAATATTCCGCAAGATATGATTAACCTCACAACAAATATTTTCCCTTCAATTCCAATTCACCTAAGACCACACTATATATAACAAGCCAAGGTGATTACAAGGGGTGGAGTTTGTTCCCTAAGCAAATAATAAAATCATGTACCAGGAATCACTCCATCATTCTAACAATAAACATCAGACTCATACACCCAAATACCTCCCTTCTTCCTCCTTCAACCAATACAACAAAACCTTTCTCACTTTCTTCAAATCTCCATATAACCACTTATCAAACCTTCATTTTCCTTCATTCATAAATCAAATCACATCCTTATCCACCACCATAAAATTGATAAAAACATATCTGAAGCTGAGAAAACCAAACATTCACAATTTTTGGTAACCCTTCAATCCTCAACAAACCCAAATCATTTTTCATAAAACCTCTTCAATCACAAACAAAAATAACACAATAATAGAGAACCTCTGCAAATCTCCCAAACACAGACCAACCGTACCACTTCGCACAACCCTTCATCATTCCCAAACAAAAAACTCACCAAACCGTGAAAACTACCACCGAACGAACCAAACACAAAATCCCAATCGAAACAAACCGCGAGTCCACTGTCCAAATCGCAGACAACAATCGTCCAAAATCCAAATCGAGAAACCCCCAAATCGGCACGATTTCAAGCCAAGCAAAGCCACCGCCCAAACCGTTCAAAATCACTTCACCTCCGCCGAAACACCCAGCATCTTCTCACTTTTCATGAGCCATCCGCGAGCAAGATTGATGAATCCAACCGAGAACCTCCGTGAGAAAAGGATTTCCGCCGCTTTTAACAGGGTGGGTTCTGAGTTTTCACTTCTCTCGTGTTCTTTGAATAGTGAATTGGTTTTGAGTTTTTTTGTTTTTATTATTTCCTCTTTATAAGTTTCTTATTTTAGTTTTACTTTTCTTATATAAAGTCAATTGTTATTCACTCTTATTTCATTTTTATAAGTTTTTGTTTTCACACTTATTTTTATTTAAACTAAAAAACACTTTACGCTGTTGTTGTTGCTGAATTGTACCCATAACCCATATGTTTGTTTCCTAGCTCACCCATATCAGCATGATGCACCCCTTTCCATTTCTTCCTTTTTTCTAAATAATTGGTTTATTTGTTTAAGAGATGTTATGGTTTGGGATGGGCTTGGCCCATCCGAGTTTCCTATTCGTACCCCGGTTTCAACGAGGCACCATTCCTCTCACTTTTTTTAATTTTTTCTTTTTCAAGTCATTTGTTGTTATTTTATGTTGATTGTTAATTTTATTATTTTAATCTTTTCTGTTTTTTTTATTATTAATGGTTGTCTTGTTATTTCATTATCATATAGAGAATATCTTTAAAGAATAGTTATTGAATTATTTGTTTTTTTTTCTTTTTCTTTGTAACTTTCGGGCCAATGATATACCAAAAAATTAAATTATTTCTGATTTCATTAAGTAGGGAAATTTAATCAATATGAGGCTCTTCTTTTAGTTAGTTTTTATTTTATTATTTTATTTTGACCAATAACATCTAATTTATTTTATTTTATTCATTATATCATTATAAGTATTCTCAACATTATCAATTTATTTAATTATTTGTATTTATTATTCTATTCTAATTTAATTTTCGCAATTCAATTTGATTTAATTTATTTATTTTATCGCATTCCAACAAAAAGCGATTCGACTCCTCATAGAACGATTTCATTAAATCGGTTCAAAGGCAGTTAACGAACCACATCTCGACGCGTCCGAAAAGGTCCAACGCCTTCGAACAGTTGCATTCGAATAAAAAGGCCGAACGCCTTCAAACAGTTCAAAAACACTGCACACACGCTTTCTCTTGGGCGAATTACAATGAGTCCCCTTTATTTCTCGCAATCCCCTGTAATTTACTTTGTATCCCTCTCCCATTTTGTGTACACATTTTATTTTCCGTATTTTACCGATTTAGTTTAGTTCGCGAATCCTTGGTCCAACGCCAAGCGGTTACACTCGCACACTCGCACTTTATTTTTCTTATTTTATTTCATTTATTAGGATTCACTTCACCTTGCGAGCCGAGCGCATTGTGCTTCGCTAACAAACCACAAAATAAAACTCCTTTTTGCATTCACCCTCTAACCTCAAAAAACCAAAACGATTATTTTTAGATCCAAACCGTTGATCCAACGTCAAGCGGTCATTAGGAAATAAAACACATTAATAATACGAGAAGAAATTGTACGCCACGAGCCTTAAGTGGTAGAAAGGAGGATAACGAGCTCTCGTTACTCGCTCCGATTATTTCAACGCAAGACGCTCGTCTTGTTGGACGGAATAAACTATCCATAGTGTTTAGTACATTTCAACTTCTAAACCCTTTCATCGAAGAAAGGTAATAAAATTAACAACCATCAACCCTTAGTAGGCTGAACTACGAGGCTCTGACTTTCCCATTGCACGCGGGAGTACGTAGGCACAAGGATCTCAATCCTTGCCGAGCACCTAGGATCAATCTAACTTATAATTTAAACTCGTTTCCCTCTAGCAAGTAACTCATTAAGCATAGACATCCTTTCGCACGTGATAACTTAGATGGTTCCCATCGAGTACGATGGATGTAGGGGGTGCTAATACCTTCCCCCTACATAACCGACTTCCGAACCCAGGCAATGGTTCCTTTGACCTTTATCCTTATCTCTCTCATAACCGACTCTTCAGTCTGTCCAGCACATGGCTCAGTCTTTACGGATCGCGTGAGGTCGTATATTTCGGGGTGCGACACCATTCTCAGAGAGTTTGCATGATTCACAACAGGCCTCACAACCTGGAAACACTTGGCTTTTCAAAATCTGAGCTTTAACCTCTGCCAGAGGTGTCTGAATACTTGCAATATCTTCTATTAAACTCATGGATGAACCTTCCTCTATAGCATTAATCCTTGGCCCACTGTGGCTTGGCATAGGATTTTTCATGACATTGGGAGGTGGTGCAAAGTTCAGGGTCTTTGAATCTACCAGATCCTGGACCTTCATATGCAGAGCCCTACATTTTTCCGTGGAGTGACCAGGTGCATTAGACTGAAAAGCACACCTAGCATTAACATTGTAATTTCTCGGAAGGTTCTGAGGATTAGGTGGAGCCAATGTCCTCAACTCGACAAGATTGAGCTTTATGAGTTATGGAAGCAATGTAGCATATAGCATTGGAATAGGGTCAATCACCTTGTTTATCTGAGATGGCCGCTGTTGAAAAGGGCATTGTTGTTGATTGTTGTTATTGTTGTTGTATGACCTCTATTGAGGAAACTGTGGTTGTTGCGGAAAGTGTTGTGGTTGTTGAGTATACTGAGGAGGTGGAGCAGGGATAGTGACGGCAGCAACTAATCTGGGCAGATATTGGGGTCTTCCTCTTCCCACATGCATATAGTTTGTTTCTCCAGATCTATGGGCCAAGCAAATGGCTTCCTTGCACTGCTTGAACTTGCACCATTGTCGGAGATCTTTCCCATCTTCAGTAAGCTCTCAATTCTTTCCCCAGCTATCACCACGTCTGCAAAGCTGGTGGAGGAAAATGCAGCCAATCTGTCAATATAGGTACCCTGGAGAGTATTCATGAACATGTCTGCCATCTCCCTTTCAGACATCGGGGGTTGAACGGCCGCAACTAGTTGCCTCCACCTTTGGGCATATTCTCTAAAGCTTTCACGGGAAGATTGTGACATTCCCATCAGAAGGGTCCTGTTTGGAGCCATGTCCAGGTTATACTGATACTGACGGATGAAAGCTTCAGCCAAGTCTTTCCAGTTTCTCACTATGGCTTTGGTCAAGTGGGAGTACCATTCCCGGGATGCCCCTGTCAAGCTATCCTCGAAGTAAAACATCCACAACTTCTCGTCCATGGTGTATGCTTTTAATCTTCCCAAGAAAGACTGAAGGTGGGTACGTGGGCAGGATGTGCCATTATATCTTTCAAAACAAGGGGGTTTGAACTTGTGAGGAATTCTCAGCCCTTCCACCAATCCCATGTCCATGACATCAAAACCTAGAGAGTTTTGGGATTCAAGAGACCTTAGCTTCTCTACAATTTCATCCAACCGACGGTCGTAAACTTCGTCTCCATCCCCGACCACAGTAAACTGCTCTTCTTGAGGGTCCTCCTGCAAGGCCCTTCCTCCAGTAGTGTTACCATGGGTGTTTCTTATGGCATTGATGTCTGGGTTCAAATGCGGTCCAAATTCTGGTGGATTAGTGATAGGCTGCACGTGATCGTTATTACTGGTACCTCCTGTACCTGGATGGTGTTCCTCGGGAGTTTGTCGCTCAACCAACTCCCTTAGTCTTTCCTAGCTCTGAGCTAGACCAGTCATCACTGTCATAAATTGATTCATTTGATTTCTCATCTCAACCCTTTCATTGGCCATCTGGGCCTTCACTTCATTCAAGTCTTGTTGAACCTAATCCATCTGTAGTCCCGGAAGGTTGTTTCTTGTCGGGTACCGGTGTATTCTATTGACAGGGAACACTCTTCTGCGAGCAATGTTTCCTGAAACCACAACAAAGTGAGAAACAACAACAAAAACAAAACCTACAAAACAAAGAAAAGATGTTAGTATGCAATGCAGGATGCCTATTTGTCTTCCAAGGGTATCCGGTTTGGTTCTTTGGTTTTGACCTTTCCAGACCTCGAGGAAATGCTGATGATGTTGCAGGGAGAGATAAAGCCCACCAAAAATAATACAAACCATATATATTGCAAAGAGTGAAGGTACATAGTTTGATTACAATAACATTCCCATGGCGGGTTAAAATACATTAACAAAAGGAAAATACAATCAAAATGAAGTACAAACAAAAAGAGTCAAACGTCCAATCCAAAGTCATCTTCTCTGACTTCCTTCAGGAGAGCCTCAGTCACCGGACCTACTGGGTGCCCTGTGATAGTCCTGATGAGGAGGTTCCTGGTGGCAATGCCACTGGTCAACTTTTTGTGCTTATCCCGATCCTTTGATCTCTTCAACCCCGCCCGGAGTTTTAACTCAGAGATCTCCTTATGTGCTGCTAACAAGGTTGCCTGATTCTTCTTCTCACTAGCCTCCAGTTGCTCTATCTTAGCTTGAGTTCTTTGATCTTCCTGTGCACGGACCTCAGTGATCCTGATCCACCTAGCCTGGCTCTCCTCTAAGTAATGCTCAGCTCTAGCCTTCTGAGTCTTAGCTTCTTTGCAAGCATTCTTCAGTACTAATTCCCCTACTCTAGCCTTTCTGATGTAGTCATCTGTCTTCTCAATCTTGGTCAAGTGCTCAACCCAGAGCTTCTCTAACCTCTCATTATCTAGATGGCTGTCATTCCTCTCCCAAAGGGTCTTCTTCAAGGCTTCAGAGAGTTGAGTATTCCTCTCTTTCAGTTTCTCAAACTCTTCCAAAGGGACAGTAGCTGCAGGTTGCACTGTTGAAGGTCCATGTACGTCTTCTAAGGTGAATGGAATCCGGGTGATCTGTGCCCTGGTACGAGACCAATCAAGAACTGTGTTGAAGCTATATTGTTGCACTTGCCTAGGATAGCTGTCCCCTTAGTATGTATGTTGTCCCAAGCCCGGGAAGCTTGTCTGACAATAGCAGAGTTGTGCTGGACGTCACAATAGAGGGTTTCAGTCAAGTCTTGCCCTCTGGGGGGATGAACCAAAGCATACCCTAATTGTCTCTTAAAAAGTAAAGGGTTGTAGTTGATGCAACCTTTTACTCCAATCAAAGGCACATTAGGATATTGCCCACAGCTAGTAATGATTTCTTTGCCCTTGGTGCTCTTAGTGCACCATCTGATGTCTTCTGATGTAAGGGTAATCAATCTCTTAGCCCAATTCCTTGGCTGATGAGGGTTCAGGAAGACGTCTGATTTTGGCAAGTGTCTTAGCAACCAACAGTAATAAAGGGGAGCACATCATCTGACCAGTCTTCCTTTTTGCTTCTTATTCCTCTGGTGTACTGAATAATAGAAGTCTCTAAGCAAGGTAGGAACTGGGTTCCTCAGTAAGAACAAGTGAATGGCATTCTTGCTTACAAACTTTGGCTCATCTGCAAACAAGATAACTCCATATATGCTGAGTGCCAAGAGTGCATAAACAACATCCCACTTCCCTGCTGCAGCATGCAGGGTGGCCTGGGAAATCAAGAAGTCCAAGTGAAGGCCTGGAATCCCAGCCTTGGTGGTCATACTCTGATCAATGAGGGCAGGCTCCAAATGCAATGCCTTAGCTATGTCTTCATTCTTGGGAGCAACCATCTCAGGGTTGAAAGGAATCCCTCTCCTGATAGGAACTCCTAACAACATGGAAAATGCTTCTAGCAGAGGTCCCAACTGAAAATCAGGGAATGTGAAGCATCCGAGAGGGGGATCATAAAACTGGAGACAAATGTGAATCATGCTCCTCTGGGATGCATTCAGGTCCATGATCATATCCAATATGCCTCCATAATGTTCTCTAAATAATGGGACATGATCAGTAGTAATGAGAGACTGGATCTGTCTGATGCATGTCAGAGTGGGCTCAAAGAAGTGGTATGTGATGTTGCTCTTCCTGGAAGTGTCCATGCTGATAATGGATGCTGGTGAAGAAGACTGAAATAAACCCTGATGAAGGTAACTGCTGAAGACTGATGAAGATAACTGGAGAAGATGCTAAAGAAGCATCTCTGATGAAGACAACTGGAGAAGAGTCTCTGACAAACTGATGAAGGTGCTGGAGAAGATAATTGGAGAAGTCTGAGCAGCAGAATGGGTCAAAACCAAACCAAAGATAATAAGGTGGATACCCTGTAAAACAAATAGGAAAATGTTAAATGATGCAAAAATGATGTATGCAAAATGATATGCAAAGGGTTTGTGATCAAGTGTTGGATCTGTTATCTGCCTTGATAGGGTCCATGTGTGTTCATAAGTCTGAATGGAGGCTTAAAAAACCAGTAACCAGGTGGGGGACTCAAATAAAGAGTCACAAATCCAGGGTTTCACAAGAACTGTCCAAAGTGGTGCATTCTTAAAACAACATTAGTAACAAGGGTATGATGAGGCCAAGGGTTCCTGCAAACCTGTAAACATCCCAACCCCCTCACATGTATTGTTCTAGAACAAGGATCCTCAGACTTGGATCCGTTATGAGAAGTGTAAACACTTCTAACCCAGAGGTACAATGTTTACAATAACCATAAAAGATCCTCCTCTAGTTCACCTCAGATGCTAAAGGTCATAAAAGGTCATCCAGACTTAGCAGGCTTCCCAGATAGCCCTAGTACTACAGGAAATATGTAGCACAGAGTTCTCAAGAAGAAACCCATGTCTGAACCGTGTCTCATATTCCCGCACCAGACCGAAATGGAATGGGAAAGAATATGAAGCCACTCTAGCCTATGTGTCACTCAGGTCCCCGGTATGGGACCTTAATCACTCAATGATCCCCACCCACCAAGGAAACAACAGATCCAACACCAATGATATGACAAAAACAGTATGAAATGCATAAAAACTGTAAATGAAAGCAATAAATAAAGTTGTACAAAAAGAAATAAATAAAGCAATAAACAATAAGCACAAGTAGCACATAACACCCCGTAAACACAAATCAAACAAGCACTAGGAGGAACCCACAAAAAGAACCAGAAGCCCTGGTTGCAATATAAGGGTCCCCAGCAGAGTCGACAAGTTGTCGCTCCCCCGAAAAGACACCTGGTCATATAGGGTACAGACGCGAACGGTCGACGAAAGGAGAGGATGAAGTAAAGGTGAATAG
This sequence comes from Lathyrus aphaca, assembly GCA_963966055.1. Taxonomy (NCBI): domain Eukaryota; kingdom Viridiplantae; phylum Streptophyta; class Magnoliopsida; order Fabales; family Fabaceae; genus Lathyrus; species Lathyrus aphaca. The sequence continues at coordinate 383,502,401 of OZ014521.1, forward strand.
AGTCGCCAGCTAGACATTTTTATCCCGAAGGAAAGGTAATGCTGCATAAACCTAGAAAAAAGATGGATAAGACGGTTGCGAACCAGAGAAACTGAGAAAGGGGGTTGGTTACAACCTAGGAAGGTATTAGCACCCAGATTGTCCGTCGTACTCGACGGGATCCACGCTTAAAAGATTGTGTTTAAAGGGGGTAAAGTATGTGCTATCTGTGTGCAAAAGCTGGAAGAGAAATATACAAATGTCAGTGCAAGAAAAATGAATTGCTCAAGGACTGAGGCTTAAAGGAGAATGCTGAAAGAGGGGGGAGACACAGAGACTTTTGTTCGATAACAGTTAAGTTATGCCTACGTATCCTCTCGTGCAATGAGGAAGTCAGAACACCGTAGTTCGACTCAAAGAGACTGCAAATAAATTGACTGTGAACTGCCTGTTTGTCTATGCTCAAGTGTATGACTCATCTGGCTCGAGTGCTAACTGTCTTGCATTAGACGGAAGAAGCAAGTTCTCGTTTATGAATGAGTGTGATGAGAAAAGAATCCCGAAGGAGACGATCATTGTTTGTTTTTGTGTTTTCAGTCTTTTATTGTTTTTGGTGTTTTGCATAAGTTAATGAGCTTAAGCCTAAATCAAGGGCTTGTAAACTCATTATATCCTCCCTTGATTAGGGATAATGAGAATACTTAAGTATGAGATAAGCATCTCAACTTAATTACCATGATTATGTAGGATTAAGATCATTAACCTACTTGTGATTAATTAGATGTTTTTTGGGTTTTTGTTTAGCGTTAGGTAATGAGTTTAAGCCATAATCAAGGACTAGTGAACTCATTACACCATCCTAATAGAAGGATAATAGATGAGAACATTTAAGCTGAGGAAGATATCGCAACTTAATCCATGGTTAGGGATTAAATTCATGACAAAACAAGCGTGTATTAAATGGATTTTAATTAAGAGGTGATATTAAGAAGTGGATTTTATGTTTGTAAGACAACTTGAGGGGGACTTGTCCATTAAACACTAGGGTTAGTCCTTCTTAACCATAAAAGAAGAATTAGAACCCTAATGTAAGGCCCAAGTTACAAGATGAAGTCTTAGTGATTATTAGATGGATTGATTAAGAGGTTTAAACAAATTAAGGGTTTAACACATAGGATTAAAGTTATACACTCCCTCCTAATAGAAGGATGCAGGCATAACCCTAATTCCAAAGTCCTAAAACCTTAAAGATTTAGTCTCTAATGATGAGATGAGAAGAGAGACACAAAGAAGACTCAAAGGTAAAAACTAAGGGGACTAATCACAACCCTAATTATTATCATGCTTGGATGTTCCTATGGTTTGTAAGGCTTGAGAAAGATCCTCAAGGAAGCCACCAATGGAAGAAGCAGATGAAATGAGGAAGAAGCAGAAGAAATAAGTTACTTACTTCATTGAAGAAGATAAGTAACTTAAAGAAGGAAAGTGAGAGATGAACACAAGTGAACAAGTTCACTTCAAAGAAACCAGCAAGATACATATGAAAGAGATGAAGAGAAATTATAAGTGAAGGCAAATCCACTTCTCAAAGTAACTTACCACCTGAAAATATTAGCATGAATGCATAAAGTATAAAGCATAAAGAAGTGAAATGAAATGAGATGAGATAAGATGAAATGACCAAAGTCAGAAGTTCTTATGCAATGTTAATGTCATGTGAGATGATGCAATGGCATACAAAGTGTATATGAATGATCATACAAAGAATGAGATGTCATGTTGGCATGCTTTGAAGTTTGAAAGTTCATGAAAGTTAATGAAAGGAAATGAATGCAAATCATGGAAAATGAATGAAGAAATGATCAAGCATGATTATAAATTGTCCTAAGATGACTAAGATGACATATGAATGCATGAAATGTCATGGCAAGTTCATGTATGGATGCATATGCAAGATGAATGCAAGTGAAGATGCAAAATTAGGGTTACATGAAAGGATGGGATGCAAATGGCAAAGAGAGAAGCAAATGACATGATAAAAAATTGAAAATGCACTCAAAGGAACCCTAAACCTATACTAGGTTACCATCCAAAGGGAGAGGTCAGAAGCTAAACCTAGAAGGGGTTATGAATTTCCTAAGCTTCTAGGGTTTTTTGGGTGATCCTCAATGTAAAATGCCAAACAAATTGAAAATGAAAGATAAAATCATGCCAAAAATATCCTAGGTACTACATAATGTGTGTGAACCAATGCAAAAAGAACCAACTTCAAACCCTTCATGATTATGCAGAAAAGGTTTTTTTTAAGGTTAGGTTTTAAAAATGTGATTTTATGAACCCTAAATTCAAAGAAAATTGTCAAATGATGATCAAAACCAAAAAGAAATTTGTATGAGGGGTTTTAAAATGTTTCTAAATGTATTAAGATGCAACATGAATTTTTTGGTGATTTTTAGAAACCTAAATGCTATTTTAATTAATTAAATTCAATTAATTAATTAAAATAAACATTTAAATATTTTAAAAATACTTTTTATGTGCAAAAAATAAAATAAAAATCATTTTCTGATTAAGAAAAATATTTGACACAAAAATGCAAAAGGAAATATTTTTGGGATTTTTCTAACTATTTTAAATTAAATGTGCAAGAAAAATGAATAAAAATGAATTTAAAGGGAAGTATGCTGATCTAGTGGTCCAGGTTTAAATGAAAAAGGAAGGGAGTTGACTGCGCACCAGATCCAAGGGTGGAGATTCAAACTGGCTTAATTATTTAATTAATTTAATTAATCAGGATTAAACCCTAAATGAAATGATCCTAGCCATTCGTCCCTAATCTATTCCAGATCCAAAGGCCCTGAATGCGTCTGGCAAATAAAACCCTAATTAAGCCCTAATCACTTTCAGATGACCGGAACAGTGCTCCGGTCATCTTCTCCGGCGAGACCAAATCCCCAACTTCTTCCCTAGGCCAAATTAGGAGCTCTAACTCTCCAGAAACAATCCCCTAACCTTCCTAAGCATGAATCTACCCTCAAAACACATTTATCATTCCTCAAAAACAAGATTCGAAGCAAAACATGAAACTGGACAGAAATTTCAGAAACTCAATACATGCTTAATACTCAACCATTTTCGAAACAAATTACATCAGCATGATCAGTGAAGCATGAAGAATCATTTAGGAACTTAAAAATACATTTCTGGAAAAAAAAACTTCTTGATGATGCCTGAGCTTGAGCTTTCTCAGCCTGAGCTATATGGGCCTCTCCTTGGTGTCAATCAACTCCAATGGACCTCCTGAGTATGCTTTGATGCTTGGAATGAATTTATTTGGGTTGTTTTGAAGTTTCAGTTTTGAAATGTGAGAAATCTTGTTTTTGTTTTGTGATGTTTCAGGTTATAATGGAGGGTGGGAAATGTTCTATGAGTGATGCTGAGTTGAATGGTGAAGTTTGCTTGAAGTTTTTGTGGCTGTGTTATGAATTTCGAAGAGGGAAAGCTTCTTGTGGATTTTTGTGTTCTTTTGTTGTGTGTTGATTCAGAGCAATGTGTTGTATGAAATCAGTCCCTTGAGGCATGTATGTGAAGCTGTGATAGGCCAGAGTAGTTGTTGTGGCCTATGCTGATTGGTATGGGGTGATTTGCAAAAAGTCAAGGTTGGTTGTACTTGAGGTATGTGTACATGGCAGGCCTGGATTTGGGCATGGCTTGGCTCAGCTGAGATCAAGGGAAGCTTGTGGATTAGATTTGGCATGCTGGCACAAGTGTATAGAAAGATCTATACCATTTTGCAAATTTGAGAAGATTTGGCCCTTTAAAGATTTATTGAAGTTCAAGGCATGAAAATGTATGATTCTTGGGCCAATTATGATCAAAATGAGTTTTACTATGATGGTATGATGTTTAGAGATGCATTAGAAGTCATGAAATGGCTTGGCAAGTGGTTTTACAAAAAATCCTCTTTGGTGCATTCTTGAAAATTATAGGATTTTTGCAACTTTGAAGGATCATAACTTGAGTTCCATAATGAATTAGAACATGTTCTTGTACTTTTTGAAAAGGGAAAGACCTAATATACAACTTTCATGACCAAGAATTTTTATTTGAAGCATTTTTGATTAAGAAAGAGGAGGTTGAAGAACTTTCCCAAAATGGAAAGTTTCCATTACAAGTCATTTCCATTTTTGACAACATTTGGTTTAGCTCAAATTTCTTCAATTTTGTGAACTTACAAGAAATTCAATGACCAAATAAATATCATATAACTTCAATTTGATGAAAATACCCCTTTGGTTCCATTGTTGGGGGCCTTAGATGCCCTGATTTTGTTCTGACTTGCTCAAGAAGTTACCCAGTGAACATATGACTTCCACAATGAATTTCTTCATCAAACTTGGTAAACATGATCCTTATAACATCTTAAGAACATTAGAAACAAGAATGGCCAAAAAATTTGGAGTTAAGGCCTCTGAAACAAAAACCCTAATCTTGGTCATCTGTGTAGTGAAAACCCTAGCTCTACTTCCATGCCTTGCCAGTTCTTGTGATTTCTTGACTTCCATGAACTTTGAGGGATATAATATGATGATAGAGCACACATGGACCCTCTTGGAATGCTTTAAGACCTTTGGAGTGGCTCAAGTGGGATCTTGGATTGCTCAGATCACAAACCCTAGATGCAGATGAACTTGAACTATGCAGATGAAACAAATATGCAATGTGAGATAGTATGCCTATGCTTATGAAAATATGAAAGATCACAAGCCATGGTGTGATATAAGTGAGGGAAAATTTGGGGTGTTTACAGTATGGAGCCTTACTCACTGAATATCCCTCCCACTAAGGAAAACAGGAGATCCAGCACATGATATGATTATAATAGTATGAAAGGCATAAACAGTAAATGAAAGCAATAAATAAAGCTATATAGAAATCACTAAATAAAGCAAAAACAAAAGCACATATAGCACATAACACCCCCATAAACACAAATCAAACAAGCGCTAGGAGAAACCCACAAAAAGAACTAGAAGCCCTGGTTGCAAAAGATAAGGTCCCCAGTAGAGTCGCCAAGTTGTTGCTCCTGAAGATTTGCATCCCGGTGCAGACGCGAACGGACGGCGAAAAGAGAAAATGAAGATGAATTGAATAGAGTCGCCAACTAGAAATTTTTATCCCAAAGGAAAGGTAATGCTGCATAAACCTGGAAAAAGATGGATAAGACGGTTGCGAACCAGAGAAACTGAGAAAGGGGGTTGGTTACAACCTGGGAAGGTATTAGCACCCAGATTGTCCGTCGTACTCGACGGGATCCACGCTTAAAAGATTGTGTTTAAAGGGGTAGTTTATGTGCTATCTGTGTGCAAAAGCTAAGGGAAGAAAATACAGGTGTCAGTGCAAAAGGGGGAATGCTCAGGAACTGAGGCTTTTAAAGAATGCTGAAAGAGGGGGAAGACACAGAGACTTTTGTTCGATAACCGTTAAGTTATGCCTACATATCCTCTCGTGCAATGAGGATGTCAGAACACCGTAGTTCTACTCAAAGAGACTTAGATGTTTTGGTGTGAACTGCTTGCTTATCTGTGCTCAAGTGTATGACTCGTCTGGCTCGAGTGCTAACTGTCTTGCATTAGACGGGAGAAGTAAGTTCTCATTTGTGAATGAGTGTGATGAGAAAAGAATCCCGAAGGAGACTATTATTGTTTGTTTTTGTGTTTTTTCAGTTTTTTATTTTTTTTTGTGTTTTGCATAAGTTGATGAGCTTAAGCCTAAATCAAGGGCTTGCAAACTCATTATATCCTCCTTGATTAGGGATAGTGAGCCTACTTAAGTATGAGATAAGCATCTCAACTTAATTACCATGATGATGTAGGATTAATATCATTAACCTACTTGTGATTAATTTGATGTTTTTGGGTTTTTGTTTAGTGTTAAGTAATGAGTTTAATCTCTAATCACAAATTAGTGAACTCATTACACCATCCTAATAGAAGGATAATAGATGAGAACACTTAAGTTGAGGAAGATACCTCAACTTAATCCATGGTTATGGATTAAATTATTATATAACAAACCCTTATTAAGTGTATTTTAATTAAGGGATGAGATTAAGAAATGGATTTTAAGTTTGTAAGACAACTTGAGGGGGACTTGTCCATTAAACTCTAGGGTTAGTCCCTCTTAACCATAAGGAAGAGATAGAACCCTAATGTAAGGCCCAAGTTACAAGATGAAGTCTTGGTGATTATTAAAGTGTTTTGATTAAGATTTTTAAACAAATTAAAGGTTTAACACTTAGGATTAAAGTTATACACTCCATCCTAAGAGAAGGATCCAGGCATAAACCTAATTCCAAAGTCCTAAAACTTTAAGAGATTAGTCTTTGATTATTGAGATGAGAAGAGAGACTCAAGGAGACTCAAAGGTAAAAGACTAAGGGGGACTGTACACAACTCTAAAATTTATCATGCTTGGATATCCTATGGTTTGTTAGGCTTAAGAGAAAAGATCTTCAAGGCCACCAATGGAAGAAGCAGATGAAAAGAGAAGGAGAAAGAAGAACAAGTTACTTACTTCCTAAAGAAGATAAGTAACTTGAAGGAAAGAAAGAGATAAAGATGGAACATAAGTGAATTAGATTCACTTAAAAGACATGTATAAATGCATATGAATTAGATAAGAAAAGGTGGGAAGTGAAGGCAAATCCACCTCCCAAATAACTTACCAAAAGTTCCTGAAAAGGTTAGTATGGATGCGTAAGACATAAAGCATGAAGAAATGAAATGAAATGAAATGAAATGAGATGTGAAGATTAAAGTAATAAGTGATTATGTAATTCAAATGGCATATGATATGATGCAAAGCCAGACAATATGCATATGAATGGTCATACAAAGATGAGATGTCATGAAAGCAAGCTTAGAGGCTTGAAAATACATGGATGTTTATGAAATGAAATTAATGCAAGACATGGAAAATGAATGAAGAAATGATCAAGAAATGTTCTAACATGTCCTAAGATGTCTAAGATGACATATGAATGCTTGAAGTGTCATGGAAAGTTCACATGATGATGTTATGCAAAGGGGAGTGCAAATGAACATGAGAAATTAGGGTTTTATGAACATATGAGATGAAAATGGACAAAACAAAAGCATATAACATGATAAAAAATTGAAAACAAACTCAATCAAACCCTAAACCCATACAAAGTCACACCCCAAAGGAGAAGGTCAGAAGCTAATCCTATTGAAAGTTATGATTTTTCTAAGTTTGCTAGGGTTTTTGGGTGATTCAAAAGGGAAAATGCAAATCAATTTGAAAATGCAAGATAAATTCATGAGAAGAAATAACCTAGAAACTACATGCAATATATGAAACAATTCAAAAAGAAACAAGTTCAAACTCTTCATGGTTAGGCAGAAATGATTTTTCAAAGTTAGGATTAAAAATGTGATTTTTAAGAACCCTAATTCAAAGAAAATTGTGAAATTATGATCAAACCTAAAAAGAAATTTGTATGAAGAGTTTGAAAATGTATCTAAATGTATTGGAATGGTTCATGATTTTTTTGGTGATTTTTAAAAACCTAAATGCATTTTTAATTAATTAAAATACTTTAATTAATTAAAAATAACATTTAAATATTTTAAAAATACTTTTTATATTCAAAAAATAAAATAAAAATCATTTTCAGGTTGAGAAAAATATTTAAAACCAGAATGCAAAGTTTCATATTTTTTGAAAGTGTTTTGGTATTTTTTTATAAATTAAACAAAAGAAATGAAAAGAAAATAAAATAAAATGAATTAAAATTGAATAAAAAAGAAAGTCAGCGCATCCAATGGCTGAGATTTGAATGAAAAAGGTGGGAATTAACTGGCGCGTTATCCAATGGTCCACATTCAAACTAGCTAATTGATTTTAATTAAATTAATTAATCAGGATTAAACTTAAGTGAACTAATCTGAGTCGTACGCACGCTAACCCTAATCCTGATCCAAAGGTCAGGAATGAATCTGGGCCACTAAACCTAATTAGGGTTCTAATGATTTTCAGGTGACCGGAGCTAGCTCCGGTCATCTTCTCCGGCCACTCAAAATCCTCAACTTCTATCCTAGGTCAAATTAAAAGCTCTAAAGCTCCAGAAATGATCTACTACCCTCCCTAAACAAGAATCCATCCTCATATAACATTTACATTTCATCAATAGCAAGAATCGAATCAAACAAGATTTTCGGGCATACTTTAAGAACATCCATACAAGCTCATTTCTCAATCATTTTCAAAACTAAACATATTAGAGTGATCTAGAGAACATATAGAATCATTCTAAAACTTAAAAGAAGGTTTCTGGAAAATTTGTTCTTGAGGTATACCTGAGTTGAAGCTTTTCAGTTTGGAGCTTTCTGACCTCCTCTCTTGTGCAAAACCACTCCAATGATCCCCCTTGTGCTTCTGAAAGGCTTAGAACAAGTTTGTTTTGGCTGGTTTGAGATGTTTGGTTCTGATAACTCAGAAATCATGTCTTTGATTTGGGAGGTTTCAGGCCATTTTGAAGGTTGTTTTGTGTTCTATGAGTGATTTGAAGATGATTGGTGAAGTTTGTTTTGAAGTTTGATGGCTGTGTTTTGAGTTTCAAAGAAGGGAAGGTTTTGACAATTTTTGTGAATTATGAGCTCTCTAATGTTTTTGGCTTGAATGTGTTATGGGATGAGGTCCTTATGGTTTGCATAAGAGGTTGTGATTGGTCAGAGAGTGGGTGGTGGCTCAGTTTGATTGGTATGGGAGGAAATGCAAAAATGTCAACTTATGTGTACTTGAGGTATAGGTCAATGCAACAGGGGATTCTGAGCATGGATTACCTCAACATGCTTCATGGAGGGGCCTTGGATCAAAGAAAGGCAGCTGTAATGCTTAGATGAAAAGATAGCAAGGTTTATGCAATTTTCCAACTTTGATGTTTCTTGAGAATCAAGTCATCAAAACCCTAGGTTCAATGCATAATTTTGATCTTTGAAGGTTGCTTGAACATGTTATGACATAATTGAGCATATTAGAGGCCCCTTAGAAGCTTGAAATGCCAATATGCAAAAATCCCTCTTTGACATGAACTTGAAAATTATGTGATTTTTGCCAACTTTGAAAGGCCATATCTTGAGTTCTAGGATGAATCAAAACATATTCTTGTACTTTTTGAAAAGGGAAAGACCTAATTTACAACTTTCATGTCCAAGTGTTTCACCCCAAAATTTGCCCTCCACTAGTCAAGGCATTGTGTACCAAGGTGTTCACAAGGTTCACAAGGTATCCCAAGAGGTTCACAAGGTTCACAAGGTTCACAGGGTTCACAATTAGTCAGAAAGTTTGACAATTCCCTCAGACATAACATCCTCCTAAGCAATGCATCCTAAACTAGGGTTTTGGATTTCATCAGGCTAAATGGACTTCCAATGCTTCAAGTGAGCTTCATAATATCTTATATGTCTTCAAGAATCCCTATGTTAAGTTTCAAGGCTTTCCCAAAATGTTTGCTCAGTCAGATGATCAGATAGGCTAAAATCAGTCTAAGTAGTCAAAAAGTCAAACTGAGGTCAACTGTGGTCAAACCAAAGTCAAACTTCATGATTTTTTGCCAACATCAATTATATGAAGTATAATTCATCATTTTATCAATGGTTGATCATGTTTCATCAAGGAGATTTCAGATCCTCAAGAATCAGGAGTTTCTAAATTAGGGTTTTCATAGGAAAAGTCAACTGAACTTTGACCAGTCATAACTTTCACATGCTTCATCAAAAAATTCCCATACAAAGCTTATTTTGAAGGAAATTTAATTCCCTACAACTTTTTGTCTCACAAGCCAAGCCCAAAAATGCTTCATTTGGAAGGTATGAGCTAAGACATTATAGGTCATTTCAAAAGTCAACAAAAAGTCAACATCTTCCAAAGGGCATAACTTGAGAATGGTAAAGGATATGGACATGAAACCAAAGAGGTTTGTTAGAGGACTCTTTAATCTTTCCCAAATGTCCAAGAACACCTCCATAGCCTTAAAATTTATGGATTTATGTCTTTGCAAAGTTGGGAAATATTTGAGGGGTTTATTGAGCAAATGGGATCTTAGAACCAATTCTTTCCACATGGGCTTGCATTTTTATGACCCAATCACTACCATGACATCATGCACGAACCAAAAATCATTTATTCAGATTTTTAATTATTTTATTTTATTTATTTTGATTTTATTCATTTAAAATCATTTTAAATCAAAATAAAATATGAAAACTCAATATTTGAATGTGATTCTTCTTCTAGAAAATCTTAACAGTCATTTAAAGTAGATTGGAATCGAACAAATTCGTGTGAGCCTAAATTAGAAAGGTTTGATGAGATTTTTTCAATATTTGAAAGTTGTGAAACTTCATGATCAAGCAATCAAGACAAAGCCCATAAATCCAAAAACTTTTGACCTAATTCAACTCCCTACATATGCACAAACTAATCACAAGTGCAGGGGGACGATATCCTGCCTCCAAAAACATTCATCAAACTTCAAATTTTCATCCAAGAAGTGAGATTCGGTTTTTGATTTAGAGGCTATAACAAGAGGTTTTGAAGGTTGCAACATGTTCCTTGATGATCACTGAACCTATTTGAATCACTTACAGCATTCAAATCATGACATATAGCATAAACCGAATCCATAATGTTCTTGTTCTTATTTTTTTCGATTATGATTATTTGTGCAATAATAATGAATTCTAATCATATATTTGTGTTAGTTGTGATGTTTAGATGATTTCTGGGCAAAAAGATTGGAGAATGAGGACATAAACCGAAAGTTGCCATTGTTAGGGTTCTTGAGTCAAATTTAGGGTTCTTCGATTTAGCCATTATAAATTAATTTTAAAGTTGTAAATGAACTGTATGATGTTTATGGATCATAACCATGTGATCAATTTGATGAATCGTTACAGATTGATGATGATATGAGATTTGCAGGTTTTAAGTGTAGGTAAATTCGCAGGAAGATTTGAAAGAAAATTCGTAGGTAATAGGTTGAAGATGAAGCAGCCTGGAGCCAAAGTCATATTCAAAAAATTGTTTTAAAATAAAAGGATTTCTTGCTGAATCTATGTTGAACGCGCCACATGTGGCTCAGCTGGTTTGTGTGTTTGCTTGTGAATCTAATGGTCCTGGGTTCGAATCCCCCTAGGCCATTTTGCTTTGTTGTATTTTTTATGATTTTCACAGGATTGCAACAAAAGGAATTGAACCCCTGATGCTAACACCAGCCCGCGCTTGGCCTGGTGGTGATGTTGCTGGTCCTACGTGTGGGAAGCCTGGGGCCTGGGTTCGATTCCCAGCCCCAGGTATGTTATTTTTCTCATTTTTTTTTTCATGTTATTTTGTTTATATTTATATTATATTCACTTAATAAATTTCTTAAATAACAAATTTCTAAAATAAAATGTTCATATTATTTCTTATACAAAAATTCATATTTTTAAAATTCAAACTTTATTTTCAAAAATCAAATTATTTATATTTATTACATTATATGTTCATATTATTAATATTATATATATTTTGTAAATAAATTGATTATATGTAAATTAATAATTAAAACCCTAATTCTCATGATTACAACTCTAACCCTAATTTTTTCTAACCCTAACCCTAATCCTAATTTTTCTTAACTTTTAAAATTTAACCTAATATTTCTATAAATTATAATTAATCATTAATCCTTTGTTAAATATGTAAATAATTTAATATTTATTTATTATTATTAAAACCTATTTTCTTTATATTTAAAATTTTTTCTAATATTAAATTATTTTGCTAATTTCTTATTTTCTCTTATTTTTATTTTCTAACCTTTTGTCTTAATTGTTATTATTATTGGTTATTATTGCTTATTTATTATTATTTATCGTTATTATATTTCTCGATTATATTGTAATTGTCCCGGAGCTTTGTAATAGTTTAGTTTATATTTTTGCTTTATTATGAATATATTGTATGGTTAGTAATTCTAGGGCGTGAATAACGTACTTGTAATTAAAATTAACTTAGAATAATTAACTTTAAAAGATAAATATTTGAATATGAACACTCACACACTTAAGTCGATCTTTGATCGCCATCTTGCACTTTCTAAGGTTACCTCTCATGTTGCCTATTTCAAAAGGTCAAGTAAGGTGTCTTAAGCAAAGTCCCTTCACAAATATCATCAAGTCTCTTTAGTTTATAAGATCAAGTCCCTTCGAGGTTGCCTACGATAAATGATCTTGTCCCTTCGAATAAAAGATGATAAGTCCCTACGAATTGCTAAAGACACCTTGCAGTTGCCTACATTCAAATGTCCCTATACATGTCCCTTATTACATCCAAGGTAATGACTACCTATTCCTTAATAATAGGGATAGTCTTACCATTGAAAGAACATAAGAACAGTAAAGACTTAATATAGGGTAGGTTCCTCTTAATTACTTGCTCACACATCTCAAAATACATTTTACACTTCACATTTCAAACAAATTTTCAAAAACAAGTCTTTATATACATCCATACGAGGATCATTATAAAGTACATAGAAAGTTTTAATCACACACTACACCTTTCTCAAAACAATTCAAAGTGAGCTAAGTAACTAAGAGCCCATGGATAACCATGGATATAAAGGGTGCTAACACCTTCCCTTTATATAACCTACCTCCCGAACTCAAAATCTTTTTAAGGTCTTTCCTGTTCTTTTATGTCCTTTCCTTTTGGATAAAATAAAAGTCGGTGGTGACTCTTGCTATCCGCAACATTTATAGAAAGTCAGTTCTCCCACCGTGTTACAGAACTGGCGACTCTGCTGGGGATTTAATAAAAGAGGGGTACCCTTAGGAATTAGATCACTTAAATTGTTTGCTTTGTTTGCTTTATATTACTTATTGGGCTCTTATATGTGAAAGATCCTAACCCGGATCTAGTGTACCTTAGGTAAATGGCAATAGACCAAGGAAACTGTACGGCGTATACCGATATGGTTGATCTGATGGTCGTAGTTAGTGTGACTTCTTGGTTGGTGCTTATGTTCCTTAAGTAAGTTAAGGATAATATGGGGCTGCCATATGTTGTCAATACACTAACTGACTTTTAGAACCCTAGTTATCCCATCTTGGCCTTTAGAAAGTAGTGAGATAGCCGGCTTTGGTGAAGACTGAAGTTGGTTGATACTCGATACTACGCTCATTGAGATCCTAAACTTGGAGGGTTTTGGTTGGCAAGTAAGTTGTCGACTGAACAACCACCCTTATGAAGGATAAATGATATTGAGATCCCTTAGAACCCGGTTACTTTTGTAGGACAGGATGAACCAACTAAACTTCAGGGGAGGGTACTTACCTTTAAACCTCATGCAAGCCTCTAAACCTAGGGCTATGGTGTGACTTGTTTGTGTGTGCCACATGTTTGTGATTGAGCATAACATCATGACATCATGCATCATAAGCATAGCATTTTCACTAACCATTTCAAGGACCAAAGGATTTATCTTTGTTCTTTGTTGTAGGTCATGGCTTCCGCTCGTAGGAATACTATTCGGATCAACTTTGTAGGAATACCTCCTAAGCTTAAGGAATTGGTCTCTCAAGTTTCTAAAAACTCCCAATTCATCAAGAGGCATGGTCACCTACTGGATTTAGTCACTTCAGGGTTCAATGAAGACATGATGAGTGTTCTGTTTCAATTCTTTGATCCTAAACATCATTGCTTTACATTCCCCGATTATCAGTTGGTTCCTACAATGGAAGAATTCTCTAAACTACTGGGTATACCTATCCTTGATCAGAGACCCTTCACAGGCTTGGAAAAAGATCCTAAACCTGAAGTCATTGCTGCAACCTTACATCTGAAGAAATCTGACATTGTCCTAGAAACAAGAAGTGGAGTTAAGGGTATCCTTGCCAAGGTATTGATGGAGAAAGCTCAAGTGTTCTTGAAGGCCATGAGTTATGATGCTTTTGAGGAGATCTTAGCCCTATTGATCTATGTTTTAATGTTGTTCCCTAATCCATACCAGTTCATAGACGTACACGCCATCAACATATTTCTGACTCGTAATCCAGTACCTACATTACTTGGAGATATCTTACATTCTCTCCATACCCGTACTACGAAGGCACGAGGAACTTTGATGTGTTGCATACCTCTATTGTCTAGGTGGTTTATTTCTCACCTTCCTCGATCAGTGATGAAGAATGAACAAGGGTTCAGGTGGTCCAAGAGGATTATGTCACATTCACATTCAGATATTCATTGGTGCTCTAGATCCATGGAGAAGGTCACTATCATTGACCGTTGTGGGGAGTTCCCTAATGTGCCACTCCTTGGCATAAGAGGGGGCATTACTTACAACCCTTCTTTAGCTCTACGCCAGTTTGGTTATGCTCGGAGTGATGGTCCTCATGACATGCTTATTCAGGGTATTGTGTTCGATTACGACAATGATCTGCAAGGTTACCGTCAAAGGTTCATACGAGCTTGGGGCAGGTGAACAAGGTTGACAGCAAGACTCTGGAACCAAAGTACACTATCCCTATGGAACCTTATCTCAGATGGGTGTGATCTCGTGCTCAGACTCTTATGATGCCATATCCAGCTATCCTGCCAGTTACCATGGAGCCTGTTGCTGAAGGAGATACTTCTTATATCATTCTTCATCCAGACATTCCCATTTACATGGAGGAGTTACAAAGGTCCTGGATCTAGTTGAAGGAGAAAAGGGATAAATTTGAGGCTAATTTCAAAGCTAGTCAAGAAAGAATCCTGGAGCTAACAAAACAACTTCACGAAGAGCGGAATCTCAACTCATACCTCAACACAAGGAGGAAGCGTCCATGGGAGACTTAAAACCCCATTTTTGTATTCATTTCATTTTTGTTGTAAGCCCAAGAGGCAAACAAGTTTATTGATTACTAATAAAAGTTTACTTTATGGTTGTCTAAACAAATTTAAATCTTGCGGTCCTTGAAAACATTGCATAAACATATACATACCATATCATTCCATCACAGGTTTCTTATGAACCGGTATCTTATCTTCTCGCTGTTTATTTCAGCAGAAATGGCTCTTGAACAGACTGTCAAAGATCTCCAGGCTCAGAATGCACAATTCCAAGATTTGATTCTGAACTTGTCCAAGGGACAGGATGAGTTGAAGATACTACTGGCTAAGAAGAAGAAGACTAGGAAATCAGGAGGCCTTATTAATCTAGGAAGAAGGTTCAGAGGCCCTATCAAGACAAAGGAACAAATTGAGGATTCTGAGTCTGAAAATTCTGAGAAAGTGGGAGGTAGTCTCCATGATATTGTAGGAGATTCTGATTCTGAGGCAAATTATTATCATGATCCTGCTAGCAAGGAGAAGTACAAGATGCTGGTGGACAGAATGAATGCCATAGAATTGCAAAAATCTTCTGGGCTTGATTTTGAAGATCTGAGTTTAGTTTCTGGAGTGGTTATACCTATTGGTTTCAAGGTTCCTGTTTTTGTAGTGTATGATGGTGTCTCATGTCCCAAGCTGCATTTAAGGTCTTATGTCCGGAGGATTCAACCACATACTGCTGATAAGAAACTGTGGATTCATTTCTTCCAAGAGAGTTTGTCTGGAGCTCAATTGGAATGGTATTATCAACTGGAAAGTGTTAATATTCGTGATTGGAATGATCTTGCTGAGGCCTTCTATAGGCAATACCAATATAATGTTGATTTAGCACCAACTCGCATGCAACTCCAAATCATGTCCATGGGTGCTAAAGAGAGTTTCAAGGAATATGCCCAGAAATGGAGAGACCTGGCTGGCAGAGTTCAACCTCCTCTGACTGACATGGAGCTGGTGGATATGTTTATGAGTACGCTGAATGGTCCTTTTTATAGTCACCTCATTGGAAGCTCATCATCTGGTTTCACTGAGCTGATAATGACTGGAGAACGCGTGGAAAGTGGTCTAAGAAGTGGTAAGATACAAATGGGTGCTTCTTCATCAAGCACTACTAAGAAGCCCCCTAGTGGAAAGAAGGAGTCTAATGTTGTGTATGGTCAACATAGTCGTAACAGGAGTCACCAATCTGTGAGAGCAGTCCACATCTCTAATCCTACTCCTGCAGCACCAGAGCCACAAAAAAACAATCAACAGAAACCTAGAAGACAGTTCACCAAGATCAACATGTCACTGGCCCAAGCCTTGCAACACATGTTGAAAGGGTGTTGCACCCCAAAATTTGCCCTCACCAAGACAAAACATTGTGTATTAAGAGGTTCATAAGGTTCACAAAGTTCATAAGACATCTCATGAGGTTCACAAGGTTCACAATTAGTCAGAAAGTTTGGCAATTCCCTCAGACAATGCATCCTCCTAAGCAAGGCATCCTAAACTAGGGTTTTGACTTTCATCAGGCTAAATGGACTTCCAAGACTTCAAGTGAGTTTCATAGCATCCTATATGTGTTCAAGAATCCCCATGTCAAGTTTCAAGACTTTCCCAAAAGATTTGCTCAGTCAGATGATCAGATAGGTTAAAATCAGTCAAGGCAGTCAAAAAGTCAAACTGAGGTCAACTGTGGTCAAACCAAAGTCAAACTTCATGATTTTTTGCCAACATCAAGTATATGAGGTAAAATTAATCATTTGATAAAAGTTTGATCATGATTCATCAAGGAGATTTCAGATCATCAAGAATCAGGAGTTTCTAAATTAGGGTTTTCATAGGAAAAGTCAACTGAACTTTGACCAGCCATAACTTTCACATGCTTCATCAAAAGTTTTCCATCCAAAGCTCATTTTGAAGGAAATTGAATTCTCTACAACTTTTTGTCTCATAAGCCAAGCCCAAAAATGCTTCATTTGGAAGGTATGAGCTAAGACATTATAGGTCCTTTTAAAAGTCAACAAAAAGTCAACAACTTCCAAAGAGCATAACTTGAGAATGGTAATTGATATGGACATGAGACCAAAGAGGTTGGTTAGAGGTCTCTCTAATCTTTCTAAAATGTCCAAGAACACCTTCATAGAATTAAAATTGAAGGATTTATGACCTTGCAAAGTTGGGAAATTTTTGAGAGGTTTATGAAGCAAATGGGGTCTTAAAACAATAATTCACCAAATGGGCTTGCTTTTTTATGATCCAAACACTTCCATGACATCATGCACGAATTAAAATTTATTTATACATATTTTTATTCATTTTATTTTATTTATTATGATTTTTTATATTAAAAATCATTTTAAATTAAAATAAATATAAAAGGATGGATATTTGATTTGATTTTGGTTCTAGAAGGTCTTAATGTTCATTTAGAGGTGATTGAAATTATACAAAATCAGATCATTAAAAAATAACAATGAGATATCCAAGTTTTCAATGCTCTTAAAGTCATATCTTTTTCAATCTCTATGGATCAAAAAGTCCAAAGGATGGATTAGTTTCTTGACCTAATTTCATCACATGATATAAAAACAACATAAAACACACAAGAGGACACGAATTGGCAGCCTCAAGAACACATTGCAAACTTCAAAATTCACACAAAAAAGCTTGATTCAGATTCCTTGCTAGAGGCCATTCCAAAGAGTTTTGAAGGTGGAAACATGTTTATTGAACATCCTTGAGTCGTTCTTGATCATCATTTGCATTCAAAACACCATGAATCATACAAACCGAATCAACATTTGCTTGAGTTTTCAAATTTTCGATTCCAATTATTCATGCATTGTTAATGATTTTTGATGTTGTTTTCTTGTTTGTGATAAGCTTTAAATCATATATGGATCAATGGATTGGAGTTTCACTGCCTAAAACTAATTCGGCCATAGCTAGGGTTTATGGACCTTATTTAGGGTTTTATGATTTACCAAATATAAATGAGTTTAGAGGACATGGTTAGCTTGTATGAACCTCAAGGATCATATTGCACTAATCAATTTGAAGAAATTTCACTGTTTGCTTGGTGTTTGAGAAATCGCAGGTTTGAACATGCGGGAAAAATCGCAAGAGAATTCGCAGGAAAACCTGTGAATTTCAGAGGAAGAAGATGAAGCCTTGGCGCCATCTGAAATTTGAATTTTAGATTTAATATTTTTAGAATTTGTCTTTATTTTATTTCAGCTAATGCGCGTGGCTCAGTTGGTGAGGTGTTGGTGGTTATGGACATCAGGGCGTGGGTTCGAGTCCAGCCCTTAGCAATTTTTATCTTTTTTTCAACTATTTCACTTAATTTATCATATAATGTTTGTTTGATGATTCTAGGTCACCAGCTGCGTGCGCAGCCCAGTGGTAATCCCTTTTGCAGGTACAGGGGAGGTCCTGGGTTCAAATCCAGGCCTCCCCATTATTTTTTTAACCTAATTTTTCTATTTTCTTCTCTTTTCTTTATTTAATTATATATTATATCATAAATTAAATTCTTTTTTTAATAATAGTATAATATTTCACATATAATATAAAAATAAAATAAAAAACTTTATAATTTTTTTTTAAGTATAATTTTTTTTATTTTATGTTTATATTATTATCTATATTTTATTTTGTAAATAAACCAAATAATATTTTAATTCAATATGTAAACCCTAATTTCATTTTTAAAATTTCTAACCCTAATTTCTAAGCCTAATTCTTATTTAACTTTAATATTAAAACTTAATTTTTTTCTAATATATAATTTAATAACTATTATATTGTTTATTATTATACTTATTTAATTTCTTTTAAACATTTCTTTAAAAAAATTGTTTATTTAACTTTAAAAAAATATTTTCTTAAATCTTATATTCTTTATATTTGTTCTAACCTCTTTTTCTTATGATGATTATTGTTGCTAACCCTTTTTAATTGTCATTTATTTATTATATAGTTATTATTTAATTATTTATATCATAATGTAATTGCGAAAGCCTTGTAATAGTTGTAGGTTTACTATTGTTTTTATTTTATTTTATTGTTTATAAATATTCTTGCCATGGTTAGTAATTATAGGGAGTGATAACATGTTTGTAAGTTAAAATTAATTTAGTATCACTAATTTAATAAGATAAATATATGAATATGAACACTCACACAAGTAAGTCGATCTTTGATCGCCATCCTACACTTTCTAAGGGTATTCCTCATGTTGCCTATCTATAAGCTCAAGTAAGGTGTCTTAAAGCAAAGTCCCTTTTCATAAAATATCATCAAGTTCCTTTTAAGATTATAAGATCAAGTTCCTTCGTTGTTGCCTACGGTAAATGATCTTGTCCCTTCGAATAAAAGATGATAAGTCCCTATGAATTGCTAAAGACACCTTGCAGTTGCCTAAATTCAGAAGTCCCTTCACATGTCCCTTATCACATCCAAGGTAATGACTACCTGTTCCTTAATAATAGGGATAGTCTTACCATTGAAAGAACATATAAGAACAGTAAAGATTTAGTATAGGGTAACTTGCTCATTTTTCTTCAAAATACTTCATTACACTTCACATTTCAAACAAATTTTCAAAACAAAGTCTTTATATACATCCATACGAGGATCATTATAAAGTACTTAGAAAAATTTTAATCACACACTACACCTTTCTCAAAAACAATTTAAAGTGAGCTAAGTAACTAAGAGCTCATGGATAACCATGGATATAAAGGGTGCTAACACCTTCCCTTTGTATAACCTACCCCCCGAACTCAAAATCTTTTTAAGGTCTTTCCTGTTCTTTTATGCCCTTTCCTTTTGGATAAAATAAAAGTCGGTGGCGACTCTTGCTATCCGTAACATTTAACTAAAGTCAGTTCTCCCACCGTGTTACAGAACTGGCGACTCTGCTGGGGATTAATAAAAGAGGGGTACCCTTAGGAATTAGATCACCTTAAATTTGTTTGTTTTGTTTGCTTTACTTTACTTGTTGGGTGCTCTTATGTGTGAAAGATCCTAACCCGAATCTAGTGTACCTTAGGTAAATGGCAATAGACCAAGGAAATTGTACGGCGTATACCGATATGGTTGATCTGGTGGCCATAGTTAGTGTGACTTCTTGGTTGGTGCTTATGTTCCTTAAGTAAAGTTGAGGATAATATGAGGTTGCCATATGTTGTCAATACACTAACTGACTTTTAGAACCCTAGTCATCCCATCTTTGCCTTTTAGAAAGTAGTGAGATAACCGGCTTTGGTGAAGACTGAAGTTGGTTGATACTCGATGCTACACTCATTTTGAGATTCTAAACTTGGAGGGTTTTGGTTGGCAAGTAAGTTGCCTACTGAACAACCACCCTTGTGAAGGATCAATGATATTGAGATCCCTTAGAACCTGGTTACTGTATAGGACAGGATGAACCAACTAACTTCAGGGGAAGGTATTTACCTTTAAACCTCATGCAAGCCTTCAAACCTAGGGCTATTGTGTGACTTGTTTGTGTGTGCCACATGTTTGTGATTGAGCATAACATCATAGATCATCATGCATCATAAGCATAGCATTTTCACTAAGAATTTCAAGGATCAAAGGATTTATCTTTGTTCTTTGTTGTAGGTCATGGCTTCTGCTCGTAGGAATACTATACGAATTAACTTTGTAGGAATAACCCCTAAGCTTAAGGAATTGGTCTCTCAAGTTTCTGAAAACTCCCAATTCATCAAGAGACATGGTCACCTACTGGATTTAGTAACTTCAGGGTTCAATGAAGACATGATGAGTGTTATGTTTCAGTTCTTTGATCTTAAACATCATTGCTTCACATTCCCCGACTATCAGCCGGTTCCTACAATGGAAGAGTTCTCTAAGCTTCTGGGTATACCTATCCTTGATCAGAAACCCTTCACAGGCTTAGAAAAAGAACCTAAACCTGAAGTCATTGCTGCAGCCCTACATTTGAAGAAATCAGACATTGTCCTAGAAACAAGGAGTGGAGTTAAGGGTATTCTTGCTAAGGTATTGATGGAGAAAGCTCAAGTGTTCCTGAAGGCTATGAGTTTTGATGCTTTTGAGGAGATATTAGCCCTATTGATCTATGGCTTAGTATTGTTCCCCAATCCAGACCAGTTCATAGACGTACATGCCATCAACATATTTCTGGCTCGCAATCCAGTGCCTACATTGCTTGGAGACATCTTACACTCTCTTCATACCCGTACTACGAAGGCACATGGAACTCTGATGTGTTGCATACCTTTGCTATCTAGGTGGTTTATTTCTCACCTTCCTCGATCAGTGATGAAGAATGAACAAGGGTTCAGGTGGTCTAAAAGGATCATGTCACTTTCACATTCAGATATTCATTGGTGCTCTAGATCTATGGAGAATGTTACCATCATTGACTGTTGTGGGGAGTTCCCTAATGTGCCACTCTTTGGCATAAGAGGGGGCATTACCTACAATCCTTCCTTAGCTCTACGTCAGTTTGGTTACGCTCGAAGTGATGGTCCTCATGACATGCTTATTCAGGGTATTGTGTTTGACTACGACAACGATCTTTAAGGTTACCGTCAAAGGTTCATACGAGCACGGGGTAAAGTGAACAAGGTTGACAGCAAGACTCTGGAGCCCAAGTACACTATTCCTATGGAAGCTTATCTCAGATGGGTGCGATCTCGTGCTCAGACCCTTTTGATGCCATATCCTGCTATCCTGCCAGTTACTATGGAGCCTGTTGCTGAAGGAGATACTTCTTATATCATTCTTCATCCAGACATGCCCACTGACATGGAAGAGTTACATAGGTCCTGGGTCCAGTTGAAGGAGTAAAGAGATACTTTTGAGACTCATTACAAAGCAAGTCAAGAAAGAATCTTGGAGCTAACAAAACAACTTCACGAGGAGCGGAATCTCAACTCATACCTCAACATAAAGAGGAAACGTCCATGGGAGACTTAAAACCCCATTTTTTGTATTTATTTCATTTTTGTTGTAAGCCCAAGGGGCAAACAAGTTTATTTGATTACTAATAAAAGTTTACTTTCTGTTTGTTTAAACAAATTTAAATCATGCGGTCCTTGAAAATATTGCATACGCATTAACATACCATATCATTGCATCACAAGTTTCTTATGTACAGGTATCTTATCTTCTCGCTGTTTATTTCAGCAGAAATGGCTCTTGAACAGACTGTCAAAGATCTCCAGGCACAGAATGCACAATTCCAAGAGTTGATTCTGAACTTGTCCAAGGGACAAGATGAGTTGAAGACACTGCTGGCTAAGAAGAATAAGAAGACTATAAGATCAGGAGGCCTTATTAATCTGGGAAGAAGGTTCAGAGGTCCTGTCAAGACAAAGGAACAGGTTGATGATTATGAGTCTGAAAATTCTGAGAAAGAGGGAGGCAGTCTCCATGATACTGTGGGAGATTCTGATTCTGAAGCAAATTATTATCATGATCCTAATGAAGATAAGTACAAGATGCTGGTAGACAGGATGAATGCCATGGAGTTACAAAAATCTTCTGGGCTTGATTTTGAAGATCTGAGTTTAATATCTGGAGTGGTTATACCTATTGGTTTCAAGGTTCCTGCTTTTGTGGTATACAATGGTGTTTCATGTCCCAAGCTGCATCTAAGGTCCTATGTCCAGAGGATTCAACCACATACTGCTGATAAGAAATTATGGATTCATTTCTTCCAAAAGAGATTGTCTGGGGCTCAATTGGAATGGTACTATCAATTGGAGAGTGTCAATATTCGTGATTGGAATGATCTTGATGAGGCCTTCTATAGGCAATACCAATACAATGCTGATCTAGCACCAACTCGCATGCAGCTCCAAAGCATGTCTATGGGTACTAAGGAGAATTTCAAAGAGTATGCCCAAGAATGGAGAGACTTGGCTGGCAGAGTTCAACCTCCTCTGACTGACATGGAACTGGTGGATATGTTTATGAGTACGCTGAATGGTCCGTTCTATAGTCACCTCATTGGAAGCTCATCATCTGGTTTCACCGAGCTGATAATTACTGGAGAACGTGTGGAGAGTGGTATAAGAAGTGGTAAGATACAGGTGGGTTCCTCTACATCAAGCACTTCTAAGAAGCCCCCTAGTGGAAAGAAGGAGTCTAATGTTGTGTATGGTCAACCTAATCGTAACAGAAATCACCAATCTGTGGGAGCAGTTCACATCTCCAATCCTACTCCTGCAGCACCAGAGCTACCACAAAACAATCAACAGAAGCCTAGAAGACAGTTCACCAAGATCAACATGTCACTGGCCCAAGCCTTGCAACACATGTTGAAAGGGGAACTCATTACCTTAAAGGACCCTCCTCAGAATTCTAATACTTCCTCTCCTCGATACAACCCTAATGCACGATGTGCCTATCATTCCAATTGTCCGGGACATGATACCAACAACTGCTGGATATTGAAAAACAAAATTCAAGATATGATTGAAGCGGGAGAGATTGAATTTGACCCTCCTGGGACTCCAAATGTGATTACTGCTCCCATGCCAAATCATGAGAAGACTTTTAATGTTGTTGATGAAGTTTCATATGTTTCCTCAGTAGCAGATGTGACTACTCCCTTATCTATTATCAAGAAGAAGTTGATACAGGTTGGATTCTTTCCAGGTTGTAATGAAGATTATTTTTATTGTGCCTACAAACCTGATAGCTGCTGGAAGTTGAAAGATGGTATTCAACGCCTCATGGACAATTACACTATATTGTTTGAGAGGACACCTTCTGTGGAAAGTATGGTTGAACATATAACTCAAGGTACGAAGGTTGAAGATATGGATATGGTTGATAAAGGGCCAGTGAAGATTACCTCCAAAGGTCCTGTCAAGATCTCTTCCAAGGGACCTATCAAGATTATTGTTGAAGGTCTGGTGAAGACTGTTGCTGAAGCTAGAGTGGCTCCCATGATTATTACCACTCCTGGCCCTATTCCTTATACTTCTGACAAAGCTATACCCTGGAATTACGGTTCTGATGTTCATATCCATGGCGTTAAACAGGAACCTTTGACTGATACACTTGTTACTGATGATAACCTTGACGTTGATAATATTGCTGGATCAAGTAAGATCACCAGAAGTGGAAGAATTTTCTCTCCTCCGGTTGCCTCAAAAAGTGCAGTTACTCCAACTACTACCTCCACTTCTGAGCCAAGTACTGATGCTCGGGGCAAAGGTCTTGTGGTTGAACCTGTGCAAGTTGAAGCACCGACTGTTGAAAATCTTTCTAAACAGATGGAAGAAGTGCTGAAGATCATTCGTAAAAGTGATTATGATATTGTTGACCAATTGGGGCATACTCCCTCCAAGATTTCCATGTTATCTTTGTTGTTGTGTTCTGAGGATCATGCTAAAGATTTAATTAAATTCTTGATAACTGCCCATGTGCCAAATGAGATTTATGTGGATCAATTTGAAAATTGTGTTGCACATCTGACTTATGATAATGGGTTAGGTTTTTCTGATGATGACTTAACTCCTGCCAAAAGAAACCATAACAGAGATCTACATATCTCCATTGAATGTAGGGGCACTACCTTGTCCCATGTGTTGATAGACAATGGTTCTTCACTGAATGTACTTCCCAAAGAGGTTCTGAACAAGCTCAATCCTGAAGATACTGTGTTAAGACCAAGTAATATAGTGGTGAGGGCCTTTGATGGTTCAAGAAGAGTGGTGCATGGAGAAATAGATCTCCTGATCAAAGTAGGCTCTCAAGTCTTCAATTCAACCTTCTATGTAATGGATATTTGTCCTGCGTACTCTTGTTTGCTTGGGCGCCCCTGGATCCACAGGGCAGGTGTTGTGACCTCCACTCTACATCAGAAGTTGAGATACCCAGTAAAGGGAAAGATTGTCACTGTTTACGGAGAGGAAGAATATATGATCAGTCATGTGAATACATTTAAGTATGTTGAAGTGGAAGGTGAATATGTTGAGACTCCTTGCCAGACATTTGAAGTAGTTCCTTGGGTCGTTCCTGCTATTGAAGCTCCTCCTATGGTTAAAAGAGTTCCTGTGGTTACCAGAGTACCTCCTACAATGGCTTCCCTCAAAGATGCTAGAGCTGTGGTTGAAGAAGGAGGTTGTACTATTTGGGGTCAGCTTCCTGACATTCCTTACAAGTCTGACAAGTTTGGTTTGGGTTTCACTGCAGAGTCCCAGAAGGCTGTTCGTCGTGCTCGTGTTGTTCGTATCACCAATCAAGGGATCATGAAAGATCAAATCAATGATGTGGGTGACTACAATGAAGATTACAATCTGGATAACTGGATCTTTCCTACTGTGGGTGATGGGCTCAACAATTGGAAGACTGAAGACGTTATTCCTATCTCCTTTAGTCAGGAGTAAATACTATTACTGTGTTGTTATTTTTAAGTTTGTAATTTTGAACAATTAAACTTCTAAGCCTTGTGCCTTACCCGAGGCACAATGGCATGCTTGTTTCGGGATGTCATTTCATTTGCATACTTCATTCAATAAAAACCAATGGGCGTTTCGTTTTCGTAAATATTGTGCTCTTTGTCTTTCTTTTATTTTATTTTTTGTTTTATCAGCTATGTGTTCTTACACACACCCACATCACTAAAATGCAGATCCTCATCCACTCTGGATCCTGTTGATAACAGTTCTACTATTGCCAATTATAATTTCGAGAATCCGATCTATCAAGCTGAAGATGGAAAGGAGGAAGATTGTGAAGTACCTGTAGAGCTTGCTAGCTTGTTACAACAAGAAGAGAAAGCTATACAGCCACATGAAGAGCCAATCGAAGTTGTGAATCTGGGAACTGAAGAAAACAGGAAAGAGGTCAAGATAGGGGCTGAATTAGAAGATGGTGTTAAAAGCAGATTAATTCATATGTAACATGATTATGTGGAGATATTTGCTTGGTCCTATGAAGATATGCCAGGATTGGATACAGACATTGTGGTTCACCGTTTACCAGTAAAAGAAGACTCTCGTCCAAAGAAGCAGAAGGTTCGTCGCATGCGTCCTGAAATGTCAGAAAAGATTAAAGCAGAGGTGATGAAACAATTTGATGCAGGGTTCTTAGCTGTGACTTCTTATCCTCAGTGGGTTGCAAATGTGGTACCAGTGCCTAAGAAAGATGGTAAGGTACGTATGTGTGTAGATTACAGGGATTTGAACAAGGCCAGCCCCAAAGATGACTTTCCACTTCCTCATATTGATGTTCTGGTAGACAACATTGCTCAGCATAAAGTATTCTCTTTCATGGACGATTTCTCTGGTTACAATCAAATCAAGATGGCACCTGAAGATATGGAGAAGACTACGTTTGTTACACAGTGGGGCACCTTTTGTTATAAAGTGATGCCATTTGGTTTGAAGAACGCCGAGGCAACATATCAGCGTGCTATGGTGGCTTTGTTTCACGATATGATTCATCATGAGATAGAGGTATATGTGAATGATATGATAGCCAGGTCCCAGAATGAAGAGCAACACCTTGATCATCTGCATAAGCTGTTTGAAAGATTGAAGAAATACAAGTTGAGATTGAACCCAAACAAATGTACTTTTGGAGTTAGATCTGGTAAACTCCTGGGTTTCATTGTCAGTGGAAAAGGTATTGAAGTAGATCCCGCAAAAGTGAAAGCCATACAAGAGATGCCAGCTCCCCGTACTGAGAAGGAAGTTAGAGGTTTCTTGGGACGATTGAATTACATTGCAAGATTTATTTCTCAATTAACTGCTACCTGTGAACCAATCTTCAAGTTGCTGAAGAACGATCAGGTAATGGAGTGGAATGATGAGTTCCAGACAGCCTTTGATGAAATCAAGAGATATCTTCTAGAACCTCCAATTTTGATGCCACCAGTTGATGGAAGACCCTTGATTATGTACTTAACAGTATTAGACAACTCAATGGGGTGTGTGTTGGGGCAACATGACGAGTCTGGTCGAAAAAATCAAGCAATATACTACCTTAGCAAAAAGTTTACCGACTGTGAAACAAGATACTCACTGCTCGAGAAAACTTGTTGCGCTTTGGCATGGGCTGCTCGCCGACTAAGAGAGTATATGTTGACTCATACTACCTTGTTGATTTCAAAGATGGATCCAATCAAGTACATATTCGAGAAACCTGCTCTCTTCGGACGAATAGCAAGATGGCAAATGATCTTAACAGAATATGATATACAGTACACTACTCAGAAGGCCATTAAAGGAAGTGTTGTAGCTGATCATTTGGCTCATCAAGCAGTGGATGATTATCAGTCAATGAGTTTTGAGTTCCCCGACGAAGACATTATGATTATTACCAAAGAACCTGAACAATATGACGGACCTGAACAAGGATCCCGATGGACTATGGTTTTTGATGGAGCTTATAATGCACTTGGTAATGGTGTTAGTGTTGTGATCATTTCCCCTGAAGGTTGTCATACTCCGATTACTGCAAGACTTTGTTTCTATTGTACGAATAACATGGTTGAGTATGAGGCATGTATCCTGGGTATCAAAGCTGCCATTGATATGAAGATTCAGTTCCTGGACGTATATGGAGATTCAGCCCTGGTAGTGAGTCAGATTAAAGGAGATTGGGATACCAAGCATGAAAATCTCATTCCTTATAGAGAGTATGTGTTGTCTTTGATCCCACATTTTGAAGAGATTACCTTTGGACATATTCCACGAGGAAAGAATCAGTTGGCAGATGCATTAGCCACCATGGCATCTATGTTTGAGATTAGTTGGGATGATGAAGCTCCCAAGATTACTATTGATAGATTTGAGAAGCCTGCATACTGCAATGAGATTGACACTGAAGAAGCAGAGGGGAAGCCTTGGTTCTATGAAGTAAAAAGATATCTTGAAACTCAGGAGTTCCCTAAAGGGGCATATTTCAAAGATAAGAAGTTTCTGAGGAGGTTTCTGCTAAGTTCTTCTTGAATAATGGAATTTTGTACAAGCGCAATCATGATTCAACTTTGCTTCGTTGTGTGGATAAGAAGGAAGCAACAGATATTATGGAATACATGCATGATGGGATCTTTGGCACTCATTCTAGTGGTCATACCATGGCAAAGAAGATATTGAGAGCATGTTATTATTGGTCTACCATGGAAGCTGACTGCAATCAACATTCTAGAACATGTCACAAGTGTCAAATCTATGCTGATAAAGTGCATATACCTCCAGCTCCATTGAATATGTTGACTGCTCCTTGGCCTTTTGCCATGTGGTGCATTGATATGATTGGAGAGATCAAGCCTACTGCTTCTAATGGGCATCGTTTCATCCTGGTTGCTATTGATTACTTTACTAATAGGGTGGAGGCAACTTCATTTGCATCTGTTACTAAGAATGTGGTGGCTCGATTCATTAAGAATAATCTCATATGTAGGTATGGCATCCCTGAAAGGATTATCACAGACAATGGCTCTAATCTGAACAACACCATGATTATTTATCTCTGCACGCAATTCAAGATTAAGCATCACAACTCTTCTCCGTATCGTCCAAAGATGAATGGGGCAGTAGAGGCTGCTAATAAGAACATTAAGAAGATTCTACAAAAGATGATTGTTACTTATAAAGATTGGCACGAGATGTTACCATTTGCTCTTCATGGTTATCGTACTACAATACACACTTCAACAGGGGCAACCCCATTCTCCTTAGTCTACGGTATGGAAGCAGTTCTGCCCATTGAAGTTCAGATCCCCTCCTTAAGAATCGTGAAGGATGCAGGTTTGGATGAGGATGAGTGGATTCAAACTCGACTCGACCAGATAAATTTGATTAATGAGAAGAGGTTGGTAGCTGTTTGTCATGGCCAGATGTACCAGAAACGGATGATCAAGGCTTTCAATAAGAAGGTTAAGCCAAAGGTATATCAGGCTGGTGACTTGGTAATCAAGCGTATCATACTACCACAGGGTGATCCTAGGGGCAAGTGGACTCCTACTTATGAAGGTCCATTTGTGGTCAAAAGAGTATTCTCAGGAGGTGCCATGATGCTTACTACTATGGATGGTGAAGACTTCCCACAACCCGTAAACGCAGACATAGTTAAAAAATACTACGCATAAAAAGAGACCCGCTAGGTTGACTGGCCTAGGCAAAAATAAGGGCATCCCGGCGAACCAAAAGGATTCGGGCAAAAATTAGGGATATATATAAAAAAAATGTACACCCGGCAAGTCGAAAACCTGAAAGGGCGGCTTGAGCAAAAAAGGGTATCCCGGTGGATTGAAAACCTGAAAGGGCAATCCAGGCAAAAGTTAGGGATTGAAGCGTATGACTATGTCTCGTTTGGATCACTCATATATCCCCAACTAGTTGTGCTACTTAACTCAAGCTCGAACAGATAAAGAGCAATCCAATCGTTTCCGTCTCAACGGCAGAAGATGAGATACTTGAAGATAATGGCAATAGTAGAATTGAAACTCGATATGATTATTTCTCACATAGCTGTTTTCTTTGTTTTGTAAAACTTCTATGACGAATTCCTCTTACTAGGATTTCTGTCTCCTTGTATAAACTTGCCTATGTATAGGTCACTTTGTAATATAAATAAAATTTCATCTTTGAATCCAGATTTACTTTTACCCTATTTACATAAATGAAAACGTCCATTGGTTGTGTTTGAATGTATGTATGCTTTTGAATATGATTGATGTTTACCAGAAATGCATGAAATGCAGTAATAATATTTACTAAGGATGAACGAGGATGGTAGTTCAACGAAGCTTCACCGGTTCATCCTAACAAGACAACTACAAATCCCCACTAGGGAAAATATATCATTATAGATACTTCGAGTTACATCTCCCCTTGAATTTATGTCCATCTCTTTTATCCTCAGTCGGGATACTCAGGAACTTATTCCTTCAATAGAAGTACGACGAACGAAGACGGGAAGATACAAATACTATACTATCAAACAAGACGGGAACGAGGTCTTTGTATTCTTCAGCAACGAATCGGGATTTATTTTCCCTAGCCAGCAGTTGTTATACAAAGATATTCGGACGCTTCAGGCTGCATGATTCATACATACATCATTTACATCATAGTTATATGCAGATAAAACAATATCAACAATTTACAACAGGTCAGAAACGATCTATACATTACTCAAGATGTCCTCGGATAGTAGGCAAACGGTCTATACGAAGATCCATTCCCTAGTCCAGGATATTTTCAGGAGATTTAATCCTGACACTCTTTTGTCCTTGGATAGTAGGCAAACGGTCTGCATAAAGATCCATTCCCTAGTCCAGGATATTTTCAGAAGTTTTAATCTATTTGTTCTTGGATAGTATGCAAACGGTCTGTACGAAGATCCATTCCCTAGTTCAAGATATTTTCAGGAGACTTAATCCTGATACTCAAGATGTCCTTAGATATTAGGCAAACGGTATGCACAAAGATCCATTCCCTAGTCCAGGATATTGTCAGGAGATTTGATCCTGACACTCTATTGGTCCTCGGATAGTAGGCAAACGGTCTGTACAAAGATCTATTCCTTAATCCAGGATATTGCCAGAAGAGATAATCGTCACGAAGATTTATTTCTACCGGTCTATTCAACAATTCAAACCATGTTGCATAAACGATTCAGAGACGGCCTATACGAAGACCTAGTACTGATATCTAGTATCAACATAAAGATATTATCATCTCCTGATATTATGGATGACATCTATAAGCCCATCTCCAGTTCTTCCAAGTGGCATCTTCAAGCCCACTCAAACACATACAATTAATCATCAGCATTACTTTACGCACCGGCGAGTGCAAATTTTTGGGCTTTTGTGTTCAATCCCCTTCAACCTTCCAGGTCACGAATGGCACATATACCAATCTTTATGTGCCAATCTAACCCCTCAGGTTTCAGAAAATTGAACAGGGGCAGTTGTTACACCCCAAAATTTGCCCTCACCAAGACAAAACATTGTGTATTAAGAGGTTCACAAGGTTCACAAAGTTCACAAGACATCTCATGAGGTTCACAAGGTTCACAATTAGTCAGAAAGTTTGGCAATTCCCTCAGACAATGCATCCTCCTAAGCAAGGCATCCTAAACTAGGGTTTTGACTTTCATCAGGCTAAATGGACTTCCAAGACTTCAAGTGAGTTTCATAGCATCCTATATGTGTTCAAGAATCCCCATGTCAAGTTTCAAGACTTTCCCAAAAGATTTGCTCAGTCAGATGATCAGATAGGTTAAAATCAGTCAAGGCAGTCAAAAAGTTAAACTGAGATCAACTGTGGTCAAACCAAAGTCAAACTTCATGATTTTTTGCCAACATCAATTATATGAGGTAAAATTCATAATTTGATCAAAGGTTGATCATGATTCATCAAGGAGATTTCAGATCATCAAGAATCAGGAGTTTCTAAATTAGGGTTTTCATAGGAAAAGTCAACTGAACTTTGACCAGCCATAACTTTCACATGCTTCATCAAAAAATTTCCATCCAAAGCTCATTTTGAAGGAAATTGAATTCTCTACAACTTTTTGTCTCACAAGCCAAGCCCAAAAATGCTTCATTTGGAAGGTATGAGCTAAGACATTATAGGTCCTTTTAAAAGTCAACAAAAAGTCAACAACTTCCAAAGAGCATAACTTGAGAATGGTAAAAGATATGGACATGAGACCAAAGAGGTTGGTTAGAGGACTCTATATGCTTTATAAAATGTCCAAGTAAACCTTCATAACATTAAAATTGAAGGATTTGTGACCTTGCAAAGTTGGGAAATTTTTGAGAGGTTTATGAAGCAAATGGGGTCTTAAAACCATAATTCACCAAATGGGCTTGCTTTTTTATGATCCAAACACTTCCATGACATCATGCACGAATTAAAATTTATTTATTCATATTTTTATTCATTTTATTTTATTTATTATGATTTTTTATATTATAAATCATTTTAAATTAAAATAAAATATAAAAGGATGGATATTTGATTTGATTTTGGTTCTAGAAGGTCTTAATGTTCATTTAGAGGTGATTGAAATCATACAAAATCAGATCATTCAAAAATATCAATGATATATCCAATTTTCCAATGCTTTTAAAGTCATATCTTTTTCAATCTCTATGGATCAAAAAGTCCAAAGGATGGATTAGTTTCTTGACCTAATTTCATCACATGATATAAAAACAACATAAAGCACACAAGAGGACACGAATTGGCAGCCTCAAGAACACATTGCAAACTTCAAAATTCACACAAAAAAGCTTGATTCGGATTCCTTGTTAGAGGCCATTCCAAAGAGTTTTGAAGGTGGAAACATGTTTATTGAACATCCTTGAGTCGTTCTTGATCATCATTTGCATTCAAAACACCATGAATCATACAAACCGAATCAACATTTGCTTGAGTTTTCAAATTTTCGATTCCAATTATTCATGCATTGTTAATGATTTTTGATGTTGTTTTCTTGTTTGTGATAAGCTTTAGATAATATCTGGATCAATGGATTGGAGTTTCACTGCCTAAAACTAATTCGGCCATAGCTAGGGTTTATGGACCTTATTTAGGGTTTTATGATTTACCAAATATAAATGAGTTTAGAGGACATGGGTAGCTTGTATGAACCTCAAGGATCATATTGCACTAATCAATTTGAAGAAATTTCACTGTTTGCTTGGTGTTTGAGAAATCGCAGGTTTGAACACGCAGGAAAAATCGCAAGAGAATTCGCAGGAAAACCTGCGAATTTCAGAGGAAGAAGATGAAGCCTTGGCGCCATCTGAAATTTGAATTTTAGATTTAATATTTTTAGAATTTGTCTTTATTTTATTTCAGCTAATGCGCGTGGCTCAGTTGGTGAGGTGTTGGTGGTTATGGACATCAGGGCGTGGGTTCGAGTCCAGCCCTCAGTAATTTTTATCTTTTTTTCAACTATTTCACTTAATTTGTCATATAATGTTTGTTTGATGATTCTAGGTCACCAGTTGCGTGTGCAGCCCAGTGGTAATCCCCTTTGCAGGTACAGGGAAGGTCCTGGGTTCAAATCCAGGCCTCCCCATTATTTTTTAACCTAATTTTTCTATTTTCTTCTCTTTTCTTTATTTAATTATATATTATATCATAAATTAAATTCTTTTTTTAATAATAGTATAATATTTCACATATAACATAAAAATAAAAATAAACTTTATAATTTATTTTTTAAAAAAATATAATTTGTTTTTATTTTATGTTTATATTATTATCAATATTTTATTTTGTAAATAAACCAAATAATATTTTAATTCAATATGTAAACCCTAATTTCATTTTTAAAATTTCTAACCCTAATTTCTAAGCCTAATTCTTATTTAACTTTAATATTAAAACTTAATTTTTTTAATATATAATTTAATAACTATTATATTGTTTATTATTATACTTATTCTATTTCTTTTAAAAATTTCTTTAAAAAATTGTTTATTTAACTTTAAAAAAATATTTTCTTAAATCTTATATTCTTTATATTTGTTCTAACCTCTTTTTCTTATGATGATTATTGTTGCTAACCCTTTTTAATTGTCATTTATTTATTATATAGTTATTATTTAATTATTTATATCATAATGTAATTGCGAAAGCCTTGTAATAGTTGTAGGTTTACTATTGTTTTTTTATTTTATTGTTTATAAATATTCTTGCCATGGTTAGTAATTATAGGGAGTGATAACATGTTTGTAAGTTAAAATTAATTTAGTATCACTAATTTAATAAGATAAATATATGAATATGAACACTCACACACGTAAGTCGATCTTTGATCGCCATCCTACACTTTCTAAGGGTATTCCTCATGTTTCCTATCTATAAGGTCAAGTAAGGTGTCTTAAAGCAAAGTCCCTTTTCATAAAATATCATCAAGTCCCTTTTAAGATTATAAGATCAAGTCCCTTCGTTGTTGCCTACGATAAATGATCTTGTCCCTTCGAATAAAAGATGATAAGTCCCTATGAATTGCTAAAGACACCTTGCAGTTGCCTAAATTCAGATGTCCTTTCACATGTCCCTTATCACATCCAAGGTAATGACTACCTGTTCCTTAATAATAGGGATAGTCTTACCATTGAAAGAACATATAAGAACAGTAAAGATTATAGGGTAGGTTCCTCTTAAGTACTTGCTCACTTTTCTTCAAAATACTTCATTACACTTCACATTTCAAACAAATTTTCAAAACAAAGTCTTTATATACATCCATACGAGGATCATTATAAAGTACTTAGAAAATTTTTAATCACACACTACACCTTTCTCAAAAACAATTTAAAGTGAGCTAAGTAACTAAGAGCCCATGGATAACCATGGATATAAAGGGTGCTAACACCTTCCCTTTGTATAACCTACCCCCCGAACTCAAAATCTTTTTAAGGTCTTTCCTGTTCTTTTATGCCCTTTCCTTTTGGATAAAATAAAAGTCGGTGGCGACTCTTGCTATCCGCAACATTTAACTAAAGTCAGTTCTCCCACCGTGTTACAAAGGGGAACTCATTACTTTGAAGGATCCTCCTTAGAATCCTAATACTTCCTCTCCTCGATACAATCCTAATGCAAGATGTGCATATCATTCTAATAGTCCGGGACATGACACCAATAACTGTTGGGTGTTGAAAAACAAGATTCAAGACATGATTGAAGCCGGGGAAATTGAATTTGACCCTCCTGGGACCCCAAATGTGATCACTGCTCCAATGCCCAACCATGAGAAGACTGTTAATGCTATTGATGAGGTTTCCTATGTTTCCTCAGTTGCAGATGTGACTACTCCTCTGTCCATTATCAAGAAGAAGTTGGTGCAGGCTGGATTCTTTCCAGGTTGCAATGAAGATTGTTTCTATTGTGCCTACAAACCTGATAGCTGCTGGAAGTTGAAAGATGGTATTCAACGCCTCATGGACAATTACACTATATTGTTTGAGAGGACACCTTCTGTGGAAAGTATGTGTGAGCATCTGACTCGAAGTACGAAGCTTGGAGATGTAGCTATGGTTGATAAAACACCAGTGAAGATTACCTCCAAAGGTCCTGTCAGGATCACTCCTAAAGGTCCTGTCAGGATTACTGCTGAAGGCCTTGTGAAGACTGTTGCTGAAGTTAGAGTGGCTCCCATGATCATTACCACTCCTGGCCCTGTTCCTTATATTTCTGATAAAGCTATACCCTGGAATTATGGTTCCGATGTTTACATCCATGGTGTCAAACAAGAACCTCTGGTTGAGGCACCTGTTAATGATGATAATCTTGATGTTGATAATATTGTTGGATCTAGTAAGATCACCAGAAGTGGAAGAATCTTCTCTCCTCAGGCTACCTCCAAAAGTGCAGTTACTCCAAATACTACCTCCACCTCTGAGCCAAATATTGATGCTCGGGGCAAAGGTCATGTGGTTGAACTTGTGCAAGCTGAGGCACCGACTGCTGAAAATCTTTCTAAACAAATGGAAGAAGTACTGAAGATCATTCGCAAGAGCGATTATGATATTGTTGACCAATTGGGGCATACTCCCTCCAAAATTTCTATGTTATCTTTACTGCTGTGTTCTGAGGCTCATGTTAAAGCCTTAATCAAGTTCCTAAAGACTGCTCATGTGCCAAATGAGATTTCGGTGGATCAATTTGAGAATTGTGTTGCACATCTGACTTGTGATAATGGTTTGGGCTTTTCTGATGCTGATTTGACTCCTGCCAAGAGAAACCATAACAGAGCTCTGTATATCTCCATTGAATGTAGGGGCACTACCTTGTCTCATGTGTTGGTGGACAATGGCTCTTCATTAAATGTGCTCCCTAAAGAGGTTCTGGACAAGCTCAGTCCTGAAGATGTTGTGTTAAGGCCAAGTGACATAGTGGTGAGGGCCTTTGATCGCTCAAGAAGAGTGGTGCATGGAGAAGTAGACCTCCCGATCAAAGTAGGCTCTCAAGTTTTCAATTCTACTTTCTATGTAATGGATATTCTTCCTGTGTATTCTTGTTTGCTTGGGCGCCCCTGGATCTATGGGGCAGGTGTTGTGACTTCCACTTTACAACAGAAGTTGAAATATCCGGTGAAGAACAAAATCATCATTGTTTACGGTGAAGAGGAGTACATGGTTAGCCACGTGAATACTTTCAAGTATGTAGAAATGGAGGGTGAAATGGTTGAAACTCCGTGTCAAACATTTAAAGTTGTCCCCTACTCTGATCTTGTTCCTCAGTCTGTTCCTGCTTCTGAAAGAGTTCATATGGTTACTAATATACCTCCTGCAATGGCCTCCCTCAAGGATGCTAAGGATGTGGTTGCAAAAGGTGGTTCTGCTATTTGGGGTCAGCTTCCCAACATTCCTTACAAGTCTGACAAGTTTGGTTTGGGTTTCACTGCAGAATCTCATAAGGTTGTTTGTCGTGCTCGTGCTATTCGTATCACCAATCAAGGGGTCATAAGAGATCAAATCAATGTTGTGGGTAACTATAATGAAGACTACAACCTGGATGATTGGGATCTTTCCTACCATGGGTGATGGGCTCAACAATTGGAAGACCGAAGACGTTATTCCTATCTCCTTTAGTCAGGAGTAAATATTATTACTGTGTTTTTATTTTAAGTTTGTAATTTCGAACAATTAAACTCTTAAGCCTTGTGTCTTACCTGGGGCACAATGGTATGCTTATTTCGGGATGTCATTTCATTTTCATACTTCATTCAATAAAAATCAATGGACGTTTTGTTTTCGTAAATATTGTGCTCCTTGTCTTTCTTTTATCTTTTATTTTTGTTTTATCAGCTATGTGTTCTTACACACACCCACATCACTAAAATGCAGATCCTCATCCACTCTGGATCCTATTGATAACAGTTCTACTATTGCCAATTATAATTTCGAGAATCCGATCTATCAAGCTAAAGATGGAATGGAGGAAGATTGTGAAGTACCTGTAGAGCTTGCTAGGTTGTTACAACAAGAAGAGAAAGCTATACAGCCACATGAAGAGCCAATCGAAGTTGTGAATCTGGGAACTAAAGAAAACAGGAAAGAGGTCAAGATAGGGGCTGAACTAGAAGATGATGTTAAGAGCAGACTAATTCAGATGTTACGCGATTATGTGGAGATCTTTGCTTGGTCTTATGAAGATATGCCAGGGTTGGATACAGACATTGTGGTTCACCGTTTACTAGTAAAAGAAGATTGTCGTCCAAGGAAGCAGAAGGTTCGTCGCATGCGTCCTGAAATGTCAGAAAAGATTAAAGCAGAAGTGATGAAACAATTTGATGCAGGGTTCTTAGCTGTGACTTCTTATCCTCAATGGGTTGCAAACGTGGTACCAGTACCTAATAAAGATGGTAAGGTACGCATGTGTGTGGATTACAGAGATCTGAATAAGGCCAGCCCTAAAGATGACTTTCCACTTCCACATATTGATGTTTTGGTAGACAACACTGCTCAGCATAAGGTATTCTCTTTCATGGATGGTTTCTCTGGTTACAATTAGATCAAGATATGGAGAAGACTACATTTGTTACACAGTGCGGCACTTTTTGTTATAAGGTGATGCCATTTGGTTTGAAGAATGCTGGGGCAACATATCAGCGTGCTATGGTGGCTTTATTTCACGATATGATTCATCACGAGATAGAGGTATATGTGGATGATATGATAGC
Source organism: Lathyrus aphaca (assembly GCA_963966055.1). Classification (NCBI taxonomy): domain Eukaryota; kingdom Viridiplantae; phylum Streptophyta; class Magnoliopsida; order Fabales; family Fabaceae; genus Lathyrus; species Lathyrus aphaca. The sequence goes on from OZ014521.1 coordinate 383,539,979, forward strand.
CAGGTCCCAGAATGAAGAACAACACCTTGATCACCTGCATAAGCTGTTTGAGAGGTTAAAGAAATACAAGCTGAGATTGAATCCAAACAAGTGTACTTTTGGAGTTAGGTCTGGTAAACTCCTGGGGTTCATTGTCAGTGGGAAAGGTATTAAAGTGGATCCTACAAAAGTAAAAGCTATACAAGAGATGCCTGCTCCCCGTAATGAGAAGGAAGTTAGAGGTTTCTTGGGACAATTGAATTACATTGCAAGATTTATTTCCCAGTTAACTGCTATCTGTGAGCCAATCTTCAAGTTGTTGAAGAAAGATCAGGTAATGGAATGGAATGACGAGTGCCAGACAGCCTTTGATGAAATCAAGAGATATCTCCTAGAACCTTTAATTTTGATGCCACCAGTTGATGGAAGACCCTTGATTATGTACTTAACAGTATTAGACAACTCAGTGGGGTGTGTATTGGGGCAACATGACGAGTCTGGTCGAAAAGAGCAGGCAATATACTACCTTAGCAAAAAGTTTACCGACTGTGAAACAAGATACTCACTACTCGAGAAAACTTGTTGCGCTTTGGCATGGGCTGCTCGCCGACTAAGACAGTATATGTTGACTCATACTACCTTGTTGATTTCAAAGATGGATCCAATCAAGTACATATTCGAGCAACCTGCTCTCTCCGGACGAATAGCAAGATGGCAAATGATCTTAACAGAATATGATATAGAGTACACTACTCAGAAGGCCATTAAAGGAAGTGTTGTGGCTGATCATTTGGCTCATCAGGCAATGGATGATTATCAGTCAATGAGTTTTGAGTTCCCTGATGAAGACATTATGATTATTACCAAAGAACCTGGATAATATGACGGACCTGAACAAGGATCCCGATGGATTATGGTTTTTGATGGAGCTTCTAATGCGCTTGGTAATGGTGTTGGTGTTGTGATCATTTCCCCTAAAGGTTGTCATACCCCAATTACTGCAAAACTTTGTTTCTATTGTACCAATAACATGGCTGAATATGAGGGATGTATCATGGGTATCAAAGCTTCCATTGAGATGAAAATTCAGTTCCTAGATGTATATGGAGATTCAGTCTTGGTAGTGAGTCAGATTAAAGGATATTGGGATACCAAGCATGAAAATCTTATTCCTTACAGAGAGCATGTGTTGTCTTTGATCCCATATTTTGAAGAGATTACATTTGGACATATTCCACGAGGAGAGAATCAGTTGGCAGATGCACTAGCCACCATGGCATCTATGTTTGAGATTAGCTGGGATGATGAAGCTCCCAAAATCACTATTGATAGATTTGAGAAGTCTGCATACTGCAATGAGATTGATACTGAAGGAGGAGAGGAAAAACCTTGGTTCTATGAAGTGAAAAGATATCTTCAAACTCAGGAGTTCCCTGAAGGGGCATCTGCCAAAGATAAGAAGTTTCTGAGGAGGTTTTCTGCTAAATTCTTCTTAATGGAATTTTGTACAAACGTAATCTTTATTCGACTTTACTTCGTTGTGTGGTTAAGAAGGAAGCAACAAATATTATGGAAGACATGCATGATGGGATCTTTGGCACTCATTCTAGTGGTCATACCATGGCAAAGAAGATATTGAGAGCAGGTTACTATTGGTCTACCATGGAAGCTGACTGCTATCAACATTCCAAAACATGTCACAAGTGTCAGATTTATGCTGATAAGGTGCATATACCTCCAGCTCCGTTGAATGTGTTGACTGCTCCTTGGCCTTTTGCCATGTGGGGCATTGATATGATTGGTGAGATCAAGCCTACTGCTTCCAATGGGCATAGTTTCATCCTGGTTGCTATTGATTACTTTACAAAGTGGGTGGAGGCAGCTTCGTTTGCATCTGTTACGAAGAATGTTGTGGCCCGATTCATTAAAAATAATCTCATATGCAGGTATGGCATCCCTGAAAGGGTTATCACAGATAATGGCTCTAATCTGAACAACACCATGATTACTGATCTATGCATGCAATTCAAGATTAAGCATCACAACTCTTCTCTGTATCGTTTAAAAATGAATGGGGCAGTGGAAGCTGCTAATAAGAACATTATGAAGATTTTACAGAAGATGATTGTTACTTACAAGGATTGGCATGAGATGTTACCATTTGCTCTTCATGGTTATCGTACTACAATACGTACTTCAACAGGGGCAACCCCATTCTCCTTAGTCTATGGTATGGAAGCAGTTATGCCCATTGAAGTTCATATCCCTTCCTTAAGGATCATGAAGGATGCAGGCTTGGATGAAGATGAGTGGATTCAGACTCGACTTGACCAGATAAATTTGATTGATGAGAAAAGGCTGGCAGCTGTGTGTCACGGTCAGATGTACCAGAAACGGATGATCAAAGATTTTAATAAGAAGGTTAAGCAAAAGGTATATCAGGATGATGATTTGGTAATCAAGCATATCATATTACCACAGGGTGATCCTAGGGGCAAGTGGACTCCTACATATGAAGGACCATTTGTAGTCAAGAGGGTATTCTCAGGAGGTGCCATGATGCTTACTACTATGGATGGTGAAGACTTCCCACAGCCTGTAAACACAGACATAGTTAAAAAATACTACGCATAAAAAGAGACCCGCTAGGTTGACTGGCCTAGCCAAAAATAAGGGCATCCCGGTGAACCAAAAGGGTTCGGGCAAAAATTAGGGATATATATAAAAAAATGTACACACGGCAAGTCGAAAACCTGAAAAGGCGGCTTGGGCAAAAAAGGGTATCCCGGTGGATTGAAAACTTGAAATGGCAATCCAGGCAAAATTTAGGGATTAAAGCGTATGACTATGTCTTGTTGGATTACCCATTGGTGCTACCTAAATCAAGTGCAAACATACTAAGTTCAATCCAATCGTTTCCATCTCAATAGCAGAGGATGAGATACTTGAAGATAATGGCAATAGTGGAATTGAAACTCAATAGGACTATTTCTCACATAGCTATCTTTGTTTTGTAAAAAAAATTACGACGAATTCCTCTTACTAGGATTTCTGTCTCCTTGTACAAACTTGCCTATGTATAGGCCACTTTATAATATAAATAAAATATCATCTTTGAATTCATATTTACTTTTACCCTGTTTACCTAAATGAAAACGTCCATTGGTTATGTTTGAATGTATGTATGTTTTTGAATATGATTATGTTTACCAGAAATGCATAAAATGCAGTAATAGTATTTACTAAGGACGAACGAGGGTAGGAGTTCAACGAAGCTTCTCCGGTTCATCCCCACAAGACAACCACAAATCCCCAGCAGAGCAAATCTATCTTTATAGATACTTCGAGTAACATCTCCCCTTTGACTTATGTCAATCTCTTTTATCCTCAGTCGGGATACTCAGGAACTTATTCCTTCAATAAGAAGTACGACGAATGAAGACGGGAGGTTATAAGTACCATACTATCAAGCAAGACAGGAACGAGGTCCTCATATTCCTCAGCAACGAACCGGGATTTATTTTCCCTAGCTAGCAGTTGTTATACAGAGATACCCAGACGCTTCAGGCTACTTGATTCATACATACATCATTTACATCATACCATAGCATATCCATAAATGCATAATATATTTACTTAGGTACATCATGCCATACATGCATACATATTGCATAAACTAACCTTTTCTTTTCAGGATAATTACAGGCAGATAAACACTATCAACAACTCAAAACAGTTCAGAGACAATTTATACGAAGGTCTAGTGCTGATACTTAATTCAGAGATGATCGCTACGAAGATTCATTTCTGATGATCAATACTCAAGTTATCCTTGGAGGGGTACATAAATGATTTATACGAAGATCTAGTGCTTAATCCAGGATATTTCCAAAGGATATAATCGTCACGAAGATTTAATCCTTATATTCTTTTTGTCCTTAGGATGGTATGTAAATGGTCTATACGAAGATCTAGTGCTTAATCCGAGATATTTCCAGTAGAGATAATCGTTACGAAGATTTATTTCTTATGGTCAATTCAACAGATGATATTTGGGATGGTACATAAATGATCGATACGAAGATCTTGTACTTAGCCCAGAATATCACCAAAAGCAACTCAGAGATGATCGCCACGAAGATTTGATTCTGATGCTTAAGTTAAAGTATGTTCCTAAAGACGGTTCAGAGACGATCTATACGAAGATCTAAGCACTGACATTTAATGAAGGATATTATTTTTCCTTAGAGATAATGTAGAGATGATTTATACGAAGATCTAGTGCTGACATTCAACTCAAACCATGTTACATAAATGATTCAGAGACGGCCTATACGAAGACCTAGTACTGATATCCAATGACAACATAAAGATACTATCACCTTCCGATATTATGGATGGCATCTATAAGCCCATCTCAAGTTCCTCTGAGTGGCATCTTTAAGCCTATTCAAGCATATGCAACCGAAGAGTGTAAATTTTTGGGCTTTTATGTTCAATCCCCTTCAACCTTCCAAGTCACGAATGGCACACAGGCCAATCTAACTCCTCAGATTTTAGAAAATTGAACAGGGGCAGCTGTTGCACCCCAAAATTTGCCCTCCCCTAGTCAAGGCATTGTGTACCAAGGTGTTCACAAGGTTCAAAAGGTATCTCAAGAGGTTCACAAGGTTCACAAGGTTCACAATTAGTCAGAAAGTTTGACAATTCCCTCAGACATAACATCCTCTTAAGCAATGCATCCTAAACTAGGGTTTTGGATTTCATCAGGCTAAATGGACTTCCAATGCTTCAAGTGAGCTTCATAATATCTTATATGTCTACAAGAATCCCTATGTTAAGTTTCAAGGCTTTCCCAAAAGGTTTGCTCAGTCAGATGATCAGATAGGCTAAAATCAGTCTAAGTAGTCAAAAAGTCAAACTGAGGTCAACTGTGGTCAAACCAAAGTCAAGCTTCATGATTTTTTGCCAACATCAATTATATGAAGTAAAATTCATTATTTGATCAATGGTTGATCATGGTTCATCAAGGAGATTCAGATCCTCAAGAATCAGGAGTTTCTAAATTAGGGTTTTCACAGGAAAAGTCAACTGAACTTTGACCAGTCATAACTTTCACATGCTTCATCAAAAAATTCTCATCTAAAGCTAATTTTGAAGGAAATTAAATTCCTACAACTTTGTGTCTCACAAGAAAAGCCCAAAAATGCTTCATTTGGAAGGTATGAGCTAAGACATTATAGGTCATTTCAAAAGTCAACAAAAAGTCAACATCTTCCAAAGGGCATAACTAGAGAATAGTAAAGGTTATGGACATGAAACCAAAGAGGTTTGTTAGAGGACTCTTTAAGCTTTCCAAAATGTCCAAGAACACCTCCATAGCCTTAAAATTGAGGGACTTATGTCTTTGCAAAGTTGGAAAATTTTTGAGGGGTTTATTGAGCAAATAGGATCTTAGAACCAATTCTTTCCACATGGGCTTGCATATTTATGACCCAATCACTACCATGACATCATGCACGAACCAAAAATCATTTATTCAGATTTTTATTTATTTTATTTTATTTATTTTGATTTTATTCATTTAAAATCATTTAAAATCAAAATAAAATATGAAAACTCAATATTTGAATGTGATTCTTCTTCTAGAAAATCTTAAAAGTCATTTAAAGTTGATTGGAATCAAACAAATTCGTGTGAGCCTAAATTAGAAAGGTTTGATGAGATTTTTTCAATATTTGAAAGTTGTGAAACTTCATGATCAAGCAATCAAGACAAAGCCCATAAATCCAAAAACTTTTGACCTAATTCAACTCCCTATATATACACAAACTAATCACAAGTGCAGGGGGACAAAATCCTGCCTCCAAGAACATTCATCAAACTTCAAATTTTCATCCAAGAAGTGAGATTCGGGTTTTGATTTAGAGGCTATACCAAGAGATTTTGAAGGTTGCAACATGTTCCTTGATGATCACTGAACCTATTTGAATCACTTACAGCATTCAAATCATGACATATAGCATAAACCGAATCCATAATGTTCTTGTTCTTATTTTTTTCGATTATGATTATTTGTGCAATAATAATTAATTCTAATCATATATTTGTGTTAGTTGTGATGTTTAGATGATTTCCGGGAAAAAAGATTGGAGAATGAGGACCTAAACCGAAAGTTGCCATTGTTAGGGTTCTTGAGCCAAATTTAGGATTCTTCGATTTAGCCATTATAAATTAATTTTAAAGCTGTAAATGAACTGTATGATGTTTATGGATCATAACCATGTGATCAATTTGATGAATCGTTACAGATTGATGATGATATGAGATTTACAGGTTTTGAGTGTAGGTAAATTCGCAGGAAGATTTGAAAGAAAATTCGCAGGTAATAGGTTGAAGATGAAGCAGCCTGGCACCAAAGTCATATTCAAAAAATTGTTTTAAAATAAAAGGATTTCTTGCTGAATCTATGTTGAACGCGCCCCATGTGGCTCAGCTGGTTTGTGTGTTTGCTTGTGAATCTAATGGTCCTGGGTTCGAATCCCCCAGGCCATTTTGCTTTGTTGTATTTTTTATGATTTTCACAGGATTGCAACAAATGGAATTGAACCCCTGATGCTAACACCAGCGCGCGCTTGGCCTGGTGGTGATGTTGTTGGTCCTGCGTGTGGGAAGCCTAGGGCCTGGGTTCGATTCCCAGCCCCAGGTATGTTATTTTTCTCTTTTTTTTCTTCATGTTATTTTGTTTATATTTATATTATATTCACTTAATTAATTTCTTAAATAACAAATTTCTAAAATAAAATGTTCATATTATTTCTTATACAAAAATTCATATTTTTAAAATTCAAACTTTATTTTCAAAAATCAAATTATTTATATTTATTACATTATATGTTCATATTATTAATACTATATATATTTTGTAAATAAATTGATTATATGTAAATTAATAATTAAAACCCTAATTCTCATGATTACAACCCTAACCCTGATTTTTTCTAACCCTAACCCTAATCCTAATTTTTCTTAACTTTTAAAATTTAACCTAATATTTCTATAAATTATAATTAATCATTAATCCTTTGTTAAATATGTAAACAATTTAATATTTATTTATTATTATTAAAACCTATTTTTTTTATATTTAAAATTTTTTCTAATATTAAATTATTTTGCTAATTTCTTATTTTCTCTTATTTTTATTTTCTAACCTTTTGTCTTAATTGTTATTATTATTGGTTATTATTGCTTATTTATTATTATTTATCGTTATTATATTTCTCGATTATATTGTAATTGTCCTGAAGCTTTGTAATAGTTTAGTTTATATTTTTGCTTTATTATGAATATATTGTATGGTTAGTAATTCTAGGGCGTGAATAACATACTTGTAATTAAAATTAACTTAGAATAATTAACTTTAAAAGATAAATATTTGAATATGAACACTCACACACGTAAGTCGATCTTTGATCGCCATCTTGCACTTTCTAAGGTTACCTCTCATGTTTCCTATTTCAAAAGGTCAAGTAAGGTGTCTTAAGGAAAGTCCCTTCACAAATATCATCAAGTCCCTTCAGTTTATAAGATCAAGTCCATTCGAGGTTGCCTATGATAAATGATCTTGTCCCTTCGAATAAAAGATGATAAGTCCCTACGAATTGCTAAAGACACCTTGCAGTTGCCTACATTCAGATGTCCCTATACATGTCCCTTATTACATCCAAGGTAATGACTACCTATTCCTTAATAATAGGGATAGTCTTACCATTGAAAGAACATAAGAATAGTAAAGACTTAATATAGGGTAGGTTCCTCTTAATTACTTGCTCACACATCTCAAAATACATTTTACACTTCACATTTCAAACAAATTTTCAAAAACAAGTCTTTATATACATCCATACGAGGATCATTATAAAGTACTTAGAAAGTTTTAATCACACACTACACCTTTCTTAAAACAATTCAAAGTAAGCTAAGTAACTAAGAGCCCATGGATAACCATGGATATAAAGGGTGTTAACACCTTCCCTTTATATAACCTACCTCCCGAACTCAAAATCTTTTTAAGGTCTTTCTTGTTCTTTTATGTCCTTTCCTTATGGATAAAATAAAAGTCGGTGGCGACTCTTGCTATCCGCAACATTCATAGAAAGTCAGTTCTCCCACCGTGTTACACCAAGAATTTTTAATTTGAAGCATTTTTGGTCATGAAAGAGGAGGTTAAAAATCTTTCCCAAAATGGAAAGTTTGCATTTCAAGTCATTTCCAAAAATGGCAAGTTTGCAATTGGCTCAAAATTCTTCAATCTTGTGAACTTCCCACCACTTCTAAGATCAAATAAAGATCATAGAACTTCAATTTGATAAAAATGATCCTTTGGTTCCCTTGTTGGGGGCCTCAGATGCCCTAATTTTGACTTAACTTGCTCAAGAAGTTACCCAATGATCAGATGACTTCCACAGTGAATTTCTTCATCAAACTTGGTACACATGATCCTTATAACATATTAAGAACATTAGAAACAAGAAAGACCAAAAAATTTGGAGTTAAGGCCTCTGAAACCAAAACCCTAATTTTGGTCATATGTGTAGTGAAAACCCTAGCTCTGCTTCCATGCCTTTGCCAATCCTTGTGATCCTTTGACTTTCATGAACTTTGGGGAACATAATATGATCATAGAACACACATGGACCCTCTCGGATAGCTTTAAGACCCTTGGGATGGCTCAGATTGATTCTTGGATTGCTCAGATCACAAACCCTAGATGTAGATGAAGTTGAACTATGCAGTAAAGTAAACATGCAATATGAGATGTAATGCTTATGTTAAAACAAAAAATGAAAGATCACAAGCCATAGTGTGAGAAAAAGTGAGGTCAAATTTGGGGTGTTTAAAATACCCACCTCAAGCTAACAAAGGGAAAGACAATCGTGCACGATCCTCAATTCTTATTAGTCTACGAAATCCTAGGTATCTCACAAGTCTCACCATTCCTTATCTTTAACTCGTAATTCCTTAATTATGCATCGTTACCTTTTAATCGAAAAGTAGGGTAAAATTCGGGTGAAACTAACATTTCTTGACCTCAAATGATAGATTACATCATTAGCTTCGAAACGATATGTGGAACGTTAAAAACGGACACCCGAATCATAAGTTACGAAATAAAAACCAAGGTTGAAACCTACAGGTCTCGCTGAGCGAAAAGCCTCCAGGAACTTTCGCTGAGCGAGGGCTGCTTGTTGAGCGAGTTACACCAGTTTAGGAAGTTCCAGCCTTACGAGAAAACACTCCTCAAACCCAAAATCACTCCCAAACATCAACCAATACAGAAAATCATAGCCAAATATATTCATATACTTCATATAAGCATTTTAGTTGAGTTTTTATCGAGTTTTAACTGTTAAACTTCCGATTTTTCTTAGATTTTCCAATTAAGCCCTAACCACAAACATCTCTAAAACTCAACCAAAATCAAAGATAAAAGTTTCTAACTAAGAACCCACCTCGAGAGATGAAGATTGGTGGAAGGATTGAGTTGATTCGACGGACAGATGATCGAGAATGAGGAATTAAAGCTTTAGGGTTTTTCTCTCTTCTTCTTCTCTTCTTCCTTCTTTCTTTCTATTTTTCCTTTTTCTTACTAACTTCTTCTGTCTCTCATATTCTTTCTATATATATAAAAATATAAAAACTTATATTTTTACCAATGGGTCAAAAATTAGAGAGTATCTAAAAATGTCTCTTAATCCGATATTTTATAAAACCTCTGAGTCAGCTAATATCAATTAATAAAATAATATCCCGTTGATTACTCTATTTGGTTCCATTAAAATTTCTGAGAGTAGTTCGGAATAATATCATTACCAATTAATATTATTCATAGCTTTAAATAAAATACGGGGTATTACATCCTCCCCCCCCCCCCCCGCTTAAATAAAATTCATCCATGAATTTAAAGGACTACCTGAAAAGGTGAGGATATGATTCCCGCATCTCTGTTTCCAACTCCCACGTAGCATCGCCCGGATGCGTCTCGTCCCGTTGCACTTTAACAAGTGGTATCTCTTTATTCCTTAACACCTTGGTTTCTCTCCCAACAATACGGCTCGGTTGGGGCTCGAAGGTCAAATCCGCTTCTATCTCGATAGAATCCGGCAGAATAGGCTGAAGAGGATCAGGAACGAACCTACGAAGTTGGGATACATGAAAAAAATCATGCATTTCGGATAGAGAGGGCAGCAAGGCTAAACGGTAAGCAACTTCACCAACCCTTTCTAGAATCTGATACAGTCCCACGTATCTCGGACTTAGCTTGCGCGACTTAAATGGTCCTTTCAACCTCAATCTCGGAGTGACTTTCAATTATACATGATCACCTTCAACAAATTCCAAAGGTCTCCTTCGATTGTCAGCATATCTCTTCTGGCGATCTTGGGCTTGCTTAATCTTTTCTCGGATCATACGAATCTTTTCCGTAGTCTCTTGAATAACTTCTGGTCCTAGAATCCTATCTTCACCCACTTCTGACCAACACAACGGTGTTCTACACTTTCTTCCATACAAATCCTCATACGGAGCCATTCCGATACTCGCATGGTAACTATTGTTGTACGAAAATTCGATCAACGAAAAAATTTCTTTCCAATTCCCTCTACTCTCTAAAACACATTCTCTCAACATATCTTCCATCGTTTGAACCATACGTTTCGTCTGACCATCCGTTTGAGGATGATTAGAAGTACTCAAACGCAAGTTCGTACCCATGGCTTGTTGGAACACCTTCCAGAATCTCGAAGTGAACTTCGGATCTCTATCTGATACAATACTGGATGGGACACCATGCAATCTCACAATTTCAGCAATAAACAACCTTGTAAGCTGACTTGCCATATATGTAGTCTTCACGACTAAGAAATGTGCAGATTTTGTTAGTCGGTCCACAATCACCCAAACAGAGTCATAGCCACCCTGAGTACTCGGTAAACCTACTACAAAGTCCATAGAGATACTATCCCATTTCCAAATTTGGATGTCCAAAGGTTGTAACAATCCACCTGGTCTTTGGTGCTCAATCTTCACTTGTTGACACACTGCACATTCGGACACAAATACCGCAATGTCCTTTTTCATTCCGGACCACCAATGCTCCCTCTTCAAGTCTTGATACATCTTTGAAGAACCCGGATGTATCGTAAAAGAACCTTTATGTGCTTCTTCCAGAATCGTTCTCTTTAACACATCATCATTCGGAATGCAAATTCTTTGGTTGAATAGGATGATCCCACCTAATGCTCTCACGAAACCCTGTTGGAGTAACAATCCTTGCAACTTCTCATCTAAAATTTGCGCTTGTTGAATATCATTCCTCAAGGTAGAATTAATATTCAAGTTTCCCATGATTACACCATTCGGAGTCCAAAAAAACTGAAGATTAAGATCCCGAAACTTTTCCAACAATGCGTACTCCAACACCATCAATTCGGCACTATGAATCACCTTTCTACTTAAAGCATTTGCCACCTTGTTTTCTTTTTCGGGGTGATACTTCAACTCAAGATCATAATCCTTCAAATTCTCCATCCATCTCCTCTGTCTCATATTCAGTTCCTTTTGATCAAAGAGGTACTTCAAACTCTTATGATCACTAAACATCTCAAAATGCACACCATACAAATAGTGTCGCCACACTTTCAAGGTAAACACCACGTCCTCTAATTCCAAATCATGCGTAGGATAATTCTTCTCATGAACTCTCAACTGTCAAGAAGCATACGCCATTACCTGACCTTCTTGCATGAGAACAGCTCCTAAACCCATCTTTGAAGCATCGCAAAACACTTCGTAAAATTTGTTAGGATCGGGAATAATCAAAACTGGAGCAGTGGTCAATTTCTCCTTCAACCACATGAAACTTTGTTCACAATCAGAATTCCATTCGTAAGAGAAGTCCTTCCTAGTGAGTTTAGTTAACGGTAATGCCATCTGAGAAAAATCTTTAATAAATCTTTTGTAGTAACCTGTCAAACCTAAGAAGCTTCTCACTTCGATAACATTCTTCGGTCTCTCCCAATTAATTACAGCATCTATCTTTGACGGGTCAACAGCTACACCTCTCTGTGATATAACATGTCCAAGGAACTTGACTTCTGACATCCAGAACTCAGACTTACTAAACTTAGCAAAAAGTTGTTTTTCCTGCAGTATCAATAGGACAATCCTTAGATGTTCTCCGCACTCTTGCGGAGTACGAGAATAGATAAGAATGTCATCGATAAAGATCACCACAAATTGATCCAAATAATTTTGAAATATCTGATTCATGTATTCCATAAAAACAGCTTGAGCATTCGTCACACCGAAGGGAATCACTAAGAATTCATAATGACTATAACGGGTTCTGAACGCAGTCTTCGGAACGTGAGAACTCTTCACACGAATATGGTGATATCCCGATCTTAGATCAATCTTCGAGAACACACAGGCTCCTTTCAATTGATCTATAAGGTCGTCTATCCTCGGTAAGGGGTATTTATTCTTGATTGTAACCTTGTTCAACTTTCGATAATCGATGCACAACCACATACCACCATTTTTCTTCTTTACCAATAACACAGGAGCTCCCCACGGTGAAACACTAGGCCTTACAAAATGCTTTGCCATCAAATCCTCCAATTGATCCTTCAACTCTTTCAACTCGAGTGGCGCCATCTGATAAGGAGAAACTGATATAGGATTCGTTCCTGGTATTAGGTCGATTGAGAACTCAACTTCCCTCACCGGAGGTAAGGAAGTGACATCTTCAGGAAAAACATCGGGAAATTCACAAACTATCAGAATGCTTAAAACTTGCTGGTCATTACTCTCCTCTTTAGTAAGGATAAGCAAAACAGATTTCTCTTGTTCAAACAGAAAATTTACCATTCCAACCGTACCTTCTAAGATCATTGTCAAAACATCTTTCGGAGGCGCTTCAATGGAGGGAATGAGGATCAAATTTTTCTTCACATCCAATAAACACAGAATTAGCAGACAACCAATCCATTCCTAAGATAACATCAATTTTCTTAAGGGGCAAACAAATGAGGTCAATCTGAAAGATTCTACCATCCACAGACAACGTACAGTTCTCACACTTAAGCGGCGTCTCGACAGTTTCATCCATAGCGGTAGTAACCACCATTGGAGGAGACAAAGGAAATAGTAGCAACCCAAGTCGCTTCGCACAACTAGTAGATATAAAAGAATACGTAGCTCCACAATTAAATAAAACAAGACAAGGATGATTGTTAACAATACAATTACCCGCAATCAAGGAATTGTCGCCCTTTGTCTTCCTAGCATCCATAGTATAAACTCTTGCTTGCACTTGGTCCTTCTTCTGGGGACAATCTCTAGCAAAATGTCCTTCTCTCTGACAAAGGAAACAAACACGGCACCCGGATTGCATCTACCAAAATGATTCTTATGGAATCGGGAGCAAGAAGGAGGAGCACTAGATCTAGGACTCGACACCTATTTCCCCTTGAAGGGTTGAGGCCTCGGCCTAAAAGATTAACTAGCCCTCCCCATATCTCCTTGAACCGCCCTTCCGACACTTGCTTCTGTTTGCACTTTCATCAAACTATGTTCTGCAACATAGCACTGCCTCAACATCTCGGAGTAGGTAGTGAACTCTCTTTGAGAGACATTATGCGAGATTTCGGCCCTTAATCCAAATAAGAATTGGTCAATTTTCCACCTTTCATCAGGTGTATACATAGCTTTCCTAGAGTAGGCTGTCATGTTCTCAAACTTCTCAGCATAACTGGCCACAATCATGCTCCCTTGCCTCAGTTGTTGAAATTCGAACTCCTTTTATGTCCTTAAGGAACTCGGGAAATACTTATCCATAAAAAATGTCTTAAATTGTTGCCATACCCTCGGAATCCCCTGCACCATCATCAAATTGGAAGCATTCTCCCACCACCTAGCATCAGGACCCTGTAGTAAATGTGACGCGAAGGTCGCCTTGTCTTCTTCACTAAAAATCACAATCTGGAATATCCTCTCTACTCTAGTCACCTATTCATGAGCCTTAACCGGATCCAACCCGCCATGAAACTCCTGAGGATTCATGCGGAAGAAGTCTCTAAATGTTCCTCCCACAACTCCAGGAGCAACCACGTGAGGGTAAAGGTCCCACTCATCTGATGCATCATTTCTTGCATAAATTGGTGTTGTTGTTATTGTATCTGCTGCATAAATTGGAACATAGGAGCATTCCCATCGCTACCCGTTTGATTGCTACCTGAAGGAGTGACACTGGGTCGAGCACGAGTTCCACGTCTACCAGCCATATTTCCTAAATGTCATCAAAACAGGATTAAGTTGATCAAGCTCAATACCATAAACATAACATTTAGTCCTATCGCAAGTCAATGTGTATGAATGGAAGGAAACACTTATAATATTTCAAGGCTAGGTCGAGGATACGACCTGCTCTGATACCAAATGTAATACCCATATACAAAAGACATACATAAAGCATATTTTTCATATATAATATTAGAAATTTGGTACTGAAATACAAATAAGTTCTTAGCAACACGTTGTATAAATATAGCCACTACAACATGAGGTACTAAACTAGGCTATAGAATAATACAAGATGTTCAAACTACAAAAGATCTAAGAACTAGATCTGAAGATCTCAAAAATCCACAGAGGAAGACTAAGCCATCAACTAGTAAGGATACTCAAGTCGCCTTATCCTTACCCTTAGCGGAACCTAAAGTACCTGAAATAACAACATCAACATGGGGTGAGATAAAACATCTCAGTGTATTCCCTATCTTAGAGTTCTCTCGGATCTAGGGGTCAAGCATAACAATTCTATGAGTACAAAGGTTCCTCTCAAAATAACTATGTCGAAACGGAACAACCCAGCAATACATTGCATAACACTTCCCGTGGGACTCTGTGAAACACCCACCTCAAGTATGAACCACTAGACTTCTCATGGGACTCAATGAAATACCCACCTCAAGTTATCACTCGCTTCCCGTGGGACTCAATGTAATACCCACCTCAAGCTAACTCTCACTTCCCGTGGGACTCAATGTAATACCCACCTCAAGCTAACTCTCGCTTCCCGTGGGGCTCAATGTAATACCCATCTCAAGCAAACTCTCGCTTCCCGTGGGACTTAATGTAATACCCACCTCAAGCTAACTCTCGCTTCCCGTAGGACTCAATGTAATACCTACCTCAAGCTAAAAAAGGGAAAGAAAATCGTGTGCGATCCTCAATTTTTATTAGTCTACGGAATCCTAGGTATCTCACAAGTCTCACCATTCCTTATCTTTAACTCGTAATTCCTTAATTACGCATCGTTACCTTTTAATCAAAAAGTCGGGTAAAAGTCTGGTGAAACTAACATTTCTTGACCTCAAAAGATAGATTACATCATTAGCTTCGAAACGATATGTGGAACGTTAAAAACGGACACCTGGATCATAAGTTACGAAATAAAAACCAAGGTTGGAACCTACAGGTCTCGCTGAGCGAAAAACCTCCTGGAACGTTCACTGAGCGAGGGCTGTTTGCTGAGCGAGCTACGCCAGTTCAGGAAGTTCCAGCCTTACGGGAAAACACTCCTCCAACCCAACATCACTCCCAAACATCAACCAATACAGAAAACCATAGCCAAATATATGCATATACTTCATATAAGCATTTTAGTTGAGTTTTAATCGAGTTTTAACCGTTAAACTTCCGATTTTTATTAGATTTTCCAATTAAGCCCTAACCACAAACATCTCTAAAACTCAACCAAAATCAATGATAAAAGTTTCTAACTAAGAACCCACCTCGAGAGATGAAGATTGGCGGAAGGATTGAGTTAATTCGACGGACGGATGATCGAGAATGAGGAATTGAAGCTTTAGGGTTTTTCTCTCTTCTTCTTCTCTTCTCTTCTTCCTTCTTTCTTTCTATTTTTCCTTTTTCTTACTAACTTCTTCTTTATCTCATATTATTTATATATATATAAAAATATAAAAACTTATATTTTTACCAATGGTTCAAAAATTAGAGAGTATCAAAAAATGTCTCTTAATCCGATATTTTATAAAACCTCTGAGTCAGCTAATATCAATTAATAAAATAATATCCCGTTGATTACTCTATTTGGTTCTATTAAAATTTCTGAGAGTAGTTCAGAATAATATCATTACCAATTAATATTATTCAGAGTTTTAAATAAAATACGGGGTATTACAACAAGTGAAGTACAAGACTCAACAATCCTAATACATGAGAGGAGAGCAAACTAGGCCTAGGGAATCATATCTGAAGAAGATCCAAATCCCGGCTGGTACTTCATGTGAATCCTCTTAATCTCTTTCTTGTACCGATTCTCCATGTCTTCCTTATCCTTCACCAATTGGTCAACAATAGCCTTCCAAGCACCGAATGTAGGAGGAATAGTAAATGGAGTACTAGAGGAAAATAAATCCTCTCTTGGTCTCTTTGTAACATGCCGCTCAAGTAACTCAATGAGATCATCTTTCTCTTTCAGTTGTTCTTAAATCACCGTCTTCTCAAGTAGCCATTCTTCTATCTCTTTCTTCAGCTTGTCCAACTCTTCTTGAAGAGCAACCTTCTCATCAATGGGAGGAAGAAAAGCGGACAATGGTAGTATAGGAAGCAAAAAGCTCCTTGGGTGGATAAGGCATCTTGAGCTTGGAAGCCCTAGATCGAACCCACTGGATGTAACACTCGGAGGGAGCAAGGTGTTGTCTTCCCAATTGACCCTTCTCTTTCTGATGAACCGCATTCCAAGAATGAGCAATCCTTTTCTTCCTTTCTACATGATCTGCACCATTAAGAAAGAAGAAAATGGATAATGAAAGGTTGCTTGGTATGTCCTTCAAGAAATATCTCAATTGTCGCCTAGCAAGAATAGGGTTGTAGCTAATTCCCCCACGTGTACCAAGAAGAGGTACATTAGGAAACTCTCCACAACTGTCAATAAGCACTCCAGTATCATAATAGGAACAATACCAAGTCATATCCTTATGAGAAAGAGACATAATCCTTTGAGACCATATTCACTTCTCTCTATTATCCTTGAAGACATTGGATATTGGTAGGTGCGAAATAAACCACCTATAGAGAAGGGTGCACAAGACACAATCTTTCCATCACCTTTGGAGGTCCTATAATGAAAGGCAAGATACATGTCTCCAAGCCAAGTAGGTACCAGATTTCTCTTCAAGAAAATCTGAATGGCACTCTCGTCCACAATACCATCTATGTTAGGAAACAAAACAATCCCATAAATGAGCAAAGCAAGAATAGCCTCAAATGCATCCTTATGACCCAAAGTAAGAGAAGTAGAAGCTTTCCCAATCAAGAACTTAGCATTAATACCACGGACACTCCCTTTTGGAAGAAACTTCCCATTAAGATCGGACTCTTTAAGAAAAAAGGCTTTGGCGATAACTTTGGTCATAAGCTCCTTCTCTAAAACACTAAAAATAAATTCCTTGTCCAAAATAGGTAAACTCATCCAATGAGAGTACTCCTCCAAGATCAACACAAGCTGATAATCAAGAAAGGTGAAACAATGACGCAAAGGATCATAAAACTGAGCCGAGGTAGGGAGAGTCCCCTCAGGTACATCGGTATCCAAAATAAACAAGAGCTTTCCATAACATTTTCGGAACTCCTGGGTGTAAACCACTAAAGCTCCTAGCTTTCTTAGCTTACTAGATTAGGATTCTTGAAGTTGTACTTCTTTGTGTTCCTTCTTTCAACATTCATAACCATAGACATTTGAAATTTTGCAAAAGTACCTATGAGTCCCTTGAAATCACAAGAACAATGCTCATGAATGCATGAGTGCATGTATGCAACAAGCACAAACAAGATCACACAAAGCACACGAGTCTAGGTTCCAAGTCATGAGCATGAAGTCAAGGTAACATAACACCTTAAAGTAAACAGAGTCGTTGTCGCAGTTTTGTTTTATTCCAAGAGGAAAAGGAAAAAAGAGTGAATAAATCCTAATGAATCTAAAAGCAAAAAGCTAAAGAAACACAACAGAGAAATAGGTAAGGGGATAGGTTACACAATGAGAAGGTTTTACGCACTCAAAATGTCTGTGGTACTCCACGGGAGCCGTTTGAAAAATTTACTGCTTTTGGTTTGAAAGAGGTTTGTTAAATGAGAGTGGAGGGATGAGAAAAAAATTATTTTTTTTAATATTTTTGTGTTTGGAGAGGTTTACCACCTCATGCCTACGTACCCACAAAGTGCAATGCGAGATAAAAAAACCCCGTAGTTCGTGATACAAATAGTGAAAAGGGTGGGTTATCATTGATTTTTATTAAGTGAAGAGAATTTGTCATCTTCAAGGGGATGGCCAAACAAACTACCATGAGAATGATGACATGGACTCATACATCATTATGGGGAGGACGCTATCTCGGATAAAAATCAACGAGTATGCCACTAAACCCTCACGAATGACAAGAGAATCAATAACATCAAACTACAACCATGTAGATTGAGAAACTTGCACCCGACTAAAGAATAATGACTCATAATCGGCACTTTATAAAGAAAACAAACAAAAGTGCAAAAAGGCACAAAACAACTTGAATGATTTTGGTTCTTTTTATTTTTTGAATTAAGGTCAACATGATTAGATTCATTGATTTTAAAAGAAAAGAAAAAGGGTAAAAGTCCACTTGACAAAGTCAAGGTTTTGTTAATTAAAGAGGTTATGATTTAAAAAGAAGGAATCCTTTGAAAAAGGGAGAAGATTTTGAAAATTAAAGAAGGGGAGGAGATGAAGGGACCATCCTAAAAAAAATAAGGAGATAAAGGAAGAAAGATCTAACCAAACTTGATGATAATTCAAATTATGAGCATAAGAGTTTCATCCTTATAAGCTAGAAAATGGCCAAATAAAGGAAAGTTCCAACTTCATGAAGGTCAAGGCAAAGGAAATGTATCCTAAGAATCTAAGTCCAAATCTTCATTCCAAAGCCAAGGATAGTAACCAATAGTCCACAAATTAAAGCAAATAATAAACATGATATGGATGAATAAAGTATAATAAAGCAAAATAAAATAAAACAAACAATAAAAGGGCAAGAAATTAAATGTTAGTAGCAAAAGCAATTAAAGTTCAAGAATCTAAAATATTAATAGTAGTAATAGTATAATCATATTTACATAATAATGGTATGGTGAACTTAATCAACCACAAGCAAAATAGTAAACAAAATTGAAAGGTAACCGGATCCGCTTAGCATCTTACACTATAGTGATTAATCAAGGAAAATCGAATCGAATTTAATGAAATTTGAAAGGCTACTGGGAGACCCAAAGCACCTACACATCAAACATTCATAAGTCTCGATTCTAATGAATAATGATTAACTACTTTGGGATTACGCGATCAACAAGAGATTTGGTCCACAAAAGTGCAAGTACCCAATTAGATTTTTATTCTGAAGTCGGGACACATTTAGGTCTATGTTAAGTAATCGCTGAGTAATTTACGAAGTAATTACCCTTTAAATGAGGCCGGTCACCACCAATTAAGGTGCATAATGTTAGTGCTAATGCATGCGATATAAACGATACGTAAATCGCTATCCGGGCGCAATGTCGCACAAAACTAAAGGTGAATACCAAATTGAGCCGTACTCATGGTATTCTTCCATCCTTAAGTTCAATCACTCATCTAGGTGGATTCAAGCATGAAAATATATCACTAACGCAAAGTACCTTAAATGAATTGAATAATCCACTTAAAGGTAGTTTTGAATTAATGAACATTAACTACTCTAATCTACACCCAAAGTTCATTGAAATTAAAGAGAAATCACTCCCAAAAGTGCTTCCCAAGGGAAAAATAAAAAGAAGGAAGAAAAAGAAGAAAGAGGAACCAAAAAGGGGCTCAACACAAGCCAAAACAATGCCTTTGACTTGTGTTAACTGGTTAACCAGAATGCACTGGGAACGGTTAACCGGTTAACGCAACCAGATTTCAAATACTGTGCTATTTTAAAAATGGTTAACCGGTTAACCAATTTACACTATAAATGGTTAACCGGTTAACATTGTACCAGTAGCAGAAAAATGCAGAAACTTCAACAAGATCCATTTTAAAACCTTTTTACAAACATTTGATGATCATGATCTGAATTTGCATGAATTTTAAAACCAAAATACAGTGAAATCCCTGCAATCAAACAACAAATTAAGATCCAAAGGATCTAGAAACAAAGGTACCAAAGATCTACATCTTGAATGTTGATGGTGAATATGGGTTTATGGAGAGAGTGAATTACTAAAAGCTCTTCTTCAAATTGGACCAAATCAAGTTAGATCTACTGAAATTGATGAACAAGAAAGAGTAGGAAGAAGGTTTAGCTCAAGTTAGTCAAGAACTCGATGTGAATTATTGATAACTTAAAAAGAGAGAAAAAGAGCTTTAGTGAATTTTTTGGTTTTGGGGAAGTATTTTGCAAGGGATTTGTTGGCTCTCCAAAGCTTGGTGAATGAATGAAATAATGGTCCTATTTAAAGACTTTAGGTATGGGAATTTGGTGGAATGGAGCTTGCTTTGGTAATTAAAATTAGGCTTGGTAATTGTAAATTTGGTGGGAAATGGAAAATAGTGGTGATTAGTGAGAGTTTATGGTAAGAAATGATCAAAGTGATGTAGAGAAATCAGAGACCAATGGATCTAGAATATTCCAATTATATCAATGATTTAATGGTGCTGAATTTGAATAAAATATTCAAATTTCGCACAAGTTAACCGGTTAATGCATATGGTTAACCGGTTAACCAAGCCAAAATTTGAATATTTTATTCAAATGTGGTTGCTTGGTTGTTATGGCCCGATTCTTTTTGTACGTCGAAGAAGGCATGGAAATAAACAAATGAACCTTGGAATCCCTTGAATGAATCAATTAATTTGGGAAATTCTTAATTAAATAAATTTGAATTATTTGCGGATCAACTTCGACTTTTGTCTGTGAAATTTTACTCGAGCTGCAGGACTGCTATTTTTGGAATTTTCAATGGTTTCTCTTCCTGAAAAAGGTTAGTTAAAGGTAACAAACATTTTTTTGGATTTTAATTAATGGTTAGTAATCATAAACAAATAAAGAAATTAAAGGCAATGGTGATCCCCTGTGAGGCATAAACCTAACCCAAGAAGAACCGAGCAACTAGTGTGATCTTGTTTGTATGCAAGATGCATATGAAATGCAAAGAAAACTTAGGGAAAAAATTAGGGTGTTACACTTATGATTGTGTAAAAATGCCATGAAAATTATGTATATGATGTCATTAAGTATTGTTGTTGTATTGTGATATCTTGGATATTATATGCGTTTTTGGTCTGAATGATACTGAAATTGCAAGGAAAATTGGGGTTGTATTGTGCAGAAAATGCAACATAAGAGTTTTTGTTTTACACGATTCGTCGGGCGAAGCTATTTCGCTTGGATATCACCAAGAGAAACGAGACGCGAGCGAAGAGTGAAAAAGAGGTGTTACTAAATGTTTGTATGGGGGAGACGATTCACCTCTGCTTCGTTGGGCAAGCCTCATGCGAAACGTCTGCTTCTCCGGACGAATATCAGGCGAGCAGGAGTTGATAATTATTCTTATTTTTTCTTTCTTTTCTTTTCTTTCTCCCATTCTTTTCCTTCCTTTGGTGTTGTGTTTTTGCTAATGATGTTATGATGTTATTATGAAGTGAATAAGGTAATTCATGATGATGATGATGATGATTTGACGAATGTTATTACAATGTTTAAATGAATGATGATGTAAAGTTTTCTAGCTGTTGTCGTGAATACTGTGACGTTTTGCATTATGCATTCATAGCATATTTTAGGACTTCGGTCCATTGATGATGTTAGGACTTCAGTCTAGTGGTGGCATCAATCCCATTATGTGGATTGAAGGTTTTTGGCGTGTTCTGGTTCCCGTGAAGGAATCGATCTTATTGATGAGTATCTTTGGAGGGTGATGGCCC
Organism: Lathyrus aphaca; assembly: GCA_963966055.1. Taxonomy (NCBI): domain Eukaryota; kingdom Viridiplantae; phylum Streptophyta; class Magnoliopsida; order Fabales; family Fabaceae; genus Lathyrus; species Lathyrus aphaca. The sequence continues at coordinate 383,562,021 of OZ014521.1, forward strand.
AGTGTCCATTAAATGATTTTTGGTACCACATGAATGAGTCTATGTTGTTGCATCTCATACTAAGTGGCATTGCATAATAGTGAGTAATTAACATTGATGTTGTTGTGATTTTCTAATGATTGTTATGATGATGATTAATGTCTTATTTATATTGTCTATTTATATCTTGTATAATAATTCATGATTACTCACCCTTCCTGTTTGGATGTTATCTCCACGTGGGTAACGTGCAAGTGATCAGGATTAGCTCTCTTGGTGCATGAAGATTTAGATTTGAAGTTATTTTGGTTGTTTTCGTAGATTTAAAGGGTGTCTTGCTCTGATATGTAACATCGGGTCAGAAACATTTTGTAACACCCATATAATATATATCTAGAATAATATCATACAAGTGTTAATTTTTGGTACTGACAACATCATAAGATGCCTAATAGCATAATTCACATTCTTGACCAATTCTAAAACTAATACTAAAATGGTACAAGACATGAAAATTATACTAAAATAAAATACTGATCAATTCAATATCTATTATTGTACAAAGATACAAAAATACACATCGGAAGACTAAAACTATGCTTCACTTGAAACATCCCGAGCATAGCTCCACTTGTAAATCAAACCTACAAAAGAAACCTGAAAAATAAAAACAATAGTGGGGTAAGATAACAACATCTCAGTGGGTTCCCTATCTTAGAATTCTCTCGGCTCTAAAGGTTCAATTTTATCAATACTCAAGTTAGGGGACAAACCTAGACTTCGAGTTCACATATAAACTAGAGACATAAGGTAAAATAAAAACTGAGCACACAAGGTGCTTTAAGGCATCTTTCCCTGCCCAGCCATACTCCCCGATGGCAAGCAAGTACGGGTCGCTTGATCCTTAACGTATAAATAACTTTCCCCGCCCAGCCACACTCTCAGGTGGCAAGCAAGCACGGGTCACTCAATATCTATCAAAGGTACTTTCCCCGCCCAGTCATACTCCCAGTTGACAAGAAAACACGGGTCACGGTACCCTACAACTGAGTAACTTTTCCCGCACAGTTATACTCCCAGAGGACAAGCAAGCATGGGTCACGGTTACTCACCCCAAAGTAACTTTCCCCTCCCAGTCATACTCCTAGATGACAAGCAAGCACGGGTCACGGTTACTTTCCTAATGGATAACTTTCCCTGCCCAGCCATACTCCTTGATGGCAAGCAAGCACGGTTCATGGTTATCCATTAAGGGGTACGAATCCATGGATTAACTATGTTCCCTCTCGGTCGTTCGTCACACGGGACCCCCGCGTGAGCTAAACATAATTAAATCAGGATTATAACGCAAAAGGGAAAACAACTTCCAACCGTTTACAACTACTTAACACGGGGACACTAATTCGGGTATCGGTGTCTAAGTATTGTCATGACTCTAAAATGGTTCCGTATCAACCTCGGGTAGACCTAGCTACCTCACAAGTTATATCTTCATTTCCTTTAGTTCACAAATTCCATAACTTAACATAATTAAGGTTAATCGGAAAAGTCGGGTAAAATTCGGTAAAAGTCCGGTAAAAATAATATCTTTTGCCATCATCAATTTGTAAATGTTTTTAGCTTCGAATCGATATGCGGAACACTAAAAATGGATACCCAGATCAAAAGTTATGAAAAAAACATAATTCAGCTGAAAGCTACAGTTCGCGGGGCAAACAATGTTCGCGGGACAAACTCAGAAAATTTCTACAGTTTGCGGGGCGAACTGGGAAATATTCTGCTAAAAACCAGCTACGGGAAACCATTCCCAAAACCTCCAAATTTCATAAAAGTGCACCAAAACAGCGGAATCCAATCACAAATATGCGTATAATCATATACCAAACATCATACTTAGGTTTTATCGAGTTTTTAACTGTTTATTCTTTCGATTTCAAGCTTTTCTACCAAAATCCCTAAAACTTATAAACCCTAAACTCAACCAAAATCTAAAACAAAAGTATCTAACTACTAACCCACCTTGCCAATGAAGAGGAGTTTCATGAAGAAGATGAAGAATCAATGAAGAAGATTGATGAATCCAAGCTCTCTAGATTCTAGGTTTTCCTCTTTTCCATTTTCCTCTTCTCTTCCCTTTTCTTCTTCTTTCTCTCTTTTCCTTTCTTTTTCCCCTTACTAACTTTCTTTTCTTTCTCTTATAAAACCCTTCTTTCTCTCTAATAACAAATAACAATATATCTATTAGTTAGTAACACTAACTAGTCCGAATTGAGAGTATCCAAACATGTCTCTGAGTCAAATATTTAATAAAACCTCTGAGTCAGATAATACTTAATTAATTAATTTAAGTTCGTCGATTGCTCTAATTTTTTTCAATTGAAAACTCTCAGAGCATACCAGAACCTTATTAATATTTAATTAATATTATCCTGAGCATTTAATTAAATACGGGGTATTACATCCTCCCCTCCCCCCCCCCCCTTGAATTGAAATTCGTCCTCAAATTTCCTTTACTCATCCACAACGACAGTTTACAACATTATCTTAGATCCATACTTATCCTTAATTCTCTTAAATATTCTGACATACTCAAATTCCAACTTAACTCCGCGGCTCAAAGTCCTTGTTTCATAACAAACCAAACTTCATGTCCTCACTCATACTTTTGTTCCAACATTAGGTTTACTTCTTACTATTCTTGCAATCCGTCTGTTGTTTCCTACTGAATCACCTAGGCTCATCTCTCCTTCGGATAAGCATACCACTCTAATTCCTTCTATCGAGTCATAACATAAAGCATAACACTCCAATTTGATTTCAGAACCACAACACTTGACAAAACTCCACAAGTATCTCAGTGAAATCTTATCTACACACCATTTCCAACAAAAACTCTTATTAAAATCCTTCAATTATTATAACTATCTCAAAAGTTGTCAAACAACTTCCTTACCAATTCCACTTGGTCTTATATCAAAACTGTAACCATTTACATCAGACACTTCATTATTTCGGTATCTTACCAAATAAAACCCACTTAGAGCACACTTCTCTTACTTCGGCACTTATAAAGATCTCTTCAAATTCTCATAATCCGACTGAACACTTTTATTTGTCTCCCTCCACTATGCTTCCAAAGCCTAACAGTGGAGATACCACGAATTCTCAAGAAATACCAAGTAATTGGTAGTCTGGAGAGAAAACACTTATCCATCGGAGCTCTCACCAACCAATAGAATAAGAACTTGCAAACATGTAACGATAGAACAATTCACTTTTCGAATACACAATAATAACATCAGTCCAAAACTCTTCAACGACAGAGATGCAGGGATTGCATTGCTGCAAACATAACTTACACAAACTTAATTCCATTCTAAACTCAAAAAAATCCATCCAATTTAAACTTAACCAATCTGACCATGGTTACTATTCTCCATATTAATTCTCTTTACAAAATTCCATTCACTCGAGATTTATGTTGACACAAGGTCTCCATCAATAATAACGCAGTAACACCACATAACTTATAATAACCAGAGAGTCACCAATACCAAACTCAAATCATCCTTAGTACACTTGCGGGTTTCCATAACACTTGCCTTTGAAGACCATACAAAACTTCTCGTTCAAATCCATTTCTCTCAAGGGTTTCGTTCCTTAAACGATCCAATTTTCATGCATAATTTTGGAACATTCATTTCTCACTCTTACTTAGAAGATGACCTAAAAATCCATATCTTTGAGTACGACTCAACGGCCCACAAATGGTATTACTCTTACGGAGTCCATAACTTGATGTTAAGAATTAACAATACTAGAAATGACCAATTATTCATCTCTTATCCACACAATAATTTAGATACCAAAATGTTTCCTGTAAGATCAACACGTCATGAGTCTCTTATAACTTCTCAATTTAGGTCCTCAGTAGTCGCAACGACAACACACCAAAATTCCAATCATTTACTGTCTACCAATCATGCTCAAAAGATAGTCCAACACTTTATCTACTGACACTTCGAACGGAAGTCAAAACAAACCTACAGTTCAGAAGGTACGATTCTCTAAATTCTCCACAAAATTCGTGTGTTAATCGATTACATATCCAAGGTTAAGCGGTCAAACATAACTGAACTTGTTCCTATTGCTAACAAGCAATCCAACTCAAAATTACCAATTAGTCCACACTACTTGCAAGATGATTCTCACCCGCGGTTTCTAAACATATGCAACAATCGTTCACCATCCATAACCCAAGATAACACAAACGGGCACAACATGCAGATTATACTCTCCAACAAACGACGAAGTAGAACTACCATTATGTTACGGTCACATCACGAATACTTAACAGAATAGCTCGACTCCACTCGCACGATGATGCTAGCAGGAAACGACAAAGACAACATCAAAGGGTTTTAGCTACAAGCTAACACTTGGTTCGTTCGTAAACAAAATCCAACACACAATCCTTATCGGGTAAAACAAAGCAAAACAATGGACATCTTATCTCTAGTATACAACTTTGTCTTCTCTAATTCCTTGGCGAGAATTAGTATCAATAACAACATCCCCAATCTCACTAGAGGCATATTCCAAATACTTTGATTATTCACAAACACAGGAGTTTTCCTTTACACCTGAAGACTGAGGTAAAGAAATCCCCTGAAAACCTTGTTGTCTCTGCTTACATAACAACTGGGGCTCCATTACCCACTACTAATCATTGCATAGAGAGTTTCCAAAGCTTCCCATCGGTACCAAGAACGCTTCAATCAGGCACCCAAGTCGAAAAGTATGCATCTTAGAAAAATCCAATTTTCCAAAACTTAATAATGATAACCGGTCACTACCAGGAGGATAACCGATTAATCATTGCAATCCTGGACTTTTAGTAGCTAAAGGAGATTTAGAAACACAATTTTGTAACCGAGTACTACCCAAAGGGCAATCCGATTACTCAAACGCAGAAGCAAACTTCTGGTCTTCATTGTTACATAATCCTCCCAAACTCATCCCAATCACATCCAAAAGTTACAGCCATACCAACCGACGATTCCACACTTATAGTAGTCACACCACTAGAGTCCTAATGCGCGAACCGTCATTGCTCACACTTCCTTAACTTTAGTCTTAATAACAACTTAACAACTCGATAGTACATTCATCCAAGAATACATTTAGTTATCACTTCTCATATCGCACTGTTAATACGGTTTCCATACTGTATTAACTTTACGCTTTGCGGCAATCCTCTCATACTCAAACATAATTCATCTTACTAAAACTCTCCTGAAACCAAGGGGCTTACTTTATCACTTATCACAATCTTGTATAGTCCATACCAAATACGCCTCAAGTCACTAAATAAAGCTTGTTCTTTCTTCGACACTATACTTTATACTATTCCTTAGGTAACTCAACATTTCTGAATTAATCCCTTACTAAAATATAACACCTTGTTGTATTACTCTAAACTTTGTCTCTTCGGTCATAACCGGATATACAACTCTACTCTCTTATCCTTCGTCCGTGGTATACTTGTCCCACTTGAAACATGTAGTCACACCATTGTGTTCCTCTTCACGTTCCACCACAACTTTAGGTTCCCAAAGAAAATGAACATTCTTTTCTTGTAACTTCAATCCATCCAGAAGGTATTATCCAAATACATTCCTTGAAGTACTCTCATTCACCGACGATACCACCGCGATCTTAGTACTGAAACACTGACAATTAACTCATTCCCGAACTTATGTAACACATTCCACAAAGACCCCTCTCTCTTTGCGGAATGAGGTTTCTCAACACTCTTGTCCATACCAGTGACCAATCCTGATCCACCAGTGGCTTTATGTATTCCTTGATACAGTAGCCACTCATCCTGTATGTACTTTTCAGACTCTATCCATTTCCAAGGGATTTCTCGAACAACACACTACTCTGCAACTCCATGTTACAGGAAGTAAACCATTAAGAAGACTCCAACTGAACTGACCAAAGTTCCTACTGCTAACTCTCAGCTTGAGCTTACTACCACAACACAAGTTGCAACAACACTTCAGAGTCCTCATGGTCGCACAACCATGATTCTACCTATCACATACATAACATTAGGTTGATTAGACCCAATATTACATAATATGATATTAAGAACCATTTCGGCAAGACGCACTTAAGAGGAAGGAAATATTTACTTATGATGTTTCAAGGCTAGGTTGAGGATACGACATGCTCTGATACCAACTGTAACACCCATATAATATATATCTAGAATAATATCATACAAGTGTTAATTTTTGGTACTGATACCATCATAAGATGCATAATAGCATAATTCACATTCTTGACCAATTCTAAAACAAATACTAAAATGGCACAAGACATGGAAATTATACTAAAACAAAATACTAAGATCAATACAATATCCATTATTGTACAAAGATACAGAAATACACAACAGAAGACTAAAATTATGCACATCCCGAGCATAGCTCCACTTGTAAATCAAACCTGCAAAAGAAACCTGAAAAACAACAACAATAGTGGGGTGAGATAACAACATCTCAATGGGTTCCCTATCTTAGAGTTCTCTCGACTCTAAAGGTTCAATTCTATCAATACTCAAGTCGGGGGACAAACCTAGACTTCGAGTTCACATAAAAACTAGAGACACAAGGTAAAATAAAAATGGAGCACAAAAGGTGCTTTAAGGCATCTTTCCCCGCCCAGCCATACTCCCTGATGACAAGCAAGTACGGGTCACTCGATCCTTAACGTATAGATAACTTTCCCTGCCCAGCCACACTCCCAGGTGGCAAGAAAGCACTGGTCACTTATTATCTATCAAAGGTACTTTCCCCGCCCAGTCATACTCCCAGATGACAAGCAAGCGCGGGTCATAGTACCCTACAAATGAGTAACTTTCCCTGCCCATTCAAACTCCTAGATTACACGCAAGCATGGGTCACGGTTACTTTCCTAATGGATAACTTTCCCCGCTCAGCCATACTCCCCGATGGCAAGCAAGAACGGGTCACGGTTATCCATTAAGGGGTATGAATCCATGGATTTACTATGTTCCCTCCCGGCCGTCCATCGCACAGGACCCCAGCGCGAGCTAAACATAATTAAATTAGGATTATAACGCAAAAGGGAAAACAACTTCCAACCGTTTACAACTACTTAACACGAGGATACTAATTTAGGTATCAGTGTCTAAGTATTGTCATGTCTCTAAAATGGTTCTGTATCAACCTAGGGTAAACCTAGCTACCTCACAAGTTATATCTTTTATTTCCTTTAGTTCACAAATTCCCTAACTTAACATAATTACGGTTAATTGGAAAAGTCGGGTAAAATTCGGAAAAAATTGGGTAGAAAAAATATCTTTTGCCATCATAAATTTGTAAATGTTTTTAACTTCGAATTGATATGCGAAACACTAAAAACGGATACCCGGATCAAAAGTTATGAAAAAAAACATAATTTAGCTGAAAGCTACAGTTCGCGGGGCGAACTCAGAAAATTTCTAAAGTTCGCGGGGCGAAGTGGAAAAAATTCTGCTAAAAACCAGCTACGGGAAACCATTCCCAAAACCTCCAAATTTCACAAAAGTGCACCAAAACAGCGGAATCCAATCGCAAATATGTATATAATCATATACCAAACATCATACTTAGGTTATATCGAGTTTTTAACCGTTTATTCTTTCGATTTCAAGTTTTTCTACCAAAATCCCTAAAACTCATAAACCCTAAAACTCAACCAAAATCTAAAACAAAAGTATCTAACTACGAACCCACCTTGCCAATGAAGAGGAGTTTGATGACGAAGATGAAGAATCGATGAAGAAGATTGATGAATCCAAGCTCTCTAGCTTTTAGGTTTTCCTCTTTTCCATTTTTCCTCCTCTCTTCCCTTTTCTTATTCTTTCTCTTCTTTCCTTTCTTTTTCCCCTTACTAACTTTCTTTTCTTTCTCTTATAAAACCCTTCTTTCTCTCTAATAACAAATAACAATATATCTATCAGTTAGTAACACTAACTAGTCCGAATTGAGAGTATCCAAAAATTTCTCTAAGTCAAATATTTAATAAAACCTCCGAGTCAGATAATACTTAATTAATTAATTTAAGTTCGTCGATTGCTCTAATTTTTTCAATTGAAAACTCTTAGAGCACACCGGAACCTTATTAATATTTAATTAATATTATCCAGAGCATTTAATTAAATACAGGGTATTACATGTTTGGAATTGAACTGTTATGTTCTTTAATTTTTGATATGATGTCTATATGAGTTTCTTGTTTAAGATGTTTTGGATTCTTGTTATTATTGAGACTCTGATTTCCGCTGCGTAGTGTTTGCATTAAATATTTTATGAAAGAACCTGTTTTACGGAGCAAGATGTAATTACGATGTTTTAAAATTTGACCAAAAAAAGTTATAATTGGGTCAAAGAATAAAATCCAATGATTTTACACGATTTCTTCAATTTCAGAGAGATTTAAATCGTTTAAATCTTCCTAAGATACAATTTTACATAAAAATACTTTTACCTGTGATTTAACCCAAAATTCTAACCTAGAAAAATGAAGTCAATATAATTTATATTTTAAATCGTGATTTTAACGACCTTGGACGTAAACGGTCATTCTCATTTTGTAATTTCATATTGTATGTTGTATATTAGTTCAAACCTATCACTAAATAGTATTTTATTAATATTAATATTACTTTAAAATATAATTAGTAATTTTAGTATCCCAAAACTGATTCAAATTATGCCGCAGGAAATTGGATTGTTAGCGAATATGATTTTTTAGTAGTCATCCAAAACTGAATCAAAACGAGAAATTTTATTTTTGGATTAGATTTTTCTCTCAAAATCGACCCAAACCGCACCTCGAACACCCTTACATATTGATCTTACCTGATTAGGAGGGCCTTCCAGCAATTGAACGTGAACAACTAGGATGATGGAATGGAGGGGGTGTACATGCAAGGTGCTCCGATGCCAAAGTCAATAGAGGTACAACAAAAGGTAAGTGAGAAGAGTTAAATCAGAATACCTGACCCTTTAATGAAAAAGGGTATTTATAGTGAGCCCCTAGTGTTGGGCCAAGGTCCTTCCTTGGGCTGGATCAGCGAGGCCCAAGGGAGAACTGCCAAGGAATGCGTAAGGAACGTGAAGACCTAGCAAGTGGTCTAGTCCTTAGTCCAATTGCCCATATCTTTAAGGAGATAATGAGGCACAATTGGATGATGTGGAAAATGGAATGGTATATCTGTTCTCTGCCCGTCTCATAGAGTGTGTGCCCGACTCATGGAATGCATGCCCGATTGTTAAGTGGTTTTGCCCGTCCACCAAGTATACTTGCCCGAGCGTATGGGCATCTTCTCGACGTATTGGGCCACGACCCAATACAGTCTCTAGAGGCCCAATCCAGAATAGGAGCCCCCCAAGTCGAGTCTCCGAGTCAGAGCAATGAATTATAAAAGAGTTGAGCACACATTGTGTCGAGGGAGGTGTCATGTTGGATATCGAGCATATGCCCGTGTCAAAACGTGATATTGTGAGGCCACTACGGGCGTCGTTCTCAGGGGTTAAGGATGCCTCTTTATGGTCGGGGAGACTTGTGGTTGCTCGACGTCGTTCAGAATTCTCTTAAACTGGCGTGTCTTAGGCATTAATGGTGTGTTGCTTTGTTTCCTGTGCCAGTGCCGACCTAGGGGCCTAGGTAATGATTACCTAGCGTGTTCGCCCACGCTCTCTTTTAGTATATAAGGGGGTGGTCCACTTTATTTCAATTTTTCGCTCTTACGTTTAACAGGAAGCTCTCAGAAGAAACCTTCCCCCGCCCGTACCCGCTGACAACACCACTGCTATGTGCCCGCATGCCACCGCAACCTCCCATTTGTCACTATGTTAGGTAACCTCCCATAACCTCTCTTTTTACGCATTTTTATGCTTGATAAGTAGTGAAATTCGTGATTTTTCTGTTTAGAGTAGGAAATCCTTATTTAGAGTAGGTAAATCTCTGTTTTAGGTTAGTTTTTAGGTTTTAGACATGAACGTCCCAGGAAGGATTAGCAAGATGCGGGCGTAAAACTCATCTTTGTATGAATGAATCGGCCAGGATCTTTATATGGTCGATGAAGATCGTGGGCGTTCGATGCGTTCGCCGGGAAAAATATCTTGATCTTCTAAGGGGTTTTTAAGGGTTTTGTACGTGCTCGAGTGGATGCGAGGACCACCCCTTCGTTGAATTTAGGGTAGTTTAGCGGGATTTCGGGGCGTTCAGCCTTTCTCCCTTTCACTTGAACTGCGGTAGAAGGGTGGATTTGATGCGATGTCGAATTCACTTTTCCTGTCTGCTTTTCAGGTACGGCCGAGCAAAGACGACGAGGAGGAAGAGACCGAGGAAGGAAACAAGCATGTCTCCTCGTCTGGACGTAACGAATTATCGTGGGTTGCGGATGAGCCGTTAGAAGAAGAGTCGTACTTCACGGAAGAGGTGAATATTGCGCCGTGGTCGAGGACATTAGCCCCGAGGATACCACAAACTGGAAATGTCTTGCTCCTCGGGAAACAAATCGGATATGCCATCGTTTTCCGGGGAAGCAGTTCGCCATGTATGAATTCTCCTTCTGAGAAGCGATGATTAGGCTCCACTATAATGATTTCCAGACGGGGGTCTTCAGGTGGCTCAGGATGGCGCCCTCGCAATTGCATCCGAATGTCATCGCTTTCATTCGAGCAATCGAATTAGTCTGCCGGTTTCTCGGTGTCGGGTGCACACTTCCCCTTTTCTTCCATATCTTCCATCTGCAGCGGTCAGGCGCAGGGGGCGTCACAGCTGGGTGTCTCTAAAACAACCAGTGAGATTGTTCCAGACGTTCGCTGATTCTGCCCGTCATTTTAAGGGGCGGTGGTATGTGGTAAAGCCGCTCACTCGGTTAGCCCTCAACACTCTTTACTATTATAAGCGCGATGCTAGTCGCGAGGAAAAAATCATGTCGAGGATTTCCTTGAGATGGCAGCCTGACCATTTCAACCTGTCGACCAGCCACTACCGAGTTAGGTATTCGAGTATGGGGGTCGAGGATCGGCTGGCCTACAAGAGGCTGGTGGAGTATGTTCAGAGCTTCAGCTTGGCGCTCTGAGTGAACCAGCAAGGAAAACCCTATATCGACGATGTCGGGATGCCCATCCATGAAACGCGCCTCATAAATACAAAGGCTCTGCTCGCGTGTGACTCAGATGAGGAGGTCGTAGAATTGTTGCATAGGTCCTTCTGGCCTTACTCTTTTTCTCGATTTTTATGCCAGTTTAACAGATGTTCACTTGTTTTTGTTTTGCAGGAACAATGCATGCTCACTGTGAACGAGTCCTGAAGCTAGCCAACCAGGCTGGGGCCATGGATAGGATCCCAAAAAAGAAAAAGAATGTGGTGTCTCGTGTTCAGGAGGTAGCTACCAAGCACGGGGTTGGCAGTTCTGGTACTCTCAGCTCGACCACCAACTCTCCTCAAGCTGTTGTCCAGTAAAATTCCCCGATACAGATACGAGATAGTCCTCCGGCCTCCACCTCCGCTCTCCTGAAACGCAAGCGGCTGGACGGGGCTCTTGCTTGGTCTGCTGTCGTGGGTGGCAATGACTCTGGTGCTCCTGTTAGCTATCTGTTATCTCCCTATTATTTAGAGCGGGATTTCTTCAAGTCCGAAGGTTCTCTCGTGGTGGCGGAGCCCGAGGCAAGGGCCATTCTCAATCAGGACGCGGTCACTAGGCGGGAAGACCCGGCCGGGGATTTAGCTGCCGTAATCCGGGTGATGGAAATTGCCATGGTCCTGTCTGAGACCGATGTCTCGATAGCTACCTTGGAGGATGCTCTTGAGGCTACTCAGTCCGAGAAAGATAAGCTGTCCAAGGACCTGTCCGACTATAAAGATGAGCATAAGATTCAAGAAGGATTGAAGTCGAAGCTGGAGGAGGTGAAGCTCGAGCGAGACACCTTGAAGGCTGAGAAACAAATCTTAGAGGATCAAGATGTCGAGCTCAAGAAGGCGGCCGAAGAAAATGTGCAACTTCGTGCCCGAGTTGCTCTGCTGGAAGGTACAGTTCGTCCTCGGGATGATGAGATTGAAGATGAGTTGGCCCTTCGCACCCGGGGTGAATTAGTCGTCCATATCCGCGAAATCAACAAGGAACTGCTTGTGATGTTCAAGGATGGGTTCGACAACGCTACCAAACAACTCAAGGTTCTGAACCCGGGGCTTATGACTGAGGGGTCGGCTCACAACTACTATGTGGTCGACGATGAGATCGTATGTCCTTTCGCTGCCGAGGAGGAGTTGGAGGCTGAGGATGAGGGTGATAAGGAGTAGCTCCGGGCGGAGACTTTGTTGATTGTTTCGGGCCTGCGTGCCTATGTTATGGCTTTTGTGCCCTGTACTTTTGTAATGACCTTTGTTCCTTTGTTTGAATATTGGACTATGTTCCTTCTTTAATGAAGTTTTAGTGGCCGACTTTGGCCGTTTTTATCTACTTGTTATTTTAATCGTGCTTGATTGTTTAATTGTATTTATATTTGAACTTTTTTCGCTCGACCTAGTTGGGCTCGTCAGTTTAGGGAACCGACGAGGTGGCGGGTTTCATGTCCGCCCTGAGTCGAGATTAGGGTTGCGATTGGAAACTTTAACCTCGGGGCTTGGACATTCCCATCGTGAGTTGGGTGCATTGCCGACGTGGTATTGCAATGTTGGGGCTCGTTTTGAGATGTCCGACGTCGGGGAGGGTTGTGTTCGCCTCATATGGGCGTTATTCTCCTTTTCGTTTAGTGGTGAAGAGCGTGGTCGTACCTTCCATGTCTCCCCGGATTGTCTTTAGTTATAATATTGTTTAGGTTTTTCTGCATTCCATGGTCGAGCAAGTTCTTCGCCTTGTAGGCTTTCCAGATAATAGGCCCTGTTTCCCGTCTTGTCTCGGACACGGTGTGTGCCTTCCCAATTGGCGGCCAATTTGCCTTCTCGTGGGTTTTTCTGGTTTCGTGTGAGGACCAGGTTGCCCACCTGGAACTCTCTTTTTATGACTTTTGCATCATGGCGCAAAGTTATTTTCTGTTTGAGGGAGATTTCCCTGAGGGCTGCCTCAGAGCGGATTTCGTTGACGAGATCCAACTCGGCTCGAAGTGATTCGTTGTTCAGCTCCTCGTCAAGAGGTGCCTCTGTGCACCTCGTTGGTTCTCAAATCTCCACCGGGATGACTGCCACGGTACCGTACGTTAATCTGAACGGGGTCTCCCCGGTCGTGGAATGTGGTGTTGTGCGATACACCCAAAGGACGATGTGTAGTTCCTCGACCCACGCCCTCTTCGCCTCTCCGAGTCGGCATTTTAGTTCGTGTAGGATTATCCTGTTGGCTGCCTCAACTTTCCCGTTAGTTTGAGGGTGCTCGACATACATGAAGTGTTTTTTTGTGCCTAAGCTGGCGACGAAGTCTTGGAATCCTTCATCCGTGAACTGTGTTCCGTTGTCGGTGATGAGGACTTAGGGTAAACCGAAGCGCACGAGGATGTTCCGTTTGAAGAATCGGAGAATGTTTTGTGCCGTTATTTTGGCCAAGGCTTCTGCTTCGATCCACTTAGTGAAGTAGTCCACCCCTATGATGAGATATTTGTTTTGATAAGAACCGGTCACGAAGGGGCCGAGGATGTCCATCTCCCACCATGCGAAGGGCCACGGGGAAGAGAGCGTTTTTAATTCGTTGGGGGCGCGACATGCATGTCGGCGTGTCTTTGGAACTTGTCGCATTTTTTGACGTGCTCCTTGGAGTCGTGCTGCATTGTCAGCCAGTAATAGCCTGCTCGTAGGGCCTTGTGCGCCAGTGACCTTCTACCTGGGTGTTGGGCATTGATTCCCCGATGTATTTCCCCTAATATGTCAGGGACCTTCTCCTCCTCGACGCATTTGAGCAGCGATATGGAGAGTCCCCTTCGGTAGAGTTTTCGCTCGAGGAGGACGTACGAGCATGCCCTCCTCTTGGTCGTGGCCGCCTCTTTGGGGTCTGCGGGGAGTTCGTCCTTCGTGAGGTAGTTGTAGATGGGTGTCATCCAGAAATGATCGTCACCAATCATGTTTACCTCGAGCGGAGGTGGTGGTCGTTCGGTACTTGGTCGAGGAAGGATTTCCTGGATTACCGAATTGTTTCCGCCCTTCTTTCTCGTGCTCATGAGTTTTGATAGGACGTCCTCCTGCGTGTTGTGTTTGCGTGGAATGTGTTGGACTTCCCATCTCTCGAATTTTTCGATATTTTCTCTTACTAAGGCTAAGTATTCGATGAGGTTGTCGTTCTTAGCTTGGTATTCTCCTCGTACTTGTGATGCCACAAGTTGATAGTCTATTGATATCTTTACTTCCTTCGCCCCTAAGTCTTCGACTAATCTCAGACCTGCGAGGAAAGCTTCATACTCAGCTTGGTTGTTGGAAGTCGGGAAGGCCAATGTCAACGAAACATAGATCAGAATACCGTCCTCTTTTTCGAGGATGATTCCTGCACCGCTTCCCGCCAGGATAGAGGCACCGTCGACGAAGATCGTCCACTTGTGGGCGCCGTCCGCTGGTATCGGGTTGTGTGTCATTTCTGCGACGAAGTCGGCCAGGACCTGAGCTTTCAGAGCTTTCCTGTTTTCGTATTGGATGGCGAATTCAGAGAGTTCCAACAACCACTTTAGCATTTGGCCGACCATGTCTGGTCGACCGAGGAGCTGTTTTATTGGTTGGTCGGTTCTCACTTTAATCGTATGGGCAAGGAAATAGTGTCGTAGTCTCCTAGAGGAATTAATAAGGGCTAACGCGACCTTCTCGATTTGTTGGTACTTGAGCTCGGGGCCTTGGAGAGCTTTGCTCGTGAAGTAGATAGTTTTTTGTCCTTCGTCGGTTTCTCGGATGAGAAAGACGCTAACGGCCTCGGTTGCTCCGAACAGGTATAGATACAGGGTCTCCTTTTCCAGTGGTCGGGACAGGACCAGGGGCTCGGAGAGTGCTTTCTTTAAGTGGAGCAATGCCTGCTCGCACTCTTCTTCGGTCCACTCGAAGGTGGCCTCTTTCCGTAGCAGTTTGAAGAAAGGTAAAGCGTGCTGGACGGACTTGGCTACGAAGCGCACTACTAGAAAACTCGCTATTGGTGACTGAAATAGTGACCAAAATTTTTTGGTCACTCTAGACACTGAAATAGTGACCGAAATTAGCTATCCTATAAGCAAAATTTTAGATGTCTCTAAACTGGTCACAAATTAACATTTGCCGCCGAATCAACGGCCAATATTAGCCACCAATTTTTGTGACCGAATAATCAGTCTAAAAACGACTAACTTAAATTATTAAAAAATATAGCGACCAAATTTCCAGTCACTAACAAGTTTTATTTTTCCTCTTATTAAGTCAGTGACCGACACGTTGGTCACTAATAATTTTATTAATATAAATGTATGAGGAAAGGGGTTATTAACTTGGTTGTTATTTGTTTTATTAAAAATGTATAATGCAAGGGGTCGAACTCGTGACCCTTTAATAATTTAATAAATCCTTTACCAATCGAGCTATGAATGAATTGTGATATAAGTTTGACTTATAAATGTAATGAACTATTAATTCTATGTGTAGGATAAAACAAAAATTCCAAATATCACTTTTTATTTAGCGCTCAGTAAATAATTTTTAAAGAATTAACAATTTACTTTTACAGTTCCTCATCCAAAATGTTTCCCAAACCCTAGCGTTTCTGTCCCAATTCTCCTCCGCTGTTCAAGCTTATTCACTGTCCGATTACCGCCAAATCTTCAACCACAAATCAAGTCTCTTACTCCTCTCTGTTTCTATGTGAGTTTCTTCTCCGTCCTAATTCTTTTTTATATTTATAATGAATGTGATGTGTTCATGTGGTTATGCGTTCTCAGTAGAAAAGTTCAAGTTAGTTTTAGAGTTTTATAGTGGTGTAGTTTCGGTCGCAGAGTGTTGTTTATGCCATATGAACTTTATTTTTCATATTTTTCCATGTGAATTGTATGTGAGCTAGGGTTTTTAAATTGTATTGTGAAAATTGATTTGGCCATATTTATTTGAATCTGAGTTAGGGTATGATGCTCTTTTGATACTGTGATTGTAATAGTGTGATGTTTATTCATGTAATTGAGTGGAGTTCTCAAATTCGTTTGTGCTTTGATCATCATTATTTCTCTAATTGTTCTTGTAACCAGTGACAATATGTTGTTTTTCATATAGCTATTTTAAGTTATCTTCTTTATTTTAAGTTGTTTTTCATAGCTATTTTAAGTTGTTTTTCACATCAACAATTTCTTTCCAATTTTGTTTTCACAAACGATGGGCATGTAGCTCTATTAATTAATGTTTCCCTCTATTAATTAGTATTGTTTTTCGGGGCTGCTCTTTTAATTATGTCCTGAGGGCTGGTGTTAGGTCCAGTTTTAGTAGCGAGGAATATTATCATTAATTAACTGAGGGAAGTATTTGTATGTATTTTTAAGGGCTGTTATTTTAATTCTGTGTTGGGGACAAGTTTGTTATTGTATCTGTTTTGGTGACAGACACTTGAGGTAGATGTTAGTCTTTGGAGAATTGGTTTTTGTTGTGGTAGCTAGGTGTGAAATTGTTCTAGTGATTTCACTTTATAAGTTGTGGTAGCTGTGAGGTATATTAACATATTTTTTTTATTAATATAAATGTATCTTTTAATGTATAATAGAATTGACACTTAGAATAAATTCTAGATAAAATAGAATTGACACTTAGAATAAATTCAAGATATAATGGTTTCACTTTCATATATGATGAATGACAATCAAAGACTAAGATGTAGAGTCTTTGTTTTTATTTCTATGTCTTGTTTGGGTCCTTTAATTTTTAATTCTTGAAATGATAATAATTATAAAGATAAATGTTTTTCTTAGACAAATGTAGAGAATATGATTTTGAATAAATTATATTATTCCATCCTATCACACTTATCCTAATATACCCTTGTTTGAACAACAACAAAAAACCTTGTGGTCACATGTAATAATTGTATGTGAATAAATTAGTTAGCATGTTAATAAAATATTATGCTTTACTCATGATTTAATGAATATGGATCATTAAACATTGTGATACAGTACTTGGATGTGTCACAAATTAAGAAATACTGATGTTTTTTCTTACATGTGTTTTTGTTTTTATGAATTATCTCCTTTTCTTGAAATTGTCTAAATTATCTCTCATTAGTTGAAACTATTTATGTATGATGACATGATTAATATTATAATCTTCTTACTTTAATTTAATAAAAATATTATATTAATTGAAATTTTGCTAATTTGAATGAATAAGACAATTATGTGAATTTATAATTCAATTTGTTTTTTATATTGACACCGTAGATATTTGGGATCAGAGTGCTCTAAAGGTTTGTACAAGGACTCAAGGATATTCTTTGAAAAATAATTGTAGAGGGTAAGATCCTTTAATATTCTCTTGAATATGATAGTCTCATATATATTGTATGCCTTAAATACCATATATGATATACAATCAAATTTACTTGCTTTGTTTAAATATCATACATGATCTATATGTTTTGTTTAAATACCATACATGATCAACATGGTTTTATTATATTACAGTATATACATGGACATCCGACTACATCGTAGTTGGATGTATAATAGACTAAATCCTGGCCGAAAGGGGTACACTGACGAGTTTCGAAATGGATTAGATGAATTTGTGTCATTTGCTCTCCAACAAGAGGGCATAATTAATGATGAAATTAGATGTCCTTGTTCTAATTGCAAAAATGTCCCTTTGAAACACTTCGAAGAAGTTAAAGTTCATATTTTTCAGAAAGGATTCAAACCTAATTATTGGTATTGGACATGTCACGGAGAAAGTGATCTAGAGTTGCTTGTAGAAATTAATAAAAAAAAACCTGCACAAGTGGGTCATGGAAACCACAATAGTAGAATTGAGAACATGGTTTATGATGCCATTGGACTACAACCCCAAATGCAATGTGAGGAAGAAATGGAAGAGATTCCAAATATTAATGATCAAAAGTTTTATGATTTACTACATGCAGCACAAAAACCATTGTGGCCTGGATGCAACAATCACACTGAATTGTCTACTACTGTTAGATTGTTGACGATTAAGTCAGAGGGGAACATGTCTCAACGGTCTTTTAATCAAATGGTGGCACTTATGAAGGAGACACATCCTCCAAACAATCTTGTTCCTACTGATTATTATAGGACCAAGAAAATAGTTTCAAAACTTGGTCTCACTGCAGAAAAAATAGATTGTTGTGTTAATGGTTCTATGTTATACTACACCGATGAATGTAAACAACTAAAAGAATGCGCATTTTGTAATGCACCTCGTTATAAGAAAAAAAAAGTTGGCAAGGAGAGATGCAAAGAGGTACCTATGAAGAGAATGCATTATTTACCCCTAATTCCCAGACTTAAGAGATTATACGCTTCAATGAGCTCCGCTCCACATATGAGGTGGCACTATGAAAATAAACGAGAACTAGGAGTGATGTGTCATCCATCGGATGGAGAGGCTTGGAAACATTTTGATCAAATTTATCATACCTTTGCCTCTGAAGAAGGGAATGTAAGATTGGGATTATGCACTGATGGTTTTATGCCATTTAATCATACAGCCTCACCTTATTCATGTTGGCCACTAATTGTTACTCCTTACAATCTTCCTCCGGAACTATGCATGACAACTCCCTACATGTTTCTCACTGCGATTATTCCTAGACCTCATAATCCAAAGACCAAGATAAATGTTTATTTACAACCATTGATAGATGAGCTCAAACTTTTGTGGAATGAAGGAGTTCTTACATATGATATTTCTAGGAAAAAGAATTTTATAATGAAAGTTGCTTTAATGTGGACTATTACTGATTTTCCGGCATATGGAATGTTATCTGGTTGGAGTACAGCTGGAAAATTAGCATGTCCATATTGTATGAATCAATCAAAATCTTTTTTCTTGAAGCATGGTGGCAAGTGTTCTATGTTTGATTCTCATTGTCAATTTTTGCCTATGGATCATGCATTTCGAAGAAACAAGAATGCATTTTACAAGAATCGAATAGAAAAGTCTCGACCTCCAAAATTGTTGAGTGGGGATGATGTGTGGGAAGAAGTTTCTGATTTCCCTAAAATAACTGAGGTCGATCCTTGTATATGTGATGGATTTGGTGTGTTCCATAATTGGAAAAAACAAAGTAACTTTTGGGAGTTACCTTATTGGAAAACCAACTTAATGAGGCATAATCTTGATATCATGCATATTGAGAAGAATGTGTTTGATAATGTCTTCAATACAGTGATGGACATCAAAGATAAGACCAAAGACAATGCTAAGGCAAGAATGTATTTGAAAAAGTGTTGTCGAAGAAAGGAGTTAGAGTTACAAACACAATCTAATGGAAAAGTTTTAAAGCCTAAAGCAAAATATGTTTTGTCTAGTGACCAACAAAAGATTATGTATAAATGGGTTTCTGAGTTAAAAATGCCTGATGGTCATGCTTCAAATTTGCATAGATGTGTAAACAAAGGTGAAGGGAAGATTATTGGTTTGAAAAGTCATGATTGCCATGTATATATGGAGCGATTGTTACCGATTGCTTTTAGTGCACTTCCATATCAAGTGTGGAGTCCTATAGCTGAGTTAAGCAAATTTTTCAAGGATTTGTGCTCAACAACTTTACGTGTGGACGATTTGTTATTGATGGAACAAAATATAGTGATTACAACTTGTAAATTGGAAAAAATCTTTCCACCTGGATTCTTTAATTCCATGGAGCATGTTCCGATTCATCTGCCTTATGAAGCAAGGGTCGGGGGTCCTGTGCAATATCGTTGGATGTATCCATTTGAGAGGTAATCATTCAAATTGTCTAACCTATAAATCTAAACTTTTAATTTTTTGTAATTAGTAGTTAACACTATATATCTTATTGTTTAGGTACTTGAATAGATTGAAACAAATGGTTAAAAATAGATCACATGTAGAGGGGTCAATTTGTGAGGCATATCTAAGTCATGAAACTTCTCATTTTTGTTCATATTATTTTGAGTCTCATGTGCAATATTTGAGAAATAAAGTAGGTCGAAATGATGATGGGGTTCAAGATGATGTATTTCAACATACTTTATCAATTTTTAATCATCCTGGACGCTTAGTTGGAACTCGTAAGAGTCGGTATATAGATGAAAGAGAATTAGTTGCTGCAAATTTGCATATCCTACTAAATTGTGAAGAAGTACAACCATTTATTGAGTAAGTAAATTAAACTTAACTCGATTAATCATTTTATATTAATCATACAAAATAGTTGTAATGATAATAATAAAATCATGTGTTAGATGCTTTGTGAAATATTTGGAAGAAATTCATCCAAATATATCTCGAAATGTCGTGGACGGAAGGATTGCATCAGAATTTCCAAGTTGGTTTCAAGCATATGTAAGTGTCATGCAATTTCTGAAGCGATTTCAACTATAATACTTGAATTATCTTGTAGTAGTAGAATATAATGAGTTCATGTTTCCTATTGGCAGGTACATGACAAAAATAATATGGTGCAAGATTTGTATTTGCACCAGTTAGCATATGGTCCTAAGAGGAAGGTTCATACCTTGGCCTATTTATTATGTCAATGGTTTTAAGTTTCATACAGAAGAATGGAGTGCTGGTAAGAAAACTATTAAATGTGGAGTTTGTGTCAAGGGTGACGATGAAGGAGTTGAAGAAAATTATTATTATGGGAATATTAAAGAGATTATGCAAGTTGAATACCTGGGAGAACCAATCAAACAATTAGTTTTATTTAATTGTGAATGGTTTGATGTTGTTGCCAATCGTGGTATGAAGGTTCAACACCAATATGGCATTGTGGAGGTTCATCACTGTAGAAGAGATTCAAATTATGATCCTTTCATATTTGCAACAAATGCTATTCAAGTTTATTATGTACCTTACCCAGGAAAATTAAAAGAAAAGATTGATTGGTGGGTTGCCATTAAAACCAAACCTAGAGGTAGAGTCGATGATCGATATACATTAGAGGTTGCATATCAAGATTCAACAACAACTACAACAAGTGTGGATTTTGTAGCAAATGATGAGCTACTTGGTCATTTAAGAGATGAAGGGGGATATGAGGAAATAGAAATGAGTATTGAGGAACTAGAAAAAGAACATGATGAGAATGACGAGGAAAACGAGGACGAATTTGATTTAGAAAATGATTTAGAATACTCAGAGTATCCTGATGATGGTACTAACAATGATAATGATGATGATGATGATGATGATGATGTTGATGATACCTGGACATAGTGATTATTAAATTGTAATATTTTTTATTTTGTGGAAGGTGATGCATTTTATTAATTTATGATACAAACAATTCTAATTTGTTTTTTTTACTAATTGCAGATGACAAGTGAAGATAAAGTTAAGGAAAAACCTTCCAAGACTCGTAAATCAAAACAACTCAAACATTCAAATCCACACATGACATCTCATAATGCACCTCCTCATATGACATCACATGATGCACCTCCACATATGACATCTCATGATGCACCTCCTCATATGGCATATCATGATGAACCTCCTCTTGTTGAACCTTCTCATAGGACATTTCATGTTACACATCCTCCTAAGACATCACATTCTACATCTCCTCATAGTATATCTCGTGTTGCACCCTCTTCAAGCACTTCTCGTGTTACACCTCTTTGTAGGATATCTAACACTAGGAAATCCAATGGCCCACCTCATACTACGACATCTAATGGCCCTCATCCTCATGTTTCACCTCCTATAAGGGAATCTCTTACTAGGACATCTAATGGTCCACATCCTCATGTTACACCTCCTATAAGAGAATCTTCTACTAGGACATCTAATGTCCCTCCTTCTCACATTGCATCTGCTGTTAGGACATCTAATGTTCCACTTCCTCATGTTGTATCTGTCACCAGGACATCTAATGTCCCACTTCCTCATGGTACTTCTGCTACTAGGACATCTATTGTCCCAACTTCTCATGTTGAATATGCTACTAGGACATCTAATGTCTCAACTCCTCATGATGCATCTGCTACTAGGACATCTAATGTCTCAACTCCTCATGATGCATCTACTACTAGGATATCTAATGTCACACCTTCATCTTCAATAAGAGGGGTAGCATCACCATTTATTTCACAAACTTGTGATTCTGATGGAGCACAAACCCCAAGATCAAGTGAAACTGTCGTTCTATCTGAGGCACAAAGTAGTGGCGGAAAGCAAACTCTATACCTTGACTTACAAGGGTATATATATGTATATATTTTCAATTCATTGAATATTTTATATAAATTTCTTCACTATTAATATGTATTGTTTGTAGATTTTTGCCTTCGTATGCTGCAGCTAGTGGGATTAGAGATATCATTAGGAGTAATTATAGTATGTCATGGAACTCATGGAAAAAGATAGACATTAATACCAGGGACTTGTGGTTTGGAGAGTTTAAGGTATTTTTCTAATATGTGAAAAATATTAGTTAAATGCTTTCACTGAATGTTATAAATATGGACAAATGAGGAAATTCCATTATGGGAATTAATATAATGCTCCAATGAAATGGTAAGTGAAAATAAAACTAGATTGAGAAATATAGGAACTGAATACAAGATAGAATGATGATCCCTAAGTGGCCTCACACATATTTAAATTATGTTTCCCAGTTTTTTTCCTTAAAATTTCATGAGTCATTTAAAATAGAGCAGTAAGCATGATTGGGAATTGAAGCAATAAGACAAAACTAATATAGACATAATGAGTACGGAATGCATTATTAAGTATTGGTGCTGGAAATAAGCAACTACAGTAATGTGCAGCCGCTATTTGATTTAGGGTACAATCACACATTACTTGTTCTTAAATTTGTATTTTCATTCATTGGTTACAAATAGGTGTTGCACTAACCTTTGCCTCTCATAGAGTAGATACTACTAAAAGGAAGAAACACTTATTGCATTGTCTCAATAAATACTGGAATTTGGGTTGTGTTTCCCTTTTTACACACAGCCTTTCACATTTGTTAAGGGTGCTCAAATTGATCATTTGTTAAGGGTGCTCAAATTGATCCTGAACTTGGAAAATACTATCCAAAATGCATAAAATCTATAAGTATCTTGTTTGAAAAATATTAATTGTTCTGCTTATTATGTTGGTCATTTTGTTCTGCTTATTGTGTTGGTCATTTTGTTTGTTCTGCTTATTGTGTTGGTCATTTTGTTTGTTTATGCTTGCTATTTGTCTAATCTTATGTTTGTTTATATGTACAAATACACAAAAAAAAAGTATAATTTTGTTCCACCAGATGATGCATGGGCTAGAAAGAATTTTGAAAAACGAGGTGCAGCAATAATGAAAAATAACTTAAACAAGGTTCGTGTCACAAGGAAAAGACCAAGTTGGATTGATCTAAATCTGTGGAATACATTATGTGAGCATTGGGGAACTTCAGGATATAAACAGAAGAGTATACAGGCGAAAACAAATCGAGCATCTGATTGTGGAGGTTTCGAAATTCCCCTTCACACTTGTGGCTCTATCACCACATCCCAACATCGAGTTAATTTGGTAAAGTTTACTTTATATATATATATATATATATATATATATATATATATATATATATATATATATATATATATATATATATATATATATTGTGTATATGATTGGTTATGTTGTTATGAAATGTTGATAAAATATAAAAACAATTGCATATGGTCTTCAGTGAAGGATATAATATTCTTAAGTATGTTATTTTATAGTTTCTATTGTTATAGGATAAAATATGAAATGTTTACAAAATATAAAAAAAATTGCATGTAATTGGTTTTCTTTTGTTATATGTATAAATTTGCTAGGAGCTGATATGTTTATGTAGTTCTTTGTGTTTAATGGAATGTGCATTTGGCTACTACAGTAAATGCTTATATTTTATTATTAAATCTATGTACAAAGTTGTTACTAAATCTATGGGCAGAGTTTGGTTAGTCTTCCGCTTCTAGTTCTAATTCATAATCTTTGTTTTGATACAGACAGAACTGAATGGCACTCCCCCCACTCCTTCAAAGTTGTTTGTTCACACACACCAACATCGCAAGAATAAGGCTTGGGTTGAACGAAGATCGGAACATGTTTATGTAATGAGTTCTCAACTTTAAATAGTTTTTTATGTTGATTTTGTATTGTTTTATTTAATTTGAAAATATTAATTAGTCTTATAATTGTGTCAATAGAAAAAATATAAACGTAGATGGGAAGAGTTAACCCAACAAGAATCTTCGCAAGGAACTCCGCCACCAAAAGAAATCGATGTGTGGACTGAGGTTGCAGGAATAAGGAAAGGACATGTATATGGTCTTGGGAGTGAATCTTCTTTATTTGCAAGTAGGCAAAATTATCGTGGTTCAAGTTCCTCATCAACTGAATGGGTGCAAAGGCATGAATTTGAAGAACTTAAAGTTGAAAGGGAAGAAATGAGAATTGAAAGGGAAGAAATAAGAAAGGAAAGTGATGAACTTCGTGATATGCTAAAACAATTGATGGAAAGCTTAAACTTTCGACCAAAGCCATATATATGAGATCAAGGTCCAGGAGATGATGTGGCTGATGATAATGATGATGTGGTTGATGATAATAATGATATGTATGATGATAATGATGATGTGTCAAATGATGGTGAAGAAATGGATCAAGAATGACAAGTGTAATAGTGTTGTTTACTTTTGTAGTTATTTTTAGAGTTAGAATATTCTTTTTGTATGCACGAATCGAAAGAGATTTATCCCCCTTTTGTATGTGTTCGATGATGGTGCATACCAATTCACTGATGATACTTACAAGTGTAGTAGTGATAACTTAGCTTGGTTATGTTCTGTAATGACTTTGTATTTTTTGATAAGTATTTGATAATACTTAAATATATTGTGTTCATATTGTTGTGTAGTTGTTTAATTGTTTGGTCTGTATGAAATAATTTTAGAGATATTAAATTAGATTTAAACAATTGCATTTTAATTATTAATAAAATAAAATAAAAATCAAATTTCAGAGACGGAAATAGAGACCAATTTTACCATACAATGATTTCCAATCGGTCTCAAACACATTCACAGTGAGCAGAGTAATTAATTTCAAGACAGACACAAAAATGGTCTCTAAAATCGGTCACTAACATCGGTCTCCGAATACGGTCAAAAAATCGGTTGCTATCGGTAAATAAATTAATTCAAAATCAGTCACACAAACGGTCTTTGAAATCGGTCACTGACGTCAGTCTCTAAATACAGTCACCAAAGTCGGTCACCAAAATTCGGTCTCGAATACAGTCTCTACAAACCAGCGACCAGGCTTTTCGCCACTGAAAATAATTGGTCGCAGATTTAGTCACTGACGCAGTTAGTGACCGATTTTGCATATAATCCAGTCGCTAAATCAGTCTCTAAAGTCGGGATTTCTAGTAGTGGCGGGATAAGGAGGCGAGCGCGCCATTGAGGGACTGAATGGATTATTTTGAGGTGTCGCGCGTGGTCGACCTCCTTGTTCGATTTTACGCTCATGTCGTCCATGTATACTTCGAGCATGTCCCTGATTTCTCCTTGGAAGACTTTGTTCATCATGCGTTGGTATGTGGCCCCGACGTTCTTTAGCCCGAAGGACATTACGTTGTAATAGTAATTGTTCGTCGGGGTCATAAAGGCCGTATGTCTCTTGCCAGCGTCCGACATAGGGATCTAGTTGTATCCACTATATGCATCCATGAAGAACAAGAGTTTGAAACATGCAGAGTTGTCGACCAATTTATCTATGTTAGGGAGAGGAAAAGCATCTTTGGGACAAGCCCTATTAAGATCGGTATAGTCAAAACACATACGCCATTTTCCATTATTTTTCTTAACGAGGACTACATTAGAGAGCCAGGTTGTGTACTAGGCTTCAGAAATAAAATTTGTCTCTAAGAGGTCTTTTACAGCTCGCTCAGCAGCCTTCGCTTTCTCAGGAGACTATTTGCGCCTACGCTGTGCTATGGGATTAATTGCCCGATCTAAATCTAACTGATGACAAACGACCTCAGGGTCGAGCCCGGGCATCTTTGTGGCGTTCCATGCAAAGAGGTCAGCGTTTTCCTTGAGAAAGATTGCGAGCTGCTTCCTCGTTTCGGAAGACAGACTCGTGCCTATCTTCACAGCTCTGTCGGGGTTGTTGCCCAATAGAACGAGCTCGAACTCTCCGTCAGGGACCGGGCGGAATGGATGTGCTAGGGCTTGCCCATTGATGGGTCCATGCTATTCAGCTTTGTCCTCGCCGATTCGACTGTCGAGATCGATGGCATTGATTCCCTAGGGGGAGGTTCTTCGACCCTGGGTTTCTTTCTATTTTTGGTGTTAATTGTGGCCTGTCCTTTTACTGCAGCATCATAACATCTTCGAGCGGCCTCGATGTCGCCGTGGATCGTGACCACACGGACTAGCTTGGTGTAGTACTTCATCTTCAGGTGAACGGTGGAAGGGACCGCAGTCAATTCGGCCAAGGTTGGGCGATCGAGGATGCAGTTGTAAACGGAGGGGCACTCTATCACCAGGAATTGGATCTTGACTTCTCTAGCTGTTTCTTGCTCCACAAAGGGGACGAGGAGCTCGATATAACCCCATGGCTTTGTTGTGGCCCCATTGAATCCTTGGAGGTCGGATCCGACGTATAGGGATAGATTGGTCTTGTCCAGCTTGAGGGTCTTGAATAGGTGGACGTACATGATGTCTACCGAACTGCCTTGGTCGACCAGGATGCATCGAACGTCAAAGCACGCCATCTTGGCTCTTATCAGTAAAGGAATGCCGAAATTGGGGGAACCGCCCGACAGCTCCTCTAGGAAGAAAGATATTGAATTGGACTTTCCTCGGTACTTTGTCAATGTAGCCATTTTCTCGGGCGCGGTCAGCAGGAGTTTGTCAAACTTGCGTTTCACGAAAAGGGAAGCGTTTTCGCTGTCCATCCCTCCTCCTGATATGACAAGAGTGGTTGGGAAGTCTTCCTAGGGACTGAGGGTCGTAAGTCGTCCTTCTGGCGATGAGTTGGGGAGATTGAAGTCCTCCGGGCGTGATATGCACATGGCCACTTGATAGGAAGAGTCGTCGGACGGTCTGTCCTCGCAAGGCCTCTTCCTTTCTTGCTCCTCATGTCTGGGAGCTACGTTCTTCTTGGTGTATTATTTGAGATGACCGTCCTAGATCAAGATCTCAATTGCGTCTTTCAGGTGGACGCAGTCTTTAGTCACGTGCTTGTGGCTTCTGTGAAACCTGTAGTATTTGGATTTGTTTGTGTGGGGCTTGGGTGCAGAAGGTTTGGGGAACCTTACCCTACCCTGCTTGAAGTCAGAGGTTATGCACTCGGCAAGGATGCACTCGTGGGGATCCGTCAGCAATGTATACTCGCTGTAGCGGCCCGCAGGTCCTCTTCCTTCCCGAGGCTCACGGGATTTTTCCTCTCTCCGCCTATCTCCTTTGCGGCGGGGAGCGCTGGGGTCCTCGCGCTTGGGATGGTCGGTCTCCCCGGTGTTACGATTGTTTCGAGCGCTGTGGGCGACCTATTTTTCTTCATACCTAATGTAAGCTTGGGCTTTGTGCAGGAGCTCATTCAGGGTGCGAGAAGGTTTTATCCCGACCTCCCTGCTGAGTTCGCTTCTGGGCAAGAGTCCTCTCTCGAGGAGGTATTTCTTCATGTGTTCCGTTGTGTCTACCTCGACAGCTTCTTGTTTCAATCGCTCGATGTACGAGCGCAACATTTCATTCTTCCTCTGCACTATAGCTTCGAGGGTCTCCTCAGTCTTGGGATGGCGTCGGGAAGCTATGAAATGTCTCGTAAACATGGATTTCATGACCCTCTAGGATGTGATGGACTTTGGGACAAATCTTTTGTACCAGGCTGTAAACACCCCAAATTTGCCCTCACCCCTTTCATCATGGCTTGTTATCATTTTCATTTGCATAAGTTCAATCATAGCATCTCATACCACATTTTTGTTTCACTGCATTGGTTCAAAGTCATCTGCATCTAGGGTTTGTGATCTGAGCCATCCCTGAGCCATTTGAGCCATTCCAAAGGTTATTAATCACTTCAAAGGGGTCCATGTATGTTCAAACATCATATCATATCCTCACCAAGTCAAGGAAGTCAAAGAATCACAAGAACTGAGAAAGGCATGGAAGCAGAGCCAGGTTTAACTGCACAGATGACCTAAAATTAGGGTTTTGGTTTCAGAGGCCATAACTCCAAAAATTTTGGTCATTCTTGTTTCTATTGGTCTCTATAGGGTATAGGGATCATGCATATCAATTTTCATGAAGAAATTCCATGGGGAAGGCATCTGATCAAGAGTTGACTTCTTGAGCAAGTCAGTGGAAAATCAGGGCATCTGAGGCCCCCAATGACCCAACCAAAGGGTGTTCTCCATCATTTTGAATGTGTATGATCTTTATTTGATCATAGAAGATGTTAGAAGTTCACAAAATTGAAGAATTTCAAGCCATTTGCAAAATTGCCTTTTTGGGAAAGTGACTTGTAATGTAAACTTGCCATTTTGGGAAAGTTTTTCAACCTCCTCAAATTGATTCAAAAATGCTTCAAATGAGAAAACTTTGGTCATCCTTCATCATTCTATCCGATGGTCGTGCCCTGCTAGGTGATCGTCCTTCACCTCTTGATGATCGTCCTTCATCATGCTTATCCGATGGTCGTCCCCATCGTTGATCTTGTTATCTGGCATTCGTCCTATGTCATGATGAACCTTGAGAGCAGTCGTGCCCTGCTAGGTGATCGTCCTTCACCTCTTGATGATCGTCCTTCATCATGCTTATCCGATGGCCGTCCCCATCGTCGACCTTTTTATCCGGCATTCGTCCTATGTCGCGATACTTTTGGCAACCGTACCTTGCCAGGTGATCGTCCTTCACCTTAGATGACCGTCCCTCATCTTATCCCCAACAGAGCAGCCGTCCCCTGCTAGGTGATCGTCCTTCACCTTTGATGACCGTACCTCATCATTTATGTCATTTATGCCTTGAACCCGATGGCCGTCCCCATCATTTACCTATAATCCCCAGAAGGTCTTGATGGTCGTCCCCATCATAATCTCTTATCCCCAGCATGTCGGTCGTCCCCGTCATCGCTTTATCCCCAGCAGTCGTCCTCTGCCCGACGGTCGTCCTCCGTCGCCCGCACTTTATAAATATACTTTATTCTCTTTAACAATCTATATCCCTTTTCTTCTTCATTCCGTGAGTGCAAATTTTGGACTATCTTTGATATTCAACCACAAGTTATCTTGTTTGCCTGTTAAGCCGTTGCTTACATCCTGCACAGCTAACTCATGTTTGAATAGGGGCAGCTGTAAACACTCCAAATTTTCCCTCACCCCTTTCATCATGGCTTGTGATCATTTTCTTTTGCATAAGTTCAATCATAGCATCTCATACCACATTTTTGTTTCACTGCATTGGTTCAAAGTCATCTGCATCTAGGGTTTGTGATCTGAGCCATCCCTGAGCCATTTGAGCCATTCCAAAGGTTATTAATCACTTCAAAGGGGTCCATATATGTTCAAACATCATATCATACCCTCACCAAGTCAAGGAAGTCAAAGAATCACAAGAACTGAGAAAGGCATGGAAGCAGAGCCAGGTTTAACTACACAGATGACCTAAAATTAGGGTTTTGGTTTTAGAGGCCATAACTCCAAAATTTTTGTTCATTCTTGTTTCTATTGGTCTCTATAGGGTATAGGGATCATGCATATCAATTTTCATGAAGAAATTCCATGGGGAAGGCATCTGATCAAGAGTTGACTTCTTGAGCAAGTCAGTGGAAAATCAGGGCATCTGAGGCCCCCAATGACCCAACCAAAGGGTGTTCTCCATCATTTTAAATGTGTATGATCTTTATTTGATCATAGAAGATGTTAGAAGTTCACAAAATTGAAGAATTTCAATCCATTTGCAAAATTGCCTTTTTGGGAAAGTGACTTGTAATGTAAACTTGCCATTTTGGGAAAGTTTTTCAACCTCCTCAAATTGATTCAAAAATGCTTCAAATGAGAAAACTTTGGTCATAAAAGTTGTAGATTGAATCATTCCCTTTTCAAAAAGTACAAGAACTCATTCTAATTCATTTTGGATCAAAAGTTATGGCCTTGCAAAGTTGGATAAAATCACATAATTTCAAGTTTTACACCAAAGAGGCAAAGTTGCAAAACCTCATGCCAAGGCAAAATGTGACTTCAATGAGACTTCTATGCATTACACAAACATGAACCATGACTTGAAAATCAGAATGCACCAAAGAATTGTCCATTTTCATGACTTGTGCATTAAGAAACTTCAAAAGGGCCAAAACTTTGTGAAATTGCAAAAACTCACATAAACCCTAATCCACTTGCTGCATTGCCTCAAACTCATTTCCATGGTCCTCCTTGATCACAGCTGAGCCAAGCCATGCCTTTGTACCTTGACTGAACCAGCCCATACCTCTCTTACACAAAAAGTTGACTTTATGCAAAATGGCCCATACCAATCAAGCTAGGCCAGCAACAACTCTCTGACCTATCCAAGCTTGATACATGGACAAAATGAGACTCAACACATAAGACAACACAGCCTGAAACATCCCACAAGTCAGCATCCTCAAAACTCACCTCTTATGCATTTTCATTCGAATCTCTCCATACAAGCCACAAGCATCAAAACAAACTTCATAGAACCACTCAATATGATCCTCTGATCATTTCCCAACCATCAATTTGCCCTGAAAAGCCCTCAAACAGAAACACGATTTTTCACTTCCCTTCAACAGAACTTCATCAAACTCTTAAAGCAGCCACAATAAACTCCAACCAAGCATTGCAAGCTTCTCAGGGGGTTCACTGAAGGCATCTTGGACCAAAGAAGCAGCCAGAAAGTTCCAAAGATCAAAGCTCCAGTTCAGGTGAGCTCAAGAACATTTTTTCCAGAAACTTGTTTTTAAGTTACTAAATGATTCTTTATGCTTCACTGATCATGTTGATGTGTTTTATTTTGAAAATGGTTGAGAAATGAGTATGTATTCGTGTTCTGAAATTTTTTGACCTAAAACTGTTTTGATTCGATTCTCACTATTGATGTGTTTTAAATGTTGTTTGTTGGTTGATTCTTGATGTATGATGTATGGGGATCATTTCTGGGCAGAGAGATTGGATTTTAGAAGCCTAGGGAAGAAGTTAGCAATTTTCAGGGAGGGGTGTGGCCGGAGAAGATGACCGGAGGTCATTTCCGGCCACCTGAAAGTCATTAGTTTATTAAATGCATTTAGGGTTCAGTTTAAATTTGGACCATGGATCTGTTTGACTTATGTTGACTCCCGCACGTTTGAAGGACCCAGATCTTTCATTAAAACCTTAATCCTAATTAATTAGATTAATTAATTAAGTTTAAATAAATCCAGCCATTTTGAATCTCAGCCATTGGATATGGCACAGGTCAATTCCCTCCAAATTCGTTTGAACCTCAACCTCTGGATCTGCATACTTTCCATTTTATTCATTTTTATTTCATTTTATTTGATTTATCTTTTACGAATTATTTAAAATAGCAAAACACATTTAAAAATTCTGAAAATTTTTGTCAAATATTTCATTAATTTTTAGAACCCAAAAACATTTTTATTTTATTTTTTTGCATTAAAAATCATTTTTAAATCATTTAAATGTTTGTTTTTAATTAGTTAATGGAAATTAATTAATTAAAAATGCATTTAGGTATTTAAAAATTCCAAAAAAATTCACATTGCATTTCAAAACATTTAGAAACATTATCAAACTCTCAAACCAAATTTCGTTTTGGTTCTTATTGCATTTTGACAATTTTTATTGGAATTAAATTCATTTTAAGACAATATTTCTGTTCAAACTTGGAAAAATCCATTCTGCCTAACCATTGAGAGTTTGATGATGGTTCTTCTTGCATTGCATCCTCCATAGCATGTAGTTTATAGGATGAAATTGGTTTGAATTGATTTTCCATTTTTAATTTGTTTTGCATTTTTCATTGTGAGGCACCCCAAAACCCTAGCCAACTTAGGAAATTCATAACTTGCACTAGGTTAAGAGTTGGATCCCCTCCTTTGGGCAGTGAACTTGTGTAGGTTTAGGGTTCTTTTGATCCCATTTTCAAATTTTTATCTTATCATTTGCTTCTGGTTTTGGATTTTTGTGATGCATGTTGTTCATGAACCCTAATCCTTGCTTTCCATTGCATTCATCTCTTATATGCTTGCATTCAAGAACTTGACTTGACATTTTGTGCATCCACATGAGTCATAATACATCTTAGGACATATTAGAATCATGTTTGATCATTGCATCATTCCTTTTCCATGTTATATGCTCATTTCACCTCATAAACATTCATGAACTTTTATGGTTCAAAGCATGCCTCCTTTGCATCCTTATGCTTGTTTGATCATTCTCATCTCTTGTCATGTGTTTGCATCATCTCTTAGCATCATTCAAATCATGTTTATGTTTCTAACTTTGGTTTGCATCATGACATTTCATCTCATTTGCATTGCATTTCATTTCTTTTGCTAACTTTTCAGGTGGTAAGTTGTTTTGGGAAGTGAATTTGCCTTCACTTCTCACAATCTCTTCTCATCTCTCTTGCATCCTTGCTGAATTTTATCTTTGTATTAGAGTGAGCTTGCTCATTCATGTTCATCTCTTACTTTCTTTCTTCAGGCAACTTGTCTTCTTAAGTGAAGCAAGTTGTCTTGCTTCTCTTTGCTTCTTCCTCCTTTCATCTGCTTCTCTCCTTGGTGGTTCTTTGAAGATATTTCTCCTTTAAGCCTCATAAACCCTAGGATCTCCAAGCATGATAATAATTAGGTTTTGATTAGTCCCCCATTTAGCTTTTACCTTTGTGTCATCATTGAGTCTTCCCTTCTCACCTCATAATCAAGGACTAAACCCTAAAGGCTTTAAGGCTTTGTGATTAAGCTTATGCCTGCATCCTTCTATTAGGATGGAGTGTATAACTTTAATCCTAAGTGTTAAACCCTTAATGTGTTTAAATCCTTTAATCAATCCACTTAATAATCATCAAGACATCAAGCTTGTAACTTGGGCCTTACATTAGGGTTCTAATTCTTCCTTAATTGGTTAAGAAGGACTAACCCTAGTGTTAATGGACAAGTCCCCCTCAAGTTGTCTTACAAACCATAAAACTCACTTCTTAATCTTACCATTAACTAAAAGCCATTTAATAAAGGCTTTGTTTTGTCATGAGGTTAATCCCTAATCATGGGTTAAGTTGAGGAGTCTTTCTCAGCTTAAATGTTCTCATCTATTATCCTTCTATTAGGATGGTGTAATGAGTCCATTAAATCCTTGATTATGGCTTAAACTCATTACTTAACACTAAACCAAAAGCACCAAAAACATCTAAGTAATCACAAGTAGGTTACTGATCTTAATCCTACATCATGGTGATTAAGTGTGAGGTGCTTACTTCATACTTAAGGTGTACTCATTACCCCTAATCAGAAGGAAGATGTGATGAGTTTACTAAACCTTGGTTTAGGCTTAAGCTCATTTTCTTATGACAAACACCAAAAAGCAATAAAAGATTGAAAATACAAAGAAACAAACAATAATCGTCTCCTCCGGGATTCTTTTCTCATCTCATTCACTCACAAACGAGAACTCGCTTCTTCCGTCTAATGCAAGACAGTTTGCACCTGAGCCAGACAGGTCATACACTTGAGCATAGACAAGTAAGCAGTTCACAAGTCAATTCATCTTTCAGTCTCTTTGAGTCGAACTACGATGTTCTGACTTCCTCATTGCACGAGAGGATACGTAGGCATAACTTAACAGTTATCGAACAAAAGTCTCTGTATATTCCCTCCTCTTCCAGCATTGTTTTTAAGCCTCATAGTCTTGAGCATTTCACTCCTGTTCTTACACTGACACTTCTCTTATACACTTCACTTTTCTTTTGCACTGACACTTGCATTCTTTTCCAGCTTTGATACACAGATTGCACAGACACTACCCCTTTAAAACACAAATCTTTCAAGCGTGGATCCCGTCGAGTACGACGGACAATCTGGGTGCTAATACCTTCCCAGGTTGTAACCAACCCCCTTTCTCAGTCTCTCTGGTTCGCAACCGTCTTATCCATATCTTTTCTTAGGTTTATGCAGCATTACCTTTCCTTCGGGATAAAAATGCCTAGCTGGCGACTCTATTCATTTCTTCTCTTTCGCCGACCGTTCGCGTCTGTACCCCATTTGACCTAGCCTCATTTGGTGGGAGCGACACAGGCCATTGCCCCTTTCCTGAGAGTTGTTGAAAACAGTCTGCACTTGAGATGCCCGGTGATGTCGTTGCGGTAGTCGAGCATCGCGTTAATGTTGTTGACGTGATCGTCGGGGTCAGTGGTCCCGTCGTAGAGCATGGAGCTGGCCTGGTTTAGGGCGTTCACCATAACAATCATGGTAGCGTCTCCTTCGACGGGCACAAGGATAGGCTGGAATGCAGTGACCGGCGGGTTTTAAGGCTAAGGTTGCTGGTTCCCAGTGTTTTCGGGTTCAGTTGACGGGATGGAGGTGTCGCTCCCGACAAATGAAAATGGATCATATGAAGGTACAGACGCGAACGGTCGGCGAAGGGGACAATGAGAACACACAGCCGTGAACTCACTGGAGATGAATAGAGTCGCCAGCTAGGCATTTTTATCCCGGAGGAAAGGCAATGCTGTATAAGCCTAGAAAGAGATGGATAAGACGGTTTGCGAACCAGAGATTCTGGGTTCGATCCCCAGCAGAGTCGCCAAGCTGTCGCTCCCGACAAATGAAAATGGATCATATGAAGGTACAGACGCGAACGGTCGGCGAAGGGGACAATGAGAACACACAGCCGTGAACTCACTGGAGATGAATAGAGTCGCCAGCTAGGCATTTTTATCCCGGAGGAAAGGCAATGCTGCATAAGCCTAGAAAGAGATGGATAAGACGGTTTGCGAACCAGAGAGACTGAGAAAGGGGGTTGGTTACAACCTGGGAAGGTATTAGCACCCAGATTGTCCGCCGTACTCGACGGGATCCACGCTTAAAAGATTTGTGTTTTAAAGGGGTAGTGTCAGTGCAATCTGTGTATAAAATAGCTGGAAAGAGATGTACAGGTGTCAGTGTAAAAGAATGTGAAGTGTGTAAATGATGTGCCAGTGTGAGATCAAGAATAAAATGCTCATGACCATGAGGCTTAAAAGAATGAAACTGGAAGGAGGGGGAATATACAGAGACTTTTGTTCGATAACTGTTAAGTTATGCCTACGTATCCTCTCGTGCAATGAGGAAGTCAGAACACCGTAGTTCGACCCAAAGAGACTGAAAGATAAATTGACTTGTGAACTGCTTACTTGTCCATGCTCAAGTGTATGACCTGTCTGGCTCAGGTGCAAACTGTCTTGCATTAGACGGGAGAAGCGAGTTCTCGTTTGTGAGTGAAGGTGATGAGAAAAGAATCCCGGAGGAGACGATTATTGTTTGTTTTTGAGTTTTCAGTCTTTTATTGCTTTTGAAAGTTCGTCGTAAGTTAATGAGCTTAAGCCTACCAATGGGTTTAGTAAACTCATCACATCTTCCCTCTGATTAGGGGTAATGAGAATACCTTAAGTGTGAAGTCAGATTCTCACACTTAATCACCTTTGGTGTAGGATTAAGATCATTAACCTACTTGTGATTATTTAGATGTTTTTGTGGTTTTTGTTTAGTGTTGAGTAATGATGTTAAGCCATAATCAGGGATTAAACAGACTCATTACACCATCCTAAAAGAAGGATGATAGATGAGAATGTTTAAGCTGAGGAAAGCTCCTCAACTTAATCCATGATTAGGGATTAAACCCATGACAAAACAAGCCTTTGATTAAGTGGATTTTATTTAATGATATGGTGATGAAGTGATTTTTATGATTTGTAAGACAACTTGAG
Source organism: Lathyrus aphaca (assembly GCA_963966055.1). NCBI lineage: Eukaryota > Viridiplantae > Streptophyta > Magnoliopsida > Fabales > Fabaceae > Lathyrus > Lathyrus aphaca. Next base: position 383,598,176 of record OZ014521.1, read on the forward strand.
GGGGACTTGTCCATTAACACTAGGGTTAGTCCTTCTTAACCAATTAAGGAAGAATTAGAACCCTAATGCAAGGCCCAAGTTACAAGTGTGATGTCTTGATACTTATTAAGTGAATTGATTAAGAGATTTAAACACATTAAGGGTTTAACACTTAGGATTAAAATTATACACTCCATCCTAAGAGAAGGATGCAGGCATAAGCTTAATCACAAAGCCTTAAAGCCTTTAGGGTTTAGTCCCTGATTATGAGATGAGAAGAGAAGACTCAAAGAGAGACACAAAGGTAAAACTATGGGGGGAGACTAATCAAAACCCTAATTCATTGTCATGCTTGGTTGATCCTAAGGTTTGTGAGGTTTTCAAGAACAATCTTCAGAAGAACCACCAGGAAGCAGATGAACAAGATCAGGAGAAGCAAAGTGGCTTGCTTCATTCAAGAAGTCAAGTCACTTGAAGAAAGAAAGTGGGAGCAGAAAGAATGAGCAAGCTCAAACTCAAACACATATAGAAATGCAGCAATGGATGCAAGAGAGATGAGAAGAAAAGTTATGAGAAGTGAAGGCAAATTCACTTCTCAAGGTTACTTACCACCTGAAATGTTAGAAAGAAATGCAAGGCAATGCAAGATGGGATGATATGACATGATGCTAAGCAAAACCAGAAGCATGTTGATGATGATTATGATGTTATGAGGTGCTGCAAACATGAGGCAAGACATGGGGATGTTCATACAAGATCATGGGTGCAAATGATGCAAGTTAAGAACCAAGAATGAACATGAAAAGTTATGAAGCATACAAGACAAATGACATGGCAAATATGTAATGCAATGATCAAACATGCTTTCTATGTGTCTTAAGATGTCAAATGAATCATAGGCATGCACAAAATGCAAAGACAAGTCATGTTATGCAAGAGAATGCAAAATGGATGCATATGGAAGCCCAAATTAGGGTTTATGAATCAAACAACAAACAAAAACCCAAAACAGAAACAAACCCCAAGATAAAAAATGGAAAATGCTGCCCAAAGAAACCCTAAACCTATAATGAACCACTGCCCAAAGGGGAACTCCCAACTCTTAACCAATCTCAAGATATGAATTTTCTAAGTTATTAGGGTTTTTTTAGGGTTCCTAAACAAAAGAAATGCCAAACAATTGGAAAATACAAGATCAAATCATGGCCATTTTACCCTAGAAACTACATGCCAAACACAAAACAATGCAAGAAGAATCAATGTCTCAACCTTCTCCAATAGGCAGAGATGAATTTTTAAACTTATGATCAAATTAATGCATAAAAAATGATTTAATTCAATGAAAAATCCTCAAAATGCATCAAGATCAAAAAAGAAATTTGGTTTGAAGGTTGGACAATGTTTCTAAACGTCTTAGAACATTTCATGAATTTTTTTTGTAATTTTTAAATACCCTAAAGTATTTTTAATTAATTAATTCCCATTAATCAATTAAAAATAATCTTTTAAATATTTAAAAATACCTTTTTTAATGATAAAAAATAAAATAAAAATGTTTTTGGGTCTTAAAAATTAATAAAACTTTTAGGAAAAAGTTTCATAATTTTTAAGAATTTTTAACTATTTTAAAATAATTATGCAAGTTTAATGAAATAAAATGAATTAAAAATCAAATAAAATAAAAGTAAGCTAGATGGAGGGCCAGGATGGAGCCTGAGTTTAAATGTGTTGACTGGCGCGTGAATGAAGGGCCCAGATGGCTCCTGAATTAATTAACTTAATTAAAGATTAATTAAACTAATGAGAGAGATTAGGGCTAATGAAAAGGATCTGGGCCATCCAAAAGGGAGGGAAGTCAACAAGTCAAAGGCCATCTACGGCCAAAATTCAAACTGGAGTTAATTACGCAATTAGGGCACAAATCACTTTCAGGTGGCCGGAGAAGACTTCCGGTCGTCTTCTCCGGCCAGCATCTCACCTGAGAAATCCCCAAACCCCTCAAATCGTATCAAAAATGAAAACTAAGAACTGGGAAATGATCTCCAACCTCTCACGAATCAAACCCCTCTCTCAAAACAAATTTCTTCTTCCTAAACAAACTGAATCGAAAGAAATAAAAACTAGGGCACGCAAGCTTCAGAGACAAATTAAATGCTCAAATCAAAGCCATTTCAAAAACTAAGAACATCAGGATAATCAGTGAATCACATAGAACAAGTTTGGAACAAAAGAAATGATTTCTGGAAAAATAATTTTCGAGCTACCTGAGATTTGGGGCTTTCAACTTGAGGACTTTCTGGCCACTTCTCCTTGTGCAATCTACTCCACTTGATCCCCAGATGATGTTTGAATGCTCAATGAGAGTTTAAGTTGGCTGGATAATGAGTTTCGAAAGCTCCTGCTTCAACTCAGTCAGAAATGGCTATGGGGTATTAAGCAGTTTCAGGCCATGGAAAGGGGTTGTTTGTGATCCTGAGGGTGAATGGAGAAGCTTTGCAAAGTTTGTTTAGGTGTTTGCAAGCTGTGGTGAGAGTTTCGAAGAGAAATGCAGGCTGAGGTGAGAAATGGCTATGGAGTATTCTGGTTGTTCCAGGCTTGTGTTCTTGGTGCTTTGTGGTCTATGGAGCAAGGTGAGTTGAATGATGAAGTTGGCTTGAGTGTTTTGTGGCTGGGCAGAGAGATTCGAAGCAACTTGCAACTTGGTAGGTTTTTGTGTATGTGTTGAATGAGGATGTTTCAGCCTTGCCTTGTGTTATGTCTAGCTTGCAAATTGTCCACATAACTCTCTCTCATTGGTCAGTTGACAAGACATGCCCTTTATTGATTGGTAAGTTACCTTTTGCAAAAAGTCAAATAATGTGTAAGAGAGGTATGGCTCATGATCTAGGCAAGTACATGGGCTGGTTCTGGTGCAGCAAGGTGAGGTGAGAGGCTAGCAAAGCTCAGCATCCAAGGCTGCAAGTAGGAGGAAGCATGATCATGAGTTTTGCAACTTGTGACTTTTTGTTCACATGTGACCTTTTTTGTCCAACCAACCATAAAACCATGGGCATTCTTGGTTCATTCTGAATTTTAGGACTTAGAGAAAGTTTATGTGCTGGTTTGAAATGAATTAGAGGCTGCAATATGCATTGGTCCAAGATTTTGCAAAATTCTCACTTAGGGCATGCCTTGAAAATCAATGATTTTAGCCAACTTTGCATTGCCATAACTTTTGATTCAAGAAGAGTTTGATCATGTTCTTGTACTTTTTGAAAAGGGAAAAATGAGATCTACAACTTTCATGACCAAAGTTTTTCCATTTGAAGCATTTTTGGATCAAGAATCAAGGCTTGAAAAATGACCTAAAATGATGCATTCTTGAAAAAGTCAACTATGCCCAAAAAGTCAACATTTGCAAAAACCCTAAATTCTTGATTTTTATGAACTTCAACCTTCTTCCATGATCAAATAAAGATCATATACACTCAAAATGATGAAGATCACCCATTGGTTGGGTCATTGGGGGCCTCAGATGCCCTGATTTTGCACTGACTTGTCTGAAAAGTCAACCCTTGATCAGATGACTTCCCCATGGAATTTCTTCATGAAAATTGATATGCATACTCCCTATACCATATAGAGACCAATGGAAACAAGAATGACCAAAAAATTTGGAGTTATGGCCTCTGAAACCAAAACCCTAATCTTAGGTCAACTGTGCAGTTCATCCTGGCTCTGCATCCACTCAAACCCTAGTTCTTGTGATTCCTCTACAATTTTGGCTTTGAGGAGATGGAATATGACATAAGAACACACACGGACCCCTTTGAGTTGATTAGTGGCCTTTGGAGTGGCTCAAGATGCCCTGAGGTTGCTCAGATCACAAACCCTAGATGCAAATGACTCAGAACCAATGCAGTGAATCAAAAATGAGATGTGAGATGATATGATTGTGTTTATGCATATGAAATGATCACAAGCCAGGGTGTGAATGGGTGAGGGAAAATTTGGGGTGTTTACAGGAGGGATGCCCGTCTCGGGCGTCAGCTTCATGGTAATTTAGATTATCCTTTGTCGTGTAGTCGACAAGGGGACGATGACGGTTGTTGGACTATTCTCCGACCATACTGGAAAGATGGAGTAGTTTTGAGCTTTGATCTTCTGCTGTGGAAGAAGGGGACAACTAGATACCCACAAATGGCGCCACTGATCTTACCTGATCAGGAGGGCCTTCCAACAATTGAACGTGAACAACTATGTTGTTGGAATAAATGGGGTGTACCTGCAAGGCGCTCCGATGCGAAAGTCAATAGAGGTACAACAAAAGGTAAGTGAGAAGAGTTAAATCAGAATACCTGACCCTTTAGTGAAAAAAAGTATTTATAGTGAGCCCCCAACGCTGGGCTAAGGTCCTTCCTTGGGCTGGATCAGCAAGGCCCAAGGGAGAACTGCCAAGGAACGCGTAAGAAGGGTGAAGACCTAGCAAGTGGTCTGGTCCTTGGCCCAACTGCCCCTATCTTTCAGGAGATAATAGGGGACAGTTGGATGACGTGGCAAGTGTAATGATAGATCTGTTCTCTGCCCGTCTCGCAGAGTGTGTGCCCGACTCATGGAATGCATGCCCGACTTTTAAGTGGTTTCGCTCGTCCACCAAGTATACTTGCCCGAATGTATGGGCATCTGCTCGACATATTGGGCCACGACCCAATACAGTCTCTGGCAGCCCAATCCAGAACACCTATCATTGTCGTTGTGGTTTGTGTAGTGGCTCATTGTTTATAGGACTATTCATGGTATAATTCAGTGAAAAATCCAAACTGAAACAAACCAAACCTAAGAAAAATTTCACTCGGACTGAACTGTATTGTTTCAATTTACTCAGAACTGAACGGGACCAACATCATTCATTTGGTATCCTGTTTTGAAATTCTGAATTATACCAAACAGTTAGAAGTTATTTTTTTCTCAAACCGAACAATTTATTAAAAAACCAAACCGTTAAACTATTTTTAAATTATTTAAAAAAAAAATTAAAACTTATTTTAAATATTTTTTATTTTCAGTTTTGTCTCGGTTTCAATTTCGATTCGATTCTTGATTATTTCTGTAATATGGTTTAGTTCACTAACCAAACATAATTGTTCAATTATTTTATTTCAATTCAGTTAAGTTCGACAGTTCGGTGTGGTTCACTATTTTCTTTAACAAGCCAAATCATTTATACATGGGTCACCATGCACTTCGCCTTTCCCTGAGTCACTATGCCCTTTGTTTCTAGTTCCTAGGTTACTACGCCCTATTCCACGAGCTTCGTTGCGGCCAAATCAATGGTAGGGAAGTCTTTGTCATCAACGGTGGAACACGTGAGGATTTGTTTCCATTGATTATGGTTGCTAACCATAAAAATGATTTTGCGACAACTAGAATGCTTAGTTTTAAATCCTAAATAAAAATTTTAAAACCCTGATACCATATTAGAGAAAATAGGTAAAAGTTTTGTAAAATTTATTCTTTAGCGAGTAATTACAAGAATATTACAATTTTATTATTTTCTTAAATTAAAAAAATGTAAATAATTTAAAATAAATAGTCAATATTCTAAATATTAGAAACCTTGATAATACATGACAACAAGGTGGGGTGGCCGGGTGGGGAGGGATTTAAGTATACACGCATCCACCTCCCTATATCAAATCCAACCCAAATTCAGTCGGAGTAAAAATTTATTATCCAGGCATGTCCCTAATAGGGAATGAGTTTCCCCGTATCCATTTCGTCTCTGCCAGAAAAAAAAATTAATTTCTTTATTGTAATAAAAATTAATAATTAATTTAAAAATTGATTATTTTAATAATTTAATTAAAAAATTAATTTATAAATAAATATTATTAATTTGTTTATTTTAATTGCAATAAGAATATTAATAATTTAATTAAAAATATAATTAATAAATTAATATTGAAGTAAAAAAATTAAGATTAATTGCAGTATCCGGGTACGGGACAGATGCCGTCTGTGCCTCCACAACCATAATTTAGAACCGGGTTTTTTCATACCCGTACCCAATTAAATTGGATTTCCCCATAATTTCGTGACGGATCCGAGTTTGTATGCTATTGCTTGTATACTTAAACTATATAATACTGAATTGAATAGCATCCATGAAAGGGCCATTTCAAAATTATAAAATAAAGAATATTATGAAAGGGAAAGACTCTCAACTTAGCCCCAATTGTTGAATTGTTCAAGGAAAGGTTATTTAAAGATAGAATTGTTTATTATTATAAGGAAAAAAATATGAATTAAAATGGTATTGTCTACTGTCTTTTACTTATTTCCCTCCCTCCCTTCTACATAACGCAACTTCCTTTTTTCCATCTTCCATTGCATTCTGTCGTCTCTTCTCTTTCTCTTTAACTTGTTTCCATTTAACCTCCTCAAACACCTTTCCCTTTCTATTTTATCATTCAAACTTGTAAAATATATACTATTTCCTTTCCTTTCTTCACTCACTCATCTCTATCTGTAAGTATTCAACTCTTGTCTTTAAATCTAAATAAATTACTATATTCTTACCGCATCTCTCAACTCTTAATGCTAATTTTCTGTCCTTACAACATATTTTAATTTACTGCTTAAATATTTTGTGTTTCTGGTAAACTTCTGTGCAAGGGAACCTATGACGTGATTAACTAACCATGTTCCAATGTTCATTAATCATTGAATCTTCTTTCCTCCTACAACAGATCTACAACCAAATTTTATTTCTATTTCTCTAAAATTCATTTCCTCAATGCACTCATTGCTTTCTTTTGTTTATTGAATTCCATTTTTGTCAATTTCTCTTTTTTATCTGAGTTTGATTCTACAACTAATATATTTAGCCTCTCTTTTTGTTTGTGCTTTATAATAGCTGTTAGCTGATTGAATTTGTAGTGTTTTATAATTATGAAATGACATTAAAAAAAATTTAATTAATTTTTTAAAATTTTTAATTAAGATTACATTGATTAATTTAGAAAAAAAAATGATAAGCTTTAAGCTACTTGAATTAGATTATCAAAATAAACATAAGTTTTAAGCTTGGAAAAAATAATGGTTATTAAAGAGTATTTTTAAACATATGCTCAAAATATAATCTTGTGACATAGCCTCAATGGGTGTAACTGTAACAGCTAGCAAAATTTGTTGCAACTGCTATCTAAAAATACTTGTAGGGTGGTCAGAGGCTCTTGTAGTCATTACTATCAAGTTAGTTCTAACAACTCGGTGAAAAGTTGAATCTGTTGATTATTTTCAATTTTTGTTGTTCGTTTTACTTTGTGAAATACATTGAAATATGCTTATGTCTCTTTCCAAACAATTTTTTTATGGAAAAGTTTATTTCTGTGATGTGTGCATTAGTGGTTGCCACAACTTGAACTTATCTTCTCTGGCCGAATTCCGACCCCACCCTAACCACCGCCATAAGCTATTATTTATGACTAACTAGCTTAAAATAATAATCATATCAAGAGTGAAGACTCTTTTAGTTTAAGTTTCAAGGTCAATTAACATCACAACTTCAACTTATAAACTTTGCTTATTTTTATTGAATAGTTTTCATCATTCTAGCTAATTTGCAGTTAACGAAAATACTGTACTTGATTTGTTTGTTTGAGATCTATATTTGTCTTGACCCACACCAATTAATTTCATGACTTAAAATCGACATCAAGTTGGTCCACGGCGTGAACTCACTTAAATTGCTTTACCAAACACAAGGAAAATAGGTATACAATTTGTACTAATGCTTAATATCTGATTTCTGATTATATTTAGTGCTTTATATGATCTAAACTTTGTTTATCAGAAATGGACTATTCTGTTGCCATTTATCCAATATTTGTACTTAATTCATTGTTTTCCTCATGCATTTCAGGGTAGGGGTACCTGTAACAGAAAATGGTGCTAGATCAATACATCGACAACACCGTGTCCCAAAATGATTCCTTTGAAGATAAACCGTCTTTGAAAAACTGGAAAACCACCACTGATTCTGATAGAAATGCATCTGCTGGCTTTGACTGCAACATCTGCTTAGAGTGTGTGCAAGATCCCGTCGTCACGTTTTGTGGTCACCTTTACTGCTGGCCTTGTATTTACAAATGGATTCATATACAAACTAGTATCTCTTCCGAATACGAGGAGAAGCAGAAGCCACAATGTCCCGTATGCAAATCAGAACTCTCTCAGTCCTTGCTAGTTCCATTATACGGCCGTGGCCAATCCACGACAAAGTCCGGAGGGAAGGCTCATCAAGCTGGGATTGTTGTACCTCAAAGACCTTTGGGTCCCAGTTCATATAATACTACAACTATTTCACAACCTTATTATCATCCTCAACAGTTCAACTCAATTCCTAGCAGTTACCCTTCACCGATGTTTAGCACAAGTGGTTCGTCATTGGACAACTCATTTGGAATCTTTGGTGAAATGATTTATGCAAGGGTGTTCGGTAACCGGATGGAAAACATGTATACATATCGTAATTCTTATAGTTTTCAAGGGAACAATAATCCAAGGGTTAGAAGACATTTAATGCAAGTTGATAAATCACTAAGCAGAATCTGTTTTTTCCTCCTTTGCTGCGTAGTTTTGTGTCTTCTGTTATTCTGAATAATATTTCATTTTCATATTTAGTAGCAGTACATGTATGTAGCCTTGTATATATAGAATGTATTCGGTATTCTGATTCAGCTTGAGAATTTATGGTGAGATATGTAAATGTCAGTGTGGATATCAGAATATATGAAAATGTTTTTAACTTTGTATAACTATAATTGGTATTTTAGTTTTCCCTTTCAGCTTGTTAGGTACTTTGTTCTAACGACAAAAACAAAAGGAGAATCAAGACAAGTTTGTTGTGGCAAAAAGAATCAAGACAAGTTGTTGATTTATGCCATTACATATTTTATTAAGATTTTGTTATAAAATACATAGATTTAAGATGGCTTTGTTTATTGGTAAGGGCAAGGAAGCAGCAAACCTATGGCCCATATAAAGGCAGCACTGAGAAGCTACGCCTTATCCATTGCTAGGGATAGGACAAGCTTGTGGTCCATATAATAAAATGTGTCAACTTCACTCCATGTGCTAGAAACAAAATATTTAGGAGTGTATTAAATTAGGATTTTAATAAATTTTTTAAAGATTATTTTGATATTCCATTAAGACCATGTTATTGGATTCCAAGTCCACTCAATAAAATAGACATGGTTTATAGAGGCAATTTTAGGAGATTACTTTCTCTACCTCTTTAAGGCTACAGGGGTGAAAAGTCACGACTATTCCTATCTTTAAGGCTACTTCCCACCCCTTTTTTCATGTTATTTTAATAGTTTTACACACTTTCACGTGACTATTAAGTTTGGATTTCAGAATAACAAGAAATATGTTCTCGAAGATCTTAAATTGAAGTGGAGTGCAAGATGTATATATGTATTCATTATGGAGAATTTCTCAATCCACCACATAATACTCTCTACCACCTACTGCATTTCCAAATTGTGGAATCAAGATTATCAAGATAAACTTTTATTTTGATGAAGACAAACCACTTGATAAAAAGGCAAAGATATTCAGTAATTTTCTAAGTATCATATTAAAGCAAAAGAATCGGGACAAAGACTTGACATGAAGAATAATCTCGTTAGAAGGTATAATGAAAATCTTCATCAAATATTTAAGGCCTAATTGCTCAACTTAATCAAAAATCATTTTCATTACATGATCACACTTTCATAAACTTTATTTTTCATTTTTTTTTTAAATTTTGGCCAGAGCAATCGATTGCACCTTTGCATCAATCCATTGCATGCTCAAATTTTTACTCATTTTTGACCTCTGTGTTTGGTGCAATCGATTGGCCCTTTAGTGCAATCGATTGGTCATTTAATGCAATCAATTGCATGCTTGAAAATTTAATTTATTTGTGTTTTTGTTTGTGGTACAATTGATTGCTGCTAAGGTGCAATCGATTGCTCACTATGCGTTTTCGAAAAATTGTTTTGAAAAATTGCACCTCTTTATCCATTCTTTCATAAATTGTTTCCAATGAATCATGACAATTGTTCATGATATTTTCTGAAGAATTGCTTGATGTTTCAAGGGTTGCTTATGATCTTATATATACATAATCTTTCAATTTTCAAAATTACCTCTTTCAAAATCTCTTTCTTAAATCTTTGCAAAAACATTCACTTTCAACATCTTGAACAAATCATTTTCATAAAAAATTTCTGCTTATTTTCATATCATTTGAACAGAAAGTTCTTGAGCAACAAAGTCTTAGATAGTTGTGGAAATTATCATTGAAAGAGAAGATCAATCATAGTATTGATAACATTGTATATACAACTCTCATACTCATTGTAAATCAACCATTGTAATTACTTCCCTTGCTATTCAGGATTGTTGAAAGCAAGTGTGTGCATTGAAGAGGATTGTTCTTCTTCCACTTAGTGTTCATATTTTAAAGGTGTTAAGAGCCTTTAATCTCCCTATAGGTTAGATAGTAAGCATCACCATTGGTGTGAATAGTCTATACAATAATTCTAACTATAGTGAAATCTCTTTTGGTTGGAAAAGGGATTGGATGTAATACCGCGTAATTTATTTAATGCTCTGGATAATATTATTTGATATTAATATTGTTCCAGATTACTCTAAAAAATTTTGATAGAATTAAATTGAGAAATCAACGAAATTTTATTTTATTAACTAATATTAGCTGACTCAGAGGTTTTATAAAAATGTTGGATTAAGAGACATTTTTGGATACTCTCTATTTGGACCCGTCGGTAGGAAAAGTTATGTTTCCTTTTAATGCCTAAAGTCTTATTTCTTTTGTTTTGATAAAAACATAGAAATAGAGAAAGAAGGAGAAGAGAGAAAGGAAGAGAAGAAAGAAGAAGAAAAGTCTTGAAGAAGAAGAAAAGGACTCCTAATCTTGTTGCTTCCACCCACTCATTCACCATTCAATCTTCTCCAATCTTCTTGCTAGAGGTGGATTCATAGCTAGAAACTTTTACTTTTGGTTTGGTAGAGTTTTTAGAGTTTATGAGTTTTAGGTCAAATTTGTGAAAAATCCTAGAATCGGTAGATTAAACGGTTAGAAATCGATATAAATGCTTGAATATGTTGCCTCTAGGTGTAGGAACATTGCTACTATGTTGTTTTGATGATTGCCAATGTTTGGAATGGTTTTGGGATGTTACTGTCATGGATTTTTACGTATTTGCTACTGTCTGTGTTTGGTTAACCAGTTAACCGAATCCATTAACCGGTTAATGCGTCTTAAAATTGCGCAGCTGCCTCTGTTTTGGCTTGGTTAACCGGTTAACCGAATCTGTTAACCGGTTAACACTATAAGTATGGGAGAAAATATTTTATTTCCAAACTTTGAAAATCCATAACTTTTTACTCGGTTATCCGATTTCAGTGTTCTTTATATCGATTGAAAGCTAAAATTATGTACTTTCACATGATACCAAAAAATATTATTTTCCCCGACTTTTCGATTATACGATAAAAATGCTAAGTTAGGGAATTGTGAACTAAAAGTAATAAAAATGTACAACTTGTGAGGTATCTAGGATTCCCTTGGGCTAGCGAGAATTGAGATTTTTGTATCGCTTTGGGTCCTCCGTAAGGTCTTGTGTAAGTCTCAATATGATTACTTTGTGTTTCACAAGAGCATCCATAAGGACTTGAGGTACCCGTTGTGTATACACGGGCGTTGAATTGAGACATGTAGGCTATAAGTCCTCTGTAAGGTCTTGTGTAAGTCTCAATGTGGTTACTTTGTGTTTCGCAAGAGCATCCGTAAGGACTTGAGGCGAGTGCTATACTAGTTAAGCGTTAATCTTGAGTAAGTCTTGAGGTGGGTTGCCTTTAGTCCCATGTGAAGCATCCGTAAAGATTAAAGAGAGTGTTATATCGAATCCTCCGTAAGGTCTTGTGTAAGTCTCAATATGGTTACTTTGTGTTTCACAAGAGCATCCGTAAGGACTTGAGGTAGATGTTTCACTTAGCTTATGTTTCGAGAGGTTGTATGGATCTTAGTTCCCTTGGATCCCGGTTTCGTGTGTGAGAATGTTTAGAGCTTGAGATTTTGGAATCAAACCTTTAGAGCCGAGCGAACTCTAAGATAGGGAACTCACTGAGATGTTTTATCTCACCCCGTGTTGATGTAGTTATTTCAGGTACTTCAGGTTACGCAAAGGGAAAGGATATGGCGACTTGATTATCCTTGCTTGTTTGATGGCTTCTTCCGTTGTGGACTTTTGATATCTTTGGATCTAGTTCTTAGATTTTGTATTTTGTGAACATCTTGTACTATTTATAGCCTTTTTGCTAGTACCTTATGTTGTAGTGGCTATATTTATACAATATATCATTAAGAACTTGTTGTATTTCAATACCAAACTTAAATTTATATATGAAAAATATGTTTTGATGTATGTCTTTTATATATGGGTATTACATTGGATGTACCTTCGGTTTGTGGAGGGAACCGGAAAAACCATTGTGTCATTTACTTTCTGCACTTTACTGCTTTCATAACCTTACCACAATCCATAAAAGTAATAACCTTCATCGGAAAAAACAGGAAAAATTTTGAAGAACCAAATTCATCCCTCCCTTCGGTGCAACTCAAACTTTCAATTGGCATCAGAGCAAATTTTAGGTAACATGTTCCTAATCGATTTATGGCTTTCGCAAACAACAATCTTGTGTTTAAAGATGGTGGTAGTAGTAACTAGCCTCCACTGTTTTATGGTGAATACTTGGACTTCTGGAAAATTCGCATGAAGGCTCATTTAGAGGCACACGAAGATGAAATATGGGATGCTATCCAAAATGACCCTTTCATTCCTTCAACGGTTGTTAATGTTTTTGGATCAACAAAGCATAAAGGTTAATGGGATGACGATAATTAAAAGAAGGTTCTCTTTGACAAAAAGGAAATCGATCTTCTTCAAAGTGCACTATGCATGGTTGAATTCTTCTGCGTCTCAACATGTACATCGGCAGAATAAATCTGGGATACTTTGGTGGAAACTCATGAAAGAACCGCCGAAGTTAAAAGATCGAGATTGAATACGTTGAGTCAAGAGTACGAATTATTCAAAATGTAGTCAGGAGAATCAATCCTTGATTTGCAGAAAATATTTGTGCACTTGACAAATTATTTGACGGCACTTGGTATACCTTTAACTAACGATAAACTTAATCTTAAATTGCTTAGATCTTTGTCCAGAGAATGGCAACCCAAAGTGACGGCGATATCCGAAAAGAAAAGTCTATCCACAATGATATCCGCTACATTGTTTGGAAAAATTCAAGAATATGAGACGAAACTTGGGCGATTGGAAAAGCATGAGAATCAAGAGAAGAAATCTAAAAGTATCGCATTAAAGGTTGATTCCAAGGAAAGTGAAAAAGAAGTCAAACCGGTTGAAGATGTAAATTTTATGCTTTTTGTAAAAAGGTTAGGAAAATATTTTGGTTATATGAATAATATTGGTAATTCTAACTTTATCAAAAGGAAGAAATTTTCAAAGAACAAGGAGAAGGAAGCATCAACATCCACACAAGATACCAAATGATATGAATGTGGAAAACTAGGACACATCAAACCGGACTGTCCTAAACTCTCAAAGAACGGTGGCTATAAAGGCAAAAAAGATTACAAGAAAGATAAGGCCTATGTTGCTTGGGAGGATAACGAGATAAGCTCTTTATCAGACTCAGACAGTGATCAAAGCGCAAATCTAACATTGATAGCCTCACACTATTTTGATGATGAAGAGAATGAGGTTAGCAATAATTTTTCAATTTATGAAAGTGATGCTCAAGGAGAAATTGATGAACTATTAAGTGAATGCAAAATTCTGTACAAAACAATTTTATCACAAAAGAAACAAATCTCAACTTTAGAAGAAAAGGTTGAGACAATGGAAAATGATTTCAAAGATGAAAAACAAATATTAATTAGTGATCAAAAACAAAATTTTGTATGCACAAAATGTGAGCCACTTTCCTTCCAAATTGTCCAACTAAAAAGAGTCCTTAAAAGGTATGAAAAAGGACAAATTGGATTGAAGTGTGTTCATAGTCAACAAATATACTCAAATGATAAGAGTGGTCTTGGTTACTCAAATTTTTTTAAACCAAGTTCTAACAAGATGTAAAGGCTAGTGAACAAACCCTAAAGTGAAAGTGGACAAACCTAAAGTGGTTCATCAATATCCTAAGAAGAAAAGATTTGGTAAAAAGAAGTCTTATCCTCCTAGATACAAAAGTAATTTTGAGCCCACTTGTTTTTATTGTGGTATTAAAGGCCATACACCTAATGCCTATTATGTAAAAAAACTTTAGCGTAGCAAAAAGGCATTATGTGTGGGTCAAGAAAGACACTAACTATGAAGGACCCAAGGCAATTTGGATACCTAATAAAACTTAAACTTGTTTTGTAGGTATGCTTGAAGACATCTTCAAATCAATGTTATCTTGATAGTGGGTGTTCAGGGCATATGACAGGAGACCTAAACAAATTTTCACATCTAACGCTTAAGGCCAAAGGATATGTGACCTATGGTGATAACAACAAAGGAAAGACCCTTGGTGTAGGCATAATTGATACACCACCTTTAATAACCATAGAAGATGTCCTCTATGTAGAAGGTCTAAAGCATAACCTGTAACACCCAAATCACCCCACAAAATTATTAATAAAATCAGAGTAAAATTTTCAACTTTTATTTGAGTGTCACAATCAACTTCATAAACGGCTCATTGATACGTTTTCAAAACATTTGTTCAACATGCAGCGGAAATAAATTTTAAACCAACATGATTTAACTCCAATTACAAAAAGTGTTTTTCAAAATAAATAACAAATAAAAGCAACGTCGAACCTACTCCCAAAGCGACGTATCAGAGCCAACACCCTAAAGACGAGAAGTACGCCGACTTCACTGAACATAACTCGAGTTATCATGCTCACATGCATGTTACCAACGGGAGGGTAACATTCAAATAAAAGGGGTGAAATACGTACATCATAAAGATAATATAATAAGAATTAGATAAGTAACCTAAAATTACACCGCTTCTCACCACGGCTATTCAACAACTTTACATGCAACAACAATATATAAACCACAACATTATATACGACAACCACAAAAAATTATGCAATGAGACTCAACTTGACTCTATGCATGCGGTACCATAATCCGATCTCTATTTCAAGATCCAGTTTTTGTTGGAACTCTCGACCCCTCTTTCATGGTCCAGTATGATCCTTATTTCAAGATCACACCCTCGACCCCTATTTCATGGCCACGTATGATCCCTATTTCATGACCGCACCAACATCACAACAACTACATACCCAACCGTGGTATGTTAAAAACTATGCAACATGTCATGCAACATCAATGACGCACATGCATACTCACAACAACTACATCATACAACATCAACTACAACGACCACATATCGCAACATCAATCAATATACTACTAGTTATCATAATCACAATTATCATACATTTCATAAAATATAATCATATAATTCAACTCATATCATAACAACACAACACACAACATGTCATATACTCACGTATAATTAATAAACATATGAAACACATCATCACAACAACAACCACAATGAACACCTCAATCATTTTTAAATTCAACTCACACTAATTATCCCTACAATTAAGTGTATAGCTCCTCTTTCACTAACTCCAACTACACTCCATAATTTCCTAGTCATTACTAAGCATCAAATGATTTTCAGATTTAAAAAAATTAATTTTCATGCTCCAGGGCTCGCTAAGCAAGGGCCACAACTCACTAAGCGCCAAACTCACTGACTCTGCTCGCTAAGCGAGCTCTGCGATTTCGCAAATCGCCCAGTCGCTCTTCTGCACCCAACACCTGCTACGAAAATAATTTTTCCACAACACCAAAACCAACCAGAATCCTTAGCAATTACCAATTCTATTCTCTAATTCATTCAATAATCAACCAACATCAACAAACAACTCTTAATTCAACAAAAATCTTCAACCATTCATCACAATTTCAATCCCTAATCCTCAACCTACCTAATTCCCATTATAGAATCCTTAAGATGGAAGAATCCCACCCTTACCTTAGGTTTCATTGAGAAATTTTTCTTCTTCTTTATGAACTCTTCACGAATAAACCCTTTTCCTATTCTTCTCCTATTCACACCTTTCACGATCGTTCTTGTTCTCTCCCAAATACGATTATGTTTTATCTTTTTCCTTAATTCCAACATAACCCCTAAGACCCACCTTATGATCTTCCCCTTTTACCCTTACTACTTTCACCAATTGACCACCTTGTCCTTATCTCTCAGTTATTCCATTTATTTTATTTAACACCTAATAATACAATTATCCACCAAAAGTATAATTTAATATCACAATTATATTTAATAATATATATTATTCTTTACACACCACAACACACATTCTCAATAAAATATTTAAATAAATTTGGGGCATTGCAACTCTCCCCCAATTAAAAGGTTTTTGTCCTCGAAAATTTACCTCAAGCAAAAAGGTTCGGATATGAATCTCGTATCCTGCTCTGCAATTCCTAAGTCATATGCCCACCGACAACTCCTCCCCAAACCACTCGCACAAGGACAATCTCTTTGCCTCTTAACTGTTTTACCTCCCGATCATCGATTCGTTCTGGTAATGCTTCAACCGTAAGATTATCTCTTACCTCAACTTCATCCATCGATATCACATGTGACGGATCTAGAACATACTTCTGAAGCTGTGACACATGAAACACATCATGCAAATTTGACAATTTCGGTGGCAACACCACCCTATAAGCAACAGGTCCAACTCTCGCCGAAATCTGATACGACCCAATAAACTTAGGAGTAAGTTTCCTCGACTTCAAAGCCCTTCCAACACCGGTCACCGGAGTAACCCTCAAGAATACATGGCCTCCTTCTTAAAACTCAATATCCTTTCTCCTCTTTTCATGGTAACTCTTTTGCCTACTCTGTTAAGTCTTCATCTTATCTCGAATCAACTTTACCATCTCGATAGTCTGTTGTACAATGTCGAGTCCAAGTATAACACTCTCACCCGACTCATGCCAACACATAGGTGTCCTACATATCCGACCGTACAAAGCCTCAAATGGTGCCATTCTGATACTGGAATGATAACTATTGTTATACGTAATCTCAATCAACGACAAATGACTATCCCAAGAACCTCCTTGTTCAAGAAAACAAGCCCTCAAAAGACCCTTCAAAGATTGTATCGTCCTCTCTTCCTGTCCATCGGTCTGAGGATGATAAGCTGAACTCAACTTCAACTTTGAACCCAATGCCTCTTGCAAACTCTCCCAAAACCTCGAAGTGAACCTCAGATCTCTATCCGACACAATGCTCAATGGTATTCCATGCAACTTCACAATTACACCCACATATATCTCTACCAATCTCTGCAAAGGATAAGTTATACCAATCGGAATAAAATGTGATGACTTCATCAACCTATCAATAATCACCCAAATGGCATCATGCCCTCTTGGAGTAGTAGGTAACCCGTAAAAAAATCCATCGGTATACTATCCCATCTCCACTCGGGTATATCCAACGGTTGCATCAACCCAACAGGTTTCTGATGTTCCACTTTCGACTTTTGATAAGCCAAACATGCATACACAAACTGAGCCACATCTCGTTTCATACCAGGCCACACAATATCTTCTTCAAATCCTGATACATTTTCGTCGCTCCTGGATGAATACTCAAGCCACTCCTATGCCCTTCTTCAAGAATCATTCTCTTCAAATCAACATCATCAGCAATACAGATACGATCTTGAAATCTCAGTACTCCCTGTTCATCAACTCGAAATCCGTTATTTCCAACTCGTTCATCATTAAGCATTAAGTCCACCAGTTTCACATCCGACTTCTAACTTTCCCGAACATGATCAAGAAAATCATTATTAACCTTCAACATTCCCAACATCACAATATGAGATGTCTGTTCACAAACCAAACTTATATCTCTGAATTGCTCAATCAACTCCAATTCTCTAGCCATCATAGCCAACATATTCAATGTCTTCTGACTCAAAGCATCAACTACAACACTAACCTTACCTGAATGATAATTCAAACTAAAGTCATAATCCTTCAGAAATTCTAACCAACGCCTCTGCCACATATTCAGCTCTTTCTGATCAAACAGGTATTTCAAACTCTTATGATCACTATAAACTTCAAACCTCGGACCATCCAAGTAATGTCTCCAAATCTCTAAGACAAAGACAACAGCTACCAATTCCAAATTGTGAGTAGGATAATTCCTCTCATGAATTCTCAAATGACGCGAGGCTTACGCCAGAACCTGAACGTCTTGCATTAATACTCCACCTAAACCCATCAGAGAAGCATCACAATAAACCACAAATGGTTCATCCTCTTTCGGCAAAATCAAAACTGGCATAGTAGTCAACTTCTTCTTCAGCTCAATAAAACTCTTCTCACGCTGAGAATCCCACACAAACGCCTTGTTCTTACAAGTCAATTGGGTCAATGGAAGTGCCAAGTTCTAAAACCCCTCAATAAACCTCCGATAATAACCGACCAATCCTAAGAAACTTCTAATCTCTGTCATTGACTTCAGAGTCTCCCATTGTAGTACTGCATCTACTTTGGACGGATCCACAACAATCACTTGTTCCGAAATCACATGACACAGAAAACTTACCTCTTTCAACAAAAATTCACACTTCGACAGTTTCACATAGAGCTTTTTCTCTTTCAACACTTGCAACACAATTCGCAAATGTTCAGCATGCTCTTCTTTGGACTTAGAGTAAATCAGAATGTCATCTATAAACACAACAACAAATTGATCCAAATACTCATGGAAAATCCGATTCATATACTCCATGAATACACCAGGTGCATTAGTAACTCCAAATGGAATCACTACAAATTCATAGTGTCCATACCGAGTCCTAAAAGCAGTCTTCTGGATATCCTCATCCTTTACTCTTATATGATGATAACTGTAAATACCCCAAATTTGCCCTCACTTTTTCTCACACCTTGGCTTGTGATCCTTCAATTGCATTGCATAAGCATACCATCTCACACTGCATAGTTATTTCACTACATAAGTTGCATAACTAGGGTTTGTGATCAAATGAATCTTAGAAGTTGGTTTGAGCTATATCAGAGGCCATGAAGCATGCCAAGAGGGTCCATGAGTGTTCTATAATCATATTATACCTCCAAGTTTGCTTTAAAGTCACAAAATCTCAGATGATTGCACAGCTACCCATGCAGGTTTAGGGTTTCCTACACAGATGACCAGAAATTAGGGTTTTGGGTTTGAGGCCCTTACACTTAAAATTTCTGGTCATTCTTGATTCTATTGGTCTATATATGTTATAAGGAGCATGTGTATCAAATTTGAAGCAAAAATTCTTTGTGGAAGTCATCTGATCAAATGGTAACTTGTTGTGCAAGAAAAGTCAGAATCAGGGCATCTGAGGCCACCAACAAGGGTTCCAAAGGGTCATCATCATCAATTTGAGTTCCTATGATCTTTATTTGATCTTAGGAATGCTTGGAAGTTCACAAGATTGGAGAATTTTGAGCCATTTGCAAAGTTGCCATTTTTGGACATGACTTGTAATGTAAACTTTCCATTTTGGGAAAGATTTTCAACCTCCTCTTTCTTGATCAAAAAGGTTTCAAATGAATTTTCTTCAAACATGAAAGTTGTAGATTGGATCTTCCCATTTTCAAAAAGTACAAGAACTCCTCTTGATTCATCCTAGAACTCAAGTTATGATGGATCAAAGTTGGCAAAAATCACATAATTTTCATGTTCATGCCAAAGAGGGAAATGTGAAATTTTGCTTTCCAAGCCTTCTCATGACCTCTAATGCACTTCTACACATCATAGAAACATAATGCAACTTTTTTAGACCAGAATTGAGCCAAGAACCAAGGCATTTCATGGCCAACTTTCACAAATTTTACAAAGTTGGAAATTTGCAAAATCACTTCAAACTTGTGCTCCAAGCCTCACAGCTCACCACATTTGATCCAAAGGTCATCATTGAAGCCAGCTGAACACAATCCAGCCAGAAAATCAGCTCTGCCATGGCCCATACCTCAAGTACACAAATCTTGACTTTTTTTGCATTTCAAGCCATACCAATCCCACAATGCCACAATAACTCTTCTGACCAATAGCATTGTTTATAGAAACCCTAAGAAGCATACAACAAAAAAGATGAAGCCTTGAAATAAAACACAAGCTCGGATTGCAAAAATTCTCTCAAAACTTCATTTCTTCGAAACTCATTGCATAACCATCAAACATCACATTTTCTTTCACCATTCAACTCCTTATCACTCAAGGAACAAAACCCACCCATCACCATGACCTGAAACAACCCTAAACACAAACATGATTTCTGCTATATCAGAATTGTATCTCAAAAACTAGCCAAAATAAACTCCATCCAAGCATCTCAATAGCTTCAGGAGGTCCAAAGGAGTTGGTTTGCACAAAGGGAAGGCCTTGAAAGCTCCAGTTTGAAGAACTCCAGCTCAGGTATCCCTCAAGAACAATTTTTCCAGAACCTTAATTTCTTGTTAAAATGTGAATCTACATGTTATGCTGATCATGTTGATGTGTTTAAAATTGAAAATGAGTGAAAAATAAGCATGTTATGATGTTCTGAAAGTTTGACCTACAAAATATTTGGTTTCGATTCAACTTGTTCATGCAATATAAATGGTTTTTGTTTGTGAATTCGTGTTCTATGATGTTTGGGGTTTGATTCTGGGCAGGTTTGATGCGTTTTAGTGGCCTGTAGAAGAAGATGGGCTTTGGGGTTGGCCGGAGAAGATGACTGGAGCACTGTTCCGGTCATCTGAGAGTAATTAGGGTTAGGGTGCCCAAATTGAACCACATCCATTAGATCCTGATTAGGTTAGAACATGAACGGCCCAGATTATGTCATTAACTCTAATATCTAATTAATTAAATTAAACCTAATTAATTAAATCAGAATGAACCAGGACCCTTAGATCACGCGCGAAGCCAATTTTTGAATCTGGACCCTTAGATCCCCATACCCCAAGTCACGTTGACTTGCAATATCAACCTTTGATCCATTTCCCATGCAATATGAACCATCCATTGTGATTACTTTGCATTTTTATTCTATTTTTTTCATTTTATTTTCCTTTATTTATTTAAAATAGCAAATCATTTTATAAAAATATAATCTTTTGCACTTTCACTTTAAATAATTTTTCAGAAACCAAAAAAATTTTTATTTTTTATTTTTGCATTAAAAATATATTTTTAAATCATTTAATTGTATTATTTAATTAATTAATTCATTTTAATTAATTAAAAATACTTTTACGTATTTAAAAATCACCAAAAAAATCATGAAGCATTCTTAAACATTTAGAACAATTTACAAATGCATCTTACAAATTTATTTTAGGGTTTGATCATGTTTTGACAATTAACCATGAATTAGGGTTTTCAAATTTCCTATTTTTCTAACCCTAACTTCAAAAATCCATTTCTGATCAACCAAGATGAGTTTGCACATGGTTATTTTTGCATTATTTCATACTTTACATGTAGTATCTAAGGCATTTAATTCATATTTTTGCATTGCATTTCCTATTTGTTTGGCATTTTTCATGAAGAAGTACCCAAAACCCTAGCCTAACTTAGAAAAACCATAACTTGACTTTGGTATAGCTTCTGACCTTCATCTTTGGGGAGTGATCTTATGTTTGTTTAGGGTTCATTTAGTTGAATTTTCAAATTTTTATCATGTGTTATCCTTCTGTTGTGGACATGTGCATCTCATACTTTCTTAAAACCCTAATTTGCCATGTTCATTTTAATTCATCTTTGCATACCTTCGTCATATGTACTTGTCATGACATCTCATGCATTTGTATGTCATCTTAGATACCTTAGGACATGTATGAACATTAGTTGATCATTTTTGCATCCATTTGGCATGTTTTGCATTCATTACTTATGTGTATTCATGTGATTTCAAGCTTCTAACATGCTCTCCTTTGCATCCCATCTCTTGTATGATCATGCATAAACATTGTACATGTCTTTGCATCATTTCATAACACATTTGCATTGTGTTTGCACTTCTGGTTGTAATACCCCGTATTTTATTTAAAGCTCTGGACATTAATTGGTAATAATATTATTTTGGAATACTCTAAGAAATTTTGATGGAACTAAATAGAGTAATTCATGGGACTATATTCTATTAATTGATATTAGCTGACTCAGAGGTTTTATAAAATATCGGATTAAGAGACATTTTCGGATACTCTCTAATTTTTGTCTTATCGGTAAAATATAAGCTTTTATATTATATATATATATATATATATATATATATATATATATATATATATATATATATATATATATATATATATATATATATATATATATATATATATATAGAAAGATTATGAGAGAAAGAAAAAGGTTGGTAAGAAAAGAAGAAAAGGAGAAGAGAAGAGAAGAAGAAGAGAGAAAAAGCCCTAAAGCTCCAATTCTTCATTCCCGATCATCCGTCCGTCGAATCAACTCAATCTTTCCGCCAATCTTCATCTCTCGAGGTGGGTTCTTAGTTAGAAACTTTTATCTTTGATTTTGGTTGAGTCTTAGAAATGTTTGTGGTTAGGGCTTAGTTGGAAATCCAAGAAAAATCGGAAGTTTAACGGTTAAAACTTGATTAAAACCTACCTAAAATACTCATATTATGATAATGGATACGTTTGATCATGTATTGTTGCATTGGTTGGTGTTTGGGAGTGATTGGGTGTGGGAAGAGTGTTTTCCCGTAAGACTGGAACTTCCTGAACTGGTGTAGCTCTCACAGCGAGCATACCTCGCTCAGCGAAAGTTCCAGGTCGATTTTCGCTCAGCGAGAAGGAGCTCGCTCAGCGAGACCTGTAGTTTCAAATTTTGGTTTTTAATTCGTAACTTATGATTCGGGTATCTGTTTGGAGCGTTCCACATATCGTTTTGAAGCTAATGGCATAATTTATCTATTAGGATCAAGAAACATTAATTTCGAGCCGACTTTTTCCCGATTATTTTCAAATGACCAAAACTTGATAAAATGAAACTTGTGAGTTAATGGAAATAGAGAAAGGTACGACTTGTGAGGTATCTAGGTTCCCCTTAGACTCGTTTGAATTATGATTTATGTTTGTTTGTTTTAGGATCCTCCGTAAGGTCTTGTATAAGTCTCAAGTGGTTACTGTGTGTTTCACTAGAGATTCCGTAAGGACTTGAGGTATCCATTGTGTATACATGGGCGTTGATTTGAGAAGTGTAGACTATAATTCCCCCGTAAGGTCTTGAGTAAGCCTTGAGGTGGGTTGTCCTTAGTCCCATGTGAAGCATCCGTAAGGACTTGGGGCAAGTGCTATGCTAGTTGTGTCAATCTTGAGTAAGTCTTGAGGTGGGTTATCTTTAGCCCCACGAGAAGTATCCGTAAGGATTGAAGCGCATGTTATGTCAATTCCTATGTAAGGTCTTGTATAAGTCTCAAGTGGTTACTATGTGTTTCACTAGAGCATCCGTAAGGACTTGAGGTAGACATTTCCCTTTTGTGTTTTGTTTGAAATCGTGTGTGGACCCTAGTTTCCCCTATGTCCTTTTTCCTTGCGTAAATCGGTTGGTGAAGCATGCGAGTTTCGTTGGAATGACCCTTAGAGCCCGGAGAACTCTAAGATAGAGAACCCACTGAGAAGTTTTATCTCACCCCATGTTGATGTTGTTATTTCAGGTACTTCAGGTTCCGCTAAGGGTAAGGATACGGCGACTTGATTATCTTTACTAGCTGATGGCTTAGTCTTCCGCTGCGGACTTTTGAGATCTTCAGATCTAGTTCTTAGATCTTTTTGTAGTTGAACATCTTTTATTATATAGCCTTATTTAGTACCTTAAGTTGTAGTGGCTATATTTATGCAATGTGTTGCTAAGAACTTATTTGTATTTCAAGTACCAAATCATTAATATTATATATGAAAAATATGCTTTATGTATGTCTTTTATATATGGGTATTACAGTTGGTATCAGAGCAGGTCGTATCCTCGACCTAGCCTTGAAATATTATGAGTAGTTCCTTCCGTTCATACACGTTGACTTGCGATAGGACTAAATGTTATGTTTATGGTATTGAGCCTGATCAACTTAATCCTGTTTTGATGACATTTAGGAAATATGGCTAGTAGACGTGGAACTCGTGCTCGACCCAGTGTCACTCCTCCCGGTAGCGATCAAGCAGGTAGCAATAGGAATGCTCCTATGTTCCAATTTATGCAGCAGATGCAGCAACAACATCACTAATTCATGCAAGAAATGATGCATCAGATGAGTGGGGGCCTTCACCCTCACGTGGTTGCTCCTAGAGCTGCGAGTGGAACATTTAGAGACTTCTTCCGCATGAACCCTCAGGAGTTTCATGGTGGGTTGGATCCGGTTAAGGCTCATGAAGGGGTGACTGGAATGGAGAGGATATTTCAGATTGTGATTTGTAGTAAAGAAGACAAGGTGACCTTCGCGTCACATTTACTAAAGGGTCCTGCTGCTAGGTGGTGGGAAAGTGCCTCCAACTTGATGATGGTGTAAGAAATTCCAAGAGTGTGGCAACAATTTAAGAGAGTTTTTATGGACAAGTATTTTCCGAGTTCCTTGAGAACGCAAAAAGAGTTTGAATTTCAACAATTTAGGCAATGGAGCATGACTGTGGCCAGTTATGCTGAGAAGTTTGAGGACATGGCGACCTACTCTAGGCAGGCTATGTATGCCCCTGATGAAAGGTGGAAAATTGAGCAGTTCTTGTTTGGGCTAAGGGCCGAGATCTCGCATAGTGTCTCTCAAAGGGAGTTCACTACTTACTCCGAGATGTTGAGGCAATGCTATGTTGTGGAGCATAGTTTGAAGAAAGTTCGAGCAGAAGCTAGTACCGGAAGAGTGGTTCAAGGAGATAGGGGGAGGGCTAGTCAATCTTTTTGGCCGAGGCCTCAACCCTTCAAGGGGAAACATGTGTCGAGTCCTAGATCCAGTGCTCCTCCTTCTTTCCCCCGATGTCACAAGAATCATTTTGGAAGATGTGAGCAGAACGATGTATTTTGCTATCATTGTCAAAAGGAAGGACATATTTCTAGGGATTGCCCTCAGAGAAAGGATCTGTCTCAAGGGAGAGTTTATACTATGGACGCCAGGAAGACAAAAGGCGACAATTCCTTGATTGCGGGTAATTGTATTATTAACAACCATCCTTGTCTTGTTTTATTTGATTGTGGAGCTACGCATTCTTTTATATCTACTATTTGTGCGAAGCGACTTGGGTTGCAACTTTTTCCCTTGTCCCCTCCAATGGTGGTTACTACCGCTATGGATGAAACTATCGAGACGTTGCTTAAGTGTGAGAATTGTACGTTGTCCGTGGATGACAGAATCTTTTAGATTGACCTCATTTGTTTGCCCCTTAAGAAAATTGATGTTATCTTGGGAATGGACAGGTTGTCTGCTAATTCTGTGTTTATTGGGTGTGAAGAGAAGTTAATCCTCATTACCTCCGTTGAAGTGCCTCCGAAAGATGTTTTGGCAACGATCTTAGAAGGTACGATTGGAATGGTAAATTTTCTGTTTGAGCAAGAGAAATCTGTTTTGCTTGTCCTTACTAAAGAGGAGAGTATTGACCAGCAAGTTTTGAACATTCCGATAGTTTGTGAATTTTCCGACGTCTTTCCTGAAGATGTCACTTCCTTACCTCCGGTGAGGGAAGTTGAATTCTTAGTCGACTTGATACTGGGAACGACTCCTATATCCGTTTCCCCTTATCGGATGGCTCCGCTCGAATTGAAAGAATTGAAGGATCAATTAGAAGATTTGATGGCAAAGCATTTTGTAAGACCCAATGTCTTGACGTGGGGAGCTCCGGTGTTATTGGTGAAGAAAAAGGATGGTGGTATGAGGCTGTGCATCGATTATCGAAAGTTG
Source organism: Lathyrus aphaca (assembly GCA_963966055.1). NCBI lineage: Eukaryota > Viridiplantae > Streptophyta > Magnoliopsida > Fabales > Fabaceae > Lathyrus > Lathyrus aphaca. Next base: position 383,624,310 of record OZ014521.1, read on the forward strand.
AACAAGGTTACAATAAAGAATAAATACCCCTTACCAAGGATAAACGATCTTCTAGATCAATTGAAAGGAGCATGTATGTTCTCGAAGATTGATCTGAGATCGGGCTATCACCAGATTCGTGTGAAGAGTTCAGATGTTTTGAAGACTATGTTCAGAACCCATTACGATCATTACGAATTCTTAGTAATGCCTTTCAGTGTGACGAATACTCCAGCTATTTGTATGGACTAACATGAATCGGATATTTCAGAATTATTTGGATAAATTTGTGATGATCTTTATCGACGATATTCTTATCTATTCTCGTACTCCACAAGAGCACGGAGAACATCTGAGGATTGTCCTATCGATGCTGCAGGAAAAGCAACTTTTTGCTAAGTTTAGTAAGTGTGAATTATGGATGTCAGAAGTCAAGTTCCTTGGACATGTTATATCACAAGGAGGTGTAGCTGTAGACCCGTTAAAGATAGAAGCTGTAATTAATTGGGAGAGACCGAAGAATGTTACCGAAGTGAGAAGCTTCCTAGGTTTGGCAGGTTACCACAGAAGATTTATTAAAGGTTTTTTCTAGATGGCGTTACCGTTAACTAAAATCACTAGGAAGGACTTCGATTATGAATGGGATTCTGATTGTGAACAAAGTTTCGTGTGATTGATGGAGAGATTGACAACTGCTCCTGTCCTGATTATTCCCGATCCTAACAAATCTTATGAAGTGTTCTGCGATGCTTCAAAGATGGGTTTAGGAGGTGTCCTCATGCAAGAGGGACAAGTGGTGGCGTATGCTTCCAGACATTTGAGAGTTCATGAGAAGAATTATCGTACGCATGATTTGGAATTAGCGGCCGTGGTGTTTACTTTGAAGGTGTGGCGACACTACTTGTATGGTGTGCATTTTGAGATGTTTAGTGATCATAAGAGTTTGAAGTACCTCTTTGATCAGAAGGAACTAAATATGAGATAGAGAAGATGGATGGGTTATTTGAAGGATTATGATCTTGAGTTGAAGTATCACCCCGGAAAAGCAAACAAAGTGGCAGATGCCTTGAGTAGAAAAGTGATCTGTAGTGCCGAATTGATGGTATTAGAGTATGCATTATTAGAGAAGTTTCGAGATCTTAACCTTCAGTTTGTTTGGACTCCGAATGGCGTAATCATGGGAAACTTGAATATTAGTTCTACATTGAGGAATGATATTCAACAAGCGCAAGTTTTGGATGAGAAGCTGCAAGGACTGTTACTCCAACCGGGTTTCGTGAGAGCATTAGATGAGATCATCCTATTTAATCAAAGAATTTGTGTTCCGAATGACGATGTGTTAAAGAGAAGGATTCTGGAAGAAACACATAAAGGTTCTTTTACGATACATCCGGGTTCTTCGAAGATGTATCAAGACTTGAAGAGAGAGTATTGGTGGTCCGGAATGAAAAAGGACATTGCGGTATTTGTGTCAGAATGTGCAGTGTGTCAGCAAGTGAAAATTGAGCACCAAAGGCCAGGTGAATTGTTACAACCGTTGGACATTCCAATTTGGAAATGGGATAGTATCTCTATGGACTTCGCAGTAGATTTACCGAGTAGGTGGCTATGACTCTGTTTGGGTGATTGTGGACCGACTAACGAAATCTGCACATTTCTTAGCCGTGAAGACTACATATAAGGCAAGTCAGCTTGCAAGGTTGTTTATTGCTGAAATTGTGAGATTGCATGGTGTTCCGTCCAGTATTGTATCGGATAGAGATCCAAAGTTCACTTCGAGATTTTGGAAGGTGTTCCAATAAGCCATGGGTACGAATTTGCGTTTGAGTACTTCTAATCATCCTCAAACGGATGGTCAGACAGAACATACGATTCAAACGATGGAATATATGTTGAGAGCATGTGTTTTAGAGAGCAAAGAGAATTAGAAATAACTTTTGTCGTTGATCGAATTTTCGTACAATAACAGTTATCACACGAGCATTGGAATGGCTCCGTATGAGGCTTTGTACGGAAGGAAGTGTAGAACACCGTTGCGTTGGTCAGAAGTGGGTGAAGATAGAGTTCTAGGACCGAAAATTATTCAAGAAACTACGGAAAAGATTCGTATGATCCGAGAAAAGATTAAGCAAGCCCAAGACCGTCAGAAGAGCTATCCTGACAATCGAAGGAGACCCCTAGAATTCGAGGAAGGCGATCATGTGTATTTGAAAGTCACTCCGAGATTAAGGTTGAAGGGACCATTTAAGTCATGTAAGTTAAGTCCGAGATACGTAGGACCGTATCAGATCCTAAAAAGGATTGGTGAAGTCGCTTACTATTTAGCCTTGCCACCATCTCTATCTGAAATGCATGATGTCTTCCGGATTCTATCGAGATAGAAAAGAATTTGACCTTTGAACCCAAACCAAGTCGTATTGTCGGGAGAGAAACCAAGGTACTGAGAAATAAAGAAATACCACTTGTTAAAGTGCAATGGGACGAGATGCGTCCGGGTGATGCCACGTGGGCGTTGGAATCAGAAATGCGAGAATCATATCCTCACCTGTTCAGGAAATCTTTCAAATTCGTGGACAAATTTTATTTAAGGGGGGGGGGGGAGGATGTAATACCCCATATTTTATTTAAAGCTCTGGACATTAATTGGTAATAATATTATTTCGGAATACTCTAAGAAATTTTGATGGAACTAAATATAGTAATTCATGGGATTATATTATATTAATTGATATTAGCTGACTCAGAGGTTTTATAAAATATCAGATTAAGAGACATTTTCGGATACTCTCTAATTTTTGTCTTATCGGTAAAATATAAGCTTTTATATTATATATATATAGAAAGATTATGAGAGAAAAAAAGAGGTTGGTAAGAAAAGAAGAAAAGGAGAAGAGAAGAGAAGAAGAAGAGAGAAAAAGCCCTAAAGCTCCAATTCTTCATTCCCGATCATCCATCTGTCGAATCAACTCAATCTTTCCGCCAATATTCATCTCTCGAGGTGGGTTCTTAATTAGAAACTTTTATCTTTGATTTTGGTTGAGTCTTAGAAATGTTTGTGGTTAGGGCTTAGTTGGAAATCCAAGAAAAATCGGAAGTTTAACGGTTAAAACTTGATTAAAACCTACCTAAAATACTCATATTATGATAATGGATACGTTTGATCATGTCTTGTTGCATTGGTTGGTGTTTGGGAGTGATTGGGTGCGGGAAGAGTGTTTTCCTGTAAGACTGGAACTTCCTGAACTGGTGTAGCTTGCTCAGCGAGCATACCTCGCTCAGCGAAAGTTCCAGGGCGATTTTCGCTCAGCGAGAAGGAGCTCGCTCAGCGAGACCTATAGTTTCAAATTTTGGTTTTTAATTCGTAACTTATGATTCAGGTATCTGTTTGGAGCGTTCCACATATCGTTTTAAAGCTAATGGCATAATCTATCTATTAGGATCAAGAAACATTAATTTCGAGCCGACTTTTACCCGATTATTTTCAAATGACCAAAACTTGATAAAATGAAACTTGTGAGTTAATGGAAATAGAGAAATGTACGACTTGTGAGGTATCTAGGTCCCCCTTAGACTCGTTTGAATTATGATTTATGTTTGTTTGTTTTAGGATCCTCCGTAAGGTCTTGTATAAGTCTCAAGTGGTTATTATGTGTTTCACTAGAGCATCCGTAAGGACTTGAGGTATCTGTTGTGTATACATGGGCGTTGATTTGAGAAGTGTAGACTATAAGTCCCCCGTAATGTCTTGAGTAAGCCTTGAGGTGGGTTGTCCTTAGTCCCACGTGAAGTATCCGTAAGGACTTGGGGCAAGTGCTATGCTAGTTGTGTCAATCTTGAGTAAGTCTAGAGGTGGGTTATCTTTAGTCCCACGGGAAGCATCCGTAAGGATTGAAGCGCGTATTATGTCAATTCCTCCGTAAGATCTTGTATAAGTCTCAAGTGGTTACTATGTGTTTCACTAGAGCATCCGTAAGGACTTGAGGTAGACATTTCCCTTTTGTGTTTTGTTTGAAATCGTGTGTGGACCCTAGTTTCCCCTATGTCCTTTTTGCTTGCGTAAATCGGTTGGTGAAGCATGCGAGTTTCGTTGGAATGACCCTAGTTTCCACTGAGATGTTTTATCTCACCCCATGTTGATGTTGTTATTTCAGGTACTTCAGGTTCCGCTAAGGGTAAGGATAAGGCGACTTGATTATCTTTACTAGCTAATGGCTTAGTCTTCTGCTGTGGACTTTTGAGATCTTCGGATCTAGTTCTTAGATCTTTTTGTAGTTGAACATCTTGTACTATTATATAGCCTTGTTTAGTACCTTAAGTTGTAGTGGCTATATTTATGCAATGTGTTGCTAAGAACTTATTTGTATTTCAAGTACCAAATCATTAATATTATATATGAAAAATATACTTTATGTATGTCTTTTGTATATGGGTATTACACTGGTCTTGATCATTGCATCTTCATTTTCCTTATTTCCTTTTTTTCATATCTTATGCATTCATACTAACCATTTTAGGGGCTTCTGGTAAGTTGTTTAGGATGTGGATTTGCCTCCACATCCAACCTCTTCTTATCTCTCCATTTGCATCTTTATTTGTCTTTGAAGTGAGTTTGACTTACTTATTCTCTCTCTTGCTCCCTCTCTTTCTCTTAGGTTACTTAACTTCTTAAGGAAGTAAGTAACCTATTCTCCTTTCTCTTCTCTTTTCATCTGTTTCTTCTTCCTTGGTGGCCATCTGAAGATCTTTCTCTAAGCCTCACAAACCATAGGAATATCCAAGCATGATAACTTTAGGGTTATACATAGTCTCCCCTAGTTTTTTTTATCTTTGAGTCTCCTTGAGTATCTACTTCTCATCTCATAATCAAGGCTAAACAAGTAAAGTTTTAAGAATCTGAATTGGGGTTATACCTGTATCCTTATCTTAGGATGGAGTCTATAACTTTAATACTTAGTGTTAAACCTTTAAGTTGTTTACACCTCCTAATCAAAGCACCTAATAATCATTAAGACTCAAGCTTGTAACTTGGGCCTTATATTAGGGTTACATATCTGCCTGTTGGTTCAGAAGGACTAACCCTAGTGTTCAATGGACAAGTCCCCCTTAGGTTTAGTCTTAAAAACATAAAATCCATTTCTTAATCCCACCTTTAATTAAAATCCACTTTAATAAAGGCTTGTTATATAATAATTTTAATCCCTAACCATGGATTAAGTTAAGGAGGCTTCCTTATCTTAAGTGTTCTCATCTATTATCCTTATCTTAGGATGGTGTAATGAGTTCACTAATCCCTGGTTAGAGATTAAACTCATTACTTAACACAAAACAAAATCCAAAAACACTTAATAATCACAAGTAGGTTAATGATCTTAATCCTGCATCATTAGGGTAATTAAGTTGAGATTTTCACCTCATACTTAAGTAGACTCATTATCCTTAATCAGGGGTGATATAATGAGTTTACGACCCTCGATTAAGGCTTAAGCTCATTATCTTATGCAAAACACCCAAAAACAATAAAAAACTGAAAACATAAAAACAAACAATAAACGTCTCCTCCGGGATTCTTTTCTCATCACATTCACTCTAAAAACGAGAACTCGCTTCTCCCGTCTAATGCAAGACAGTTAGCACTCGAGCCAAATGAGTCATACACTTGAGCATAGACAAGCAAGCAGTTCACAACAAAAAACCTCCAAGTCTCTTTGAGTCGAACTATGATGTTCTGACTTCTTCATTGCACGAGAGGATACATAGGCATAACTTAACGGTTATCGAATAAAAGTCTCTCTGTTCCCCCCTCTTTCCTTCTCTCAGTTCTTTTTCCTTAGTGTTAGTTTTGAGCATTCACTTTCTCCTTGCACTGACACTCTGTACATCCATTCCTCCCTAGCCTTTTATACACAGTTTAGCACATACACTATCCCCTTTTAAACACAATCAGGTATGCGTGGATCCTGTCGAGTACGACAGACGATCTGGGTGCTAATACCTTCCCAAGTCGTAACCAACCCCTTTACCCAGTCTCTTTGGTTCGCAACCGTCTTATCCACTCATTTCTAGGTTTATGCAGCATTACCTTTCCTTCGGGATAAAAATGCCTAGTTGGCGATTCTATTCAACCTCAACCTTCAACATCGCCGAAACCAGTTCGCGTATGCACCAGGATGAAAATCCGGGGAGCGACAATAACCCGGTCACAAATTGATCTTACTGAACACACGAGCACCAACCAACTGGTCCATCATATCGTCTATCCTTTGAAGAGAATACTTATTCTTAATCGTCACCTTATTCAGTTGTATGTAATCAATATACAACCTCATGCTACCATCCTTCTTCTTCACTAACAATATCGGTGCTCCCCTTGGCGATACACTCGATCTCACAAATTTCTTTTCCAATAGTTCCTCTAACTTTTTCTTCAACTCAGATAACTCGGAAGTCGACATACAATACAATGCCATCATCTGGAAACACTTCTGATAAATCCCTCACCACTTGCAATTCCTTAATTTCCATATCATTATCCACCGATAAAGATGCAAACAATGCAAAATCTTGTGCTTCATCATCCATAAGCTCTTTCAACTCTCTAGCAGACAAATAACCAGCTTCTTCCGCCTCTTCACCAGGAGTAAGGAACCAGACCGACTTACTAAAGCAATTCATATAAACATGTTTGTACTCCAACCAATTCATACCTAAAATCATGTACATACCTCTCAACGGTAAGCAAATCAAATCTACACCAAAGTCCTTACTATAGATCAATAACGGACAATTCAGACACACAAGAGAAGTAGTTAACGAACCACCATCAGGAGTCTCGATAACCATCTCTCCTTGCATCAGAGACACAACAAGTCCTAATTTCTTCACACAATCTAGAGAAATAAAACAATGTGCCGCACCAGTGTCAATCATAGCAATCAAAGGAATACTATTAATATGACAAATACCTCTTATCAAATGATCCTCGCTGGAAGTCTGTGTCCCTGTCAAAGTGAATACCTTTCCTCCAGTTGCAGCTTTCTTGGGCTTATGATAATGCATACTGATATGACCTTGCTCCCCACAATTGTAGCAAGTAACCAGATTTTCCTTGCACACAGAAATCATGTATCCAGGCTGACCACACTTGAAACACTTCTTCACGTCACTCGTGCACTCACTGACACGATGACCCATCTCACCACACCTATAACACTTAAGCGAAGTAGGAGCACCTCCCCCACTTGGCCTCTTCCCCTTGTTTTGTTTCTTCTCACCCTTATCAGAAGGAGCTGCATAAAAGTTTCAGCGAATCACTTGTTTCTTACTTCTCTTCTCAGCACAACCTTTGAAGTGCTCAGATCGATCCTTATTATCTTCTTCAAAGATCCTGCAACAATTCACCAGGTTTGAAAACCTAATGATTCTCTGATAGCCAATCGGCTGCTTGATCTCAAGCCTTAAACCATTCTCGAATTTAACACACTTCGAGAACTCAGCAGTTGCTTCATTGTAGTGTGGATAGAACTTCGCCAAATCAGTGAACTTCGCAGCGTACTCAGTCACCGACATACTGCACTGCTTCAGCTCCAAAATTTCTATCTCCTTCTTTCCCCAAACATCTTTAGGAAAATACTTTATCAGGAATTCTCTCTTGAATACAACCCAGGTGACTACCTCACCAGATTCATCCAATCGTTGGCGAGTGCCAATCCACCAGTCATCAGCCTCAGATACCAGTTTGTGCGCACCCAACCACGCCTTGATTCCCTCTGAACATTCCATAACTTTAAAGTTCCTCTCGATATCCTTGAGATAATCCTGTGCTCCATCAGGGTCATACTTCCCCATGAATGTTGGTGGATCGTTCTTCCTGAACTCGTCACTCTCACGATCCCCAACATTCCTCGGATTTTGCATAGCTTGTGCCATTACTTGCATAGCAACGGAAAGTGCAACATCATTCCTCCCATCCATTCTAAATATGTCACACAACACAACACCATCCAAATACGATTTAGAATCAACAACAACAATACAAATGCAGTGCATTAATAACACTCAACAACAACATAATGACTCAACGACTTTACAACTCGATGACTCAACTACTTGGTCGGACGGACCGACCTGCTCTGATACCACTTTGTAACACCCAAATCATCCCACATAATTATTAATAAAATCAGAGTAAAGTTTTCTACTTTTATTTGAGTGTCACAATCAACTTCATAAACGGCTCACTGATATGTTTTCAAAACATTTGTTCAACATGCAGCGGAAATAAATTTTAAACCAACATGATTTAACTCCAATTACAAAAAGTGTTTTTCAAAAGCAATAAAAAATAAAAGCAACATCGACCCTACTCCCCAAGCAACGTATCAGAGCCGACACCTTAAAGACGAGAAGTACGCCGACTTCACTGACCACCACTCGACTTATCCTGCTAACCTGCACGTTACCAACGGGAGGGTAACATTCAAACAGAAGGGGTGAGATACTTACATCATAAAGATAATATGATAAGAATTAGATAAGTATCCTAAAATTACATCGCTTCTCACCATGACTATTCAACAACATTACATGCAACAATAATACATAAACCTCAACATCATATACGACGACCATAACAAATATGCAATGAGACTCAACTTGACTCTATGCATGCAATATCATAATCCGATCTCTATTTCAAGATCCAGTTCCCGCCAGAACTCTCGACCCCTCTTTCATGGTCCAATATGATCCCTATTTCATGATCACACCCCCGACCCCTATTTCATGGCCACATACGATCCCTATTTCATGACTGCACCAACATCACAACAACGACATACCCAACTGTGGTATGTTAACAACTATGCAACATGTCATGCAACATCAATGATATACATGCATACTCACAACAACTGCATCATACAACATCAACAACAACGACCACATATCGCAACATCAATCAATATACTACTAGTTATCATCATCACGAGTATCATGCATTTCATAACATATAATCATATAATTCAACTCATATCATAACAACACAACACACAACATGTCATATACTCACTTATCATTAATTAAAATGTGAAACACAACATCACAAAAACAACCACAATGAACACCTCAATTATGTTTAAATTCAACTCACACTAATTATCCCTACAATTAAGTGTATAACTCCTCTTTCACTAACTCCAACTACACCCCATCAATTCCTAGGAATTACTAAGCATCAAATAAGTTTTTAGTAATTTTTCAGAATTAAAAAAATTAATTTTCACGCTCTAGGGCTCGCTAAGCGGGGGCCACAACTCGCTAAGCACCAAACTCCCTGACTCTGCTCTCTAAGAAAGCTCTACGATTTCGCAAATCGCCCAGTCGCTCTTCTGTACCCAAAACCTGCTACGAAAACAGTTTTTCCACAACACCTAAACCAGCCAGAATCCTTAGCAATTACCAATTCTATTATCTAATTCATGCAATAATCAACCAACATTAACAAACAACTCTTAATTCAAAGAAAATCTTCAATCATTCATCACAATTTTAATCCCTAATCCTCAACCTACCTAATTCCCATTATAGAACCCTTAAGATGGAAGAATCCCACCCTTACCTTAGGTTTCGTTGAGAAATTCTTCTTCTTAACGAACTCTTCATGAATAAACCCTTTTCCTATTCTTCTCCTTTCCACACCTTTCACGATCGTTCTTGTTCCCTCCCAAATACGATTATGTTTTCTCCTTTTCCTTAATTCCAACATAACCCCTAAGGCCCAACTTATGATCTTCCCCTTTTACCCTTACTACTTTCACCAATTGACCACCTTGTCCTTATCTCTTATTTATTCCATTTATTTTATTTAACACCTAATAATACAATTATCCACCAAAAATATAATTTAATATCACAATTATATTTGATAATATATATTATTCTTCACACACCACAACACACATTCTCAATAAAATATTTAATTAAATTTGGGGCGTTACATAACCTCCTTAGCATTAGGCAATTGTGTGACAGAGGATTCAAAATCAACTTCACCAAAGATGAATGTTTGATAGAAAACGAAGTCACTCATGAGGCAATGTTAAAAGGTAAGTAAAATAACAATATTTTATGATTTCCCTTGATAACATGTCTTTGAAGGTTAAGTGTCTTATTGTGGACAACAACGACTCTTGGTTATTATGGTACAAAAGGTTTGTTCACATCCACATGGAGCACTTGATCAAATTGATCAAACATGACTTAGTTGTTGGACTTCCGAAGATCAAATTCATCAAAGATAGATTATGTGAGGCTTTCCAAAAAGGGAAACAAACCAAATCAACTTTCAAATCCAAGAATATGGTGTCCACAACAAGGCCACTACAATTGTTACACATGGATCTTTTTGGTCCATCAAGAACAAAAAGCTCCGGAGGTAATGTTTATGCATTAGTTATTGTTGATGACTTCTCTAGACATACAAGTACTTTCTTCTTAGTGTAGAAAATGGAAGCTTTCAAGGCATTCAAGAAGTTTGCAAAACAAATTCAGAATGACAAGTCAATTTCAATTGTCTCCATTAGAAGCGACCATGATGGAGAGTTCCAAAATGCTTCATTTGAAGAATTTTGTGAAGAACATAGAATCTCACACAACTTCTCCACACCAAGAACTCCACAATAAAATGGTGTCGTAGAAAGGAAGAATATGTCATTGGTAGAACTTGCAAGAACAATGCTTAGCGATTCAAACCTTCCTAAATATTTTTGGGCGGATGCGGTGAGCACGACTTGTTTTGTAAGTAATTGTGTCAATATTAGACCTATTCTCAAGAAGACTCCCTATGAACTTTTGAAAGGGAGAAAACCAAACATATCATTATTTCACAGCATTGGATGCAAATGCTTTGTCTTGAACAACCACAAAGATAATCTTGGTAAGTTCGACGATGAGTGATCGCGACTTTCTGAGTCTAACGATTACTAACTTTAAGTGCATAGTCTATCGCGTAGTAATAAAAGATATCGATCCCACAGAGACCAATATCAACCTATTGTACTCTATCATTATTTTGTAACACTAAGGCGAAATGTATTTGGCTAAGAATAAACTAAAACTAGAAATTAGAATAAAACTAAGAAAATAAGATAATAAAGAGAGACCGGAATATGGATTCCGCGTTCCAAAAGGACTATGTAGAATTTGGTTACTAATTATGATTATAACTTAGTTCCTTAGAGTAAACTAAATTAAAGACTCGCCTCACGCTCTCGCGGTATTAACTAAAGTCACGTTCCCTAATACCAAGATTTTTCTCTCGCTCGCCCGGTAACTAGGAAATATGCTTTAAAATCCAATAATATCCTAAAATTATCTAAAGTTCTCTCGCTGTATTTAGATTTGTTGCCTGATTTCCACTATCCAGTTTGATCCCCACACTCTCGCAGTGCCGGTTCTAAACTTAATTAATTTCTCACTCTCGTGACAAAATCGTGTAAAGTAACCCCCACTATCGTGACAAAGCTATTTAAATTAAATTTGGAAATTAAAACCAAAACATAATTTTAATCATAAGTTCACACCTATTATTTTCTACTGAGTCCCGTCGGTAACGACGATCCTCTTATGCCAGACTCAAAACTATTTAGCTAGACATGGACAGGAAAATAAACATGCAGATATGATAAATAACTAAAATCAAAAACATACTTTGGAAATTAAATAAGAAGACGACAAAATAAATAATACTAAATAAAACATGGAATTAATAGATGCTTCGAATCATACATGAGATCTTGAATTCTTGAATCAGTTGCGGAAAAATAAAATACAAAAAAATAGAATCCTAAAACTAATGGTGTGGTAGTTCCTCGATGTGAGAAACTACCACTTTTACATGGTAGAATAAAACTGCTAAAAACTAAGAATAATAATCAAAAGAAGGTCCCTTGTTCAAGTTCACTTGGTTCCTATTTATAAGCCTTGAGTACGATTGTTGTTGGAGAAATTTTAGGAAATAATTTTGCTGGGCTTGAGAAATATTTGGTTGACTGTGACTTAGTTGGTTTTGAAGACTGAGTCGAGGGAGAGAAAAAAGGAATGCAATGGCTCTTCTGTTTGACTGAGGCACATTTTATTTTTTCTATTTTTGACCTATGACGGTTGTCTTGCTTGCAGGACGGTCGTCTCACTTATGATGTGTGGTGGTCGTCTTGTCATTGTGACGGGCGTCTTGCTTCAAAATGCAGAAACCTTGTTTTTCTGCTATCTGTCTCATTTCAACTAATATATACTTCATTTCTTCCTCATTTTAGCTCCTTTCTTCTGCAAGTCTTATAAATTAGGATACCTGCAAAAACACACAAAAACCTCACATAATATCATTTAAATTACGAAAAACAATAACTTAATTAATCAAAAATCAAGGTAATTAATTGATATAAAATAGTTTTATCAAACTCTCCCACACTAAAACCTTTGCTTTTCCTCAAGCAAACCATGACTCATAAGGAAAATAGTGCATACTACTCATCCTAGGTTACCAACTCTACTTTAGTTAAGTTTGTGTCGATAGATACTTGCTCACACACTAAGGATATCGTAACAACACAATTCCGCTTTTGGGGTCATCAATCTCCCTCCTATACAAACCAATATGAATCATGTCATTATACCTAAGTCTAACTAACTCATCCTTATTTCATGCCTTTTCATTGTGGTGCAATCACATTAAGCCCGTTATCCATTCACACTCATGGTAGGACATCCTGTTAGTGACTATGATCTCATTATCTTCATCTTTTCTCTTTTGCACATATTAATAAAGAAGTTTGCACCGTTGGGCTAAGTGATCGGGTGAGGATCACCTAACTTAGAAGGAGCATTTATTTTCAATCTTTCATTTTTTTTCTTTTCTTAATTGACCTCTTAAGCCTGAGATCATACACTTATTTGCATCGGCTTCCTACTTAGTGTGTGCTTAGGATGACGCTGACTGCTAAATAAACTAATTAGGAACTACTAAAGGGGTGAGAACTTAAGGCTATGGCATAACTAGTATTCAAATTGATTTCCATAATTGTGAGGCTCACAGTGTTAAGACGATATCGATCTTGTGGAATTTTCCCAAGTCTCACAATCTAACCTCAATTTTGTCAGTAATCTAAGATTTTCAAAAGAAACACTATTTTTAATGCAAAAATTTTCATAATATTTGGTGTGGCTTAGGGGAGTGGGAAATAGATAAACACAAAATCGCATATAGAAACTTGGCAGCACATGCAAAATTTTAAAATTATGCTAGAAAGTAATAAATCTAACTAAATCTAAATAAAAAGCGTTAAAATGAAAGCGGTGGAGTTCCTCCCCACACTTAAACCAAACATTGTCCTCAATGTTTTGATAAAAGGTGGTAAAGGAAAAATAGAACTTGTATGACTACCATTGCGTGCAACCATGACCAAATTTACTTTGAGTCTTCCCGAGTCGTCCCTATCTTTGCTGACCACTATAACACCCCAAATTTTCCCTCTTTGTTTAATATCATATAGCATAGCATAAACCATACATATCTTGTCATTTTGCTTAGAAAAATGAGGCATAACATCCATGATTAAAAGCATAGGGCATGTGATCAGTCATCTAGCACGTTATGATTATTCAAAGTCAAGTTGAGATCCAAGTGGTCTTACAAGAAGCTCACAAGAGATCCTCATATCCTATACAAGCTCAAGTCAGCCACAAAGCCATAGAAGAGGGAAATTTCATCAGAAGCTCAGAGGTGCAACTTTCTCCTATACAAGAAAATCCTAATTTAATTAGGGTTTTGGCTCAGATCAATAAATTCTAGTAGCTTTGACTAATTCTTGTGGTCAAAGGCTTTCATATGATATATAAGGCCTATGGATTAAGTTTGATACAAAAATTCATTGAGAAAGGCAGGTATTGGATCAGTTACTTGTAAATGAAGTAAGAGATCAACTAAGTAGAAGAAAAGTCAACTATTGGTTTTCAAGGGCTCCAAGCATGATTTTCAAGCTTATGGACCTTCTTTAGGGCAAATAATGGCTTTGGTGATCACAAGAATCAAGAATCAAGGGTTTGGAAGAAAATTGCCAAATATGGAAAGTGACTTGTAATTTAGACTTTCTATTTTTAGATATTTTGCCCTAATTTTCAACTCATTCTTACATGACCAAGATGTGTCCAAATGAAAATTCTTTGAACATGAGACTTGTAGATCATTCTCTCCCCTTTCCAAAAAGTCCAAGAACTTGTCCATAGCATGTGTGATTTGGAAATTATGGTCATTTGAAGTTGGTAGATTTTTAGGGTTTACCATATTTTTCAAGATTACACCAAATAGAAAAAAGGCCCATGATGCATTTCTAAGGCTTTTAACAAATCAATTCTGGTCACTGTGTTTAAGTGCAATTTATGACAAGTGAGTTTTCCCAAGGAATGCATGGAAATCGTGACTTGATGCATGAGTATTTCACTACTTGCATTTTTGCAAAACTCAAAAGTATTTTAGTTCGAAGCTCAAAATTCAGAAGGATTTTAAGCTCTATTTGCATTTATTTTGCAAATAGAGGATCTAGAGAGTGGATCTGCACGTTTTGGTTTTCTTGGTGTATTTTAGAGACTTCAAGTTCAGGTATGCTTCTGAATCTTTGGATCTAGATCTTGATTTTTTGTGTGTGTATATCGATCTACATGCTTCACTTAATATGCTGGTATGATTACTTTTGAAAATGGTTGAGAATTGAGTGTAAATGATGGATTTGAAGTTTTGAATGTCAAACGTTTTTTCTTCGATCCGTGAATGTCTTTGAGTTTTGGATGTTTTTGATCTCATATTCGTGTTTAGCATGCCCAAATGAGTGGATCTGAAGATTTTTGTTAAATTCTGTGAACTTGTGTTCGTGCTATGCATTTTATGGTGACCGGAGCTTGGGCTCCGTCACCGGATTCTGGAAATGGTGATTTACAGGTGGAGAGGAGGTCCAAGGTGGAAGACATAATCCTATCTGTTCAGTTTTTTGATCCAACGCACCATTGTGACACCACATTTAAAAAAAAGTGTGCGAAGCATGTGACTTGTGTTTTCATAAAATTATTAGTGTGTGCTAGCATAGGGATCTTGTGGTGTGTGTGCATTACTGATTGTTTGATGTGTTGACCATGTGATTTTGTTGACTCCCTTTGTGAACGTATGATCAATCATGTGGCTCTTGTTTGTTGTTGACTTTGGACTGAATACTCTAATAAGTTGTTGATTGTGTTGGGTTGTATATTGGGCTTTGTTGTTTTTTGCGCCCCATACTTTGGTCTTCTTGTGGTTTGTACTGATCCTGGTTGTTATTCATATCTCCATGCCTTCTTTTCAATTTTATTTTCTTTTCATTTTTAGTTTCATTTTATATTTTTAAAAAATAGTAAAACACTTTGGAAAATTCTAAAAAATTTCATATATGATATTTAAGGTTTTATAAAATTTGTGAAAATTTTATTTTTCATTTTTCTTTTAATTGCATATCCTGAATTAATTGTTCTTTTATCTTACTTTATTTTGCTTCTTCCTTTGCACAACTTTACTTGTTTAATTTCTATCTTGAGTTTGAAAATAGGTTTAAGATTGATTCTTTTTGCTATACTTTGATAGCATGTTTAAGTGTCTTGGTAATTTCTATCATGATTTTTAGGTATTTTTTGGATAGTTTTTGAATTGTTGCTTTGTGTGAAAGTAAGTAAAACCCTAATTTCCTTTTGACCAATTCTTTGATGATGTTTGCTTCTGATTTTGGTTATGTGGTCTTGATATGATGTTTGTGCATACTTGAAGTGTCTTGTTGCTTAATTTTATAATTTTTAAGACATGTTAACTATTTGTTTGAGATTTGTTCTTAACATGCCCTATTTTGATGTATCTTTAAGCCATGCTTTCTTGTTTGAATAGGAGGGCACTTGTGCCACCTCTTAGGTTTTTGTTTTGTGATTGTTGACATGTTGATATACCCATGGTTTTTTATGAGAGCCTTGCCTTTGCTTGATTGATTTTACTTGTTCACTAAGATACACATTCACATGCATGCCTCACTACATTTCTAACTTCTTCCCGCTTCTCCTATTTGACCTAGGTTGAGCTTGTGTGACTTAATTGATGTTTGAATCTTCTTCTTAGGCACTTTCTAAACATGTTTAGGCTCTGACATTGAGTTTACTTGTTGATGTTTAACTTGTTTGATGATTCTAATCACATGTTCTCACTTTATGTCTTCCATGATGACTTGGTAGTGGTTTGTATGACTCCTTGTAATTTTCTTTGTGTGGTGTTGTATGGCTATACTTAGCACTCTTATATGATGTTTAAGTTCTGGTTGTGATGGTTTGTATTGTTTCCTTGCTAGTTCTTAATTTGTTTGAACTTACTTGGTCTTTACTTATCATTTGTGAATTCTTCTAACACTTTCAGGGGCTATAGTAAGAAAGAGGTGTGGATGAGATTCCCACATCTCCAACTTCTTTCTCCTCTTTTATTTTATGCTTTAATTTTTGGTTTGAGATGAGCTTATGCCATCATTTGTACAACTTCTTTTCATTCCCATTAGATAACAACTTAACTTCTTTAAGAGAAGTAAGTTGATTTTCTACCTCCTTTCTTCTTCTTCTTCTTTTCTTCTTTCCCTTTCTTCTTTAGGATAGAATGATACCTCATTAACTTAGGACTTCCTATGCATGACAAAATTAGGATTTTTATTCCCCCTTTAGTTCTTTTACCTTTAAGATCCTTTGGTTGTTTCTATTTCTCATCTTCAAACAAAAACCTAAAAAAGCACTTAATAATGGTTGAAGTAGTCTTATGTGTAGAGACTTATTCCATGTGGAACATATATTCATCCCATCTTGGGATAGTATAGGCTTGTCTAGAATGATGTACAAGTCTAATCATGAGACTATTTTCATCAAGAAAATCATAAAAAACACTTATTTATTTTAACCACTAAAACATCTAATAACTTCAACAAGTTAGTGAGCTTAGGCCCTAGTCCCTGGAACCAAGTCTTGGATAAATTCTCCTTACTTGGGTGTGCTTGTTCTATTATTCCATCTTGGAATGTAGTAGCAAGTACACATTCCATGGAAATGAGCTTGAATTCACTTTCTTGTGACACACAAATAAAAGCTTCTAAAAAACAAAAATATACAATAAACTTCTCTCCTTCGGGACTTATTTTCTCATCACCTTCACTCATAACCTAAGAACTTGCTCCTACTTATCACTTTTCAAGACGGTTACGTACTCATCGTCCAAGCTTGCAACACCTGAGCATTGACATAAGAAGTTCAAGCTTTCAAAATACAAGCCATTTTCCTCCCTAGTTAGGGGAACTACGTCGACTCTGATCCTCATGTCCAGATGAGGTACGTTGGCAACGGGGTAGGGCCCGTTCGAGCATCCTTTTATTTTCCCTACATTTTCCCCCTTTCTTTTCTTATCCAATTTCAGTCTTTCTTTTGCAACAACTTTCTTTTCTTCACCCTTTGAAACAATATCTTTGCAAGCGTGGATCCAGTCGAGTATGGCGGACGATCTAGGGTGCTAATACCTTCCCAGGTTGTAACCGACTTCTGAACCTAGTTCTTTGGTTCGCAGGACCTTTGTCCTTCCTTTATTTTCTTTGATTTGTGAAGCATTACCTTTCCCATTCCTTTGGGATAAAAATGCATAACTGTCGACTCTACCATTTTCCGCGCCACTTTTGCATTTGTACTAGGATGGAAATCTATGGAGCGACAGCTGGCGACTATGCTGAGGATCGAACCCAGAATCTCTGGTTTCCCCCTTGAGAGTATCTCCTAGCGCTTGTTTGTTTCTGTTTCGTTGGGTGTTTTATGTTTGTTGTTGTGTGTTTATTTTACTGTTTCATTTACAGTTTTATTTATAGCTTTATTTATTGCTTTCAGTATTATTTTTCATGCATCATATGTATATACTGGACTGTCTGGCTGTGCTGGTTTTCTTTTGGCGGGTTTGGGGATTGTTACTGTGAGATGAACTCGTAACTGGGGATCAAGTGCACCCTAGGACTTAGAGTCGTTCCACTTTGGTTTCATGGCATCTTGCTATATTGGTATTAGTGAGTTCCACGCCCAAACTTGCCACCGTCCTAGAAATGTATTGATACATGAATCTTTCTTGGATCATTACATGACCTCGATAGTTATATGCATCTAGGGAACAATCATTGAGGACCTTTGTGGAAACATCCCTCTCTAGTGGTGACAATGGCAGACCACGTTTTAAGGCAAACCCACTCCACCCGAGGGCCCACTGGGAACTCGCATAAGATGGCCTAATTCTCTTATCGGAACTCAGTTAAAACATCTGGTTGTATGACGATGGTAATGTATCCTAAGGGCAGAATGTATAATTGTTTCTCGTTTTCAATGCTTGAAGATGGTACTTATAAGGGATGCTTGTTTTTTCCGGACACACAGTGAGACCTCCCTAAGTAGTACATAATGCTAAATCAATTCCCTGGTTTGGTCATGAGCCATTCCTCGGAGATGGTGAACGTATTATTGTTGTTCGGCTTCAAGAGTCCGTGATGTTTGACCCGGAGCACACCCGTGAGATTGGGAGGGGTTTACAGGTTTGCAGGAACCCTTAACCTCAACATACCTTTTATCATCAGTGTGATCTTATGTTATGGTCCGATTATTATGGTTCTGGGGATTCTTGATTATCCGGTTCTGGATTTCTTATTTGAGGGTTGCTATTCATAAGACAATTTGGGTTTCTGATCACTTGGTCCTCTGCTCTCAGTATTATATATCTAGACAGTTCCAAACTGATCATGTGCATGCATTGCATTTGCATTGCATCATACTAGCATTAACCGTTTTTGTTTTCATTTTCTCAGGTTACCACTTGCATCTTGCATCCAATTCCGGTAATTTTTTCTTATCCAGATGGCAGAAATCAGATAAGCTCCTAGAAAGAGGAATGTTCATTATATCTTTTTGCAACCAGAAGTCGAGAGTATTCAGAGACTGATTGGTTTGATGAATAACAAGGTTTTAGATGACTTCAAAAAAGAGTATGGGAAGATTTTGAGTTATGTGAACAAGCCTACTCTTGATTAGAGAGATATTATCCATTCCTTGTTGCAGTTCTATGATCCTCAGCTGCGAGTTATTATGTTTCCAGATTACATTTTGACTCCCACTTTAGAAGAGATTTCCAGCATCCTGAAGATTCCTATCAGAGAGGGTATCCCTTACTATGCTTCAGGGAGGGCTCCTTCGTATGAAGACATAGCTAGTGCTTGTCATTAGAGTATGCTTAGAGTCAAGATGGGTTTAGAGGCCAGCAAGGGTAAAGGGTTTGCCTTGGATTTTATTGTCACAGAAGCTCATATTTTTGCCTTAGGAAACAAGTGAATAGAGTTCAGTGCGTTGCTAGCCCTGATGGTATATGGGATAAGTTTATTTCTAGGAGAGAAATGGATGATCAACATGGAGGCCATTTCCATCTTTTCCTAGAGGAACCAAGCATAGAGGTCACAAGAAGTCTTGAAACATGATTTTGCAAAATTCCCTCTTTGGTACATACATGAAAATTACAAGATTTTTCCCAACTTTGAAACATCATATCTTGAGTTCTAGGATGAATCAAGAGGAGTTCTTGTACTTTTTGAAAATGGGAAGATCCAATCTACAACTTTCATGTTTGAATATTTTTCATTTGAAGCATTTTTTATCAAGAAAGAGGAGGTTTAAAATCTTTCCCAAAATGGAAAGTTTCCATTACAAGTCATGTCCAAAAATGGAAAGTTTGCAAATGGCTTGAAATTCTTCAATCTTGTGAACTTCTAACAACTTCTAAGATCAAATAAATATCATAGAACCTCAAAATGATGAAGGTGACCCTTTGGTACCATTGGTGGTGGCCTCAGATGCCCTGATTCTGACTTTTCTTGCACAATAAGTTACTAGTTGATCATATGACTTCCACAATGAATTTCTTCATCAAATTTGGTACACATGCTCCTTATAACATATTAAGACCATTAAAATCAAGAATGACCAAAAAATTGAGATTAAGGGCCTCAAATCCAAAACCCTAATTTTAGGTCATCTGTGTAGGAAATTTTCAGTCTGCCTCTATGCCTTTGCAATGCTTTGTGATCTTTTGACTTCAAAGACTTCTTGGGGATGTAATAAGATCATAGACCACACATGGACCCTCTTGGAATGCTTCAATACCATTGAGATAGCTCAGATCACTTCTTGGATTCATCTGATCACAAACCCTAGCTATGCAACTTATGTAGTGAAACAAATTATGCAATGTAAGATGATATGCTTATGCAATGCAATATGAAAGATCACAAGCCATGGTGTGATAAAAAGAGAGGGAAAATTTGGGGTGTTGTAAACACCCCAAATTTTCCCTCACATTTTCTCACACCATGGCTTGTGATCCTTCATATTTGCATAAGCATAGGCATACTATCTCACATTGCATATTTGTTTCATCTGCATAGTTCAAATTCATCTGCATCTAGGGTTTGTGATCAGAGCAATCCAAGATTTCATCTGAGCCATCCCAAAGGCCTCAAAGTGTTCCAAGAGGGTCCATGTGTGTTCTATCATCATATTATATTCCTCAAAGTTCAAAGAAGTCAAGCAATCACAAGAACTGGCAAGGCATGGAAGCAGAGCCAGGATTTTCACTGCATAGATGACCAAAATTAGGGTTTTGGTTTCAGAGGCCTCAACTCCAAATTTTTGGGTCATTCTTGTTTCTAATGTTCTTAAGATATTATAAGGATCATATGTACCAAGTTTGATGAAGAAATTCATTGTGGAAGTCATATGTTCATTAGGTAACTTCTTGAGCAAGTTAAGTCAAAATCGCGGCATCTGAGGCCCCCAACAATGGAACCAAAGGGGTATTTTCATCAAATTGAAGTTCTATGATCTTTATTTGATCATTGGAGTGCTTGGAAGTTCACAAAATTGAAGAAATTTGAGCTAAACCAAAAGTTGCCAAAAATGGAAATGACTTGTAATGGAAACTTTCCATTTTGGGAAAGTTTTTCAACCTCCTCTTTCTTGATCAAAAATGCTTCAAATGAAAAATTATTAGTCATGAAAGTTGTAGATTAGGTATTTCCCTTTTCAAAAAGTACAAGAACATGTTTTGATTCATTATGGAACTCAAGTTATGATCCTTCAAAGTTGGCAAAAATCCTATAATTTTCAAGAATACACCAAAGATGATTTTTTGCAAAACCACTTCCCAAGGCTTCTAATGACTTCTAATGTGCCCAAATGTGACATAACATGATCAAGCAACTTCAAAAACTCAGAATTGGCCCAAGAATTATGCATTTCCATGACTTGAACTTCAAGAAATTTCAAAGGGGCCAAGAATTCCAAAAATTGCAAAATGGTATAGATCTTTCCATCCACCTGTGCCAGCTCACAAAATATGTTTCCATGGTCCTCCTTGAACTAAGATGAGGCTAGACACCCCTTGAAACCAGACCTGCCATGACCCATACCTCCAAGGACACAAATCTTGACTTTTTCCATTTCACACCATACCAATCAAACTGATCCACAACTCTTCAGACCTATCACAGCTTCACATACATGCCCTAAGGATTACATTTCATAACATCTTGGAGCTTGAATCAACACACACACTCAGATTCACAAAATCCTCAGGAAACTTTCCCTCTTCGAAACTCATAAACCAACCACTTAAACTTCAAGCTTTCTTCACCATTCAACTCAGTATCACTCATAGAACATTTCCCACCCTTCATTATAGCCTGAAACCTCACAAAACAAAAATATGATTTTTCACTTCTAAGAACTGAACTTCAGAAAGAGGCTAAATAAATTCATTCCAAGCATCAAAGTATCCTCAGGAGGTCCATTGGAGTTGATTGGCACCAAGGAGAGGCCCAGATAGCTCAGATTGAGAAAGCTTCACCTCAGGTATCATCTGTAACGCCCGTTTATTTAATTAATTATTTAATTAAATATAAGTGTATTGTGTTGTGTTGATTTGCGATGTTTTGTGTATTTGAAGTTGATTTAAGTTGATTTCTGAAATATCAGAATATTCTATTGATGTTCATAAGTTGGTTCAAGTTGAATTGATTAATTAAGTTGATATAAGTTGTGATAGACGATATGAAGTATCTTCGTTTATTGTGGGATATGTCGATCAGGTCGTTGGACCATTTGGTTAATAATCGGAAGATAATCTAATTAAGTCCGGAGAAAATAATTATATAGTGAATTATTAAATTAAATTTTGGTGTTATGGTGAATTAAGTCGTTAAGTCAGAAAAATAAGTCGGAAGCCGTAGAAATAATATCAGAGTTAATATTATCGTTGTTGTAATGGATTTAATTAGTGGGCTTGAAACCGTGTTGGAAATAGCAATTAAGGGGGTGTTGCAGTTGGGCCCATTAGTTATAATTGGATTATTATTATTATAATAAAAAGAAAAATAAAGAGGAGAATTAGTCAAGAGGAGAAGTTGGAATCAGTAGAAGTTGAAAAAAGGGAATCGTGGAAATTAGGGAAAACGAGGAAAAAGTCTTAGAGAAAAATAAAGGTTTTAGAGGAGAGAAAACAGCTTGGGAGAAAAGAAGGAGAAAGAAGGATTCATGTTCATATCTTTATTTTCGCACATTCGGTACAACTTCCACTAAACAGGTGATAACGTTTTACTCGTACTTCTGATTAAAGCGATTCTTGAATTTCTGGAAAGCTTACGAAATTCCCTTTGATTTAATTTCGTGTCAATAAGTTCTGTATTGAAGGAGAAAAACGCATTTGAAGTTTGGAAGTTCATGCTGGAAATTGGTCAAATAGTTGTTACGGGATTGATGGTGATGAAGACTGAATTTTGGTCAATATAGGAACTCAATGACAGCGTGTTCGTATTTCTAATCTCCATGGATGAAAGAGGAGAGGAAAATGGCTACATATGCAAAGGGGTTGGAAATTCGATCGGAGATTCGAAGCGGTCATCGATTAAGGTAAGAGTGGGATTCGAACTCTATACTCGGGATTATGATAATTATTATGCGGGATTGGGATTAAGTGATTTTTATGCTATTGAATGTTGAGTTGATGTCGATTGGGTGATTTGAATTTTTCGTGAAAAGAAATTAAGTTACTGTAATGATTTTATAATCGATTTATTAATTTTGTTGTGATCTAAACGGTTGTTGGAATCAAAATAGAATTGGGGACGTAACCCCGAGGTAGAGAGTGGCGTAGACCACCCGTTGTCAAAGGAAGTATGGCGCAAGCCACCCTGTCATTTTGGGAAGGACTTTTATTTTATTTTGTAGTATTTCTTTATTAGCCTTACAAATAACTCTGAATTAATTTTAATAAATAATCCTAGTAAATTATATGCTTAAAACTAAAGTATATAATTAGTAGACTTAGAAGGAAATATGATTGGTAATGAAGTTTGGGATTTAATTACATATAATACGAACCATATGAAGACAGTTTTAAATTAGCATCGTATTAAGCAGTTAAGCAGAAAATAGTAGCAGGTTTAACCAAAATATGAAATTTAGCAGGTAATGACATTGCAGCAGAATTGAAGTCGGTAACAGTTAAGAGATAGTAGCAGAGAAATGCAGATATTAGTAAATTAGAATTTAACAGAATAAGTGGAAGTTATCAGTAGTGTGAGCAAAAAATTAAGTAGTGCCGATTTAAACAGAAAAATTAGTTATTCGGAATTTAACGAACATTGGCGAGTTTGTTCGAAATAATAAATAAGTGATTTTAGTCGGCGTACTTTGTTAATTAGTGTTGAATGTGTGTATTTTCTATTATAGTTGCGTATGTCGTAAGACCAATGTTGATATTCAAGTTGTAGGTCGTATGACCAACGTTGAAAGTTGTAGGCCTATGGCCAAAGTTGAATCGGTGTTGAATAAAAGTTGCGATGTTGTTTGTTGTATGTTGTTGGAGTTGATTGTTGTGATGAGTTGAGTCGTTGTATCATGGCATACACTGCATTTCTAAGTTGGAGCGGATGCTCACCACGTTTGCCTGGATTGGCAAATTTATTAAGTTGAAGGCTTATGCCTTGCAGATACCTCGATAAACTGGTATATTTTAAGTTGAGAGTTTTACTCCAATGGTACCACATGCATATGCACAGTCGAGTCACATTCCGTGTCGCATTAATTATGTTGTTTGTGTTGTTTATTTAGCCGAGTTTATAAAGTTGTTCTTGTGCTTACGTTGATAAGTTGTGTACGTTGCTCAAGTTGAATAAGTTGTTTATGTAGATTTAAGTGGATTATGTGGTTTAAGTTGATTATGTTGAGTAAGTGGTTCATGCTGGATAAGTTGATTATATGATGATGTTGGATAAGTTCTTTATATGATTATGTTTCTAAGTTGATTATATGACTATGTTGCTAAGTTAATTATGTGATTATGTTGAATTAGTTGAATGTATGATTATGTTGCCTGAGTTGTTTATATGTTTATGTTTGTAAAGTAGATTATGCTGATATTGAAGAAGTTGAGTATGTTGTATATGTTCGTCGAAGTTGGGGAAGGTGTCCATGCTAAGTTATAGTTGGAATTGATTATGTTGATGTGTGAATTAAGATGATAAAACATGTTGATAGTTTGGGGTGATTGGCAAGATGTTGTTGTGGGATAGTATGAAAATTGTATAATTCTATCTAGCATATTAATTATCATACTCTTGTTTATATGGTTCGATATCTCACCCCTTTCTGTTGTTGAATGTTACCTTGATTGGTAACGTGCAGGTATTCCAGATTAGCGTTGCTTACTTTCTTAGTAAAGTCAGTGTTGTCGCTCTGATACGTAACACTCGGGGGGATGAACGCTTAATTGTTTTGTTGTTATATTTAGTTGTTGTTATTTTAAGTTGTCTCAATGAAAAACATGTTATTACTAAGTTGTTAGGTTGAAAAAGTTGTTAACTGATGCACAGTTGAATATTTTGTGGATTCGCTGCCTATTTGTAAAAGTTGTATTGTTTCAAGGAATTGAATAAGAGTTGACATTATAGTTTCATCCTATTTGAAGTGTTATGTATCAATGTTCATGAAATTAAATGAACTTGATAAAGTTGAAACAAATGTAGCATCCTATTTTATTGTTGAATTTTGAAACTCTGATTATGATTTTCCGCCGGGTAGATTTGGGGTGTTACATTAGTGGTATCAGAGCGAGGTCGGTTTGTCCGGCCAATGTTGTCTAACGTTGTTAATTCCTTAGTATGTGACATGTGTGTGAAACACTTTCGGTACTTGTTGTTAGTTTCTAGTCGTTGTCTGCAGGTGTTTGTTGGAATTAAGTGGGGGAGAAGCTTGACTCCCGGACTGTTGTTGGAAAGTCGAAGTTGGTTCAAAGTTGATGATGATTACAAGAGTGCAAGGTTGTTGAAGAGACGTTGTTACAGACCGGCGAGAGCATGGATTCATGAATTCGTATCGGTCGGGTTGAGCAGTGCGTGGATTTTGGATGGAGATTGTTTAAGGAAGAAGGATTTACTCCAAATACAAAGAAAAGTTGATGGATCAAGTTGAGGGATAACCTCGGTAGATCACTATGCCATGAGTGTAGTTGGATTAAAGTCAAGTAATTTTCGAAGTTGGATGTAGAGCAAGATTTTTTGGTAGAACTTGGAAGTAAGATAGAGAGAGGTGAAATTTATATTCATCAATCTCAAAATTCTGGTTTTTGCAACCTTGGAACAACTGTCACGAGAAATGGTATAACTATTTAACCGTGAATCGGATTGAAGCGGTTATGGACTATTTGGAAAGCTTGCAGAATTCCCTACAGTTTGCATATAAGATTTGCATTCAGGAGGTTTATGATAAGGGAGATAAGCGCATTTTAATAGTTGGGTCTGCTGCTGATTTTTGGAAAATTCTGCATACGAGAATTGTCGACCAGCCCCATTGCAAGGAGGATAACATTTTACTCGTGAGTTGGATCCAAGCGATTTTTGAAGTTATGGAATCTGCACGAAATTCTCTTCAAGTTAGAATATAATTTTGTGAGTTGGAGGTTTTTATTGGAAGAGAAAATTGTGTTCAAAGTGGAGTGTTTATTGCTAAAAATTTTGGAAAGACAAAGACGGGTGTGGGATGTTGATAGAAATAAGATGTCGGTATTAAAGGAAATGCGAAAGTATCAGAGAACGCATATAGATACGATTTATGTCGAATGAGGACAATTAAAGTGTCTATGCTAGATGATTGTGATGTTAAGTGGAAGATGGATGTTTGATTGGTGTTGTTAAGAATCGTAACTTGGTTGGAAGTTGTAATTGGAGCTAACCACTTTGAATGGTACTTGTTGTAGTGATTCCAATGTTAGAGGGATATTGAAAGTCGTGTGGTAATATGTGTGTACATTAGAGAATGTGTACTAGATTTTTGGACGTTTTGTATCGTTGATGAAGTTGGAATTAAGGGGACTAAGAAGGAGTTGATAAGCCGTGGAGAGTTGGCGGAGCATTATGCTTACGGACTCTGGGCACAAGTTGAAGTACGCTATTGTGTTGGGTAATGATGATTTATGCCACCGTTATGGTTGTCGAACGTCTATGGACAAATTGAGGAACTGATCACCCTTAATCTATTGTTGATAGCAGACGAAATCATAAACGATGGATAGATGTGTCATGCCAACTAGTATAGTATGTACGTCGAATTGATTGAAGTCAAGATGAGTGCTTGTGTATTGTTTATTTTGTTGATGCAAGTTATTATATGAGAGTATTAGTTGGAATTTAGGATGGAAGTATGAAGTTGCGCTTGGATTGAATTGTAATAAGAAAATTCATAGTTGGACTCAGAATAATTGGAATGTTGTTTAATGATGAATTAAGTAGCTTGAGACTTGAAGTTCTCTTAAGATGATTAGAAAGGACAGTAGGTGGAAATGTAAAACAATGTTTGACAAGAATGTCGGACAAAGTTAAGTTGCAAAGTATTACGAGAAGTGAATTATAAGTTGGTTTATTAAGGTGCGATTTTTGGTTGGACAAGAAGAGTGGTTGGCTGTGTCGATTCGAATAAGAATTTACGAAAAGTCGTGTCGGTATGAATAAGAATCGAGTATTCGATAAGTCGAATTAGTTGGAAGCGAAGGGTATGAGTTATCTTGTGGAGATTCGTTGGGCCCTTGTATCTTATGTTGGTGCAATGATGTTGTGTAGTTAAGATGATTTTTGCAAGGCGTGTTATTATAAGATGGTAAACTTGTAGTCGTGATGATGATAATTGGAAATTCATGGAAGTATATGAATAATTGTCCAAGATTTGGAAGTAGTCGTCGTTGTAATTATATTGAATGTTAAAAGGTGTTATCGTACGAATCTAAGTTGAAGTATTCGGTAACTACAAGAGTTAGAATACATGTTGGAATAAAATTTCCAAAGGATTGGGTCGGAGGCTTTGTTGATATGTCGATTTTGGTAATTGTAAGTTGGATTTAAACCCGGTAAACTTGGCATTTTGCAAGTAATCAGAGTGCGCAGCGAACGCGTGGCATAACGTTGTTATTCTGATGTGAATGAGTTAAGATTTTGATAATTGATTGAGTTGATGTTGTGTTTAAGTTGGATGTTCTTGTGTTGATGTGTTTTAAATTGTAAGTTGGTTACTAGTTGTGTTGTGTTAATGGTTGTCAAGTTTATTGTTTGATTGTTGTTTGTGTTGTAGTTAACATTATGTTATGAATTGTTGTCTGTGTTATAAGTGGGGTTGCCTTCGAGGATGAAAGTTGATTAGTCGAGATAAATAAGTAGTTGGAGTAGTTGAATCAGATAGATTTTCGAGGACGAAAATATTCTAAGTGGGGGAGAGTTGTAAGGCTTGTTTATTTAATTAATTATTTAATTAAATATAAGTGTATTGTGTTGTGTTGATTTGCGATGTTTTGTGTACTTTAAGTTGATTTCTGAAATATCAGAATATTCTGTTGATGTTCATAAGTTGGTTCAAGTTGAATTGATTAATTAATTTGATATAAGTTGTGATAGACGATATAAAGTATCTTCGTTTATTGTGGGATATGTCGATCAGGTCGTTGGACCATTTGCTAAATAATCGGAAGATAATCTAATTAAGTCCGGAGAAAATAATTATATAGTGAATTATTAAATTAAATTTTGGTGTTGTGGTGAATTAAGTCGTTAAGTCAGAAAAATAAGTCGGAAGCTGTAGAAATAATATCGGAGTTAATATTATCGTTGTTGTAATGGATTTAATTAGTGGGCTTGAAACCGTGTTGGAAATAGCAATTAAGGGGAGAATTAGTCAAGAGGAGAAGTTGGAATCAGTAGAAGTTGAGAAAAGGGAATCGTGGAAATTAGGGAAAACGAGGAAAAAGTCTTAGAGAAAAATAAAGGTTTTAGAGGAGAGAAAACAGCTTGGGAGAAAAGAAGGAGAAAGAATGATTCATGTTCATATCTTAATTTTCGCACATTCGGTATAGCTTCCACTAAACAGGTGATAATTTTTTACTCGTAATTCGGATTAAAGCGATTCTTGAATTTCTGGAAAGCTTACGAAATTCCCTTCGATTTGATATATAATTTCGTGTCAATAAGTTCTGTATTGAAGGAGAAAAACGCATTTAAAGTTTGGAAGTTCATGCGGGAAATTGGTCAAATAGAAGTTACGGGATTGATGGTGATGAAGACTGAATTTTGGTCAATATAGGAACTCAATGGCAGCGTGTTCGTATTTCTAATCTCCATGGATGAAAGAGGAGAGGAAAATGGCCACATATGCAAAGGGGTTGGAAATTCGATCAGAGATTCGAAGCGGTCATCGATTAAGGTAAGGGTGGGATTCGAACTCTATACTCGGGATTATGATAATTATTATGCGGGATTGAGATTACGTGATTTTTATGCTGTTGAATGTTGAGTTGATGTCGATTGGGTGATTTGAATTTGTCATGAAAAGAAATTAAGTTACTGTAATGATTTTATAATCGATTCATTAATTTTTTTATGGTCTAAACGGTTGTTGGAATCAAAATAGAATTGGGGACGGAACCCCTAGGTAGAGAGTGGCGCAGACCACTTGTTGTAAAAGGAAGTATGGCGCAAGCCACCCTGTCATTTTGTTAAGGACTTTTATTTTATTTTGTAGTATTTCTTTATTAGCCTTACAAATAACTCTGAATTAATTTTAATAAATAATCCTAGTAAATTATATGCTTAAAACTAAAGTATATAATTAGTAAACTTAGAAGGAAATATGATTGGTAATGAAGTTTGGGATTTAATTACATATAATACGAACCATATGAAGACAGTTTTAAATTAGCATCGTATTAAGCAGTTATGCAGAAAATAGTAGCAGGTTTAACCAGAATATGAAATTTAGCAGGTAATGGCATTGCAGCAGAATTGAAGTCGGTAACAGTTAAGAGATAGTAGCAGAGAAATTCAGATATTAGTAAATTAGAATTTAACAGAATAAGTGGAAGTTATCAGTAGTGTGAGCAGAAAATTAAGTAGTGCCGATTTAAACGGAAAAATTAGTTATTCGGAATTTAACGAACATTGGTAAGTTTGTTCGAAATAATAAATAAGTGATTTTAGTCGGTGTACTTTGTTAATTAGTGTTGAATGTGTGTATTTTCTATTATAGTTGCGTATGTTGTTCTGTCCCGGTTTGGGAGCATTTTAAGTTAAAGGTCGAAGGACCCATGTTGATTATTTGAGTTGTAGGTCGTAAGACCAATGTTGATATTCAAGTTGTAGGTCGTATGACCAACGTTGAAAGTTGTAGGCCTATGGCCAAAGTTGAATCGGTGTTGAATAAAAGTTGCGATGTTGTTTGTTGTATGTTGTTGGAGTTGATTGTTGTGATGAGTTGAGTCGTTGTATCATGGCATACACTGCATTTCTAAGTTGGAGAGGATGCTCACCACGTTGGCCTGGATTGGCAAATTTATTAAGTTGAAGGCTTATGCCTTGTAGATACCTCGATAAACTGGTATATTTTAAGTTGAGAGTTTTACTCCAATGGTACCACATGCATATGCACAGTCGAGTCACATTCCGTGTCGCATTAATTATGTTGTTTGTGTTGTTTATTTAGCCAAGTTTATAAAGTTGTTCTTGTGCTTACGTTGATAAGTTGTGTACGCTGCTCAAGTTGAATAAGTTGTTTATGTAGATTTAAGTGGATTATGTGGTTTAAGTTGATTATGTTGAGTAAGTGGTTCATGCTGGATAAGTTGATTATATGATGATGTTGGATAAGTTCTTTATATGATTATGTTTCTAAGTTGATTATATGACTATGTTGCTAAGTTAATTATGTGATTATGTTGAATTAGTTGAATGTATGATTATGTTGCCTGAGTTGTTTATATGTTTATGTTTGTAAAGTAGATTATGCTGATATTGAAGAAGTTGAGTATGTTGTATATGTTCGTCGAAGTTGGGGAAGGTGTCCATGCTAAGTTATAGTTGGAATTGATTATGTTGATGTGTGAATTAAGATGATAAAACATGTTGATAGTTTGGGGTGATTGGCAAGATGTTGTTGTGGGATAGTATGAAAATTGTATAATTCTATCTAGCATATTAATTATCATACTCTTGTTTATATGGTTCGATATCTCACCCCTTTCTGTTGTTGAATGTTACCTTGATTGGTAACGTGCAGGTATTCCAGATTAGCGTTGCTTACTTTCTTAGTAAAGTCAGTGTTGTCGCTCTGATACGTAACACTCGGGGGGATGAACGCTTAATTGTTTTGTTGTTATATTTAGTTGTTGTTATTTTAAGTTGTCTCAATGAAAAACATGTTATTACTAAGTTGTTAGGTTGAAAAAGTTGTTAACTGATGCACAGTTGAATATTTTGTGGATTCGCTGCCTATTTGTAAAAGTTGTATTGTTTCAAGGAATTGAATAAGAGTTGACATTATAGTTTCATCCTATTTGAAGTGTTATGTATCAATGTTCATGAAATTAAATGAACTTGATAAAGTTGAAACAAATGTAGCATCCTGTTTTATTGTTGAATTTTGAAACTCTGATTATGATTTTCCGCCGGGTAGATTTGGGGTGTTACATTAGTGGTATCAGAGCGAGGTCGGTTTGTCCGGCCAATGTTGTCTAACGTTGTTAATTCCTTAGTATGTGACATGTGTGTGAAACACTTTCGGTACTTGTTGTTAGTTTCTAGTCGTTGTCTGCAGGTGTTTGTTGGAATTAAGTGGGGGAGAAGCTTGACTCCCGGACTGTTGTTGGAAAGTCGAAGTTGGTTCAAAGTTGATGATGATTACAAGAGTGCAAGGTTGTTGAAGAGACGTTGTTACAGACCGGAGAGAGCATGGATTCATGAATTCGTATCGGTCGGGTTGAGCAGTGCGTGGATTTTGGATGGAGATTGTTTAAGGAAGAAGGATTTACTCCAAATACAAAGAAAAGTTGATGGATCAAGTTGAGGGATAACCTCGGTAGATTACTATGCCATGAGTGTAGTTGGATTAAAGTCAAGTAATTTTCGAAGTTGGATGTAGAGCAAGATTTTTTGGTAGAACTTGGAAGTAAGATAGAGAGAGGTGAAATTTATATTCATCAATCTCAAAATTCTGGTTTTTGCAACCTTGGAACAGCTGTCACGAGAAGTGGTATAACTATTTAACCGTGAATCGGATTGAAGCGGTTATGGACTATTTGGAAAGCTTACAGAATTCCCTACAGTTTGCATATAAGATTTGCATTCAGGAGGTTTATGATAAGGGAGATAAGCGCATTTTAATAGTTGGGTCTGCTGCTGATTTTTGGAAAATTCTGCATACGAGAATTGTCGACCAGCCCCATTGCAAGGAGGATAACATTTTACTCGTGAGTTGGATCCAAGCGATTTTTGAAGTTCTGGAATCTGCACGAAATTCTCTTCAAGTTAGAATATAATTTTGTGAGTTGGAGGTTTTTATTGGAAGAGAAAATTGTGTTCAAAGTGGAGTGTTTATTGCTAAAAATTTTGGAAAGACAAAGACGGGTGTGGGATGTTGATAGAAATAAGATGTCGGTATTAAAGGAAATGCGAAAGTATCAGAGAACGCATATAGATACGATTTATGTCGAATGAGGACAATTAAAGTGTCTATGCTAGATGATGGTGATGTTAAGTGGAAGATGGATGTTTGATTGGTGTTGTTAAGAATCGTAACTTGGTTGGAAGTTGTAATTGGAGCTAACCACTTTGAATGGTACTTGTTGTAGTGATTCCAATGTTAGAGGGATATTGAAATTCGTGTGGTAATATGTGTGTACATTAGAGAATGTGTACTAGATTTTTGGACGTTTTGTATCGTTGATGAAGTTGGAATTAAGGGGACTAAGAAGGAGTTGATAAGCCGTGGAGAGTTGGCGGAGCATTATGCTTACGGACTCTGGGCACAAGTTGAAGTACGCTATTGTGTTGGGTAATGATGATTTATGCCACCGTTATGGTTGTCGAACGTCTATGGACAAATTGAGGAACTGATCACCCTTAATCTATTGTTGATAGCAGACGAAATCATAAACGATGGATAGATGTGTCATGCCAACTAGTATAGTATGTACGTCGAATTGATTGAAGTCAAGATGAGTGCTTGTGTATTGTTTATTTTGTTGATGCAAGTTATTATATGAGAGTATTAGTTGGAATTTAGGATGGAAGTATGAAGTTGCGCTTGGATTGAATTGTAATAAGAAAATTCATAGTTGGACTCAGAATAATTGGAATGTTGTTTAATGATGAATTAAGTAGCTTGAGACTTGAAGTTCTCTTAAGATGATTAGAAAGGACAGTAGGTGGAAATGTAAAACAATGTTTGACAAGAATGTCGGACAAAGTTAAGTTGCAAAGTATTACGAGAAGTGAATTATAAGTTGGTTTATTAAGGTGCGATTTTTGGTTGGACAAGAAGAGTGGTTGGCTGTGTCGATTCGAATAAGAATTTACGAAAAGTCGTGTCGGTATGAATAAGAATCGAGTATTCGATAAGTCGAATTAGTTGGAAGCGAAGGGTATGAGTTATCTTGTGGAGATTCGTTGGGCCCTTGTATCTTATGTTGGTGCAATGATGTTGTGTAGTTAAGATGATTTTTGCAAGGCGTGTTATTATAAGATGGTAAACTTGTAGTCGTGATGATGATAATTGGAAATTCATGGAAGTATATGAATAATTGTCCAAGATTTGGAAGTAGTCGTCGTTGTAATTATATTGAATGTTAAAAGGTGTTATCGTACGAATCTAAGTTGAAGTATTCGGTAACTACAAGAGTTAGAATACATGTTGGAATAAAATTTCCAAAGGATTGGGTCGGAGGCTTTGTTGATATGTCGATTTTGGTAATTGTAAGTTGGATTTAAACCCGGTAAACTTGGCATTTTGCAAGTAATCAGAGTGCGCAGCGAACGCGTGGCATAACGTTGTTATTCTGATGTGAATGAGTTAAGATTTTGATAATTGATTGAGTTGATGTTGTGTTTAAGTTGGATGTTCTTGTGTTGATGTGTTTTAAATTGTAAGTTGGTTACTAGTTGTGTTGTGTTAATGGTTGTCAAGTTTATTGTTTGATTGTTGTTTGTGTTGTAGTTAACATTATGTTATGAATTGTTGTCTGTGTTATAAGTGGGGTTGCCTTCGAGGATGAAAGTTGATTAGTCGAGATAAATAAGTAGTTGGAGTAGTTGAATCAGATAGATTTTCGAGGACGAAAATATTCTAAGTGGGGGAGAGTTGTAAGGCTTGTTTATTTAATTAATTATTTAATTAAATATAAGTGTATTGTGTTGTGTTGATTTGCGATGTTTTGTGTACTTTAAGTTGATTTAAGTTGATTTCTGAAATATCAGAATATTCTGTTGATGTTCATAAGTTGGTTCAAGTTGAATTGATTAATTAATTTGATATAAGTTGTGATAGACGATATAAAGTATCTTCGTTTATTGTGGGATATGTCGATCAGGTCGTTGGACCATTTGGTAAATAATCGGAAGATAATCTAATTAAGTCCGGAGAAAATAATTATATAGTGAATTATTAAATTAAATTTTGGTGTTGTGGTGAATTAAGTTGTTAAGTCAGAAAAATAAGTCGGAAGCTGTAGAAATAATATCGGAGTTAATATTATCGTTGTTGTAATGGATTTAATTAGTGGGCTTGAAACCGTGTTGGAAATAGCAATTAAGGGGAGAATTAGTCAAGAGGAGAAGTTGGAATCAGTAGAAGTTGAGAAAAGGGAATCGTGGAAATTAGGGAAAACGAGGAAAAAGTCTTAGAGAAAAATAAAGGTTTTAGAGGAGAGAAAACAGCTTGGGAGAAAAGAAGGAGAAAGAATGATTCATGTTCATATCTTAATTTTCGCACATTCGGTATAGCTTCCACTAAACAGGTGATAATTTTTTACTCGTAATTCGGATTAAAGCGATTCTTGAATTTCTGGAAAGCTTACGAAATTCCCTTCGATTTGATATATAATTTCGTGTCAATAAGTTCTGTATTGAAGGAGAAAAACGCATTTAAAGTTTGGAAGTTCATGCGGGAAATGGGTCAAATAGTAGTTACGGGATTGATGGTGATGAAGACTGAATTTTGGTCAATATAGGAACTCAATGGCAGCGTGTTCGTATTTCTAATCTCCATGGATGAAAGAGGAGAGGAAAATGGCCACATATGCAAAGGGGTTGGAAATTCGATCAGAGATTCGAAGCGGTCATCGATTAAGGTAAGGGTGAGATTCGAACTCTATACTCGGGATTATGATAATTATTATGCGGGATTGGGATTACGTGATTTTTATGCTGTTGAATGTTGTGTTGATGTGGATTGGGTGATTTGAATTTGTCATGAAAAGAAATTAAGTTACTGTAATGATTTTATAATCGATTCATTAATTTTTTTATTGTCTAAACGGTTGTTGGAATCAAAATAGAATTGGGGACGGAACCCCTAGGTAGAGAGTGGCGCAGACCACCCGTTGTAAAAGGAAGTATGGCGCAAGCCACCCTGTCATTTTGTTAAGGACTTTTATTTTATTTTGTAGTATTTCTTTATTAGCCTTACAAATAACTCTGAATTAATTTTAATAAATAATCCTAGTAAATTATATGCTTAAAACTAAAGTATATAATTAGTAGACTTAGAAGGAAATATGATTGGTAATGAAGTTTGGGATTTAATTACATATAATACGAACCATATGAAGACAGTTTTAAATTAGCATCGTATTAAGCAGTTATGCAGAAAATAGTAGCAGGTTTAACCAGAATATGAAATTTAGCAGGTAATGGCATTGCAGCAGAATTGAAGTCGGTAACAGTTAAGAGATAGTAGCAGAGAAATTCAGATATTAGTAAATTAGAATTTAACAGAATAAGTGGAAGTTATCAGTAGTGTGAGCAGAAAATTAAGTAGTGCCGATTTAAACGGAAAAATTAGTTATTCGGAATTTAACGAACATTGGTAAGTTTGTTCGAAATAATAAATAAGTGATTTTAGTCGGTGTACTTTGTTAATTAGTGTTGAATGTGTGTATTTTCTATTATAGTTGCGTATGTTGTTCTGTCCCGGTTTGGGAGCATTTTAAGTTAAAGGTCGAAGGACCCATGTTGATTATTTGAGTTGTAGGTCGTAAGACCAATGTTGATATTCAAGTTGTAGGTCGTATGACCAACGTTGAAAGATGTAGGCCTATGGCCAAAGTTGAATCGGTGTTGAATTAAAGTTGCGATGTTGTTTGTTGTATGTTGTTGGAGTTGATTGTTGTGATGTGTTGAGTCGTTGTATCATGGCATACACTGCATTTCTAAGTTGGAGAGGATGCTCACCATGTTGGCCTGGATTGGAAAATTTATTAAGTTGAAGGCTTATGCCTTGCAGATACCTCGATAACCTGGTATATTTTAAGTTGGGAGTTTTACTCCAATGGTACCACATGCATATGCACAGTCAAGTCACATTCCGCGTCGCATTAATTATGTTGTTTGTGTTGTTTATGTAGCCGAGTTGATAAAGTTGTTCTTGTGTTTACGTTGATAAGTTGTGTACGTTGCTCATGTTGAATAAGTTGTTTATGTAGATTTAAGTGGATTATGTGGTTCAAGTTGATTATCTTGAGTAAGTGGTTCATGCTGGATAAGTTGATTATATGATGATGTTGGATAAGTTGATTATATGATTATGTTTCTAAGTTGATTATATGACCTATGTTGCTAAGTTAATTATGTGATTATGTTGAATTAGTTGAATGTATGATTATGTTGCCTGAGTTGTTTATATGTTTATGTTCGTAAAGTAGAATATGCTGATATTGAAGAAGTTGAGTATGTTGTATATGTTCGTCGAAGTTGGGGAAGGTGTCTGTGCTAAGTTATAGTTGGAATTTATTATGTTGATGTGTGAATTAAGATGATAAAACATGTTGATAGTTTGGGGTGATTGGTAAGATGTTGTTGTGGGATAGTATGAAAATTGTATAATTCTATCTAGCATATTAATTATCATACTCTTGTTTATATGGTTCGATATCTCACCCCTTTCTGTTGTTGAATGTTACCTTGATTGGTAATGTGCAGGTATTCCAGATTAGCGTTGCTTACTTTCTTAGTAAAGTCAGTGTTGTCGCTCTGATACGTAACACCTGGGGGGGGTGAACGCTTAATTGTTTTTTTGTTATATTTAGTTGTTGTTATTTTAAGTTGTCTCAATGAAAAACATGTTATTACTAAGTTGTTAGGTTGAAAAAGTTTTTAACTGATGCACAGTTGAATATTTTGTGGATCCGCTGCCTATTTGTAAAAGTTGTATTGTTTCAAGGAATTGAATAAGAGTTGACATTATAGTTTCATCCTATTTGAAGTGTTGTGTATCGATGTTCATGAAATTAAATGAACTTGTTAATGTTGAAAAAAATGTAGCATCCTGTTTTATTATTGAATTTTGAAACTCTGATTAAGATTTTCCGCCGGGTATATTTGGGGTGTTATATTAGTGGTATCAGAGCGAGGTCGGTCCGTCCGGCCAATGTTGTCTAATGTTGTTAATTCCTTAGTACGCGACATGTGTGTGAAACACTGTCGGTACTTGTTGTTAGTTTCTAGTCGTTGTCTGCAGGTGTTTGTTGGAATTAAGTGGGGGAGAAGCTTGACTCCCGGACTGTTGTTGGAAAGTCGAAGTTGGTTCAAAGTAGATGTTGATTGCAAGAGTGTAAGGTTGTTGAAGAGACGTTGTTACAGACTGGCGAGAGAATGGATTCATGAATTCGTATCGGTCGGGTTGAGCAGTGCGTGGATTTTGGATGGAGATTGTTTAAGGAAGAAGGATTTACTCCAAATACAAAGAAAAGTTGATGGATCAAGTTAAGGGATCATGTCGGTAGATCACTATGCCTTGAGTGTAGTTGGATTAAAGTCAAGTAATTTTCGAAGTTGGATGTAGAGCAAGATTTTTTGGTAGAACTTGGAAGTAAGATAGAGAGAGGTGGAATTTATATTCATCAATCTCAAAATTCTGGTTTTTGCAACCTTGGAACAGCTGTCACAAGAAGTGGTATAACTCTTTAACCGTGAATCGGATTGAAGCGGTTATGGACTATTTGGAAAGCTTACAGAATTCCCTAAAGTTTGCATATAAGATTTGTATTTAGGAGGTTTATGATGAGGGAGATAAGCACATTTTAATAGTTGGGTCTGCTGCTGATTTTTGGAAAATTCTTCATACGGGAATTGTCGACCAGCCCCATTGCAAGGAGGATAACGTTTTACTCGTGAGTTGGATCCAAGCGATTTTTGAAGTTCTGGAATCTGCACGAAATTCTCTTCAAGTTAGAATATAATTTTGTGAGTTGGAGGTTTTTATTGGAAGAGAAAATTGTGTTCAAAGTGGAGCGTTTATTGCTAAATTTTTTGGAAAGACAAAGACAGGTGTGGGATGTTGATAGAAATAAGATATCGGTATTAAAGGAAATGTGAAAGTATCAGAGAATGCATATAGATAAGATTTATGTCGAATGAGGACAATTAAAGTGTCTATGCTAGATGATGGTGATGTTGAGAGGAAGATGAATGTTTGATTGGTGTTGTTAAGAATCGTAACTTGGTTGGAAGTTGTAATTGGAGCTAACCACTTTGAATGGTACTTGTTGTAGTGATTCCAATGTTAGAGGGATATTGAAAGTCGTGTGGTAATATGTGTGTACATAAGAGAATGAGTACTGGATTTTTGGACGTTTTGTATCGTTGATGAAGTTGGAATTAAGGGGACTAAGAAGGAGTTGATAAGCCGTGGAGAGTTGGCGGAGCATTATGCTTACGGACTCTGGGCACAAGTTGAAGTACGCTATTGTGTTGGGTAATGATGATTTATGCCACCGTTATGGTTGTCGAACGTCTATGGACAAATTGAGGAACTGATCACCCTTAATCTATTGTTGATAGCAGACGAAATCATAAACGATGGATAGATGTGTCATGCCAACTAGTATAGTATGTACGTCGAATTGATTGAAGTCAAGATGAGTGTTTGTGTATTGTTTATTTTGTTGATGCAAGTTATTATATGAGAGTATTAGTTGGAATTTAGGATGGAAGTATGAAGTTGCGCTTTGATTGAATTGTAATAAGAAAATTCATAGTTGGACTCGGAATAATTGGAATGTTGTTTAATGATGAATTAAGTAGCTTGAGACTTGAAGTTCTCTTAAGATGATTAGAAAGGACAGTAGGTGGAAATGTAAAACAATGTTTGACAAGAATGTCAGACAAAGTTAAGTTGCAAAGTATTACGAGAAGTGAATTATAAGTTGGTTTATTAAGGTGGGATTTTTGGTTGGACAAGAAAAGTGGTTGGCTGTGTCGATTCGAATAAGAATTTACGAAAAGTCGTGTCGGTATGAATAAGAATCGAGTATTCGGTAATTCAAATTAGTTGGAAGCGAAGGGTATGAGTTATCTTGTGGAGATTCGTTGGGCCCTTGTATCTTATGTTGGTGCAATGATGTTGTGTAGTTAAGATGATTTTTGCAAGGCGTGTTATTGTAAGATGGTAAACTTGTAGTCGTGATGATGATAATTAGAAATTCGTGGAAGTATATGAATAATTGTCCAAGATTTGGAATTAGTCATCGTTGTAATTTATATTGAATGTTAAAAGGTGTTATCGTACGAATCTAAGTTGAAGTATTCGGTAAGTACAAGAGTTAGAATACATGTTGGAATAAAATTTCCAAAGGATTGGGTCGGAGACTTTGTTGATATGTCGATTTTGGTAATTGTAAGTTGGATTTAAACCCGGTAAACTTGGCATTTGCAAGTAATCTGAGTGCGCAACGAACGTGTGGCATAACGTTGTTATTCTGATGTGAATGATTTAGATTTTGATAATTGATTGAGTTGATATTGTGTTTAAGTTGGATGTTCTTGTGTTGATATGTTTTAAATTGTAAGTTGGTTACTCGTTGTGTTGTGTTAATGGTTGTCAAGTTTATTGTTTGATTGTTGTTTGTGTTGTAGTTAACATTATGTTATGAATTGTTGTCTGTGTTATAAGTGGGGTTGCCTTCGAGGATGAAAGTTGATTAATCGAGATAAATAAGTAGTTGGAGTAGTTGAATCAGATAGATTTTCTAGGACGAAAATATTCTAAGTGGGGGAGAGTTGTAATGCCCGTTTATTTAATTAATTATTTAATTAAATATAAGTGTATTGTGTTGTGTTGATTTGTGATGTTTTGTGTATTTGAAGTTGATTTAAGTTGATTTCTGAAATATCAGAATATTCTGCTGATGTTCATAAGTTGGTTCAAGTTGAATTGATTAATTAAGTTGATATAAGTTGTGATAGACGATATAAAGTATCTTCGTTTATTGTGGGATATGTCGATCAGGTCGTTGGACCATTTGGTAAATAATCGGAAGATAATATAATTAAGTCCGGAGAAAATAATTATATAGTGAATTATTAAATTAAATCTTGGTGTTGTGGTGAATTAAGTCGTTAAGTCAGAAAAATAAGTCGGAAGCCGTAGAAATAATATCGGAGTTAATATTATCGTTGTTGTAATGGATTTAATTAGTGGGCTTTAAACCGTGTTGGAAATAGCAATTAAGGGGGTGTTGCAGTTGGGCCCATTAGTTATGATTGAATTATTATTATTATTATAATAAAAAGAAAAATAAAGAGGAAAATTAGTCAAGAGGAGAAGTTGGAATCAGTAGAAGTTGAGAAAAGGGAATCGTGGAAATTAGGGAAAACGAGGAAAAAGTCTTAGAGAAAAATAAAGGTTTTAGAGGAGAGAAAAAAACTTGGGAGAAAAGAAGGAGAAAGAAGGATTCATGTTCATATCTTAATTTTCGCACATTCGGTACAACTTCCACTAAATAGGTGATAACATTTTACTAATAATTCTGATTAAAGCGATTCTTGAATTTTTGGAAAGCTTACGAAATTCCCTTCGATTTGATATATAATTTCATGTCAATAAGTTCTGTATTGAAGGAGAAAAACGCATTTGAAGTTTGGAAGTTCATGTTGGAAATAGGTCAAATAGTAGTTACGGGATTGATGGTGATGAAGACTGAATTTTGGTCAATATAGGAACTCAATGGCAACGTGTTCGTATTTCTAATCTCCATGGATGAAAGAGGAGAGGAAAATGGCCACATATGCAAAGGGGTTGGAAATTCGATCAGAGATTCAAAGCGGTCATCGATTAAGGTAAGGGTGGGATTCGAACTCTATACTCGGGATTATGATAATTATTATGCGGGATTGGGATTACGTGATTTTTATGCTGTTGAATGTTGAGTTGATGTCGATTGGGTGATTTGAATTTGTCGTGAAAAGAAATTAAGTTACTGTAATGATTTTATAATCGATTCATTAATTTTGTTGTGGTCTAAACGGTTGTTGGAATCAAAATAGAATTGGGGACAGAACCCCTAGGTAGAGAGTGGCGCAGACCACCCGTTGTCAGAAAGTATGGCGCAAGCCACCCTGTCATTTTGGGAATGACTTTTATTTTATTTTGTAGTATTTCTTTATTAGCCTTACAAATAACTCTGAATTAATTTTAATAAATAATCCTAGTAAATTATATGCTTAAAACTAAAGTATATAATTAGTAGACTTAGAAGGAAATATGATTGGTAATCAAGTTTGGGATTTAATTACATATAATATGAACCATATGAAGACAGTTTTAAATTAGCATCGTATTAAGCAGTTAAGCAGAAAATAGTAGCACGTTTAACCAGAATATGAAATTTAGCAGGTAATGGCATTGCAGCAAAATTGAAGTCGGTAACAATTAAGAGATAGTAGCAGAGAAATGCAGATATTAGTAAATTAGAATTTAACAGAATAAGTAGAAGTTATCAGTAGTGTGAGCAGAAAATTAAGTAGTGCCGATTTAAACGGAAAAATTAGTTATTCGGAATTTAACGAACATTGGCGAGTTTGTTCGAAATAATAAATAAGTGATTTTAGTCGGTGTACTTTGTTAATTAGTGTTGAATGTGTGTATTTTCTATTATAGTTGCGTATGTTGTTCTGTCCCGGTTTGGGAGCATTTTAAGTTAAAGGTCGAAGGACCCATGTTGATTATTTGAGTTTTAGGTCGTGAGACCAATGTTGATATTCAAGTTGTAGGTCGTATGACCAACGTTGAAAGTTGTAGGCCTATGGCCAAAGTTGAATCGGTGTTGAATTAAAGTTGCAATGTTGTTTGTTGTATGTTGTTGGAGTTGATTGTTGTGATGTGTTGAGTCGTTGTATCATGGCATACACTGCATTTCTAAGTTGGAGCGGATGCTAATCACGTTGACCTGGATTGGCAAATTTATTAAGTTGAAGGCTTATGCCTTGGAGATACCTCGATAACCTGGTATATTTTAAGTTGGGAGTCTTACTCCAATGGTACCACATGCATATGCACAGTCGAGTAACATTCCGCGTCGCATTAATTATGTTGTTTGTGTTGTTTATGTAGCCGAGTTGATAAAGTTGTTCTTGTGCTTACGTTGATAAGTTGTGTACGTTGCTCAAGTTGAATAAGTTATTTATGTAGATTTAAGTGGATTATGTGGTTTAAGTTGATTATGTTGAGTAAGTGATTCATGCTGGATAAGTTGATTATATGATGATGTTGGATAAGTTGATTATATGATTATCTTTCTAAGTTGATTATATGACTATGTTGATAAGTTAATTATGTGATTATGTTGAATTAGTTGAATGTATGATTATGTTGCCTGAGTTGTTTATATGTTTATGTTTGTAAAGTAGATTATCCTGATATTGAAGAAGTTGAGTATGTTGTATATGTTCGTCGAAGTTGGGGAATGTGTCCATTCTAAGTTATAGTTGGAATTGATTATGTTGATGTGTGAATTAAGATGATAAAACATGTTGATAGTTTGGGGTGATTGGTAAGATGTTGTTGTGGGATAGTATGAAAATTGTATAATTCTATCTAGCATATTAATTATCATACTCTTGTTTATATGGTTCGATATCTCACCCCTTTCTGTTGTTGAATGCTACCTTGATTGGTAACGTGCATGTATTCTAGATTAGCGTTGCTTACTTTCTTAGTAAAGTCAGTGTTGTCGCTCTGATACGTAACACTTGGGGGGGGGGGGTGAACGCTTAATTGTTTTGTTGTTATATTTAGTTGTTGTTATTTTAAGTTGTCTCAATGAAAAACATGTTATTACTAAGTTGTTAGGTTGAAAAAGTTGTTAACTGATGCATAGTTGAATATTTTGTGGATCCGGTGCCTATTTGTAAAAGTTGTATTGTTTCAAGGAATTGAATAAGAGTTGACATTATAGTTTCATCCTATTTGAAGTGTTATGTATCGATGTTCATGAAATTAAATGAACTTGTTAAAGTTGAAAAAAATGTAGCATCCTGTTTTATTATTGAATTTTGAAACTCTGATTATGATTTTCCGCCGGGTAGATTTGGGGTGTTACATCATCAATAATAAATTTTCCAGAACTTGTATTTTTCGTTATAGAAATGTTCTTCATGCTTCACTGATCACACTGCACCTTTTACTTTTGAAAATGGTTGAGTATTGAGCTTGTATCGTGCTTCTGAAACTTTTGCAGTTTTTATGTTTTGATTCGAATCATGTGTTTGATGCAATATAAATGTGGTTTGAGGGTTGAATCTTGCTTAGGATTGTTAGGGGAGTGAATCTGGAGAGTTAGAGCTCCTAATTTGGCCTAGGGAAGAAGTTTGAATTTTGGTCTCGCCGGAGAAGATGACCGGAGCTTGCTTCGGTCAACTGAAAGTCATTAGGGTTTGTTAAGGGTTTAATCTGGCCAGTTTGAATGTGGGCCGTAGGATGTGGATTAGCGCGTAAACGAGTGGCTAGGATCATTTCACTTAGGGTTAATTCAGTTTAATTAATTTTAAAACATAATTAAGGCCAGTTTGAATGCCAGCCATTGGATAGCGCACACAGTCAATTCCCTCTCTTTCCAGTTTGAATCTGGACAACTGGATCAGCATACTTTCATTATATTTGATTTTTATTTCATTTTAATTGCATTTTCTTGCACATTTAATTTAAAATACCAAAACTCATCACAAATATATTTCCTTTTTCATTTTTGTTTCAAATATTTTTCTTAATCAGAAAATAATTTTTATTTTATTTTTTGCACATAAAAAGTATTTTTAAAATATTTAAATGTTTATTTTAATTAATTAATGGAAATTAATTAATTAAAATAGCATTTAGGTTTCTAAAAATTACCAA
Organism: Lathyrus aphaca; assembly: GCA_963966055.1. Lineage (NCBI taxonomy): Eukaryota > Viridiplantae > Streptophyta > Magnoliopsida > Fabales > Fabaceae > Lathyrus > Lathyrus aphaca. The sequence goes on from OZ014521.1 coordinate 383,668,146, forward strand.
AAAAATCATGTTGCATCTTAATACATTTAGAAACATTTTCAAACCCTTCAAACAAATTTCTTTTTGGTTTTGATCATAACTTGACAATTTTCTTTCAATTTAGGGTTCATAAAATCACATTTTTAAACCATAACCTTTGAAAAATCTTTTCTGCCTAACCATGAAGGGTTTGAAGATGGTTATTTTTGCATTGTTTTACACATATCATGTAGTATCAAGGATATGTTTGGCATGAATTTATCTTGCATTTTCAATTTGATTTGCATTTTTCCTTTAGAATCACCCAAAAAACCCTAGAAACTTATCCATACGAATTAAACTTGACATGCCGTTCTAAGCATTTATATGACATCTTAGACATCTTAAGACATTGCTTGAACATTGATTTATCATTTATCCATACATTTTCTATGATTTGCATCCATTTCATTACATAAACATCCATGTGTTTACATGCTTCCAACATGCTTCATTTGCATTCATTCTCTTGTATGAACACATACATGCATCTTGTATGCCTTTGCATCATATCATAGCATCATTTACATCATGTGTAAGCTTCTGGTCTTGGTCTTTGCCCTTGCATATGCATTGTTTCATTTCATTTCTTTCATATTGCATCTTGTACTAACTTTTCAGGTTAATGGTAAGTTTGTTTGGGAGGTGGATTTGCCTTCACCTCCCACCTTTTCTCATCTCTTCATATTGCATTCTTACTTCATTTTTGTTTGTCTTTGAGTGGGCTTGCCTCACTTGTGCTTCTCTTCCTTTCATTCCTCTAAGTTACTTATCTTCTTAGGAAGTAAGTAACTTATTCTTCCGCTTCCTTCTCTTTTCATCTTGCTTCTCCTTGGTGGCTTCCTTGAAGACTTCTCCTTTTAAGCCTCAAAAAACCATAGGATGCCTAAGCATGACAACTTCTAGGTTTGATAGTTTCCCTTAGACTTTTTCCTTTGAGTCTTCTTTGTGTCTCTTTTCTCATCTCATCATTAGAGACTAAACCTTTAAGGTTTTAGGACTTTGGAATTGGGGTTATGTCTGCATCCTTATCTTAGGATGAAGTGTATAACTTTAATCCTAAGTGTTAAACACTTAATCTGTTTAAACCTATTAATCAATCCATCTAATAATCACTAAGATATTAACTTGTAACTTGGGCCTTACATTAGGGTTCTATCTCTTCCTTATGGTTAAGAGGGACTAACCCTAGTGTTTAATGGACAAGTCCCCCTCAAGTTGTCTTACAAATCATAAAATTCACTTCTTAATCTTACCTTAAATTAAAATACACTTAATAAAGGCTTGTTATATAATGAATTTAATCCCTAACCATGGATTAAGTTGAGGTATCTTCCTCAGCTTAAGTGTTCTCATCTATTATCCTTCTATTAGGATGGTGTAATGAGCCCACTAATCTATGATTAGAGATTAAACTCATTACTTAACACTAAACAAAAAAACCAAAAAACATCTAAATAATCACAAGTAGGTTAATGATCTTAATCCTACATCATCATGGCAATTAAGTTGAGATGCTTATCTCATACTTAAGTATTCTCATTATCCCTAATCAGGGAGGATATAATGAGTTTACAAGCCTTTGATTCAGGCTTAAGCTCATTATCTTATGCAAAACACCAAAAACAATAACAAAACTGAAAGCATGAAAACAAACAATAATCGTCTCCTTCGGGATTCTTTTCTCATCATCTTCATTCACAACCGAGAACTTGCTTCTTACATCTAATGCAAGACAATTAGTACTCGAGCCAGACGAGTCATACACTTGAGCATAGGCAAGTAAGTAGTTCACATTCAAATTCATCTTTCAGTCTCTTTAAGTCGAACTACGGTGTTCTGACTTCCTCATTGCACGAGAGGATACGTAGGCATAACTTAACTGTTATCGAACAAAAGTCTTTGTGTCTTCCCCCTCTTCCAGCATTCTTTTAAGCCTCAATTCCTGAGCATTTCACTTCTTTTTTTGCACTGACACTTGTATATTTCTCTTCTAGCTCTTGCATACAGATATCACATACACCTACCCCTTTAAACACAATTTTCTAAGCGTGGATCCCGTCGAGTACGACGGACAATCTGGGTGCTAATACCTTCCCAGGTTGTAACCAACCCCCTTTCTCAGTTTCTTTGGTTCGCGACCATTTTATCCATCTTTTCCTAGGTTTATGCAACATTACCTTTCCTTCGGGATAAAAATGCCTAGCTTGTGACTCTATTCAGTTCACCCTCATCTTCTCTTTTCGCCGACCGTTCGCGTCTATACCCTATCTGACCAGGTGTCTTTTCGGGGGAGCGACAACTTGGTGACTCTGCTGGGGACCTTATATTGCAACTAGGGCTTCTGGTTCTTTTTGTGGGTTCCTCCTAACGCTTGTTTAATTTGTGTTTACGGGGGTGTTATGTGCTACTTGTGCTTATTTGTTTATTGCTTTCTGTACAACTTTATTTATTGCTTTCATTTACAGTTTTATGCATTCCATATTGTCATTATCATTTGTGCTGGATCTGTTGTTTCCTTGGTGGGTGGGGATCATTGAGTGGTTGAGGTTCCATACCGGGAGCCTGAGTGACACATACGATAAAATGGCTTCATATTCTTTCCCATTCCATTTCGGTCTGGTGCGGGAATATGAAACACGGTTCAGACATGGGTTTCTTCTTGAGAACTCTGTACTACGGATTTCCTGTAGTACTAGGGCTACCTGGGGAGCCTGCTAAGTCTGGATGACCTTTTTTATGACCTTCAGCATCTGAGGTGAATTATAGGAGGATCTTTTATGGTTATTGTAAACACTATACCTCCGGGTTAGAAGTTTTTACACTTCTCATAACTGATCCAAGTCTGAGGATCCTTGTTCTAGAACATTACATGTGAGGGGGTTGGGATGTTTACAGGTTTGCAGGAACCCTTAGCCTCATCATACCCTTGTTATTAATGATGTTTAAGGTTGTATTTTTTGGACAGTTCTTGTGAAACCCTGGACTTGTGACTCTTTATTTTGAGCCCCCCACCTGGTTACTGGTTTTCTTAGCCTCCATCCGGACCTATGAACACACATGGACTCTATCAAGGCAGATAACAGATCCAACACTTGATCACAAACCCTTTGCATATCATTCCGCATACATCATTTTTCATCATTTAACATTTGCCTATTTGTTTTACAGGGTATCCACCTTCTTATCTTTGGTTTGGTTTTGACCTGTTCTGCTGCTCAGACTTCCTCAGTTATCTGCACCAGCACCTTCATCAGTTTGTCTTCATCAGAGACTCTTCTCCAGTTGTCTTCATCAAAGACCCTTCTTCAGCACCTTCATTAGTTTGTCTTCATCAGAGACTCTTCTCTAGTTATCTTCATTAGTTTTCAGCAGTTACCTTCATCAGGGTTTCTCCTCAGGTTTCTTCACCAGCATCCATTGTCAGCATGGACACTCCCAGGAAGAGCAACATCACATACCATTTCTTTGAGCCTACTTTGACATGCATCAGACAGATCCAGTCTCTCATCACTCCTGATCATGTCCCATGTTTCAGGGAACATTATGGAGACATATGGGACATGATCATGGACCTGGATGCATCCCAGAGGAGCATGATTCACACTTGCTTGTAGTTTTATGATCCTCCTCTCAGATGTTTTACATTCCCTGATTTTCAGTTGGGACCTTTGCTAGAAGAGTTTTCCATGTTGTTAGGTGTCCCTATCAGGAGGGGGATTCCTTTCAACCCTGAGATGGTTGCTTCCAAGAATGAAGATATAGCTAAGGCCTTGCACTTGGAGCCTACCCTCATTGATCAGAGCATGACCACCAAGGCTGGAATCCCAGACCTTCACTTGGACTTCTTGATCTCCCAGGCCACCCTGCATGCTGCAGCAGGGAAGTGGGATACTGTTTGTGCACTCTTGGCACTCAACATATATGGAGTTATCTTGTTTGCAGACGAGCCAAAGTTTGTAAGCAAGAATTCTATTCACCTGTTCTTATTGAGGAACCCAGTTCATACCTTGCTTGGAGACTTCTATTATTCAGTGCACCAAAGGAATGAGAAGCAAAGAGGAAGATTGGTCAGATTCTGTGCACCCCTCTATTACTGTTGGTTGTTAAGACACCTGCCGAAGTCAGACACTTTTCTGAACCCTCATCAATCAAGGAACTGGGCTAAGAGATTGATTGTCCTTACATCAGAAGACATCAGATGGTGCACTCAGAGCACCAAGGGCAAGGACATCATTACTAGCTGTGGGCAATATCCTAATGTGCCTTTGATTGGAGTAAAAGGATGCATCAACTACAACCCTTTTCTTTTTAAGAGACAATTTGGGTATGCTTTGGTTCATCCCCCAAGAGGGCAAGACTTGACAGAGACCCTCTATTGTGACATCCAGCACAACTATGATATTGTCAGACAGGCAACCTGGGCCTGGAACAACATTCAGACTAAGGGGACAACTATCTTTGGAAAATTCTACAATATAGCTTCAGCATATTATCTTGATTGGTCTCGTACCAGGGCACAGATCACCCGCATGCCATTCACCTCAGAGGATACACCTGGACCATCAGCAGTGCAGCCTGCAGCTACTGTCAGTATGGAGGAGTTTGAGAAATTAAAGGAAAGGAATACTCAGCTCTCTGAAGCCTTGAAGAAGACCCTCCGGGAGAGGAATGACAACCGTTTAGATAATGAGAGGTTAGAGAAGCTCCAGATTGAGCACTTGACCAAGATTGAGAAGAAGGATGACTACATCAGAAAGGCTAGGGCAGGGGAGTTAGTACTGAAGAATGCTTGCAAGGAAGCAAAGACTCAGAAGGCTAGGGCAAAGCATTATTTAGAGGAGAGCTAGGCTAGGTGGATCAGGATCACTGAGGCTCGTGCATAAGAAGATCAAAGGACCCAAGCTAAGATAAAGCAACTAGAGGCTAGTGAGAAGAAGAACCAGGCAACTTTGATAGCAGCACAGAAGGAGATCTCTGAGTTGAAACTCCGAGCGGGGTTAAAGAGGTCAAAGGATCAGGATAAGCACAAGAAGTTGACCAGTGCCATTGCCACCAGGAACCTCCTCATCAGGACTATCATAGAGCACCCAGTGGGTCCAGTGACTGAGGCTCTTCTGAAGGAAGTCATAGAGGATGACTTTGGACTGGATGTTTGATTTCCTTGTATTTGTATTTCCTTTTGTCTGTACTTTTGATGTTGTTGTTGTATTGTAACCCATCATGGGGATTTGTTGTAATCAAACTATGTATCTTCACTCTTTGTAATATATGGTTTGTATTATTTGTGGGCTTAATTTCTTTGCAACATTAGCATTTCCTCGAGGTCTTGAAAGGTCAAAACCAAAGAACCAAACCGGATACCCTTGGAAGACAAATAGGCATCCTGCATTGCATACTAACACCTTTTCTTTGTCTTGTAGGTTTGTTTTTGTTGTTGTTTCTCACTTTGTTGTGGTTTCAGGAAACATTGCTCGTAGAAGAGTGTTCCATGTCAATAGAGTGCATCGGTATCTGACAAGAAACAACCTTCCGGGATTACAAATGGATAAAGTTCAACAAGACTTGACTGAAGTGAGGGCCCAGATGGCCAATGAAAGGACATGGATGAGGGCCCAAATGAATTAATTTATGACAGTGATGACTGGTTTAGCTCAAAGCCAGGAAAGACTGAGGGAGCTAGTTGAGCGACAAACTCCTGAGGAACACAATCCAGGTACAGGGGGTACCAATAACAATGATCACGTGCAGCCTCACACTGATCCAACAGAGTTTGGACCTCACCTGAACCCAGACATCAATGCCATAAGAAACACCCAAGGTAACACCACTGGAGGGAGGGCTTTGCAGGAAGACCCTCAGGAAGAACAATTTACTGTGGTTGGGGCTGGGGCTGGAGACGAAGTTTACGACCATCGGTTGGATGAAATTGCAGAGAAACTGAGGTCTCTTGAATCCCAAAACTCTCTAGGTTTTGATGTCATGGACATGGGATTGGTGTAAGGGGTGAGAATTCCTCACAAGTTCAAACCCCCTTGTTTTGAAAGATATAATGGCACATCCTGTCCACGTACCCACCTTCAGTCTTTCCTGGGGAGATTGAAAGCCTACACCATGGATGAGAAATTGTGGATGTTTTACTTAGAGGATAGCTTGACAGGGGCATCCCGAGAATGGTATTCCCACTTGACCAGAGCCACAGTAAGAAATTGGAAGGACTTGGCTGAAGCTTTCATCCGTCAGTATCAGTATAATCTGGACATGGCTCCAAACATGACCCTTCTGATGGGAATGTCACAGTCTTCCCTTGAAAGCTTTAGCAAGTATGCCCAAAGGTGGAGGCAACTAGCCGCTGTTGTTCAACCCCCGATGTCAGAGAGGGAGATGGCAGATATGTTCATGAATACTCTCCAGGGTACCTATATTGACAGATTGGTTGCATTTTCTTCCACCAGCTTTGCAGATGTGGTGATAGCTGGGGAAAGAATTGAAAGCTTACTGAAGATGGGAAAGATCTCCGACAACAGTGCCAGTTCAAGCAGTACAAGGAATCCATTTGCTGGGCCCCGTAGATCTGGTGAAACAAATTATATACATGTGGGAAGAGGAAGACCCCAATATATGCCAAGATCAGTTGCTGCCGTTACTATTCCTACTCCACCTCCTCAATACACTCAACAACCACAACATTTTCCTCAACAACCACAGTTTCCTCAACAGAGATCCTACAATAACAACAAAAATAACTAACAACAACGCCCTTTTCAACAGTGGCCATCTCAGATCAACAGGGTGATTGACCCTATTCCAATGCCATATGCCACACTGCTGCCACAACTCCTAAAGCCCAATCTTGTTGAGTTGAGGACATTGGCTCCACCTGATCCTCAGAACCTTCCAAGAAATTATGATGTCAATGCTAGGTGTGCTTTTCATTCTAACGCACTTGGTCACTCCACGGAAAAATGCAGGGCTCTGCATATGAAAGTCCAGGATCTAGTAGATTCAAAAGCCTTGAACTTTGCACCACCTCCCAATGTCATGAAAAATCCTATGCTGAGCCACAGTGGGCCAAGGATTAATGCTATAGAGGAAGGTTCACCCATGAGTTTGATTGAAGATATTGCAAGTATTCAGACACCTCTGGCAGAGGTTAAAGCCCAACTTTTGAAATGCCAAGTGTATCCAGGTTGTGAGGCCTGTTGTGAATCATGCAAACTTTCCAAGAATGGGTGTGCAAGCTTGAGGAGTGGAATTAATGGCTTGATCAAAGAAGGCATTCTGCAAATTACCACAACAGCTTCTACAACACCAACAACTCTTTTGTCAACAACAAGTGATTCTTCTACAACTGCAACAACAATTGTTCCTACTGATTCGTCTACAACTTTAGCAACCACTTCTTCCATCACTTCAACAAGCAACCATTCATTTGCACCTCCTTCTACAACTTCAGCAACTACCAACAATGATATCTCCACAGTGACTATTTATTATGACCCGACAGCGGTCCCGAACTCCAGCAACTTTCAACAATCTCAGCAACAGTTTCAGCAACAACCGAGCTTCAATTCATCACCACCAACACCCACCAGAAGTCCTGTCAGCATTTTCTATGATCCACAAACAATAACGGTCCCAACTTCTACTGCAGTAAGCCCAGTCACCATCACGGTGCCAGGGCCGATTCCATATGACAAAGACATTGATGTACCATGGCATTATGGTGCTGACCTTTACTGCAACGGAGAAAAATTCCTTCTTGATTCTTCAGTTCCTACCCCGCAAGTAGACAATGTCGGGGGAGGCGGAGGCTTCACCCGAAGCAGACGCCTCTTCACGTCACAAGCTCCCAGAACCAACACTGAGGCTGAGGCTGCTGCCAAAGCCAAAGGGAAAAGTGTGGCACCTAAAGAATCTGGACCAAAAGAGACTCATAAATCATCCTTTGATCAGGATGTGGATGAGTTTATGAGGATAATTAAAAGAAGTGACTACAAAATTGTGGATCAGCTCTACCAGACGCCTTCTAAGATCTCCATATTATCCCTGTTGTTGTGTTCCGAAGCCCATCGGGATGCACTACTCAAAGTTCTGCATGCTGCCTATGTGCCTGAGGAGATCACAGTGAATCAGCTTGAGACAGTGGTGTCTAATGTCAATACTAGCCATGGGCTAGGTTTCACCAATGCTGATTTGACAACAAAAGGACGTCACCACAATAAGGCTTTGCACATCACCCTGGAGTGCAAAGGAGCTGTACTCTCTCATGTTCTTGTGGACACTGGGTCTTCACTCAATGTCTTTCCGAAGAAAGCTCTTGTCAAGCTCGAATATGATGGAATAGCTCTCTGACCAAGAAATCTTGTGGTCAGAGCTTTTGATGGCTCCAAGAGATCTGTTCTTAGAGAGGTGGAGCTACCTGTGATAATCGGTCCGCAGGTCTTTAAGACTACTTTCTATGTGATGGACATTCAGCCAGCCTACAGTTGTTTGTTGGGTCGACCATGGATTCACGCCGCAGGCGCAGTAACGTCGACCCTTCACCAGAAATTGGAATATGAGTGGGAAGGACAGATTATCACCATCTGTGGTGAAGAGGACATATTTGTTAGCCATCTGGCTACATATAAATACATTGAGATGGATGGTGAAATCCATGAAACTATGAGCCAGGGGTTCGAGGCCTTGAATGTCAATGAGGCGACGACTGAAGTATTTGCTGCATCCCAGGAGGATATAATGGGTACTTCAATTGTCTCCTATCAGCATGCCCGAAAGGTTGTTGAAGATGGTAATGCCCAAGGTTGGGGTAAGCTGCTGCCGATGGAGAAGAAGGAGGACAGATTCGGTTTGGGTTACAAACCATTCCGACAAGATCAATCAGAGGCTGCTAAAGAGCCCAAGTTCATCAGTGGGGGGATGCTCACCCCAGATGCTGTTAACAACCTGGAAGACGAGGCGGAAAGCAACCGCAACCTGGAGAGCTGGATACATCCAATGATCCCGGGGCACCAAGTCCTTAACTGGTCTTCCCAGGAAATTATAAGGGTTACTCCTGCATAGTAATTATTATTTCCTTCCCTGTTTTAGCATGCATCAAGTCCTACATCTTGCCCAAGGTGTCAGGACTCATTTTGTAATAGGGCCATATTGTAATTTTGTGCAAATAAATTATCAATGAATATCGGACATCTTTTGCAAACAAGTCTCTTTTTCGCTCACTGTCTTTTCATTTTTCACTTTTGTACAAAACAATAAAATGGCAATGTTTTCAAAATAATAACTTCATTTTCACTTTTTCTAAAACAAGATTAAAATTGATCACTAAAACGAACAAATCTCAACCCTTGTAGAGATTACCCTCCAGATTGCACCGACAACAACACTGCTATGACCTTGTATGACTTCGACAATCAAATTAATCAAGCTGATGAAGGGGTTGAAGAAGACTATGAGTTACCTGAAGAGTTAGCCAGGTTGTTGAGGCAAGAAGAGAAAGTGATTACTCCTCATCAGGAGGAGGTTGAAACAGTAAATCCTGGTACCGAAGAGGATTTGAAAGAAGTGAAGATTGGGGTCGGTCTGCAAGCTTCAATAAAAGAACAGCTTATTGACATGCTTTGAGAATACGTCGACGTCTTTGCTTGGTCCTACCAAGACATGCCAGGTCTAGATACGGATATTGTTATGCACAAGCTACCATTAAAAGAAGATTGCCCTCCAGTAAAGCAAAAGTTACGCCGTACTCGTCCAGATATGGCCATGAAGATTAAAGAAGAAGTACAAAAACAGTGGGACGCCGGTTTCCTTGCTGTAACTAATTACCCGCCGTGGGTTGCTAACATTGTGTCAGTACCTAAGAAGGATGGCAAAGTACGTATGTGTGTAGATTACCAGGATCTGAATAGAGCTAGCCCGAAGGATGATTTCCCATTACCTCACATTGATGTATTGGTCGACAACACATCTCAGTTCTTGGTATTTTCCTTCATGGATGGTTTTCCTGGGTATAATCAAATCAGGATGTCACCCGAAGACATGGAGAAAATAACCTTCATCACACCTTGGGGCACTTTTTGTTACAAGGCAATGCCTTTTGGACTGAAGAATGCCGGTGCAACTTATCAACGGGCTATAGTAACATTATTCCACGATATGATCCACAAAGAAATTGAATGCTACGTGGATGACATGATTGCTAAGTCCCTCACTGAAGAAGACCATATGGTAAATCTGCTGAAGTTGTTCAAGCGTCTGAGAAAGTATCAGCTGAAGCTAAACCCCAACAAATGCACATTCGGGGTACGTTCTGGTAAGTTGTTGGGATTTATCGTAAGTGAAAAGGGAATTGAGGTTGATCCCGACAAAGTCAAAGCCATTCAGGAAATGCCTGCACCTAGGACTGAAAGGGAAGTTCGAGGGTTCTTGGGTAGATTGAACTACATATCAAGGTTCATATCTCATCTTACTGCAACCTGTGAACCCTTGTTCAAATTGTTAAGAAAGGAACAAACGGTCAGGTGTAATGAAGATTGTCAGAAGGCTTTTGACAAGATCAAGGATTACCTACAAGAACCTCCAATTCTCATGCCTCCAGTTGAAGGAAGACCTCTGATAATGTACCTAACAGTATTAGAAGGATCAATGGGGTGTGTGTTGGGCCAGCATGACGAGTCTAGTCGAAAAAAGTACGCAATATACTACCTAAGCAAAAAGTTTACCGACTGTGAACAACGTTATTCATTGCTCGAGAAAACTTGTTGTGCTTTAGCGTGGGCTGCTCGCCGACTAAGACAATATATGTTGACTCAAACTACTTTGTTGATCTCAAAAATGGTCCCTGTCAAGTACATATTTGAGAAGCCAACACTTACCGGAAGGGTTGCAAGATGGCAAATGATTCTGATAGAGTATGACATTCAGTACACATCTCAAAAATCCATCAAAGGCAGTGTGCTGTCTGACTATCTGGATGAGCAGCCCATTGATGATTACCAGCCCATGAGATTTGACTTCCCTGATGAAGACATCATGTTTCTAAAAGCAAGAGATCATGAAGAGCCTATTCACACTGAAGGGCCTGACCCAGAAGAAGAATGGACAATGATGTTTGATGGGGCTGTCAATATGAATGGTCGTGGGGTGGGTGCAGTTCTCATCACACCTAAGGGAGTTCATATGCCTTTCTCGGCAAAACTCACCTTTGCCTGCACTAAAAAAGAAGCTGAATACGAAGCCTGTATCATGGGTCTTGAGGAAGCCATTGACCTCAGGATCAAGACATTAATTGTATTCGGAGATTCAACTTCGGTAATCAATCAGACCAACGGCAAATGGTACACTCACCAAGAGCATCTAATTCCATATCGTGACTATACGAGGAGATTATTGACTTTCTTCACAACAGTCAAGCTTGAGTACATCCTTCGAGACGAAAATCAGTTCGTAGATGCTTTAGCTACCATTTCCTCCATGATCAAGGTTCAGACTGCCAATTATGTGCCTCGTATCTCAGTATCCAAACTGGACCGACCATCATATGTTTTCTCTGTGGACATTTCTAAAGATGACAAGCCTTGGTTCCATGACATCAAAAGCTTCTTAGAGGATCAAACATACCCACCCGGGGCATCATCCAATGATAAGAAGACATTAAGAAGACTGGCCGGTAGTTTCTTCCTTAATGCTGATGGTTCATTATACAAGCGAAACTTTGACATGGTTCTTGTCAGATGTGTTGATAAGAAAGAGGACGACTTATTGATGCACGAGGTGCATGAAGGATCTTTCGGTACCCATGCTGGAGGACATGCAATGCCTAAGAAATTGTTAAGATCGGGTTACTACTGGATCACAATGGATGCAGACTGTTGTGCCTATGCCAGGAAATGCCACAAATGCCAGATTTATGCAGATAAAGTGCATGTGCCTCCAAATCCTTTGAAAGTGATGTCTTCACCTTGGCCCTTTGCCATGTGGGGCATTGGCATGATTGGAAAGATCGAACCGACTGCTTCAAATGGCCACAGATTTATCCTGGTAGCCATTGACTACTTCACCAAATGGGTTGAAGCAGCGTCGTATGCAAGCGTCACCTGACAAGTGGTAGCCAGATCTCTGAAAAGAGACACCATCTTTCGATATGGAGTTCCCGAGAGAATCATTACTGATAATGGTTCCAATTTGAACAACAAAATGATGGCATAACTGTGCCGGGACTTCAAAATCAAACATCACAACTCTTCTCCTTACAGGCCAAAGGTGAATAGCGCTGTTGAGGTAGCTAACAAAAATATCAAGAAGATTGTGCAGAAGATGGTGGTTACTTACAAAGACTGGCATGAAATGCTACCATTTAATTTACATGGGTATCGAACATCGATCAGAACATCCACTGGGGCAACACCTTATCAGCTAGTGTACGGTATGGAAGCTGTCCTTCCTGTTGAAGTTGAGTTACCCTACTTACAGCTACTGATGGATGTAAAGCTGAATGAAGCATAATGGGTCCGATCTCGGTACAATCAACTGAATCTGATCTAAGAAAAGAGATTAGCTGCAATCTGTCATGGGCAGTTATATCATAAAAGAATGAAGAAAGCCTTCGATCAGAAAGCCAGGCTTCGGGAATACCAAGTAGGAGATCTTGTGCTGAAAAGACTTCTCCCTCCTCATACAGACCACAGGGGCAAGTGGACTCCAAACTACGATGGTCCATTCATATTAAAGAAGGTCTTCTCTGGTGGAGCACTGATGCTCACTACTATGGATGGTGAAGATTTCTTGTCCCCTATGAATTCAAATGCAGTTAAAAAATACTTCGCATAAAATGACCCGCTGGACATAAAAACAGAATGTAAGTCCAGGCAAAAATAGGGCATCCCGGCGAGTCAAAAACAGAATAAAAGACTCGGGCAAAAATAAGGGAAGAATTAAAGAAAAAATGTGCACCCGCTGAGTTGAAAAGCCGCATTGGACAGCGCAGGCAAAAATGGGTATCCTAGTGGATTGAAAACCCGAAAGGGCGATCCACGCAAAATCAGGGAATAAGCGAACAACTGCGTTCTGAATTCGTCTGTATCATTCACAACATGGCAAGCTTCGAAAGGACAAAGCATCGGTCAGATTCAACCTTCTTCAGAAAGCAAGATGAGAAGAACGTCAAGGTCATACAGGTCATAGAAAAGGAAGCTCACCGGAGCATCGTCAACCATGCCAACACTTTTACTTTTCTCAATTTATAGCAATCTCCTCATTTTAGGGGATTTGTTCCTTTGACTGTATTTGCCAATTCAGGGCACCCATATTAATAAAATCAGAATATTCAGTCACATCTCTTTTTGTACATTTTTTATTTCGTTTGCAAAATGTCCAATATTCATAATAAATACTTACATAAAAGAACAAATGAGCCATTCTTAATAAATGCTTGCAGGAAACATATTTACTTTCAGGAATATCTAACTCCTATGACGGAATCCGGTAAGGGATACCTCAGGATGCTTGTGCGTTTCTTTGTCTTAATAGGTTGCAGGTATTCAATACGCAACATGGGGCATGCCAAGCACACTTCCCCAACATACCTCCTCCCCAAGAAGTATCTGGAATGCTATTCCCCAGCAGAGTTGTCAAAACCTCTTCATCCCTAGCACAAGTCTACTCAACAGGAGCATCCCCAGCCAATCTCCCCACAGAATTTCCAGCCTCTCCCCAGAAGAGCAATGTTTAAAAATCTTACACAACAAAGTGACGAAAGTTTCTTTCTACCCAGCTGAGTTCTCCTTACGGGATAGATCTATCAATGATCTATTGTCGCAAGCAGAGTTACACCTCCTGACAGATCTACCAATGATCTCTTCCCCAGCTGGGATATCCCTCCAAGTAGATCAGCCAAAGATTTTCAAAGGGATCTGAATCCCAGATCAGTTTCTATTTGCATAATCATAGCATTCACATCATAAATCACCTAAATAAGCGTAGCATTCCGTCTAATGCGGAGCATTACGGCAAAAATCAAACATTTGCATGATCACAAGCCAGGTTCGAGCCAGTCACCTGCAATTACCATCAGTATTTCATCAGCAATATATAAGAACTCACCTCCCCTGCAGATAAAAGCCAAAGCGTCCCCTTTGCACTCTCCAACACAAATTCCCGTTCATATATATACTATTTTTGACACTCGTCCGTGTCATATTATTCCCCACAGATATAAGCCAAAACATACCCTTTTCATTCTCAAAAACAAATACCTACATACTCTTTTGACACTCGTACGTGTCACCTTTCCCCAACATGGTTGCCTAATCACTTGGTGCAAAACAAGTACTTTTTATAACAAGTACTTTTTATAACACCTTTTTATACTCTCACATACCAATGTTTGTTCATATTTGACACTCGTCCATGTCATACATTCCCTAGTAAGTTGAACACTCGTCCGTGAATTTCTCATACTTCACCAATAAATCAATACTCGCTCACTTATACAGAAGATACTCGTCCGTATATTGTATATATATCACTCCTCAAACAGATCTGACACTCGTCTGTGTTCTTTGTTAACCAGTTGATACTCATCCGTATCATCATCTCTGAACATGCGTTAGCGTTTGTTTCTACCGATACTCGTCCGTGTCATGATCCTAAGGATTCTCGTCCGCATCTTTAATCTATACACCTCGTCAAACACTTATACATTTTATTCTTAAGCGTAAGCACTCGTTCGTGTTTACCGTTCCCAAGTAAGTCACCAACAAAGCAACTTTTCTTCTATCCAGCATTCGTCCTATGTCGTGATATTCGGCAACCGTCCCCTGCCAGGTGATCGTCCTTCACCTTTGGATGACCGTCCCTCATCCTTTCCCCAGCGGAGTCTCCATTATTGGACCCCCTTTTTCTATCCGGCATTCGTCCTATGTCGTGATATTTAGCAGCCGTCCCCTGGTAGGTGATCGTCCTTCACCTTTTGATGACTGTCCCTCATCATTTTATCCGATGGCCGTCCCCATCGTTTATCTTGTTATCCGACATTCGTCTTATGTCGTGATAAACCCCCGAGAGCAGCCGTACCCTACTAGGTGTTCGTCCTTCACCTCTTGATGATCGTCCTTCATCATGCTTATCCGATGGCCGTCCCCATCGTCGACCTTTTCTATCCGACATTCGTCCTATGTCGTGATAAAGAGCAGCCGTCCCCTGCTAGGTGATCGTCCTTCACCTTTTGATGACTGTCCCTCATCAATATTTCATTTATTCTTTGAACTGATGGTCGTCCCCATCGTTGTTTACTTTACTTTGCAAACCTGATGGCCGTCCCCGTCGTTGCCTTTACTTTGATCCCCAGAGAACCTTGTTACTTTACTTGATGGCCGTCCCCATCATGATCTCTTTATTTCCCCAGTTTGTCGATCGTCCCCGTCATTGCTTTATCCCCAGCAGTCGTCCTCTGCTCGACGGTCGTCCTCCATCGTCCACATTTGATAATCATGCTATACCATATTTTACAATTTATATCCCTTTTCTTCTTATCCCCAGTGAGTGCAAATTTCAGACTGTCTTTGGTATTCAACCACAAGTTATCTTGTTTGTCTGTTAAGCCATGCGCTTACATCCAACACAGCTAACTCATGTTTGAATAGGGGCAGCTGTAAACACCCCAAATTTTCCCTTACATTTTCTCACACCATGGCTTATGATCCTTTATATTTGCATAAGCGTAGGCATACTATCTCACATTGCATATTTGTTTCATCTGCATAGTTCAAATTCATCTGCATTTAGGGTTTGTGATCTGAGCAATCCAAGATTTCATCTGAGCCATCCCAAAGGCCTCAAAGTGTTCCAAGAGGGTCCATGTGTGTTTTATCATCATATTATATCCCTCAAAGTTCAAAGAAGTCAAGAAATCACAAGAACTAGCAAGGCATGGAAGCAGAGCCAGGATTTTCACTACACAAATGACCAAAATTAGGGTTTTGGTTTCAGAGGCCTCAACTCCAAATATTTGGGTCATTCTTGTTTCTAATGTTCTTAAGATGTTATAAGGATCATATGTACAAAGTTTGATGAAGAAATTCATTGTGAAGTCATCTGTTCATTAGGTAACTTCTTGAGCAAGTTAAGTCAAAATCAGGGCATCTGAGGCCCCCCAACAATGGAACCAAAGGGCTATTTTCATCAAATTTAAGTTCTATGATCTTTATTTGATCATTGGAGTTCTTGGAAGTTCACAAAATTGAAGAAATTTGAGCTAAACCAAAAGTTGCCAAAAATAGAAATGACTTGTAATGGAAACTTTCCATTTTGGGAAAGTTTTTCAACCTCCTCTTTCTTGATCACAAATGCTTCAAATGAAAAATTCTTGGTCATGAAAGTTGTAGATTAGGTCTTTCCCTTTTCAAAAAGTACAAGAACATGTTTTGATTCATTATGGTACTCAAGTTATGATCCTTCAAAGTTGGCAAAAATCCTATAATTTTCAAGAATACACCAAAGAGGATTTTTTGCAAAACCACTTGCCAAGGCTTCTAATGACTTCTAATGAGCCCAAATGTGACATAACATGATCAAGCAACTTCAAAAACTCAGAATTGGCCCAAGAATGTGCCCAAATGTGAAAATGGTTGAGTATTGAGCTTGTATCGTGCTTCTGAAACTTTTGCAGTTTTTATGTTTTGATTCGAATCTTGTGTTTGATGCAATATAAATGTGGTTTGAGGGTTGAATCTTGCTTAGGATTGTTAGGGGAGTGAATCTGGAGAGCTAGAGCTCCTAATTTGGCTTAGGGAAGAAGTTGGAATTTTGGTCTCGCCGGAGAAGATGACCGGAGCTTGCTCCGGTCACCTGAAAGTCATTAGGGTTTGTTTAGGGTTTAATCTGGCCAGTTTGAATGTGGGCCGTAGGATGTGGATTAGCGCGTAAACGAGTGGCTAGGATCATTTCACTTAGGGTTAATTCAGTTTAATTAATTTTAAAACATAATTAAGGCCAATTTGAATGCCAGCCATTGGATAGCACGCGCAATCAATTCCCTCTCTTTCCAGTTTGAATCTGGACCACTAGATCAACATACTTTCATTTTATTTGATTTTTATTTCATTTTAATTGCATTTTCTTGCACATTTAATTGAAAATACCAAAACTCATCACAAAAATATTTCCTTTTGTATTTTTGTTTCAAATATTTTTCTTAATCAGAAAATGATTTTTATTTTATTTTTTGCATATAAAAAGTATTTTTAAAATATTTAAATGTTTATTTTAATTAATTAATGGAAATTAATTAATTAAAATAACATTTAGGTTTCTAAAAATTACCAAAAAAATTATGTTGCATCTTAATACATTTAGAAACATTTTCAAACCCTTCTTACAAATTTCTTTTTGGTTTTGATCATAACTTGAAAATTTTCTTTGAATTTAGGGTTCATAAAATCACATTTTTAAACCCTAACCTTTGAAAAATCTTTTCTGCCTAACCATGAAGGGTTTGAAGATGGTTCTTTTTGCATTGTTTTACACATATCATGTAGTATCTAGGATATGTTTGGCATGAATTTATCTTGCATTTTCAATTTGATTTGCATTTTTCCTTTAGAATCACCCAAAAAACCCTAGAAACTTAGGAAATTCATAACTTCTTCTAGGTTTAATTTCTGACCTCCCCCTTTGGATGGTAACCTAGTGTAGGTTTAGGGTCCCTTTGAGTGCATTTTCAATTTTTTATAATGTCATTTGCTTCTGTCTTGGTCATTTGCATCTCATGTTGCCATGTAACCCTAATTTTGCATCTTTACTTGCATCTTACATTGCATTGCATGAACATGTGAACTTGCCATTCAATTCTAAGCATTTGTATGCCATCTTAGACATCTTAAGACATTGCTTGAACATTGCTTGATCATTTATCCATACATTTTCTATGCTTTGCATCCATTTCATTTCATAAACATCCATGTGTTTACATGCTTCCTACATGCTTCATTTGCATTCATTCTCTTGTATGAACACATACATGCATCTTGTATGCCTTTGCATCATATCATAGCATCATTTACATCATGCGTAGGCTTATGGTCTTGGTCTTTGCCCTTGCATATGCATTGTTTAATTTCATTTCTTTCATATTGCATCTTGTACTAACTTTTCAGGTTAATGGTAAGTTTGTTTGGGAGGTGGATTTGCCTTCACCTCCCACCTCTTCTCATCTCTTCATATTGAATTCTTACCACATTTTTGTTTGTCTTTGAGTGGGCTTGCCTCACTTGTGCTTCTCTTCCTTTCATTACTCTAAGTTACTTATCTTCTTAGTAAGTAAGTAACTTATTCTTCTGCTTCCTTCTTTTTTCATCTTGCTTCTCCTTGGTGGCTTCCTTGAAGACTTCTCCTTTTAAGCCTCACAAAACCATAGGATGCCTAAGCATGACAACTTCTAGGATTTATAGTTTCCCTTAGACTTTTTCCTTTGAGTCTTCTTTGTGTCTCTTTTCTCATCTCATCATTAGAGACTAAACCTTTAAGGTTTTAGGACTTTGGAATTGGGGTTATGCATGCATCCTTATCTTAGGATGGAGTGTATAACTTTAATCCAAAGTATTAAACCCTTAATATGTTTAAACCTCTTAATCAATCCATCTAATAATCACTAAGACATTAACTTGTAACTTGGGCCTTACATTAGGGTTCTATCTCTTCCTTATGGTTAAGAGGGACTAACCCTAGTGTTTAATGGACAAGTCCCCCTCAAGTTGTCTTACAAATCATAAAACTCACTTCTTAATCTCACCTTAAATTAAAATCCACTTAATAAAGGATTGTTATATAATGAATTTAATCCCTAACCATGGGTTAAGTTGAGGTATCTTCCTCAACTTAAGTGTTCTCATCTATTATCCTTCTATTAGGATGGTGTAATGAGCCCACTAATCTGTGATTAGAGATTAAACTCATTAATTAACATTAAACAAAAAACCAAAAAAACATCTAAATAATCACAAGTAGGTTAATGATCTTAATCCTACATCATCATGGCAATTAAGTTGAGATGCTTATCTCATACTTAAGTATTCTCATTATCCCTAATCAGGGAGGATATAATGAGTTTACAAGCCTTTGATTCAGGCTTAAGCTCATTATCTTATGAAAAACACCAAAAATAATAACAAAACTGAAAGCATGAAAACAAACAATAATCGTCTCCTTCGGGATTCTTTTCTCATCATCTTCATTCACAACCGAGAACTTGCTTCTTCCGTCTAATGCAAGACAATTAGCACTCGAGCCAGACGAGTCATACACTTGAGCATAGGCAAGTAAGCAATTCACAGTCAAATTCATCTTTTAGTCTCTTTGAGTCGAACTACGATGTTCTGACTTCCTCATTGCACGAGAGGATATGTAGGCATAACTTAACTGTTATCGAACAAAAGTCTCTATGTCTTCCCCCTCTTCCAGCATTCTTTTAAGCCTCAATTCCTGAGCATTTCACTTCTTTGTTTGCACTGACACTTGTATATTTCTCTTCCAGCTTTTGCACACAGATAGCACATACACCTACCCCTTTAAACACAATTTTCTAAGCGTGGATCCCGTCGAGTACGACGGACAATCTGGGTGCTAATACCTTCCCATGTTGTAACCAACCCCCTTTCTCAGTTTCTCGGGTTCGCGACCGTTTTATCCATCTTTTCCTAGGTTTATGCAGCATTACCTTTCTTTCGGGATAAAAATTCCTAGCTGGCGACTCTATTCAGTTCACCCTCATCTTCTCTTTTCACCGACCGTTCGCGTCTGTACCCTATCTGACCAGGTGTCTTTTCGGGGGAGTGACAGGTGTTTACAGATGACAAACTCAAAAGTCAGTAGCTGAACTCAACTTAAGTATTCTAAGGCTACAAAAGTGAACAACTTCAAATTATGCCTTGGAAAGAAACTAAACCCTAATGAGAGCTATGGTAAAGCTACATTAAGAAACTTAAAGGGTTAAGTAAACTAAAATGGTATAAACCCTAAGGTAAATAGAAAATTCAGGGGCTAACATCTCACTAAAGTCCTCTAAGAGGTCAAACTACAAGGGGATAATGAGATCCAAGTGAAAGAGATGCAAACTATATGAGGAATGGTGTGAACATAAGAAGGAATGCATATGAAACTTCAAAGGAATAAAGTAACTCAAGGTAAAATTCAAACATGAATAAGAGGATTTGAATTCCCCATACAAAAACCAGGGGGCTTAATGAAGTTTTAGAATGGAATTAGAACCCACAAATGACTTACAAGTAAGGTGATATGGAAGCATTAGGATTAAGGACACCAAAATGTTAAGCATGAAGCAATAAGAAGGCATATGACACTAAATAAAGCCTAAGGACTCATGACTTGAAAGGAACACTTGAAAATGTATATGAAACACTTATGAGATGTGTGACAAAGTGTTGCACCCTAAAATTTGCCCTCCACAAGACAATACATTGTGTACTAAGAGATTTACAAAGTTCACAAGGTTCACAAGACATCTCATGAGGTTCACAAAGTTCACATTTAGTCAAAAAGTTTGACAATTCTCTCAGACAATGCATCCTCCTAAGCAATGCATCTTAAACTAGGGTTTTGACTTTCATCAGGCTAAATGGACTTCCAAGGCTTCAAGTGAGCTTTATAACATCTTATATGTGTTCAAGAATCCCCATGTCAAGTTTTAAGACTTTCCCAAAAGATTTGCTCAGTCAGATAACCAGATAGGTTAAAATCAGTCAAAGTAGTTAAAAAGTCAAACTGAGGTCAACTGTGGTCAAACCAAAGTCAAACTTCATGATTTTTTGCCAACATCAAGTATATGAAGTAAAATTCATCATTTTATCAAGGGTTGATCATGATTCATCAAGGAGATTTCAGATCATCAAGAATCAGGAGTTTCTAAATTAGGGTTTTCACAGGAAAAGTCAACTGAACTTTGACCAGCCATAACTTTCACATGCTTCATCAAAAATTTTCCATCCAAAGCTCATTTTGAAGGAAATTGAATTCTCTACAACTTTGTGTCTCACAAGCCAAACCCAAAAATGCTTCATTTAGAAGATATGAGCTAAGACATTATAGGTCCTTTTAAAAGTCAACAAAAAGTCAACAACTTCAAAAGAGCATAAATTGAGAATGGTAAAATATATGAACATGAGACCAAAGAGGTTGGTTAGAGGACTCTTTAAGCTTTCCAAAATGTCCAAGAACACCCTCATAGCATTAAAATTGAAGGATTTGTGCCCTTGCAAAGTTGGGAAAATTTTGGGAAGTTTATAAAGCAAATAGGGCCTTAAAACCAATTTTTGCTAAATGAGCCCACCAAATTGCCATCCAATCTTTACAATATCACCAAGCAAGACCCAACCCATGCCTTTTCTTATTTTTTACATTTCATTTAATATTTATTTGAATTTTATTCATTAAAATACAAATTAAATTAAAATAAAATATGAAAATCATATATTTGGATGAGATTATGATTCTAGAAGGTTTTAAATATCATTTAGAGATGATTGATTTGATCCAATTTCTTGCTAGCTTGATTTAGAAAGGTTAGATGAGATTTTTTTTCAATATTTGAAAGTGTGAAACTTCAAGATCAAGTAACCAAGACAAGGCCCATAAATCCATGTTGTTTTGACCTAATTGCATCCACTACATATACATGAACACATCACAATCATAAGGACGAATTTTTGCAGCCTCCACGCATATTCTTCAACTTCAAAATATCAAGGAAAAAGTGACATACGGTTTTGGAGTTAGAGAGGATCTTAAGACATTCTAAAGGTTGCATTAGCTTCTTTGATCATCACTGATCATGTAGCAATAATCATATGCATCTCAAACCCCATGAATTGCACAAACCGAATCGTTCTTCTTCCTTAATTATTTGCTTTTCGATTTCATAAATTTAACCATTATAAATTGTGTTTGATTATTGATTCATGTTTGTTTTGAAGTGTAGAAGCTTTCTGGATAAACCAATTGAAGTTTCATGGCCTAAATCATTAGATGCCATTGTTAGGGTTTAGGGTGGCCGTTTAGGGTTTCACCATTAAACCAATGTAAATAAGTTCTAAAGACATGGAAGAATCGTATAGGTCATAAGAAACTCATTGGCATTATTAATTTGGTGAAATTGTACTGTTTGTATGGTGTTTGATGTTCGCAGGTTGTATTGGCATGAAAATGCGCAGGAAAAATTGTAACTAAATTCGCAGGAAAACATGCGAAACCAAGGTTGAAGATGAAGATCTTCGCGCGTTTCAGAAATTCAAAAGTTGATATTTATATTTATTGTATTATTTACGTTTTGTTTCACAGGATGACAAACAGCCCAGTGGTTGATGCGCGCATGTATGAAGCAAAGGACATGGGTTCGAACCTGTCCTCAGTTATTTTTTGGTGAAAGTTTCATTTATTTTCAGGTTTAAAATATAATAATCAGTGCCCATCCCATATTCACAAGCGCGCGTTTGGCCTGGTGGTAGTGGTGTTGGTCCAAGAGATATAGAGAGCCTAGGGCGTGGGTTCGATCCCTGCCCCAGGTATGTTCTTTTTACACCATTTTTATTATTATTTATTTATTTGTTTTGTTTTATAATTAATCTAGAATTATTTTTTATAAGAAAAACTATTTTTTAAAATATTAATATATAAATGTATACAACTTCATTCTTTTAAAAAAAAAATCATAATTTATTTTCTAAAATTTAAATTGTATCTATTTATTTTATAATTTGTTTATATTATTATTGTATATTTTTTTTATATAAATAATTTAATTAAGTTTAGATTAAATAATTAACCCTAAAATTATTTTATAATCAAACCAAATTTTCTTTTAAAAT
This sequence comes from Lathyrus aphaca, assembly GCA_963966055.1. NCBI lineage: Eukaryota > Viridiplantae > Streptophyta > Magnoliopsida > Fabales > Fabaceae > Lathyrus > Lathyrus aphaca. The sequence goes on from OZ014521.1 coordinate 383,691,041, forward strand.
TTTTTTATAAATCTAAATTGATATATAGTTGTTTATATGTTTTTTTTAGTAATATTTATATGTATATATTATTTAATAATTAAAATGATATTAAATTAAAAAAAAACCTTATATGTTTATATAAACCCTAATTAATTTTCAAAACCCTAATTTCCTTTTGTAATTTTAATTTCTTATTTTCTTATTATGCTTGTATAATTATAATTATTAAATATTTCCAATATGTATATATAATTAATTTATTAAACTATTAATCATATTTATTAGTATATAATAATTATTATTTATTTCTTTTCTTAAAATTCTTAAAAAATGATTATTTATTTAAATTTGAACTTTTAATTTGTTTTCTATATTATATTATTATACTAACCTCTTTTATATTTATTTTATTTATTATTACTAACCTTTCATTTATTTATTTATCATATGCTTATTATTTAAATTATTTTATTATAATGTAATTGTGCAAATTATGTAATAATGGTAGAGTTTTTATTATTTATTTAAATTGCCATGGTTAGTAAAATAGGGCGTGAAAATATGTTTGTGTTTAAAATTGAATTTAGATCACTAATTATAACATAAATACTTGAACTTGTACACGCACACACGTAAGTCGATCTTGGATCGCCATCTCACTTCTTAAGGGTTACCTCTCATGTTGCCTAAACTAAAAGGTCAAGTAAAGTGTATAAATCAAAGTCCCTTCTCTTATTAATATCATCTAGTCCCTTTAAAGAATTATAAGATCAAGTCCCTTCATGGTTGCCTTTGTAAATGATCTTGTCCCTTTCGAATAAAAGATGATAAGTCCCTTCGAATTGCTAATACACCTTACAGTTGCCTAATCACAGATGTCCCTTCACTTGTCCCTCATCACATCCAAGGTAATGACTACCTATTCCTTAATAATAGGGATAGTCTTACCATTGAAAGAACATTTAAGAATAGAAAAGATTTAACTTAGGGAAGGTTCCTCTTATGTACTTGCTCACCTTTTCAAAACATTTCAAAAATACTTCACATTTTCAAACAATTTTCAAAACAAAGTCTTTATATATATCCGTACATGGATCATTATAAAGTACTTAAGAAAATTTCTAATCACACACTACATTTCTCAAAACAATTTAAAGTGAGCTAAGTAACTAAGAGCCCATGGATAACCATGGATGTAAAGGGTGCTAACACCTTCCCTTTACATAACCTACCCCCCGAACCCAAAAATCTTTTAAGGTCTTTCCTGTTCTTTTATGCCCTTTCCTTTGGATAAAATAAAAGTCGGTGGCGACTCTTGCTATCCGCAACATTTAACTAAAGTCAGTTCTCCCACCGTGTTACAGAACTGGCGACTCTGCTGGGGATTTAATAAAAGAGGGGTACCCTTAGGAATTAGATCACTTTAAAATTGTTTGCCTTGTTTGCTTTACTTTACTTGTTAGGTGCTCTTATGTGTGAAAGATCCTAACTCAGATCTAGTGTACCTTAGGTAAATGGAAATAGACCAAGGAAACTGTACGGCGTATACCGATATGGTTGATCTGGTGGCCATAGTTAGTGTGACTTCTTGGTTGGTGCTTATGTTCCTTAAGCAAGTTGAGGATAATATGAGGCTGCCATATGTTGTCAATACACTAACTGACTTTTAGAACCCTAGTCATCCCATCTTGGCCTTTAGAAGAGTAGTGAGATAACCGGCTTTGGTGAAGACTGAAGTTGGTTGATACTCGATACTACGCTCATTGAGATCCTAAACTTGGAGGGTTTTGGTTGGCAAGTAAGTTGCCTGGTGAACAACCACCCTTGTGAAGGATCAATGATATTGAGATCCCTTAGAACCTGGTTACTTTATAGGACAGGATGAACCAACTAAACTTCAGGGGAGGGTACTTACCTTTAAACCTCTTGCAAGCCTTCAAACCTAGGGCTATTGTGTGACTTGTTTGTGTGTGCCACATGTTTGTGATTGAGCATAACATCATAGCATCATCATGCATCATAAGCATAACATTTGCACTAACCATTTCAAGGACCAAAGGATTTATCTTTGTTCTTTGTTGCAGGTCATGGCTCCTGCTCGTAGGAATACTATCCGGATCAACTTTGTAGGAATACCTCCTAAGCTTAAGGAATTGGTCTCTCAAGTTTCTGAAAACTCCCAATTCATCAAGAGACACGGTCACCTACTGGATCTAGTCACTTCAGGGTTCAATAAAGACATGATGAGTGTTCTGTTTCAGTTCTTTGATCCTAAACATCATTGTTTCACATTCCCCAACTATCAGTTGGTTCCTACAATGGAAGAGTTCTCCAAGCTTCTGGGTATACCTATTCTTGATCAGAAACCCTTCACGGGCTTGGAAAAAGAGCCTAAATCTGAAGTCATTGCTGCAGCCCTACATTTGAAGAAATCAGACATTGTCCTAGAAACAAGGAGTGGAGTTAAGGGTATTCTTGCTAAGGTATTGATGGAGAAAGCTCAAGTGTTCCTGAAGGCTATGAGTTATGATGCTTTTGAGGAGATTTTAGCCTTGTTGATTTATGGCTTAGTGTTGTTCCCCAATCCAGATCAGTTCATAGACGTTCACACCATCAATTTATTTCTGACTCATAACCCAGTGCCTACATTACTTGGAGACATCTTACACTCTCTTCATACCCGTACTACGAAGGCACGAGGAACTCTGATGTGCTGCATACCTTTTCTATCCAGGTGGTTTATTTCTCACCTTCCTCGATCAGTGATGAAGAATGAACAAGGGTTCAGGTGGTCCAAGAGGATTATGTCACTTTCTCATTCAGATATCCATTGGTGCTCCAGATCTATGGAGAATGTTACTATCATTGACCGTTGTGGGGAGTTTCCTAATGTGCCACTTCTAGGCATAAGAGGAGGTATTACTTACAACCCTTCCTTAGCTTTACGACAGTTTGGTTATGCTCGGAGTGACGGTCCTCATGACATGTTGATTCAGGGTATTGTGTTTGACTATGACAACGATCTTCAAGGTTACCGTCAAAGGTTTATGAAATTCTGTAATGAGATGTCCTAAGAGATGTTCCAACACTTAATAGGACATTTGACAAATTTAACCAAAACTTAAACAGCAGGAAAAATAAACAACACAGAAGTTTGTTAACCCAGTTCAGTGTATAACCACACCTACATCTGGAGGCTACCAAGCCAGGAGGAAATCCACTATTAGTAATATTAATTCTAGACTTAAACCACCCTGTTTAATCTATCACTTAATACTTACCCAATGCAATTTCTACCTAAGACTCACTTAGATAAGAGTACCCTACTCACTCCCCCTCAATCACCCAGTGATCAAGTTTACAAGTTTACAGAAATTGAAGACATCCTTCAAACAATACAGCTTGATCTTACTTCACAGTTTCAATCAAGTCACAAATGCACTTTTGCTTAAAAGCTCATAAAGTGGTACATAAAAACAACCTGCTATTAAAACACTAGACACCCTATTTAGTCTTCTGAAATTCGTACTCAATTCTATGAGTTTCTGTTGTTTAAATAGGTATCTGAATTTTGGGCTTTCTGTAGAATGATCCAGCCCTAATGTGCAGCAACTGTCACCTTGAATTTAGGGTTTGTTACCTCCTATATTCTAGGTGCATTAGGTCTTCTGTTTTAATCTGAATCTTCAATTTAAAACTCCCTACAGATGCGCCTTGTTCTGTTTTTATCCAGCATTAATTAATTCCAGATAGTTCTCCTTAAATATCTCTGATCTGTTAATCAATAATTAATTCTGGTAGCAGGTCTGAGATGTCTCAACATCTGTTGGGACATCCTAACAAAACTGAACTTAGTCATTTATACAATGTCCCAACATCTGGTAGGACATCCTGAAATAAGTTCACATACTCTGTTTGCTAATGTCCCAACATCTGATAGGACATTCTGAACTGAATTTAACATTTCTTGTTTGGTCAAAAATTCTGCCAATTCTTAAACATCTACAAACTCCCCCTTTGGCTAATTTTTGGCTAACATCTTTTCTGGTTTTCAGAGTGCAGCAGAAGTTCTTTTTATCAGAGTATAGCATTACTTTTCTGTTGATTCTTATTTGAGATTACTCCCCCTCAAACATATATGTGCCCAGTCTTGTTCCAACAGAATTATTCATTAAATCACACTGATTCAGTTCAGACAAAAACAAACAGATTTCATTCAAAATAACCAGCAGTACAAATTTGTTGTTGTTCTCCCCCTTGGTAGGCACAAAATTAGGGGCCAAAGAACTATTATCCAGAATTACAAATCATTGCTGTCATTACAAATGTCTCACATACAAAGATCACTCAGATTCATCACTCTCAGTTTCTTCCTCCACTTCAGTGTCTTCATCTTTATCAGCTTCACTTTCTTCATCAGCCTTACTGTCTTCACCAGCTTCACTGTCTTCATCAGATGCAAGATTCTGATCTTCTTCACTTTCCAACATTTGAATGATTTCCTCCAGCTTCTTCTTCCTAGCTTCAAGCTCTTTGCAGGTGCACTTTAGCTCAGCAATTAATTCTTTCTTGGAGATAGAAGACTTAGCAGTTGAGGGACCAGAAGATGTCCCAGAAGGGGCTTCAACATCTGCAGCATGATGACTGAGGAATAACTTGTAGTGAAAAGCCAGGGGGCTCTCTCTCTTGCAGACAATGTCCTTCTCAGTTAAAATTCCAGGGTATTGACTTAGAACAATACCACACAGCAATGATGGAAAAGCTATTGGTAGCTTTGTTGCAGTAGAGATGGCATGCTTCATAGTCTGATCAAAAATATATTCTCCATAATCCATCTTGGTTTGAGTCCCCACAGCAAAGATGAATCTGGCCAGACCAGTTGAGATTGATGAAGTGTGGTTGGTAGGCACCCAGTTTGCAGTTCCAATCCTGTTAAGCATGGCATACTTTCTAGTAAGCATGCTCACAGAGAGCTTTCCCTTCACAGGCCAAGCTTTGACCTGATTTGCAGTGATCACCTTACAGATTTGATTATCTGTTTTCCCTAGCTCATTGGGTCCATCTGTGTCCCTTCCTAGATACTGATTAATGATTTGGGGAGAGAACTCAACACACTTACCTCTTACAAATACCTTTCTGAACTCTGAGGACTTACCATTTGAGCAATCCTCCTGAAGATTCACAATGAACTCTTTGACAAGAAGTTCATAGCAGGGAGAGAACTCTGAGACTGTCTTGAATAGTCCTGCAGCAGAGATTAGGTCAATGAGTTCTGTGCACTCAAGTGCATTGCTGCTCAGTTCTCTTTCCAGGGCAACCCTTCTTTGGAACACATACTTCCATCTGTTGACACTAGATACACGATGAAATGATATGTTGTCCAATGGAGCTTCTGGAACAGCAGTTGAAGCTCTTGCTGATGTTGGTCTTTTCTTGGGAGGAGATGTTGGGACATCTGATTCAACATCTGAATCTGATGGTGTGACAGCTTTTCTCTTCTGAGATTGGACTTTGCTCCAGGGTTTTGTTGGACCAAAGGTAGCTTTAGCTTTGCCTTTCTTTGGACTAGCCTTCTTAGTCTCAGGGATGACAGGTTCAACTCGTATCTTTCCTTTCCTGGACCTTAGTCTTTTAGCAATGCTGGGTTTCACAGATGATATGATCTCTGCATCAGAATCCTGTTCCAGATTGACTATTGGAGGGGATTGAGCAGTCTCCTCATCAGCTTGTTGATCAGTAGAAGATTGATCTTCATTTGAGTCTTTAGCCTGTTCCATAGAAACTTCTTTATCACTTTCACTTGAGACCTCTTTCTTGTCCTCAGTCTGTTCAGTATCAGCATCAGATGAGTTTGCTTTCTCATCTGCATATGTTCCAACATCCGTTGGGACATCTTGTTCTGCAGCAGTGTTCTTTGTATCTTGAGCAGGTTCTTCTTGAGGTGCAGGAATGGTGTTCAAGGGAACAGAGATTCCTTTCACTACTCTTTGTTCAGAGAAAACTTGGTTGACAATCTCATTGATGGAATCATCAACATATTTGGAGTATTTAACATGTGAAGGAATTTCTTTAGCTTTGCTTCTGATTTGATCTTTACCTCTTTTTGGTGTTCTTGCCTTCTTAGTGTGAGAGGCATTTCCCCTGAGCTCGTCTAATGGTGTTGATTGCATTGGCACCATAGAAATAGGAGTGGCATGAACCACGTCTTCCTGGTTGAGAACTTCTTCAGCTGTTTTAGGGTTTTGAGACATTGTTGAGGAAGATGAATGTGCAGCTTTAGGGTTTAAGATTTCTGAAGGATTACTAGTTAATGTGATTCGCTTGTGATGATGTGATGAGACTCTTGATAGCTGCTTATAAGGAATTACTAAATAAGTAGCCGTTACAGTCCAAATGATTAGGAATGAAATTCCCAAGGATCTAGTCCAGACTAGCTTTGCCATCTGGAACTTATGCCATGCAATGTCATATGACATGTTGGCACATCTCATTAACTGCTAGATATCACATACACAGATTCCAAGTTTGCCCCTTAAGTTCTCAAATTGTGTAGCATCCAATGCTTTGGTAAAGATATCAGCTAATTGCAGATCTGTAGCAACATGCTCCAAAGAAATCACCTTCTCTTCTACAAGATCTCTGATGAAATGATGTCTGATATCAATATGCTTTGTCCTGCTATGTTGAATGGGATTCTTTGATATGTTGATTGCACTTAAGTTGTCACAGTACAATGTCATGACATCCTGTGGGACATTGTACTCAGTGAGCATCTGCTTCATCCAAACCAACTGAGAACAACTGCTACCTGCTGCTATATACTCAGCTTCAGCTGTAGATAATGACACACAATTCTGTTTCTTACTGAACCAAGAAATCAGATTGTTTCCTAGAAAGAAGCATCCTCCTGAAGTGCTTTTTCTGTCATCAGCACTTCCTGCCCAATCAGCATCACAGAAGCCAGAGAGAATTGGTTTGCAACCATGAAAGTACATTATGCCATAGTCACAAGTACCATTAACATATTTAAGGATTCTCTTGACTTGATTAAGATGACTGACTTTTGGATCAGCTTGATATCTTGCACACACTCCTACTGCAAATGCTATGTCTGGTCTGCTTGCAGTTAAGTACAACAAGCTTCCAATCATGCTTCTATATAAACTTTGATCTACATTCTCACCCTTTTCATCTTTAGTCAGCTTTAAATGTGTAGGAGCAGGAGTTCTTTTATGAGAAGCATTTTCCATTCCAAATTTCTTCACTATGTTCTTGGAGTACTTGCTTTGTGAGATGAATATTGAGTCTTCCATTTGCTTAACTTGCAGACCAAGAAAATAGGTTAATTCACCTACTAGACTCATTTCAAATTCAGACTCCATCTGCTTGACAAAATGTTTGACCATCTTATCAGACATCCCACCAAACACAATGTCATCAACATATATTTGTGCAATCATGACATTTCCTTCTTCATCTTTAACAAACAGGGTTTTATCAATCCCACCTTTTCTGTATCCTTGCTTGATAAGAAATGTGGTAAGTCTTTCATACCATGCCCTTGGAGCTTGCTTCAGACCATAAAGTGCTTTCTTGAGTTTGTATACATGATTTGGACAGCTTGGATCAACAAATCCTTTAGGCTGTTCTACATATACCTCTTCATTAAGATAACCATTAAGAAAGGCACTTTTCACATCCATTTGAAATAGATTGAACTTTAAGATACAAGCAATTCCCAACAGTAGTCTTATTGATTCAAGCCTTGCTACTGGTGCAAAGGTTTCATCAAAGTCTACTCCTTCAATTTGAGTGTATCCTTGAGCCACAAGTCTAGCTTTGTTCTTTGTAACAATTCCTTGTTCATTTGACTTGTTCTTGTACACCCATTTTGTACCAATCACATTTATGTCATTTGGTCTAGGAACAAGATTCCACACTTCATTCCTTGTGAATTGACCTAATTCCTCTTGCATAGCACAAATCCAGTATTCATCAGTGAGAGCCTCCTTGATGTTTTTAGGTTCTATTTTGGACACAAAACAAGAACCTGAAATCACTTCTCTTGATCTAGTGCTCACACCTCTGTTGGGATCACCAATTATTAAATCTTTGGGATGATCCTTCTGTATTCTGATGGAGGGAGGTTTACTGGATTCTTCTGTCCTTGTATCAGATTGAGTGCAGTTATATTGATCATCCTTTTCTTCAGCTTCAATCTTGATATCAGCAGATGTTCCAACATCTTCTGGGACATCTGTAGGAGCATCATCAATTATCACATTTATGGACTCCATGATAACCTTGGTTCTAGAATTAAATACTCTGTATGCTCTGCTGTTTGTAGAGTATCCAAGGAAAAACCCTTCATCACTTTTAGGATCCATTTTTCTCCTTTGCTCCCTGTCTGCCAGAATGTAGCAGTTACTTCCAAACACATGAAAGTACTTAACAGTGGGTTTTCTTCCCTTCCAGACTTCATATATTGTGGACAAAGTTCCTTTTCTCAAGGTAACTCTGTTATGGATATAGCAGGCAGTGTTCATGGCTTCAGCCCAGAAATACAGAGGTAGCTTTTTAGCATGTATCATAGCTCTTGCAGATTCTTGAATAGTTCTATTTTTTCTCTCAACAATCCCATTCTGTTGAGGAGTGATAGGAGAAGAGTATTCATGATTGATTCCTTCTGAAGAGCAGAAATCTAAGAATTTTTGATTCTCAAATTCCTTTCCATGATCACTTCTAATTCTGATCACACAGCTGGATTTTTCCCTTTGTAATCTTTGACATAATTCCTTGAATACATCAAAGACATCTGACTTTTCTTTAATGAGATTTATCCATGTATATCTTGAAAAGACATCAACCACCACATATGCATACCTCTTACCACCAAGGCTTTCAACTTGCATAGGTCCCATGAGATCCATATGTAACAATTCCAAAACTTTGGAAGTTGTCAGATGTTGGAGCTTTGGATGGGACATCTTGGTTTGTTTGCCTATTTGACATTCACCACCGATTTTGCCATCATCAATCTTCAGTTTAGGGATACCTCTTACAGCATCCATAGATATGATCTTCTTTATGCCTCTGAAATGAAGATGACCTAGCCTTTGGTGCCATAGTTTTATTTCTTCTTCTCTAGCTAGAGAACAAGTTGAAGTGGGGCTGAAGTCTAGTGGCTCCCACATGTAACAGTTGTCTTTAGACCTTGCACCTTTCATGACAACTTTTTGCTCTTGGTTAGTCACTATGCATTCAGTTTTTGTAAAGTTTACACTGTATCCTTGATCACATAGTTGACTTATGCTGATCAGGTTAGCAGTTAAACCTTTAACAAGCAGCACATCATCTAGTCTTGGAACATCTTGACAATCCAAGGTTCCAACTCCCTTGATCTCTCCTTTAGCTCCATCTCCAAAGGTAACATACCTGGATGAATGTGACTTTAAGTTTACTAGCAAATTCTTCAATCCAGTCATGTGTCTTGAGCATCCACTGTCAAAGTACCAGTCTTCTTTAGCTGATACTTTCAATGATGTATGTGCTATGTATGCAGTACTTTTCTTTGACCAGATGAGTTGAGATTTCTTTTGATGCCTCTGCTCTGAGTGTTGTTCAGCTGATCTCCAAGCTTGATTGTTGATCTTGTTCTTGTGTATGTGGCTTTGATCAGTCTGAATGTCAGCTTTTGGTCTCCAAACTGTCTTGATTACTTCTGTCTTTTGCTTAGGAGGTTGCTGATTTCTATGCAGCACTTTCTTGGTACCTTCTACTTTCTGCTTGGAAGGTTGCTGACACATCTGATTTGGATATCCATGTAGCTTATAACAGTGAGGTTTGATATGCCCAAATCTTCCACAGTGATGGCATCTCCATCTTTGATATTTTTTCTTCATTTTGTTCTTTCCAGAATGTTGAGACATCTGTTGGAACATTATGTTTGTCTTTGTGTTCTGATGTTGGAGCATCTGTTGAGACATCTTGTTTGACTGTATAGTTTTTGAAGTAGTTTTGCTAGAGCTTGCTTCATCTCTGTTATATCCCAGTCCACTTTTGTCCCCTGAATGTTTATTATTGCAGAGAATAGCATCCAGTGTATTTGAGCTGCTGTTCATCATTCTAACAGATTTGGACATATGTTCCAGCTTAGAATTGAGAAGAGTTACTTCACTTTTTAAGGTATCAATGATTACTTGATCACTTGCTTTTTCTTCTTCTAGTACTTCATTCTGCTTCTTTAGCTTTATGACCTCACTGCATACTTCAGTACTTCTCTTGTACAGATCCTTGAAGGCTTGCTCAAGATCTGCATAAGTAAGCTCTTCACAGCTGGAATCACTGTCATATTCACACAGTCCAGCTAAAGCAGCAATGTGCTTAGCTGATTCTTCTTCTGAATCTCCTGAGTCTTCATCAGACCAGGTCACAGAGAGTCCTTTCCTTTGCCTCTTTAAGTAGGTAGGACATTCAAACTTGATATGTCCATATCCTTCACATTCATGGCATTTGACTCCTTTTTCTTGACTGGTCTTTTCAGCATACTTTACTCTTTTGTTAGCATCATAAGGTCTTCTGTTCTCAGAGTTTGTGTTTCTTCCACTAGGTTTGGATTTTCCTTCCATTCCTCTGAGAATCTGTTTGAATTGTCTTCCAATCAATGCAAGGTTTTCTGATAAGCTTTTATCATTTGCTGGTTCATCATCTTCTTCATCATCTGTATTTGAAACCAAGGCAATGCTTTTGTTCTTTTTAGCATGTGTGTCATTCATTCCCATCTCAAAAGTTTGAAGGGAACCAATGAGTTCTTCAGCTTTCATGGAGCATATGTCTTGTGCCTCTTCTATTGCTGTGACTTTCATGTCAAATCTTTTTGGCAAAGATCTGAGAATCTTCCTTACAAGCTTTTCATCAGTCATCTTTTCTCCCAAGGCTCCAGAAGTATTGGCTATATCCAAGATGTTCATGTAGAACTCATGAATTGATTCATCTTCCTTCATTCTCAAGTTTTCAAACTTGGTGGTGAGAAGTTGAAGTCTTGACATTTTTACTTTTGATGTTCCTTCATGAGTTGTCTTGAGGGTATCCCACACATCTTTGGCCAGCTCACAATGATGCACCAGTCTGAAAATATTTCTATCAATGCCATTGAATAAAGCATTTAAGGCTTTTGAGTTGCCTAGTTCTGAATCTTCTTCCTCTTTACTCCATTCTTCTTCAGGTTTCAGAACTTTTGATCCATCTTTGGTGTCTTGGACAGGATGTTTCCATCCAACATTTACTGCTCTCCATGCCCTGTTGTCAAGTGATTTTAAGAATGCAATCATTCTTGGCTTCCAGTAGTCATAATTAGATCCATCCAGAATAGGTGGTCTATTTACTGACCCTATATCTCTGTCCATGTTACAGAATTTGTTTTCCCTAGATCTCACCCAGTATAAACAGGCAGGGTGCCTGCTCTGATGCCAATTGAAATTCTGTAATGAGATGTCCTAAGAGATGTTCCAACACTTAATAGGACATTTGACAAATTTAACCAAAACTTAAACAGCAGGAAAAATAAACAACACAGAAGTTTGTTAACCCAGTTCAGTGTATAACCACACCTACATCTGGAGGCTACCAAGCCAGGAGGAAATCCACTATTAGTAATATTAATTCTAGACTTAAACCACCCTGTTTAATCTATCACTTAATACTTACCCAATGCAATTTCTACCTAAGACTCACTTAGATAAGAGTACCCTACTCACTCCCCCTCAATCACCCAGTGATCAAGTTTACAAGTTTACAGAAATTGAAGACATCCTTCAAACAATACAGCTTGATCTTACTTCACAGTTTCAATCAAGTCACAAATGCACTTTTGCTTAAAAGCTCATAAAGTGGTACATAAAAACAACCTGCTATTAAAACACTAGACACCCTATTTAGTCTTCTGAAATTCGTACTCAATTCTATGAGTTTCTGTTGTTTAAATAGGTATCTGAATTTTGGGCTTTCTGTAGAATGATCCAGCCCTAATGTGCAGCAACTGTCACCTTGAATTTAGGGTTTGTTACCTCCTATATTCTAGGTGCATTAGGTCTTCTGTTTTAATCTGAATCTTCAATTTAAAACTCCCTACAGATGCGCCTTGTTCTGTTTTTATCCAGCATTAATTAATTCCAGATAGTTCTCCTTAAATATCTCTGATCTGTTAATCAATAATTAATTCTGGTAGCAGGTCTGAGATGTCTCAACATCTGTTGGGACATCCTGACAAAACTGAACTTAGTCATTTATACAATGTCCCAACATCTGGTAGGACATCCTGAAATAAGTTCACATACTCTGTTTGCTAATGTCCCAACATCTGATAGGACATTCTGAACTGAATTTAACATTTCTTGTTTGGTCAAAAATTCTGCCAATTCTTAAACATCTACAGTTTATACGAGCATGGGGGAAAGTGAACAAGGTTGACGGCAAGACTCTGGAGCCCAAGTACACTATTCTTATGGAAGCTTATCTCAGATGGGTGCGATCTCGTGCTCAGACTCTTATGATGCCATATCCTGCCATCTTGCCAGTTACTATGGAGCCTGTTGCTGAAGGAGATACTTCTTACATCATTCTTCACCCAAACATGCCCACTGACATGGAAGAGCTACAGAGGTCCTGGATCCAGTTGAAGGAGCAAAGAGATACTTTTGAGACTCATCACAAAGCAAGTCAAGAAAGAATCCTGGAGCTAACAAAACAACTTCACGAGGAGCGGAATCTCAACTCATACCTCAACACAAAGAGGAAACGTCCATGGGAGACTTAAAACCCCATTTTTTGTACTTATTTCATTTTTATTGTAAGCCCAAAGGGCAAACAAATTTATTACTAATAAAAGTTTACTTTCTTGGTTGTTTAAGCAAATTTAAATCTTGCGGTCCTTGAAAACATTGCATACGCATTTGCATACCATATCATTACATCACAGGTTTCTTATGTACAAGTATCTTATCTTCTCGCTGTTTATTTCAGCAATGGCTCTTGAACAAACAGTCAAAGATCTCCAGGAACAAAATGCACAGTTCCAAGAGCTGATCCTGAACTTGTCCAAGGGGCAGGAAGAATTGAAGACACTGCTGGCCAAGAAGACCAAGAAGACTAGAAGGTCAGGAGGCCTAATCAACATGGGAAGAAGGTTCAGATGTCTTGTCAAGACCAAGGAATAGGTTGAAGATTACGAGTCTGAGGAGTCTGAGAAAGAGGGAGGCAGTCTCCATAATACAGTAGGGGATTCTGATTCTGAAGCTAACTACTATCATGATCCTAATGAAGATAAGTTCAAGATGCTGGTGGATAGAATGGATGCTATGGAATTGAAAAAATCTTCTGGGATGGATTTTGAAGACCTGAGTTTGATATCTGGAGTGGTTATACCCATTGGTTTCAAGGTCACTGCTTTTGTAGTGTATGATGGTGTTTCTTGTCCCAAACTGCACCTGAGGTCTTATGTTCGGAGAATCCAACCCCATACTGCTGATAAGAAGTTGTGGATCCGTTTCTTCCTAGAGAGCTTGTCTGGAGCTCAATTGGAATGGTACTATCAGTTGGAGAGTGTCAACATCCGTGATTGGAATGATCTTGCTGAGGCCTTTTATAAGCAATATCAATACAATGCTGATCTAGCCCCTACTCGCATGCAACTACAGAGCATGTCTATGGGTGCTAAAGAAAATTTCAAGGAGTATGCCCAGAAGTGGAGAGATTTGGCTGGTAGGGTACAACCTCCTCTAACTGACAGGGAGTTAGTGGATATGTTCATGTGTACGTTGAATGGTCCTTTTTATAGTCATCTCATTGGAAGCTCATCATCTGGCTTCACTGAGTTGATAATGACAGGAGAGCGCGTAGAAAGTGGTATAAGGAGTGGCAAGACCCAAGTGGGTGCTTCTTCATCAAGTACTACAAAGAAGCCCCCTAGTGGGAAGAAAGAGTCAAATGTTGTTTATGGTCAACCTGATCGTAACAGGAGGCACCAATCTGTGAGTGCAGTTCATATCTCCAATCCTACTCCTGCAACACCAGAACAACCATAGAGCAATCAACAGAGGCCTAGAAGACAGTTCACCAAGTTCAACATGTCACTGGCCCAAGCCTTGCAACACTTGTTGAAGGGTGAACTCATCACTTTGAAGGACCCTCCTCAGAACCCCAATGTTACCTCTCCCAGGTACAATCCTAATGCACGATGTGCATATCATTCTAATTGCCCAAGACATGATACCAATAATTGCTGGATATTGAAGAATAAAATTCAGGATATGATTGATGCTGGAGAGATTGAGTTTGACCCTTCGGGTACTCCAAATGTGATTACTGCTCCCATGCCCAATCATGAAAAGACTGTCAATGCCATTGATGAAGTTTCACATATTTCCTCAGTTGCATATGTGACTACACCATTGTCTGTTATTAAGAAGAAGTTGGTACAAGCTGGGTTCTTTCCAGGTTGTAATGAAGATTGTTTCTATTGTGCTTATAAACCGGATAGTTGCTGGAGGTTGAAGGATGGTATTCAACGCCTCATGGACAATTACACAATATTGTTTGAGAGGACACCTTCTGTGGAGAGCATGGTTGAACATATAACTCAAGGTGCGAAGGTTGAAGAGGTGGATATGGTTGATAAAGTGCCAGTGAGGATTACTTCCAAAGGCCCTGTCAAAATCACTCATAAGGGTCCAATTAAGATTACTGCTGAAGGCCCTGTGAAGATTGTTGCTGAAGCTAGAGTGGCTCCTATGATCATTAACACTCCTGGTCCTATTCCGTACACTTCTGGGAAAGGTTGTCACTGTTTACGGAGAGGAAGGATAAATGATTAGCCATGTGAACACATTTAAATATCTCGAAGTGGAAGGTGAATATGTTGAAACTCCATGCTAGACGTTCGAAGTAGTTCCTTGGGTTGTTAATAATTTTGAAGCTCCTCCTGTTGTCAAGAAAGTTCCTGTGGTCACCAGAGTACCTCCTACAATGGCCTCCCTCAAAGATGCTAGAGCTGTGGTGGATGAAGGTGGTTGTACTATTTGGGGTCAGCTTCCTGACATTCCTTACAAGTCTGACAAATTTGGTTTGGGTTTCACTGCAGAGTCCCAGAAGGCTATTCGTCGTGCTCGTGCTGTTCGTATAACTAATCAAGGGATTATGAAAGATCAGATCAATGTTGTGGGTGACTATGATGAGGACTACAACTTGGATGCCTGGATTTTTCCTACTGTGGGTGATGGACTCAATAACTAGAAAGCTGAAGATGTTATTCCTATCTCCTTTAGTCAGGAGTAAATACTATTACTGTGTGTCACTCCCACCAAATGACACCCAGGTCAGACGGGGTACAGACGCAAACGGTCGGCGAAAGGAGAAGGAATGAATAGAGTCGCCAGCTAGGCATTTTTATCCCGAAGGAAAGGTAATGCTGCATAAACCTGGGAAAGATATGGATAAGACGGTTGCGAACCAGAGAAACTGAGAAAGGGGGTTGGTTACAACCTGGGAAGGTATTAGCACCCAGATTGTCCGCCGTACTCGACGGGATCCACGCTTAAAAGATTTGTGTTTTAAAGGGGTAGTGTCAGTGCAATCTGTGTATCAAAGCTGGAAAGAATACGAGTGTCAGTGTCAAAGAAAAGTGAAGTGAGTAAAAGAAGTGTCAGTGCAAGGAAAGAGTATGCTCATGATTATGAGGCTTAAAGAATAATTGCTGGAAGGAGGGGAATATACAGAGACTTTTGTTCGATAACTGTTAAGTTATGCCTACGTATCCTCTCGTGCAATGAGGAAGTCAGAACACCGTAGTTCGACCCAAAGAGACTGAAGATAAATTGACTATGAACTGCTTGCTTGTCTATGCTCAAGTGTATGACCTGTCTGGCTCAGGTGCAAACTGTCTTGCATTAGACGGAAGAAGCAAGTTCTCGCTTATGAGTGAATGAGATGAGAAAAGAATCCCGGAGGAGACGATTATTGTTTGTTTTTGTGTTTTCAATCTTTTATTGCTTTTTGGTGTTTGTCATAAGTTAATGAGCTTAAGCCTAAACCAAGGGTTAGTAAACTCATCACATCTTCCCTCTGATTAGGGGTAATGAGAATACCTTAAGTGTGAAGTCAGCATCTCACACTTAATCACCATGATGTAGGATTAAGGTCATTAACCTACTTGTGATTATTTAGATGTTTTTGTTGTTTTTGTTTAGTGTTAAGTAATGAGTTTAAGCCATAATCAAGGACTTAATGGACTCATTACACCATCCTAATAGAAGGATAATAGATGAGAACATTTAAGCTGAGAAAGACTCCTCAACTTAATCCATGATTAGGGATTAACCTCATGACAAAACAAAGCCTTTATTAAAGTGGATTTTAGTTAATGATGGGATTAATAAGTGGTTTTTATGGTTTGTAAGACAACTTGAGGAGGACTTGTCCATTAACACTAGGGTTAGTCCTTCTTAACCATTTAAGGAAGAATTAGAACCCTAATGCAAGGCCCAAGTTACAAGCTTGATGTCTTAGTGATTATTAAGTGAATTGATTAAAGGATTCAAACACATTAAGGGTTTAACACTTAGGATTAAAGTTATACACTCCATCCTAATTGAAGGATGCAGACATAAGCTTAATCATAAAGCCTTGAAACCTTTAGGGTTTAGTCCCTGATTATGAGATGAGAAGAGAAGACTCAAAGATGACACAAAGGTAAAAGCTAAATGGGGGACTAATCAAACCCTAATTGTTATCATGCTTGGAGATCCTAGGGTTTATGGGGCTTAAAAGAGAAAGATCTCCAGAGAAACCACCAGGAAGGAAGCAGATGAAAGGAGCAATAAGCAAAGAGAAGCAAAACAACTTGCTTCACTTAAGAAGACAAGTTGCTTGAAGAAAGAAAGTAAGAGATGAACATGAATGATCAAGCTCACTCCAATACACATACAAAATGCATCAAGGAAGTATGAAAGAGATGAAAAGAGATTATGAGAAGTGAAGGCAAATTAACTTCTCAAACAACGTACCACCTGAAATGTTAGCATAAGAAATGAAATGCAATGCAAATGAGATGAAATGTGATGATGCAAACCAAAACCAGGAGCAAGAACATGAAGTTAATGATGCTAAGAGATGATACAAACATGAGGCAAGGCATGGGAATGATCACACAAGCATAAAGATGCAAATGAGGCATGTTTTGAACCATGAAAGTACATGAAAAGTTATGAAATGTAAAGGACAAATAACATGGTAAATGAAAGATGCAATGATCAAACATGATTCTAATATGTCCTAAGATGTATTATAAATCATGTAGATGCACAAAATGTCATGACAAGTTCTTGAATGCAAGCAAATGAAAGATGGATGCAAAGGAAAGGCACAAATTAGGGTTACATGCATCATGCAAAGCAAAAATCCAAAACCAGAAGCAAATGACATGATAAAAATTTGAAAATGCAATCAAAAATACTCTAACCCTATACAAACTCACTGCCCAAAGGAGGGGATCCAATTCTTAACCTAATGAAAGTTATGAATTTCCTAAGATTACTAGGGTTTTGGGGTACCTCACCAAGAAAAATTCTAAACAAATTGAAAATGCAAGATCAATTCAAATCAAATTTATCCTATAAACTACATGCTATGCAAGATGCACTGGCAAAAGAATCATCACCCAACTCTCAATGGTTAGGCAGAATGAAATTTTTGAAGTTTGAATTAAAATATTGCCTAAAAATGAAATTAAATCCAATGAAAATGATCAAAAGGCATCAAGAACAAAAAATAAATTTGGTTTGAGAGTTGGACAATGTTTCTAAATGTTCCTAAATGCTATGTGAATTTTTTTGTGATTTTTAAATACTTAAATGCATTTTTAATTAATTAATTTTCATTAACTAATTAAAAATAACCATTTAAATGATTTAAAAATAATTTTTAATGCAAAAAATAAAAATAAAAATATTTTTGTGTTTTAAAAATTAATGAAATCTTTGACAAAAAATTTCATAATTTTTAAATGGTTTTTGCTATTTTAAATAATTCATACAAAATTAATCAAAAGAAAATGAAATAAAAATGAAAATAATGGAAAGTATGTAAATCTGAAGGCTGACATTCAAATGGAAAAGGAGGGAATTGACTAGCGCGTCATCCAACGACTGTCATTCAAACTGGCCAGATTAAATTAAAAACTTGATTAATTAGATTAATGACGTGGATTAGGGCTTAAGTGATGAATCTGGACCATTTGTTTGCGCGCGGGTCAATGGAAGTCAACCAGATCTAAGGCCTATATTCAAACTGAACCCTAAACCTAATTAAGACACTTAAACACTTTCAGGTCACCGGAGAAGAGCTTCGGTCGTCTTCTCCGGTGACACCCTCCCTGAGAAATCTCAAACTCACTCTCCTGGTCATTTTAAGAGTTGTAAAGCTCCAGATCAAACCTCTCCATCTCCCTAAACATGAATCTAACCTCAAAACTCATTTCTTTTTACTCAAAACCAGGATTCGAATCAAAAACATAAAAATGGACAAACTTTCAGAGATACAGTACATGCTCAATACTCAATCATTTTCAAAAATACAAAGTGCAAAACAATCAGGGGAACATGTAGATCATTTCAGTAACTTAAAACAAGGTTTCTGGAAAAAATAATTTTCGAAGCTACCTGAAGTGAAGCTTTCAGTTTGGAGCTTTCAGCCTGCCTCCTTGCTTCAAAACTTCTCCAATGGACCTCCTGAAGATGCTTTGAGGTTTAGTTTGAGTGTATGGTGGTTGGTTTGTGAGATTGATCAAGTTCTGTTCAGTGAGGGGTGAGAATCGTGTTTCAGTTTCAGGGTGTTTCAGGGCAAGGTGAAGGGTCAGGGATGATCAGTGAGACATGCTGAGATGTTCTATGGAGTTTGTTTTGATGTTTGATGCTTGTGTGATGTGTTTCGAATGAAAATGCATAAGAGGTGTAAACTTGGAGCTATGGCTTGGAGAGTGTTTCAGGCTTGTGTGTGTGTTGTGTTCAGTCTCTTTTGGTCCACTTATCCCTCTTGGATAGGTCAGAGGAGTTGGTGTGGCCTAGCTTGATTGGTATGGGTCTTTTTGCAAAAAGTCCAAGTTAGGTGTACTTGAGGTATGGGCAAGTGTGAGGCTGTGATAGGGGCATGGCTTGGCTCAGCTGAGTTTAGGGAGAACCATGGAAATGGATTAGAAGCAATGCAGCAAGTGGATTAGGGTTTATCATAGGTTTTGCAACTTTGTGACTTTTTGGCCCTTTTGTGATTTCTTGATCCACAAGTCATGAAAATGGGCAAACCTTTGGTGCATTCTGACTTTTAGGCATTGGCTTATGTTTGTACAAAGATTAGAAGTCACTTTGAGGTCTCATTTTGCCTTGGCAAGTGGTTTTGCAACTTTGCCTCTTTGGTACAAAACTTGAAATTATGTGATTTTTCCCAACTTTGACAAGCCATAAATTTTGATCCAAAATGAATTAGGACAAGTCCTTGTACTTTTTGAAAAGGGAATGATCCATTCTACAACTTTTATGACCAAAGTTTTCTCATTTGAAGCATTTTTGAATCAAAAAGAAAGGTTTGAAACAGTTTCCCAAAATGGCAAGTTTCTATTACAAGTCATTTTCCCAAAAAGGCAACTTTGCAAATGGCTTGAAATTCCTCAATTTTGTGAACTTCTAACATCTTCTATGATCAAATAAAGATCATACACAATCAAAATGATGAAGAACACCCTTTGGTTGGGTCATTGAGGGCCTCAGATGCCCTGATTTTATACTGACTTGCTCAAGAAGTCAACCCTTGATCAGATGCCTTCCTCATGGAATTTCTTCATGAAAATTGATATGCATGATCCCTATACCATATAGAGACCAATAGAAACAAGAATGACCAAAAAATTGGAGTTATGGCCTTTGAAACCAAAACCCTAATTCTAGGTCATCTGTGCAGTTAAACTTGGCTCTGCCTCCATGCCATTCTCAGTTCTTGTGATTCTTTGACTTTCTTGACTTTGTGGGGATACAATATGATGCTTGAACATACATGGACCCCTTTGAAGTGATTTAAGACCTTTGGGAGTGGCTCAAATAGTTCTTGGATTGCCCAGATCACAAACCCTAGATGCAGATGACTTGGGAACAATGCAGTGAATAAAAAATGCAATATGAGATGCTATGATTGAACTTATGCATATGAAGAGATCACAAGCCATGGTGTGAATGGGTGAGGGAAAATTTGGGGTGTTTACAGCTGCCCCTATTCAAACATGAGTTAGCTGTGCAGGATGTAAGCAACGGCTTAACAGACAAACAAGATAACTTGTGGTTGAATCCCAAAGTCAGTCCAAAATTTGCACTCACGGAATGAAGAAGAAAAGGGATATAGATTGTAAAAGAAAAATAAAGTATAATTATAAACTGCGGGAGACAGAGGACGACCGTCGAGCAGAGGACGACTGCTGGGGAAAGAGCAATGACGGGGACGGCCGACATGCTGGGGATATAAGAGATTATGATGGGGATGACCATCAAGTAAAGCTATAAGACTCTCTGGGGATTATAGGTAAACAAAATAAAGTGATGAGGTACGGTCATCAAAGGTGAAGGACGATCACCTAGCAGGGGACGGCTGCTCTGTTGGGGATAAGATGAGGGACGGTCATCTAAGGTGAAGGACGATCACCGGGCAGGGTACGGCTGCCGAATGTACCACGACATAGGACGAATGTCGGGTAACAAGGTCGACGATGGGGACGGCCATCGGATAAGCATGATGAGGGACGATCATCAAGAGGTGAAGGACGATCACCTAGCAGGGTACGGCTGCTCTGAGGATTATCATGACATAGGACGAATTTCAGTTAACAATATCAACGACGGGGACGACCATCGGATAAAATGATGAAGGACGATCATCAGGAGGTGAAGGACGATCACCTAGCAGGGGACGGCTGCTGAAAATATCACGACATAGGACGAATGTCGGATGGGAAGGGGTTCTAATGAATAGAGACTCCACTGGGGGTGATGAAGGATGATCATCAAAAAGGTGAAGGACGATCACCTGGCAGGGTACGGCTACCGGAAAGGTATCATGACATAGGACGAATGTCAGATGAAAGGAAATAGTTCAACCAGATTTGTTGGGGACTTCGCTCGGGAAAAGTAAACACGGACGAGTGTCTACATCCAAGAAATGATAGGTATAAGTGTTTGGGTACTGTGTATAGACTAAAGATGCGGACGAGCACCCTTAAGACTATGATACAGACAGGTATCAGGTAGAAACAAATGCTGACACATGTTTGGAGATGATGATACGGACGAGTATCAACTAGTTAACAAAGAACACGAATGAGTATTGATTCTGTGGGGACTCTTCTGGGGAATAGTAGACACAGACGAGTGTCTAAATTCAAGAAGACATAAGTGTTTGACACGTGTATGGATTAAAGATGCGGACGAGCATCCTTAAGACTATGATACGGACGAGTATCAGGTAGAAACAAACGCTGACGCATGTTCGAAGATGATGATACGGACGAGTACCAACTGGTTAACAAAGAACACGGACGAGTGTCGAATCTGAAGGGATATAAGCGGTGTATAAAAGATACGGACGAGTATCTGTATGAGTAAAACAGGAGTAACAAGTACGAGTGGTGTACAGGCGAGTGTTTAACTTGCTGGGGAGAGTGACAAGGACGAGTGTCAAAAAGTGTAATATAAACAAGTGTATGGTTTACAAAACGTTTCAGGTATCTATATTGGGGAAGGTGACACAGACGGGTGTCAGGGAATTTGTATAGATATATGCATCTGTGAGTGCAAAGAGGACGCTTTGGCTTTCTACTGGGGATATGACACAGACGGGTGTCAGGAAGTATCTGTATCTTTAGGGAAAGTGCCTTGGCTCTCTGCCGGGGAATCCGGGGAGTTTTCTGTATATCGCTGACGGATTGTCAATTTTACAAGTGTTCACATGGCTTATGATTATGCAATATGTTTGATTTTTGCCGTAATGCTCCGTATTAGACGGAATGCTACGCTCTGCAGGGAGAATATGATGCGAATGCTATGATTATGCAAAGATAACGACCCGGGATTCAGATCCCATTGCTGCGAAGATCTCTGGTTGATCTGCTTGAAGTGGACATCCCAGCTGGGGATGAGATCATTGGTAGACCTGACATATGGGACTCTGCTTGGGGGTATAGGTCACTGATAGACCTATTTTGGTAATGAAGGACCCAGCTGGGGTTTGTAGAAGCTGTCTTCACCCTGTTGTGAGATCTCCATGCGTTGCTCCTCTGGATAGAGGCTGAAACTCTGTGGGGTGATGGTTCCCTGGCTTTTGTACTTGGCTGAGGAGGAAACATAAACGGCAACTCAACTGGGGAGAAAGCACCTCCGGTGCTAATTGTGAGATGGACTGAGTAGGTAAAGATTTGCCAGCTTGTTGGGGTGAAGCTTTCATGCCCCATGTCGTGCTCTGAACACCTGCAATCCTGTAAAGACAAAGAAACGTACAAACATCCCGAGATATTCCTCATTGGATTCCGTCATAGGAGTTTTAGGTAATCCTAGGAGCAAATATATTTCCTATAAGCATGTATTCTTTAGAAAGGAAGCATCTGTATTTATGCAATCAATATCTTAAAGACATCGGACATTTTTGCAAACGAAAATAAAATGTACGAGACGAACATGACTGAAAATATGATTTTATTAATTCGTGTGCCCTGAATTGGCAAGATACAGTCAGAGAAACATATCCCCTGAAATGAGGAGATTGTTACAAATTGAGAAACAAAAGATGTTGGCAATGTTGATGACGCTTCGAGGAGCTTCCCTCTGGCTATGACTCGTATGACATTGACGTTTTTCTCATCTTGCTTTCTGAAGAAGGCTGATTCTGACCGACGCTCGAACCTTTCGGAGCTTACCATGTTGTAAGTGATACAAACGAATTCAGAATGATGTTGTTCGCTTATTCCCTTATTTTGCGTGGATCGCCCTTTCGGGTTTTCAATCCACCGGGATACCCATTTTTGCCTGAGTTGTCCAATGCGGCTTTTCAACTCAGCGGGTGTACATTTTTATTTATTTTCCCTTATTTTTGCCCGAGTCCTTTATTCTGTTTTTGACTCACCGGGATGCCCTATTTTTGCCTGGACTTACATTCTGTTTTTATGTCCTGCGGGTCATTTTATGCGAAGTATTTTTTAACTACATCTGAATTCACAGGGGACGGGAAGTCTTCACCATCCATAGTACTGAGCATGAGCGCTCTGTAAACACCCCAAATTTGCCCTCACCCATTCACACCATGGCTTGTGATCATTTCATATGCATAAACACAATCATAACATCTCATACCACAATTTTGAGTCTTTGCATTGGTTCTAAGTCATCTGCATCTAGGGTTTATGATCTGAGCAATCCAAGAGCTTCTTGAGCCACTTCAAAGGCCATCAATCACTTAAAAGGGGCCCATATGTGTTCAAGCATCATATTATATCCTCTCAAAGTCAATAATGTCAAAGAATCACAAGAACTGGGATTGGCATGGAAGCAGAGCCAGGTTTGACTGCACAGATGACCTAGAATTAGGGTTTTGGTTTCAGAGGCCATAACTCCAATTTTTTTGGTCATTCTTGTTTCTATTGGTCTCTATATGGTATAGGGAGTATGCATATCAATTTTCATGAAGAAATTCCTTGGGGAAGTCATCTGATCAAAGGTTGACTTTCTGAACAAGTCAGTGCAAAATCAGGGCATCTGAGGCCCCCAGTGACCCAACCAAAGGGTGATATTCATCATTTTGTTTGTATATGATCTTTATTTGATCATGGAAGAAGTTGGAAGTTCACAAAATTCAAGAATTTCAAGTATTTTGCAAAGTTGACTTTTTGGGCAAGTTTGACTTTTAATGGAAATGTCATTTTTATGCAACTTTTTCAACCCTTACCTTTTGATTCAAGAAAGCTTCAAATGGAAAAACTTTGGTCATGAAAATTGTAGAATAGATCTTTCCCTTTTCAAAAAGTACAAGAACATGACCTAATTCATTTTTGATCAAAAGTTATGGCTCATCAAAGTTGGCAAAAATCACTAAATTCAAGTTATGCACCAAATGGAAAAACTTGCAAATTCTTGTACCAAGGCAATTTGTGACTTCTAATTGATGTCTAACCTTTGTACAAACATCACACATGCCCTAAAATCAGAATTGGCCCAAGGGGATTCTCATTCATTTGCCTTGATTTTCACATTTCCATAAGTCATTTTTCATAAGAGTGCAAAGAGGGATTCTTGGCCAAAATCATCCTCCCATGAGTTATGTGATCACTAGTTGATTTCTATGCATTGCCATGACCAAATGAAACATTATGCAACAAAATTCAGCAAGAAGTGTCTCATGTACATAGCACAAAATCACAAGAAAACACAAGTGGGCAAGTTGCAAAAGCTATCATAGCTCATGATCCACATGCTGCAGACACTCACAAGCAATCTAAGGGTCATCCTTGACTCAAGCTGAAGGAGGACATGCCCTTAGACAGTTGCTGCCATAGCCCATGCTGCAAGTACAAGACAACTTGACTTTTTGGCCAAAACCCCCATACTCATGGAACAGTAAGCAGCCACCTCTACTGACCTGCTCCACAGGCTACTCACACAACTTGGGAGTGTTATAGCAAAGCATTGGCCCTTGAAACAAGCCAGAACACAGCCTTCACAAAATCTGTCAAAAAACCCCTCTTCATCGAATCTCTTTTTCCAGCCATCAAACACTCATTTTCTCTTCACCAACAAGTCAAACACACTCAAAAGAACCAGAATCCACCATGAATGCAGCCTGAAACCCTCCCAATCACAACTGTGAAACCTGCCATATCAGAACTCAAGCTCTCAAACTAGCCACCAACAGAGGATTGTGAGCATTCCATTGGCTTCAGGAGGTTCAGAGGAGGCATTTTGCATCAAAGCAAGGTCTGGAGAGCTCATATTCATAGTTCATCACTTCAGGTAGCTTCGAATCTCCAACTTTTCAGAGCTTACATTTTATGTTATAAATTGAAAGTGTATGTTGTGCTGATCATAGTGATGTGCTTAGAATCGAAAATGAGGATTTACTGATGCTCTGAAATTTCACCCGTGAATCTTGTTGGCTTCGATTCTCTCTGATTGTGCGTGATAAATTTTGTTTGAGGGGTGATTTGAATGGGGTTTGGGTAGAGGATCATTTCCCTGCTTTCAATTTGGTGAATGGTGGCCTGAATCGTGATTTAGGGTTTTCAACCCGCCGGAGAAGATGACCGGAGCTTCCCTCCGGTCACCTGAAAGTCATTAACCCTAACCCTAATTAATTTGCCAGATGCGTTCTCAGCCATTGGATGTGGATTAGTTTAAGTTATGGATGGTCCAGATGGAGTCATTAAACCCTAACCTGTTTTAATTAATTTAATAAATCATATTTTAATTTAATTAAGCCAGAAATGATCCTGACCCTTGATTCACGCGCCAAGTCAACAGCCTCCTCCCAACTTTGAATCTGATGCGTTGGATTAGCATACTTTTCATTTTAATTTCAATTTTATTTCATTGTTTTGTCCATTTATTTAAAAATAGCAAAATCATTTCAAAAATTCTGAAATTTTTTATACAAACTTTTATTTAATTTCAGAACCCAAAAATATTTTTATTTTTATTTTTTAGCATTCAAAAAATATTTTTAAATATTTAAAAGTTTATTTTTAATTAATTAATGAGAATTAATTAATTAAAAAATACTTTTAGGTATTTAAAAATCACCAAAAAATTCATGAAACATTCAAAACCATTTAGAAACATTGTCCAACCCTCAAACCAAATTTCTTTTTTGATCTTGATGCATTTTGAGAATTTTTCATGGAATTAAAATCATTTTTAGGCATTATTTTGATCCAAACTTCCAAAAATCATTTCTGCCTAACCATTGAGAGTTGGACCTTGATTCTTTTTGCATTGCATTGTGTTTAACATGTAGTTTGTGAGATTAAATTGGCATGATTTGATCTTCCATTTTCCATTTGTTTGGCATTTTTCTTGTTGAGGAACCCTAAAACCCTAGAAAACTTAGGAATTTCATAACTTAAATTAGGTTAAGATGCATTGATCATAAACCCTAATTTGAGCTTCCATATGCATCCATTTTGCATTTGCTTGCATACCTTGACTTGCCATGACATTTTGTGCACCCATTTGATTCATGTGACATGTTAAGACATATTGAAAGCATGTTTGATCATTGCATCTTGCATTTGCCATGTTGTATGCCATTTGCATTTCATAATTTTTCATGTATGTTCATGGTTCTTAACTTGTTTCATTTGCATCCATAAGCTTGTATGATCATCCCCATGTGTTGTTTCATGTTTGTAGCATCTCATAGCCTCATTAACATCATGTATGTGCTTCTGGTTTTAATTTGCATCATGTCATTTCATCTCATTTTGCATTACATTACATTTTCTTTCACTAACTTTTCAGGTGGTAAGTCACTTTGAGAAGTGGATTTGCCTTCACTTCTCACACTTTCTTTTCATCTCTCTCTTGCATCCATGCTGCATTTTGTTATATGTTTGAGATTGAGCTTGCTCATTCTTTTTCTTCTTACCTTCTTTCCTCAAGTGACTTGACTTCTTGAATGAAGCAAGTTACTTTGCTTCTCCTGATCTTTTCATCTGCTTCCTGGTGGTTCCATTGAAGATCTTCTCTTGTTAACTTCACAAACCTTAGGAACAACCAAGCATGACAATGATTAGGGTTTTGATTAGTCCCCCCACTTAGTTTTACCATTGTGTCTCTTTTGAGTCTTCTCTTCTCACCTCATAATCAGGGACTAAACCATAAAGGCTTTAAGGCTTTGTGATTAAGTTTATGCCTGCATCCTTCTATTAGGATGGAGTGTATAACTTTAATCCTAAGTGTTAAACCCTTAATGTGTTTAACTCCTTTAATCAATTCATCTAATAATCACCAAGACATCAAGCTTGTAACTTGGGCCTTGCATTAGGGTTCTAATTCTTCCTTAATTGGTTAAGAAGGACTAACCCTAATGTTAATGGACAAGTCCCCCTCAAGTTGTCTTACAAACCCTAAAATTCACTTCATCATCTTATCATTAACTAAAATCCACTTAACAAAGGCTTTGTTTTGTCATGAGTTTAATCCCTAATCATGGATTAAGTTGAGGAGCTTTCCTCAGCTTAAACATTCTCATCTATTATCCTTCTATTAGGATGGTGTAATGAGTCTGTTTAATCCCTGATTATGGCTTAATCTCATTACTCAACACTAAACAAAAACACCAAAAACATCTAAATAATCACAAGTAGGTTAATGATCTTAATCCTATATCAAAAGGTGATTAAGTGTGAGAAGCTGACTTCACACTTATGGTATTCTCATTACCCCTAATCAGAGGGAGGATGTGATGAGTTTACTAACCCTTGGTTTAGGCTTAAGCTCATTAACTTATGACAAACTCCAAAAATCAATAAAAGATTGAAAACACAAAAACAAACAATAATCGTCTCCTCCGGGATTCTTTTCTCATCTCATTCACTCACAAACGAGAACTTGCTTCTTCCGTCTAATGCAAGACAGTTTTCAACTGAGCCAGACAGGTCATACACTTGAGCATTGACAAGCAAGCAGTTCACAAGTCAATTCACCTTTCAGTCTCTTTGGGTCGAACTACGGTGTTCTGACTTCCTCATTGCACGAGAGGATACGTAGGCATAACTTAACAGTTATCGAACAAAAGTCTCTGTATATTCCCCCTCCTTCCAGCATCATTCTTTAAGCCTCATTATCATGAGCATTTCACTCTTGTCCTTACACTGACACTTCATATATCACACTTCACACTTCTTTTACACTGACACCTGTACATTCTTTTCCAGCTCTTTTATACATAAATTGCACTGACACTACCCCTTTAAAACACAAATCTTTTAAGCGTGGATCCCGTCGAGTACGACGGACAATCTGGGTGCTAATACCTTCCCAGGTTGTAACCAACCCCCTTTCTCAGTCTCTCTGGTTCGCAACCGTATTGTCCATATCTTTCTAGGCCTATGCAACATTGCCTTTCCTCCGGGATAAAAATGCCTAGCTGGCGACTCTTTTCTTTTCCAGTGAGTTCACTCCTGTGTGTTCTCGCATCCTCCTTTCGCCGATCGTTCGCGCTTGTACCGGGATGCCAATCTTTGGGAGCGACAGCTTGGCGACTCTGCTGGGGACCCTTATACTGCAACCAGGGCTTCTGGTTCTTTTTGTGGGTTCCTCCTAGCGCTTGATCGATTTTGTGTTTACTGGGGTGTTATGTGCTATCTGTGCTTGTGTATTTGTTTTATTTACTGCTTTATGTACAGTTTTGTTTATTGCTTTCTTTATAGCTTTGTGCACATATCATACTGTCATAATGTCTGGCTGGATCTGTTTTGTTGCTTTGGTGGGTGGGGTTCTATTGAGAGTTAAGGTCCTATACCTGGGACCTGAGTGACACCTAGGCTAGAGTGGTTCATGTTCTTTCCCATTCCATTTCGGTCTGGTGCGGGAATATGAAACACAGTTCAGATATGGGTTTCTTCTTGAGAACTCTGTGCTGCAGATTTCCTGTAGTACTAGGGCTATCTGGGAAGCCTGCTAAGTCTGGATGACCTTTAGTATTGACCTTCAGAAACTGAGGTGAATTAGAGGAGGAACTTTTATGGTTATTGTAAACACTGTACCTCCGGGTTAGAAGTGTTTACACTTCTCATAACTGATCCAAGTCTGAGGATCCTTGTTTTAGAACACCACCTGTGAGGGGGTTGGGCTGTTTACAGGTTTGCAGGTACACTTGACCTCAGAATACCCTGTTACTTTGTTTGATAAGAGTACTCCATCTTGGAACAGTTCTTGTGATTCTAAACCCTGGACATGTGACTCTTTATTTGAGTCCCCCCCACCTTGGTTACTGGACTTATAGACCTCCATCTGGATTTCTTAAACATACTTGGACCTATATCAGAGCACTTGATCAGATCCAGCTCAGTCACAAACCCTTGCATGTCATTTGCATACATCATCATTGCATCATTTTAACATTTGCTTATTTGTTTTTCAGGGTATCCATTCTTATTTATTGGCTTGGTTTTGACCCCATCATCAGCATAGACCTACCTTCATCAGTATTTACTTCAGTTGTCATCTACCTGCTTCAGTCACCTGCACCTCCAGTCTCAGCCTGTCAGTGGCCCATTTTCAGTATCATCATCAGCATCTGCCTCAGCAACATGGCACCTAAGAAGAGTAACATCTCCTATCATTTCTTTCAGCCTGAGCTAGCTGACATCAGGGGGATTCAGACCCTGATTACTCCAGACCATATACCACTATTCAGAGAACACTATGGAGGCATACTTGATGTGGTTATGGATTTGGACCCTTCACAGAGGAGCTTGATTCATACTTGCCTGCAGTTCTATGATCCCCCTCTGAGGTGCTTCACCTTTCAGGATATTCAGTTGGGACCATTATTAGAGGAATATTCATCATTGGTTGATGTACCTATCAGGGGTGGAGTCCCCTTCAACCCTGAGATGGCTTTTCCAAGTAATGAAGAAGTGGCAAGGGCCTTGTATCTGGAACCAGTTCTGATTGGGCAGAATATGACTACCAAAGCTGGAGTCTCTGGTTTACATCTGGATTTCTTGATCTCTCAGGCTACCATGAAGGCCTCTTCAGGAGAGTGGAAGGCAGTCTGTGCTTTATTAGCCCTTAGCATATATGGGGTCATTTTATTTGCAGATGAGCCTAAATTTATTAGCAAGAATGCAATCCATCTTTTCATCCTGAGGAACCCAGTACCCACCTTACTGGGGGACTTCTACTACTCAGTTCACCAAAGGAATGAAAAGCAAAGGGGAAGATTGGTGAGGTGATGTGCTCCCTTGTTCCATACTTGGCTGCTCAGACATTTGCCTAAGACTGATGCATTTCTGAATCCTCACCAGCAGAGGAACTGGGCTAGAAGACTCACTGCTTTGACCTCAGCTGACATCAGGTGGTGCACCCAGAGCACCAAGGGCAGGGACATCATTACCAGTTGTGGGCAGTTCCCCAATGTACCCCTGATAGGAGTAAAGGGTTGCATCAACTACAACCCTCTGCTATTCAAAAGACAACTGGGCTATGCATTGGTCCACACCCCCAGAGCACAAGACTTGGCTGAGACCCTTTATTGTGAGATTAAGCCTAATCTGGCTATTGTCAGGCAAGCATCCTGGGCTTGGGACAATGTTCAGACTAAAGGAGTAACCATTCTTGGAAAGTGCAACAATGTGGCCTCAGCACAGTACTATGAGTGGTCCCATGCCAGGGCTTAATTCTCTGGAATGCCCTTTACCATGGAAGATATACCCGGACCATCTTCAGCACCATCTCCTGTCACTGTCAGTTTAGAGGAGTTTGAGAAACTGAAGGAGAGAAATGAGAAGTTGACTCAAGCTCTACAGAAGACCCTCTGGGAGAGGAGTGATGGTAGGATGGACATTGAAAGGTTGGAAAAGTTGAAGGTGGAGCATCTGGCTAGAATTGAGAAGTCTGAGGATTACATCAAGAAGTCTAGGGCTGGAGAACAGATTTTGAAGAATGCCTGCAAGGAAGCTCAGTTCCAGAAAGCCAGGACTGACTTGTATCTGAAGGAGAGCCAAGCTAGGTGGGTCAGGATCACCGAAGCTCGTACTCTGGAAGATAAGAGGACTCAGGACAAGATTGAGCAATTGGAGGCTAGTGCAAAAGAGCAACAGGAAGCCCTGCTAGCAGCCCAAAGAGAGATCTCAGAGTTGAAGATTAGAGCTGGTGTGAAGAAGTCAAAAGACCAGAGTCAACACAAGAAGCTAGCTGCAGCTGTTACCACCAAGAATCTTCTCATCAGGAGCCTTACAGAGCGTCCAGCTGATCCTGTGACTGAAGCACTTCTCAAGGAAGTTCAGGAGGATGAGTTTGGTCTTGGTGTCTGACTTTTGCTTGTTGTTGCTTTCATTTCATGTACTTTTATTTTCTTATGTTGTATTTTGACCCCTCAGAGGGCTTGTATTGTAAAAAGAAACAAACTATGTATCATTTGCCTTTTTGTAATATATGTATCAGTTTGTTCTATCTGAGTTTTTCAAGCAACATCAGCAACATCTTCAAGGGTCTGGAAAGGTCAAAACCAAGTGCCAAGCCGGATACCTTGGAAACAAATAGGCATACTGCATTGCATACTAACCTTTTGTTTGTTTTGTAGGTTTATTTTGTTGTTGTCACTAACTCTGTTGTGATCTCAGGAACTATTGCTCGACAATGGGTGTTCCCACTCAACCGTCCACACAGATATCCAACCCGCAACAATCTTCCGGGGATACAAATGGACCAGGTACAACAGGACCTTACAGAGGTCAGGAACCAAATGGCCAATGAGAGGCTAGAAATGAGGAATCAGATGACACAGTTTATGGAGGTGATGAATAACATGGCTCAAAGCCAGGAGAGATTGAGAGCCTTGGTAGAGAGGCAGACTCAGGAAGACCCCCATCCAGGGACTGCTGGGACGAGCAACAATGAGAGGGTACAACCTCATGTCAACCCACCTGTGTTTGGACCCCACCTTCACCCCGAGATCAATATCCCTGCTAATGTACAAGGGACTGCCACTGCAGGCAGAGTGCTGCAAGAAGACCCCCAGGAAGATCAGTTCACAGTAATGGGAGCTGGGGATGAGGCCTATGACAGAAGGCTGGAGGAAATTGCTAAAAAATTAAGATCCTTGGAGTCCCAGAACTCTTTGGGTTTTGATGTAATGGACATGGGCTTAGTGGACGGGGTCAGGATTCCCCATAAGTTTAAGCCTCCTTGTTTTGAAAAGTACAACGGGACTTCCTGCCCACGGACCCACTTGCAATCCTTTCTGGGGAGGCTGAAGGCGTATACCATGGATGAAAAGCTATGGATGTTTTATTTTGAGGATAGCTTAACCGGAGCTTCAAGAGAATGGTACTCTCATCTGACTAGAGCAACCATTAGGTGTTGGAAGGATTTGGCAGAGGCCTTCATTAGACAATACCAGTATAATTTGGATATGGCGCCTAACAGGACCCTCCTAATGGGAATGTCACAATCATCAAGAGAAAGCTTCCGGGAGTACGCCCAGAGATGGAGACAGCTGGCTGCTGCTGTCCAGCCACCTATGTCAGAGAGGGAGATGGCAGATATGTTTATGAACACCCTCCAAGGGACATACATTGACAGGCTAGCTGCCTTTTCTTCTACCAGCTTTGCGGATGTCGTTATAGCTGGGGAAAGAATTGAGAGCCTATTAAAGATGGGCAAAATTTCTGACAACGGTGCCAGCTCATCCAACAACACAAGAAAGCCTTTTGTGGGCCCAAGAAGAACTGGTGAGACCAATGCTATCCACACCAGCAGGGGCAGGCCCCAATATGTTCAAAGGTCAGTGGCAGCAGTCACCATTCCTTCACCACTTCCTCAGCAATCAGTGTATCAACCTCAGCAACCACCCCAGTACCAGCAACAAACTCAGTATCCTCAGAGAAACTACACCAACACCAACAACAACAATCAGCAAAGACCATTTCAGCAGAGGTCATCTCAGGCCAATAGGGTGATTGATCCCATCCCCATGCCATATGCCGCTTTACTGCCACAGCTCCTGAAGCTCAACTTGGTTGAGTTAAGGACGTTGGCACCTCCAGATCCTTCCAGTATACCCAGAAATTACGACATCAATGCCAGATGTGCATTCCATTCCAACGCACCTGGCCATAGTACAGAGAAGTGCAGAGCTTTGCACATGAAGGTACAAGACCTGGTGGACTCTAAGGCTCTAAACTTCGCACCACCACCAAATGTTAACAAGAACCCTATGCCAAACCACGGAGGTCCCAGAATCAATGCTATTGAAGAAGACAAGCCGTCTTACTTGATAACCAGTGTGGGTCAGATTCGGACACCGTTGGTAGAGATTAAAGCTCAGCTCCTCGAATGTCAAATATTCCCGGGATGTGAGCTAGGGTGTGATTATTGCAACATTTCAGTGAATGGTTGTGATAACTTGAGAAATGGCATAGATGGTCTCATCCAGGGTGGCCTGCTTCAAATCATAACATCAATTCCTACCAATCCAGCAATCTCATTAGCAACAGTTCCCGTATCTTCCACAACTGCAACAACCATTGTTCCGAACAACTCTTCAATCTTATCAACAAATGCTTCATCTGTCATTTCAACTGACCAGATATCAACAAACATCCCTTCTACAACTTTAGCACCACTTTATTCAGACTCTCCTACAACAACAACACCCATCCATCCAACAATGTCTCCTACAACTTCAGCAACAAATGTTTCAACAGTTACAATTTATTATGATCCTGAAAATGATTCTGCCTACAACTCACAAAGTGCCACTCCTATCAGAGCACCGGTCACAATATACTATGATCCACGAACTATCTTGGTCCCTTCTGCAGCTGCCATCAGTCCAGTCACTATCACAGTGCCTGGACCAGTACCTTATGAAAGCAGTAATGCCATCCCCTGGCATTATGGTTCTGATCTATACTGCGAGGGACAGAAAATCACTCTTGAATCATCAACCCCTGCACCACAAATAGACAATGTGGGAGGAGGCGGAGGCTTCACTCGAAGCGGACGTCTCTTCGCTCCACAAATTCAAAGACCCACTGCCGAAGCAGAAGCTGCTGCCAAGGCAAAAGGGAAGAGCATGGTGCAAGAGGAGCAAATTGTTAAAGAAGCTTTGAAAACACCATTTGATCAAGAGGTTGATGAATTCATGAGAATCATCAAGAAAAGTGATTACAAGATAGTGGACCAGCTTCACCAGACGCCTTCCAAGATCTCTATTCTATCATTGCTTATGTGCTCCGAGGCTCATCGGAACGCACTACTAAAAGTCTTGCACGCAGCTTATGTGCCAGAAGAGATCACCGTCAATCAGTTGGAAGCTGTGGTTGGAAATGTTAATGCTAGTCATGGACTAGGATTTACCAACACTGATTTGACCACGGAAGGCCGCAATCATAATAAGGCTTTGCACATTACCATGGAGTGTAAGGGTGCAGTTCTTTCCCATGTGCTGGTAGACACAGGATCATCCCTCAATGTCTTACCTAAAAAAGCCCTTGTGAAGCTGGAGTATGAAGGATTGGCATTACGCCCCAGTAACTTAGTAGTGAGAGCCTTTGACGGTTCAAAGAGATCAGTGCTGGGAGAAATTGAGTTGCCTATAACGATTGGCCCACAAACTTTCAAAACGACCTTCTACGTGATGGATATACAGCCTGCCTACAGCTGTCTTTTGGGTAGGCCATGGATTCACGCCGCTGGCTCCGTGACCTCAACCCTTCACCAGAAGTTAAAATTCGAGTGGGAGGGCCAAGTCGTTACTATCTGTGGAGAGGAGGATATTTTTGTTAGCCATCTGGCTACCTACAAATATATTGAGATGGATGGGGAGATCCATGAAACGATGAGCCAGGGATTTGAGGCCCTGAATGTAAATGAAGCATCTGTTGTGCTTGGAATCTCCATGGCATCTTATCAACAAGCCCGGAAGGTTGTTGAGGAGGGAACTGCCCAAGGCTGGGGCAAGGTTTTATCTGTGGAGAAGAAGAAGGACAAATTTGGGTTGGGTTACAAACCAACTCAACAGAATCAAGCAGAGGCTGCTGAGAAGCCCGGTTTTGTTAGTGGGGGGATGCTCGCCCCTGATGCTGTCAACAATTTGGAAGACGAGTCAGAAGAGGAACGCAATCTGGAGAATTGGATACGTCCAAAGGTCCCGGGGAGCAGTATCTCAAACTTGTCTTCCCAGGAAATTATAAGAGTTACTCATGCAGAGTAATTATTATTTCCTGTATTTTTATAGCATGCATCAAGTCTTGCATCTTGCCCAAGATGACAAGACTCATTTTGTAATCGGGCCATCTGTAATTTTTGTGCAACAAGATTAATCAATGAAATATCAGACATCTTTTTGCAAATGAGTCTTTTTCTTTTCCGCTCACTGTTTTTCCATTTTTCTTTTTGTACAAAAAAAAATAATAAATGACATTGTTTTCAAAATGACAACCTTATTTCACTTTTTTAAACAAGATTAAAATCAAATCACTAAAATGAACAAACTGAACCCTTACAGAGAGTGCCTTCCAGACAGCACCGACAACAGCACGGCTATGACTTCGTATGACTTTGACAATCTGATCAATCAAGCCGATGAAGGGGTTGAAGAAGAATATGAGCTTCCTGAAGAGCTAGCCAGATTGTTGAGACAAGAGGAAAGGGTTATCACTCCTCATCAGGAGGAGGTCGAGACGATTAATCTTGGTACAGATGAAGACGTGAAAGAGGTTAAAATCGGGGCCTGCTTGCAAGACTCAGTGAAGAGACAACTGATTGATCTGCTTCAGGAATATGTGGACGTGTTTGCTTGGTCTTATCAAGATATGCCAGGGTTGGACACCGACATTGTTGTGCACAAGCTGCCTTTAAGAGAAGAATGCCCACCAGTTAAACAGAAGTTGCGCCGTACCCGCCCAGACATGGCCATGAAAATCAAGGAGGAGGTACAAAAGCAATGGGACGCCGGGTTCCTTGCTGTAACTAGCTATCCACCGTGGGTTGCTAATATTGTGCCTGTGCCTAAGAAAGACGGCAAAGTGAGAATGTGTGTTGACTACCGGGATCTGAACAGAGCTAGCCCAAAAGATGACTTCCCATTACCTCACATTGATGTATTGGTGGATAACACGGCTCAGTTCTCGGTATTCTCCTTCATGGATGGATTTTCATGATACAATCAGATTAAAATGTCACCTGAAGACATGGAGAAGACAACCTTCATCACACCCTAGGGCACATTCTGTTACAAGGTGATGCCGTTCGGACCGAAGAATGCTGGTGCTACATATCAACGGGCTATGGTAACATTATTCCACGATATGATCCATAAAGAGATCGAGTGTTACGTGGATGACATGATTGCCAAGTCCCTCACTGAAGAAGACCACTTGGTAAATCTGCTGAAGCTATTCAGACGTCTGAGGAAGTACCAACTGAAGTTGAACCCCAACAAATGCACATTCGGGGTGCGATCTGGTAAGCTGCTGGGATTTATTGTAAGCGAGAAAGGGATTGAAGTTGACCCTGATAAAGTCAAAGTTATTCAAGAGATGCCTGCACCAAGGTCTGAAAAAGAAGTTCGAGGGTTCCTGGGACGATTGAACTACATTTCACGGTTCATATCTCACCTCACAGCAACCTGTGAACCTTTGTTCAAGCTGTTAAGAAAAGAACAAACAGTCAGGTGGAACGAAGACTGCCAGAAGGCTTTCGACAAGATCAAAGAATACTTACAAGAGCCACCAATCCTTATGCCTCCAGTTGAAGGAAGACCTCTAATAATGTACTTGACAGTATTAGAAGAGTCGATGGGGTGTGTGCTGGGCCAGCATGACGAGTCTGGTCGAAAAGAGTATGCAATATACTACCTAAGCAAAAAGTTTACCGACTGTGAACAACGTTATTCACTGCTCGAGAAAACTTGTTGTGCTTTAGCGTGGGCTGCTCGCCGACTAAGGCAGTATATGTTGACCCACACTACCTTGTTGATCTCGAAAATGGACCCAGTCAAGTATATTTTTGAGAAGCCAGCACTTACTGGACGGGTTGCAAGATGGCAGATGATCCTCACAGAATATGACATCCAATACACCTCTCAGAAAGCCATCAAGGGCAGTGTATTGTCTGAATATCTTGCTGAGCAACCTATTGATGATTGCCAGCCTATGAGATTTGACTTCCCTGATGAAGACATCATGTTCATAAAAGCGAAAGATCATGAAGAGCCTATTCACACTGAAAGGCCTGACCCGGAAGAAGAATGGACTATGATGTTTGATGGGGCCGTTAATATGAATGGTCGTGGTGTTGGTGCAGTACTCATTACACCTAAAGGAGTTCACATGCCTTTCTCGGCAAAGCTCACCTTTAACTGCACTAACAACAAAGCTGAATACGAAGCTTGCATTATGGGTCTTGAGGAAGCCATTGACCTCAGGATCAAGACATTGACTGTATTCGGAGATTCAGCTCTGGTAGTTAACCAAACCAATGGCAAGTGGTACACACACCAAGATCATCTGTTACCTTACAGGGATTATACAAGGAGGTTACTGACTTTCTTTACAACAGTCAAGCTTGAGTATATCCCTCGGGACGAGAACCAGTTTGCAGATGCTCTGGCCACCATTTCATCCATGATCAAAGTTCAAGCTGCCAACTTTGTACCTCAGATTTCAGTATCCAGACTTGACAGACCAGCATATGTGTTCGCAGCAGATGTTGTCAAAGATGATAAGCCTTGGTTCCATGACATAAAGTGCTTCTTGGAGGATCAAACATACCCACCTGGGGCATCTTCCAATGATAAGAAGACTTTGAGAAGGCTTGCTGGTAGTTTCTTCCTGAATACTGATGGTTCCCTATACAAGAGAAACTTTGATATGGTACTCCTCAGATGCGTTGACGGAACAGAAGCAGACTTGTTAATGCATAAAGTGCACGAAGGATCCTTTGGTACCCATGCTGGAGGGCATGCAATGGCCAAGAAATTACTAAGATCAGGCTATTACTGGATCACAATGGATGCCGACTGTTGTGCCTACGCCAGAAAATGCCATAAATGCCAGATTTCTGCGGATAAGGTGCATGTGCCTCCCAATCCTTTGAATGTGATGTCTTCACCCTGGCCCTTTGCTATGTGGGGCATTGATATGATTGGAAAGATTGAACCGACTTCTTCGAATGGCCACAGATTCATCCTGGTTGCCATTGACTATTTCACCAAGTGGGTCGAAGCAGCTTCCTATGCAAACGTTACAAGGCAAGTGGTAGCTAGATTTCTGAAGAGAGATATCATCTGTCGATACGGAGTCCCCGAGCGAATCATTACTGACAATGGTTCCAATTTGAACAACAAAATGATGGCAGAATTGTGCCGGGACTTCAAGATTCAACACCACAATTCTTCTCCTTACAGGCCAAAGATGAATGGCGCTGTTGAGGCAGCTAATAAGAATATCAAGAAGATTGTGCAGAAGATGGTAGTCACATACAAAGACTGGCATGAGATGCTACCATTTGCCTTGCATGGGTACCGCACGTCAATCAGAACATCCACTGGGGCAACACCGTATCAGCTTGTGTATGGTATGGAAGCAGTCCTACCAGTTGAAGTTGAATTACCTTCCCTACGGGTATTAATGGATGTTAAGTTGAACGAAGCAGAGTGGGTCCAATCCCGATACGAGCAACTAAGTCTAATTGAAGAGAAAAGACTGTCTGCAATCTGTCATGGTCAGTTATATCAGAGAAGAATGAAGAAAGCCTTCGATCAGAAAGTCAGGCACCGAGAGTACCAAGTAGGAGATCTTGTGCTGAAAAGGATCCTCCCTCCTCATACAGACCACAGGGGCAAGTGGACTCCGAACTATGAAGGACCATTCGTAGTGAAGAAAGTTTTCTCTGGTGGAGCACTGATGCTCAGCACTATGGATGGTGAAGACTTCCCGTCCCATGTGAATTCAGATGCAGTTAAAAAATACTTTGCATAAAATGACCCGCTGGACATAAAAACAGAATGAAAGTCCAGGCAAAAATAGGGCATCCCGGCGAGTCAAAAACAGAATAAAAGACTCGGGCAAAAATAAGGGAAAAAATGAAAAAATGTACACCCGCTGAGTTGAAAAGCCGCATTGGACAGCTCGGGCAAAAATGGGTATCCCGATGGATTGAAAACCCGAAAGGGCGATCCATGCAAAATAAGGGAATAAGCGAACAACTGCATTCTGAATTCGTCTGTATCACCTACAGCTTGGTAAACCTCGGAAGAATCAAGCTTCTGTCAAAATCAGCCTTCTTCAGAAAGCAAGACGAGAAGAACGTCAAAAGTCATACGAGTCATAGCAAAGGGGAAGCTCCTCGAAGCGTCGTCAACATTGCCAGCATTTTGTTTCTCAATTTGTAACAATCCCCTCATTTCAGGGGATATGTTTCTTTGACTGTATCTTGTCAATTCAGGGCATATAAATTAATAAAATCAGATTTTCAGTCACGTCTCGTCTTGTACATTTTTTTATTTGCAAAAAATGTCTGATGTCTTTAAAACATGATTGCATAAATACGGATGTTTATCTTCAAAAATAAAAGTTACATGCTTGCAGGAAATATACTTACTCTCAGCAGTGTCTAACTCCTATGACGGAATCCGGTAAAGGATACCTCGGGATTACTTGTACGTTTCTCTATCTTTGTAGGATTGCAGGTATCCAAAAGCGCAACTCGGGGCATGAAAGCCTCATCCCAGCAAGCTGACAAATCAGCACTCAGTCTTAGCACCCGAAGTGCTCTCTCCCCAGCTGAGTTGCCTCTCATTACTCTCCCCAGTCGAGTTGCCACTTGTCACTCCTCCCCAGCCGAGATGCCAATCTTTCTTTCTCCTCAGCTAAGTACAAAAGCCAGGGAACCACTTCCCCACAGAGTTTCAGCCTCTATCCAGAAGAGCAACGCATGAAGGAACCACAACAGAGTGAGGAGAGCTTCTACAAACCACAGTTGGGTCCCTCAGTTACTGGAATGGGTCTATCAGTGACCTATCTCCCCAAGCAGATACATCCCACCAGATCTACCAATGATCTCATCCCCAGCTGGGATGTCCACTTCAAGCAGATCGACCAGAGATCTTCACAGCAACGGGATCCAGATCCAGGTTTGGTACTTGCATAATCATAGCATTCGCATCATATTCACCCACAAAGCGTAGCATTCCGTCTAATACGGAGCATTATGGCAAAAATCAAACATATTGCATAATCATAAGCCATGTTTTGAATCAAACACTTGTGAATATTAAAATCCATCAGCAGTATACAAGAAAACTCCCCCCAGATTCCCCAGCAAAAGCAGTTGCCTCACATTCACAAACACCAGTATACACTCCTTTGTGACACCCGTCCGTGTCATCATTCCCCAGTAAAGTCGCCCGAGCACTCTTTACAAACAATACCACCCGTATTACAGATACTTCTTGACACCCGTCCGTGCCATACCCCCAACAGAAAGCCAAATCGTCCCCTTCGCACTCACAGATACTCATATATATATATATATACTTGGCACTCGTCTGTGTCACTCTCCCCAGCAGGTTGAACACTCATACTTACTACTCATGTTCCTCTTATACAGATACTCGTCCGTATCCTGTATACACCATTTATATCCCC
The DNA here is from genome assembly GCA_963966055.1 of Lathyrus aphaca. Classification (NCBI taxonomy): domain Eukaryota; kingdom Viridiplantae; phylum Streptophyta; class Magnoliopsida; order Fabales; family Fabaceae; genus Lathyrus; species Lathyrus aphaca. Next base: position 383,731,473 of record OZ014521.1, read on the forward strand.
ACAGATTCGACACTCGTCCGTGTTCTCTGTTAACCAGTTGGTACTCGTCCGTACCATCATCTCAGAACATGCGTCAAGCGTTTGTTTCTACCTGATACTCGTCCGTATCATAGTCTTAAGGATGCTCGTCCGCATCTTTAATCCATACACTGTGTCAAACACTTTTGTCTTCTTGAATTTAGACACTCGTTTGTGTCTATCTTTCCCCAGAAGAGTCCCTTCAGATTCAACACTCGTCCGTGTTCTTTGTTAACCAGTTGATACTCGTCCGTATCATCATCTCTGAGCATGTGTCAATTTTTGTTTCTACCCGATACTCGTCTGTATCGTAGTCTTAGGGATGCTCGTCCGCATCTTTAATCTATACAAAACATCTAAACACTTATACCTTTTATTTCTTAAACACTCGTTCGTGTTTACTATTCCCCAGTAGATCGCCAACAAAGCAAAATTTTCTTTTTATCTGACATTCGTCCTATGTCATGATAAACCCTGAGAGCAGCCGTACCCTGCTAGGTGGTCGTCCTCCACCTCTTGATGGTCGTCCTCCATCATGCTCATCTGATGGCCGTCCCCATCGTTGATCTTTTCTTATCCGACATTCATCCTATGTCGGAATGCTACGCTCTGCGGGGAGAATATGATGCGAATGCTATGATTATGCAAAGATAACGACCCGGGATTCGGATCCCATTGCTGCGAAGATCTCTGGTTGATCTGCTTGAAGTGGACATCCCAGCTGGGGATGAGATCATTGGTAGACCTGACATATGGGACTCTGCTTGGGGGTATAGGTCACTGATAGACCTATTTTGGTAATGAAGGACCCAGCTGGGGTTTGTAGAAGCTGTCTTCACCCTGTTGTGAGATCTCCAGGCGTTGCTCCTCTGGATAGAGGCTGAAACTCTGTGGGGTGATGGTTCCCTGGCTTTTGTACTTGGCTGAGGAGGAAACATAAACGGCAACTCAACTGGGGAGAAAGCACCTCCGGTGCTAATTGTGAGATGGACTGAGTAGGTAATGATTTGCCAGCTTGTTGGGGTGAAGCTTTCATGCCCCATGTCGTGCTTTGAACACCTGCAATCCTGTAAAGACAAAGAAACGTACAAACATCCCGAGATATTCCTCATTGGATTCCGTCATAGGAGTTTTAGGTAATCCTAGGAGCAAATATATTTCCTGTAAGCATGTATTCTTTAGAAAGGAAGCATCTGTATTTATGCAATCAATATCTTAAAGACATCGGACATTTTTGCAAACGAAAATAAAATGTACGAGACGAACATGACTGAAAATCTGATTTTATTAATTCGTGTGCCCTGAATTGGAAAGATACAGTCAGAGAAACATATCCCCTGAAATGAGGAGATTGTTACAAATTGAGAAACAAAAGATGTTGGCAATGTTGATGACGCTTCGAGGAGGTTCCCTCTGGCTATGACTCGTATGACATTGACGTTTTTCTCATCTTGCTTTCTGAAGAAGGCTGATTCTGACCGACGCTCGAACCTTTCGGAGCTTACCATGTTGTAAGTGATACAAACGAATTCAGAATGCAGTTGTTCGCTTATTCCCTTATTTTGCGTGGATCGCCCTTTCGGGTTTTCAATCCACCGGGATACCCATTTTTGCCTGAGTTGTCCAATGCGGCTTTTCAACTCAGCGGGTGTACATTTTTATTTATTTTCCCTTATTTTTGCCCGAGTCCTTTATTCTGTTTTTGACTCACCGGGATGCCCTATTTTTGCCTGGACTTACATTCTGTTTTTATGTCCAGCGGGTCATTTTATGCGAAGTATTTTTTAACTACATCTGAATTCACAGGGGACGGGAAGTCTTCACCATCCATAGTACTGAGCATGAGCGCTCTGTAAACACCCCAAATTTGCCCTCACCCATTCACACCATGGCTTGTGATCATTTCATATGCATAAACACAATCATAACATCTCATACCACAATTTTGAGTCTTTGCATTGGTTCTAAGTCATCTGCATCTAGGGTTTGTGATCTGAGCAATCCAAGAGCTTCTTGAGCCACTTCAAAGGCCATCAATCACTTCAAAGTGTCCCATATGTGTTCAAGCATCATATTATATCCTCTCAAAGTCAAGAATGTCAAAGAATCACAAGAACTGGGATTGGCATGGAAGCAGAGCCAGGTTTGACTGCACAGATGACCTAGAATTAGGGTTTTGGTTTCAGAGGCCATAACTCCAATTTTTTTGGTCATTCTTGTTTCTATTGGTCTCTATATGGTATAGGGAGTATGCATATCAATTTTCATGAAGAAATTCCTTGGGGAAGTCATCTGATCAAAGGTTGACTTTCTGAACAAGTCAGTGCAAAATCAGGGCATCTGAGGCCCCCTGTGACCCAACCAAAGGGTGATCTTCATCATTTTGTTTGTATATGATCTTTATTTGATCATGGAAGAAGTTGGAAGTTCACAAAATTCAAGAATTTCAAGTATTTTGCAAAGTTGACTTTTTGGGCAAGTTTGACTTTTAATGGAAATGTCATTTTTATGCAACTTTTTCAACCCTTACCTTTTGATTCAAGAAAGCTTCAAATGGAAAAACTTTGGTCATGAAAGTTGTAGAATAGATCTTTCCCTTTTCAAAAAGTACAAGAACATGACCTAATTCATTTTTGATCAAAAGTTATGGCTCATCAAAGTTGGTAAAAATCACTAAAATTCAAGTTATGCACCAAATGGAAAAACTTGCAAATTCTTGTACCAAGGCAATTTGTGACTTCTAATTGATGTCTAACCTTTGTACAAACATCACACATGCCCTAAAATCAGAATTGGCCCAAGGGGATTCTCATTTATTTGCCTTGATTTTCACATTTCCATAAGTCATTTTTCATAAGAGTGCAAAGAGGGATTCTTGGCCAAAATCATCCTCCCATGAGTTATGTGATCACTAGTTGATTTCTATGCATTGCCATGACCAAATGAAACATTATGCAACAAAATTCAGCAAGAAGTGTCTCATGTACATAGCACAAAATCACAAGAAAACACAAGTGGGCAAGTTGCAAAAGCTATCATAGCTCATGATCCACATGCTGCAGACACTCACAAGCAATCTAAGGGTCATCCTTGACTCAAGCTGAAGCAAGACATGCCCTTAGACAGTTGCTGCCATAGCCCATGCTGCAAGTACAAGACAACTTGACTTTTTGGCCAAAACCCCCATACTCATGGAACAGTAAGCAGCCACCTCTACTGACCTGCTCCACAGGCTACTCACACAACTTGGGAGTGTTATAGCAAAGCATTGGCCCTTGAAACAAGCCAGAACACAGCCTTCACAAAATCTGTCAAAAAACCCCTCTTCATCGAATCTCTTTTTCTAGCCATCAAACACTCATTTTCTCTTCACCAACAAGTCAAACACACTCAAAAGAACCAGAATCCACCATGAATGCAGCCTGAAACCCTCCCAATCACAACTGTGAAACCTGACATATCAGAACTCAAGCTCTCAAACTAGCCACCAACAGAGGATTGTGAGCATTCCATTGGCTTCAGGAGGTTCAGAGGAGGCATTTTGCATCAAAGCAAGGTCTGGAGAGCTCATATTCATAGTTCATCACTTCAGGTAGCTTCGAATCTCCAACTTTTCAGAGCTTACATTTTATGTTATAAATTGAAAGTGTATGTTGTGCTGATCATAGTGATGTGCTTAGAATCGAAAATGAGTGGAAAATGAGGATTTACTGATGCTCTGAAATTTCACCCGTGAATCTTGTTGGCTTCGATTCTCTCTGATTGTGCGTGATAAATTTTGTTTGAGGGGTGATTTGAATGGGGTTTGGGTAGAGGATCATTTCCCTGCTTTCAATTTGGTGAATGGTGGCCTGAATTGTGATTTAGGGTTTTCAACCCGCCGGAGAAGATGACCGGAGCTTCCCTCCGGTCACCTGAAAGTCATTAACCCTAACCCTAATTAATTTGCCAGATGCGTTCTCAGCCATTGGATGTGGATTAGTTTAAGTTATGGATGGTCCAGATGGAGTCATTAAACCCTAACCTGTTTTAATTAATTTAATAAATCATATTTTAATTTAATTAAGCCAGAAATGATCCTGACCCTTGATTCACGCGCCAAGTCAACAGCCTCCTCCCAACTTTGAATCTGATGCGTTGGATTAGCATACTTTTCATTTTAATTTCAATTTTATTTCAGTGTTTTGTCCATTTATTTAAAAATAGCAAAATCATTTCAAAAATTCTGAAATTTTTTATACAAACTTTTATTTAATTTCAGAACCCAAAAATATTTTTATTTTTATTTTTTAGCATTCAAAAAATATTTTTAAATATTTAAAAGTTTATTTTTAATTAATTAATGAGAATTAATTAATTAAAAAATACTTTTAGGTATTTAAAAATCACCAAAAAATTCATGAAACATTCAAAACCATTTAGAAACATTGTCCAACCCTCAAACCAAATTTCTTTTTTGATCTTGATGCATTTTGAGAATTTTTCATGGAATTAAAATCATTTTTAGGCATTATTTTGATCCAAACTTCCAAAAATCATTTATGCCTAACCATTGAGAGTTGGACCTTGATTCTTTTTGCATTGCATTGTGTTTAACATGTAGTTTGTGAGATTAAATTGGCATGATTTGATCTTCCATTTTCCATTTGTTTGGCATTTTTCTTGTTGAGGAACCCTAAAACCCTAGAAAACTTAGGAATTTCATAACTTAAATTAGGTTAAGATGCATTGATCATAAACCCTAATTTGAGCTTCCATATGCATCCATTTTGCATTTGCTTGCATACCTTGACTTGCCATGACATTTTGTGCACCCATTTGATTCATGTGACATGTTAAGACATATTGAAAGCATGTTTGATCATTGCATCTTGCATTTGCCATGTTGTATGCCATTTGCATTTCATAATTTTTCATGTATGTTCATGGTTCTTAACTTGTTTCATTTGCATCCATAAGCTTGTATGATCATCCCCATGTGTTGTTTCATGTTTGTAGCATCTCATAGCCTCATTAACATCATGTATGTGCTTCTGGTTTTAATTTGCATCATGTCATTTCATCTCATTTTGCATTACATTGCATTTTCTTTCACTAACTTTTCAGGTGGTAAGTCACTTTGAGAAGTGGATTTGCCTTCACTTCTCACACTTTCTTTTCATCTCTCTCTTGCATCCATGCTGCATTTTGTTATATGTTTGAGATTGAGCTTGCTCATTCTTTTTCTTCTTACCTTCTTTCCTCAAGTGACTTGACTTCTTGAATGAAGCAAGTTACTTTGCTTCTCCTGATCTTTTCATCTGCTTCCTGGTGGTTCCATTGAAGATCTTCTCTTGTTAACTTCACAAACCTTAGTAACAACCAAGCATGACAATGATTAGGGTTTTGATTAGTCCCCCCACTTAGTTTTACCATTGTGTCTCTTTTGAGTCTTCTCTTCTCACCTCATAATCAGGGACTAAACCATAAAGGCTTTAAGGCTTTGTGATTAAGTTTATGCCTGCATCCTTCTATTAGGATGGAGTGTATAACTTTAATCCTAAGTGTTAAACCCTTAATGTGTTTAACTCCTTTAATCAATTCATCTAATAATCACCAAGACATCAAGCTTGTAACTTGGGCCTTGCATTAGGGTTCTAATTCTTCCTTAATTGGTTAAGAAGGACTAACCCTAATGTTAATGGACAAGTCCCCCTCAAGTTGTCTTACAAACCCTAAAATTCACTTCATCATCTTATCATTAACTAAAATCCACTTAACAAAGGCTTTATTTTGTCATGAGTTTAATCCCTAATCATGGATTAAGTTGAGGAGCTTTCCTCAGCTTAAACATTCTCATCTATTATCCTTCTATTAGGATGGTGTAATGAGTCTGTTTAATCCCTGATTATGGCTTAATCTCATTACTCAACACTAAACAAAAACACCAAAAACATCTAAATAATCACAAGTAGGTTAATGATCTTAATCCTATATCAAAAGGTGATTAAGTGTGAGAAGCTGACTTCACACTTATGGTATTCTCATTACCCCTAATCAGAGGGAGGATGTGATGAGTTTACTAACCCTTGGTTTAGGCTTAAGCTCATTAACTTATGACAAACTCCAAAAATCAATAAAAGATTGAAAACACAAAAACAAACAATAATCGTCTCCTCCGGGATTCTTTTCTCATCTCATTCACTCACAAACGAGAACTTGCTTCTTCCGTCTAATGCAAGACAGTTTGCACCTGAGCCAGACAGGTCATACACTTGAGCATTGACAAGCAAGCAGTTCACAAGTCAATTCACCTTTCAGTCTCTTTGGGTCGAACTACGGTGTTCTGACTTCCTCATTGCACGAGAGGATACGTAGGCATAACTTAACAGTTATCGAACAAAAGTCTCTGTATATTCCCCCTCCTTCCAGCATCATTCTTTAAGCCTCATTATCATGAGCATTTCACTCTTGTCCTTACACTGACACTTCATATATCACACTTCACACTTCTTTTACACTGACAGCTGTACATTCTTTTCCAGCTCTTTTATACACAAATTGCACTGACACTACCCCTTTAAAACACAAATCTTTTAAGCGTGGATCCCGTCGAGTACAACGGACAATCTGGGTGCTAATACCTTCCCAGGTTGTAACCAACCCCCTTTCTCAGTCTCTCTGGTTCGCAACCGTCTTGTCCATATCTTTCTAGGCCTATGCAGCATTGCCTTTCCTCCGGGATAAAAATGCCTAGCTGGCGACTCTTTTCTTTTCCAGTGAGTTCACTCCTGTGTGTTCTCGCATCCTCCTTTCGCCGACCGTTCGCGCTTGTACCGGGATGCAAATCTTTGGGAGCGACACGCTCCACCAGAGAAAACTTTCTTTACTACGAATGGCCCTTCATAGTTTGGAGTACATTTTCCCCTGTGGTCTGTATAAGGAGGGAGGAGTCTTTTCAGCACAAGATCCCCTATTTGGTATTCTTGGAGCCTGACTTTTTGATCGAAGGCTTTCTTCATTCTTTTCTGGTACAACTGGCCATGACAGATTGCAGCCAATCTCTTCTCTTCAATCAGATTCAGTTGTTCGTATCGGGATCGGACCCATTCTGCTTCATTCAGCTTAACATCCATCAGTACCCGTAGGGAGGGTAATTCAACTTCAACAGGCAGGACTGCCTCCATACCGTAAACAAGCTGATACGGCGTTGCCCCAGTGGATGTTCTGATTGACGTACGGTACCCATGCAAGGCAAATGGTAGCATTTCATGCCACTCCTTATAAGTGACTACCATCTTCTGCACAATCTTCTTGATATTCTTATTAGCTGCCTCAACAGCGCCATTCATCTTTGGCCTGTAAGGAGAAGAATTGTGGTGTTGGATCTTGAAGTCCTGGCACAGTTCTGCCATCATTTTATTGTTCAAGTTGGAACCATTATCAGTAATGATTCGCTCGGGCACTCCATACCGACAGATGATGTCTCTCTTCAGAAATCGGGCTACCACTTGCCTTGTAACATTTGCATAGGAAGCTGCTTCGACCCACTTGATGAAATAGTCAATGGCAACCAGGATGAATCTGTGGCCATTTGAAGAAGTCGGTTCAATCTTGCCAATCATATCAATGCCCCATATGGCAAAGGGCCAGGGTGAAGAAATCACATTCAGAGGATTGGGAGGTACATGCACTTTATCCGCATAAATCTAGCATTTAGGGCACCTCCTGGCATAAGCACAACAGTCAGCATCCATTGTGATCCAGTAATAACCTGATCTTAGCAACTTCTTTTCCATGGCATGCCCTCCCGCATGGGTACCAAAGGATCCTTCGTGCACCTCGTGCATCAACAAGCCTGCTTCTGTTTTATCAACGCATCTGAGGAGTACCATATCAAAGTTTCTCTTATAGAGGGAACCATCAGTATTCAGGAAGAAACTACCAGCAAGCCTTCTTAATGTCTTCTTATCATTGGAAGATGCCCCAGGTGGGTATGTTTGATCCTCCAAGAAGCACTTAATGTCATGGAAGCACGACTTATCATCTTTGGCAACATCTGCTGCAAATACATACGCTGGTCTGTCAAGTCTGGACACTGAAATCCGAGGTACAAAGTTGGCAGCTTGAACTTTGATCATGGATGAAATGGTGGCAAGAGCATCTGCAAATTGATTCTCGTCCCGAGGGATATACTCAAGCTTGACCGTTGTAAAGAAAGTCAATAACCTCCTTGTATAATCCCTGTAACGTATCAGATGATCCTGGTGTGTGTACCATTTGCCGTTGGTTTGATTGATTACCAAAGCTGAATCTCCGAACACAGTCAAAGTCTTGATCCTGAGGTCAATGGCTTCCTCAAGACCCATAATACAAGCTTCGTATTCAGCTTCGTTGTTAGTGCAGTTAAAGGTGATTTTTGCTGAGAAAGGCATGTGAACTCCCTTAGGCGTAATGAGTACTGCACCAACACCACGACCATTCATATTAACAGCCCCGTCGAACATCATTGTCCATTCTTCTTCTGGGTCAGGCCCTTCAGTGTGAATAGGCTCTTCATGATCTTTTGCTTTTATGAACATGATGTTTTCATCAGGGAAGTCAAATCTCATAGGCTGGTAATCGTCAATAGGTTGCTCAGCAAGATAATCAGACAGTACACTGCCCTTGATGGCTTTCTGAGATGTGTATTGGATGTCATATTCTGTGAGGATCATTTGCCATCTTGCAACCCGTCCGGTAAGTGCTGGCTTCTCAAAAATGTACTTAACTGGGTCCATCTTTGATATTAATAAAGTAGTGTGGGTCAACATATACTGCCTTAGTCGGCGAGCAGCCCACGCTAAAGCACAACAATTTTTCTCGAGCAGTGAATAACGCTGTTCACAGTCGGTAAACTTTTTGCTTAGGTAGTATATTGCATACTCTTTTCGACCAAACTCGTCATGCTGGCCCAACACACACCCCATTGACTCTTCTAATACTGTCAAGTACATAATTAGAGGTCTTCCTTCAACTGGAGGCATAAGGATTGGAGGCTCCTGTAAGTATTCCTTGATTTTGTCAAAAGCCCTCTGGCAGTCTTCGTTCCACCTGACCGTTTGTTCTTTTCTTAACAACTTGAACAAAGGTTCACAGGTTGTTGTAAGGTGAGATATGAACCGTGAAATGTAGTTCAATCTACCTAGAAAACCCCGAACTTCTTTTTCTGTCTTCGGTGCAGGCATTTCTTGAATGGCTTTAACTTTGTCAGGGTCGACTTCAATCCCTTTCTCACTTACAATAAATCCCAGCAACTTACCGGATCGCACCCCGAATGTGCACTTGTTGGGGTTTAACTTCAGTTGGTATTTCCTCAGACGCTTGAATAATTTCAACAGATTTACCAGGTGGTCTTCTTCTGTGAGGGACTTGGCAATCATGTCATCAACATAACATTCAATTTCTTTGTGGATCATGTCATGGAATAATGTTACCATAGCCCATTGATAAGTTGCACCAGCGTTCTTTAGTCCGAATGGCATCACCTTATAACAGAATGTGCCCCAGGGTGTGATAAAAGTTGTCTTCTCCATGTCTTCAGGTGACATCTTGATCTGATTATATCCTGAAAATCCGTCCATGAAGGAGAACACCGAGAACTGAGCCGTATTATCAACCAATACATCAATGTGAGGTAAAGGGAAATCATCTTTCGGGCTGGCTCTGTTCAGATCCCGGTAGTCCACACACATTCTCACTTTGCCGTCTTTCTTAGGCACAGGTATAATATTAGCAACCCACGGCGGATAGCTAGTCACAGCAAGGAACCCGGCGTCCCATTGCTTTTGTACCTCTTCCTTTATCTTCATTGCCATATCTGGGCGAGTACAGCGCAGTTTCTGTTTTACTGGTGGGCAGTCTTCTTTTAAAGGCAGCTTGTGCATGACAATGTCGGTGTTCAACCCTGGCATATCCTGATAAGACCAAGCAAACACATCCACATATTCACGAAGCATGTCAATCAGTTGTTCTTTTACTGAGTCTTGTAGGATCTTAACTTCTTTCACATCTTCTTCTGTACCAAGATTAACCGCTTCAATCTCCTCCTGGTGAGGAGTAATAACCTTCTCCTTTTGCCTTAACAACCTGGCTAGTTCTTCAGGTAGCTCGTAATCTTCTTCAACCCCTTCATCAGCTTGATTGATTGGATTGTCAAAGTCATACGAAGTCATAGTTGTGCTGTTGTCGGTGCAGTCTGAAAGGCACTCTCTGCAAGGGTTTAGATTGTTCATTTTAGTGATAGATTTTAATCTTTGTTTAGAAAAAGTGAAATAAAGTTATCATTTTGGAAAACACTGCCATTTTATTTTTGTACAAAAAGAAAAAATGAAAACCAGTTAAGGACTTGGCTCCCCGGGATCCTTGGACGTATCCAGCTCTCCAGGTTGCGGTCGCTTTCATCCTCGTCTTCCAAGTTGTTCACTGCATCCGGGGTGAGCATTCCCCCGTTGACAAAACTGGGCTTCTTGGCAGCCTCTGATTGATCTTGTTGAGTTGGTCTGTAACCCAACCCAAATCTGTCCTCCTTCTTCTGCACGGGCAGCAGCTTGCCCCAGCCTTGGGCAGTACCCTCTTCAACAACCTTCCTGGCTTGCTGATAAGACGTCATGGAGGTCCCCAGTACAGCAGATGCTTCATTAATGTTCAGGGCCTCAAACCCCTAGCTCATGGTTTCATGGATCTCTCCATCCATCTCAATATACTTATACGTAGCCAGATGGCTAACAAAGATGTCTTCTTCGCCACAAATGGTGATGATCTGGCCTTCCCACTCGAATTTCAGGTTCTGGTGAAGGGTAGACGTAACAGCGCCAGCGGCGTGGATCCAGGGTCTACCCAACAAACAGCTGTAGGCCGGCTGAATGTCCATCACATAGAAGGTAATTTTTAAAGTCTGCGGGCCAATCATCACAGGCAGATCAATCTCTCCAAGCACTAATCTTTTAGAGCCATCAAAAGCTCTTACCACCAAATTACTTGGACGTAATGCCAAGCCATCATACTCCAGCTTCACCAAGGCTTTCTTTGGTAGAACATTGAGTGAAGACCCAGTGTCCACCAGTACATGGGATAGAACAGCACCCTTACATTCTAGAGTGATGTGTAAAGCCTTGTTATGGTTACGTCCCTCAGTTGTTAAGTCAGCATTGGTAAAGCCCAGTCCATGACTGGTGTTGACATTCGCCACCACAGTTTCTAGCTGATTAACAGTGATCTCCTCTGGCACGTATGCTGCGTGCAAGACTTTCAATAATGCATTCCTGTGAGCTTCCGAACACATTAGCAGTGATAATATGGAGATTTTTGAGGGAGTTTGGTGAAGCTGATCCACCACCTTGTAATCACTTCTCTTTATGATTCTCATAAACTCGTCTACATCTTGTTCAAAAGACGTCTTCTGAGTTTCTTTGACAGCCGGCTCTTCAAATTTCACACTCTTTCCCTTTGCTTTGGCAGCAGCTTCTGCTTCGGCATTAGGTCTTTGAGTTTGTGAGGCAAAAAGGCGTCCGCTTCTGGTGAAGCCTCCGCCTCCCCCAACATTATCAATTTGTGGAGAAGAGGTTGAAGAATCCAAAGTGAGTTTCTCCCCGTTGCAGTAGAGATCAGAGCCATAATGCCAAGGTATGGCATTACTGCTTTCATATGGAACTGGTCCAGGCACCGTGATAGTAACTGGACTGACTGCAGTGGAGGGTACCGAAATGGTGTGCGGATCGTAGTAAATTGTGACGGGTGACCTGGCAGGAAGTGCCACTGTTTGCTGTTGAAAGTTGTTGTTTGGAGGAACATTTGACGGATCATAGTAGATGGTGACTGCTGAGATATCTTCATTAATTTCTGCTGGTGTTGTAGAAGATTCTGCTGAATAAATGGGTGCTGATGTTGTAGAAGAAATGGTTGTTGACATTTGATTTGTTGAAGTGATGGGTGGAGCCATTGTTGATGATATGGATGAATCGATAGGAATGATTGTTGCTGCAGTTGTAGGAGAGTCAGGATTTGTTGTTAAAGGAATTGTCGGATTTGTAGGCGCCGTTGTTGAGATCTGAAGTATACCACTCTTGATAAGACCATATATACCGCTTCTTAAATTATCACATCCGTTGACTGCAATGTTGCAATACCCACAACCGAGCTCACACCCGGGGAACATCTGGCATTCTAGAAGCTGAGCTTTAATTTCGACCAGAGTGTCCGAATCTGTCCAACACTGGTTATCAAGAAAGATGGTTTGTCTTCCTCAATGGCATTAATTCTTGGCCCTCCATGATTGGGCATGGGATTCTTGTTGACATTTGGAGGGGGTGCAAAATTGAGGGCTTTAGAATCCACCAGATCTTGTACCTTTATTTGTAAAGCCCTGCATTTTTCCGTATTGTGGCCAGGTGCATTGGAGTGGAAAGCACATCTGGCGTTGACATCATAATTTCTTGGGAGATTGGATGGATCTGGTGGTGCCAATGTCCTTAATTCAACCAAGTTGAGTTTCAGGAGTTGTGGCAATAAGGCAGCATAGGGCATAGGGATAGGATCAATCACCCTATTTTCCTGTGATGATCTTTGTTGAAAAGGTCTTTGTTGTTGATTGCTGTTGTTGTCGTTGTAGGTCCTTTGTGGAGGGTACTGAACTTGCTGTTGATAGTGTGGTTGTTGTGGTAGTTGATATGCTGGTTGCTGAGGAATTGGAGCTGGAATAGTGACAGTTGCCACTGATCTGTGAATATACTGAGGTCTGCCCCTGCTGGCATGGATGGCATTTGTCTCACTGGTTCTTCTAGGTCCCACAAAAGGCTTCCTGGGATTACTTGACGAACTTGCACCATTATCAGAAATCTTACCCATCTTTAGAAGGCTTTCAATTCTTTCCCCGGCTATAACTACGTCTGCGAAACTGGTGGAAGAAAAGGCAGCTAGCCTATCAATATATGTCCCTTGCAGAGTATTCATGAACATGTCGGCCATTTCTATATCCGACATGGGTGGCTGGACAGCAGCAGCAAGCTGTCTCCACCTTTGGGCATATTCCCTGAAGCTTTCCCTGGAGGACTGAGACATTCCCATCAGAAGGGTTCTGTTAGGGGCCATGTCCAGGTTGTATTGGTATTGTCTGATGAAGGCTTCAGCTAAGTCCTTCCAGCATCTGATAGTAGCTCTGGTCAAGTGAGAGTACCACTCCCTTGAAGCCCCAGTCAAACTGTCTTCGAAGTAAAACATCCACAGCTTTTCATCCATGGTGTATGCTTTAAGTCTTCCCAGAAAAGACTGCAAGTGAGTTCGTGGACAGGAAGTTCCATTGTACTTCTCGAAGCACGGGGGTTTAAACTTGTGGGGAATCCTTACCCCATCCACTAATCCCATATCCATGACATCAAAACCTAGGGAATTTTGAGACTCCAGGGATCTCAACTTCTCAGCAATTTCATCAAACCTCCTATCATAAACTTCATCCCCAGCTCCCATTACAGTAAACTGCTCCTATTGGGGTCTTCTTGTAAGATCCCTCCTCCAGTAGTATTTCCTTGCACATTACCCGGGATGTTGACTTCCGGATGTAGATGAGGCCCATATACTGGTGGATTAACATGAGGCTGTCCCCTTTCATTGTTACTTGTTCCTCTAGTTCCCAGATGGGGTTCTTCTGGGGTTTGTCTTTCTACCAATGCCCTCAACCTTTCTTGACTTTGGGCCAAGCCATTCATTACTTCCATGAATTGGGTCATTTGGTTTATCATCTCCAGCCTTTCATTAGCCATCTGAGTCCTGACCTCCGTCAGATCCTGCTGTACTTGATCCATCTGGATACCAGGAAGATTATTGCGAGTAGGATACCGGTGCGGACGGTTGAGAGGGAACACCCGGCGGCGAGCAATAATTCCTGAGCCACAACAAAGTTAGAAACAAACAAAACAAAAACCTACAAAACAAAACAAAAGTTAGCATGCAATGCAATATGCTTATTTTCTTTCCAAGGTATCCGGCTTGGCTCTTGGTTTTGACCTTTCCAGACCCTGAAGAATATACTTTGATGTTGCTTGAGAAAGGAAACTCATTGAAACAAACTAATAAACATATTACAAAAGGTGGATCATACATAGTTTATTTTTACAACATATGCCCCTGAAGGGTCAAAATACAACATAAAAAGAAAAGTGCATCAAGTGGAAATAACAACAAGCAAAAAAGTCAAACATCTAATCCAAACTCATCCTCCTTAACCTCCTTCAAAAGTGCCTCAGTTACAGGACCAGCCGGATGCTCTGTAATGTTTCTGATAAGAAGGTTTCTGGTGGCAATAGCAGTGGTCAACCTCTTGTGTCTGTCTTGGTCCTTTGACCTCTTCAAACCAGCCCTAAGCTTCAATTCTGAAATTTCCTTCTGGGCTGCCAGCAAAGCTTCCTGTTGTTTCTTTTCATTGGCTTCTAACTGCTCAATCCTGGCCTGGGTTCTCTTATCTTCTTGAGTACGAGCTTCAGTGATCCTGACCCACCTAGCTTGACTTTCTTGTAGATAGAGATCAGTCCTAGCTTTCTGAAATTGGGCCTCTTTACAGGCATTCTTCAATATTTGCTCCCCAGCTCTTGATTTCTTGATGTAGTCTTCTACTTTCTCAATCTTGGCCAGATGCTCCAATTTAAGCTTCTCCAACCTCTCGATGTCTAGACGACCATCACTCCTCTCCCAGAGGGTCTTCTTCAGAGCTTGAGACAGATTCTCATTCCTTTCCTTCAGCTTCTCAAATTCTTCCAGGCTAACAGTGGCTGGAGGTGGTACTGTGGATGGTCCAGGTGCATCCTCAATGGTGAAGGGCATCCCAGAAATCTGAGCTCTAGCATGAGACCACTCATAATATTGAGCTGAAGCCACATTATTGCATCTCCCAAGAATGGCCATCCCTTTGGTCTGGATGTTGTCCCAAGCCCAGGATGCTTGTCTGACAACAGCTAGATTAGGTTTTATCTCACAATACAGGGTTTTAGCCAAGTCTTGCACTCTAGGAGGGTGGACCAAAGCATAGCCCAATTGTCTCTTAAACAGCAAAGGATTGTAGTTGATGCAACCCTTCACTCCTACTAGAGGTACATTGGGGTACAACCCACAACTAGTAATTATGTCCCTGCCTTTGGTGCTCTGGGTGCACCATCTGATGTCATCTGAAGTCAAAGCAATAAGTCTCTTAGCCCAATTCTTTTGTTGGTGAGGGTTCAGGAAGGCATCAGTCTTGGGTAAGTGTTTAAGCAGCCAAGTGTGAAATAGGGGAGCACAACATCTCACCAACTTCCCTCTCTGCTTCTCATTTCTTTGGTGAACAGAATAATAAAAATCCCCCAACAATGTGGGTACTGGGTTCCTCAGAAGGAAGAGATGAATGGCATTCTTGCTGATAAACTTGGGCTCATCTGCAAATAGTATAACCCCATATATACTGAGGGCTAACAATGCACAGACTGCCCTCCATTCCCCCAAAGAGGCCTTCAGGATGGCCTGAGAAGTCAGAAAGTCTAAGTGCAAACCTGGGATTCCAGCCTTTGTGGTCGTGTTCTGCTCAATCAAAATAGGCTCCAAATACAGTGCCTTTACCACTTCTCCATTGCTGGGAGAAGCCATCTCAGGGTTAAAGGGGACACCACCCCTGACAGGTACTCCAAACAATGATGAGAACTCCTCCAGTAGAGGTCCTAACTGAAAGTTCTGGAAAGTGAAGCATCTCAAAGGAGGGTCATAAAACTGTAAGCAGGTGTGGATCAAACTCCTCTGAGAAGGGTCCAGGTCCATAACCATATCAAGGATGCCTCCATAATGCTCTCTGAATAATGGGATGTGGTATGGAGTGATAAGTGCTTGGACCTGTCTGATGCCAGTCAGCACAAGCTCAAAGAAATGGTATGAAATGTTGCTCTTCTTGGGTGCCATGACTGCTGAAAACAAATGCTGATGACGAAGACTGATACTGGAGATGAGCCACTGATAGGCTGAGGCTGGTGATAAAAGTAGCTGAAGCAGGCAACTGATGAAGATAGCTGAAGCAGATAACTGATGAACAGGGGTTTATGCAGATGAAGGGGTCAAAACCAAGCCAGATACAATATGGATACCCTGAAAAACAAATAAACAAATGTTAAATGATGCAATGATGAGTATGCAAATGATATGCAAGGGTTTGTGATCAAGCTGGATCTGATTATCTGTCTTGATATTAAGTCCATGTATGTTCAAGGAGTCCAGATGGAGGTTTAGAAATCCAGTAACCAAGGTGGGGGACTCAAATAAAGAGTCACATGTCCAGGGTTAATCACAAGAACTGTCCAAAATGAGGTACTCTTAAACCAAAACAAGTAACAGGGTATGATGTGGCCAAGGGTACCTACAAACCTGTAAATAGCCCAACCCCCTCACATGTGATGTTCTAAAACAAGGATCCTCAGACTTGGATCAGTTATGAGAAGTGTAAACACTTCTAACCCGGAGGTACAGTGTTTACAATAACCATAAAAGATCCTCCTCTAATTCACCTCAGTTTCTGAAGGTCATAATAAAGGTCATCCAGACTTAGCAGGCTTCCCAGATAGCCCTAGCACTACAGGAAATCTGTAGCACAGAGTTCTCAAGAAGAAACCCACATCTGAATCGTGTTTCATATTCCCGCACCAGACCGAAATGGAATGGGAAAGAACATGAACCACTCTAGCCTAGGTGTCACTCAGGTCCCAGGTATAGGACCTTATCTCTCAATGAAACCCCACCCACCAAAACAAAAAACCAGATCCAGCCAGATGACAGTATGACAGTATGATATATAAAGCTGTAAAGAAAGCAATAAATAACTGTACATAAAGCAATAAAATAAATACATAAACACATATAGCACATAACACCCCAGTAAACACAAATCAAACAAGCATTAGGAGGAACCCACAAAAAGAACCAGAAGCCCTGGTTACAGTATAAGGGTCCCCAGCAGAGTCGCCAAGCTGTCGCTCCCACCAAATGACACCCAGGTCAGACGGGGTACAGACGCAAACGGTCGGCGAAAGGAGAAGGAATGAATAGAGTCGCCAGCTAGGCATTTTTATCCCGAAGGAAAGGTAATGCTGCATAAACCTGGGAAAGATATGGATAAGACGGTTGCGAACCAGAGAAACTGAGAAAGGGGGTTGGTTACAACCTGGGAAGGTATTAGCACCCAGATTGTCCGCCGTACTCGACGGGATCCACGCTTAAAAGATTTGTGTTTTAAAGGGGTAGTGTCAGTGCAATCTGTGTATCAAAGCTGGAAAGAATACGAGTGTCAGTGTCAAAGAAAAGTGAAGTGAGTAAAAGAAGTGTCAGTGCAAGGAAAGAGTATGCTCATGATTATGAGGCTTAAAGAATAATTGCTGGAAGGAGGGGAATATACAAAGACTTTTGTTCGATAACTGTTAAGTTATGCCTACGTATCCTCTCGTGCAATGAGGAAGTCAGAACACCGTAGTTCGACCCAAAGAGACTGAAGATAAATTGACTATGAACTGCTTGCTTGTCTATGCTCAAGTGTATGACCTGTCTGGCTCAGGTGCAAACTGTCTTGCATTAGACGGAAGAAGCAAGTTCTCGCTTATGAGTGAATGAGATGAGAAAAGAATCCCGGAGGAGACGATTATTGTTTGTTTTTGTGTTTTCAATCTTTTATTGCTTTTTGGTGTTTGTCATAAGTTAATGAGCTTAAGCCTAAACCAAGGGTTAGTAAACTCATCACATCTTCCCTCTGATTAGGGGTAATGAGAATACCTTAAGTGTGAAGTCAGCATCTCACACTTAATCACCATGATGTAGGATTAAGGTCATTAACCTACTTGTGATTATTTAGATGTTTTTGTTGTTTTTGTTTAGTGTTAAGTAATGAGTTTAAGCCATAATCAAGGACTTAATGGACTCATTACACCATCCTAATAGAAGGATAATAGATGAGAACATTTAAGCTGAGAAAGACTCCTCAACTTAATCCATGATTAGGGATTAACCTCATGACAAAACAAAGCATTTATTAAAGTGGATTTTAGTTAATGATGGGATTAATAAGTGGTTTTTATGGTTTGTAAGACAACTTGAGGAGGACTTGTCCATTAACACTAGGGTTAGTCCTTCTTAACCATTTAAGGAAGAATTAGAACCCTAATGCAAGGCCCAAGTTACAAGCTTGATGTCTTAGTGATTATTAATTGAATTGATTAAAGGATTTAAACACATTAAGGGTTTAACACTTAGGATTAAAGTTATACACTCCATCCTAATAGAAGGATGCAGGCATAAGCTTAATCACAAAGCCTTGAAACCTTTAGGGTTTAGTCCCTGATTATGAGATGAGAAGAGAAGACTCAAAGATGACACAAAGGTAAAAGCTAAATGAGGGACTAATCAAACCCTAATTTTTATCATGCTTGGAGATCCTAGGGTTTATGGGGCTTAAAAGAGAAAGATCTTCAGAGAAACTACCAGGAAGGAAGCAGATGAAAGGAGCAATAAGCAAAGAGAAGCAAAACAACTTGCTTCACTTAAGAAGACAAGTTGCTTGAAGAAAGAAAGTAAGAGATGAACATGAATGAGCAAGCTCACTCCAATACACATACAAAATGCAGCAAGGAAGTATGAAAGAGATGAAAAGAGATTATGAGAAGTGAAGGCAAATTCACTTCTCAAACAACTTACCACCTGAAATGTTAGCATAAGAAATGAAATGCAATGCAAATGAGATGAAATGTGATGATGCAAACCAAAACCAGGAGAAAGAACATGAAGTTAATGATGCTAAGAGATGATACAAACATGAGGCAAGGCATGGGAATGATCACACAAGCATAAAGATGCAAATGAGGCATGTTTTGAACCATGAAAGTACATGAAAAGTTATGAAATGTAAAGGACAAATAACATGGTAAATGAAAGATGCAATGATCAAACATAATTCTAATATGTCCTAAGATGTATTATGAATCATGTAGATGCACAAAATGTCATGACAAGTTCTTGAATGCAAGCAAATGAAAGATGGATGCAAAGGAAAGGCACAAATTAGGGTTACATGCATCATGCAAAGAAAAAATCCAAAACCAGAAGCAAATGACATGATAAAAATTTGAAAATGCAATAAAAAAATACTCTAACCCTATACAAACTCACTGCCCAAAGGAGGGGATCCAATTCTTAACCTAATGAAAGTTATGAATTTCCTAAGATTACTAGGGTTTTGGGGTACCTCACCAAGAAAAATGCTAAACAAATTGAAAATGCAAGATCAATTCAAATAAAATTTATCCTATAAACTACATGCTATGCAAGATGCAATGTCAAAAGAATCATCACCCAACTCTCAATGGTTAGGCAGAATGAAATTTTTGAAGTTTGAAGCAAAATATTGCCTAAAAATGAAATTAAATCCAATGAAAATGATCAAAAGGCATCAAGAACAAAAAAGAAATTTGGTTTGAGAGTTGGACAATGTTTCTAAATGTTCCTAAATGCTATGTGAATTTTTTTGTGATATTTAAATACTTAAATGTATTTTTAATTAATTAATTTTCATTAACTAATTAAAAATAACCATTTAAATGATTTAAAAATAATTTTTAATGCAAAAAATAAAAATAAAAATATTTTTGTGTTTTAAAAATTAATGAAATCTTTGACAAAAAATTTCATAATTTTTAAATGGTTTTTGCTATTTTAAATAATTCACACAAAATTAATCAAAAGAAAATGAAATAAAAATGAAAATAATGGAAAGTATGTAAATCTGAAGGCTGACATTCAAATGGAAAAGCAGGGAATTGACTGGCGCGTCATCCAACGGCTGTCATTTAAACTGGCCAGATTAAATTAAAAACTTAATTAATTAGATTAATGACGTGGATCAGGGCTTAAGTGATTAATCTGGACCATTTGTTTGCGCGCGGGTCAATGGAAGTCAACCAGATCTAAGGCCTATATTCAAACTGAACCCTAAACCTAATTAAGACACTTAAACACTTTCAGGTCACTGGAGAAGAGCTCCGGTCGTCTTCTCCGATGACACCCTCCCTGAGAAATCTCAAACTCACTCTCCTGGTCATTTTAAGAGCTGTAAAGCTCCAGATCAAACCTCTCCATCTCCCTAAACATGAATCTAACCTCAAAACTCATTTCTTTTTACTCAAAACCAGGATTCGAATCAAAAACATAAAAATGGCCAAACTTTCAGAGATACAGTACATGCTCAATACTCAATCATTTTCAAAAATACAAAGTGCAAAACAATCAGGGGAACATGTAGATCATTTCAGTAACTTAAAACAAGGTTTCTGGAAAAAATAATTTTCGAAGCTACCTGAAGTGAAGCTTTCAGTTTGGAGCTTTCAGCCTGCCTCCTTGCTTCAAAACTTCTCCAATGGACCTCCTGAAGATGCTTTGAGGTTTAGTTTGAGTGTATGGTGGTTGGTTTGTGAGATTGATCAAGTTCTGTTCAGTGAGGGGTGAGAATCGTGTTTCAGTTTCAGGGTGTTTCAGGGCAATGTGAAGGGTCAGGGATGATCAGTGAGACATGCTGAGATGTTCTATGGAGTTTGTTTTGATGTTTGATGCTTGTGTGATGTGTTTCGAATGAAAATGCATAAGAGGTGTAAACTTGGAGCTATGGCTTGGAGAGTGTTTCAGGCTTGTGTGTGTGTTGTGTTCAGTCTCTTTTGGTCCACTTATCCCTCTTGGATAGGTCAGAGGAGTTGGTGTGGCCTAGCTTGATTGGTATGGGTCTTTTTGCAAAAAGTCCAAGTTAGGTGTACTTGAGGTATGGGCAAGTGTGAGGCTGTGATAGGGGCATGGCTTGGCTCAGCTGAGTTTAGGGAGAACCATGGAAATGGATTAGAAGCAATGCAGCAAGTGGATTAGGGTTTATCATAGGTTTTGCAACTTTGTGACTTTTTGGCCCTTTTGTGATTTCTTGATCCACAAGTCATGAAAATGGGCAAACCTTTGGTGCATTCTGACTTTTAGGCATTGGCTTATGTTTGTACAAAGATTAGAAGTCACTTTGAGGTCTCATTTTGCCTTGGCAAGTGGTTTTGCAACTTTGCCTCTTTGGTACAAAACTTGAAATTATGTGATTTTTCCCAACTTTGACAAGCCATAACTTTTGATCCAAAATGAATTAGGACAAGTTCTTGTACTTTTTGAAAAGGGAATGATCCATTCTACAACTTTTATGACCAAATTTTTCTCATTTGAAGCATTTTTGAATCAAAAAGAAAGGTTTGAAAAAGTTTCCCAAAATGGCAAGTTTCTATTACAAGTCATTTTCCCAAAAAGGCAACTTTGCAAATGGATGGAAATTCCTCAATTTTGTGAACTTCTAACATCTTCTATGATCAAATAAAGATCATACACAATCAAAATGATGAAGAACACCCTTTGGTTGGGTCATTGAGGGCCTCAGATGCCCTGATTTTATAATGACTTGCTCAAGAAGTCAACCATTGATCAGATGCCTTCCTCATGGAATTTCTTCATGAAAATTGATATGCATGATCCATATACCATATAGAGACCAATAGAAACAAGAATGACCAAAAAAATTGGAGTTATGGCCTTTGAAACCAAAACCCTAATTCTAGGTCATCTGTGCAGTTAAACCTGGCTCTGCCTCCATGCCATTCTCAGTTCTTGTGATTCTTTGAATTTATTGACTTTGTGGGGATACAATATGATGCTTGAACATACATGGACCCCTTTGAAGTGATTGAAGACCTTTGGGAGTGGCTCAAATAGTTCTTGGATTGCCTAGATCACAAACCCTAGATGCAGATGACTTGGGAACAATGCAGTGAATCAAAAATGCAATATGAGATGCTATGATTGAACTTATGCATATGAAGAGATCACAAGCCATGGTGTGAATGGGTGAGGGCAAATTTGGGGTGTTTACACTGTGTCGTTATTTTTAAGTTTGTAATTTTTGAACAATTAAACTCTTAAGCCTTGTGCCTTACCCGGGGCACAATGGTATGCTTGTTTCGGGATGTCATTTCATTTGCATACTTCATTCAATAAAAATCAGTGGACGTTCCGTTTTCGTAAATATTGTGTTCCTTGTTTTTCTTTTATTATTTTTCTTTTATCAGCTATGTGTTCTTACACACACCCACGTCACTAAAATGCAGATCCTCATCCACTCTGGATCCTGTTGATAACAGTTCTACTATTTCCAATTATAATTTCGAGAATCCGATCTATCAAACTGAAGATGGAAAGGAGGAAGATTGTGAAGTACCTGTAGAGCTTGCTAGGTTGTTACAACAAGAAGAGAAAGCTATACTGCCACATGAAGAGCCAATCGAAGTTGTGAATTTGGGAACTGAAGAAAACAGGAAAGAGGTCAAGATATGGGCTGAATTAGAAGATGGTGTTAAGAGCAGATTGATTCAGATGTTACATGATTATGTGGAGATCTTTGCTTGGTCCTATGAGGATATGCCAGGGTTGGATACAGACATTGTGGTTCACCGTTTACCAGTAAAAGAAGATTGTCGTCCAAAGAAGCAGAAGGTCCGTCGCATGCGTCCTGAAATGTCAGAGAAGATTAAGGCAGAGGTGATGAAACAGTTTGATGCAGGGTTCTTAACTGTAACTTCTTATCCTCAATGGGTTGCAAATGTGGTGCCGGTACCTAAGAAAGATGGTAAGGTACGTATGTGCGTGGATTACAGAGATTTGAATAAGGCCAGCCCCAAAGATGACTTTCCACTTCCTCATATTGATGTTCTGGTAGACAACACTGCTCAGCATAAAGTATTCTCTTTCATGGATGGTTTCTCTGGTTACAATCAAATCAAGATGGTGCCTGAAGATATGGAGAAGACAACATTTGTTACACAGTGGGGCACCTTTTGCTATAAAGTGATGCCATTTGGTTTGAAGAATGCCGGGGCAACATATCAGCGTGCTATGGTGGCTTTGTTTCACGATATGATTCATCATGAGATAGAGGTATATGTGGATGATATGATAGCCAGGTCCCAGAATGAAGAGCAACAACTTGATCATCTGCATAAGTTGTTTGAAAGGTTGAAGAAATACAAGTTGAGATTGAACCCAAACAAGTGTACTTTTGGAGTTAGGTCTGGTAAACTCCTGGGTTTCATTGTCAGTGGAAAAGGTATTGAAGTAGAACCTGCAAAAATGAAAGCTATACAAGAGATTCCAACTCCCCGTAATGAGAAGGAAGTTAGAGGTTTCTTGGGATGATTGAATTACATTGCAAGATTTATTTCCCAATTAACTGCTACCTGTGAGCCAATCTTCAAGTTGCTGAAGAAAGATCAGGTGATGGAATGGAATGATGAGTGTCAGACTGCCTTTGATGAAATCAAGAAATATCTTCTAGAACCTCCAATCTTGATGCCACCAGTTGATGGAAGACCCTTGATTATGTATTTAACAGTGTTAGACAACTCAATGGGGTGTGTATTGGGGCAACATGACGAGTCTGGTCGAAAAGAGCAGGCAATATATTACCTTAGCAAAAAGTTTACCGACTGTGAAACAAGATACTCACTGCTCGAGAAAACTTGCTGTGCTTTGGCATAGGCTGCTCGCCGACTAAGACAGTATATGTTGACTCATACTACCTTATTGATTTCGAAGATGGATCCAATCAAGTACATATTCGAGAAACCTGCTCTCTCTGGACGAATAGCGAGATGGCAAATGATCCTAACAGAATATGATATACATTATACTACTCAGAAGGCCATTAAAGGAAGTGTTGTAGCTGATCATTTGGCTCATCAAGCAGTGGATGATTATCAGTCAATGAGTTTTGAGTTCCCTGATGAAGACATTATGATTATTACTAAAGAACCTGGACAATATGACAGACCTGAACAAGGATCCCGATGGAGCTTCTAATGCACTTGGTAATGGTATTGGTGTTGTGATTAGTTCCCCTGAAGGTTGTCATACCCCGATTACTGCAAGACTTTGTTTCTATTGTACCAATAACATGGCTGAGTATGAGGCATGTATCCTAGGTATCAAAGCTGCCATTGATATGAAGATTCAGTTCCTAGATGTATATGGAGATTTAGCCCTTGTAGTAAGTCAGATTAAAGGAGATTGGGATACCAAGCATGATAACCTCATCCCTTACAGAGAGTATGTGTTGTCTTTGATCCCACATTTCAAAGAGATTACCTTCGGACACATTCCACGAAGAGAAAATCAGTTGGCAGATGCATTAGCTACCATGGCATCCATGTTTGAGATCAACTGGGATGATGAAGCTCCCAAGATTACTATTGATAGATTTGAGAAGCCTGCATACTGCAATGAGATTGATACTGAAGCAGCAGAGGGGAAGCCTTGGTTCTATGAAGTGAAAAGATATCTTGAAGCTCAGGAGTTCCCTGAAGGGGCATCTGTCAAAGATAAGAAGTTTCTGAGGAGGTTTTCTGCTAAGTTCTTCTTGAGTAATGGAATTTTGTACAAGCGCAATCATGATTCAACTCTGCTTCGTTGTGTGGATAAGAAGGAAGCAACAAAGATTATGGAGGATATGCATGATGGGATCTTTGCACTCATTCTAGTGGTCATACTATGGCAAAGAAGATATTGAGAGCAGGTTACTATTGGTCTACTATGGAAGCTGACTGCTATCAACATTCCAGAACATGCCACAAGTGTCAAATCTATGCTGATAAAGTCCATATACCCCCATCACCATTGAATGTGTTGACTGCTCCTTGGCCTTTTGCCATGTAGGGCATTGATATGATTGGTGAGATTAAGCCTACTGCTTCTAATGGGCATCGTTTCATCCTGGTTGCTATTGATTACTTCACAAATTGGGTGGAGGCAGCTTC
This sequence comes from Lathyrus aphaca, assembly GCA_963966055.1. Taxonomy (NCBI): domain Eukaryota; kingdom Viridiplantae; phylum Streptophyta; class Magnoliopsida; order Fabales; family Fabaceae; genus Lathyrus; species Lathyrus aphaca. The sequence goes on from OZ014521.1 coordinate 383,756,375, forward strand.
ATTTGCATCTGTTACTAAGAATGTGGTGGATCGGTTCATTAAGAATAATCTCATATGCAAGTATGGCATCCCTGAAAGGATTATTACTGACAATGGCACTAATCTGAACAACACTATGATTACTTATCTCTGCACGCAGTTCAAGATTAAGCATCACAACTCTTCTCTGTATCGTCCAAAGATGAATGGGGCAGTAGAAGCTGCTAACAAGAACATTAAGAAGATTCTACAGAAGATGACTGTTACTTATAAGGATTGGCATGAGATGTTACCATTTGCTCTTCATGGTTATCATACTACAATACGTACTTCAACAGGGGCAACCCCATTCTCCTTAGTCTATGGCATGGAAGCAGTTCTGCCCATTGAAGTTCAGATCCCTTCCTTGATAATCATGAAGGATGCAGGCATGGATGAAGATGAGTGGATTCAGACTCGACTTGACCAGATAAATTTGATTGATGAGAAAAGGTTAGCAGCTGTTTGTCGCGGTCAGATGTACCAGAAACGAATGATCAAGGCTTTTAATAAGAAGGTTAAACCAAAGTTATATCAGGCTGGTGACTTAGTAATCAAGCGTATCATACTACCACAGGGTGATCCTAGGGGCAAGTGGACTCCTACGTATGAAGGACCATTTGTGGTCAAAACAGTATTCTCAGGAGGTGCCATGATACTTACTACTATGGATGGTGAAGACTTCCCACAACCTGTAAATGCAGACATAGTTAAAAAATACTACGCATAAAAAGAGACCGCTAGATTGACTGGCCTAGGCAAAAATAAGGGCATCCCGGCGAACCAAAAGGGTTCGGGCAAAAATTAGGGATATATATATAAAAAAAAATGTACACCCGGCAAGTCGAAAACCTGAAAAGGCGGCTTGGGCAAAAAAGGGTATCCTGGTGGATTGAAAACCTGAAAGGGCAATCCAGGCAAAAGTTAAGGATTAAAGTGTATGACTATGTCTCGTTTGGATCACCCATGAAACTACAACCAGTTGTGCTACTTACTCAAGCTCGAACAGATAAAGATCAATCCAATTGTTTCCGTCTCAACAACAGAAGATGAGATAACTTGAAGATAATGGCAATAGTAGAATTGAAACTCAATAGGATTATTTCCCACATAGCTGATTTTCTTTGTTTTGTAAGAAAAATTTATGACGAATTCCTCTTAATAGGATTTCTGTCTCCTTGTACAAACGTGCCTATGTATAGGTCATTTTGTGACATAAATAAAATTTCATCTTTGAATCCAGATTTACTTTTACCCTATTTACATAAGCGAAACGTCCATTGGTTGTGTTTGAATGTATGTATGCTTTTGAATATGATTGATGTTTACCAGAAATGCATAAAATGCTTAATATGATTGATGTTTACCAGAAATGCATGAAAATGCAGTAATAGTATTTACTAAGGACGAACGAGAGAAGGAATTCAATGAAGCTTCGCCGGTTCATCCCCACAAGACATCTACAAATCCCCCAGTAGGGCAAATCTATCATCATAGATACTTCGAGTTACATCTCCCCTTGAATTTATGTCCATCTCTTTTATCCTCAGACGGATAGTCGGGAACTTATTCCTTCAATGAAGGTACGACGAACGAAGACGGGAAGTTATGAATACTATACTATCAAACGAAGACGGGAGGTTATATTATCAAACGAGACGGGAACGAGTTCCTCATATTCTTCAGCAATGAATCGGGATTTATTTTCCCGGGCCAGCAATTGTTATACAAAGATATCCAGACGCTTCAGGCTGCATGATTCATACATACATCATTTACATCATACCATAACATACATACCATAAATACATAATACATTTACTTAGGTACATCATACTATACATGCATACATATTGCATATACTAACATTCTTCTTGCAGGATAGTTATAGGCAGGTAAAACAATATCAACAACTTACAACGGGTCAGAAATGATCCATACATTTGCTCAAGTTGTCCTTGAATATCAGGCAAACGGTCTGTAAAAAGATCCATTCCCTGGTTCAAGACATTATTCAGAAGAACAAATCCTGACGTTCTTTTGGCCCTTGAATAGCAGGCAAACGGTCTGTAAAAAGATCCATTCCCTGGTTCAAGATATTTTTCAGAAGAACAAATCCTGACGTTCTTTTGACCTTGGAGAGTAGGCAAATGGTCTGTACAAAGATCAATTCCCTAATCCAAGATACTTCCAGAAGAGATAATCATCACAAGATTTATTTCTACTGGTCCATTCAACAACTCAAAACATGTTGCATAAATGATTCAGAGACGGCTTATACAAAGACCTAGTACTGATATCCATTATCAACATAAAGACATCATCACATCTTGATACTCTAGATGGCATCTCCAAGCCCATCTCCAGATGGTATCTCTAAGCCCATCTCCAATTTTTCCAAGTGGCATCTTCAAGCCCACTCAAGCATATACAACTAATCATCAGTGTTATTTTACGCACCGGTGAGTGCAAATTTTTGGGCTTTTGTGTTCATTCCCCTTCAACCTTCCAGGTCACGACTGGCACATATACCAATCTAACCCCTCAGGTTTTAGAAAATTGAACAGGGGCAGCTGTTGCACCCCAAAATTTGCCCTCCACAAGACAAGACATTATGTACTAAGAGATTTACAAAGTTCACAAGGTTCACAAGACATCTCATGAGGTTCACAAAGTTCACAAAGTTCACATTTAGTCAGAAAGTTTGACAATTCTCTCAGACAATGCATTCTCCTAAGCAATGCATCTTAAACTAGGGTTTTGACTTTCATCAGGCTAAATGGACTTACAAGGCTTCAAGTGAGCTTCATAACATCTTATATGTGTTCAAGAATCCCCATGTCAAGTTTTAAGACTTTCCCAAAAGATTTGCTCAGTCAGATAACCAGATAGGTTAAAATCAGTCAAAGTAGTTAAAAAGTCAAACTGAGGTCAACTGTGGTCAAACCGAAGTCAAACTTCATGATTTTTTTCCAACATCAAGTATATGAAGTAAATTCATCATTTGATCAAGGGTTTATCATGATTCATCAAGGAGATTTCAGATCATCAAGAATCAAGAGTTTCTAAATTAGGGTTTTCACAGGAAAAGTCAACTGAACTTTGACCAGCCATAACTTTCACATGCTTCATCAAAAATTTTCCATCCAAAGATCATTTTGAAGGAAATTGAATTCTCTACAACTTTGTGTCTCACAAGCCAAGCCCAAAAATGATTCATTTGGAAGATATGAGCTAAGACATTATAGGTCCTTTTAAAAGTCAACAAAAAGTCAACAACTTCAAAAGAGCATAACTTGAGAATGGTAAAAGATATGGACATGAGACCAAAGAGTTTGGTTAGAGGACTCTTTAAGCTTTCCAAAATGTCCAAGAACACCATCATAGCATTAAAATTGAAGGATTTGTTCCCTTTCAAAGTTGGGAAATTTTTGGGAAGTTTATAAAGCAAATAGGGCCTTAAAACCAATTTTTGCTAAATGAGCCCACCAAATTGCCATCCAATCTTTACAATATCACCAAGCACGACCCAACCCATGCCTTTTCTGATTTTTTACATTTTATTTAATATTTATTTGAATTTTATTCATTAAAATACAAATTAAATTAAAATAAAATATGAAAATCATATATTTGGATGAGATTATGATTCTAGAAGGTTTTAAATATCATTTAGAGATGATTGATTTGATCCAATTTCGTGCTAGCTTGATTTAGAAAGGTTAGATAAGATTTTTTTCAATATTTGAAAGTGTGAAACTTCATGATCAAGTAACCAAGACAAGGCCCATAAATCCATGTTGTTTTGACCTAATTGCATCCACTACATATACATGAACACATCACAATCATAAGGACGAATTTTTGCAGCCTCCACACATATTCTTCAACTTCAAAATATCAAGGAAAAAGTGACATACGATTTTGGAGTTAGAGAGGATCTAAAGACATTCTAAAGGTTGCATTAGCTTCTCTGATCATCACTGATCATGTAGCAATAATCATATGCATCTCAAACCCCATGAATTGCACAAACCGAATCGTTCTTCTTCCTTAATTTTTTGCTTTTCGATTTCATAAATTTAACCATTATAAATTGTGTTTGATTATTGATTCATGTTTGTTTTGAAGTGTAGAAGCTTTCTGGATAAACCAATTGAAGTTTCATGGCCTAAATCATTAGATGCCATTGTTAGGGTTTAGGGTGGCCGTTTAGGGTTTTACTATTAAACCAATGTAAATAAGTTCTAAAGACATGGAAGAATCGTATAGGTCATAAGAAACTCATTGGCATTATTAATTTGGTGAAATTGTACTGTTTGTATGGTGTTTGATGTTCGCAGGTTGTATTGGCAAGAAAATGCGCAGGAAAATTTGTAACTAAATTCGCAGAAAAACCTGCGAAACCAAGGTTGAAGATGAAGATCTTTGCGCGTTTCAGAAATTCAAAAATTGATATTGATATTTATTGTATTATTTACGTTTTGTTTCACAGGATGACAAGCAGCCCAGTGGTTGATGCGCGCATGTATGAAGCAAAGGACATGGGTTCGAACCTATCCTCAGTTATTTTTTGGTGAAAGTTTCATTTATTTTCAGGTTTAAAATATAATAATCAGTGCCCATCCCATATTCACAAGCGCGCGTTTGGCCTGGTGGTAGGTGGTGTTGGTCCAAGAGATATAGAGAGCCTAGGGCGTGGTTCGATCCCTGCCCCAGGTATGTTCTTTTTACACCATTTTTTTATTATTTATTTATTTGTTTTATTTTATAATTAATCTAGAATTATTTTTTATAAGAAAAACTATTTTTTAAAATATTAATATATAAATGTATACAACTTCATTCTTTTAAAAAAAAATCATAATTTATTTTCTAAAGTTTAAATTGTATATATTTATTTTATAATTTATTTATATTATTATTGTATTTTTTTTATATAAATAATTTAATTAAGTTTAGATTAAATAATTAACCCTAAAATTATTTTATAATCAAACCAAATTTTCTTTTAAAATTTTTTTATAAATCTAAATTGATATATATAGTTGTTTATATGTTTTTTTTAGTAATATTTATATGTATATATTATTTAATATTAAAATGATATTAAATTAAACAAAAAAAAACCTTATATGTTTATATAAACCCTAATTAATTTTCAAAAACCTAATTTCCTTTTATAATTTTAATTTCTTATTTTTTTATTATGCTTGTATAATTATAATTATTAAATATTTCTAATATGTATATATAATTAATTTATTAAACTATTAATCATATTTATTAGTATATAATTATTATTATTTATTTCTTTTCTTAAAATTCTTAAAAAATGATTATTTATTTAAATTTGAACTTTTAATTTGTTTTCTATATTATATTATTATACTAACCTCTTTTATATTTATTTTATTTATTATTACTAACCTTTCATTTATTTATTTATCATATGCTTATTATTTAAATTATTTTATTATAATGTAATTGTGCAAACTATGTAATAGTGGTAGAGTTTTTATTATTTATTTAAATTGCCATGGTTAGTAAAATAGGGCGTGAAAACATGTTTGTGTTTAAAATTGAATTTAGATCACTAATTATAACATAAATACTTGAACTTGTACACGCACACACGTAAGTCGATCTTGGATCACCATCTCACTTCTTAAGGGTTACCTCTCATGTTGCCTAAACTAAAAGGTCAAGTAAAGTGTATAAAGCAAAGTCCCTTCTCTTATTAATATCATCTAGTCCCTTTAAAGAATTATAAGATCAAGTCCCTTCATGGTTGCCTTTGTAAATGATCTTGTCCCTTTCGAATAAAAGATGATAAGTCCATTCGAATTGCTAATACACCTTACAGTTGCCTAATCACAGATGTCCCTTCACTTGTCCCTCATCACATCCAAGGTAATGACTACCTATTCCTTAATAATAGGGATAGTCTTACCATTGAAAGAACATTTAAGAACATAAAAGATTTAACTTAGGGAAGGTTCCTCTTATGTACTTGCTCACCTTTTCAAAACATTTCAAAAATACTTCACATTTTCAAACAATTTTCAAAACAAAGTCTTTATATATATCCGTACATGGATCATTATAAAGTACTTAAGAAAATTTCTAATCACACACTACACTTCTCAAAACAATTTAAAGTGAGCTAAGTAACTAAGAGCCCATGGATAACCATGGATGTAAAGGGTGCTAACACCTTCCCTTTACATAACCTACCCCCCGAATCCAAAAATATTTTAAGATCTTTCCTGTTCTTTTATGCCCTTTCCTTTGGATAAAATAAAAGTCGGTGGCGACTCTTGCTATCCGCAACATTTAACTAAAGTCAGTTCTCCCACCGTGTTACACAAAGATTTAACAAGCATGGCATAATCACAAAATTGGTTTTGAGGGGTTAAGATGGATGATGAAGAAGAATTAGGTCAAAAGGAGGCAATGATGACTTATGACTTAAGAAAACCCTAAAATAAGGAGAAAAAGATCCAATGAGGGTGCTCTACACTTAAGGACCTCTAATATGACCTATAAGACTCAGAATCTTAGAACAATGACATGAATGCCTTATTCAAATGGAATGAAGGAAACTTGTAAAAGGGGACAAAAAGGACTTAGGGCTTAAGCAACTTGGGAAAAATTTAAAATGATTTAGAAAAATCATGAAAGTTTATATAGAACCTCGTAATCCAGAGAATGACATGTGTACAAAATATCTCATGAAAAATCCTAATTTTGAGTTGTGAAAGAATCATTAGAATGCAATTAGGGTTATGTGAACCTAGGTGAAAGGATGGACTTAAAAGGACCTAAACAATGACCTAAAAAAATATAACAAAAATCTTTTTTGATGGTTCATTATGTTCTCTAACTAGAGAAAGAAGAATGGGATTAAGATCAATTGTGGTTTATGAGAACAAAAATGTACAAGAAGGTTGGCCAGAAATGAAGAAATAAAAGGGAAATTAATTGAAAAATTAATTATGGACCAAAAATAAAAGAAAAATGAAAATAAAAAATATGGAAAATTTCTAAAACTGAAGAGAATGAGGTATGAATTTATTTGGGATTTTTGGATATTATTTGGTATTTTTACTGAATTAAAATTGAAATGATAATAAAATGAAAAATAAAAGAAAAAGAAAAAAATGAGTGTGGTGTGTATTAGCAACGAATTAACACTGAGTTGGATTGGGTCTTTTACAAGGAGGATGTGAATAGAAAAGGAGGGCCCAACCATCATGTGCGCTGAACACAACACTACGGTAGAGACTCAGTCAACTAAATTGACTCAACCTAGACCCTCTGATGAATCTTATGCAAAGACCAAAGTCAAAGTAAGTGAATCCAATGGATGACCAAGGAAGACACATCATAATAAGGTAGATGACACGCGCGTGAAGACTCAACACTCACTTAAGACACACGTGAAGCTCACATGCTTCATTAATTCGCTGACAAGCTATGAGACGCAGGATGAGATAGATCCAATGGCCATGACTTAATCTGAAGAGAAACATTAGGGCACTGTTACGGTCACCGGAGATGACCTCCAGTCATCTTCTCCGGTGACATGCACCTAGGGAAAACTCAAAACCTATCCAAAATGGAATCTAAGACCATCATTGTGTTCATCTAAATTGCTTACATCAAGAATCTAAGCCTAGAATTCATTTACCATACATGATCATTGCGAATCAAACCAAACAAAAACCAACCTAAAAATTGGATCTATGCACGTGAGGTGCCTATCAACTAGCCAGAATGTTCATAACTCTTATCAAGCCTTAAACCATACAAATCAACTAAAATAGAAGGAAATCGTGCAAATGGAATTTTAGAGAAAACCTGGAAATGCAGAGATGCCAAATGTTGAAGAAATCCAGAGGTTTTGACTGTAATCTCTTAGCTACTTGATCTTGATGCCTAATTGAGTGAAATAAACACTCAATTCGTGTGAATTCTTGGAGAATGATGATGTAAAGCAGTGATGATGCATCAACCAATTCTTACTATCTCAAACCAATTCAGCCATGGAGTTCATGCCTTTGATGAAGATGAAGTTGATGATGATTGATGCTATGTTGATGAAGATTGAGATCAGTGAAATTCAGACCAATTTGTAGAGAACAGGATTGGTGAAATTTGAGAGTTTCAGTTGCATTTCTCCATGGACTTTGCTTCAATCTTATCAATGAGGATGAACAATGGGAGAAGGAGAAGGAAGCTAATGAAGGAGAAGCTGGATCAGTCCAAAATGCAATGGAATTATGGAGAAAATGCATAGAGAATAATGGAGGTTATTTTAGTGAATTTCGAGAGAATGAAAAAATTAGTTCAATTCAGTTAGAGAGGATCTTATATAGGTGTAGTTGACAGTTTCTAACCCTAGTTAACAGTTAGAACTATGGTTAGTTCTAACTTGAGGGTGAAAGAACAAAATGAAGGTGTGGAATGCAATGACAATGCAGCTGGATGAAGTTGCTCGAATCTGATCATGTGTGATGGAGGACATGTCCATTATGGTGAGGGTTAGTGATGTATGAAGAAGTTGATCATTGCAGAATGTGTACAAGGCACGCGGCTTCTTTTCAATGCTTCTAATGTACTTGAATTTCCACTAATGTGCATGGAAGCTAACATGTATGAACATGTATAAGATAATTGGGACCTCTAAGCATGACCCATAAGATCAAAACAAGATGGAATTATGCCTGCAAGCCTAATTGAACTGAATCACCTCATGCTGCAATGCCTTGGTACATAAGTAAACCAGAATTCAAATTATGATCTTCCATGGCATGAATCTTCAAGCTCAAGGCATCAAAGCATTGAATTCTTGTGATCAAATTGAAAAGAGTGATGCAATGGACATGTTTGGTGTTTGGTTCAAGATGAAACATGACCTCGAAACCTCTCAAATATACCAATGAACATCATGTCATGAAGCTACAAAATGGGCCTGCATGGCATGCCCTTGGCCTGTCCAGATGCCTTGCTTTTTTGTAGTTTGAAATCCTTCACTTTGCCTCTCCATAACTTTTAATCCATTGATCACATGAAAAATCTTTGAACATCAAAGTTGTTGGAAACATGGCAATGAACAACTTTGTAGTTCAAAGAAAATTCATTTGAGGCCTCTAACATAGAGGAAATTGAATTGAATTGTGACTCACCACCTGCTTGATGAAATGTCTTGCCTGACGCGCGCAGGAGGCAAGGCCTACCTTGGTTCTTGCCCTAGCTTGCCTTGAATTGCCCCAACTTTGAATGATCATATCTCACTCAATTTTGATGTTATGGGGGAGTTACACCTATGGATTTGAAGCTCAAGATGACCTATTTAATTGGATCAAAGTAGAATTTTAATATCCCTCATATTTTGGGAGAAGGCCTCTCTCAAAGATGCTGCAAAAATGGCCAAAACATGCCATTTTTGGAAACCCTAATTTTCCAAAAATGGTAAGTTTTGGTTTTCTTGATTTCTCTTGATTCCTCCATCATTTCTTGATCAAATTTGAACCATAGGATTCTTCTAACTCTAATTTCATGATTTTGATCTCAAAAAGTCAAGAGTTGACTTTTTCTTCAGCATAGTTGACTTTTCCCCAAATCCCTGATTTTCAGTCATCTGGCTAATTGAACCTCTTCCAAAATGAATTTGTGGATGAAATTTGATCCCTAGGAACTTGTAAACATATATAAGACAATGGAATCCTCTTTGAATCATAAATTCATGCAAAAGCCCAATAGAAATGAAACCCTAATTTGGCCTTTTTCATCAGGAGATGTTGCACTGCTTGCCTTCTCTGATCAATTCAAATCTTTCCATGGCTTGTGGCTTCAAATGAGAACTTGTGGGATGTTGTGAGCCCCTTGCACAATTTTGAGAAGCTTTGTGACCCCTTGATTGCCTTTGTATAGCCTTCAGTTGCTCCAATCATTAATCACATACCTATGCCTCAGCTATGCTACACATGATGCAATGTTTTTGATTATTTTACGAAATTATGTATGATAAAGCTATGCAACATGTTTGAGGAAATAAGAGGGCAAATTTTGAGGTATTACACCTGCCCCTATTCAATCATCTGCAGGCCTGAACGAGTAATTGCAAAAGCTTTTAGACGTTCAAGGTGTGGAGTGATTGAATACTCGAATAAAACCTGGAATTTGAACTCGGTGGATAATAGACATACCATCTGCCTTTTATTTATTATTTTTTCTTTTGCTTCGACCTCTGAATTTGTAGCGGTAAGAGAATAAGGTGGAATAGAATTATTGCAATAACCTGCAATGTGACTGCTGAGCGAATCAAGCCACAAAGAGGATGCCTGTTTGGCAAAACAAGGCTTAACGAGACCGTTAGCGAAACATAACTCGACAATATGAATGCTGAGCGAATCAAGCCACAAAGAAAACACGCGACTGCTGAGCAAATCAAGCCACGGAAATTTCCTTTTGGCGAAACAGGGCTTAACGAGACCATTAGCGGAATGAGACTCGACAATGTGACTGCTGAGCGAATCAAGCCACAAAGAGGATGCCTGTTGGCGAAACAGGGCTTAACGAGACCGTTAGCGAAACAAAACTCGACAATGTGACTGCTGAGCGAATCAAGCCACAAAGAAAGTGCATGTTGGCGAAACAGGGCTTAACACGTGACTGTTGAGTGAATCAAGCCACGAAAAGATGACAAACATTGACTTTGAAAGACAACGGTGCCTGGAAAATGGTTCAAGTATCTTTTGTGGGGGAGTACTTCAGGTTGAGAAGATGTTATAGGTTGTATGTAAAATACCTCATAATTGGTCCATACCGGCATCTGTATGCTTGGGTTTATGGCGTAATGCTCCATGATGATGGAAATGTTACGCTTTGGAGGATGCACATGTAATGATGATTATGCATATGCAAATGTAAAGGATCTCCCGGAAGGAGACTACAAGTATCCCAGATGGCTTAACTAGGGAGAACTGATGATCACTGCATTGATCTGGTTAATCCTGGTGAGAAGGAAACAACTATGCGGGAATGTTGTTAATAATACACCGGCTCTGAACTGCCGCCATTGCCAAAAATAAATTGGACTTTGAGATTGGAGAGCCAAGACCCTACTGGAGATGAACCTTTCTTGCACTCTAATGGGGAAGTGAAAACCTTTTGGCCTGGCTGGGGAACCAGAAGTATGGCACTACTGAGGAAGCAACCTGCCGGGGAGGAAGAAATTCCTTGTACTGCTAGGGATTGCCCCTGTATTGAAGGGAAACTTCTTCTTTGGGAGGAGAAACATCTTTTGTCATTATTGCTGGGGAAGAACTTCAACTTCACTTCTATTGGGGATAATAGGAGACACATGGGAAGGCACCTGTTCTTGTTCGAGTATTGTCGAAATATTATTCTTGGAAGTTCTCTTTAGCTCTGCTAGCAACGCCTGTACCTGCATTTACGTAAACACAATTGATAGTGCCTACAACATGGAAAGTTAGTTTGGACCTGTATGCCCCAGGCTTATGGTATGAATGGCCATCCCGACCACTTAACCTTTTTAGAGTTGTATTAGATATTTATGTCCTCCTGCATGAGTTAGAAAGCATTCAAATGTTCACGACACAATATAAATCACAATTTGCTTGACATTTTCGCAATCAAACAATGTTATATGAAAAACAAAAACAAAAGAAACTAGTCACAAGTTGACTAAAATTGAATTTTATTGATTTCGAACATGGCCAGGAATAGGCGTTATAATAGGAAGCAATTCCCTGGAAAGAGGAAGTCGCCCAAAAGGAAAACAAACTATCCTATTAACAATGTGAAAAATGGATCTCATCAAGTTTCGACCCGGCTATGACTCATATATCTTCAAGACTATCCGCTTGCTCCGCCCCTTGAGAAAGGTGATTGGAACAGTCTTCAACCCTTAGAATAACCTTAGTTGCAGATGGATTACGAATTTCACAGATCGCAGTCGTTCGTGTTAGTCCCTCTTTTGCGTGGATCGCCCTTTCGGGTTTTCAATCCACCAGGATACCCTTTTTTGCCTGAGCTGTCCGATATGGCTTTTCAACTCAGCGGGTGTACATTTTTTCAATATTTCCCTAATTTTTTCCCGAGCCCTTTTATTCTGTTTTTGGCTCACTGGAATGCCCATTTTTGCCTAGATCTTTATTCTGTTTTTATCCAGCGGGTCTTTTTACACGAAGTATTTTCTTACCGCGTCTGCGTTGACAGGGGAATGAAAGTCTTCTCCATCCATGGTTGTTAGCATTAAGGCTCCACCTGAGAAAACCTTTTTAACCAGGAAAGGTCCTTCATAATTGGGTGTCCATTTGCCCCTGTGATTGTTAAGAGGAGGAAGAATCCTTTTTAGCACCAGGTCGCCTGGTATATACCTTTGAGGTCGTACCTTCTTGTCGAAGGCCCGTTTCATGCGCCGTTGATACAACTGTCCATGGCATACAACTATTAGGCGTTTCTCTTCAATGAAGCTTAGTTGATTGTATCTGGATCGGAGCCACTCAACTTCATCTAGCTTAATGTCTATCATTAACCTCAACAAGGGGATCTCTACTTCAATTGGTAGGACTGCCTCGATACCATATACCAATGAGAACGGGGTTGCCCCTGTTGAGGTATGCACTGACGTTCTGTACCCATGTAAAGTAAATGACAACATCTCATGCCAGTCTTTGTATGTCACCACCATCTTCTGCACGATCTTCTTGATGTTCTTGTTGGCCGCCTCGACGGCGCCATTCATCTTCGGGCGATACAGAGAAGAGTTATGATGTTCTATTTTGAAATCCCGACACAAGTCTACCATCATCTTGTTGTTGAGATTAGAACCATTATCAGTAATGATTCTTTCGGGAATTCTGTACCGGCAAATGATGTCTCTTTTAATAAATCGGGCTACCACTTGTTTAGTAACGTTGGCATAAGACACCGCTTCGACCCACTTCGTGAAATAGTCTATAGCAACCAGGATGAAGCGGTGACCGTTGGAAGTTGTTGGCTCGATCTTGCCAATCATATCAATGCCCCACATGGAAAACGGCCACGGTGAAGACATGATGCTCAATGGATTCGGAGGTACATGGACTTTATCTGCATAAATCTGGCACTTATGGCATTTATGGGAGTATTTGCAGCAATCGGATTCCATGGTGATCCAATAATATCCCGATCTCAACAATTTCTTGGCCATAACATGTCCTCCAGCATGGGTACTGAAGGAGCCTTCATGAACCTCTTGCATCAACATGTCTGCTTCGTGTCTATCCACGCATCTGAGCAGAACCATGTCGAAGTTTCGCTTGTATAGCACACCATCTTGATTCAAGAAGAAACCACCTGCTAGCCTTCTGAGGGTCTTCTTGTCTTTACTGGATGCCCTAGTCGGGTATTCTTGAGTCTTCATGAAGTGCTTGATATCATGATACCAAGGTTTGTTATCTTCACCACTGTCAACTACAAAGACATAAGCAGGTCTTTCAAGACAGGAGACCATGATTCGAGGCACGAAATTCTCTTGACAATTTTAATCATAGACGACAAATTTGCTAGAGCATCAGCGAACTGATTTTCATCTCGAGGAATATAATTCAGCTTGACTTTGGTGAAGAAGGTTAGCAGCCTCCTGGTATAATCCCTGTAAGGAACCAAGTGAGGTTGATGAACTAACCATTTACCATTGACCTGATTCACAACCAGAGCAGAATCTCCGAAGATCTCAAGGTTCTTGATTCACAAGCCAATTTTCTCTTCAACCCCCATGATACAGGCTTCATACTCAGCTTCATTGTTGGTGCATTCGAAGGTCAACCGTGCAGCGAAAGGCATATGGACACCCTCTGGTGAAATAATGAAAACACCTACTCCGCTTCCGTTTACGCTTACAGCTCCGTTAAACATCAACTTCCATTTGGATTCAGGGTCTAGCCCCTCTTTCGGAAGTGGTTCTTCACAGTCTTTTGACTTGAGGAACATGATGTCCTCATCCGGAAACTCGAACTTCATGGGTTGATAATCGTCAATTGGCTGCTGAGCCAGGTATTTTGACAATACACTCCCTTTTATTTCTTTTTGCAAAGTGTAATGGATATCATACTCCGTTAGAATCATCTGCTATCGGGCTACCCTTCCTGTTAGAGTTGGCTTCTCGAAGATATATTTCACAGGATCCATTTTGGAGATTAGGAGAGTGGTGTGAGTCAGCATGTACTGTCTTAGCCGGCGAGCAGCCCATGCCAAAGCGCAACAAGTTTTCTCGAGTAGTGAGTAGCATGTCTCACAATCGGTAAACTTTTTACTAAGGTAATAAATGGCTTGCTCTTTTCGACCAGACTCGTCATGCTGACCTAACACACACCCCATTGATCCTTTGAGCACAGTAAGATACATGATCAAGGGTCTCCCTGGCACTAGAGGCAGGAGAATTGAAGGTTCTAGCAGGTACTCCTTGATTCGGTCAAAGGCTTGTTGACAGTCTTCATTCTATTTGATGGCCTGATTCTTCCTCAAAAGCTTAAAGATGGGCTCACACGTGGCCGTTAGGTGAGAGATAAACCGTGCAATGTAGTTTAGTCTCCCTAAGAAACCACACACTTGCTTTTCAGTCTTTGGCTCAGGCATTTCTTGCATGGCTTTTACTTTGGCTGGATCAACCTTAATTCCCCGCTCACTAACAATGAAGCCCAGTAGCTTTCCAGAACGGACCCCAAAGGTGTACTTGTTCGGATTCAACCTCAATCTGAACTTCCGGAGTCTGTCAAACAAATTTGATAGATTGACCAAGTGCTCTTCTTCTGTTTGGGATTTTGCTATCATATCATCAACATAAACCTCAATTTCATGATGAATTATGTCGTGAAATAGCGTCATCATTGCCCGTTGGTAAGTGGCTCCAGCATTCTTCAGACCAAACGACACGACCTTGTAACAGAAAGTGCCCCAAGGTGTGATGAAGGTAGTCTTTTCCATATCATTGGGAGACATCTTAATCTGGTTATAACCTGAAAACCCGTCCATGAAAGAGAACACAGAAAACTGAGCAGTATTATCAACAAGCACATCTATGTGAGGCAGAGGGAAATCATCTTTAGGGCTGGCCCTGTTCAAGTCCCTGTAGTCTACACACATCCTAACTTTACCATCTTTTTTAGGGACCGATACAATATTAGCAACCCATGGAGGGTAACTGGTCACATCCAAAAAACTAGCATCAAATTGTTTCTGTACTTCCTCCTTGATTTTGATTGCCATATCAGGGCGTGTGCGCCTCAACTTTTGCTTCACTGGCGAGTAGTCTTCCCTCAAAGGCAGCTTGTGTACCACAATGTCAGTGTCTAAACTAGGCATGTCCTGGTAAGACTAGGCGAAGAAATCAACATATTCTCGAAGCATGTCGATTAGACGAGTCTTAATAGATTCCTCTAATGCGGCCCCCGTCTTAACTTCTTTCTTGTCTTCTTCGATACCCAGGTTTATCACTCCGATGGCCTCTTCATGCGGCTGAATCATCTTTTCCTCCTGTTTAAGCAATCTGGCTAACTCTTCAGGTAGTTCGCAATCTTATTCACCTTCCTCATCGGCTTGGTAAATCGGATTATCAAAGTCATACTCAGCCATAACAGGGTCATCATTGATAAGATCCGGTGACAAGCACCTACATGAATGGTGACTCATGCAAGGCTTTAGATAGAGTTTGAGAAAACGAGAAACATTGCCACTTTAAAACTTTTCTTTCTTTTTGAAAAAAAAAAGTGTAAACACCCCAAATTTCCCCTCACTCATTTCACCATGGCTTGTGATTCTTTTCATTTGCATAAGTTCAATCATATCATCTCATATTGCATTTTTGCTTCACTGCATTGGTTCAAAGTCATCTGCATTTAGGGTTTGTGATCTGAGCAAATCCAAGAGCCATCAGAGCCACTCCAAAGGTCTTCAATCACCTCAAGAGGGTCCATGTGTGTTCAATCATCATATTATATCCTCCTAAGATCAATAAAGTCAGAAAATCACAAGAACTGAGGAAGGCATAGAAGCAGAGCCAAACTTAACTGCACAGATGACCTAAAATTAGGGTTTTGGTTTCAGAGGCCATAACTCCAATTTTTTTGGTCATTCTTGTTTCTATTGGTCTCTATATGATATAAGGATCATGCATACCAATTTCCATGAAGAAATTCAATGGGGAAGGCATCTGATCAATAGATGACTTCTTGAACAAGTTAGTGCAAAATCAGGGCATCTGAGGCCCCCAATGACACAACCAAAGGGTCTTCTCCATTATTTTTGGTGTATATGATCTTTATTTGATCTTATAAGAAGTTGGAAGTTCACAAAATTGAAGAATTTCAAGCCATTTGCAAAGTTGCCATTTTGGGAAAGTGACTTGTATTGAAAACTTGCCATTTTGGGAAAGTTTTCAACCTCCTCTTTTTGATTCAAAAATTCTTCAAATGAAAAATTCTTGGTCATGAAAGTTGTAGATTGGATCATTCCCTTTTCAAAAAGTAAAAGAACTTGATCTAATTCATCTTAGAACTCAAGTTATGGCCTTGCAAAGTTGGGAAAAATCACATAAATTTCACTTTTACACCAAAGAGGGAAGTTTGCAAATTCTCATGCCAAGCATTTTTGTGACCTCAAACACACTTCTACATGTCTTAACATCATAATGCATTTCCTAAGTATCAGAATTGGCCCAAGAATCATTTCATTCCATGCCTTGAACATCAAGAAATTCAAAAGGGGCCAAACATCATGAAAATTGCAAAAGGGCACACAACCTTTCACAAGCTTGCTGAATCACCTCAATTTCAAATATATGGCTCTCCTTGATCTATGCTGAGCCAGGACAAGCCAAAAGCCAGCTGCAAAACCAGCCCATACCTCAAGTACAAAACTTTTGACATTTTGACAACTTGCCCATACCAATCACCATAGGCCACCACCCACTCTCTGACCTATCACAACTTGTTATGTGGATCAAACACAGCTCATAACACACAACATTGTAGCCTAACACTTCAGAATCCTCAGCATACACAAAATCACTCTAACTTGCAAAAGCTTTCGAAACTCATAGCTCAGCCAACAAATCTTCAAACTTTTTCCACCATTCAACTACACATTCATCACTGATCATTTCCCACCCTTCATTTTGCCTTGAAACACCTCAAATCAAAAACACGATTTTCACATTTCTTGAAATGAGCTTCAGCCAACTTCATATAGAGGCCATATAAACTCCAACCAAGCATTGCAAACTCTTCAGGAGGATCATTGAAGTTGATTTGAAGCAAAGAAATAGCCAGCCAGTGCCATTTTCGAAAGCTTCAGTTCAGGTATCACCAAGAACTTGTTTTCCAGAAATTGCTTTTTATGCCATAGAAATGTTGCTTATGATTCACTGATCATACTGTGCTTGTTGGTTTTGAAAATGATCAAGTTTTGAGCCTGAACCATGTCTCTGAAAGTTTGACCTGAAAACTTGTTTGCTTCGATTCGTTTTCATGTTGAAAGATAAATGAATTTTCGTGCTTGATTCTTGCTTAGGGTGTTTAGAAGATGTGATCTGGAGTTTTAGAGGGTTTAAAAGTGTTTAGGGAAGAAGTTAGGTTTTTGAACTGGCCGGAGAAGATGACCGGAACACTGTTCCGGTCACCTGAAGGTCATTAGGGTTCAGATTAGGGTTTAATTGCGTAATTAGTGAAGTTTGAATGTCAGCCATCCAGATGCGCGCGCTAGTCAATTCCCGACCCCTAGGTTTGAATCTTGGCCCTCAGATCAGTTGACTTTCTTTTATTTTCATTTTTATTTCATTTTAATCCCATTTTCTTTACCATTTAATTAAAATACTTAGAAAAATTATAAAAAATTTTCCTTCTGCATTTTAAATTCAAATATTTTTATCCACCCAAAAATAATTTTTATTTTATTTTTTTGCATAAAATTTGTATTTTTAAAATATTTAAATGTTTATTTTAATTAGTTAATGGAAATTAATGAATTAAAATACCATTTAAGTTTCTAAAAATCACCAAAAAAATCACACTGCATCTTGACACATTTAGAGACATTATCAACCCATTCATACAAATTTATTTTTGGTTCTTGATCCATTTTGACATTTTTCTTTGGAATTAGGGTTCTTAAAAATCAATATTTTGACCCTAACTTGGAAAAATCTTTTCTGCCTAACCATAAATGGTTTGATAATGGTTCTTTTTGCATTGCATTCCACATACCATGTAGTTTCTAGGATAAAATTGGCATGAATTTATCTTCCATTTTTAATTTGTTTTGCATTTTTCTTTGTAAGGTACCTTAAAACCCTAACAAACTTAGAAAAATCACAACTTCCTTAGGGTTAAGGGTTAGGTCTCCTCCTTTGGGGTGTGGTATCATATGGGGTTAGGGTACCTTTGATCCTATTTTCAATTTTTTATCTTATGATTTGCTTCTGATTTTGAATTTTGCATTGCATCTTGTACATAAACCCTATTTTTTTCCTTCATTTGCATTCATCTTTCATATGTTTTCATACATGAACTTGCCATGACATTTTGTGCATCCACATGACTTATAAGACATCTTAGGGCATATTAGAAACATGCTTGATCATTTCTTTATCCATTTTCCATGATATGCATTCATTTCATTCCATGAACTTTCATTTGCTTTCATGCTTCCTACATACTTCATTTGCATTCTCATCTCTTGTATGATCTTTCATAGAACTTGGCATATCTTTGAATCATCTCATAGCATCATATGCATCATGTTTATGCTTCTGGTTTTGGTTTGCATCTTTGCATACATTTCATTTTCATTTCATTTCTTTCCTTTATGCTAACTTTTTCAGGTGGTAAGTAATTTGAGAAGTGAATTTGCCTCCACTTCTCATCTCTCTTCTCATTCTTCTCATACATCATTGCTGCATTTTACTTTGCTTTAGAGTGAGCTTGCTCAATCATGTTCTTCATTCATTTTCTTTCTTCAAGTAACTTATCTTCTTCAGTGAAGTAAGTTAACTTGTTTCATCTGTTTCTCCTCCTTTCATCTGCTTCTTCCATTGGTGGCTTCTCTGAAGATCTTCTTGCAAGCTTCATAAACCTTAGGAACACCCAAGCATGATCACAATTAGGGTTTGATTAGTCCCCCAATTATTTTTACCTTTGTGTCATCTTTGAGTCTTTTCTTCTCTTCTTTAATCAAGGACTAAACCTTAAAGGTTTTAAGGCTTTGTGATTAAGGTTATGCCTGTATCCTTCTATTAGGATGGGGTGTATAACTTTAATCCTAAGTGTTAGACCCTTAATGTGTTTAAATCCTTTAATCAATCTACTTAATAATCACTAAGACATCAAGCTTGTAACTTGGGCCTTGCATTAGGGTTCTAATTCTCCCTTAATTGGTTGAGAAGGATTAACCCTAGTGTTAATGGACAAGTCCCCCTCAAGTTGTCTTACAAACCATAAAATTCACTTCTTAATATTACCATTAACTAAAATCCACTCTAATAAAGGCTTTGTTTTGTCATGAGGTTAATCCCTAATCATGGATTAAGTTGAGGAGTCTTCCTCAGCTTAAATGTTCTCATCTATTATCCTTCTATTAGGATGGTGTAATGAGTCCATTAAATCTTTGATTATGGCTTAAACTCATTACTAAACACCAAACAAAAATATCAAAAACATCTAAATAAAGGCAAGTAGGTTAATGATCTTAATCCTACATCATGGTGATTAAGTGTGAGGTGCTTACTTCATACTTAAGGTATTCTCATTACCCCTAATCAGAGGGAGGATGTGATGAGTTTACTAACCCTTGTTTTAGGCTTAAGCTCATTAACTTATGACAAACTTCAAAAGCAATAAAAGACTGAAAACATCAAAAGCAAACAATAATCGTCTCCTCCGGGATTCTTTTCTCACCTCATTCACTCATAAACGAGAACTTGCTTCTTCCGTCTAATGCAAGACAGTTTGCACCTGAGCCAGACAGGTCATACACTTGAGCATAGACAAGTAAGCAGTTCACAAGTCAATTTATCTTTCAGTCTCTTTGAGTCGAACTACGGTGTTCTGACTTCCTCATTGCACGCGAGGATACGTAGGCATAACTTAACTGTTATCGAACAAAAGTCTCTGTATATTCCCCCCTCCTCCAGCATTATTCTTTAAGCCTCATAGTCTTGAGCTTCACATTCTTTTCTTACACTGACACTCTCTTACTTCACTTCACATTTCTTTTACACTGACACTTTCATTCTTTTCCAGCTTTTGCACACAAAATAACACTGACACTACCCCTTAAAACACAAACTTTCAAGCGTGGATCCCGTCGAGTACGGCGGACAATCTGGGTGCTAGTACCTTCCCAGGTTGTAACCAATCCCCTTTCTCAGTTTCTCTGGTTCGCAACCGTCTTATCCATATCTTTCTCGGTTTATGCAGCATTACCTTTCCTTCGGGATAAAAATGCCTAGCCGGCGACTCTTTTCTTTTCTTCTTTCGCCGATCGTTCGCGTCTGTACCCTATTTGACCGGGTGTCATTTGGTGGGAGCGACAGCTTGGCGACTCTGCTGGGGACCCTTATATTGCAACCAGGGCTTGTGGTTCTTTTTGTGGGTTCCTCCTAGCGCTTGTTTGATTTGTGTTTACTGGGGTGATATGTGCTAACTGTTTTTATGTATTTGCTTTATTTATTGCTTTATGTATAGTCTTATTTACTTCTTTCTTTACAGTTTTATGCATCATACTGTCATACTGTCATTGTTGGGTCTGGTTTGTTGTTTTGATGGGTGGGGTTCCATTGAGAGTTTAAGGTCCTATACCTGGGACTTGAGTGACACCTAGGCTAGAGTGGTTCATGTTCTTTCCCATTCCATTTCGGTCTGGTGCGGGAATATGAAACACGGTTCAAATGTGGGTTTCTTCTTGAGAACTCTGTGCTACAGATTTCCTGTAGTGCTAGGGCTATATGGGAAGCTTGCTAAGTATGGATGACCTTTATTATGACCTTCAGAAGCTGAGGTGAATTAGAGGAGGATCTTTTATGGTTATTGTAAACATTGTACCCCCGGGTTAGAAGTGTTTACACTTCTCATAACTGATCCAAGTCTGAGGATCCTTATTCTAGAACATTACCTGTGAGGGGGTTGGGCTGTTTACAGGTTTGCAGGAACCCTTAGCCACATCATACCCTGTTACTGTATTGTTTAAGAATACTTCACTTTGGACAGTTCTTGTGATTAACCCCGGACATGTGACTCTTTATTTGAGTCCCCCACCCTGGTTACTGGACTTCTAAGCCTCCATCTGAACTTTTGAACATACATGGGCCTTATATCAAGGCAGATAATCAGATCCAGCTTGATCACAAACCCTTTCATATCATTTGCATATATTATCATTGCATCATTTGACATTTGTTTATTTTCTTTTCAGGGTATCCACCTCATTGTATCTTGGTTTTGGTTTTGACCCCTTCTTCTGCATAGACCTCTGCTTCAGCTGACTTCATCAGTTATCTGCTCCAATTATCTCCTGCACCAGTCTGTCAGTGGTCCACCCTCAGCTTCTCAGTTTGTGATCTTCATCAAGCACTTGTCTACAGTTTCTTCAGCAACACTCATGACTACTCCCAGGAAGAGCAACATATCCTACCACTTCTTTGAGCCTGTGTTGACTGGTATCAGGCAGGTCCAGTCACTCATCACACCTGACCACATCCCACTGTTTAGAGAGCACTACGGGGGAATCCTGGATATGGTTATGGACCTTGATCCTTCTCAGAGGAGAATAATCCACACATGCTTGCAGTTTTATGACCCTCCATTGAGATGTTTCACCTTTCCAGACTTTCAGCTAGGGCCTCTGCTGGAAGAGTTCTCTTTATTGATTGGGGTACCTATCAGAGGTGGAATCCCTTTCAACCCAGAGTTGACTGCTCCTAGAAATGAAGAGATAGCAAGGGCACTGTACCTGGAGCCTACCCTTATTGAGCAAAGTATGCCAACAAAGGCTGGTATTCTTGGTTTGCATTTGGACTTCTTGAATTCTCAGGCCATCCTGAAGGCCTCATTGGGAGAGTGGAGGGCAGTCTGTGCACTGTTAGCCCTCAACATATATGGGGCTATATTGTTTGCAGATGAGCCCAAATTTGTCAGCAAGAATGCAATCCATCTATTTCTTCTGAAGAACCCAATACCTACACTGCTAGGAGATTTTTACTACTCCATTCATCAGAGGAATGAGAAGCAAAGGGGGAAGTTGGTTAGGTGCTGTGCTCCTTGGTTTTATTCCTGGCTGCTTAGACACCTGCCTAAGACAGATACTTTCTTGAATCCCCTCCAGCAGAAAAATTGGGCCAAGAGGCTTAATGCCTTGACTTCAGATGATATTAGATGGTGCACCCAGAGCACCAAGGTCAAGGACATTATCACCAGTTGTGGACAATACCCAAATGTGCCTCTGATAGGAGTGAAGGGTTGCATCAACTACAATCCTTTACTATTCAAGAGACAACTGGGATATGCCTTGGTTCACCCCCTCAGAGGTCAGGATTTAGCTGAGACCCTATATTGTGAAGTACAACCCAATTCAGCTGTTGTCAGACAAGCATCCTGGGCTTGGGACAACATCCAGACAAAAGGGGTAGCTATTCTTGGAAGGTGTAACAATGTTGCTTCAGCTCAGTACTCAGACTGGTCCCGTACTAGAGCTCAGATTACCAGAATGTCTTTCATTTTGGAAGACATACCTGGGCCATCCACAGTACAGCCTGCAGCAACAGTTAGCCTGGAGGAATTTGAAAAGTTGAAAGAAAGGAATGAGCAGCTATCTCAAGACTTGAAGAAGACTCTTTGGGAAAGAAGTGATGGTCGTCTGGACATTGAAAGATTGGAAAAGCTTAGGGTGGAGCATCTTTCCAAAATTGAGAAGACAGAAGACTACATAAGGAAAGCAAGGGCTGGAGAACAAATATTGAAGAATGCCTGCAAGGAGGCCAAGATCCAGAAAGCTAGGGCTGAGCACTATCTGCAAGAGAGTCAGGCTAGGTGGGTCAGGATCACTGAAGCCCGTACACAAGAAGACCAGAAGACTCAGTCCAAGATTGAGCAGTTAGAGGCCAATAAGAAAAAACAGCAGGAAGCCCTGTTGGCTGCACAAAAAGAGATATCAGAGTTGAAGCTCAGAGCAGGATTGAAGAGGTCAAAAGACCAGGACAAGCATAAGAAGCGGAACACTGCCATTGCTACCAGGAACCTCCTCATTAGGACCATTACAGAGCACCCAGCTGGTCCAGTGACTGAGGCACTCCTGAAGGAGGTCAAAGAAGATGAGTTTGGACTGGATGTCTGATTCTTTGCTCGTTGTTTGTTTCCATTTAATGTACTTTTCCTTTTGTTGTATTTTGACCCTCCATGGGCATGTATTGTAAAACAAACTATGTATTGTTCACCATTTGTAATATATTTTAGTTTGTTTTCATTTGGGCTTTTTTCTCAACAACATCAAGCATCTTCCTCGAGGTCTGGAAAGGTCAAAACCAAGAACCAAACCAGATACCTTGGAAAACAAATAAGCATACTACATTGCATACTAACTTTGTTTTTGTTTTGTAGGTTTTTTTATTATTGTTTCTAACTTTGTTGTGATCTCAGGAAACATTGCTCGTCGCCGAGTGTTCCCTGTCAACCGCGCACACCGGTACCCGACTCGTAACAAACTTCCCGGCATTCAAATGTAACAAGTACAGCAGGATTTGACTGAGGTCAGAAACCAGATGGTCAATGAGAGAGTAGAGATGAGAAACCAGATGTCTCAGTTCATGGCAGTAATGACTGGCTTGGCCCAGAGCCAAAAAAGGTTAAGAGAGCTGGTGGAAAGACAAACTCCTGAAGAGCCTCATCTTGGAACAGGAGGAACTAGTAACAATGAAAGGGGCCAGCCTCGTATTGACCCACAAGAATTTGGACCTCATCTGAATCCAGAAGTTAACATCCAAAGGAATGGCCAAGGTAACGCTACTGGGGGCCAAATCCTGCAGGAGGATCCCCAGGGAGAACAATTCACTGTCATTGGGGCTGGAGATGAGGTATATGACAGAAGATTGGACGAGATTGCTGAAAAGCTAAGATCTTTGGAATCTCATAATTCTTTGGGCTTCGATGTGATGGATATGGGACTGGTGGATGGGGTGAGAATTCCCCACAAATTCAAACCCCCATGCTTTGAAAAGTACAATGGTACCTCCTGTCCTCGCACTCATCTGCAGTCTTTCTTGGGAAGGCTCAAAGCTTATACCATGGATGAAAAGCTATGGATGTTCTACTTTGAGGACAGTCTGACCGGAGCTTCGAGAGAATGGTATTCACATTTGTCTAGGGCCACCATAAGATGTTGGAAAGATTTGGCCGAGGCTTTCATCCGTCAGTATCAATACAACCTAGACATGACTCCCAATAGAACTCTCCTGATGGGTATGTCTCAATCTTCTAGAGAGAGCTTCTGGGAGTATGCTCAAAGGTGGAGGCAGCTTGTTGCTGCTGTCCAACCATCCATGTCAGAAAGGGAAATGGCTGACATGTTCATGAATACATTGCAAGGGACTTATATTGATAGGCTGGCTGCTTTCTCCTCTACCAGTTTTGCTGACGTGGTCATAGCTGGTGAGAGGATTGAAAGTCTCTTAAAGATGGGAAAATCTCGGACAGTGATGCAGGTTCCTCCAGCAATCCCAGAAAACATTTTGCGGGACCCCGAAGGGCAGGTGAGACCAATTCCATCCATACAAGCAGGGGCAAGTCTCAATATGCCCACCGGTCAGTAGCAGCTGTTACCATCCCAGCTCCAATGCCACAACAAGCATCATATCCTCAACAACAACAACCACAGTACCAACAACAAGCTCATTATCCGCAACAAAGGTCGTACAACAACAATGGCAACCAACAGCAGCGTCCTTTCCAACAGAGGCCATCACAAGCAAACAAGGTAATTGACCCAATCCCGATGCCGTATGTTGCACTCTTGCCACAACTCCTAAAGCTCAACCTAGTTGAGCTAAGGACGTTGGCACCTCCAGATCCTCTCAATATGCCAAAGAATTATGATTCAAATTCCAGGTGTGCGTTCCACTCAAACGCACCGGGGCATAACACTGAAAAGTGCAGGGCCCTACAGATGAAAGTCCAGGATTTGGTGGACTCAAAAGCTCTCAATTTTGCACCTCCTCCGAACGTCACAAGAAATCCAATGCCTAGTCACAACGGGCCTAGGATTAATGCTATTGAGGAGGGAAAACCATCCACATTAATCAACAGTGTTGCACAAATCCGAACGCCCTTGGTTGAAATCAAAGCTCAGCTGTTAGAATGCCAAGTGTTCCCTGGATGTGAGGTCGGCTGTGGATATTGCAACATTGCTGTTAATGGATGTGAGAGACTAAGAAACGGTATAGATGGCCTCATTAAAGATGGCATTCTTCATATTACAACAACAACAACTCCAACTCCAACAAATCCTTCATCAACAATCACAGATGCTCCTACAAAATCAGCAACCATTGTTCCAACAGATTCTGCTACAACTCCAACAATTATTCAATCAATCACTTCAACGGATACAAGTTCAGTCATAATTCCTTCTACAAAGACAACACCCATTACTCCATCAGTTCCTGCTACAACTTCAACACCCGTCCAATCAACTTCGTCTACAACATCAGCAACAGTTAATGAAAGCGTCTCAACGGTTACGATATACTATGATCCTGCAAATATTCCTTCCAACAACTCACAACAAATTACTACTCCTGTCAGAGCTCCGGTTACCATATATTATGATCCACACACCATTGTGGTCCCCTCTGCAGCTGCTATCAGTCTAGTCACTATCACAGTGCCTGGGCCAGTTCCTTACGAAAGCAATAATGCCATCCCTTGGCATTATGGCTCAGATCTATACTGCGAGGGGCAGAAAATCACTTTAGAATCATCAACCTCTTCACCTCAGATAGAAAATGTGGGGGGAGGCGGAGGCTTCACTAGAAGCGGACGTCTCTTTGCCTCGCAAATACCAAGACCCATTGCTGAAGCAGAATCTGCTGCTAAGGCAAAAGGGAAGAGCATGGTGCAAGAAGAACCAGTTGCTAAAGAAACTTTGAAGACTCCTTTTGATCAAGAGGTTGATGAGTTCATGCGGATCATCAAGAAGAGTGATTATAAGGTGGTGGACCAGCTTCACCAAACACCTTCCAAAATCTACATACTATTATTGCTAATGTGCTCCGAGGCTCATCGAAACGCACTATTAAAGGTTCTGCGCGCAGCTTATGTGCCGGAGGAGATTACTGTCAATCAGTTAGAGGCTGTGGTTGGAAATGTCAACGCTAGTCATGGACTGGGATTTACCAACGCTGATCTGACAACGGAAGGTCACAATCACAACAAGGCTTTGCACATTACCTTGGAGTGTAAGGGTGCAGTTCTTTCTCATGTACTGGTGGACACAGGGTCATGCCTCAATGTCCTACCCAAGAAAGCCCTTGTGAAGCTGGAACAGGATGGATTGGAACTATGTCCAAGCAACTTGGTAGTGAGAGCCTTTGACGGTTCTAAAAGATCAGTTCTAGGAGAGATAGAGTTACCAATAATGATTGGCCCACAGGTTTTCAAAACGACATTCTTTGTGATGGATATACAGCCTTCCTACAGCTGTCTATTGGGTAGACCACGGATACACACCGCTGGCGCCGTGACGTCGACCCTTCACCAGAAGTTAAAATTCGAGTGGGAGGGCCAAGTCATTACCATTTGTGGGGAAGAGGATATCTTCGTTAGCCAGCTGGCTACTTTTAAGTACATTGAAATGGATGGGGAGATCCATGAGACCATGAGTCAAGGGTTTGAGGCCCTGAATATCAATGAAGCATCTGCTGTGTCGGGGACTTCCATCATATCATACCAATAAGTCCGGAAGGTTGTTGAGGAAGGTACCGCTCAAGGCTGGGGCAAGCTGTTGCCAGTTGAGAAGAAAGAAGACCGATTCGGGTTGGGTTACAGACCAACTCTACAAGATCAACCAGAGGCTGCAAAGGAGCCTAAGTTTGTCAGCGGGGGAATACTCACCCCGGATGCTGTGAACAGCTTGGAAGATGAGTCAGAAGACGAGCGCAACCTGGAAAGCTGGATACATCCGAGGATCCCGGGGAGCCAAGTCTCAAACTGGTTTTCCCAGGAAATTATAAGAGTTACTCCTACGGAGTAATTATTATTTCTTGTTTTTTAAGCATGCATCAAGTCCTACATCTTGCCGAAGATGCCAGGACTCATTTTGTAATCGGGCCATCTTGTATTTTGTGCAAACGATCAATTAATGAATATCAAGACATCTTTTGCAAATGAGTCTTTTCTTTTCCGCTCACTGTTTTTCATTTTTTATTTTTTGTACAAAAATAAAATGGCAATGTTTTTCAAAATAAATAACTTCATTTTTACTTTTTCTAAACAAGATAAAACTGATCACTAAAATGAACAAATCTAAACCCTTGCAGAGAGTGCCCTCCAGATTGCACCGACAACAACACTGCTATGACTTCATATGACTTTGACAATCCGATTAATCAAGCTGATGAAGGGGTTGAAGAAGATTATGAGCTGCCTGAAGAATTAGCCATATTGTTGAGACAAGAGGAGAAGATTATTACTCATCATCAGGAGGAAGTTGAGACGGTTAATCTTGGTACAGAAGAAGACTTGAAAGAAGTTAAGATCGGGGCCTGTCTGCAAGATTCAGTAAAAGAGCAACTTATTGACATGCTTCGGGAGTATGTGGATGTTTTTGCTTGGTCTTATCAGGATATGCCAGGGTTGGACACCGACATCGTTATGCACAAGCTGCCTCTGAAAGAAGACTGCCCGCCAGTAAAACAGAAGTTGCGCCGTACTCGCCCAGATACGGCCATGAAGATAAAAGAAGAGGTACAAAAACAGTGGGACGCCGGTTTCCTTGCTATGACTAGTTACCCGCCGTGGGTTGCTAACATTGTACCTGTGCCTAAGAAGGATGGCAAGGTGAGGATGTGTGTGGATTACCGGGACCTGAACAGAGCCAGCCCGAAAGACGATTTCCCTTTACCTCACATTGATGTATTGGTCGACAATACGACTCAGTTCTCGGTGTTCTCCTTCATGGATGGTTTTTCAGGATATAATCAGATCAAGATGTCACCTGAAGACACGGAGAAGACAACTTTCATCACACCCTGGGGCACATTCTGTTATAAGGTAATTCCATTCGGACTGAAGAATGCTGGTGCCACTTATCAACGGGCTATGGTAACATTATTCCGTGACATGATCCACAAAGAAATTGAATGTTATGTAGATGACATGATTGCCAAGTCCCTCACAGAAGAAGACCACCTGGTGAATCTATTGAAACTGTTCAAGCGTTTGAGGAAGTACCAATTGAAGTTAAACCCCAACAAATGCACATTCGGGGTACGATCCGGTAAGCTGCTGGGATTTATTGTAAGTGAAAAAGGGATTGAAGTTGACCCTGACAAAGTCAAAGTCATTCAAGAAATGCCTGCACCAAAGACTAGGAAAGAAGTTCGAGGGTTCCTAGGTAGATTGAACTACATTTCAAGGTTCATATCTCATATTACTGCAACCTGTGAGCCTTTGTTCAAGCTGCTGAGAAAAGAACAAACGGTCAGGTGGAATGAAGACTGCCAAAGGGCTTTTGACAAAATCAAGGAATACTTACAAGAGCCTCCGATCCTTATGCCTCCAGTTGAAGGAAGACCTCTAATAATGTACTTGACAGTATTAGAAGAGTCAATGGGGTGTGTGCTGGTCCAGCATGACGAGTCTGGTCGAAAAGAGTATGCAATTTACTACCTAAGCAAAAAGTTTACCGACTGTAAACAACGCTATTCACTACTCGAGAAAACTTGTTGTGCTTTAGCGTGGGCTGCTCGCCGACTAAGGCAGTATATGTTGACCCACACCACGTTATTGATCTCCAAGATGGACCCGGTTAAGTACATATTTGAGAAGCCAGCACTTACCAGACGGGTTGCTAGATGGAAAATGATCCTCACAGAATATGACATTCAGTACACCTCTCAGAAGGCCATCAAAGGCAGTGTATTGTCTGATTATCTTGCTGAGAAGCCCATTGATGATTACCAGCCTATGAGATTTGACTTCCCTGATGAAGACATCATGTTCATAAAAGCAAAAGATCATGAAGAGCCTATTTACACTGAAGGGCCTGACCCAGAAGAAGAATGGACAATGATGTTTGATGGGGCTTTTAATATGAATGGTCGTGGTGTTGGTGCAGTACTCATTACACCTAAGGGAGTTCACATGCCTTTCTCGGCAAAACTCACCTTTAACTGCACTAACAACGAAGCTGAATACGAAGCTTGCATCATGGGTCTTGAGGAAGCCATTGACCTCAGGATCAAGACTTTGACTGTATTCGGAGATTCAGCTCTGGTAATCAATCAAACCAACGGCAAATGGTACACTCACCAGGAGCATCTGATACCTTACCGGGACTATACAAGGAGGTTGCTCACATTCTTCACAACAGTCAAGCTTGAGTATATCCCTCGAGATGAAAATCAGTTTGCAGATGCTCTGTCTACCATTTCATCCAAGATCAAAGTTCAAGCTGCCAACTTTGTGCCTCGAATTTCAGTATCTAGACTTGACAGACCAACATACGTATTCTCGGTAGACCTTGCAAAAGATGATAAGCCTTGGTTCCATGACATTAAATGCTTCTTGGAGGATCAAACATACCCACCTGGGGCATCATCCAATGATAAGAAGACATTAAGAAGGCTGGCTGGTAGTTTCTTCCTGAATGCTGATGGCTCCTTGTACAAGAGAAACTTTGATATGGTACTTCTCAGATGTGTTGATAAGGCAGAAGCAGACTTGCTGATGCATGAGGTGCACGAAGGATCTTTGGGTACCCATGTGGGGGGGCATGCAATGGCTAAAAATTTGCTAAGGTCAGGCTACTACTGGATCACAATGGATGCAGACTGTTGTGCTTATGCCAGAAAATGCCACAAATGCCATATTTATACGGATAAAGTGCATGTGCCCCCAAATCCTTTGAATGTGATGTCTTCACCTTGGCCCTTTGCCATGTGGGGCATTGATATGATTGGCAAGATTGAACCGACTGCTTCAAATGGCCACAGATTCATCCTGGTAGCCATTGACTATTTTACCAAGTGGGTTGAAGCAGCTTACTATGCAAATGTCACCAGCCAAGTGGTAGCCCGATTCCTGAAGAGAGACATCATCTGTCGGTATGGAGTGCCCGAGCGAATCATTACTGATAATGGTTCCAACTTGAACAACAAAATGATGGCAGAACTGTGCCGGGACTTCAAAATCCAACACCACAATTCTTCTCCTTACAGGCCAAAGATGAATGGCGCTGTGGAGGCAGCTAACAAGAATATCAAGAAGATTGTGCAGAAGATGGTGGTCATCTACAAAGACTGGCATGAAATGCTACCATTTGCCTTGCATGGGTATCGTACATCAATCAGAACATCCACTGGGGCAACACCGTATCGGCTTGTGTATGGTATGGAGGCAGTCCTACCTGTTGAAGTTGAATTACCCTCCTTGCGGGTACTAATGGATGTCAAACTATGTGAAGCAGAATGGGTCTGATCCCGGTACGAACAACTGAGTCTGATCGAAGAGAAGAGGTTTGCTGCAATCTGTCATGGGCAGCTATATCAGAAGAGAATGAAGAAAGCCTTCGATCAGAAAGTCAGGCTTCGGGAATACCAAGTAGGAGATCTTGTGCTGAAAAGACTCCTCCCTCCTCATACAGACCACAGGGGCAAGTGGACTCCAAACTACGATGGTCTGTTCATAGTAAAGAAAGTATTCTCTGGCGGAGCACTGATGCTCAGTACTATGGATGGTAAAGATTTCCTGTCCCCTGTGAATTCAGATGCAGTTAAAAAATACTTCGAATAAAATGACCCGCTGGACATAAAAACAGAATGTAAGTCCAGGCAAAAATAGGGCATCCCGGCGAGTCAAAAACAGAATAAAAGACTCGGGCAAAAATAAGGGAAAATGAATTAAAAAAAATGTACACCCACTGAGTTGAAAAGCCGCATTGGACAGCTCAGGCAAAAAATGGGTATCCCAGTGGATTGAAAACCCGAAAGGGCGATCCACGCAAAATAAGGGAATAAGAGAACAACTGCATTCTGAATTAGACTGTATCACTTACAACGTGGCAAGTTTCAAATGGTTAGAGCATCGGTCAGAATCAGCCTTCTTCAGAAAGCAAGATGAGAAGAACGTCAATGTCATACGAGTCATAGCAAAGGGAAGCTCACCGAAGCGTCATCAACATTGCCAGCACATTTTTGTTTATCAATTTTGTAACAATCTCCTCATTTTAGGGGATCTGTTTCTTTGACTGTACATGCCAATTCAGGGCACCCAAATTAATAAAATCAGATTTCCAATCACATTTAGTCTCGTACATTTTACTTTCATTTGCAAAAAATGTCTGATGTCCTTAGAATTTTGATTGCATAAATGCAGATGCGTTTTTCTAAATTACATGCTTACAGGAAATATATTTGCTACCGAGAGTGTCTAAATTCCTATGATGGAATCCAGTAGGGGATACCTCGGGGTACTTGTACCTTTCTTTGTGAATACAGGATTGCAGGTATTCAAAGTGCAACATGGGGCATGAGAGCTTCTCCCCAGCAAGCTGCCAAATCATTACTTACTCAGCACATCTTCTAAATAGCACCATATATGCTTTCTCCCCAGCTGAGTTGCCAGACATCATCATCCTCAGCAGAATCACAGAAATCACTAGGAAGGTCGTTCAATGATCATTCCTCCCCAGCAGAGTGTTAGACAGGGAGCCATCTCCCCACAAAGTTTCAACCTCTATCCAGAAGAGCAATGTTTGAAGATCTCAAAACAAAGCGACGAAAGCTTCCACCAGCCCCAGCTGGGCCCCTCATCATTAAAGATAGGTCTATCAGTGGCCTGTTTCCCCAAACAGTCATACATCTTATCAGATCTACCAATGATCTTTTCCCCCAGCTGGGATATTCTTTCAAAGCAGATCATCCAGAGATCTTCACCGCAACGGGATCCGAATCCCGGATCGGTATCTTTTGCATGATCATAGCATTCGCATCATATTTTCCTCTCAGAGCGTAGCATTCCGTCTAATATGGAGCATTACGGCAAAAATCAAACATAACTGCATAATCATAAGCCATGTTTTGAATCAAACACCTGTAAATACCAACCATACCACGTCAACAACATGCAAAATACCTCTCAAATTTCCCCGGCAGAAAGCCAAGTCATCCCCTGTGCACTCTCAAAAAACAGATACATACTCCTTTTGGCACTCGTCTGTGTCATCTTTCCCCAGTAAAGTCACTAGAACATTCTCCACAAACAGATATCTATACACCCTTTTGGCACTCGTCCGTATCACTTTCCCCATCATGGTTGCCTAAACACTTATTATAAATCAAACACTTGTTTATAACATACTTCCTCTGACACCCGTCCGTGTCATCTCATCCCCACAGATCTTCAGAATATCCTTTACACTCATAAACTCGTACACTTCCTTTTATGATACTCGTCTGCATCATACTCTCCCCAGCAAGGTAAACACTCGTCTGTGTCTCACTCATACTCTTTACTCATACAGATACTCGTTCGTATCTTGTATACACCCCTTATTTCCCCTCAGAGTCAACACTCATCCGTGTTCTTTGCTAACCAGTTGGTACTCGCCCGTACTGTCATCTCTGAATATGCGTCAGCGTTTGTTTCTACCGATACTCGTCCGTATCGTGGTCTTAAGGATGCTCGTCCGCATCTTTAGTCTATACACAACGTCAAACACTTATACCCTTTTTCTTTCTTGAATTTAGACACTCGTCCATGGCTACCATTCCCCGGAAGAGTTCCCAACAAATCCCCAGTAAAAGCAAATTTCTTCTCTATCGGACATTCGTCCTATGTCATGATACTTCCGGCAGCCGTACCCAGCCAGGTGATCGTCCTTCACTCTTTGATGATCGTCCTTCATCATTCCCCCAGCGGAGTCTCCATTATTGGAACCCTTTCCTATCCGACATTCGTCCTATGTCGTGATAGTTTTATCAACCGTACCCTGCTAGGTGATCGTCCTTCACCTCTTGATGATCGTCCTTCATCATTTTTATCTGATGGCCGTCCCCATCGTTGATCTTGTTATCTGACATTCTTCCTATGTCATTATATACCCCGAGAGCAGCCGTATCCTGCCAGGTGATCGTCCTTCACCTCTTGATGATCGTCCTTCATCATGCCCATCCGATGGCCGTCCCCATCGTCGACCTTTTCTACCCGGCATTCGTCCTATGTCGTGGTACCTCCGGCAACCGTACCCTGCCAGGTGATCGTCTATCACCTTGGATGACCGTCCCTCATCCTTATCCCCAACGGAGCAGTCGTCCCCTGCTAGGTGATCGTCCTTCACCTTTGATGACTGTACCTCATCATTTATTTCATTTATGTTTTGACCTGATGGTCGTCCCCATCATTTCCTTTACCTTTGATCCCCAGAGAATCTT
Organism: Lathyrus aphaca; assembly: GCA_963966055.1. NCBI lineage: Eukaryota > Viridiplantae > Streptophyta > Magnoliopsida > Fabales > Fabaceae > Lathyrus > Lathyrus aphaca. The sequence continues at coordinate 383,790,099 of OZ014521.1, forward strand.
TGTTTGATGGTCGTCTCCATTTCCCCAGCAGTCGTCCTCTGCCCGACGGTCGTCCTCCGTCGCCCGCACTTTATAGATCATACTTTATTTCTATAATCTATATCCCTTTTCTTCTTCACAACGAGTGAGTGCAAATTTTGGACTGTCTTTGGTATTCAACCACAAGTTATCTTGTTTGCCTGTTAAGCCGTTGCTTACATCCTACACAGCTAACTCATGATTGAATAAGGGCAGCTGTAAACACCCCAAATTTGCCCTCACTCATTTCACCATGGATTATGATTCTTTTCATTTGCATAAGTTCAATCATATCATCTCATATTGCATTTTTGCTTCACTACATTGGTTCAAAGTCATCTGCATTTAGGGTTTGTGATCTGAGCAAATCCAAGAGCCATCAGAGCCACACCAAATGTCTTCAATCACCTAAAGAGGGTCCATGTGTGTTCAAGCATCATATTATATCCTCCCAAGATCAAGAAAGTCATAAAATTACAAGAACTGAGGAAGGCATAGAAGCAGAGCCAAGCTTAATTGCACAGATGACCTAAGATTAGGGTTTTGGTTTCAGAGGCCATAACTCCAATTTTTTTGGTCATTCTTGTTTCTATTGGTCTCTATATGATATAAGGATCATGCATACCAATTTTCATGAAGATATTCAATGGGGAAGGCATCTGATCAATAGATGACTTCTTGAACAAGTCAGTGCAAAATCAGGGCATCTGAGGCCCCCAATGACATAACCAAAGGGTCTTCTCCATTATTTTGGGTGTATATGATCTTTATTTGATCTTAGAAGAAGTTGTAAGTTCACAAAATTGAAGAATTTCAAGCCATTTGCAAAGTTGCCATTTTGGGAAAGTGACTTGTATTGAAAACTTGCCATTTTGGGAAAGTTTTCAACCTCCTCTTTTTGATTCAAAAATGCTTCAAATGAAAAATTCTTGGTCATGAAAGTTGTAGACTGGATCATTCCCTTTTCAAAAAGTACAAGAACGTGATCTAATTCATCTTAGAACTCAAGTTATGGCCTTGCAAAGTTGGGAAAAATCACATAAATTTCACTTTTACACCAAAGAGGGAAGTTTGCAAATTCTCATGCCAAGCATTTTTGTGACCTCAAACACACTTCTACAAGTATTAACATCATAATGCATTGCCTAAGGATCAGAATTAGCCTAAGAATCATTTCATTCCATGCCTTGAACATCAAGAAATTCAAAAGGGGCCAAACTTCACGAAAATTGCAAAAGGGCACATAACCTTTCAAAAGCTTGCTGAATCACCTCAATTTCAAATCTATGGCTCTCCTTGATCTATGCTGAGCCAGGACAAGCCAAAATCCAGCTGCAAAACCAGCCCATACCTCAAGTACAAAACTTTTGACATTTTGGCAACTTGCCCATACCAATCACCATAGGCCACCACCCACTCTCTGACCTATCACAGCTTGTTATGTGGATCAAACACAGCTCATAACACACAACATTGCAGCCTAACACTTCAGAATCCTCAGCATACACAAAATCACTCTAACTTGCAAAAGCTTTAGAAACTCATAGCTCAGCCAACAAATCTTCAAACTTTTTCCACCATTCAACTACACATTCATCACTGATCATTTCCCACCCTTCATTTTGCCTTGAAACACCTCAAATCAAAAACACGATTTTCACATTTCTTGAACTGAGCTTCATCCAACTTCACATAGAGGCCATATAAACTCCAACCAAGCATTGCAAACTCTTCAGGAGGATCATTGAAGTTGATTTGAAGCAAAGAAACAGCCAGCCATTGCCATTTTCGAAAGCTTCAGTTCAGGTATCACCAAGAACTTGTTTTCCAGAAATTTCTTTTTATGCCATATAAATGTTGCTTATGATTCACTGATCATGCTGTGCTTGTTGGTTTTGAAAATGATCAAGTTTTGAGCCTGAACCATGTGTCTGAAAGTTTGACCTGAAAACTTGTTTGCTTCGATTCGTGTTCATGTTGAAAGATAAATGAATTTCCGTGCTTGATTCTTGCTTAGGGTGTTTAGAAGATGTGATTCTGGAGTTTTAGAGGGTTTAAAAGTGTTTAGGGAAGAAGTTAGGTTTTTGAACTGTCCGGAGAAGATGACCGGAACACTGTTCCGGTCACCTGAAGGTCATTAGGGTTCAGATTAGGGTTTAATTGCGTAATTAGTGAAGTTTGAATGTCAGCCATCCAGATGCGCGCGCTAATCAATTCCCGCCCCCTAGGTTTGAATCCTGGCCCTCAGATCAGTTGACTTTCTTTTATTTTCATTTTTATTTCATTTTAATCCCATTTTCTTTACCATTTAATTTAAAATACTTAGAAAAATTATTAAAAAATTTCCTTGTGCATTTTAAATTCAAATATTTTTCTCCACCCAAAAATAATTTTTATTTTATTTTTTGCATAAAATTTGTATTTTTAAAATATTTAAATGTTTATTTTAATTAGTTAATGGAAATTAATGAATTAAAATACCATTTAAGTTTCTAAAAATCACCAAAAAAATCACACTGCATCTTGACACATTTAGAGACATTATCAACCCATTCATACAAATTTCTTTTTGGTTCTTGATCCATTTTGACATTTTTCTTTGGAATTAGGGTTCTTACAAATCAATATTTTGACCCTAACTTGGAAAAATCTTTTCTGCCTAACCATAAATGGTTTGATAATGGTTCTTTTTGCATTGCATTCCACATACCATGTAGTTTCTAGGATAAAATTGGCATGAATTTATCTTCCATTTTTAATTTGTTTTGCATTTTTCTTTGTAAGGTACCTTAAAACCCTAGCAAACTTAGAAAAATCACAACTTCCTTAGGGTTAAGGGTTAGGTCTCCTCCTTTGGGGTGTGGTATCATATGGGGTTAGGGTACCTTTGATCCTATTTTCAATTTTTTATCTTATGATTTGCTTCTGATTTTGAATTTTGCATTGCATCTTGTACATAAACCCTATTTTTTGCCTTCATTTGCATTCATCTTTCATATGTTTGCATACATGAACTTGCCATGACATTTTGTGCATCCACATGACTTCTAAGACATCTTAGGGCATATTAGAAACATTCTTGTTCATTTCTTCATCCATTTGCCATAATATGCATTCATTTCATTCCATGAACTTTCATTTGCTTTCATGCTTCCTACATGCTTCATTTTCATTCTCATCTCTTGTATGATCTTTCATAGCACTTGGCATATCTTTGAATCATCTCATAGCATCATATGCATCATGTTTATTCTTCTAGTTTTGGTTTGCATCTTTGCATACATTTCATTTTCATTTCATTTCTTTCCTTTATGCTAACTTTTTCAGGTGGTAAGTAATTTGAGAAGTGAATTTGCCTCCACTTCTCATCTCTCTTCTCACTCTTCTCATACATCATTGCTGCATTTTACTTTGATTTAGAGTGAGCTTTCTCATTAATGTTCTTCATTCATTTTCTTTCTTCAAGTAACTTATCTTCTTCGGTGAAGTAAGTTAACTTGTTTCATCTGTTTCTCCTCCTTTCATCTGCTTCTTCCATTGCTGGCTTCTCTGAAGATCTTCTTGCAAGCTTCATAAACCTTAGGAACACCCAAGCATGATCAAAATTATGGTTTGATTAGTCCCCCCATTAGTTTTACCTTTGTGTCATCTTTGAGTCTTTTCTTCTCTTCTTTAATCAAGGACTAAACCTTAAAGGTTTTAAGGCTTTGTGATTAAGGTTATGCCTGTATCCTTCTATTAGGATGGAGTGTATAACTTTAATCCTAAGTGTTAGACCCTTAATGCGTTTAAATCCTTTAATCAATCCACTTAATAATCACTAAGACATCAAGCTTATAACTTGGGCCTTGCATTAGGGTTCTAATTCTCCCTTAATTGGTTGAGAAGGATTAACCCTAGTGTTAATGGACAAGTCCCCCTCAAGTTGTCTTACAAACCATAGAATTCACTTCTTAATCATACCATTAACTAAAATCCACTCTAATAAAGGCTTTGTTTTGTCATGAGGTTAATCCCTAATCATGGATTAAGTTGAGGAGTCTTCCTCAGCTTAAATGTTCTCATCTATTATGCTTCTATTAGGATGGTGTAATGAGTCCATTAAATCTTTGATTATGGCTTAAACTCATTACTGAACACCAAACAAAAATATCAAAAACATCTAAATAAAGGCAAGTAGGTTAATGATCTTAATCCTACATCATGGTTATTAAGTGTGAGGTGCTTACTTCATACTTAAGGTATTCTCATTACCCCTAAGCAGAGGGAGGATGTGATGAGTTTACTAACCCTTGGTTTAGGCTTAAACTCATTAACTTATGACAAACTTCAAAAGCAATAAAAGACTGAAAACATCAAAAGCAAACAATAATCGTCTCCTCCGGGATTCTTTTCTCACCTCATTCACTCATAAACGAGAACTTTCTTCTTCCGTCTAATGCAAGACAGTTTGCACCTGAGCCAGACAGGTCATACACTTGAGCATAGACAAGTAAGCAGTTTACAAGTCAATTTATCTTTCAGTCTCTTTGAGTCGAACTACGGTGTTCTGACTTCCTCATTGCACGCGAGGATACGTAGGCATAACTTAACAGTTATCGAACAAAAGTCTCTGTATATTCCCCCCTCCTCCAACATTATTCTTTAAGCCTCATAGTCTTGAGCTTCACATTCTTTTCTTACACTGACACTCTCTTACTTCACTTCACATTTCTTTTACACTGACACTTGCATTCTTTTCCATCTTTTGCACACAAAATAGCACTGACACTACCCCTTAAAACACAAATTTTCAAGCGTGGATCCCGTCGAGTACGACGGACAATCTGGGTGCTAATACCTTCCCAGGTTGTAACCAATCCCCTTTCTCAGTTTCTCTGGTTCGCAACCGTCTTATCCATATCTTTCTTGGTTTATGCAGCATTACCTTTCCTTCGGGATAAAAATGCCTAGCTGGCGACTCTTTTCTTTTCTTCTTTCGCCGACCGTTTGCGTCTGTACCCTATTTGACCGGGTGTCATTTGGTGGGAGCGACAACTTGGCGACTCTGTTGGGGACCCTTATATTGCAACCAGGGCTTCTGGTTCTTTTTGTGGGTTCCTCCTAGCGCTTGTTTGATTTGTGTTTACTGGGGTGATATGTGCTAACTGTTTTTATGTATTTGCTTTATTTATTGCTTTATGTATAGTCTTATTTACTGCTTTCTTTACAGTTTTATGCATCATACTGTCATACTGTCATTGCTGGGTCTGGTTTGTTGTTTTGATGGGTGGGGTTCCATTGAGAGTTTAAGGTCCTATACCTGGGACTTGAGTGACACCTAGGCTAGAGTGTTTCATGTTCTTTCCCATTCCATTTCGGTCTGGTGCGGGAATATGAAACACGGTTCAAATGTGGGTTTCTTCTTGAGAACTCTGTGCTACAGATTTCCTGTAGTGCTAGGGCTATCTGGGAAGCCTGCTAAGTCTGGATGACCTTTATTATGACCTTCATAAGCTGAGGTGAATTAGAGGAGGATCTTTTATGGTTATTGTAAACACTGTACCCCCGGGTTAGAAGTGTTTACACTTCTCATAACTGATCCAAGTCTGGGGATCCTTGTTCTAGAACATTACCTGTGAGGGGGTTGGGCTGTTTACAGGTTTGTAGGAACCCTTAGCCACATCATACCCTGTTACTGTATTGTTTAAGAATACTTCACTTTGGACAGTTCTTGTGATTAACCCTGGACATGTGACTCTTTATTTGAGTCCCCCACCCTGGTTACTAGACTTCTAAGCCTCCATCTGAAATTTTGAACATACATGGGCCTTATATCAAGGCAGATAATCAGATCCAGCTTGATCACAAACCCTTGCATATCATTTGCATATATCATCATTGCATCATTTGACATTTGTTTATTTGCTTTTCAGGATATCCACCTCATTGTATCTTGGTTTTGGTTTTGACCCCTTCTTCTGCATAGACCTCTGCTTCAGCTGACTTCATCAGTTATCTGCTCCAGTTATCTCCTGCACCAGTCTGTCAGTGGTCCACCCTCAGCTTCTCAGTTTGTGATCTTCATCAAGCACTTGTCTACAGTTTCTTCAGCAACACTCATGACTACTCCCAGAAAGAGCAACATATCCTACAACTTCTTTGAGCCTGTGTTGACTGGTATCAGGCAGGTCCAGTCACTCATCACACCTGACCACATCCCACTGTTTAGAGAGCACTACAGGGGAATCCTGGATATGGTTATGGACCTTGATCCTTCTCAGAGGAGCATGATCCACACATGCTTGCAGTTTTATGACCCTCCATTGAGATGTTTCACCTTTCCAGACTTTCAGCTAGGGCCTCTGCTGGAAGAGTTCTCTTTATTGATTGGGGTACCTATCAGAGGTGGAATCCCTTTCAACCCAGAGTTGACTGCTCCTAGAAATGAAGAGATAGCAAGGGCACTGTACCTGGAGCCTACCCTTATTGAGCAAAGTATGACAACAAAGGCTGGGATTCTTGGTTTGCATTTGGACTTCTTGATTTCTCAGGCCATCCTGAAGGCCTCATTGGGAGAGTGGAGGGCAGTCTGTGCACTGTTAGCCCTCAACATATATGGCGCTATACTGTTTGCAGATGAGCCCAAATTTGTCAGTAAGAATGCAATCCATCTGTTTCTTCTGAAGAACCCAATACCTACACTGCTAGGAGATTTTTACTACTCCATTCATCAGAGGAATGAGAAGCAAAGGGGGAAGTTGGTTAGGTGTTGTGCTCCTTTGTTTTATTCCTGGCTGCTCAGACACCTGCCTAAGACATATACTTTCTTGAATCCCCTCCAGCAGAAAAATTGGGCCAAGAGGCTCATTGCCTTGACTTCAGATGATATTAGATGGTGCACCCAGAGCACCAAGGGCAAGGACATTATCACCAGCTGTGGACAATACCCAAATGTTCCTCTGATAGGAGTGAAGGGTTGCATCAACTACAATCCTTTACTGTTTAAGAGACAACTGGGATATGCCTTGGTTCACCCCCCCCCCCAGAGGTCAGGATTTAGCTGAGACCCTATATTGTGAAGTACAACCCAATTCAGCTGTTGTCAGACAAGCATCCTGGGCTTGGGACAACATCCAGAAAAAAGGGGTAGCTATTCTTGGAAGGTGTAACAATGTTGCTTCAGCTCAGTACTCAGACTGGTCCCGTACTAGAGCTCAGATTACCAGAATGCCTTTCATTTTGGAAGACATACCTGGGCCATCCACAGTACAGCCTGCAGCAACAGTTAGCCTGAAGGAATTTGAAAAGTTGAAAGAAAGGAATGAGCAGCTATCTCAAGCCTTGAAGAAGACTCTTTGGGAAAGAAGTGATGGTCGTCTGGACATTGAAAGATTGGAAGAGCTCAGGGTGGAGCATCTTGCCAAATTTGAGAAGACAGAAGACTACATAAGGAAAGCAAGGGCTGGGGAACAAATATTGAAGAATGCCTGCAAGGAGGCCAAGATCCAGAAAGCTAGGGCTGAGCACTATCTGCAAGAGAGTCAGGCTAGGTGGGTCAGGATCACCAAAGCCCGTACATAAGAAGACCAGAAGACTCATGCCAAGATTGAGCAGTTAGAGGCCAATGAGAAAAAACAGCAGGAAGCCCTGTTGGCTGCACAAAAAGAGATATCAGAGTTGAAGCTCAGAACAGGATTGAAGAGGTCAAAAGACCAGGACAAGCATAAGAAGCTGACCACTGCCATTGCTACCAGGAACCTCCTCATTAGGACCATTACAGAGCACCCAACTGGTCCAGTGACTGAGGCACTCCTGAAGGAGGTCAAAGAAGATGAGTTTGGACTGGATGTCTGATTCTTTGCTCGTTGTTTGTTTCCATTTAATGTACTTTTCCTTTTGTTGTATTTTGACCCTCCATGGGCATGTATTGTAAAACAAACTATGTATTGTTCACCATTTGTAATATAGTTTAGTTTGTTTTCATTTGGGCTTTTTTCTCAACAACATCAAGCATCTTCCTCGAGGTCTGGAAAGGTCAAAACCAAGAACTAAACCGGATACCTTGGAAAACAAATAAGCATACTGCATTGCATACTAACTTTGTTTTTGTTTTGTAGGTTTTGTTATTATTGTTTCTAACTTTGTTGTGATCTCAGGAAACATTGCTCGTCGCCGAGTGTTCTCGTCAACCGCGCGCACCGGTACCCGACTCGTAACAACCTTCCCGGCATTCAAATGGAACAAGTACAACAGGATCTGACTGAGGTCAGAAACTAGATGGTCAATGAGAGAGTAGAGATGAGAAACCAGATGTCTCAGTTCATGGCAGTAATGACTGGCTTGGCCCAGAGCCAAGAAAGGTTAAGAGAACTGGTGGAAAGACAAACTCCTGAAGAGACTCATCTTGGAACAGGAGGAACTAGTAACAATGAACGGGGCCAGCCTCGTATTAACCCACAAGAATTTGGACCTCATCTGAGTCCAGAAGTTAACATCCAAAGGAATGGCCAAGGTAATGCTGCTGGGGGCCAAATCCTGCAGGAGGATCCCCAGGGAGAACAGTTCACTGTCATTGGGACTGGAGATGAGGTATATGACAGAAGATTGGACGAGATTGCTGAAAAGCTAAGATCTTTGGAATCTCAGAATTCTTTGGGCTTCGATGTGATGGATATGGGACTGGTGGATGGAGTGATAATTCCCCACAAATTCAAACCCCCATGCTTTGAAAAGTACAATAGTACCTCCTGTCCTCGCACTCATCTGCAGTCTTTCTTGGGAAGGCTCAAAGCTTATACCATGGATGAAAAGCTATGGATGTTCTACTTCGAGGACAGTCTGACTGGAGCTTCGAGAGAATGGTATTCACATTTGTCTAGGGCCACCATAAGATGTTGGAAAGATTTGGCCGAGGCTTTCATCCGTCAGTATCAAAACAACCTGGACATGGCTCCCAATAGAACTCTCCTGATGGGTATGTCTCAATCTTCCAGAGAGAGCTTCTGGGAGTATGCTCAAAGGTGGAGGAAGCTTGCTGCTGCTGTCCAACCACCCATGTTAGAAAGGGAAATGGCTGACAAGTTCATGAATACATTGCAAGGGACTTATATTGATAGGCTGGCTGCTTTCTCCTCTACCAGTTTTGCTGACGTGGTCATAGCTGGTGAGAGGATTGAAAGTCTCTTAAAGATGGGCAAAATCTCCGACAGTGGTGCAAGTTCCTCCAGCAATCCCAGAAAACCTTTTGCGGGACCCCGAAGGGCAGGTGAGACCAATTCCATCCATACAAGTAGGGGCAGGTCTCAATATGCCCACCGGTCAGTAGCAGCTGTTACCATCCCAGCTCCAATGCCACAACATGCATCATATCCTCAACAACAACAACCACAGTACCGACAACAAGCTCATTATCCGCAACAAAGGTCGTACAACAACAACAATGGCAACCAACAGCAGCGTCCTTTCCAACAGAGGCCATCACAAGCAAACAAGGTAATTGACCTAATCCCGATGCCGTATGCTGCACTCTTGCCACAACTCCTAAAGCTCAACCTAGTTGAGCTAAGGACGTTGGCACCTCTAGATCCTCTCAATATGCCAAAGAATTATGATGCAAATGCCAGGTGTGCGTTCCACTCAAATGCACCGGGGCATAATACTGAAAAGTGCAGGGCCCTACAGATGAAAGTTCAGGATTTGGTGGACTCAAAAGCTCTCAATTTTGTACCTCCTCCGAACGTCACAAGAAATCCAATGCCTAGTCACAACGGGCCTAGGATTAATGCTATTGAGGAGGGAAAACCATCCACATTAATCAACAATGTTGCACAAATCCGAACGCCCTTGGTTGAAATCAAAGCTCAGCTGTTAGAATGCCAAGTGTTCCCCGGATGTGAGGTTGGCTGTGGATATTGCAACATTGCTGTTAATGGATGTGAGAGACTGAGAAACGGCATAGATGGCCTCATTAAAGATGGCATTCTTAAAATTACAACAACAACAACTACAACTCCAACAAATCCTTCATCAACAATCACAGATGCTCCTACAACATCAGCAACCATTGTTCCAACAGATTTTTCTACAACTCCAACAATTATTCAATCAATCACTTCAACGGATACAAGTTCAGTCATAATTCCTTCTACAAAGACAACACCCATTACTCCATCAGTTCCTGCTACAACTTCAACACCCGTCCAATCAACTTCGTCTACAACATCAGCAACAGTTAATGAAAGCGTCTCAACGGTTACGATATACTACGATCCTGCAAATATTCCTTCCAACAACTTACAACAAATTACTACTCCTGTCAGAGCTCCGGTTACCATATATTATGATCCACACACCATTGTGGTCCCCTCTGTAGCTGCTATCAGTCCAGTCACTATCACAGTGCCTGGGCCAGTTCCTTACGAAAGCCATAATGCCATCCCTTGGCATTATGGCTTAGATCTATACTGCGAGGGGCAGAGAATCACTTTAGAATCATCAACCTCTTCACCTCAGATAGACAATTTGGGGGGGAGGCGGAGGCTTCACTAGAAGCGGACGTCTCTTTGCCTCGCAAATACCAAGACCCATTGCTGAAGCAGAATCTGCTGCTAAGGCAAAAGGGAAGAGCATGGTGCAAGAAGAACCAGTTGCTAAAGAAACTTTGAAGACTCCTTTTGATCAAGAGGTTGATGAGTTCATGTGGATCATCAAGAAGAGTGATTATAAGGTGGTGGACCAGCTTCACCAAACACCTTCCAAAATCTCCATACTATCATTGCTAATGTGCTCCGAGGCTCATCGGAACGCACTATTAAAGGTCCTGCGCGCAACTTATGTGCCGGAGGAGATTACTGTCAATCAGTTAGAGGCTGTGGTTGGAAATGTCAACGCTAGTCATGGACTGGGATTTACCAACGATATGACAACGGAAGGTCACAATCACAACAAGGCTTTGCACATTACCTTGGAGTGTAAGGGTGCAGTTCTTTCTCACGTACTGGTGGACACAGGGTCATCCCTCAATGTCCTACCCAAGAAAGCCCTTGTGAAGCTGGAATAGGATGGATTGGAACTACGCCCAAGAAACTTGGTAGTGAGAGCCTTTGACGGTTCTAAAAGATCAGTTCTGGGAGAGATAGAGTTACCAATAATGATTGGCCCACAAGTTTTCAAAACGACCTTCTTTGTGATGGATATACAGCCTGCCTACAGCTGTCTATTAGGTAGACCATGGATACACGCCGCTGGCGCCGTGACGTCGACCCTTCACCAGAAGTTAAAATTCGAGTGGGAGGGTCAAGTCATTACCATTTGTGGGGAAGAGGATATCTTCGTTAGCCAGCTGGCTACTTTTAAGTACATTGAAATGGATGGGGAGATCCATGAGACCATGAGTCAAGGGTTTGAGGCCCTGAATATCAATGAAGCATCTGTTGTGTTGGGGACTTCCATCATATCATGCCAGGACTCATTTTGTAATCGGGCCATCTTGTATTTTGTGCAAACGATCAATTAATGAATATCAGGACATCTTTTGCAAATGAGTCTTTTCTTTTCCGCTCACTGTTTTTCATTTTTTATATTTTGTACAAAAATAAAATGGCAATATTTTTCAAAATAAATAACTTCATTTTCACTTTTTCTAAACAAGATAAAACTGATCACTAAAATGAACAAATCTAAACCCTTGCAGAGAGTGCCCTCCAGATTGCACCGACAACAACACTGCTATGACTTCATATGACTTTGACAATACGATTAATCAAGCTGATGAAGGGGTTGAAGAAGATTATGAGCTACCTGAAGAATTAGCCATATTGTTGAGACAAGAGGAGACGATTATTACTCCTCATCAGGAGGAAGTTGAGACGGTTAATCTTGGTACAAAAGAAGACTTGAAAGAAGTTAAGATCGGGGCATGTCTGCAAGATTCAGTAAAAGAGCAACTTATTGACATGCTTCGGGAGTATGTGGATGTTTTTGCTTGGTCTTATCAGGATATGCCAGGGTTGGACACCGACATCGTTATGCACAAGCTGCCTCTGAAAGAAGACTGCCCGCCAGTAAAACAGAAGTTGCGCCGTACTCGCCCAGATATGGCCATGAAGATAAAAGAAGAGGTACAAAAATAGTGGGACGCCGGTTTCCTTGCTGTGACCAGTTACCCGCCGTGGGTTCCTAACATTGTACCTATGCCTAAGAATGATGGCAAGGTGAGGATGTGTGTGGATTACCGGGACCTGAACAGAGCCAGCCCGAAAGACGATTTCCCTTTACCTCACATTGATGTATTGGTCGACAATACGGCTCAGTTCTCGGTGTTCTCCTTCATGGATGGTTTTTCAGGATATAATCAGATCAAGATGTCACCTGAAGACATGGAGAAGACAACTTTCATCACACCATGGGGCACATTTGTCGCTCCCAAAGATTTGCATCCAGGTACAAGCGCGAACGGTCGGCGAAAAGAACAATGAGAACACACAGCCGTGAACTCACTGGAGATGAATAGAGTCGCCAGCTAGGCATTTTTATCCCGGAGGAAAGGCAATGCTGCATAAGCCTAGAAAGATACGGATAAGACGGTTGCGAACCAGAGAGACTGAGAAAGGGGGTTGGTTACAACCTGGGAAGGTATTAGCACCCAGATTGTCCGTCGTACTCGACGGGATCCACGCTTAAAAGATTTGTGCTTTAAAGGGGTAGTGTCAGTGCAATTTGTGTATAAAAGAGCTGGAAAAGGATGTACAGGTGTCAGTGTAAGAGGAGTGTGAGGTGTGTAAATGTACAGTGTCAGTGTAGGGACAAGAGTGAAGTGCTCATGATAATGAGGCTAAGAACAATGCTGGAAGGAGGGGGAATGTACAGAGACTTTTGTTCGATAACTGTTAAGTTATGCCTACGTATCCTCTCGTGCAATGAGGAAGTCAGAACACCGTAGTTCGACCCAAAGAGACTGAAAGATGAATTGACTTGTGAACTGCTTACTTGCCTATGCTCAAGTGTATGATCTGTCTGGCACAGATGCAAACTGTCTTGCATTAGACGGAAGAAGCAAGTTCTCGGTTGTGAGTGAATGAGATGAGAAAAGAATCTCGGAGGAGACGATTATTGTTTGTTTTTGAGTTTTCAGTCTTTTATTGCTTTTGAAAGTTTGTCATAAGTTAGTGAGCTTAAGCCTAAACCAATGGATTTAGTAAACTCATCACATCTTCCCTCTGATTAGGGGTAATGAGAATACCTTAAGTGTGAAGTCAGATTCTCACACTTAATCACCTTTTGATGTAGGATTAAGATCATTAACCTACTTGTGATTATTTATATGTTTTTGGGTGTTTTTGTTTAGTGTTGAGTAATGAGGTTAAGCCATAATCACGGATTAAACAGACTCATTACACCATCCTAAAATAAGGATGATAGATGAGAATGTTTAAGTTGAGGAAAGCTCCTCAACTTAATCCATGATTAGGGATTAAACCCATGACAAAACAAGCCTTTGATTAAATGGATTTTAGATTAATGGTATGATGATGAAGTGAGTTTTAGGGTTTGTAAGACAACTTGAGGGGGACTTGTCCATTAACACTAGGGTTAGTCCTTCTTAACCAATTAAGGAAGAATTAGAACCCTAATGCAAGGCCCAAGTTACAAGTGTGATGTCTTGATGATTATTAAGTGAATTGATTAAGAGATTTAAACACATTAAGGGTTTAACACTTAGGATTAAAGTTATACACTCCATCCTAAGAGAAGGATGCAGGCATAAGCTTAATCACAAAGTCTTAAAGCCTTTAGGGTTTAGTCCCTGATTATGAGGTGAGAAGAGAGGACTCAAAGAGAGACACAAAGGTAAAACTATGAGGGGAGACTAATCAAAACCCTAATTCATTGTCATGCTTGGTTGTTCCTAGGGTTTGTGAGGTTTACAAGAGAAGTCTTCAATGGAACCACCAGGAAGCAGATGAAAGGATCAAGAGAAGCAAAGCAACTTGCTTCATTCAAGAAGTCAAGTCACTTGAAGAAAGAAAGTGAGAGGAAGAAGAATGAGCAAGCTCAATCTCAAACACATATAAGAATGCAGCAATGGATGCAAGAGAGATGAAAAGAAAAGTTATGAGAAATGAAGGCAAATTCACTTCTCAAGTTTACTTACCACCTGAAATGTTAGAAAGAAATGCAAAACAATGCAAGATGAGATGAATGGCATGATGCTAGACCAAACCAAAAGCAGGCACATGATGTTAATGATGTTATGAGGTGCTGCAAACATGAGGCAAGACATGGGGATGTTCATACAAGATCATGAATGCAAATGATGCAAGTTAAGGAGCATGAACAAGCATGAAATGTTATGAAGCATACAAGGCAAATGACATGGCAAATATGTAATGCAATGATCAAACATGCTTTCTATATGTCTTAAGATGTCAAATGAATCACAAGAATGCACAAAATGCAAAGACAAGTCATGTTATGCAAGAGAATGCAAGAGGTATGCAAATGAAAGCCCAAATTAGGGTTTATGAATGAAACATCAAACCAAAACTCAAAACAGAAGCAAACCCTAACATAAAAAATGGAAAATGCTACCCAAAGAAACCCTAAACCTATAATGAACCACTGCCCAAAGGGGAGGTCTCAACTCTCAACCAATCTCAAGATATGATTTTTCTAAGTTATTAGGGTTTTTTAGGGTTCTTAACAAAAGAAATGCCAAACAATTAGAAAATGAGGAAACAAATCATGGCCATTTTATCTTTGAAAATACATGCTAAACATAACACAATGCAAGAAGAATCAATGTCTCAACCCTCTCCAATAAGCAGAAATGAATTTTTGAACTTATGATCAAAATAATGCATAAAAAAATGATTTAATTCAATGAAAAATTCTTAAAATGCATCAAGATCAAAAAAGAAATTTGGTTTGAAGGTTGGACAATGTTTCTAAATGTCTTAGAACATTTCATGAATTTTTTAGTGATTTTTAAATACCTAAAAGTATTTTTAATAAATTAATTTCCATTAATCAATTAAAAATAATCTTTTAAATATTTAAAAATACTTTTTTAATGATAACAATAAAAATAAAAATATTTTTGGGTTTTAAAAATTAATGAAATTCAGGATAAAAAATTTCATAATTTTTAAACAATTTTTACTATTTTTAATAAATTATGCAAATTAAATGACAAATAATGAAATAAAAATAAGAAAAAGGGAAAGTAAGCAGATCTAAGGGTGGAGATTTGAACTGGGTTTGGAGGCATTGACTAGCGCGTCATCCAATGGCCATGGTTGATTCTAATTAAACTTATTTAATTAATGATTAATTAAACAAATCAAGAGGATTAGGGCAAAACAAAGGATCTGGGCCATCTATCCACGCGGGAAGTCAATGGAGTCAAACAATCTAACGCCCAGGATTCAAACAGAAGTTAATGACTGTAATTAGGGCTAAACGAACTCAGGTGACCGGAGGGGAGCTCCGGTCATCTTCTCCGGTTGCACAAAAACCCTAAAACACGAATCAGGCACCTATTCTACAAATCAAGCACACCTAAATGATCCTCTAACTTCCTAGGTCATGAATCCAAGCTCAAACAACATTTATGCACCATGAATCAAAGGAATCGAAAGGAAAGAAATTTACGGGCAAAATTTCAGAGGGACCATACAAGCTCAGTTTTCACTCATTTTTGATTCTGAAACCAACCCCATGACCAGCAAGACATGAATAATCAATTTATAACTCAAAAACCAAGCTTTGAGAGAAAAGTTTCCATGATCATACCTGAGCTGGAAAGCTTCAAAACTGAGCTTCCAGAGCTTTCCTTGCGTGCAAATGGACTCCCTTGTATCCCTTGATGCTAATGGAAGGCTTCAAAGCTCTTGTGGATGGCTGATTTGTGAGAACCAGTTCTGGTGTAGCAGGAAATGAGCTTTGTGTACAGGCTGTTTCAGTTCAAAGTAAAGGGTGGTTTTGACTCCTTGTGGTATGCTTGACTTGTTGGTGAAGGAAAATGAAGTGTTTGATGGCTGGCTAGTGAGATTCGAAGAGAACTGGTTCTGAGGGTGGGAAATGGTGAAGCTCAGGTCAGGCTTGTTTCAGGCTTGAACTTTGGTGGTTTCAGGCCTATGAAGTGTGGTGAGATGATTGGTGAAGATGGTTCTTGTGTTTGTATGCTGTGGAGAGAAATTCGAAGGCTTATGCAAAAATGGAGTGTTTTGTGAATGTGTTGTTCTAGTGTGTTTCAGGCTTGTGTGTTATGATGTTTTGCTTGCAAATTGTTTGTATAAATAATGCTGATTGGTCAGAAGATGTGACATGCCCTTTATTGATTGGGATGTTTACTTTTGCAAAATGTCAACTTGGTTGTAAGAGAGGCATGGGCTTGGTTCTAGGCTAGCATAAGTACATGGACTGGCGCAGCATGGCATGGAGAGAAGCTAGGGCTGGTTCAGCATCCAAGAAATCAAGTGGGTGAGATGTGATGATAGTTTTTGCAAGTTGCTTGCTTTATGGTTCACATGGAAAAATCTTGTTGCATAAGCCATGAAACATGAGGCACCTTGGTTCAAATCTGACTTTTAGAAGTTACATGATCATGTTAAGTGCATTAGAAACCCATATGGTGACTGAATTGGCCTTGGAAGGAGAATTTGCAATTTTTGCCTTTGGTGCATAACTTGAAAATCAATGATTTTTGCTAACTTTGCCACACCATAACTTTTGATCCAAAAAGAATTTGATCATGTTCTTGTACTTTTTGAAAAGGGAAAGATGAGATCTACAACTTTCATGACCAAAGTTTTTCCATTTGAAGCATTTTTGGATCCAAAATCATGGCTTGAAAAAGGACCTAAAATGATGCATTCTTGAAAAGTCAACTATGTCCAAAAAGTCAACATTTGCAAAAACCCTAAATTCTTGATTTCTATGAACTTCAACCTTCTTCCATGATCAAATAAAGATCATGTACACTCAAAATGATGAAGATCACCCATTGGTTGGGTCATTGGGGGCCTCAGATGCCCTGATTTTACACTGGCTTGTCTGAAAAGTCAACCCTTGATCAGGTGACTTCCCCATGGAATTTCTTCATGAAAATTGATATGCATACTCCCTATACCATATAGAGATCAATGGACACAAGAATGACCAAAAAATTTGGAGTTATGGCCTCTGAAACCAAAACCCTAATTTTCAGTCAACTGTGCAGTTCAAACTAGCCCTGCATCCACTCAAACCCTAGTTCTTGTGATTCCTATGCAATTTTGACTTTGAGGAGATGAAATATGATATAAGAACACCCATGGACCCCTTTGAGTTGATTGGTGGCCTTTGGAGTGGCTCAAGATGCTTTGGGATTGCCCAGATCACAAACCCTAGGTGCAGATGACTTAGAAACTATGCAGTGAATCAAAAATGAGATATGAGATGATATGATTGTGTTTATGCATATGAGGATGCTCACAAGCCATGGTGTGAATGGGTGAGGGCAAATTTGGGGTGTTTACAGCTGCCCCTATTCAAACATGAGTTAGCTGTGCAGGTTGTAAGCGACGGCTTAACAGGCAAACAAGATAACTTGTGGTTGAATATCAAAGACAGTCCAAAATTTGCACTCACAAAATGAAGAAGAAAAGGGATATAGATTGTAAATGAAAAATAAAGTATATTGTAAAGTGTGGGCGACGGAGGACGACCGTCGGGCAGAGGACGACTGCTGGGTAAAGAGCGATGACGGGGACGGCCGACATGCTGGGAAAAGTGCAGGAAAATAAAGCAATGACGGGGACGGCCGACATGCTGGGGATAAAAGATAAAGCTAAGACGGGGACGGCCGACTAGCTGGGAAAAATAAAATATCATGATGGGGACGGCCATCAAGATAAAGCTGCAAGACTCTCTGAGGTTTTAATGAAACATGACGGGGACGGCCATCAGGTTCACAAAGGTAAAGCAAACAACGATGGGGACGGCCATCGGGCTAAAAAGGAAAAGGGACCACGACGGGGACGGCCATCGGGTTAAAGAATAAATGAAATAAACAGTTGATGGGGTACGGCCATCAAAGGTGAAGGACGATCACCTAGCAGGGGACGGCTGCTCTGTTGGGGATAAAAGAAATATGATGGGGGACGGCCATCAAAGGTGGAGGACGACCACCTGGCAGGGTACGGCTGCCGAAAAAATCAACGATGGGGACGGCCATCGGATAGGAAAGGTCAATGATGGGGACGGCCATCGGACGAGCATGATGGAGGACGACCATCAAGAAGTGGAGGACGACCACTCAGTAGGGGACGGCTGCTCTCAAGGTTTGTCATGACATAGGACGAATGTCAGATAACCAAAGTCAACAATGGGGACGGCCATTGGATAAAGTGATGAAGGACGATCATCAAGAGGTGGAGGACGACCACCTAGCAGGGGACGGCTGCTAAATATCAACGATGGGGACGGCCATCGGATGAGCATGATGGAGGACGACCATCAAGAAGTGGAGGACGACCACTCAGCAGGGTACGGCTGCTCTCAAAGGTATCATAACACAGGACGAGTGTTAGATAAAAAGAAAATTTGTTGGTGATCTACTGGGGATAATGTAAACACGGACGAGTGTTTATATCCAAGAAACAAAAGGTATAAGTGTTTGGTATTGTGTATAGATTAAAGATGCGGACGAGCATCCTTAAGACTATGATACGGACGAGTACCATGTAGAAACAAACTGACACATGTTCAGAGATGATGATACGGACGAGTATCAACTGGTTAACAAAGAACACGGACGAGTGTCGCATCTGAAAGGACTCTTCTGGGGAATAGTAGACACGGACGAGTATCTATATCCAAGAAGACATAAGTGTTTGACACGGTGTACGGATTAAAGATGCGGACGAGCATCCCTAAGACTATGATACGGACGAGTATCATGTAGAAACAAACACTAGACGCAATGTTCTGAGATGATGATACAGACGAGTATCAACTGGTTAACAAAGAACAAGGACTACTGTTGAATCTGTGGGGATATGAGCGGTGATGTATACAAGATACGGACGGGTATCTGTATAAGTGTACCATGAGTAGTGAGCATTGTATGAGTGTTTATCTGCTGGGGAGGGTGACACGGACGAGTGTCGAAAGGAGAAGAGTATAATATTAACAAGTGTATGATATGCCAAATTTAGGCGACTGCGCTGGGGATATGACACGGACGGGTGTCAAGAAGAGTGTATGTATAGGTATATGTGAGTGCAAAGAGGACCTCTTTGGCTTTCTGCTGGGATATGACACGGACGGTGTCAGGACGTATCTGTAATAAGGGTGATTTTGTTTGCGAAGAGCGTTCAGGCGACTTTACTGGGGAAAGATGACACGGACAGGTGTCAAAAGGTGTATATACTGGTGTTTGTGATTTGAGAGGCAACTGCTTTTGTTGGGACTCTGGTGGGGATTTTTGTATAATGATGATGGACAAATTATTATTCACAAGTGTTACTTCAGAACATGGCTTATGATTATGCTATGCATTTGATTTTTGCCGTAATGCTCCGTATTAGACGGAATGCTACGCTCTGGGGGATAGTATGATGCGAATGCTATGATTATGCAAAAGAGGCACAGATCCGGGATTCGGATCCCGTTGTTGCAAAGATCTCTGGTTGATATGCTCGAAGAGAACATCCCAGCTGGGGATGAGATCATTGGTAGATCCAATAAGATGAGATGATATTTGCTTGGGGATATAGGTCACTGATAGACATATCCTTATAATACGGGACCCAGCTGGGGTTTGTAGAAGCTTTCTTCACTCTGTTGTGATCCTCTATGCGCTGCTCTTCTGGATAGAGGCTGAAGATTCTGTGGGGAGATGATTTCCTGACTCCTGTACTCAGCTGAGGATGAAATGGCAACTCGGCTGGGGAATTATGAGAGGCAAATCAACTGGGGATAGCAACAAGAGGCAACTCAGCTGGGGATAGAGCATTTCAGATGCCGAGATTGAGTGTATGTTGATTTGGCAACTTTGCTGGGGAAGTGGGCACCTTCCAGTGCCACGTGGAAGATAAACCGAGTTGATAATGATTCGCCTGCTTGCTGAGACGTAACTTGCATGCCCCAGGTTGCGTTCTGGATACCTGCAATCCTGCAAAGATAAGGAGACGCACAAAAGGTCCCGAGGTATCCTTCACTGAATTCCGTCGTAGGAGTTAAGCACTTTCAAGAGTAAGTATATTCCCTGTAAACATGTGTTTTTATTTTTTAGAGAAAGGCATCTGTGCTTATGCAATTGTATTTTCAGAGATATCAAACAATTCTTTGCAAAACATAAATGTAAAAACGAAACATGACTGAAAATCTGATTCTATTAATTCATGTGCCTTGAATTGGCAAGATACAGTCAAAGAAACATATCTCCTGAAATGAGGAGATTGTTACAAATTGAGAAACAAAATGCTGGCGATGTTGACGAGGCTTTCAAGGAGCTTCCTCTTCTGCTATGACTCGTATGACAATGACGTTCTTCTCGTCTTGCTTTCTGGAGAGAGTTGATTCTGATTGAAGCTTGATCCTTTGTAGCTTACCAAGTTGTAGATAATACAGACGAATTCAGAATGCAGTTGTTCGCTTATTCCCTTATTTTGCATGGATCGCCCTTTCGGGTTTTCAATCCATCGGGATACCCATTTTTGCCTGAGTTGTCCAATGCGGCTTTTCAACTCAGCGGGTGTACATCTTTTCATTTATTTCCCTTATTTTTGCCCGAGTCTTTTATTCTGTTTTTGACTCGCCGGGATGCCCTATTTTTGCCTGGACTTACATTCTGTTTTTATGTCCAGCGGGTCATTTTATGCGAAGTATTTTTTAACTGCATCTGAATTCACAGGGGATGGGAAGTCTTCACCATCCATGGTGCTGAGCATCAGTGCTCCACCGGAGAAAACTTTCTTCACAACAAATGGTCCTTCATAATTTGGAGTCCATTTGCCCCTGTGGTCTGTATGAGGAGGGAGGATTCTTTTCAACACAAGATCCCCCACTTGGTACTCTCGGTGTCTGACTTTCTGATCGAAGGCCTTCTTCATTCTCTTCTGATATAACTGCCCATGACAAATTGCAGCCAACCTTTTCTCTTCAATCAGACTCAGTTGTTCGAATCGGGACCGAACCCATTCTGCTTCACTCAGTTTAACATCCATTAGTACCCGTAACGAGGGTAGTTCAACTTCAACAGGTAGGACTGCTTCCATACCATATACAAGCTGATACGGTGTTGCCCCAGTGGATGTCCTGATTGACGTGCGGTACCCATGCAAGGCAAATGGTAGCATTTCATGCCAGTCTTT
This sequence comes from Lathyrus aphaca, assembly GCA_963966055.1. Classification (NCBI taxonomy): domain Eukaryota; kingdom Viridiplantae; phylum Streptophyta; class Magnoliopsida; order Fabales; family Fabaceae; genus Lathyrus; species Lathyrus aphaca. Next base: position 383,811,458 of record OZ014521.1, read on the forward strand.
GTAAGTGACTACCATCTTTTGCACAATCTTCTTGATGTTCTTATTTGCTGCCTCGACAGCGCCGTTCATCTTCGGCCTGTAAGGAGAAGAATTGTGGTGTTGGATTTTGAAGTCCCGGCATAATTCAGCCATCATTTTGTTGTTTAGATTGGAACCATTATCAGTAATGATTCGTTCGGGCACTCCATACCGACAGATGATATCTCTTTTCAGAAATCTGGCTACCACTTGTCTTGTGACGTTTGCATATGAGGCTGCTTCAACCCACTTGGTGAAATAGTCAATGGCGACCAGAATGAATCTGTGGCCATTCGAAGCAGTTGGCTCGATCTTGCCAATCATATCAATGCCCCACATAGCAAAGGGCCAGGGTGAAGACATGATGTTCAAAGGATTGGGAGGCACATGCACCTTATCTGCGTAAATCTGGCATTTGTGACACTTTCTGGCATAGGCACAACAGTCTGCATCCATTGTGATCCAGTAATAGCCGGATCTTAGCAATTTCTTAGCCATGGCATGCCCTCCTGCATGGGTACCAAAAGATCCCTCATGTACTTCGTGCATCAACAAATCTGCTTCCGTCTTGTCAACACATCTGAGGAGTACCATATCAAAGTTCCTTTTGTATAAAGACCCATCAGTGTTCAGAAAGAAACTTCCAGCAAGCCTTCTCAAAGTCTTCTTATCATTGGAAGATGCCCCAGGTGGGTATGTTTGATCCTCCAAGAAGCATTTAATGTCATGGAACCAAGGCTTATCATCTTTGACAACATCTGCTGCGAACACATATGCTGGTCTGTCAAGTCTGGACACTGAAATCTGAGGTACAAAGTTGGCAGCTTGAACTTTGATCATGGATGAAATGGTAGCAAGAGCATCCGCAAACTGATTCTCGTCCCGAGGGATATACTCAAGCTTGACTGTTGTGAAGAAAGTCAATAACCTCCTTGTATAATCCCTGTAAGGTATCAGATGATCTTGGTGGGTGTACCATTTCCCGTTGGTTTGATTGACTACCAAAGCTGAATCTCCGAATACAGTCAAAGTTTTGATCCTGAGGTCAATGGCTTCCTCAAGACCCATAATGCAAGCTTCGTATTCAGCTTCGTTGTTAGTGCAGTTAAAAGTGAGTTTTTCCGAGAAAGGCATGTGAACCCCTTTAGGTGTAATGAGTACTGCACCAACACCGCGACCATTCATGTTAACGGCCCCATCAAACATCATAGTCCATTCTTCTTCTGGGTCAGGCCCTTCAGTGTGAATAGGCTCTTCATGATCTTTTGCTTTAATGAACATGATATCTTCATCAGGGAAGTCAAATCTCATAGGCTGGTAGTCATCAATGGGTTGCTCAGCAAGATATTCAGATAGTACACTGCCTTTGATGGCTTTCTGAGATGTGTACTGTATGTCGTATTCTGTGAGAATCATCTGCCATCTTGCAACCCGTCCGGTAAGAGCTGGCTTCTCGAAAATGTACTTAACTGGATCCATTTTTGAGATCAACAAAGTAGTGTGGGTCAACATATACTGTCTTAGTCGGCGAGCAGCCCACGCTAAAGCACAACAAGTTTTCTCGAGCAGTGAATAACGTTGTTCACAGTCGGTAAACTTTTTGCTTAGGTAGTATATTGCATACTCTTTTCGACCAGACTCGTCATGCTGACCTAGTACACACCCCATCGACTCTTCTAATACTGTCAAGTACATAATCAGAGGTCTTCCTTCAACTGGCGGCATGAGGATTGGAGGTTCTTGCAGATATTCCTTGATCTTGTCAAAAGCCTTCTGGCAATCTTCGTTCCACCTGACCGTTTGTTCTTTTCTTAACAGCTTGAACAAGGGTTCGCAGGTCGCTGTAAGGTGAGATATGAACCGCGAGATGTAGTTCAATCGACCTAAGAACCCTCGAACTTCTTTCTCTGTTTTCGGTGCAGGCATTTCTTGAATAGCCTTGACTTTATCAGGGTCAACCTCAATCCCTTTCTCGCTTACAATAAAGCCCAGCAGCTTACCGGATCGCACCCCGAATGTGCATTTGTTGGGGTTCAACTTCAGTTGGTACTTTCTCAGACGCTTGAACAGCTTGAGCAGATTCACCAGATGATCTTCTTCAGTAAGGGACTTGGCGATCATGTCATCCACATAACATTCAATTTCTTTATGGATCATGTCGTGGAATAATGTTACCATAGCCCGTTGATAAGTTGCACCAGCATTCTTCAGTCCGAATGGCATCACCTTATAACAGAATGTTCCCCAAGGTGTGATGAAAGTTGTCTTCTCCATGTCTTCAGGTGACATTTTGATCTGATTGTATCCTGAAAATCCATCCATGAAGGAGAACACCGAGAACTGAGCCGTATTATCAACCAATACATCAATGTGAGGTAATGGGAAGTCATCCTTCGGGCTGGCTCTGTTCAGATCCCGGTAATCAACACACATTCTTACTTTGCCATCTTTCTTAGGCACAGGTACTATATTAGCAACCCACGGCGGATAGCTAGTCACAGCAAGGAACCCGGCGTCCCATTGCTTTTGTACCTCCTCCTTGATTTTCATAGACATGTCTGGACGAGTACGGCGCAGCTTCTGCTTGACTGGTGGGCACTCTTCTCTCAAAGGCAGCTTGTGCACAACAATATCGGTATCCAACCCTGGCATGTCTTGGTACGACCAAGCAAACACATCAACATACTCTTGAAGCAGATCTATCAGTTGTCTCTTCACTGGGTCTTGCAGGCAGGCCCCAATTTTGACTTCTTTCACGTCTTCGTCTGTACCAAGATTAATCACTTCAACCTCCTCCTGGTGAGGGGTAATGACCTTTTCCTCTTGTCTCAACAACCTGGCTAGCTCTTCAGGAAGCTCATACTCTTCATCAACCCCTTCATCAGCTTGATTGATTGGATTGTCAAAGTCATACGATGTCATAGCCGTGCCGTTGTCGGTGCAGTCTGGAGGGCACTCTCTGCAAGGGTTAAGTTTGTTCATTTTAGTGATTGATTTTAATCTTGCTTTAGAAAAAAGTGAAATGAAGTTATCATTTTGAAAACACCGCCATTTATTTTTGTACAAAAAGAAAAATGGAAAAACAGTGAGCAGAAAAGAAAAAGACTTGTTTGCAAAAAGATGTCTGATATTTCATTGATTTAATCTTGTTTGCACAAAAGTACAGATGGCCCTGATTACAAAATGAGTCTTGTCATCTTGGGCAAGATGCAAGACTTTGATGCATGCTATAAAAATACAGGAAATAATAATTACTCTGCATGAGTAACTCTTATAATTTCCTGGGAAGACCAGTTCGAGACACTGCTCCCCGGGATCTTTGGACGAATCCAATTCTCCAGATTGCGCTCCTCTTCCAGCTCGTCTTCCAGGCAGTTGATAGCATCGGGGGTAAGCATTCCCCCACTGACAAAACCTGGCTCTGCAGTAGCCTTTGCTTGATGTTGAGTTGGTTTGTAACCCAACCCAAACTTGTCCTTCTTCTCCTCCACAACTAAGACCTTGCCCCAACCTAAGGCAGTTCCTTCCTCAACAACCTTCCGGGCTTGTTGGTAAGACGACATGGAGATCCCCGACACAGCAGATGCTTCATTGACATTCAAGGCTTCAAAACCTTGGCTCATTGTGTCATGGATCTCTCCATCCATCTCAATGTATTTGTAGGTAGCCAGATGGCTAACGAAAATATCCTCTTCCCCACAGATTGTGACAACTTGACCTTCCCACTCAAATTTTAACTTTTGGTGAAGGGTAGACGTTATTGCGCCGGCGGCATGAATCCAGGGTCTACCCAACAAACAGCTGTAGGCGGGCTGAATGTCCATCACATAAAAGATAGTTTTAAAAGTCTGTGGGCCAATTGTCACAGGCAGCTCAATCTCTCCCAGAACCGATCTCTTCGAACCATCAAAGGCTCTTACCACCAGGTTGCTGGGTCTCAAAGCCAATCCATCATATTCTAACTTCACCAGAGCCTTCTTTGGTAAGACATTCAGGGAAGAACCTGTGTCCACCAGCACATGAGAAAGGACAGCTCCTTTGCACTCCATGGTTATGTGCAAGGCTTTGTTGTGGTTGCGGCCATCCACTGTCAGGTCAGCATTGGTAAACCCTAGCCCATTGCTAGCAGTAACATTTCCAACCACGGTTTCCAATTGGTTGACAGTAATCTCCTCAGGCACGTAAGCTGCGTGCAGGACTTTAAGTAATGCATTCCGATGGGCTTCGGAGCACATAAGCAGTGAGAGGATGGAGATTTTGGATGGCGTCTGGTGAAGCTGATCCACAACTTTATAATCACTCTTCTTGATGATCCGCATAAACTCATCAACTTCCTGATCGAATGGAGTTTTCAGGGCTTCTTTGGCAGCTGGATCTTCCTGCACCGGGCCTTTTCCTTTTGCCTTGGCAGCAGCTTCTGCTTCGACAGTAGGTCTTTGCATTGGTGGAGCAAAGAGACGTCCGCTTCGAGTGAAGCCTCCACCTCCCCCCACATTATCTACTTGTGGTGCAGGTGCCGATGTTTCAAGAGTGATTCTTTTTCCTTCACAGTACACGTCAGAGCCATAGTGCCAAGGGATGGCCCTATTGCTTTCATATGGTACTGGTCCAGGCACCGTGACAGTGACTGGACTGATTGCTGCTGCTGAAGGTAATGTAATTGTTTGTGGATCATAAAAGATTGTAACTGGTGCTCTGATGGGAGCAGCACCTTCTGAATGGTAGGCGGAATTATTTTCAGGATCATAGAATATGGTAACAGTGGAGACATCTTCATGATTGATTGCTGGTGTTGTAGGAGGTTCTATTGGAAGGACTGTTGTTGTTGTTGATGGAGATTCGAAATGGAATGAAGCTGAAGTTGTAGCAGGAGAAACTGTTGAAAACTGACCATTTGGAAGGACGGGTGGAGTACTTGTTGATGGTGCTGATGAATTGTCGGGAACAATAGTTGCTGCAGTTGTAGGAGGGTCTGAAACTGTTGTTGATGAAGTTGCTGGATTTGTCGGAAATGACGTAGTGATCTGTAGCAAGCCACTCTGAATAAGGCTGTCAATGCCATTCCTCAGGTCTTCAGACCCATTCCATGAAATATTGCAATAGGGACACCCTAGTTCACACCCCGGAAATATTTGGTTTTCGCGGAGTTGAGCCTTGATTTCCACCAATGGTGTCCTGATCTGATCCACACTAGTTATTAAATAAGACGGTTGGTCTTCTTCAATAGCATTAATTCGGGGACCACCATGGTTTGGCATTGGGTTTTTATTGACATTGGGCGGAGGTGCAAAATTCAGAGCCTTGGAGTCTACCAAGTCTTGTACCTTCATATGCAGAGCCCTGCATTTTTCTGTACTGTGACCAGGTGCGTTTGAATGAAAAGCACACCTAGCATTGGAGTCATAGTTCCTTGGTAAACTGTTGGGATCCGGAGGTGCCAACGTTCTTAGCTCAACTAGGTTGAGTTTCAGAAGTTGTGGCAGCAAGGTAGCATACGGCATTGGGATCGGGTCGATCACTCTGTTAGCTTGGGATGGCCTCTGTTGGAATGGCCTCTGTTGATTGTTGTTGTTGGAGTTGTTGTTGTTGTAGTTCCTTGGAGGATACTGATTCTGCTGATACTGAGGTTGTTGTTGGAAGTTTTGTTGAGGAGGTTGATAGACTGGCTGAGGATGAGCTGGAGCAGGGATAGTGACTGCTGCTATTGTCCTTGGAACATATTGGGGCCTACCCCTGTTGGTGTGAATGGCATTGGTCTCGCCAGCTCTTCTCGGGCCTGCAAAAGGCTTTCTTGTATTGCTGGACGAGCTTGCACCGTTATCAGAGATCTTTCCCATTTTCAACAAGCTTTCAATTCTTTCCCCAGCTATGACAACATCTGCGAAGCTAGTGGAAGAGAAAGCAGCCAACCTGTCAATATACGTTCCCTGGAGAGTGTTCATAAACATGTCTGCCATTTCCCGTTCAGACATAGGTGGTTGAACAGCAGCAGCCAGTTGCCTCCACCTTTGGGCATACTCTCGGAAACTCTCCCTCGAAGACTGTGACATTCCCATTAGGAGGGTCCTGTTGGGTGCCATGTCTAAATTGTATTGATACTGTCTGATGAAGGCCTCTGCCAGGTCCTTCCAGCATCTCACAGTTGCTCTTGTCAGATGGGAATACCATTCCCTAGAAGCTCCAGTCAAGCTATCTTCGAAGTAGAACATCCAAAGTTTCTCATCCATTGTATAGGCCTTCAGCCTTCCCAGAAATGATTGTAGATGAGTCCGAGGGCATGAAGTCCCATTATACTTTTCGAAACAAGGAGGTTTGAACTTATGGGGGATCCTGACCCCGTCTACCAAACCCATGTCCATGACGTCGAAACCCAAAGAATTTTGAGACTCCAGTGATCTCAACTTTTCAGCTATTTCCTCCAATCGTCTATCATAAGTTTCCTCTCCAGCACCCATTACAGTAAACTGGTCTTCTTGAGGGTCTTCCTGAAGTACTCTGGCTGCAGTGGCCGTGCCTTGAACGTTTGCAGGAATGTTGATCTCAGGATGCAAATGTGGGCCAAACACAGGGGGATTAACATGGGGTTGCACCCTTTCATTATTACTGGTGCCTGCAGTTCCTACATGAGGCTCCTCTTGATTTTGTCTCTCCACCATGGCCCTCAGTCTCTCCTGGCTCTGGGCCATGTTGTTCATAACTTCCATGAACTGCGTCATCTGCGTTCTCATCTCTAACCTTTCATTTGCCATCTGATTTCTGACCTCTGTAAGGTCTTGTTGCATCTGATCCATCTGAATTCCCGGAAGGTTGTTTCTAGTTGGGTACCTGTGTTGCCTGTTGAGAGGAAACACCCGGCGGCGAGCAATAATTCCTGAGATTCACAACAGAGGTTAGCAACAACAAAACAAAAAACCTACAACAAACAAAAGGGGTTAGCATGCAATGCAGTTATGCTTATTTGTTCTCAAGGTATCCGGTTTGGCCTTCAGTTTTGACCCTTCCAGACCCTCGAAGATGCTGCTGTTGAAATTGCTTTTGAAGTGAACCCAGATAGAAACCAACACAAATATATTACAAAGGGTGAAATAATACAACTTGTTCATTTTACAACACAAACCCTCAAAGGGGCCAAAATACATCACAAAAAGCAAAAGTACATGGAAAAGGAACAACAACAAGCAAATGATCAAACTCCAAGGCCAAACTCATCCTCACGAACTTCCTTGAGAAGTGCTTCGGTCACAGGATCAGCCGGACGTTCCGTGAGACCTCTGATGAGAAGGTTTCTTGTTGCAACAGCTGCAGTCAATTTCTTATTCTGACTTTGGTCCTTAGACCTCTTCACTCCAGCTCTGATTTCTAGCTCTGATATTTCCTTCTGGGCTGCTGCCAGGGCTTTTTCCATCTGCTCCATTTTGTCTTGAGCTCTCTTGTCTTCTAGAGTACGGGCCTCAGTGATCCGGACCCACCTGGCCTGACTCTCTTTCAAATACAAGTCTGTTCTTGCTCTCTGAAACTGGGCTTCTTTACAAGCATTCTTCAGAATCTGCTCACCAGCTTTGGACTTGTTGATATAATCTCCAGACTTCTCAATTTTAGCCAAGTGTTCCACTCTTAACTTCTCCAATCTCTCAATCTCCCTTACACCTTCACTCCTCTCCCGGAGGGTCTTCTGCAAAGCCTGGGTTAACTTCTCATTTCTTTCCTTCAAACTCTCAAACTCTTCCAAACTGATAGTGGCAAGGGGTGGTGCTGAAGATGACTCAGGCATGTCTTCTATGGTGAAGGGCATTCCAGAGAATTGGGCCCTAGCATGGGACCATTCATAATATTGGACTGATGCCACATTATTGCACTTCCCCAAAATGGTAATTCCCTTGGTTTGAACATGATCCCAGGCCCAGGCAGCCTGTCTAACAACAGCCAAACTAACCTTGTTCTCATAGTAGAGGGTCTCAACCAAGTCTTGTTCCCTAGGAGTATGAACCAGTGCATAGCCCAATTGCCTCTTGAACAGCAGAGGGTTGTAGTTGATGCTTCCCTTGACCCCTATTAAGGGCACATTGGGAAAGTGCCCACAGCTTGTGATCATATCTCTGCCCTTGGTGCTCTGAGTACACCATCTGATATCTGCTGAAGTGAGAACAGTGAGTCTCTTAGCCCAGTTGCTTTGCTGATGAGGGTTGAGAAATGCATCTGTCCTGGGTAGATGCCTGAGAAGCCAAGCATGGAATAATGGAGCACAAATCCTCACTAATCTTCCCCTCTGCTTCTCATTTCTCTGATGGACTGAGTAATAGAGATCACCCAATAAAGTTGGCACTGGGTTCTTCAGGATGAACAAATGGATTGCATTCTTGCTAATGAATCGAGGCTCATCTGCAAACAACACAATTCCATACACACTTAAGGCCAACAGAGCACAGACAGCTTTCCACTCCCCCAGGGAGGCCTTCAAACTAGCTTGAGAAATTAAGAAGTCCAGATGAAATCCAGGGATCCCAGCTTTAGAGGTCATATGCTGTTCAATCAAAACAGGCTCCAGGTGCAAAGCTTTTGCTATCTCTCCATCGCTGGGAAAGACCATTTCAGGGTTGAAAGGGATTTCCCTCTTGATAGGCAAACCAACCAAAGATGAGTATTCTTCCAAAAGAGGACCCAACTGAAAGTCTTGAAAGGTGAAACATCTCAATGGGGGGTCATAGAACTGAATACAGGTATGGATCAGGCTTCTCTGAGATGGGTCCAGATCCATGACCAAGCCAAGTATATCCCCATAATGCTCCCTGAACAAAGGCATGTGATCTGGAGTGATCAGGGTCTGGATCCTCCTGATATCTGATAAGTCTGGTTGGAAGAAATGATAGGTGATGTTGCTTTTCTTTGGAGCCATGATGCTGAGGACTGAGTAGAGTGCTGATGAAGATGCTGAGGAGTGGGCCACTGGCTGGCTAGTGCAAGTCACTGAAGTATATGGCTGACAAACTGAAGCAAGTGCTGGTGGAAATAGGTCAATGATGCAGATGGGGTCAAAACCAAAACCAGATGAAGGTGGATACCCTGAAACACAAATAAGCAAATGTTAATATGATGCAATGAGTATGTATGCAAATGAAATGCAAGGGTTTGTGACCGAGCTGGATCTGACTAACTGCCTTGGTATAGATCCATATGTGTTCAAGAATTCCAGATGGAGGTCTATAAATCCAGTAACCAGGGTGGGGGACTCAAATAAAGAGCCACAGGTCCAGGGTTTTAGAATCACAAGAACTATCCAACATGGAGCATTCTTAACAAAGTCAAAGTAACAGGGTATTCTGAGGTCAAGGCACCTGCAAACCTGTAAACAGCCCAACCCCCTCACAGGTGGTGATCTAGAACAAGGATCCTCAGACTTGGATTAGTTATGAGAAGTGTAAACACTTCTAACCCGGAGGTACAGTGTTTACAATAACCATAACAATTCCTCCTCTAATTCACCTCAGTTTCTGAAGGTCAATACTAAAAGGTCATCCAGACTTAGCAGGCTTCCCAGATAGCCCTAGCATTGCAGGAAATCTGCAACACAGAGTTCTCAAGAAGAAACCCACATCTGAACCGTGTTTCATATTCCCGCACCAGACCGAAATGGAATGGGAAAGAATATGATTCACTCTAGCCTAGGTGTCACTCAGGTCCCAGGTATAGGACCTTAACTCTCAATGAAACACCCACCCACCAAAACAAACAACCAGATCCAGCCAGTAGCATGACAGTATGATATATACAAAAGCAATAAAGAAAGCAGTAAAGCAACTGTACATAAATCAGTAAAAATAAAACAAGTATACAAACACAAACAAGCACATAACACCCCAGTAAACACAAATCAATCAAGCGCTAGGAGGAACCCACAAAAAGAACCAGAAGCCCTGGTTGCAGTACCAATTCTCCCCAGCAGAGTCGCCAAGCTGTCGCTCCCAAAGATTTGCATCCAGGTACAAGCGCGAACGGTCGGCGAAAAGAACAATGAGAACACACAGCCGTGAACTCACTGGAGATGAATAGAGTCGCCAGCTAGGCATTTTTATCCCGGAGGAAAGGCAATGCTGCATAAGCCTAGAAAGATACGGATAAGACGGTTGCGAACCAGAGAGACTGAGAAAGGGGGTTGGTTACAACCTAGGAAGGTATTAGCACCCAGATTGTCCGTCGTACTCGACGGGATCTGTAAACACCCCAAATTTGCCCTCACCCATTCACACCATGGCTTATGGTCATCTCATATGCATAAACACAATCATATCATCTCACATCTCATTTTTGATTCACTGGATAGTTTCCAAGGCATCTGCACCTAGGGTTTGTGATCTGAGCAACCTCAAAGCTTCTTGAGCCATTCCAAAGGCCACCAATCAACTCAAAGGGGTCCATGTGTGTTCTTATATCATATTTCATCTCCTCAAAGTCAAAATTGCAGAGGAATCACAAGGACTAGGGTTTGAGTGGATGCAGAGCCAGTTTGAACTTCACAGTTGACTGAAAATTAGGGTTTTGGTTTCAGAGGCCATAACTCCAATTTTTTTGGTCATTCTTGTTTCCATTGATCTCTATATGGTATAGGGAGTATGCATATCAATTTTCATGAAGAAATTCCATGGGGAAGTCATCTGATCAAGAGTTGACTTTTCAGACAAGTTAGTGCAAAATCAGGGCATCTGAGGCCCCCAATGACCCAACCAATGGGTGATCTTCATCATTTTGAGTGTATATGATCTTTATTTGATCATGGAAGAAGGTTGAAGTTCATAGAAATCAAGAATTTAGGGTTTTTGCAAATGTTGACTTTTTGGGCATAGTTGACTTTTCAAGAATGCATCATTTTAGGTCAATTTTCAAGCTTTGATTCTTGGTCCAAAAAGGCTTCAAATGGAAAAACTTTGGTCATGAAAGTTGTAGATCTCATCTTTCCCTTTTCAAAAAGTACAAGAACATGATCAAACTCTTCTTGGATCAAAAGTTATGGCAATGCAAAGTTGGCTAAAATCATTAATTTTCAAGGCATGCCTCATTTGGAAATTTTGCAAAAAACCTTGAACCAATGCATCATGTGACCTCTAATTCATTTCAAACCATTACACAAACATTCTCTAAGTCCTAAAAATCAGATTTGAACTAAGAATGCCATGGTTTTATGTTTGGTTAGGCAAAAGAATCACATGTGAACCAAAATGTCACAACTTGCAAAAACTCATGATCATGCTTTACCAACTTGCTGCCTTGAATGCTGGACCAAGCCTAGCCTTTCCCTTCACTTTGCTGCGCCAGAACCAGCCCATGTCCTTGCCTAGCACTTCACCATACCTCTCTTACACATAAAGTGGATTTTGAGCAAAAGTAAACTTACCAATCACTATAGGCCAGGTCACATCATCTGACCTATAGGATTATAATACAATATCCCTTGGCAAGCCAAAGATATGAAGAAGCAAGGCTGAAACCATCCCAGGGACCACATTCACAAAAAGACACCACATTGCAAAAACTTTCGAATCTGCCTCCACAGCCAAGAAACACTCAAACTTTCTTCATCATCCAACTCAACACACTCCATAGGCCTCAAACCACCAAAGCTCAAGCCTGAAACAAGCCTGACCTGAGCTCCACCATTTCTCACCTTCCAAACCAGTTCTCTTCGAATCTCACTATACAGCCATCAAACACTTCATCTCTCTTCACCAACAAGTCAAGCATACCACAAGGAGTCAAAACCACCCTTTACTTTGAACTGAAACAGCCTGTACACAAAGTGCATTTCCTGCTACACCAGAAGTGAATCTCTCAAAGCAACTTGCCTAAGCTCATTCCAGGCTTTCCATTAGCTTCAAGGGGTTCAGAGGAGTTGTTCTGCATCAAAGCAAGGCCAGAAGAGTTCATATTCACAGTTCTTCACCTCAGGTAGTCTCAAACTTCAAACTTTTTAAAGCTTGTTTCTTTTGTTACAAATTGAAAGTGCATGCTCTGAGGATCACTGTGATGTGTTTAGAATCTAAAATGGTGGGAAAATGAGCATTTGGTGAATGTCTGAAAGTTTGGCCCCATTTTTATTTTGTTTCGATTCGGCTTGTTCTTGCTAGTAAAATGATGTTTGATCATGGATTTGGGTTGTAGGAAGTGTGGGAAATGTTTCTGGGCAGTTGATTTGACATGGGGTGGCCTGGATAAGAAACTAGGGTTTTGGTATGGCCGGAGAAGACGACCGGAGCTCATCTCCGGTCGCCTGAGTGTAATTAGGGTTAACCATCATTAATTAACGAACTTTAAATTTGGGCCTTTGATCTTTGTTTCCCGCGCGCTCGTGGACGGTGCAGATGGGTCATTAAACCCTAATTCTGTTTAATTAAGTTAATCACAATTAATTAAATCAGCTTTGAACCATAGCCATTGGATCACGCGCGTTTTGAAATTTTGAACCTGGGCCTTAGATTGAGCTGACCCCCAGTCTTTTTGACTTGCGTGCTGGACCCTTGGATCTCTCTGCCTTCAATCACAGCCACTCATGTTGCATACTTTTCATTTTTATTTAATTTTATTCATTTTTCTTTCAATTAACTTGCATAATTATTTTAAAATAGCAAAAAATTCATAAAAATTATGAAACTTTTTCCTTAAAGTTTTAATAATTTTTATGACCCAAAAATATTTTTATTTTATTTTTTATCATTAAAAAAGTATTTTTAAATATTTAAAAGATTATTTTTAATTGATTAATGAGAATTAATTAATTAAAAATACTTTTAGGTATTTAAAAATTACAAAAAAAATTCATGGAATGTTCTAAGACATTTAGAAACATTGTCCAACCTTCAAACCAAATTTCTTTTTTGATCTTGATGCATTTTAAGAATTTTTCATTGAATTAAATCATTTTTTATGCATTATTTTGATCATGGATTCAAAAATTCATTTCTGCCAATTGGTGAAGGTTGAGACATTGATTCTTCTTGCATTGTCTTTTGTTTTGCATGTAGTTCCTAGGATAAAAAGGCCATGATTTGTTCTTGCATTTTCAAATTGTTTGGCATTTCTTTTGTTAAGAACCCTAAAAAACCCTAATAACTTAGAAATTCATATCTTGAGTTTGGTTGAGAGTTGAGAGCTCCCCTTTGGGCAGTGGTTCATCATAGGCCTAGGGTTTCTTTGGATGCCATTTTCCATTTTTTATCATGAGGTTTGCTTCTGTTTTGGGTTTTTGTTTGATGTTTGATCCATGAACCCTAATTTGGGTTTTCTCTTGCATCCTTCTTGCATTCTCTTGCATAACATGACTTGTCTTTGCATTTTGTACATGTTTATGATTCATTTGACATCTTAAGACATATAGGAAACATGTTTGATCATTGCATTACATACTTGCCATGTCATTTGCCTTGTATGCTTCATAACATTCCATGTTTGTTCATGCTCCTTAACTTGCATCATTTGCATTCATAATCTTGTATGAACATCCCCATGCCTTGCCTCATGTTTGCAGCACCTCATAACATCATAATCATCATCAACATGCTTCTGGTCTTGCTTTGCATCATACCATTTCATCTCATTTAGCATTGCATTGCATTTCTTTCTAACATTTCAGGTGGTAAGTAACTTGGGAAGTGAATTTGCCTTCACTTCTCATAACTTTTCTTTTCATCTCTCTTGCATCCATTGCTGCATTCTTATATGTGTTTGAGTTTGAGCTTGCTCATTCTTCTTCCTCCCACTTTCTTTCTTCAAGTGACTTGACTTCTTGAATGAAGCAAGTCACTTTGCTTCTCTTGATCCTGTTCATCTGCTTCCTGGTGGTTCTTCTGAAGATTGTTCTTGAAAACCTCACAAACCTTAGGATCATCCAAGCATGACAATGATTAGGGTTTTGATTAGTCTCCCCTCATAGTTTTTACCTTTGTGTCTCCTTGAGTCCTCTCTTCTCATCTCATAATCAGGGACTAAACCCTAAAGGCTTTAAGACTTTGTGATTAAGCTTATGCCTGCATCCTTCTCTTAGGATGGAGTGTATAACTTTAATCCTAAGTATTAAACCCTTAAGGTGTTTAAATCTCTTAATCAATCCACTTAATAATCATCAAGACATCACTTGTAACTTGGGCCTTGCATTAGGGTTCTAATTCTTCCTTAATTGGTTAAGAAGGACTAACCCTAGTGTTAATGGACAAGTCCCCCTCAAGTTGTCTTACAAATCATAAAAAACACTTCATCATCATACCATTAATCTAAATAAAATCCACTTAATCAAAGGCTTGTTTTGTCATGGGTTTAATCCCTAATCATGGATTAAGTTGAGGAGCCTTCCTCAGCTTAAACATTCTCATCTATTATCCTTCTCTTAGGATGGTGTAATGAGTCTGTTTAATCCCTGATTATGGCTTAACCTCATTACTCAACACTAAACAAAATCACAAAAACATCTAAATAATCACAAGTAGGTTAATGATCTTAATCCTGCACCAAAGGTGATTAAGTGTGAGAATCTGACTTCACACTTAAGGTACTCTCATTACCCCTAATCAGAGGGAAGATGTGATGAGTTTACTAACCCATTGGTTTAGGCTTAAGCTCATTATCTTATGACAAACTCCAAAAACAATAAAAGACTGAAAACACAAAAACAAACAATAATCGTCTCCTCCGGGATTCTTTTCTCATCTCACTCACTCATAATCGAGAACTTGCTTCTTCCGTCTAATGCAAGACAGTCAGCACCTGAGCCAGACAGGTCATACGCTTGAGCATAGGCAAGTAAGCAGTTCACAAGTCAATTCACCTTTCAGTCTCTTTGGGTCGAACTACGGTGTTCTGACTTCCTCATTGCACGAGAGGATACGTAGGCATAACTTAACGGTTATCGAACAAAAGTCTCTGTATATTCCCCTTCCTTCCAGCATCTTTCTCTTAGCCTCATTATCATGAGCAATTCATTCTCATTCTTACACTGACACATCATTATACACTTCACTTCTCTTACACTAACACCTGTACATCCTTTTCCAGCTATTTTATACACAGATTGCACTGACACTACCCCTTTAAAACACAAATCTTTTAAGCGTGGATCCCGTCGAGTACGGCGGACAATCCGGGTGCTAATACCTTCCCAGGTTGTAACCAACCCCCTTTCTCAGTCTCTCTGGTTCGCAACCGTCTTATCCATATCTTTCTAGGTCTATGCAGCATTACCTTTCCTCCGGGATAAAAATGCCTAGCTGGCGACTCTATTCATTCTCCAGTGAGTTCACGGCTGTGTGTTCTCACTGTTCCCTTCGCCGACCGTTCGCGTCTGTACCTTTATCTGACCTGGTGTCACTTATCGGGAGCGACAGCTTGGCGACTCTACTGGGGACCCTTATACTGCAACCAGGGCTTCTGGTTCTTTTTGTGGGTTCCTCCTAGCGCTTGTTTGATTTGTGTTTACTGGGGTGTTATGTGCTTGTTTGTGCTTGTATTTATTTTTGTTTATTGCTTTATGTACATTTACTTTACTGCTTTCTTTGCTGCATTTATATATCATATTGTCATTGTTGCTGGCTGGATCTGTTGTTTGCCTTGGTGGGAGGGTGATTCATTGAGAGTTAAGGTCCTACACCTGGGACCTGAGTGACACCTAGGCTAGAGTGAATCATATTCTTTCCCATTCCATTTCGGTCTGGTGCGGGAATATGAAACACGGTTCAGATATGGGTTTCTTCTTGAGAACTCTGTGTTGCGGATTTCCTGCAATGCTAGGGCTATCTGGGAAGCCTGCTAAGTCTGGATGACCTTTTAGTATTGACCTTCAGAAACTGAGGTGAATTAGAGGAGGAACTTTTATGGTTATTGTAAACACTGTACCTCCGGGTTAGAAGTGTTTACACTTCTCATAACTGATCCAAGTCTGAGGATCCTTGTTCTAGATCACCACCTGTGAGGGGGTTGGGCTGTTTGCAGGTTTGCAGGTACCTTGACCTCAGAATACCCTGTTACTTTGACTTTGTTAAGAATACTCCATGTTGGACAGTTCTTGTGATTCTAAACCCTGGACATGTGGCTCTTTATTTGAGTCCCCCTACTTTGGTTACTGGATTTTTTAGACCTCCATCTGGAATTCTTGAACACACATGGACTTATATCAGGGCATTTTGATCAGATCCAGCTCAGTCACAAACCCTTGCATATCATCTGCATACATACTCATTGCATCATATTAACATTTGCTTATTTGTGTTTCAGGGTATCCATATTCATCTGGTTTTGGTTTTGACCCCATCTGCAGTTTTGACCTGTCTCCACCAGCACTTGCTTCAGCTTGTCAGCCATATACTTCAGTTACTTGCACTAGCCAGCCAGTGGCCCACTCCTCAGCATCTTCATCAGCACTCTACTCAGTCTTCAGCATCATGGCTCCAAAGAAAAGCAACATCACCTATCATTTCTTCCAACCAGACTTGTCAGACATCAGGAGGATCCAAACCCTGATCACTCCAGATCACATACCTTTGTTCAGGGAGAGTTTTGGAGATATACTGGACATGGTTATGGATCTGGACCCTTCACAGAGGAGTTTGATCCACACCTGTATTCAGTTTTATGACCCCCCATTGAGATGTTTCACCTTTCAAGACTTTCAGTTGGGGCCTCTACTAGAAGAATACTCATCATTGACTGGTCTGCCCATCAAAAGAGAAATCCCATTCAACCCTGAAATGGTCTTTCCCAGCAATGGAGAGATAGCAAAAGCTTTGTATCTGGAGCCTGTTTTGATTGAACAGCATATGACCTCTAAAGCTGGAATCCCTGGTTTACATCTGGACTTCCTGATTTCTCAAGCTAGTTTGAAGGCCTCCTTGGGGGAGTGGAAAGCTGTTCGTGCTCTGTTGGCCTTAAGTGTATATGGAATTGTGTTGTTTGCAGATGAGCCTCGATTCATTAGCAAGAATGCAATCCACCTGTTCATCCTGAAGAACCCTGTGCCAACTTTACTGGGTGATCTCTATTACTCAGTACATCAGAGAAATGAGAAGCAGAGGGGAAGATTAGTGAGGATTTGTGCTCCATTATTCCATGCTTGGCTTCTCAGGCATCTACCCAGGACAGATGCATTCCTAAATCCTCATCAGCAAAGCAACTGGGCTAAGAGACTCACTGTCCTAACTTCAGCAGACATCAGATGGTGTACTCAAAGCACCAAGGGCAGAGATATGATCACCAGCTGTGGGCACTTTCCCAATGTGCCTTTGATAGGGGTTAAGGGAAGTATCAATTACAACCCTCTGCTGTTCAGAAGGCAATTAGGCTATGCACTGGTTCATACTCCTAGGGAACAAGACTTGGTTGAGACCCTCTACTGTGAGAACAAGGTTAGTCTGGCAACTGTTAGGCAGGCTGCCTGGGCCTGGGATCATGTTCAAACCAAGGGAATCACCATTTTGGGGAAGTGCAATAATGTGGCATCAGTCCAATATTATGAGTGGTCCCATGCTAGGGCCCAATTCTCTGGAATGCCCTTTACCATAGAAGACATGCCTGAGTCATCTTCAGCACCACCCCCTGCCACTATCAGTTTGGAAGTGTTTGAAAGCTTGAAGGAAAGAAATGAGAAGTTAACTCAAGCCTTGCAGAAGACCCTCCGGGAGAGGAGTGAAGGTGTGAGGGAGATTGAGAGATTAGAGAAATTGAGAGTGGAACACTTGACTAAAATTGAGAAGTCTGGAGATTATATCAACAAATCCAAAGCTGGTGAACAGATTCTGAAGAATGCTTGTAAAGAAGCCCAGTTCCAAAGAGCAAGAACAGACTTGTATTTGAAAGAAAGTCAGGCCAGGTGGGTCCGGATCACTGAGGCCCGTACTCTAGAAGACAAGAGAGTTCAGGACAAGATGGAGCAGATGGAAAAGGCCCTGGCAGCAGCCCAGGAGGAAATATCAGAGCTGAAAATCAAAGCAGGAGTGAAGAGGTCTAAGGACCAAAGTCAGAACAAGAAATTGACTGCAGCTGTTGCAACAAGGAACCTTCTCATCAGGAATCTTACGGAGCGTCCGGCTGATCCTGTGACCGAAGCACTTCTCAAGGAAGTTCGTGAGGATGAGTTTGGCCTCGGAGTTTGATCATTTGTTTGTTGTTGCTTTCTTTCCATGTACTTTTATTTTTGTACTGTATTTTGACCCCTTAGCGGGCTTGTGTTGTAAAATGAACAAGATGTATTATTTCACCTTCTGTAATATATTTGTGTTAGTTTCCACCTGGGTTTATTTCGAAAGCAACTTCAACAGCAGCATCTTCAAGGGTCTGGAAGGGTCAAAACTGAAGGCCAAACCGGATACCTTGAGAACAAATAAGCATAACTGTATTGCATGCTAACCCTTTTGTTTGTTTTGTAGGTTTTTGTTTTGTTGTTGCTAACCTCTGTTGTGATCTCAGGAATTATTGCTCGCCGCCGGGTATTTCCTCTCAACAGGCCACACAGGTACCCAACTAGAAACAACCTTCCGGGAATTCAGATGGATCAGATGCAGCAGGACCTTACGGAGGTCAGAAACCAGATGGCCAACGAAAGGTTGGAGATGAGAACCCAGATAACACAGTTCATGGAAGTGATGAACAACTTAGCTCAAAGCCAGGAGAGGCTCAGAACTTTGGTAGAAGGGAGGAATCAAGAGGAACCCCATGTGGGGACTGCAGGCACAAGTAACAATGAACGGGTGCAACCACATGTCAATCCCCCAGTTTTTGGACCCCATCTCCATCCAGAGGCCAACATCCCAGTCAACATTCAAGGGACAGCCACAGCAGCCAGAGTACTTCAAGAAGATCCTCAGGAGGACCAGTATACAGTAATGGGTGCCGGAGAGGAAACTTATGATAGACGATTGGAAGAAATAGCTGAGAAGTTGAGGTCCTTAGAATCTCAAAATTCTTTGGGTTTCGACGTCATGGACATGGGTTTGGTAGAAGGGGTCAGGATCCCCCATAAGTTCAAGCCTCCTTGTTTCGAAAAGTATAATGGGACTTCATGCCCCCGGACTCATCTACAATCATTTCTGGGAAGGCTGAAGGCCTATACAATGGATGAGAAACTTTGGATGTTCTACTTCGAAGACAGTTTGACTGGAGCATCAAGGGAGTGGTATTCCCATTTGACAAGGGCAACTGTGAGATGCTGGAAGGACCTGGCAGAGGCCTTCATCAGACAGTATCAGTATAATCTAGATATGGCACCCAACAGGACCCTCCTAATGGGAATGTCACAGTCGTCCAGGGAGAGCTTCAGAGAATATGCTCAGAGATGGAGGCAATTGGCTGCTGCCGTTCAACCACCAATGTCTGAGAGAGAAATGGCAGACATGTTTATGAACACTCTCCAGGGAACGTATATTGACAGGTTAGCTGCTTTCTCTTCCACTAGCTTTGCGGATGTTGTTATAGCTGGGGAGAGAATTGAAAGCCTGTTAAAGATGGGAAAGATCTCAGACAACGGTGCAAGCTCGTCCAGTAGTACAAGAAAGCCTTTTGCAGGCCCGAGAAGAACTGGCGAGACCAATGCCATTCACACCAACAGGGGTAGGCCACAATATGTTCAAAGGTCAATAGCAGCAGTCACTATCCCTGCTCCAGCTCATCCTCAGCCAATCTATCAACCTCCTCAACAAAACTTCCAACAACAACCTCAATATCATCAGAATCAGTACCCTACAAGAAACTTCAACAGTAACAACAACAACAACAATCAACAGAGGCCATTCCAACAGAGGCCCTCTCAAGCCAACAGAGTGATCGACCCGATCCCAATGCCGTATGCTGCCTTGCTGCCACAACTTCTGAAACTCAACCTAGTTGAGCTAAGAACGTTGGCACCTCCGGATCCCAACAGTCTACCAAGGAATTATGACTCCAATGCTAGGTGTGCTTTTCATTCCAACGCACCTGGTCACAGTACAGAAAAATGCAGGGCTCTGCATATGAAGGTACAAGACTTGGTAGATTCCAAGGCTCTGAATTTTGCACCTCCTCCCAATGTCAATAAAAACCCTATGCCAAACCATGGTGGTCCCCGAATTAACGCTATTGAAGAAGACCAACCGTCTTATTTGATAACTAGTGTGGATCAGATCAGGACACCATTGGTGGAAATCAAAGCTCAACTCCGTGAAAACCAGATATTTCCGGGGTGTGAACTAGGGTGCCCCTACTGCAATATTTCTTGGAATGGGTGTGAAGACCTGAGGAATGGCATCAACAGCCTTATTCAGAGTGGCCTACTCCAGATCACTACATCGTTTCCGGCAAATCCGACAACTTCATCAACAACGGTTTCAGAACCTCCTACAAATGCAACAACTATTGTTCCCGACAATTCATCAGCAACATCAACAAGTACTTCACCTGTCCTTCCAAATGATCAGTTTTCAACAGTTTCTCCTGCTACAACTTCAGCTTCATTCCATTTCGAATCTCCATCAACAACAACATCAGTCCTTCCAACAACACCTCCTACAACACCAGCAATCAATCATGAAGATGTCTCCACTGTTACCATATTCTACGATCCTGAAAACAATTCTGCTTATCATTCAGAAGGTGCTGCTCCCACCAGAGCACCAGTTACAATCTTTTATGATCCACAAACAATTACAGTCCCTTCAGCAGCAGCAATCAGTCCAGTCACTGTCACGGTGCCTGGACCAGTACCATATGAAAGCAATAGGGCCATCCCTTGGCACTATGGCTCTGACGTATACTGCGAAGGAAAAAGAATCACTCTTGAAACATCAACACCTGCACCACAAGTAGATAATGTGGGGGGAGGCGGAGGCTTCACTCGAAGCGGACGTCTCTTTGCTTCACAAGTTCAAAAACCTACTGCCGAAGCAGAAGCTGCTGCCAAGGCAAAAGGAAAAGGCCCGGTGCAGGAAGATCCAGCTGCCAAAGAAGCCCTGAAGACTCCATTTGATCAGGAAGTTGATGAGTTTATGCGGATCATCAAAAAGAGTGATTACAAAATTGTGGATCAACTTCACCAGACGCCATCCAAAATCTCCATCCTCTCACTGCTTATGTGCTCCGAAGCCCATCGGAATGCACTACTTAAAGTCCTGCACGCAGCTTACGTGCCTGAGGAGATTACTGTCAACCAGTTGGAAACCGTGGTTGGAAATGTTACTGCTAGCAATGGGCTAGGGTTTACCAATTCTGACTTGACAGCGGATGGCCGTAACCACAACAAAGCCTTGCACATAACCCTGGAATGCAAAGGAGCTGTCCTTTCTCATGTGCTGGTGGACACAGGTTCTTCCCTGAATGTCTTACCAAAGAAGGCTCTGGTGAAGTTAGAATATGATGGATTGGCATTGAGACCCAGCAACCTGGTGGTGCGAGCCTTTGATGGTTCGAAGAGATCGGTTCTGGGAGAGATTGAGCTGCCCGTGACAATTGGCCCACAGACTTTTAAAACTATCTTTTATGTGATGGACATTCAGCCCGCCTACAGCTGTTTGTTGGGTAGACCCTGGATTCACGCCGCCGGCGCAATAACGTCTACCCTTCACCAAAAGTTAAAATTTGAGTGGGAAGGCCAAGTTGTCACAATCTGTGGGGAGGAGGACATTTTTGTCAGCCACCTGGCAACCTATAAGTACATTGAAATGGATGGAGAGATCCATGAAACAATGAGCCAGGGGTTTGAAGCTTTGAATGTGAATGAAGCATCTGCTGTATCTGGTACTCCAATGTCGTCTTACCAACAAGCCCGGAAGGTTGTTGAGGAAGGAGCTGCCCTAGGCTGGGGCAAGGTATTAGCTGTGGAGGAGAAGAAGGACAAATTTGGGTTGGGTTACAGACCAACTCAACATCAAGCAAAGACTGCTGCAGAGCCTGGTTTTGTCAGTGGGGGAATGCTTACCCCTGATGCTATCAACTGTCTGGAAGACGAGCTGGAAGAGGAGCGCAATCTGGAGAATTGGATTCGTCCGAAGATCCCGGGGAGCAGTGTCTCGAACTGGTCTTCCCAGGAAATTATAAGAGTTACTCATGCAGAGTAATTATTATTTCCTGTATTTTTTTTTATAGCATGCATCCAAGTCTCGCATCTTGCCCAAGATGACAAGACTCATTTTGTAATCAGGGCCATCTGTACTTTTGTGCAAACAAGATTAAATTAATGAAATATCAGACATCTTTTTGCAAACAAGTCTTTTTCTTTTCTGCTCACTGTTTTTCCATTTTTCTTTTTGTACAAAAAAATAAATGGCGGTGTTTTCAAAATGATAACTTCATTTCACTTTTTCTAAAGCAAGATTAAAATCAATCACTAAAATGAACAACTTAACCCTTGCAGAGAGTGCCTTCCTGACAGCACCGACAACAGCACGGCTATGACATCGTATGACTTTGACAACCCAATCAATCAAGCTGATGAAGGGGTTGATGAAGAATATGAGCTTCCTGAAGAGCTAGCCAGGTTGTTAGGACAGGAGGAAAAGGTTATTACTCCTCACCAGGAGGAGATTGAAGTGATTAATCTTGGTACAGATGAAGACGTGAAAGAAGTTAAAATCGGGGCCTGCCTGCAAGACTCAGTGAAGAGACAACTGATAGATCTGCTTCAAGAGTATGTTGATGTGTTTGCTTGGTCGTACCAAGATATGCCAGGGTTGGACACCGACATTGTTGTGCACAAGCTGCCTCTGAGGGAAGAATGCCCGCCAGTTAAACAGAAGTTGCGCCGAACTCGCCCAGACATGGCTATGAAAATCAAGGAAGAGGTACAAAAGCAATGGGACGCCGGGTTCCTTGCTGTGACTAGCTATCCGCCGTGGGTTGCTAACATAGTACCTGTGCCTAAGAAAGACGGCAAAGTAAGGATGTGTGTTGACTACCGGGATCTGAACAGAGCCAGCCCGAAAGATGACTTCCCATTACCTCACATCGACGTATTGGTGGATAATACGGCTCAGTTCTCGGTATTCTCCTTCATGGATGGATTTTCAGGATATAACCAGATCAAGATGTCACCTGAAGACATGGAGAAGACAACATTCATTACACCTTGGGGCACGTTCTGTTACAAAGTGATGCCATTCGGACTGAAGAATGCTGGTGCCACATATCAACGGGCTATGGTGACATTGTTCCACGATATGATCCACAAGGAAATAGAATGTTATGTGGATGATATGATCGCCAAGTCCCTTACAGAGGAAGATCACCTGGTGAATCTGCTCAAGTTATTCAAGCGTCTGAGGAAGTACCAATTGAAGCTGAACCCCAACAAGTGCACATTCGGGGTGCGATCCGGTAAGCTGCTGGGCTTTATTGTAAGTGAGAAAGGGATTGAAGTTGACCCTGATAAAGTCAAAGCTATTCAAGAAATGCCTGCGCCGAAAACTGAGAAAGAAGTTCGAGGGTTCTTAGGTCGATTGAACTACATTTCACGGTTCATATCCCACCTTACAGCAACCTGTGAACCCTTGTTCAAGTTGCTAAGAAAAGAACAATCAGTCAGGTGGAACGAAGATTGCCAGAAGGCTTTTGACAAGATCAAGGAGTATTTACAAGAACCTCCAATCCTTATGCCGCCAGTTGAAGGAAGACCTCTGATTATGTACTTGACAGTGCTAGAAGAATCAATGGGGTGTGTGCTGGGCCAGCATGACGAGTCTGGTCGAAAAGAGTATGCAATATACTACCTAAGCAAAAAGTTTACCGACTGTGAACATCGTTATTCACTGCTCGAGAAAACTTGCTGTGCTTTAGCGTGGGCTGCTCGCCGACTGAGACAGTATATGCTGACCCACACTACCTTGTTAATCTCAAAAATGGATCCAGTTAAGTACATTTTCGAGAAGCCAGCTCTTACCGGACGGGTTGCAAGATGGCAGATGATTCTCACAGAATACGACATACAGTACACATCTCAGAAAGCCATCAAAGGCAGTGTACTATCTGAATATCTTGCTGAGCAACCCATTGATGACTACCAGCCTATGAGGTTTGATTTCCCTGATGAAGACATCATGTTCATTAAAGCAAAAGATCATGAGGAGCCTATTCATACTGAAGGGCCTGACCCGGAGGAAGAATGGACTATGATGTTTGATGGGGCTGTTAACATGAATGGCCGTGGTGTTGGTGCAGTACTCATTACACCTAAAGGAGTTCACATGCCTTTCTCGGCAAAACTCACTTTCAACTGCACTAACAACGAAGCTGAATACGAAGCTTGCATTATGGGTCTGGAGGAAGCCATTGACCTCAGGATCAAGACTTTAACTGTATTCGGAGATTCAGCTTTGGTAGTCAATCAAACCAACGGAAAATGGTACACCCACCAGGATCATCTGATACCTTACAGGGATTATACAAGGAGGTTATTGACCTTCTTCACAACAGTCAAGCTTGAATATATCCCTCGGGACGAGAATCAGTTTGCAGATGCTCTTGCTACCATTTCATCCATGATCAAAGTTCAAACGGCTAACTTTGTACCCCAGATTTCAGTGTCTAGACTTGATAGACCAGCATATGTATTTGCAACAGACGTTGTCAAAGATAATAAGCCTTGGTTCCAAGACATTAAGTGTTTCTTGGAGGATCAAACATACCCACCTGGGGCATCTTCCAATGATAAGAAGACTTTGAGAAGGCTTGCTGGTAGTTTCTTTCTGAACACTGATGGGTCTTTATACAAGAGGAACTTTGACATGGTACTCCTCAGATGTGTTGACGAAACAGAAGCAGATTTGCTGATGCATGAAGTGCATGAAGGCTCTTTTGGTACCCATGCTGGAGGGCATGCCATGGCTAAGAAGTTGTTAAGATCAGGCTATTACTGGATCACGATGGATGCAGACTGTTGTGCTTACGCCAGAAAATGCCATAAATGCCAGATCTACGCAGATAAGGTGCATGTGCCTCCCAATCCTTTGAACATCATGTCTTCACCCTGGCCCTTTGCCATGTGGGGCATTGATATGATTGGCAAGATTGAGCCAACTACTTCGAACGGCCACCGATTCATCCTGGTCGCCATTGACTATTTTACCAAGTGGGTTGAAGCAGCCTCATATGCAAACGTCACAAGGCAAGTGGTAGCCAGATTTCTGAAAAGAGATATCATCTGTCGATACGGAGTTCCCGAGAGAATCATTACTGATAATGGTTCCAACTTGAACAACAAAATGATGGCAGAACTGTGCCGGACTTCAAGATCCAACATCACAATTCTTCTCCTTACAGGCCAAAGATGAACGGCGCTGTTGAGGCGGCAAATAAGAATATCAAGAAGATTGTGCAGAAGATGGTAGTCACCTACAAAGACTGGCATGAAATGCTACCGTTTGCCTTGCATGGGTACCGCACATCAATCAGAACATCCACTGGGGCAACACCGTATCAACTTGTGTATGGTATGGAAGCAGTCCTACCTGTTGAAGTTGAATTACCCTCTCTACGGGTATTGATGGATGTTAAACTGAGTGAAGCAGAATGGGTTCGGTCCCGATTCGAACAACTGAGTCTGATCGAAGAGAAAAGGTTGGCCGCAATCTGTCATGGGCAGTTATATCAGAAGAGAATGAAGAAGGCCTTCGATCAGAAAGTCAGACACCGAGAGTACCAAGTAGGAGATCTTGTGCTGAAAAGAATCCTCCCTCCTCATACAGACTACAGGGGCAAATGGACTCCAAATTATGAAGGACCATTCGCGGTAAAGAAAGTTTTCTCTGGTGGAGCACTGATGCTCAGCACCATGGATGGTGAAGATTTCCCGTCCCCTGTGAATTCAGATGCAGTTAAAAAATACTTCGCATAAAATGACCCGCTGGACATAAAAACAGAATGTAAATCCAGGCAAAAATAGGGCATCCCGGCGAGTCAAAAACAGAATAAAAGACTCGGGCAAAAATAAGGGAAATAAATGAAAAATGTACACCCGCTGAGTTGAAAAGCCGCATTGGACAGCTCAGGCAAAAATGGGTATCCCGATGGATTGAAAACCCGAAAGGGCGATCCGTGCAAAATAAGGGAATAAGCGAACAACTGCACTCTGAATTCGTCTGTATCACTTACAACTTGGTAAGCTACAAAGGATCAAGCTTCAATCAGAATCAACTCTCTCCAGAAAGCAAGACGAGAAGAACGTCATTGTCATACGAGTCATAGCAGGAGAGGAAGCTCCTCAAGGCGTCGTCAACATCGCCATCATTTTGTTTCTCAATTTGTAACAATCTCTTCATTTCAGGAGACATGTTTCCTTGACTGTATCTTGCCAATTCAGGGCACATGAATTAATAAAATCAGATTTTCGGTCATGTGTCGTTTTTACATTTATGTTTTGCAAAGAGTTGTCTGATATCTCTAAAAATACAATTGCATAAGTACAGATGCCTTTCTCTAAAAATAAAAAGAAAAAAACACATGCTTACAGGGAATGTGATTATTCTCGAAAGTACTTGACTCCTATGACGGAATCCAGTGAGGGATACCTCGGGACCTTTTGTACGTTTCCTTACCTTTGCAGGATTGCAGGTATCCAGAACGCAACCTGGGGCATGCAGGTTATGTCTCAGCAAGTGGGCGAATCATTATCAACTCGGTCTATCTTCCACATGGCACTAGAAGATGCCCATTTCCCCAGCGGAGCTGCCAAATCAACATACACTCAATCTCAGCATCCGAAATGCTCTATCCCCAGCTGAGTTGCTCCCCATTGCTTCCCCCAGCAAAGTTGCCAAATCAACTAACAGGTTTAACACTCAGGATGTTTTCTCGCCAGCCGAGTTACCTCTCATTACTCTCCCCAGCTGAGTTATCAACAGCATTCCCCAGCTATAGCGCCAACCATCCTTCCTCAGCAGAATGCAGAAATCAGGGAATCATCTCCCCACAGAATCCCCAGCCTCTATTCAGAAGAGCAACGCACGAAGAAGTCACAACAGAGTACGGAAAGCTTCTACAAACCCCAGCTGGGTTTCTCATTTATAAGGATATGTCAATCAGTGACCTATATCCCCAAACAGATACATCATTAGATCTACCAATGATCTCATCCCCAGCTGGGATGTTCACTTCAAGCAGATCATCCAGAGATCTTCGCGGCAATAGGATCCGAATTCCGGATCGGTGCCTCTTTGCATAATCATAGCATTCACATCATATTATACCCTCAGAGCGTAGCATTCCGTCTAATACGGAGCATTACGGCAAAAATCAAATGCATAGCATAATCATAAGTCATGTTGTGAATTGAACACTTGTGAATAATAAACCGTTCATCATCATTATACAAACATCTCCACCAGAGTCCCAGCAAAAGCAGCTCCCCTTTCAAATCACAAACACCAGTATATACACCTTTTGGCACCCGTCCGTGTCATCATTCCCCAGTAGAGTCGCCTGAACATCTTTACAAACAAGATCACCCGTACTACAGATACTTCCTGACACCCGTCCGTGTCAAATCACCAGCAAAAAGCCGAAGACGTCCTCTTTGCACTCACATATACTTGTATATACACTTTCTTGACACCCGTCCGTGTCATATCCCCAGCGCAGTCGCTTACACCTTCATCACTCATATACTTGTTAATATTATACTTTTCTTTTTGACACTCGTCCGTGTCACTCTCCCCAGCAGTTAAAACACTCGGTACAATACTCACTACTCATTGGTACACTTATACAGATACTCGTCCGTATCTTGTATACATCATCACTCATATCCCCACAGATTCGACAGTAGTCCTTGTTCTTTGTTAAACAGTTGATACTCGTCCGTACCATCATCTCGGAACATTGCGTCTAGTGTTTGTTTCTACATGATACTCGTCCGTATCATAGTCTTAAGGATGCTCGTCCGCATCTTTAATCCATACACTGTGTCAAACACTTATGGCTTCTTGAATATAGATACTCGTCTGTATCTACTATTCCCCAGAAGAGTCCCTTCGGATGCAACACTCGTCCGTGTTCTTTGTTAACCAGTTGATACTCGTCCGTATCATCATCTCTGAACATGTGTCAGTTTGTTTCTACATGATACTCGTCCGTATCATAGTCTTAAGGATGCTCGTCCGCATCTTTAATCTATACACAATACCAAACACTTATACCTTTTGTT
Source organism: Lathyrus aphaca (assembly GCA_963966055.1). Classification (NCBI taxonomy): domain Eukaryota; kingdom Viridiplantae; phylum Streptophyta; class Magnoliopsida; order Fabales; family Fabaceae; genus Lathyrus; species Lathyrus aphaca. Next base: position 383,839,605 of record OZ014521.1, read on the forward strand.
TCTTGGATGTAAACGCTCGTCCGTGTTTACTCTCTCCCCAGTAGATCACCAACAAAGTTTCTTTTATCTAGCACTCGTCCTGTGTTATGATACCTTTGAGAGCAGCCGTACCCTGCTGAGTGGTCGTCCTCCACTTCTTGATGGTCGTCCTCCATCATGCTCATCCGATGGCCGTCCCCATCGTTGATTTTAGCAGCCGTCCCCTGCTAGGTGGTCGTCCTCCACCTTTTGATGATCGTCCTTCATCACTTTATCCAATGGCCGTCCCCATTGTTGACTTTGGTTATCTAACACTCGTCCTGTGTTATGACAAACCTCGAGAGCAGCCGTCCCCTGCTGAGTGGTCGTCCTCCACTTCTTGATGGTCGTCCTCCATCATGCTCGTCCGATGGCCGTCCCCATCGTTGATATTTTCGGCAGCCGTACCCTGCCAGGTGGTCGTCCTCCACCTTTGATGGCCGTCCCCATCATTTTTCTTTTATCCCCAACAGAGCAGCCGTCCCCTGCTAGGTGATCGTCCTTCACCTTTGATGGTCGTACCCCATCATCTGTTTATTTCATTTATTCTTTAACCCGATGGCCGTCCCCGTCGTGGTCCCTTTTCCTTTTAACCCGATGGCCGTCCCCGTCGTTGGTTACTTTACCTTTATGAACTTGATGGCCGTCCCCGTCATGTTTCATTAATCCCCAGAGAACTTTGCAGCTTTATCTTGATGGCCGTCCCCATCATAATATCCTATTTTCCCCAGCTAGTCGGCCGTCCCCGTCTTAGCTTTACTTGTTTTTCCCCAGCTAGTCGGCCGTCCCCCTCTTAGCTTTACTTTTTATCCCCAGCATGTCGGCCGTCCCCGTCATCGCTTTATTTCCTGCACTTTACCAGCATGTCGGCCGTCCCCGTCATCGCTTTGCTTCACATACCACTTTACCCAGCAGTCGTCCTCTGCTCGACGGTCGTCCTCCGTCGCCCACTTTACAATATACTTTATTTTGCTTTTACAATCTATATCCCTTTTCTTCTTCATTCTGTGAGTGCAAATTTTGGACTGTCTTTGGTATTCAACCACAAGTTATCTTGTTTGGCCTGTTAAGCCGTCGCTTACATCCTGCACAGCTAACTCATGCTTGAATAGGGGCAGTTGTAAACACCCCAAATTTGCCCTCACCCATTCACACCATGGCTTATGGTCATCTCATATGCATAAACACAATCATATCATCTCACATCTCATTTTTGATTCACTGGATAGTTTCCAAGGCATCTGCACCTAGGGTTTGTGATCTGAGCAACCTCAAAGCTTCTTGAGCCATTCCAAAGGCCACCAATCAACTCAAAGGGGTCCATGTGTGTTCTTATATCATATTTCATCTCCTCAAAGTCAAAATTGCAGAGGAATCACAAGGACTAGGGTTTGAGTGGATGCAGAGCCAGTTTGAACTTCACAGTTGACTGAAAATTAGGGTTTTGGTTTCAGAGGCCATAACTCCAATTTTTTTGGTCATTCTTGTTTCCATTGATCTCTATATGGTATAGGGAGTATGCATATCAATTTTCATGAAGAAATTCCATGGGGAAGTCATCTGATCAAGAGTTGACTTTTCAGACAAGTTAGTGCAAAATCAGGGCATCTGAGGCCCCCAATGACCCAACCAATGGGTGATCTTCATCATTTTGAGTGTATATGATCTTTATTTGATCATGGAAGAAGGTTGAAGTTCATAGAAATCAAGAATTTAGGGTTTTTGCAAATGTTGACTTTTTGGGCATAGTTGACTTTTCAAGAATGCATCATTTTAGGTCAATTTTCAAGCTTTGATTCTTGGTCCAAAAAGGCTTCAAATGGAAAAACTTTGGTCATGAAAGTTGTAGATCTCATCTTTCCCTTTTCAAAAAGTACAAGAACATGATCAAACTCTTCTTGGATCAAAAGTTATGGCAATGCAAAGTTGGCTAAAATCATTAATTTTCAAGGCATGCCTCATTTGGAAATTTTGCAAAAAACCTTGAACCAATGCATCATGTGACCTCTAATTCATTTCAAACCATTACACAAACATTCTCTAAGTCCTAAAAATCAGATTTGAACTAAGAATGCCATGGTTTTATGTTTGGTTAGGCAAAAGAATCACATGTGAACCAAAATGTCACAACTTGCAAAAACTCATGATCATGCTTTACCAACTTGCTGCCTTGAATGCTGGACCAAGCCTAGCCTTTCCCTTCACTTTGCTGCGCCAGAACCAGCCCATGTCCTTGCCTAGCACTTCACCATACCTCTCTTACACATAAAGTGGATTTTGAGCAAAAGTAAACTTACCAATCACTATAGGCCAGGTCACATCATCTGACCTATAGGATTATAATACAATATCCCTTGGCAAGCCAAAGATATGAAGAAGCAAGGCTGAAACCATCCCAGGGACCACATTCACAAAAAGACACCACATTGCAAAAACTTTCGAATCTGCCTCCACAGCCAAGAAACACTCAAACTTTCTTCATCATCCAACTCAACACACTCCATAGGCCTCAAACCACCAAAGCTCAAGCCTGAAACAAGCCTGACCTGAGCTCCACCATTTCTCACCTTCCAAACCAGTTCTCTTCGAATCTCACTATACAGCCATCAAACACTTCATCTCTCTTCACCAACAAGTCAAGCATACCACAAGGAGTCAAAACCACCCTTTACTTTGAACTGAAACAGCCTGTACACAAAGTGCATTTCCTGCTACACCAGAAGTGAATCTCTCAAAGCAACTTGCCTAAGCTCATTCCAGGCTTTCCATTAGCTTCAAGGGGTTCAGAGGAGTTGTTCTGCATCAAAGCAAGGCCAGAAGAGTTCATATTCACAGTTCTTCACCTCAGGTAGTCTCAAACTTCAAACTTTTTAAAGCTTGTTTCTTTTGTTACAAATTGAAAGTGCATGCTCTGAGGATCACTGTGATGTGTTTAGAATCTAAAATGGTGGGAAAATGAGCATTTGGTGAATGTCTGAAAGTTTGGCCCCATTTTTATTTTGTTTCGATTCGGCTTGTTCTTGCTAGTAAAATGATGTTTGATCATGGATTTGGGTTGTAGGAAGTGTGGGAAATGTTTCTGGGCAGTTGATTTGACATGGGGTGGCCTGGATAAGAAACTAGGGTTTTGGTATGGCCGGAGAAGACGACCGGAGCTCATCTCCGGTCGCCTGAGTGTAATTAGGGTTAACCATCATTAATTAACGAACTTTAAATTTGGGCCTTTGATCTTTGTTTCCCGCGCGCTCGTGGACGGTGCAGATGGGTCATTAAACCCTAATTCTGTTTAATTAAGTTAATCACAATTAATTAAATCAGCTTTGAACCATAGCCATTGGATCACGCGCGTTTTGAAATTTTGAACCTGGGCCTTAGATTGAGCTGACCCCCAGTCTTGTTGACTTGCGTGCTGGACCCTTGGATCTCTCTGCCTTCAATCACAGCCACTCATGTTGCATACTTTTCATTTTTATTTAATTTTATTCATTTTTCTTTCAATTAACTTGCATAATTATTTTAAAATAGCAAAAAATTCATAAAAATTATGAAACTTTTTCCTTAAAGTTTTAATAATTTTTATGACCCAAAAATATTTTTATTTTATTTTTTATCATTAAAAAAGTATTTTTAAATATTTAAAAGATTATTTTTAATTGATTAATGAGAATTAATTAATTAAAAATACTTTTAGGTATTTAAAAATTACAAAAAAAATTCATGGAATGTTCTAAGACATTTAGAAACATTGTCCAACCTTCAAACCAAATTTCTTTTTTGATCTTGATGCATTTTAAGAATTTTTCATTGAATTAAATCATTTTTTATGCATTATTTTGATCATGGATTCAAAAATTCATTTCTGCCAATTGGTGAAGGTTGAGACATTGATTCTTCTTGCATTGTCTTTTGTTTTGCATGTAGTTCCTAGGATAAAAAGGCCATGATTTGTTCTTGCATTTTCAAATTGTTTGGCATTTCTTTTGTTAAGAACCCTAAAAAACCCTAATAACTTAGAAATTCATATCTTGAGTTTGGTTGAGAGTTGAGAGCTCCCCTTTGGGCAGTGGTTCATCATAGGCCTAGGGTTTCTTTGGATGCCATTTTCCATTTTTTATCATGAGGTTTGCTTCTGTTTTGGGTTTTTGTTTGATGTTTGATCCATGAACCCTAATTTGGGTTTTCTCTTGCATCCTTCTTGCATTCTCTTGCATAACATGACTTGTCTTTGCATTTTGTACATGTTTATGATTCATTTGACATCTTAAGACATATAGGAAACATGTTTGATCATTGCATTACATACTTGCCATGTCATTTGCCTTGTATGCTTCATAACATTCCATGTTTGTTCATGCTCCTTAACTTGCATCATTTGCATTCATAATCTTGTATGAACATCCCCATGCCTTGCCTCATGTTTGCAGCACTCATAACATCATAATCATCATCAACATGCTTCTGGTCTTGCTTTGCATCATACCATTTCATCTCATTTAGCATTGCATTGCATTTCTTTCTAACATTTCAGGTGGTAAGTAACTTGGGAAGTGAATTTGCCTTCACTTCTCATAACTTTTCTTTTCATCTCTCTTGCATCCATTGCTGCATTCTTATATGTGTTTGAGTTTGAGCTTGCTCATTCTTCTTCCTCCCACTTTCTTTCTTCAAGTGACTTGACTTCTTGAATGAAGCAAGTCACTTTGCTTCTCTTGATCCTGTTCATCTGCTTCCTGGTGGTTCTTCTGAAGATTGTTCTTGAAAACCTCACAAACCTTAGGATCATCCAAGCATGACAATGATTAGGGTTTTGATTAGTCTCCCCTCATAGTTTTTACCTTTGTGTCTCCTTGAGTCCTCTCTTCTCATCTCATAATCAGGGACTAAACCCTAAAGGCTTTAAGACTTTGTGATTAAGCTTATGCCTGCATCCTTCTCTTAGGATGGAGTGTATAACTTTAATCCTAAGTATTAAACCCTTAAGGTGTTTAAATCTCTTAATCAATCCACTTAATAATCATCAAGACATCACTTGTAACTTGGGCCTTGCATTAGGGTTCTAATTCTTCCTTAATTGGTTAAGAAGGACTAACCCTAGTGTTAATGGACAAGTCCCCCTCAAGTTGTCTTACAAATCATAAAAAACACTTCATCATCATACCATTAATCTAAATAAAATCCACTTAATCAAAGGCTTGTTTTGTCATGGGTTTAATCCCTAATCATGGATTAAGTTGAGGAGCCTTCCTCAGCTTAAACATTCTCATCTATTATCCTTCTCTTAGGATGGTGTAATGAGTCTGTTTAATCCCTGATTATGGCTTAACCTCATTACTCAACACTAAACAAAATCACAAAAACATCTAAATAATCACAAGTAGGTTAATGATCTTAATCCTGCACCAAAGGTGATTAAGTGTGAGAATCTGACTTCACACTTAAGGTACTCTCATTACCCCTAATCAGAGGGAAGATGTGATGAGTTTACTAACCCATTGGTTTAGGCTTAAGCTCATTATCTTATGACAAACTCCAAAAACAATAAAAGACTGAAAACACAAAAACAAACAATAATCGTCTCCTCCGGGATTCTTTTCTCATCTCACTCACTCATAATCGAGAACTTGCTTCTTCCGTCTAATGCAAGACAGTCAGCACCTGAGCCAGACAGGTCATACGCTTGAGCATAGGCAAGTAAGCAGTTCACAAGTCAATTCACCTTTCAGTCTCTTTGGGTCGAACTACGGTGTTCTGACTTCCTCATTGCACGAGAGGATACGTAGGCATAACTTAACGGTTATCGAACAAAAGTCTCTGTATATTCCCCTTCCTTCCAGCATCTTTCTCTTAGCCTCATTATCATGAGCAATTCATTCTCATTCTTACACTGACACATCATTATACACTTCACTTCTCTTACACTAACACCTGTACATCCTTTTCCAGCTATTTTATACACAGATTGCACTGACACTACCCCTTTAAAACACAAATCTTTTAAGCGTGGATCCCGTCGAGTACGGCGGACAATCCGGGTGCTAATACCTTCCCAGGTTGTAACCAACCCCCTTTCTCAGTCTCTCTGGTTCGCAACCGTCTTATCCATATCTTTCTAGGTCTATGCAGCATTACCTTTCCTCCGGGATAAAAATGCCTAGCTGGCGACTCTATTCATTCTCCAGTGAGTTCACGGCTGTGTGTTCTCACTGTTCCCTTCGCCGACCGTTCGCGTCTGTACCTTTATCTGACCTGGTGTCACTTATCGGGAGCGACAGGATCCACGCTTAAAAGATTTGTGCTTTAAAGGGGTAATGTCAGTGCAATTTGTGTATAAAAGAGCTGGAAAAGGATGTACAGGTGTCAGTGTAAGAGGAGTGTGAGGTGTGTAAATGTACAGTGTCAGTGTAGGGACAAGAGTGAAGTGCTCATGATAATGAGGCTAAGAACAATGCTGGAAGGAGGGGGAATGTACAGAGACTTTTGTTCGATAACTGTTAAGTTATGCCTACGTATCCTCTCGTGCAATGAGGAAGTCAGAACACCGTAGTTCGACCCAAAGAGACTGAAAGATGAATTGACTTGTGAACTGCTTACTTGCCTATGCTCAAGTGTATGATCTGTCTGGCACAGATGCAAACTGTCTTGCATTAGACGGAAGAAGCAAGTTCTCGGTTGTGAGTGAATGAGATGAGAAAAGAATCCCGGAGGAGACGATTATTGTTTGTTTTTGAGTTTTCAGTCTTTTATTGCTTTTGAAAGTTTGTCATAAGTTAGTGAGCTTAAGCCTAAACCAATGGATTTAGTAAACTCATCACATCTTCCCTCTGATTAGGGGTAATGAGAATACCTTAAGTGTGAAGTCAGATTCTCACACTTAATCACCTTTTGATGTAGGATTAAGATCATTAACCTACTTGTGATTATTTATATGTTTTTGGGTGTTTTTGTTTAGTGTTGAGTAATGAGGTTAAGCCATAATCACGGATTAAACAGACTCATTACACCATCCTAAAAGAAGGATGATAGATGAGAATGTTTAAGTTGAGGAAAGCTCCTCAACTTAATCCATGATTAGGGATTAAACCCATGACAAAACAAGCCTTTGATTAAATGGATTTTAGATTAATGGTATGATGATGAAGTGAGTTTTAGGGTTTGTAAGACAACTTGAGGGGGACTTGTCCATTAACACTAGGGTTAGTCCTTCTTAACCAATTAAGGAAGAATTAGAACCCTAATGCAAGGCCCAAGTTACAAGTGTGATGTCTTGATGATTATTAAGTGAATTGATTAAGAGATTTAAACACATTAAGGGTTTAACACTTAGGATTAAAGTTATACACTCCATCCTAAGAGAAGGATGCAGGCATAAGCTTAATCACAAAGTCTTAAAGCCTTTAGGGTTTAGTCCCTGATTATGAGGTGAGAAGAGAGGACTCAAAGAGAGACACAAAGGTAAAACTATGAGGGGAGACTAATCAAAACCCTAATTCATTGTCATGCTTGGTTGTTCCTAGGGTTTGTGAGGTTTACAAGAGAAGTCTTCAATGGAACCACCAGGAAGCAGATGAAAGGATCAAGAGAAGCAAAGCAACTTGCTTCATTCAAGAAGTCAAGTCACTTGAAGAAAGAAAGTGAGAGGAAGAAGAATGAGCAAGCTCAATCTCAAACACATATAAGAATGCAGCAATGGATGCAAGAGAGATGAAAAGAAAAGTTATGAGAAATGAAGGCAAATTCACTTCTCAAGTTTACTTACCACCTGAAATGTTAGAAAGAAATGCAAAACAATGCAAAATGAGATGAATGGCATGATGCTAGACCAAACCAAAAGCAGGCACATGATGTTAATGATGTTATGAGGTGCTGCAAACATGAGGCAAGACATGGGGATGTTCATACAAGATCATGAATGCAAATGATGCAAGTTAAGGAGCATGAACAAGCATGAAATGTTATGAAGCATACAAGGCAAATGACATGGCAAATATGTAATGCAATGATCAAACATGCTTTCTATATGTCTTAAGATGTCAAATGAATCACAAGAATGCACAAAATGCAAAGACAAGTCATGTTATGCAAGAGAATGCAAGAGGTATGCAAATGAAAGCCCAAATTAGGGTTTATGAATCAAACATCAAACCAAAACTCAAAACAGAAGCAAACCCTAACATAAAAAATGGAAAATGCTACCCAAAGAAACCCTAAACCTATAATGAACCACTGCCCAAAGGGGAGGTCTCAACTCTCAACCAATCTCAAGATATGATTTTTCTAAGTTATTAGGGTTTTTTAGGGTTCTTAACAAAAGAAATGCCAAACAATTAGAAAATGAGGAAACAAATCATGGCCATTTTATCTTTGAAAATACATGCTAAACATAACACAATGCAAGAAGAATCAATGTCTCAACCCTCTCCAATAAGCAGAAATGAATTTTTGAACTTATGATCAAAATAATGCATAAAAAAATGATTTAATTCAATGAAAAATTCTTAAAATGCATCAAGATCAAAAAAGAAATTTGGTTTGAAGGTTGGACAATGTTTCTAAATGTCTTAGAACATTTCATGAATTTTTTGGTGATTTTTAAATACCTAAAAGTATTTTTAATAAATTAATTTCCATTAATCAATTAAAAATAATCTTTTAAATATTTAAAAATACTTTTTTAATGATAACAATAAAAATAAAAATATTTTTGGGTTTTAAAAATTAATGAAATTCAGGATAAAAAATTTCATAATTTTTAAACAATTTTTACTATTTTTAATAAATTATGCAAATTAAATGACAAATAATGAAATAAAAATAAGAAAAAGGGAAAGTAAGCAGATCTAAGGGTGGAGATTTGAACTGGGTTTGGAGGCATTGACTAGCGCGTCATCCAATGGCCATGGTTGATTCTAATTAAACTTATTTAATTAATGATTAATTAAACAAATCAAGAGGATTAGGGCAAAACAAAGGATCTGGGCCATCTATCCACGCGGGAAGTCAATGGAGTCAAACAATCTAACGCCCAGGATTCAAACAGAAGTTAATGACTGTAATTAGGGCTAAACGAACTCAGGTGACCGGAGGGGAGCTCCGGTCATCTTCTCCGGTTGCACAAAAACCCTAAAACACGAATCAGGCACCTATTCTACAAATCAAGCACACCTAAATGATCCTCTAACTTCCTAGGTCATGAATCCAAGCTCAAACAACATTTATGCACCATGAATCAAAGGAATCGAAAGGAAAGAAATTTACGGGCAAAATTTCAGAGGGACCATACAAGCTCAGTTTTCACTCATTTTTGATTCTGAAACCAACCCCATGACCAGCAAGACATGAATAATCAATTTATAACTCAAAAACTAAGCTTTGAGAGAAAAGTTTCCATGATCATACCTGAGCTGGAAAGCTTCAAAACTGAGCTTCCAGAGCTTTCCTTGCGTGCAAATGGACTCCCTTGTATCCCTTGATGCTAATGGAAGGCTTCAAAGCTCTTGTGGATGGCTGATTTGTGAGAACCAGTTCTGGTGTAGCAGGAAATGAGCTTTGTGTACAGGCTGTTTCAGTTCAAAGTAAAGGGTGGTTTTGACTCCTTGTGGTATGCTTGACTTGTTGGTGAAGGAAAATGAAGTGTTTGATGGCTGGCTAGTGAGATTCGAAGAGAACTGGTTCTGAGGGTGGGAAATGGTGAAGCTCAGGTCAGGCTTGTTTCAGGCTTGAACTTTGGTGGTTTCAGGCCTATGAAGTGTGGTGAGATGATTGGTGAAGATGGTTCTTGTGTTTGTATGCTGTGGAGAGAAATTCGAAGGCTTATGCAAAAATGGAGTGTTTTGTGAATGTGTTGTTCTAGTGTGTTTCAGGCTTGTGTGTTATGATGTTTTGCTTGCAAATTGTTTGTATAAACAATGCTGATTGGTCAGAAGATGTGACATGCCCTTTATTGATTGGGATGTTTACTTTTGCAAAATGTCAACTTGGTTGTAAGAGAGGCATGGGCTTGGTTCTAGGCTAGCATAAGTACATGGACTGGCGCAGCATGGCATGGAGAGAAGCTAGGGCTGGTTCAGCATCCAAGAAATCAAGTGGGTGAGATGTGATGATAGTTTTTGCAAGTTGCTTGCTTTATGGTTCACATGGAAAAATCTTGTTGCATAAGCCATGAAACATGAGGCACCTTGGTTCAAATCTGACTTTTAGAAGTTACATGATCATGTTAAGTGCATTAGAAACCCATATGGTGACTGAATTGGCCTTGGAAGGAGAATTTGCAATTTTTGCCTTTGGTGCATAACTTGAAAATCAATGATTTTTGCTAACTTTGCCACACCATAACTTTTGATCCAAAAAGAATTTGATCATGTTCTTGTACTTTTTGAAAAGGGAAAGATGAGATCTACAACTTTCATGACCAAAGTTTTTCCATTTGAAGCATTTTTGGATCCAAAATCATGGCTTGAAAAAGGACCTAAAATGATGCATTCTTGAAAAGTCAACTATGTCCAAAAAGTCAACATTTGCAAAAACCCTAAATTCTTGATTTCTATGAACTTCAACCTTCTTCCATGATCAAATAAAGATCATGTACACTCAAAATGATGAAGATCACCCATTGGTTGGGTCATTGGGGGCCTCAGATGCCCTGATTTTACACTGGCTTGTCTGAAAAGTCAACCCTTGATCAGGTGACTTCCCCATGGAATTTCTTCATGAAAATTGATATGCATACTCCCTATACCATATAGAGATCAATGGACACAAGAATGACCAAAAAATTTGGAGTTATGGCCTCTGAAACCAAAACCCTAATTTTCAGTCAACTGTGCAGTTCAAACTAGCCCTGCATCCACTCAAACCCTAGTTCTTGTGATTCCTCTGCAATTTTGACTTTGAGGAGATGAAATATGATATAAGAACACCCATGGACCCCTTTGAGTTGATTGGTGGCCTTTGGAGTGGCTCAAGATGCTTTGGGATTGCCCAGATCACAAACCCTAGGTGCAGATGACTTAGAAACTATGCAGTGAATCAAAAATGAGATATGAGATGATATGATTGTGTTTATGCATATGAGGATGCTCACAAGCCATGGTGTGAATGGGTGAGGGCAAATTTGGGGTGTTTACAACATTCTGTTATAAGGTAATGCCATTCGGACTGAAGAATGCTGGTGCCACTTATCAACGGGCTATGGTAACATTATTCCATGATATGATCCACAAAGAAATTGAATTTTATGTAGATGACATGATTGCCAAGTCCCTCACAGAAGAAGACCACCTGGTGAATCTATTGAAACTGTTCAAGCGCTTGAGGAAGTACCAATTGAAGTTAAACCCCAACAAATGCACATTTGGGGTACGATCCGGTAAGCTGCTGGGATTTATTGTAAGTGAAAAAGGGATTGAAGTTGACCCTGACAAAGTCAAAGCCATTCAAGAAATGCCTGCACCAAAGACTGAGAAAGAAGTTCGAGGGTTCCTAGGTAGATTGAACTACATTTCAAGGTTCATATCTCATCTTACAGCAACCTGTGAGCCTTTGTTCAAGCTGCTGAGAAAAGAACAAACGGTCAGGTGGAATGAAGACTGCCAAAGGGATTTTGACAAAATCAAGGAATACTTACAAGAGCCTCCGATCCTTATGCCTCCAGTTGAAGGAAGACCTCTAATAATGTACTTGACAGTATTAGAAGAGTCAATGGGGTGTGTGCTGGGCCAGCATGACGAGTCTGGTCGAAAAGAGTATGCAATTTACTACCTAAGCAAAAAGTTTACCGAATGTGAACAACGTTATTCACTGCTTGAGAAAACTTGTTGTGCTTTAGCGTGGGCTGCTCGCCGATTAAGGCAGTATATGTTGACCCACACCACTTTATTGATCTCCAAGATGGACCCGGTTAAGTACATATTTGAGAAGCCAGCACTTACCGGACGGGTTGCAAGATGGCAAATGATCCTCACAGAATATGACATTCAGTACACCTCTCAGAAGGCCATCAAAGGCAGTGTATTGTCTAATTATCTTGCTGAGCAGCCCATTGATGATTACCAGCCTATGAGATTTGACTTCCCTGATGAAGACATCATGTTCATAAAAGCAAAATATCATGAAGAGCCTATTCACACTGAAGGGCCTGACCCAGAAGAAGAATGGACAATGATGTTTGATGGGGCTGTTAATATGAATGGTCGTGGTGTTGGTGCAGTACTTATTACACCTAAGGGAGTTCACATGCCTTTCTCGGCAAAACTCACCTTTAACTGCACTAACAACGAAGCTGAATACGAAACTTGCATCATGGGTCTTGAGGAAGCCATTGACCTCAGGATCAAGACTTTGACTGTATTCGGAGATTCAGCTCTGATAATCAATCAAACCAACGACAAATGGTACACTCACCAAGAGCATTTGATACCTTACCGGGACTATACAAGGAGGTTGCTCACATTCTTCACAACAGTCAAGTTTGAGTATATCCCTCGAGATGAAAATCAGTTTGCAGATGCTCTGGCTACCATTTCATCCATGATCAAAGTTCAAGCTGCCAACTTTGTGCCTCGAATTTCAGTATCTAGACTTGACAGACCAACATATGTATTCTCGGTAGACCTTGCTAAAGATGATAAGCCTTGGTTCCATGACATTAAATGCTTCTTGGAGGATCAAACATACCCACCTGGGGCATCATCCAATGATAAGAAGACATTAAGATGGATGTCTGGTAGTTTCTTCCTGAATGCTGATGGTTCCTTGTACAAGAGAAACTTTGATATGGTACTTCTCAGATGTGTTGATAAGGCAGAAGCAGACTTGCTGATGCAAGAGGTGCACAAAGGATCTTTAGGTACCCATGCGGGAGGGCATGCAATGGCTAAAAAGTTGCTAAGGTCAGGCTACTACTGGATCACAATGGATGCAGACTGTTGTGCTTATGCCAGAAAATGCCACAAATGCCAGATTTATGCGGATAAAGTGCATGTGCCCCCAAATCCTTTGAATGTGATGTCTTCACCTTGGCCCTTTGCCATGTGGGGCATTGATATGATTGGCAAGATTGAACCGACTTCTTCAAATGGCCACAGATTCATCCTGGTAGCCATTGACTATTTTACCAAGTGGGTTGAAGCAGCTTCCTATGCAAATGTTACCAGGAAAGTGGTAGCCCGATTCCTGAAGAGAGACATCATCTGTCGGTATGGAGTGCCCGAGCGAATCATTACTGATAATGGTTCCAACTTGAACAACAAAATGATGGTAGAACTGTGCCGGGACTTCAAAATCCAACACCATAATTCTTCTCCTTACAGGCCAAAGATGAATGGCGCTGTGGAGGCAGCTAACAAGAATATCAAGAAGATTGTGCAGAAGATGGTGGTCACCTAAAAAGACTGGCATGAAATGCTACCATTTGCCTTGCATGGGTACCGTACATCAATCAGAACATCCACTAGGGCAACACCGTATCAGCTTGTGTATGGTATGGAGGCAGTCCTACCTGTTGAAGTTGAATTACCCTCCTTGCGGGTACTAATGGATGTCAAACTAAGTGAAGCAGAATGGGTCCGATCCCGGTACGAACAACTGAGTCTGATCGAAGAGAAGAGGTTAGTTGCAATCTGTCATGGGCAGCTATATCAGAAGAGAATGAAGAAAGCCTTCGATCAGAAAGTCAGGCTTCGGGAATACCAAGTAGGAGATCTTGTGCTGAAAAGACTCCTCCCTCCTCATACAGACCACAGGGGCAAGTGGACTCCAAACTACGATGGTCCGTTCATAGTAAAGAAAGTATTCTCTGGCGGAGCACTGATGCTCAGTACTATGGATGGTAAAGATTTCCTGTCCCCTGTGAATTCAAATGCAGTTAAAAAATACTTCGCATGAAATGACCCGCTGGACATAAAAACAGAATGTAAGTCCAGGCAAAAATAGGCCATCCCGGCGAGTCAAAAACAGAATAAAAGACTCGGGATAAAATAAGGGAAAATGAATTTAAAAAAATGTACACCCGCTGAGCTGAAAAGCCGCATTGGACAGCTCAGACAAAAAATGGGTATCCCGGTGGATTGAAAACCCGAAAGGGCGATCCACGCAAAATAAGGGAATAAGAGAACAACTGCATTCTGAATTCGTCTGTATCACTTACAACGTGGCAAGTTTCAAAAGGTTAGAGAATCGGTCAGAACCAGCCTTCTTCAGAAAGCAAGATGAGAAAAACGTCAACGTCATACGAGTCATTGCAAAGGGAAGCTCACCGAAGCGTCATCAACATTGCCAACACCTTTTTGTTTATCAATTTTGTAACAATCTCCTCATTTCAGGGGATCTGTTTCTTTGACTGTACATGCTAATTCAGGGCACCCAAATTAATAAAATCAGATTTCCAGTCACATTTAGTCTCGTACATTTTACTTTCATTTGTAAAAAATGTCTGATGTCCTTAGAATTTTGATTGCATAAATGCATATGCGTTTTTCTAAATTACATGCTTATAGGAAATATATTTGTTACCGGGAGTATCTAAATTCCTATGATGGAATCCAGTAGGGGATACCTCGGGGTACTTGTACCTTTCTTTGTCAATACAGGATTGCAGGTATTCAAAGTGCAACATGGGGCATGAGAGCTTCTCCCCAGCAAGCTGCCAAATCATTACTTACTCAGCACATCTTCCAAATAGCACCAGAGATGCTTTCTCCCCAGCTGAGTTGCCAGACATCATCATCCTCATTAAAATCGCAGAAATCACTAGGAAGGTTGTTCAGTGATCATTCCTCCCCAGCCGAGTGTTAGACAGGGAGCCATCTCCCCACAAAGTTTCAACCTCTATCCAGAAGAGCAATGTTTGAAGATCTCACAACAAAGCGACGAAAGCTTCCACCAGCCCCAGTTGGGACCCTCATCATCAAAGATAGGTCTATCAGTGGCCTGTTTCCCCAAACAGTCATACATCTTATCAGATCTACCAATGATCTTTTCCCCCAGCTGGGATATTATTTCAAAGAAGATCAGCCAGAGATCTTCACCGCAACGGCATCCGAATCCCGGATCGGTATCTTTTGCATGATGATAGCATTCGCATCATATTTTCCCCTTAGAGCGTAGCATTCCGTCTAATATTGAGTATTACGGCAAAAATCAAACATAACTGCATAATCATAAGCCATGTTTTGAATTAAACACCTGTAAATACCAACCATACCACGTCAACAACATGCAAAATACCTCTCAAATTTCCCCGGCAGAAAGCCAAGGCATCCCCTGTGCACTCTCAAAAAACAGATACATACTCCTTTTGGCACTCGTCTGTGTCATCTTTCCCCAGTAAAGTCGCCAGAACATTCTCCATAAACAGATATCTATACACCCTTTTGGCACTCGTCCGTATCACTTTCCCCAACATGGTTGCTGTAATACCTCAAAATTTGCCCTCTCATTTTCATGCCATTTAGCATATCCTTTCATACATTGCATTGCATTTAGATCACAATTGCATCATAAACATACATGAATATACATCTCCATTTGAGCTTTCACGGGTTGCGACTAACCTTTATTTTTTCATGTGGAACGTGCACAAGAATCTCAGAAGAAGCTAAAAGTTCTCGGTTGATTCAAAGGAGTTTAAGCAGAATATCAGTTTTATGGTGCAGTTTGCAAAAGTTGTAACTTATGCTCGGAAACTCATTTTGGCTTGAAACTCAATAGTTTAGACTATTTCGGTATTCTCTACAACTTTTGTGTTCGGCTCGGAGGCCAATTCATCAAGGAAAATGGCGGGAATTATTTGTTTTTGAAATTTCGGTTTCGCCGATTAACTGTGCTAGCGGTATTCAAGAGTTCGTAACTTCTGATTGGGTCAACATGTCTGAGAGATTCATATGCCAAAAGTTCCTTCTTGATATCCTTTCTAACTTTTGGGTTTTGGCCGAGAACTAATTCTTTGAAGAAGATCTCAGAATGTGCGAGTCTTTAGAGTCGACATAGTGAAAAACAGTGCTGAACCGGTGAGTTTTGAACACTAAAAAATTCATAACTCTTGGCTCGTTCATCGAATTGATGTTGTTTCGGTGCCTAAAATTCCATAGATGTTATCTTAATTATGTGAATTCATTTTGGGTTAGGTCCGAGCGGAAGGATCTCGAAAATGCGAATTACCAGTAAGGTTCTTTGATGCAGTGCACTGTCTGTCAGATTTTGTAAAATTCATAACTCGGTCAATTTTCATCGGATATCACCCGTTCTTGAAGCGTTGGTTCACAAATTTTATCCTCTTCAATTTCAAATACAAAAGTGAGTTCGAACGGTGCTCCAAAGATTGTCATTTTGGTTTATTTCACAAAACTGAAGTGTTGAACCGAAGAAAAATGCTGAAAGTGGTTTCACGAGAAAATTCATATCTCCCTCGTCGTTTGTCCGGTTGAGCTTAGATTTTAACACCAGGTCACTGACTCATAGATCTATAACTTTTCTGACAAAGTCGAGTCGAGATTATGCTCCGAAGAGGTTGACCTCGTCACATTTTCGAGTAGCGGACACCAAATAAGCCGAAAAAACAACTTATTCAGTGACGTCTTGCAGCTTAAACGTATCGATCGCACTCGATTTTGATCGTATGACGTTCATTATTTTTGCATTGCAACCGTGATTCAGAGGCGGACGATGTTGTGGAAGGTTCAGAGTCGAAATTTCTTGCCGAAGATATTGTTATTTTCACTTAAGCCGAAATTCTACCTTTTGCCTTTCATTTTACACTCCACTATATATTCTTTTGACCCACAATTTGTCTCATAACTTCCATCATAATTTACCAACACCAAAAAACTCTCACAAACTCTCTCTAAAGGATCAAAGTTCATTCTCTCAATTCTTTCTCAAGAACACAACAACAACTTCATCAAGAACTCAAGAACGCAACAATTCCGATCAAGCTTCCGGTAGCCGAGCCGCCACGAACCACCACCTCCGGTCAACTTCACCACCGTAAGACCACCATCTTCCGCCACCGGCAGCCGCGCGGCCTCTCCTCCTCTCCTCCTTTCATGATCGCGTCTCACTTCCTTCGGATTCGCAATTTCTTCGTCGATTCTTCATTCGGTAAGCTTCTTAAACTTTAATTCATGAATAATTGTTGAATTGTTTCTTGAATTGAATTTTGAAGTTGAATTAATCTTGTGGAGATTATGTGCATTGATTCATGATTTGATTATTGATTGATTCTTGATTAATTTATCCTAATAATTGTTGTGGTGCATGATTGAAAAGGCTTGGTAAAGTTGACATAGAATAATCGGTGAATGTTAGGTGTTTGACAAAATTCCTAAGAGAGCTAATTATTATAACTTGATATTGATTGAAGTGCTTGACTTTTAAATTCATGCTTGTTTCAATGTGCAAATTTGAAATAGGATAGGTTGAGGCTTAATTGTTGATGTTGTTCATGTGTCGCGTGTCGACAATATGTTTTGGTCATAACTTCCTAACCGTAACGCGTTTTTGCGAATGTGAATAGTGTAAATTGACTTTGTTGATTATTTCGGAGCCATTGGTGAACTTTTTAGTCGATTTCGGACAATTTTTTCCGGCTATTTTGCTACTGCCAGCCGACGAAATCGGCCAAAAAGTTCCACTTCCGAGCGGAATTTTCAAAATCCGATTGCATATTTGAATTCGTTGGCACGTTTGCAAGTTACCATGCGATTTTCGTTCAATTCTGAGTCGGTGATTTTTGACGCGTTTTTGCGTTTTAAGGCTTTTTAAGTTCGGTTTGGTGCGATTTTGATGCATTGATCTTATTTTGACTTGTATATATGTTTGTTGATCATTTGCCATTCATTGCATGTAAATTTGTTCGATTCCGGTTTGAGTTTGCATGTTGTTTATGTTAGAGCATAAGTGCTGCCCCGTTTTGAAACGTAAATTTCAATGCATGTCCATGACTCGTACATTCATCTTTCTATTTGATTTTGAGTTGTGAGACATAGGTGCAACTTCCGGTTGCACCTCTTTTTGGTTTCTAATGCGTTTGTTGAGTTCATGCAAGGTTCTCGCAAAGATCTTAACGACGGTTGTTTGGTTGGTATTCCACTTTATTTGTGGGATACCTTTGGATTCAAATGATATTTTGTGCCGTTGTTTTTGATTTCAAAATGGAAAAGCTTCACAAAGCAATTATGGAAGATGAGCATTTATTTTGCTCATGGGAGATTACAAGGCTTGGCTTGAAGTTTTTTTTTTTTTGGATTTCTTTTATGTGAAAGAATCGGCACTTCGACCAAGTAAGTAATCTCGATTCTCTACTTTAATGCACCATTCTAGTTGTATGCGACTTAGGATCATATAACTTAAGGTGCATATTGAGCCCTCCCACCTGAGGCATTGGATTTATTTGTGATTTTTGATGATATGTATCGATTTCGGAACTTAGGGATTAGGTTACGAACCATTAGGATCGCTTCCTTTCACTTCCCCTTAAAATCCACTTTTTTGCCCGTTTCGTCGCAATTATTAAAAATAGTTTTAAGTGAGATAAAATTCTGGAAAAATTCATGAGTAATCCTTATCCTCTTAATTAATTTGTCATATTTTTTGTTTCCAGATTTGGGTGGTTTTAATAATTAATTTGGATTTTAGATCATAAGCTGTCCCAAAAAGGAAGGTTTTGGCATAAGGGACCGAAATCGATTTTTCCCCGTAGGTGTGAGACCTATTTTTTGTGTATGATTAATTACTGTGATTTGTGACATTTTGATGCTCCTTAGCCATTTTTTTCATAATTTTAGATGCCCTTTTTGATCCACTTTGTGGAGTCGTTTTTTGGGTGATCATTCATTGCTACCTTGCTAGTCAAGTAATTGTTTTGGCATTTTGGTGCATAATTTAAGGAATCCTTTTGGACCATATGAGATAATGAATTTATTATTCCAGGGATTTAATTTCAAAATTTTGTAAGGCTTTTTGCTATTTTTCCATGTCGCCTAGATCCTAGGTTGATTCATGTGTTTATGTGTCGCATAACCTAAGTGTTAAGAAGGCATTCATGCCATTTTCTTGAGGGGATTTTTGGTAGCTTTTAGGAGTTGATTATAGGTAATTTGTATGTCTTTAATTCCAGTCATAGGTCACTTTTTGAACCATACTTATTTGGTTTGTTTTGGTGCTTTAAAGTGTATACTTATGTGAATTAACTTTAACCTAAAATAGATTCTCTTCTCCTCTAAATAATAACTTGAATTATGTGGAAATCATTAATGCCTATTCATGCATTCTAATTGCATTTCATACCTTGTATGCTACTGACCCATAATCATTTCATGCATATTCACATGCCATTCTTCCTTAACTTTCATCATGTGCGATCTTATGCGATTTTTGTTCGTTTCTTCTCATATCTTCTTCTCATTGCTCCATATGCCTAATCCATTGCATCCATGATTGTATATTCATTCATCCATCTTCATAAGCATTCATTACTGACTTTGATGTTCATTTTATGCATTAATCCATTTTTGTAAGCCATATGCATTCATATTTCATCCATGAGTCCTAATTTGCATTTAGGTGAACTTAGGTGAACTTTTTGTACATAGTTTGACATAGTTTGAATTTGTGAGGTATCCTAGCATTCTTAGGAACCTATAACATGTAGATACTGACTTTAGAAGTCATGTAACCTTTAGGTACCTTCACCTTTAGACTTAGGTCTTATTTTGAACCCTAATTCCATTCTAGGACGTTTATGGTACTTAATCGCTTTCATGCTTTGATTTTACTTTCAATATGCATTGTCATGCTAACTTTTGTTTTGTAGGGGGAAATATTGAGGTAAGAATTACTTCATTCCTATCTCTTATGCATTTTAATTGTGTTTGCCTTAGCACATTGTGCTTGCTTATAGGTTTTCCCTTTCTTTAGAAACAACTTACCTTCCTTAGGAAGTAAGTTGATTTCTAAGTTCTCTTTTCTTCTTTTCTTTCTCTTTCTTAGGATTAGAATACTTCATTAACCATAGGACCCCATGTAAATAAATCAAATAAAATTAGGATTGTTTTAGTCCCCCTTTTAGAATTTTTTCCTTTGTGATCCTTTTGGTTCTTTTTCTCTTCTCATCTCATAACTCTAAAAAACACTTTAATAAATCTGAAATGATACATTTATCCATAGCCTTATTCCATGAGGTATGCTTGTAGTCTTCCCATCTTGGGATAGTACATGTTTACCTTGTGATGCACAAGTCTGATCAAGGTATCTTCTTCATAAAAGAAAAGCTAAAAAACACTTCTTCATGTGAATAATCAAAACACCTAATAAGTAAACAAGTTAGTGAGCCTAAGCCCTAGTCTTTGGGTTCAAGTTTTGGGGATCTTCTCCTTACTTGAGTGTGCTTGTTCTATTATTCCCTCTTGGAATGTAGTGACAAGTGCACATTCCATTGAAGAGAGCTTGAGTTCACTTCCTTGTGACACACTCCTAAAAGATTCTAAAAAAAACACAAACAAATAATAAGCGTCTTTCCTTCAGGAATTCTTTTCTCATCTCCTTCGTTCCGTCCGCGAACTTGCTCCTACTTGTCACTTTGCAAGACGGTTACGCACTCGTCGTCCGAGCCTGCAACACCTGAGCAATGGCATAGGCAGGTCAAGCCTTAATTCACAAGCAATTTCCTTGTCACCCCTAGTTAGACGAACTACGGCGTCTCTGATCCTCATTTATCCCGATGAGGTACGTAGGCAGTGGGGTAGGGCCCATTCGAGCACATTCTTTATTTTCCCTACATTTTCCCCTTTCTTTTCATTTTCTTATTTCAGTTCCTTTCTCATTTCCATTCCATTTCCAGTTAGCGGTTCATTCGTTCAGCAGCATATTATTTCTCACCCTTTGAAACAAAATAAGCAAGCGTGGATCCCGTCGGGTACGACGGACGATCTGGGGTGCTAATACCTTCCCAGGTCGTAACCGACTCCCGAAATCAGATCTTTGGTTCGCAGGACCTTGTCCTTTCCTTCTTCCTCAGGTTTGTGCAACATTACCTTTCCCATTCATTCGGGATAAAAATGTCTGGCTGGCGACTCTAACCTTTCCGCGCCACTTTCGCGTTTGTACCAGGATGGAAATCCCGGGAGCGACAGCTGGCGACTCTGCTGGGGAATGCACACCAGATAGTCTCTGGTTCCCCTGTGAGTCTCTCCTAGCGCTTGTGTGTTGCGGTTTCATTGGGTGATGTTTGTTTGATGTGGCTTGTTTTATTGTATTGCTGTTTGTTTACTACTTTATTTACAGCTTTATTTTACAGCTTTATTTACAGTTTTCAGTATTTATTTTCCGCATCATATATATCATACTGGACTGTCTGGACTGGTTTTCTTTGGTGGGATGGGTGTTACTGATTCTTGAGAGATATGAGCCAAGTACCCGGCTCGAGTGCACCATAGGATTTAGAGTGGTTCCACTTTGGCCTCATGAGATCTTGTCATGGGGGTAGTAGTGAGTTCCACACCCAGGTTGCGATTGTCTTGGAAATGTCTTGATTTGGGGATCTTCCTCTCTCATTACATAACCCTGACAGTTATGTGCAGCTGGGGACCGATCATTGAGAACCTTTGTGGAAACAACCTTCTCCAGTGGTGACAGTGGCAGACCACATTTTGTGGCAAACCCATTCGCACCCGAGGGTCCACTGGGAACTCGCATAGGATGGCCTGGTTCTCTTATAAGAATTCAGTTAAAGCATCTGGTCGTATGACATTAGTACTGTATCCTACGGGCTGAATGTACTATTGTTTCTCGATTTCAGCGCTTGAAGCTGGGGACTTATAAGGGATGCTTGTTTTTCCCGGACTCAGCTGAGGCCTCCCTGCGTAGTACATAATGCCAAACCGATTCCCTGATCTGGTCATGAGCCATTTCTCGGAGATGGTGACAGTATTATTGCTATGTGGCTTTGAGAGTCCGTGATGTCTGACCCGGAGCCTTTTACCCGTGAGATTGGGGGGTGTTTACAGGTGTGCAGGGACCCATGACCTCAACATACACTCATCTGTTCAATGGTTCTTGTTATGATCTTTGGTCCTTTGATTATGATCCATGGTTCTATGATTCTACGGTTCTGAAGTTATGGTTCTGGAATTCTGGATTTCTTGATATTGTGATTCTGAGATCTTCTATCAGGGGGTTGTGATTATCAGAGAGTATGACTCAGTAAACTTTTGGGTTTGCCAGTTATTCAGAGGGGCCCTTGTCAGTGTTCCAGTTCAGATGGTCCCAGCTAGTCATATGCTTGCATTGCATTACATTTGCATCATTCTTTGCATTAACTGTTTATGTTTCCCATTTTTCAGGTCATTGCTCGCATTTGTTCCCAGTTCTGGTATTCTTATCTCCATGGCAGAAATCAAAAGAGATCCAAGAAAAAAGAATGTGCATTATACTTTTCTTCAGCCGGAAGTTAAAAGTGTTCAGAGGTTAGCAGGTTTGATGAATGATCAAGTCTTGGGTAATTTCAAGAAAAGATATGGCCAGATACTGAAGTTTGTGGACAAGCCTACGACAGACCAAAAGGACAGCTTGCATACCTTGTTGCAGTTTTATGATCCCCTGCTGCGTTCCTTTGTTCTTCCAGGTTACATCTTAGCTCCGACATTGGAAGAGATCTCCAGCATGCTGAGTGTTCCGATCAGAGAGACATTGCCGTTCTACGGGTCAGAGGTTGTGCTCAGAGATGAAGACATAGCCAAGGTTTGTAGGTTGCCAGTTGTTTCAGTCAGAAAGGCTTTGCAAGAGAGTAAAGGCAGAGGTCTACCCTGGAGTGTGCTTATCCCAGAGGCTGAGAAATATGCTACAGAGGCTAGGTGGAATGACTTTGGAGCTTTGCTTGCATTGATGGTATATGGGTCTAGCTTGTTTCCCGGAGAGAAAGAGTTTGTCAGCTTAGAAGTGATCTCGATCTTTGCAAAAGGCAATCCAGTGCCTACTTTATTGGGTGACTTTTATTTTAGTGTCCATTACAGAAACGAGAAAGGTAGAGGTGGTCCAGTGGTCTGTTGTGCTCCTTTGTTTGCTGAATGGTTCGCTAGACAGTTGCCTAAGTCAGGTGCCTTCAAAGATATACGAGACGAACGGAGATGGTCCAGAAGACTAATGGGGCTGACTGAAGAAGACATTGCTTGGGGTTATGATAGGGATTTGCTAGGAAAGGAGGTGATGGTTAGTTGCGGAAGGTTTGCTGGAGTACCTTTGCTAGGAAGGAAAGGTGTCATCAGTTACTACCCAACATTAGCCAGAAGGCAGTTTGGCTACCCTTTGAAGGATCCTCCTCAGATGGAAATGTTTGCTGAATCTTTGTATTTTCCTGTTGACGGAAACAGAGAGCTAGTCCAACAAGCAGTTCAATCCTGGGCTCACAGGATAAGGAAAGGGAAGAAAGACTTCGGCCGAGTTGATCCTAAGACATATCCGCCATATGCTGAATGGTTGCAAAGGCATATCGAGTCAGTTCTCATGCCTTTTTCAGTCGAAGCTCCACTTTATCCCCGAGAGGTACCAGGTCCGAGCAGTACGGTTTCCTTGGAGGAGTACAAGAAGCTAGAAGCTCAGCTGCATGCGGTCAGAGTAGAGAATGTTGAGATGGTAAGCTTATACCACCAGGCTAATAGAGCTAAGAAGGAAGCTGAAGATAAGCTGCAGAAGCTCCAGGCCTCCTTGGAAAACAAAGAGAAGGATTTTGCCGGAAGAGAAGCCCATTTCCACCGATTGGGTATGATGGAAGCGCAAAGAGAAGCCAAGCACAAGGAGACTTTAAAGACTCTCAGGAGTGCTCGACAGTCCATTGTTTGGCTGAAAGGCCAAAGGGAGGAAGAGCAAAAGAAATTCAAAGAGAAGGAAGAGTTCTTTGAAGTTCAGTTGGCTTTCAAGAAGGAGGAAGTGGAGCAAGCCCACGCCATCCGGAGGGAGAGGACCCAACAGCTAGTCCAAAGCCAATTAGCTCTGGAGGAAGCCAGGAAAGAGATTGAAGAGCTCAAGCTGAGAGCGGGCGTCAAGAAGAGCAGGGCAGAGGTGGCAGAGTCGGGGTCCTTAGCTTAGTTTATTTTCAGACTACCTACAGGCTTGTTGTAGGAGTCTTGCTTTTATTTCTTTTGTCTTTATGTACTAATTTGTAACCCTTCGGGGAATATTCTTGGATGTATTCTGACTTTTAGCCTATAGTGGTTTGTCCATATTCAGTATTAATGTGCAAGTTATCGTTTTGAATGTGCAAGACTCGTTTGTCTGGATACTGCTAATGTCTGAACACTTATCAAAGAGAAAGTTTGAAAGCTAAACACTGAAAGTGGTTGTTTGAGATAGATGCCAGAACTGGGGCATGCCAAATGCTTAAAATTGGGAACGTGAACAGTTACATTGCATTGCATATAACCTGTTTGTCTGTTTTGCAGGTGTTGTCTCAATTACTAATGTGTTTTGTGATCACAGGCACTATAGCTCCTCGTAAGGTTCGAGAACAACCAGCAGTGCACAGATACCCAACCAAGACTAACAGAGAGCGAGCCATGGATCAAATGCAGGCAGATTTGGCAGATCTAAGGCAGAGGATGGACAACTTCATGACGTTAATGGCTGGCATGGGGCAGAATCAAGAGCGTCTGCGAGAGATGGTTGAGAATCAGAACCGGAACGCTGCTGCTGCTGCAAATGCTGATAATCACACCGGTGCGGGCGCACGACAGGGTGAGACTCCAGTTATACAACCAGGAGTGAATATCAACAATGAGGGGTTGCATCACCTTCAGATGGACAACCATGAGGATCAGTTCACTCTGCTTGATGAAGCCGAGGGTCAAGGGGTAGAAATGAACAAGAGGTTTGAAGAGATGGCCGAGCAAATCAAGGCTATCCAGTCCCAGAGCTCTTTGGGATTCGATATAACAGACTTGGGCTTGGTTCCGGGAGTCAGGATTCCGTATAAGTTCAAAGTTCCTACTTTCGAGAAGTATAACGGCACTGCTTGCCCAAAGACCCATCTGCAATCATTCGTGGGGAGAATTGCCGCGCATACAGACGATGAAAAACTGTGGATGTATTACTTTCAGGACAGCTTGGTGGGAGCTTCCCTTGAGTGGTACATGAAACTCAGCAGGGTCAATGTCAAGAGCTGGAAAGATCTCGCTGAGGCCTTCGTGAAGCAGTACCAATATAACATGGATATGGCTCCGAATCGCACACAATTGCAACATATGGCTCAGACAGCAAAAGAAGGCTTCAAAGAATACGCCCAGAGGTGGCGCCAGCTAGCTGCTAGGGTACAACCACCACTGTTAGAGAATGAGATGGCCGATATGTTTATGGGTACTCTCCAGGGGGTATTTCTTGAGAGATTGGCGTCGAGTTCTGCTACAAAGTTCAACGACATTGTCATTGCGGGAGAAAGGGTTGAAACGCTGTTGAAAATGGGGAAGATACAAGACCCAGGTGCTAGTAGCTCAAATGGAGCGAGGAAAGCTTTTAGCGGACCTCCGAGAAGGCGAGAAGGCGAGACCAATGCTGTATTTGGCCGAAGCCAGGGTCATGGTTATAGGAGGCCTTATGAACATATGGCTGCCGTCACCATTCCTGCAGCTCCTGTACAACAGGTGCTACCTCCACCACAACAACATCAACAACAACAGCAACCTCGAACCAATTACCAGCAAAGATCATACCAGCCGAGGCAGACTCGCCCAGCTAACAGGGTGATTGAAGCTATTCCGATGACATATGCTGCCTTGTTGCCGAGACTACTGGATTTGGACCTTATTCAATTGAGGACTTTGGCACCACCACCTCCTGGAGAGCTTCCAGCTGGTTATGATGTCAACGCACGATGCGCTTTTCATTCAGGAGCACCCGGGCACTCAACCGAGAAGTGCAGGGCGCTGCATCACAAAGTTCAAGATCTCGTAGATTCCAAGGCAATCAACTTTGCGCCGCCACCGAATGTCAACTCGAACCCTATGCCCAACCATGGCGGGGCAAGAGTCAACGCTGTTGAGGGTGATGATAAGTTGAGTTTGGTGCTGAGAATTGATGAAGTCAAGACGCCGTTAAGGGTGGTGAAAGAGAGACTGTTGAAGGGCCAAGTGTTTCCTGGTTGTTGTCTCGATTGTGAAGATTGTATAAGTGCTATGAATGGCTGCGAGAAATTGAAGATGGGTTTGCAAGGATTAATTGATGATGGGTCTTTGCATTTTAGCAAGATTAGTAATGAAGAGGCGGATGATGTGTCAACCATTACTATCTTCTATGATGAAGCTGATATGCCCGTCAGACAAGGGCCGGTTACTATTTACGCTCCTCAGATTAGTCCTGTGACTATAACTGTACCTGGGCCGGTACCATACACCGATGATAGGGCCATTCCATGGCATTATGGTTCCGATGTCTATGTGGCGGGACAGAAGATGGAGAGTAGACCTGTTGCTGACTTGACTATTGAAAATGTGGGAGGTGTTGGAGGTTTTACTCGAAGTGGCCGTTTATTTGCTCCCCCTGCACTGAGAAAGGATCCTGAGGCCGAAGCTTCGTCTAAGGACAAAGGAAAGCAGACTGCGGTTGACGAGTCAACTACTCCTGTGGCTGGGCAGGGGACGTTTGAGAAGGAGGTAGAGGAGTTTATGAGGATCATCAAAAGGAGTGACTACAAGGTGGTGGATCAACTGAACCAGACACCTTCAAAGATTTCTATTTTGTCACTGCTGATGTGCTCACCTGCGCACCGAGAAGCCTTGCTGAAAGTACTTCAAATGGCTTACGTTCCTCAAGAGATCACTGTCAATCAACTTGAAGCTGTTGTTGGAAGTGTCAATGCTAGCCATGGCTTAGGCTTCACTGACAGAGATCTCACTTCGGAGGGAAGAAATCACAATAAAGCACTGCATATCACGATGGAATGCAAGGGCGCTGTGTTATCCCATGTTCTTGTGGACACAGGCTCTTCTTTGAACGTGCTCCCGAAAAAGGCGTTGATGAAGCTTGACATTGATGGGATTGTCCTGACACCGAGTGATTTGGTGGTTAAAGCTTTCGATGGTTCAAGAAGGTCAGTTTTCGGAGAGGTTGAGTTGCCTGTTAAGATAGGCTCTCAAGTCTTCAAGAGTGTCTTCTATGTCATGGATATCCAGCCTGCGTATAGTTGCTTGTTGGGCAGACCATGGATACATGCAGCTGGAGCCGTCACCTCAACTCTGCACCAGAAGCTTAAGTATGTGGTGGACGGTCAGGTCATCACGGTTTGTGGAGAAGAAGATATATTCGTCAGTCATCTGTCAACGTTTAAATATGTGGAAATGGACGGAGAAATTCACGAGACTTTGTGCCAAGCTTTTGAGGCAGATGTCAGTATCTTGACTCCGGTGAAGAAAAACAACGAAGGCACGTCAATTCATTCTTACCAGGAAGCAAAGGAGGTCGTCCAATCAGGCAATGCTCAGGGCTGGGGCAAGCTATTGGAGCTGGAAAAGAAGGATGACAAATTTGGCTTAGGGTATCAACCTGGAGGGTCTACTCAGAGTGGTAAGGCTATCTCATTCACGAGTGCTGGGTTGCTAGACCGCGATCAAATCTGTATGGTAAGTCAAGACGGAGATAGTGACCGAGACTGGGACAACAATTGGATCCGCCCGTGTGCACCCGGCGAGGAGCTAGGAAACTGGTCTGCGGAAGATATTGTCCAAGTCACCTGGCTCTCAAAGTAATTGCTTTGTTTCCTTTTATTAGCATACTGCATTGTCAAGTCCAGCATTCTGCCCAAGATGCTTGGATCCATTGTATTGGGCCACCATGTTTTGTATCGCATTGTTATTTTGCTATGAAATAAAAGGACATTTTCAGACGAATTGTGCTCTCTTTCTTTGTTTTTAAACTTTTTCACAAAAACAATATATAAAAATGGCAATGTGTTTTTTTTCATTTTTTGTGTTTTGTGTTAGCGTCTCTTTTTTAAAATAAGCAGATTCTGAATAAGCACATCATTTGTGCAGTGTTGATCATCCGGATTCCACGGATAACGTTCCTGCTATGACTATGCATGACTTTGATAATCCAGTCTACCAAGCTGATGAAGGGGTTGAGGAAGACTGTGACCTCCCTGAAGAATTGGTCAGATTGTTGAAACAGGAGGAACGAGTTATTCAGCCTCATCAAGAAGAGATTGAGACCATCAACATTGGCAGTGAAGATGCAACGAAAGAAATCAAGATAGGGGCCAATCTGCAAGCCGACGTTAAACAAGAGCTGATCAGTATGCTGAGAGAGTATGTGGATATCTTTGCTTGGTCATATCAAGATATGCCAGGGTTGGATACTGACATCGTGATGCATAAGCTACCCCTGAGAGAAGACTGTCCTCCTGTAAAGCAAAAATTGAGAAGAACTCGCCCGGATATGGCGATGAAGATCAAAGAGGAGGTACAGAAGCAATGGGATGCCGGATTCCTTGCCGTGACTAGTTACCCACCTTGGGTGGCTAACATCGTACCAGTACCTAAGAAGGACGGCAAGGTCCGGATGTGCGTTGACTATCGAGATTTGAACAGAGCAAGCCCGAAGGATGATTTTCCGTTACCACACATTGACGTGTTGGTCGACAATACTGCTCAATTCTCAGTGTTCTCCTTCATGGATGGATTCTCCGGTTATAATCAGATAAAAATGGCGCCGGAAGACATGGAGAAGACAACGTTCATTACCCCGTGGGGAACATTCTGCTATAAGGTCATGCCCTTCGGGCTGAAGAACGCAGGGGCAACTTATCAACGGGCGATGGTCACGTTATTCCATGACATGATCCACAAGGAGATCGAATGTTATGTGGATGATATGATTGCAAAGTCCAAAGACGAAGAGGAGCATTTGATTAATTTGAAGAAGTTGTTTGATAGATTGATCAAGTATAAGCTGAGGTTGAATCCGAACAAGTGCACTTTCGGAGTGCGTTCCGGAAAATTGCTGGGTTTCATTGTAAGTCAAAGAGGAATTGAGGTAGATCCTGCTAAAGTGAAAGCTATTCAAGATATGCCTGCACCGAGGACAGAAAAAGAAGTGCGCGGGTTCTTAGGTAGATTGAACTATATTTCTCGGTTCATATCTCACCTAACTGCCACGTGCGAACCGATATTCAAACTGCTAAGAAAAGAGCAAACGGTCAGATGGAATGATGATTGCCAAAGAGCTTTCGACAAAATAAAGGAATATTTGCAGGAACCTCCAATTTTGATGCCTCCAGTGGAGGGGAGACCATTAATCATGTACTTGACAGTGCTAGAAGGGTCGATGGGGTGTGTGCTCGGCCAACATGACGAGTCTGGTCGAAAAGAGTATGCCATTTATTACCTTAGCAAAAAGTTTACCGACTGTGAATCCCGATACTCACTGCTCGAGAAAACTTGCTGCGCTTTGGTATGGGCTGCTCGCCGACTGAGGCAGTATATGTTGACCCATACCACACTTCTCATTTCCAAGATGGACCCTGTCAAGTATATCTTTGAGAAGCCAGCGTTGACCGGAAGGGTTGCTAGATGGCAGATGATTTTAACTGAATACGACATCCAGTACACTTCTCAGAAAGCCATCAAAGGAAGTGTATTGTCGGAATACCTTGCTCAGCAACCTCTTGAGGATGATTATCAGCCGATGAGATTTGATTTCCCTGATGAGGACATCATGTACCTCAAAACAAACGATTATGAGGAACCACTTCCGGAGGAGGGGCCTGATCCTGAATCCAAATGGAAGTTGATGTTTGATGGGGCTGTCAATATCAATGGTCGTGGAGTTGGTGCCGTACTTATTACTCCTGAAGGTGTACATTTACCTTTCGCTGCCAGAATTACTTTTGGCTGCACCAACAATGAAGCGGAATACGAGGCGTGTATAATGGGAATAGAGGAGGCAATTGATCTTCGGATTAAGAACCTCGACATATTCGGAGATTCAGCCCTCGTCATTAACCAAATTACCGGCAAGTGGTATACACATCAAGAGCATCTAGTTCCGTATAGGGATTATGCTAGAAAACTGTTGACATTCTTCACAACATTTGAGCTCAAATACATACCACGTGACGAAAATCAATTTGCCGATGCTTTGGCTACTCTCTCTTCGTCGATTAAAGTCATGTGTTGGAATTTTGTGCCCAGAATTGACATCTCCAGGCTTGACTCTCCAGCTTATGCTTTCTCTGTAGACGCCGTGTCTGACGAGAAACCTTGGTATTTTGATATCAAGTTATTCCTGGAGAAGCAAGAGTACCCAACAGGGGCATCTTCCAAAGACAAAAAGACCTTGAGACGACTTGCTGCTAGTTTCTTCTTGAACACAGACGGGGTTTTGTACAAGAGGAATTTCGACATGGTCTTGCTCAGATGCGTGGATAGACACGAAACCAGCCTGTTGATGCAGGAAGTCCATGAAGGATCTTTTGGTACCCATGCAGGCGGGCATGCTATGGCAAAGAAACTGTTGAGATCAGGGTATTATTGGATGACAATGGATGCAGATTGTTGTTCATTCGCTCGTAAATGCCACAAGTGCCAAATATATGCGGATAAAGTGCATGTTCCTCCTAACCCACTCAATGTCATGTCATCTCCTTGGCCTTTCTCTATGTGGGGCATTGACATGATCGGGAAGATTGAGCCAACTGCTTCGAACGGTCATCGCTTCATCTTGGTCGCGATTGATTACTTTACCAAGTGGGTAGAAGCGGCGTCTTATGCCAATGTCACTCGTCAAGTGGTGGCAAGGTTTCTGAAAAGAGATATCATATGCAGATATGGAGTCCCCGAAAGGATCATTACTGACAATGGTTCTAATCTCAACAATAAGATGATGGCAGACTTATGTCGGGACTTCAAAATACAGCATCACAATTCTTCTCCTTACCGACCAAAGATGAATGGTGCGGTAGAGGCAGCTAACAAGAATATCAAGAAGATTGTGCAGAAAATGGTTGTCACCTACAAAGATTGGCATGAGATGTTACCGTTTGCTTTGCATGGGTATCGAACGTCGGTCAGGACCTCAACAGGGGCAACTCCCTTCTCTCTGGTGTATGGCATGGAAGCAGTCCTGCCTGTTGAAGTAGAGATTCCTTCACTGCGCGTGATGATGGATGTCAAGCTGGAGGAGGCTGAATGGGTGCGTGCTCGTTACAATCAGCTATGTCTAATTGAGGAAAAGAGATTAGCGGCTATCTGTCATGGTCAGCTTTATCAGAGGAGAATGAAGCGGGCATTTGACCAACGAGTACGTACTCGAGAGTATCGAGTGGGAGAGCTTGTATTGAAGAGAATCGTTCCTCCAGGTTCAGATAACAGGGGCAAATGGACCCCGAATTACGAAGGACCATTCATAGTGAAGAAAGTATTCTCAGGAGGGGCACTGATGCTCACCACTATGGATGGAGAAGACTTCCCATCCCCTGTTAACTCAGACGCAGTTAAAAAATACTTCGCATAAAGAGACCCGCTGGACATAGAAACAGAATGTAAGTCCAGGCAAGAAAAGGGCATCCCGGCGAGCTAAAAACAGAATAAAAAGCTCGGGCAAAAATTAGGGAAATAAATATAAAAAAATGTGTACACCCGCTGAGTTGAAAAGCCACATTGGACAGCTCAGGCAAAAAAGGGTATCCCGGTGGATTGAAAACCCGAGAGGGCGATCCACGCAAAATAAGGGAAATAAGCGAACAACTGTGATCCAAGTTATCTGAACCACGTCATCGTTTCGTACGGTTTGACAATATCAGAAGGATAGGAAATAGCTCCCTTGTCCTCTCAGAAGGCCGAAACAGAATGGAGAGTCTTGAAGACGTGCAGGTCATAGCAGAAATGGAACTCCTTGGAATGCCATGTACATTGCCATTAGGATAGCTTCTTTTCTCAAATTTTATAGTGGCTACCTCTTTCCAGGTGGTTGCTTCCTGATGTAAAATCTTTGCCTATTCAGAGGCCATCCAATAAAAATAATATTCAGTCAAAAAGCTGTGTGTGTTTATTTTTGTTTGCAAAATGTCCTGAATTTTGGCAAAAATAGCATTGCATCTAAACATGGTGATAATCTTGAAAAGAAAACTGACATGCAGGGAAACTGTAACCCTCTTTGAGTGTCGGGTGATGATGGATGAACAGATCATGCCATGCAAATCCCTGGGACACACGTGTGTTTTCTGTTGTTGCAGGTTGCAGGATGGCGTCACATTCTCTCAAGCAATGTACTCTTCCCTAGTAGAGTATTTCCCCAAGCATAGATTTCTTCTCCAACAGGTATCTGAAGCCTGGCATCTCTGGCAGAGATTTTATCCAACCAAACCTTGGCAGTAACCCAAGCAGGTTCTTCTTCCCCGGTGAAGTAGCAGTCTATTCTTCCCCAGCGGAGTATGCCTAGCAGGTATCTGAAAGTATGTCATTATCAGAGATGGAATTAACAGTATTCTTTCCCTAGCAAGAGTCCTTGCCTATCGGGTACTTGAAGGCCTGATATCCTCTCAGAGTCTTGAATCATCAGATGCTCTCCCCAGTCAGAGTATTTGCCCAAGAGGCTTCCCCAGCCAAGTCTGAAGATGATCTGTCCCCACAGAGTTCATATTTGAGTTTCATCTCCGTCCGTGAAATACTTCTCGAGCAAAGTTGCCCTATTGTTGTTTTATTTGATGATACAGCCAGGTATGCATCACGTCAGTCGGAGTGGGGATCCGGACCTATTGACTTGTCTTCCCTTGCAGAGTTGTATCTCTTGTTGCTGATCAGGCATTCGTTCGTTGCTCGTCTGCAATTTTCAACACTCGTATGTGTTTTTCCTAAGCTAGTTTTCCCCAGCAAGGTCATATCACTGCTTTATGGCTGCTCGTCTGCATCTTTCAACACTCGTCTATGTTAGCTCAATGGTATAGCTCGTTTGATTTCCCCAGTGGTGGTTTATGATTGCTTTGATTCTGCTTGCTTGCAATTTCAAACATTCGTCTGTGTTTGATTATATCAGTTGTTGATTGCTCGTCTGCAAATTCCAGCACTCGTCTGTGCTTTGAGATATTATTTTGCTGTAAATTCTCAACACTCGTCTGTGTTGCGGTACTTCTGCTATTGCTCGTCCGCAATTTCCAGCACTCGTCTGTGTTTGGTTATGATAGTTGCTCGTCCGCAACTCCTCAACACTCGTCCGTGTTCCGATGGTATTTGTTGATTGCTCGTCTGCAACCTCCCAGCACTCGTCTGTGTTTGGTAGGGGATCCTTCACTGCACTCGTTTGTGCCTTGATATGTGTTCTCTATTGTTGCTCGTCTGCAACTGTCCAGTACTCGTATGTGTTTGTTTGAAGATCGTCTGCTTTGCCTGGATACTCGTCTGTATCATCCCCAACACTCGTCTGTGCTAGCTCACACCTATATGTGAGGATTTGCTGTTTATCCTGATATTTCTGTGACTACTTCAAATGCTCGTCTGTGTTTGAATTTCTGGTATTCGTCTATACCAGTGGCTGATACTCGTCTGTATCATTGCCTGAGACACTCGTCTGTGTTTCTCAGATCATCGTCTGATACTCGTCTGTATCATGGACTTATGACACTCGTCTGTGTTATCTTGATGATCATCCAATACTCGTCTGTATTGAAGAGGTTTAAAATCCTGACAGTGGGAATTAAATGTCGAAATGGTTACCGGGCTTGGCGTAACAGGTAAATCCGAGGGAGGCTCGTCTGTCTCAGGCACCAATTATTATGGTTGCTGCACCTGGCGTAACAGGTTTGCTAAGAAGACTCGTCTGTCTTATACCATATATCCGCGGATAATATATGAAGAAGGTTCGTCTACCTTGATTGCATGTCTATCCCACAGACTTTAGTGCATTACCGGTCCTGGCGTTACAGGTAAATCCGAAGGAGACTCGTCTGTCTCAAATCTATGTTCTTGCAGTGTTTGAGGACTCGTTTGTCCAGCTCCTGGCGTCACAGGATTTTTTTGAAGGCTCGTCTGTCTCAGTTACAAGTTCTTGCAATGTCTGAGGACTCGTTTGTCCGGCACCTGGCGTCACGGGATTGTTTGAAGACTCGTCTGTCTTAGCACTCTTATTCCAGATATCAGTTTTAACTTGGAAGAAGCTCGTCTGCTTTTTCTCTCCTTCAGCCACCAAAGCGTAATTTGGTTGGGTTTATTTCCCGGTGTTGCATTCTTCGTCAGAGTGCAAATTTCTGGTCTTCTTGGTATTCAATCACAGTTTATCTTGAATGGTCGATAGCTCGTGCTACCGTCCTTTTCAGATTAACAGATGATTGAATAGGGGCAGCTGTAATACCTCAAAATTTGCCCTCTCATTTTCATGCCATTTAGCATATCCTTTCATACATTGCATTGCATTTAGATCACAATTGCATCATAAACATACATGAATATACATCTACATTTGAGCTTTCACGGGTTGCGACTAACCTTTATTTTTTCATGTGGAACGTGCACAAGAATCTCAGAAGAAGCTAAAAGTTCTCGGTTGATTCAAAGGAGTTTAAGCAGAATATCAGTTTTATGGTGCAGTTTGCAAAAGTTGTAACTTATGCTCGGAAACTCATTTTGGCTTGAAACTCAATAGTTTAGACTATTTCGGTATTCTCTACAACTTTTGTGTTCGGCTCGGAGGCCAATTCATCAAGGAAAATGGCGGGAATTATTTGTTTTTGAAATTTCGGTTTCGCCGATTAACTGTGCTAGCGGTATTCAAGAGTTCGTAACTTCTGATTGGGTCAACATGTCTGAGAGATTCATATGCCAAAAGTTCCTTCTTGATATCCTTTCTAACTTTTGGGTTTTGGCCGAGAACTAATTCTTTGAAGAAGATCTCAGAATGTGCGAGTCTTTAGAGTCGACATAGTGAAAAACAGTGCTGAACCGGTGAGTTTTGAACACTAAAAAATTCATAACTCTTGGCTCGTTCATCGAATTGATGTTGTTTCGGTGCCTAAAATTCCATAGATGTTATCTTAATTATGTGAATTCATTTTGGGTTAGGTCCGAGCGGAAGGATCTCGAAAATGCGAATTACCAGTAAGGTTCTTTGATGCAGTGCACTGTCTGTCAGATTTTGTAAAATTCATAACTCGGTCAATTTTCATCGGATATCACCCGTTCTTGAAGCGTTGGTTCACAAATTTTATCCTCTTCAATTTCAAATACAAAAGTGAGTTCGAACGGTGCTCCAAAGATTGTCATTTTGGTTTATTTCACAAAACTGAAGTGTTGAACCGAAGAAAAATGCTGAAAGTGGTTTCACGAGAAAATTCATATCTCCCTCATCGTTTGTCCGGTTGAGCTTAGATTTTAACACCAGGTCACTGACTCATAGATCTATAACTTTTCTGACAAAGTCGAGTCGAGATTATGCTCCGAAGAGGTTGACCTCGTCACATTTTCGAGTAGCGGACACCAAATAAGCCGAAAAAACAACTTATTCAGTGACGTCTTGCAGCTTAAACGTATCGATCGCACTCGATTTTGATCGTATGACGTTCATTATTTTTGCATTGCAACCGTGATTCAGAGGCGGACGATGTTGTGGAAGGTTCAGAGTCGAAATTTCTTGCCGAAGATATTGTTATTTTCACTTAAGCCGAAATTCTACCTTTTGCCTTTCATTTTACACTCCACTATATATTCTTTTGACCCACAATTTGTCTCATAACTTCCATCATAATTTACCAACACCAAAAAACTCTCACAAACTCTCTCTAAAGGATCAAAGTTCATTCTCTCAATTCTTTCTCAAGAACACAACAACAACTTCATCAAGAACTCAAGAACGCAACAATTCCGATCAAGCTTCCGGTAGCCGAGCCGCCACGAACCACCACCTCCGGTCAACTTCACCACCGTAAGACCACCATCTTCCGCCACCGGCAGCCGCGCGGCCTCTCCTCCTCTCCTCCTTTCATGATCGCGTCTCACTTCCTTCGGATTCGCAATTTCTTCGTCGATTCTTCATTCGGTAAGCTTCTTAAACTTTAATTCATGAATAATTGTTGAATTGTTTCTTGAATTGAATTTTGAAGTTGAATTAATCTTGTGGAGATTATGTGCATTGATTCATGATTTGATTATTGATTGATTCTTGATTAATTTATCCTAATAATTGTTGTGGTGCATGATTGAAAAGGCTTGGTAAAGTTGACATAGAATAATCGGTGAATGTTAGGTGTTTGACAAAATTCCTAAGAGAGCTAATTATTATAACTTGATATTGATTGAAGTGCTTGACTTTTAAATTCATGCTTGTTTCAATGTGCAAATTTGAAATAGGATAGGTTGAGGCTTAATTGTTGATGTTGTTCATGTGTCGCGTGTCGACAATATGTTTTGGTCATAACTTCCTAACCGTAACGCGTTTTTGCGAATGTGAATAGTGTAAATTGACTTTGTTGATTATTTCGGAGCCATTGGTGAACTTTTTAGTCGATTTCGGACAATTTTTTCCGGCTATTTTGCTACTGCCAGCCGACGAAATCGGCCAAAAAGTTCAACTTCCGAGCGGAATTTTCAAAATCCGATTGCATATTTGAATTCGTTGGCACGTTTGCAAGTTACCATGCGATTTTCGTTCAATTCTGAGTCGGTGATTTTTGACGCGTTTTTTCGTTTTAAGGCTTTTTAAGTTCGGTTTGGTGCGATTTTGATGCATTGATCTTATTTTGACTTGTATATATGTTTGTTGATCATTTGCCATTCATTGCATGTAAATTTGTTCGATTCCGGTTTGAGTTTGCATGTTGTTTATGTTAGAGCATAAGTGCTGCCCCGTTTTGAAACGTAAATTTCAATGCATGTCCATGACTCGTACATTCATCTTTCTATTTGATTTTGAGTTGTGAGACATAGGTGCAACTTCCGGTTGCACCTCTTTTTGGTTTCTAATGCGTTTGTTGAGTTCATGCAAGGTTCTCGCAAAGATCTTAACGACGGTTGTTTGGTTGGTATTCCACTTTATTTGTGGGATACCTTTGGATTCAAATGATATTTTGTGCCGTTGTTTTTGATTTCAAAATGGAAAAGCTTCACAAAGCAATTATGGAAGATGAGCATTTATTTTGCTCATGGGAGATTACAAGGCTTGGCTTGAAGTTTTTTTTTTTGGATTTCTTTTATGTGAAAGAATCGGCACTTCGACCAAGTAAGTAATCTCGATTCTCTACTTTAATGCACCATTCTAGTTGTATGCGACTTAGGATCATATAACTTAAGGTGCATATTGAGCCCTCCCACCTGAGGCATTGGATTTATTTGTGATTTTTGATGATATGTATCGATTTCGGAACTTAGGGATTAGGTTACGAACCATTAGGATCGCTTCCTTTCACTTCCCCTTAAAATCCACTTTTTTGCCCGTTTCGTCGCAATTATTAAAAATAGTTTTAAGTGAGATAAAATTCTGGAAAAATTCATGAGTAATCCTTATCCTCTTAATTAATTTTTCATATTTTTTGTTTCCAAATTTGGGTGGTTTTAATAATTAATTTGGATTTTAGATCATAAGCTGTCCCAAAAAGGAAGGTTTTGGCATAAGGGACCGAAATCGATTTTTCCCCGTAGGTGTGAGACCTATTTTTTGTGTATGATTAATTACTGTGATTTGTGACATTTTGATGCTCCTTAGCCATTTTTTTCATAATTTTAGATGCCCTTTTTGATCCACTTTGTGGAGTCGTTTTTTGGGTGATCATTCATTGCTACCTTGCTAGTCAAGTAATTGTTTTGGCATTTTGGTGCATAATTTAAGGAATCCTTTTGGACCATATGAGATAATGAATTTATTATTCCAGGGATTTAATTTCAAAATTTTGTAAGGCTTTTTGCTATTTTTCCATGTCGCCTAGATCCTAGGTTGATTCATGTGTTTATGTGTCGCATAACCTAAGTGTTAAGAAGGCATTCATGCCATTTTCTTGAGGGGATTTTTGGTAGCTTTTAGGAGTTGATTATAGGTAATTTGTATGTCTTTAATTCCAGTCATAGGTCACTTTTTGAACCATACTTATTTGGTTTGTTTTGGTGCTTTAAAGTGTATACTTATGTGAATTAACTTTAACCTAAAATAGATTCTCTTCTCCTCTAAATAATAACTTGAATTATGTGGAAATCATTAATGCCTATTCATGCATTCTAATTGCATTTCATACCTTGTATGCTACTGACCCATAATCATTTCATGCATATTCACATGCCATTCTTCCTTAACTTTCATCA
The DNA here is from genome assembly GCA_963966055.1 of Lathyrus aphaca. Lineage (NCBI taxonomy): Eukaryota > Viridiplantae > Streptophyta > Magnoliopsida > Fabales > Fabaceae > Lathyrus > Lathyrus aphaca. Next base: position 383,877,872 of record OZ014521.1, read on the forward strand.
TGTGCGATCTTATGCGATTTTTGTTCGTTTCTTCTCATATCTTCTTCTCATTGCTCCATATGCCTAATCCATTGCATCCATGATTGTATATTCATTCATCCATCTTCATAAGCATTCATTACTGACTTTGATGTTCATTTTATGCATTAATCCATTTTTGTAAGCCATATGCATTCATATTTCATCCATGAGTCCTAATTTGCATTTAGGTGAACTTAGGTGAACTTTTTGTACATAGTTTGACATAGTTTGAATTTGTGAGGTATCCTAGCATTCTTAGGAACCTATAACATGTAGATACTGACTTTAGAAGTCATGTAACCTTTAGGTACCTTCACCTTTAGACTTAGGTCTTATTTTGAACCCTAATTCCATTCTAGGACGTTTATGGTACTTAATCGCTTTCATGCTTTGATTTTACTTTCAATATGCATTGTCATGCTAACTTTTGTTTTGTAGGGGGAAATATTGAGGTAAGAATTACTTCATTCCTATCTCTTATGCATTTTAATTGTGTTTGCCTTAGCACATTGTGCTTGCTTATAGGTTTTCCCTTTCTTTAGAAACAACTTACCTTCCTTAGGAAGTAAGTTGATTTCTAAGTTCTCTTTTCTTCTTTTCTTTCTCTTTCTTAGGATTAGAATACTTCATTAACCATAGGACCCCATGTAAATAAATCAAATAAAATTAGGATTGTTTTAGTCCCCCTTTTAGAATTTTTTCCTTTGTGATCCTTTTGGTTCTTTTTCTCTTCTCATCTCATAACTCTAAAAAACACTTTAATAAATCTGAAATGATACATTTATCCATAGCCTTATTCCATGAGGTATGCTTGTAGTCTTCCCATCTTGGGATAGTACATGTTTACCTTGTGATGCACAAGTCTGATCAAGGTATCTTCTTCATAAAAGAAAAGCTAAAAAACACTTCTTCATGTGAATAATCAAAACACCTAATAAGTAAACAAGTTAGTGAGCCTAAGCCCTAGTCTTTGGGTTCAAGTTTTGGGGATCTTCTCCTTACTTGAGTGTGCTTGTTCTATTATTCCCTCTTGGAATGTAGTGACAAGTGCACATTCCATTGAAGAGAGCTTGAGTTCACTTCCTTGTGACACACTCCTAAAAGATTCTAAAAAAAACACAAACAAATAATAAGCGTCTTTCCTTCAGGAATTCTTTTCTCATCTCCTTCGTTCCGTCCGCGAACTTGCTCCTACTTGTCACTTTGCAAGACGGTTACGCACTCGTCGTCCGAGCCTGCAACACCTGAGCAATGGCATAGGCAGGTCAAGCCTTAATTCACAAGCAATTTCCTTGTCACCCCTAGTTAGACGAACTACGGCGTCTCTGATCCTCATTTATCCCGATGAGGTACGTAGGCAGTGGGGTAGGGCCCATTCGAGCACATTCTTTATTTTCCCTACATTTTCCCCTTTCTTTTCATTTTCTTATTTCAGTTCCTTTCTCATTTCCATTCCATTTCCAGTTAGCGGTTCATTCATTCAGCAGCATATTATTTCTCACCCTTTGAAACAAAATAAGCAAGCGTGGATCCCGTCGGGTACGACGGACGATCTGGGGTGCTAATACCTTCCCAGGTCGTAACCGACTCCCGAAATCAGATCTTTGGTTCGCAGGACCTTGTCCTTTCCTTCTTCCTCAGGTTTGTGCAACATTACCTTTCCCATTCATTCGGGATAAAAATGTCTGGCTGGCGACTCTAACCTTTCCGCGCCACTTTCGCGTTTGTACCAGGATGGAAATCCCGGGAGCGACAGTTGCCTAAACACTTATTATAAATCAAACACTTGTTTATAACATACTTCCTCCGACACACGTCCGTGTCATCTCATCCCCACAGATCTTCAGAATATCTTTTACACTCATAAACTCGTACACTTCCTTTTATGATACTCTTCTGCATCATACTCTCCCCAGCAAGGTGAACACTCGTCTGTGTCTCACTCATACTCTTTACTCATACAGATACTCGTCCGTATCTTATATACACCCTTTATTTCCCCTCAGAGTCAACACTCATCCGTGTTCTTTGCTAACCAGTTGGTACTCGCCCGTACCGTCATCTCTGAACATGCGTCAGCGTTTGTTTCTACCGATACTCGTCTGTATCGTGGTCTTAAGGATGCTCTTCCGCATCTTTAGTCTATACACAACGTCAAACACTTATACCCTTTTTCTTTCTTGAATTTAGACACTCATCCATGGCTACCATTCCCCGGAAGAGTTCCCAGCAAATCCCCAGTAAAAGCAAATTTCTTCTCTATCGGACATTCGTCCTTTGTCATGATACTTCCGGCAGCCGTACCCAACCAGGTGATCGTCCTTCACTCTTTGATGATCGTCCTTCATCATTCCCCCAGCGGAGTCTCCATTATTGGAACCCTTTCCTATCCGACATTTGTCCTATGTCGTGATATTTTTAGCAGTCGTACCCTGCTAGGTGATCGTCCTTCACCTATTGATGATCGTCCTTCATCATTTTTATCCGATGGCCGTCCCCATCGTTGATCTTGTTATCTGACATTCATCCTATGTCATGATATACCCCGAGAGCAGCCGTATCTTGCCAGGTGATCGTCCTTCACCTCTTGATGATCGTCCTTCATCATGCCCATCCGATGGCCGTCCCCATCGTCGACCTTTTCTACCCGGCATTCGTCCTATGTCGTGGTACCTCCGACAACCGTACCCTTCCAGGTGATCGTCTTTCACCTTGGATGACCGTCCCTCATCCTTATCCCCAATGGAGCAGTCGACCCAGCTAGGTGATCGTCCTTCACCTTTGATGACTGTACCTCATCATTTATTTCATTTATGTTTTGACCTGATGGCCGTCCCCATCATTTCCTTTACCTTTGATCCCCAGAGATCTTTGTTTGATGGTCGTCTCCATTTCCCCAACAGTCGTCGTCTTCCCGACGGTCATCCTCCTTCTCCCTCACTTTATAAATCATACTTTATTTTAATAATCTATATCCCTTTTCTTCTTCACAACGAGTGAGTGCAAATTTTGGACTGTCTTTGGTATTCAACCACAAGTTATCTTGTTTGCCTGTTAAGCTGTTGCTTACATCCTACACAGCTAACTCATGATTGAATAGGGGCAGCTGTAAACACCCCAAATTTGCCCTCACTCATTTCACCATGGCTTATGATTCTTTTCATTTGCATAAGTTCAATCATATCATCTCATATTGCATTTTTGCTTCACTGCATTGGTTCAAAGTCATCTGCATTTAGGGTTTGTGATCTGAGCAAATCCAAGAGCCATCAGAGCCACTCCAAAGGTCTTCAATCACATCAAGAGGGTCCATGTGTGTTCAAGCATCATATTATATCCTCCCAAGATCAAGAAAGTCATAAAATCACAAGAACTGAGGAAGGCATAGAAGCAGAGCCAAGCTTAACTACACAGATGACCTAAAATTAGGGTTTTGGTTTCAGAGGCCATAACTCCAATTTTTTTGGTCATTCTTGTTTCTATTGGTCTCTATATGATATAAGGATCATGCATACCAATTTTCATGAATAAATTCAATGGGGAAGGCATCTGATCAATAGATGACTTCTTGAACAAGTCAGTGCAAAATCAAGGCATCTGAGGCCCCCAATGACACAACCAAAGGGTCTTCTCCATTATTTTGGGTGTATATTATCTTTATTTGATCTTATAAGAAGTTGGAAGTTCACAAAATTGAAGAATTTCAAGCCATTTGCAAAGTTGCCATTTTGGGAAAGTGACTTGTATTGAAATCTTGCCATTTTGGGAAAGTTTTCAACCTCCTCTTTTTGATTCAAAAATGCTTCAAAATGAAAAATTCCTGGTCATGAAAGTTGTAGATTGGATCATTCCCTTTTCAAAAAGTACAAGAACTTGATCTAATTCATCTTAGAACTCAAGTTATGGCCTTGCAAAGTTGGGAAAAATCACATAAATTTCACTTTTACACCAAAGAGGGAAGTTTGCAAATTCTCATGCCAAGCATTTTTGTGACCTCAAACACACTTCTACATGTATTAACATCATAATGCATTGCCTAAGGATCAGAATTGGCCCAAGAATCATTTCATTCCATGCCTTGAACATCAAGAAATTCAAAAGGGGCCAAACTTCACGAAAATTGCAAAAGGGCACATAACCTTTCAAAAGCTTGCTGAATCACCTCAATTTCAAATCTATGGCTCTCCTTGATCTATGCTGAGCCAGGACAAGCCAAACGCCAGCTGCAAAACCAGCCCATACCTCAAGTACAAAACTTTTGATATTTTGGCAACTTGCCCATACCAATCACCATAGGCCACCATCCACTCTCTGACCTATCGCAGCTTGTTATGTGGATCAAACACAACTCATAACACACAACATTGCAGCCTAACACTTCAGAATCCTCAGCATACACAAAATCACTCTAACTTGCAAAAGCTTTCGAAACTCATAGCTCAGCCAACAAATCTTCAAACTTTTTCCACCATTCAACTACTCATTCATCACTGATCATTTCTCACCCTTCATTTTGCCTTGAAATGCCTCAAATCAAAAACACGATTTTCACATTTCTTGAACTGAGCTTCAGCCAACTTCACATAGAGGCCATATAAACTCCAACGAAGCATTGCAAACTCTTCAGGAGGATCATTGAAGTTGATTTGAAGCAAAGAAACAGCCAGCCATTGCCATTTTCGAAAGCTTCAGTTCAGGTATCACCAAGAACATGTTTTCCAGAAATTGCTTTTTATGCCTTAGAAATGTTGCTTATGATTCACTGATCATGTTGTGCTTGTTGGTTTTGAAAATGATCAAGTTTTGAGCCTGAACCATGTCTCTAAAAGTTTGACCTGAAAACTTGTTTTCTTCGATTCGTGTTCATGTTGAAAGATAAATGAATTTTCGTGCTTGATTCTTGCTTAGGGTGTTTAGAAGATGTGATATGGAGTTTTAGAGGGTTTAAAAGTGTTTAGGGAAGAAGTTAGGTTTTTGAATTGGCCGGAGAAGATGACCGGAACACTGTTCCGGTCACCTGAAGGTCATTAGGGTTCAGATTAGGGTTTAATTGCGTAATTAGTGAAGTTTGAATGTCAGCCATCCAGATGCGCGCGCTAGTCAATTCCCGCACCCTAGGTTTGAATCCTGGCCCTCAGATCAGTTGACTTTCTTTTATTTTCATTTTTATTTCATTTTAATCCCATTTTCTTTACCATTTAATTTAAAATACTTAGAAAAATTATAAAACATTTTCCTTCTGCATTTTAAATTCAAATATTTTTCTCCACCCAAAAATAATTTTTATTTTATTTTTTGCATAAAATTTGTATTTTTAAAATATTTAAATGTTTATTTTAATTAGTTAATGGAAATTAATTAATTAAAATACCATTTAAGTTTCTAAAAATCACCAAAAAAATCACATTGCATCTTGACACATTTAGAGACACTATCAAACCATTCATACAAATTTCTTTTTGGTTCTTGATCAATTTTGACATTTTTCTTTGGAATTAGGGTTCTTAAAAATCAATATTTTGACCCTAACTTGGAAAAATCTTTTCTGCCTAAACATAAATGGTTTGATAATGGTTCTTTTTGCATTGCATTCCACATACCATGTAGTTTCTAGGATAAAATTGGCATGAATTTATCTTCCATTTTTTATTTGTTTTGCATTTTTCTTTGTAAGGTACCTTAAAACCCTAGCAAACTTAGAAAAATCACAACTTCCTTAGGGTTAAGGGTTAGGTCTCCTCCTTTGGGGTGTGGTATCATATGGGGTTAGGGTACCTTTAATCCTATTTTCAATTTTTTATCTTATGATTTGCTTCTGATTTTGAATTTTGCATTGCATCTTGTACATAAACCCTATTTTTTCCTTCATTTGCATTCATCTTTCATATGTTTGCATACATGAACTTGCCATGACATTTTGTGCATCCACATGACTTCTAAGACATCTTAGGGCATATTAGAAACATGCTTGATCATTTCTTCATCCATTTTCCATGATATGCATTCATTTTATTCCATGAACTTTCATTTGCTTTCATGCTTCCTACATGCTTCATTTTCATTCTCATCTCTTGTATGATCTTTCATAGCACTTGGCATATCTTTGCATCATCTCATAGCATCATATGCATCATGTTTATGCTTCTGGTTTTGGTTTGCATCTTTGCATACATTTCATTTTCATTTCTTTCCTTTATGCTAACTTTTTCAGGTGGTAAGTAATTTGAGAAGTGAATTTGCCTCCACTTCTCATCTCTCTTCTCACTCTTCTCATACATCATTGCTGCATTTTAATTTTCTTTAGAGTGAGCTTGCTCATTCATGTTCTTCATTCATTTTCTTTCTTCAAGTAACTTATCTTCTTCAGTGAAATAAGTTAACTTGTTTCATCTGTTTCTCCTCCTTTCATCTGCTTCTTCCATTGGTGGCTTCTCTGAAGATCTTCTTGCAAGCTTCAAAAACCTTAGGAACACCCAAGCATGATCACAATTATGGTTTGATTAGTCCCCCCATTAGTTTTACCTTTGTGTCATCTTTGAGTCTTTTCTTCTCTTCTTTAATCAAGGACTAAACCTTAATGGTTTTAAGGCTTTGTGATTAAGGTTATGCCTGTATCCTTCTATTAGGATGGAGTGTATAACTTTAATCCTAGGTGTTAGACCCTTAATGTGTTTAAATCCTTTAATCAATCCACTTAATAATCACTGAGACATCAAGCTTGTAACTTGGGCCTTGCATTAGGGTTCTAATTCTCCCTTAATTGGTTGAGAAGGATTAACCCTAGTGTTAATGGACAAGTCCCCCTCAAGTTGTCTTACAAACCATATAATTCACTTCTTAATCTTACTATTAACTAAAATCCACTCTAATAAAGGCTTTTTTTTGTCATGAGGTTAATCCCTAATCATGGATTAAGTTGAGGAGTCTTCCTCAGCTTAAATGTTCTCATCTATTATCCTTCTATTAGGATTGTGTAATGAGTCCATTAAATATTTGATATGGCTTAAAATCATTACTGAACACCAAACAAAAATATCAAAAACATCTAAATAAAGGCAAGTAGGTTAATGATCTTAATCCTACATCATGGTGATTAAGTGTGAGGTGCTTACTTCATACTTAAGGTATTCTCATTACCCCTAATCAGAGGGAGGATGTGATGAGTTTACTAACCCTTGGTTTAGGCTTAAGCTCATTAACTTATGACAAACTTCAAAAGCAATAAAAGACTGAAAACATCAAAAGCAAACAATAATCGTCTCCTCCGGGATTCTTTTCTCACCTCATTCATTCATAAACGAGAACTTGCTTCTTCCGTCTAATGCAAGACAGTTTGCACCTGAGCCAGACAGGTCATACACTTGAGCATAGACAAGTAAGCAGTTCACAAGTCAATTTATCTTTCAGTCTCTTTGAGTCGAACTACGATGTTCTGACTTCCTCATTGCACGCGAGGATACGTAGGCATAACTTAACAGTTATCGAACAAAAGTATCTGTATATTCCCCCCTCCTCCAGCATTATTCTTTAAGCCTCATAGTCTTGAGCTTCACATTCTTTTCTTACACTGACACTCTCTTACTTCACTTCACATTTCTTTTACACTGACACTTGCCTTCTTTTCCAGCTTTTGCACACAAAATAGCACTGACACTACCCCTTAAAACGCAAACTTTCAAGCGTGGATCCCGTCGAGTACGGCGGACAATCTGGGTACTAATACCTTCCCAGGTTGTAACCAACCCCCTTTCTCAGTTTCTCTGGTTCGCAACCGTCTTATCCATATCTTTCTCGGTTTATGCAGCATTACCTTTCCTTCGGGATAAAAATGCCTAGCTGGCGACTCTTTTCTTTTCTTCTTTCGCCGACCGTTCGCGTCTGTACCCTATTTGACCGGGTGTCATTTGGTGGGAGTGACAAAAAGCAAAAATGAAAGACAAGGAACAACATGGATGAATGCGAAACTTCAGCTTTATTAATGATTATGAATTGTGTTAGGAACAAAAGAACCCTTACAATAAGCTACTATGCCCCGGGCAATACATAGTGCTTGAGTACAGGAAAGACAAAAGCAAAAAACATTACTCTTCAAAGGAGGTGACTTAGATAAGCCTTTCAGACGACCAATTGCTGAGCTGAGTCTCTGGAGCACAAGGTCTGATCCACCTATCTAAGTCACAGTCACTATCAATTGTGTCGTCCTGCACGACACTGATGCTTCCATAATCCACCATTCCCGCACTCGTGAAGGTAATAGGGCCTTGACGGCCTCCAACGCTCTGTTCAGATGATGACTTCCCAGGATGGTAGCCAACACCAAACATATCCTTCTTTTCTGACACTTCTACCGGACTTCCCCAGCCTTCTCGCGCTCCTGATTCCACTACCTTCAAAGCTTTCTTATAAGAAGTTATGGAAACCTCCTTCTTTGATTCTTCAGAAAAAGCTGCTGATGAAGATGCCAAACCAATCTTCAGGGGCTCAAAAGCCTGACACAAAGTCTCTACTATCTCACCATCCATCTCCACATATTTGAACGACGCCAGATGACGGATGAAGATATCCTCCTCCCCACAAACCGTTACAATCCGTCCTTCCTAGACGAACTTCAGTTTCTGATGGAGTGTGGACGATACTGTCCCTGCCGAATGTATCCAGGGCCTTCCCAACAAACAACTATATGCAGGTTGTATATCCATTACATAGAACGTGGCATTGAAGATTTGTGGACCCACTTTTATTGGCAATTCTACTTCCCCAAACACCGACCTTCTCGATCCATCGAAAGCTCGAACTACCAAGTCACTGGGCTTCAAAATCACTCCGTCATAATCCAACTTCATTAATGCCTTCTTGGGAAGAACTTTCAGGGATGATCCGGTATCCACCAACACATGAGATAGCATTGCACCTTTACACTCTAAGGAAGTATGCAATGCCCAATTATGAGCACGACCCTCAGAGGTTAGATCCATGCTTGTAAAGCCCAATCCATGACTGACATTGACACTAGATACCACCGTCTCCAATTGGTTCACCGAGATATCCTGAGTTACATAAGCGTTATTCAGGATGTTCAAGAGAGCCTTTCGGTGGGAGTCAGAACACATTAATAAGGACAAAGTAGAGATCTTGGATGGAGTTTGTTGCAAATGGTCCACAATCTTGTAATCACTCTTTTTGATATTTCTCAAGAACTCCTCAGCTTCTTTATCAAATGTAATGTCTGGGTCCACCAATGGTGTAGGTTCATTAGCAATCATTGGCTGCTTCCCTCTAGCTTTTGCATGGGCTTCTGCAGTGTCTCGGGGTGGTATCACACTGTTTCTCAATGTTTCTGGCGCAAACAACCTCCCACTCCTAGTCAAGCCTCCTACTCCAACATTTTCTACTTGAGTTGGAGACGTACTAGACGTGGCCAAATCTTGCTTCTGACTGTTACAATATATTTCACCACTATAATGCCAAGGAATGACCTTATCACTTTGATACATTACTGGCCCTGCAATGGTGATAGTTATCGGTGCTACTCTGGCCTGTGGAGGAACTTGAGACAGATCATAGAAAATAGTTACTGTAGAAACTTCTTTCTCTTTTACAATTTTGTCAAACTGTAGGACCCCTTCATCGATCATGCTCTGGATCCCCTTTTTTAACTACTCACAATCATCTGGAGCTTCAGCACACCCTGGACAATCATTTTCACAACCTGGAAAAACACCCCTCTGGGCCAAACAAGCCTTAACAACACTCAACGGAGTTTGCAGATCATGGACATCACACACCAAATTCATATCCTCTTCGTCATCAATTGCCCCAACTGCACCTCCATGAGGAGGCATGAGGTTCTGTATCACATTTGGAGTAGGAGCGAAGTTAATCGCTTTAGAATCTACCAGGTCTTGGACTACATACTTTAAGGCTTTACAGTTTTCTGTGGTATATCCGGGAGCTCCGAAATGAAATTCGCATCGGGCGTTCGTATCATAACCTTCAGGGAGTTGCCCCGGCTTCGGGGGTTGCAAAGTTCTGAGCTGAACCATCTAGAGTTGGAGGAGATTCTTCAAAAGCTGAGAATATGACATAGGTGGAGTTTCAAATTGTCTTTCTCTGGTCTTCTGGGGATAATATGGACAAGGGGCTCTTTGTTGATACCCTTGTTGGTGTTGCTGCGACAGTTGTTGGACTTTTTGTTGAACAGGCTAAGTTGAGATAGTGATAGGGGCCACTTGCTGATAAACACCTCTATTATCTCCGCCTCTCTGTGCATACACTGCCCCGGTCTCTCCTTCTCTTCTCTTCAGGAAGGGTTTCTTGACACTAGAAGTTGAAGCGCCCCCATTCTGAATCTTCCCTTGTTTGATCCAGCTTTTTATCCTCTCGCCAGTCAAGATAATATCTGAAAAACCACTTGAAGAACATCTAGCCAACCTTTCCATAAAGTGTCCAGGAAGAGTGTCCATTAAAAGGTCCACCAGCTCTCTTTCTAGAAGCGGTGGTTGCACCCTGGCGGCCACTTCACGCCATCTATGTGCGTAATCTTTGAAGCTCTCCGAGTTCTTCTGAGTCAGACTTTGGAGTTGAGTGCGACTGGACGCCATGTCAATGTAATACTAATATTGTTTAAGGAATGCTTCTCCCAATTCTTTCCAGCTTCTCACGGAGCTTCTCTCTAACTTCATATACCATTCCAAGGATCCTCCGGAGAGACTATCCCTGAAATAGTACATCCAGAGCTTCTTATCCCTGGTATGTGCAGCAATCTTTCGGTAGAACGCCTGCAGATGAGTTTTGGGGCAGGAGTTGCCATTATACTTGTCAAAAGTAGGTGGCCTGAACTTGTTAGGAATGACCACCCCAGGGACTAGGCCCATGTCAGATACGTATATCCCAAGAGTATCCTTACAGTCAAGGGCTTTGACTTTCCCAGCCAGCAGCAAAAAGTCCTGGAAATTTCCTTCCGCACCAAATCCCAAATCATTGTTAAAGGGGGAAAACTGATCCTCTTATTTGTCTTGCATATGAATGAAGGCTGTACCCGGTTCTAGAACTGGAGGTCCACCTGGGACATTGTTGGTGTTGGGAGGATTCACTTGTACTTCTGGAGTGACTACAGGAGGATCAGTCTGAGGAGGGTTGAGTCCCTGGATTGCAACCCTCAAATCTTGTTGTCCTTGGGCCATCCCTTGCATCATGACCATGAATTCTCCCATCCTAGTACGGAGTTCGTTGAGCTCAGTTTGCATAGCGTCCATGAATGTCCTCTGGTTGTTGTGTGTTGTGTAACGATGGGGAATGTTCTGTCTGAAGTGCCGGGTCTTGGCAGCTCGCGCAATCTTTGCCTGAAAATGCAGATAAGTTAAGAAACCTGTAGAAAACCTGCAAAAACAAAGAAAAATTCAAATGATGTGTATGCAATGCAATGTGTTCCTTTTATCCTCAAGGCTTTGTTTACTTTCCAATTCCGGTGTTGAGACGAAGAAGACATTGTGTGACATTCAGATGAGCAGTGGCATCATTCAATATCTTGTGTCCGTGCGACAGATAAACAATCAGAGACTTTAGGTGAATTAAAAGGAAACTATAATAGCAAAAACCCTCAATGGGTACAAGTTCATACATCAAAAGGTACATCAAGAGAGATAGAGAGGACTCCCACAACAAGCATGTGGGTAATCCAAGTCATATGAATACAAGACTAAAGCTTAGGAAAATCTACATCCTGTAACCTCCAACTAAGGCGCTTGATACCTTGCAACAGCTGAGTTATATCTGGATGTGTAGGTTCCTGCACAAGCTTCTGAATCAGGATATCCCTAAGGTCAAAGGAGGCATGCAATTCCTCAATCTGTTGTAGGAACACCTTTTCATTTTCCTGGCTTGCAGTGGAATCAGTCTTGGTTCTCTTGACATCAGCTTTCAACTCCAACTTTTCTATTTCTTTCTGAGCTTCCTTTACTGCTTGTTGACTTTCTACTAGACCTTGGAGACGACTCTTCTCTTGATGATAAGCCTTCTGAAGGAGCTCTCTCTATCCATCCAAAGAATCTTGAAGACTCTTGATTTCTAGCTTGTGCTTGACTTCCATCTCTTTCTGCTTCTTCAAATTGTCTTCCCACTTCTCTTGCCATAAGGTGATAGCTTCATTATCTTCATTAAACTCTTTCTTCTCTTTCCGGTGTTGGGCTGCCTTGTGAGTTTCAACTAATCCCCTTTTCTTGAAGTAGAGCTCTCTCTCTTGAAAGTCTTGCTGCTTGAGCCTGACCATTTCTTCAGCTTTGTGAGCCCTTTCTTCCAATTTCTGGTTTTGCATTTTCAACTTCTGGCATGAATTGTATGCTTCTTGATTCTCCAACCTGAGTTACTGAACCAAGGCTTCCAATTTTTGATATTCTTGAAGAGGAACTGAAGTTGTAGGTGCTACCTCCTTAGGGTAGAGAGGTGTTTCCTTAGAGAATGGGAGCAACAAAGTCTCTACACGATCTTCCAACTAGGTGGCAAAAGGATCATAAGTCTTGGGATCTACTCTCCCAAAGTCTTTCTTCCCTTTCATTACTCTAACCTCCCAAGCCTCAGATGCTAGTATACTCATCTTGAGATTTCCTTCAACTGGAAAGTGTAAAGACTCACTCATCTCCTCAATCAAAGGTACAACTCTGAAGGGGTAACCAAATTGTTTCCTGGATAAGATAGGATTGTAGCTAATCCCACCTTTTCTTCCTATCAAGGGCATATTTGGGAAGTTACCACAACTGACCAAGATTTCTTTTCCCACAAGATCTCTATTGCATCCCCAAGCAATGTCAACTGAGGTTAAGCCTGTTAATCTTTTGGACCACTTCCAAGATTGTTTCAAATCCTGGAAAGGCCCTGATTTAGGGAGTTGCCTTACAAACCAATAAGCAAATAGGGGAGCACAACAATTTACACGTCCCTTCCTCTTTTCATTACTGTGGTGGACTCCATAGTAAAAGTCACCTAGCAAAGTAGGCACTGGATTTCTTCTGGCAAATATAGTGATAGCTTCCATGTTAATCAAACCCTTTTCTCCTGGAAACAAACTGATCCCATACACTATCAAAGAAAGCAAGGTGCTGAATTTAGCCCACTTGTTTTTAGATGCCAAATCCTGAGCTTCCTTGATAAGAAAATCTAAGAAAAGTCCTTTACCTTTGGTGGCATCCAGTCCTCTGTTAACCTTGGATAAGTCCAAAAGATATGAGTCATCTATATCTTTGGATGAAGACATCTTCTCTAAGCCATAGTAAGGAACACCATTTTTGATGGGAATTCTGAGGATGTTGGATATCTCTTCTAATGTGGGAGCCAAGATGTATTCTGGAAAACAAAAACCCTCAGTTGTGGATCATAGAACTGCAGTAGAGAATGCAATCTATCCCTCTGGTCAATGGTTGGCTTATTCATATAGTCTAGAATCTTTCCAAACTCTTTTCTGAAATCATTAAGCACTTTGTCACCCATCAAGCTAATTAACTTCTGAATACCATCTGTTTCTGGATGTGGGAAAGTATAATGGACATTTCTCTTCCTTGGAATCTCCATGTTGAAACAATAAATATGACCAGGAATAGAAGGTAATGAACCCTGAGAATAAAAAGAACACAAATGATTAATGATGTTAAGATGTTATGCAAGGCAAGGCATGTGATCATTGATGTGTCTGTGTAGTGAATCAGGTAATCAAGTGTATGTGCAAGGCCATAACATCATCATAAGTATCTCTCTGATCAGGAGTTCATGATTTCAGAATCCATAATTAGCAGAACAAAATCATATCACTAAAGCATGCTGGAATAATGGGTATGTTGAAGTTTAGGGTTCCAGCAAACCTGTAAACCCCTCCCCATCTCACGGGTGTGCTACTCGGGTCAAACATCACAGACTCTCAAAGCCGAATAACAATAATACGTTCACCATTTCCGAGAAATGGCTCATGACCAAATCAGGGAATCGGTTTGGCATTATGTACAACTCAGGGAGGTCTCAACTGAGTCCAAGGAAACAATCATCCCTATAAGTCCTCAGCTTCAAGCACTGAATCGAGAAACAATAGTACATTTATTCCGAAGGGTACAATACTATCGTCATACAAACAATTTGACTTAACTGGAATCCTATGAGAGAACCAGGCCTTCCTATGCGAATTCCCAGTGGGCCTTCGGATGCGAGTGGGTTTGCCAACAAATATGGTCTGCCACTGTCATCACTGGAGAGGGATGTTTCCACAAAGGTTCTCAATGATCGGTCCCTTGACTGCACATAACTATCAAGGTAGTGTATTGCCCCAGAAAGATTCCGGCGTCAATACATTTCTGAGAAGGTCACAAGTCAAGGCGTGGAACTCACTAATACCAACATAGCAAGATGCCATGAAGCCAAAGTGGAACCACTCTAAATCCTAGGTGCAATCAAGTCGGGTATTTGGCTTATCTCACAGTAACAAAGCCCATCCCACATAAAAAATAAAACCAGCACAGTCCGGTATATCATGCATGTGAAAATAAATACTGAAATTAGTAAATAAAGCTGTAAAGTAAACTGTAAACGAGAACAGTAAATAAGCACAACAGCACACAAATATAAACACCCAAAGAAACAAAAACAAATAGGTGCTAAGATTGACTCTACGAGGGAAACCAGAGATTCTGGGTTCGGTCGCCAGCTGTCGCTCCCTGGATTTTCATCCTAGTACAAACGCGAAAGTGGTGCGGAAAAGGTAGAGTCGCCAGCCATGCATTTTTATCCCGAAGGAACGGGAAAGGTAATGTTGCACAAACCTGAGGAAGAAGGAAAGGAAGAGGCCTTGCGAACCAAAGATCTGGGTTCGGGAGTCGTTTACGACCTGGGAAGGTATTAGCACCCCAGACAGCCCGCCGTACCCGACGGGATCCACGCTTGTTTGCTTGTTTCAAAGGGTGAGAAAATAAATTTGTTGAGCAAATGAACTGCTAACTGGAAACTGGAACTGCAATGAGAAAGGAGTTGAAAAAGAGAACAAAAAGAAAGAATGGGGAAAATGTAGGGAAAATAATGAATGTTCTCAAATGGGCCCTACCCTACTGCCTACGTACCTCATCGGGAAAATGAGGATCAGAGTCGCCGTAGTTCGTCTAACTAAGGCGGGAACTATTTGTTTGTGTTTTTTATCGCTGAAACTGCTTATGTCTATGCTCAGGTGTTGCATGCTCGTCTGGTACGAGTGCGTTTACCGTCTTTCATGCGAGACAAGACGTCACTAGTTCGCGTTGAGAGTGAATGAGGTGAGAAAAGAAGTTCCCACAGGAAAGTCACTTATTGTTTGTTGTTTACTTTTTAAGAGTTTTGTATGAATTTGGCACAAGAAAGTGAATTCAAACTTTTCCATGGAATGTATACTTGCTACTACATTCCAAGATGGAATAGTAGAACAAGCACACCAAGTAAGGAGAACTTATCCAAGACTTGTTCCAAAGGGTTAGGGTTTAAGTTCACTAGCTTGTTGAACTTTATTACATGTTTTTGTTGTCTGTGAAGAAGTGTCTTTTAGGTTTCTTTGTGAAATAACCCCTTGATAAGACTTGTAAATCATGCTAGACAAGCTTACACCATTCCAAGATGGAATGAATGCAAGTGCCCCATGGAATAATGCTATACACAAGGGATCCTTTCATACATTTATTAAGTCTTTTTGGATTTTGTTTGAAGATGAGAAGAGAAAGACTCAAAAGGCAAAAGTCAAAGCTAATGGGGGACTAATACACAACCCTAAGTTATCTTATTATGTACAAGCGTGGTCCTATGGTTAATGAGGTATTCTAACCTAAGGAGAAGAAAGAACAAGTTAGAATTCAACTTACTTCCTAAGGAAGTTAAGTTGAATCTAAAGAGAGAAGGGGAACCCTATGAACAAAGCACAAAGGTGCTAAGGCAAGTCAAATAAATTCACAAAGGAATAAGAATGAAGTGATTAACTCATCTCCCCCCCTACAAAACCAATGTTAGCATGATGGAGAAAAATGAACAATTATTACATGGTAATCTTCACAAACAATTCACACTAGCTAAGGAAGATATTAATGAACTCCTAAGACAAATACCTAAGCCTAAGGCAACTTATTGGATGGAAAACTTAAAAAGTCAGTAGCTAAACTCAACTTAAGTATTCTAAAGCTACAAAAGTGAACAACTTCAAACTATGCCTTGGAAAGAAACTAAACCCTAATGAGAGCTAAGGTAAAGCCACATTAAGAAACTTAAAGGATTAAGTAATCTAAAATGGTATAAACCCTAAGGTAAATAGAAAATCCAGGGGCTAACATCTCACTAAAGTCCTCTAAGAGGTCAAATTACAAGGAGATGAAGAGATCCAAGTGAAAGAGATGCAAACTATATGTGGAATGGTGTGAACATAAGAAGGAATGCATATGAAACTTCAAAGGAATAAAGAAACTCAAGGTAAAATTCAAACATGAATAAGAATATTTGAATTCCCCATACAAAAACCAGGGGGCTAAATGAAGTTTTAGAATGGAATTAGAACCCACAAATGACTTACAAGTAAGGTGATATGGAAGCATTAGGATTAAGGACACCAAAATGTTAAGCATGAAGCAATAAGAAGGCATATGACACTAAATAAAGCCTAAGGACTCATGACTTGAAAGGAGCACTTGAAAATGTATATGAAACACTTATGAGATGTGTGACAAAGATTTACCAAGCATGGCATAGTCACAAAATTGGTTTTGAGGGGTTAAGATGGAGGATGAAGAAGAATTAGATCAAAAGGAGGCAATGATGACTTATGACTTAAGAAAACCCTAAAATCAAGAGACAAAGATCCAATGAGGGTGATCTACACTTAAGGACCTCTAATATGACCTACAAGACTTAGAATCAAGACCTTATAACAATGACATGAATGCCTTATTCAAATGGAATGAAGGAAACTTGTAAAAGGGGACAAAAAGGACTTAGGGCTTAAGCAACTTGGGAAAAATATAAAATGACTTAGAAAAATCATGAAATTTATATAGAACCTCACAATCTAGAGAATGACATGTGTACAAAAATCTCATGTAAAATCCTAATTTTGAGTGGTGAAAGAATCATTAGAATGCAATTAGGGTTATGTGAACCTAGGTGAAAGGATGGACTCAAAAGGACCTAAACAATGACCTAAAAAATTATAACAAAAATCTTTTTTGATGGTTCAATATGTTCTTTGACTAGAGAAAGAAGAATGGGATTAAGATCAATTGTGGTTTATGAGAACAAAAATGTACTAGAAGGTTGGTCAGAAATGAAGAAAATAAAAGGGAAATTAATTGAAAAATTAATTCTGGACCAAAAATAAAATAAAAATAAAAATAAAAAATATGGAAAATTTCTGAAACTGAAGAGAATGAGGTATGAATTTATTTGGGATTTTTGGAGATCATTTGGTATTTTTACTGAATTAAAATTGAAATGATAATAAAATGAAAAATAAAAGAAAAAGAAAAAATAAGTGTGGGGTGTATTAGCAACGAATTAACACTGAATTGGATTGGGCCTTTTTACAAGGAGGGTGTGAATGGAAAAGGAGGGCCCAACCCTCATGTGCGCTGAACACAACACTATGGTAGAGACTCAGTCAACTAAATTGACTCAACCTGGACCCTCTGAGGAATCTTATGCAAAGACCAGAGTCAAAGTAAGTGAATCCAATGGCTGACCAAGGAAGACACATCATAATAAGGTGGATGACACGTGCGTGAAGACTCGGCACTCACTTAAGACACACATGAAGCTAACATGCTTCATTAATTCACTGGCAAGCTATGAGACGCGGGATGAGATAGATCCAATGGTCATGACTTAATCTGAAGAGAAACATTAGGGCACTGTTATGGTCACCGGAGATGACCTCCGGTCATCTTCTCTAGTGACTAGCACCTAGGGAAAACTCAAAACCTATCCAAAATGGAATTTAAGACCATCATTGTGTTCATCTAATTGCCTACATCAAGAATCTAAGCCTAGAATTCATTTACCACACATGATCATTGCGAATCAAACCAAACAAAAACCAACCTAAAAATTGGATCTATGCACCTGAGGTGCCTATCAACTAGCCAGAATGTTCATAACTCTTATCAAGCCTTAAACCATACAAATCAACTAAAACAGAAGGAAATCGTGCAAATGGAATTTCAGAGAAAACCTGGAAATGCAGAGATGCCAAATGTTGAAGAAATCCAGAGGTTTTGACTGCAATCTCTTAGCTACTTGATCTTGATGGCTAATTGAGTGAAATAAACACTCAATTCGTGTGAATTCTTGGAGAATGATGATGTAATTCAGTGATGATGCAGCAGCCAATTCTTACTATCTCAAACCAATTCAGCCATGGAGTTCATGCCTTTAATGAAGATGAAGTTGATGATGATTGATGCTATGTTGATGAAGATTGATCAATGAAATTCAGACTAATTTGCAGAGAACAGGATTGGTGCAATTTGAGAGTTTCAGTTGCATTTCTCCATGGACTTTGCTTCAATCTTATCAATGAGTATGAACAATGGGAGAAGGAGAAGGAAGCTGATAAAGGAGAAGTTGGATCAGTCCAAAATGCAATGGAATTGTGGAGAAAATGCAGAGAGAATAATGGAGGTTTTTGAGTGAATTTCGAGAGAATGAAAAAATTAGTTCAATTCAGTTAGAGAGGATCTTATATAGGTGTAGTTGACAGTTGCTAACCCTAGTTAACAGTTAGAACTATGGTTAGTTCTAACTTGAGGGTGAATGAACAAAATGAATGTGTGGAATGCAATGACAATGCAGCTGGATGAAGTTGCTCAAATCTGATCTTGTGTGATCATTGCAGCATGTGTACAAGGCATGAGGCTTCTTTGCAATGCTTCTCTTGTACTTGAATTTCCACTAATGTGCATGGAAGCTAACATGTATGAACATGTATAAGATAATTGGGACCTCTAAGCATGAGCCATAAGATCAAAACAAGATGGAATTATGCATGCAAGCCTAATTGAATTGAATCACCTCATGCTGCAATGCCTTGGTACATAAGTAAACCAGAATTCAAATTATGATCTTCCATGGAATGAATCTTCAAGCTCAAGGCATCAAAGCATTGACTTCTTGTGATCAAATTGAAGAGAGTGATGCAATGGACATGTTTTGTGTTTGGTTCAAGATGAAACATGACCTCTAAACCTCTCAAATATACCAATGAACATCATGTCACTTTGCCTCTCCATAACTTTTAATCCATTGATCACATGAAAAATCTTTGAACATCAAAGTTGTTGGAAACATGGCAATGAAAAACTTTGTAGTTTAAAGAAAATTCATTTGAGACCTCTAACATAGAGGAAATTGAATTGCATTGTGACCCACCACCTGCTTGATGAAATATCTTGCCTGGCGCGTGCAGGAGGCAAGGTCTGCCTTGGTTCTTGCCCTAGCTTGCCTTGAATTGCACCAACTTTGAATGATCATATCTCACTCAATTTTGATGATATGGGGGAGTTCCACTTATGGATTTGAAGCTCAAGATGCCCTCTTTAATTGGATCAAAGTAGAATTTTAATATCCCTTATATTTTGGGAGAAGGCCTCTCTGAAAGATGCTGCAAAAATGGCCAAAACTTGCCATTTTTGGAAACCCTAATTTTCCAAAAATGGTAAGTTTTGGTTTTCTTGATTTCTCTTGATTCCTCCATCATTTCTTGATTAAATTTGAACCATAGGATCCTTGTAACCCTAATTTCATGATTTTGATTTCAAAAAGTCAAGAGTTGACATTTTCTTCAGCATAGTTGACTTTTCCCCAAATCCTTGATTTTCAATCATCTGGATAATTGAACCTCTTCCAAAATGAATTTGTGGATGAAATTTGATCCCTAGGCACTTGTCACCATATATAAGACAATGAAATACTCTTTGAATCATAACTTCATGCAGAAGCCCAATAGAAATGAAACCCTAATTTGGCCTTTTTCATCAGGAGATGTTGCACTGCTTGCCTTCTCTGATCAATTCAAATCTTTCCATGGCTTGTGGCTTCAAATGAGAACTTGTGGGATGTTATGAACCCCTTGCAAAATGTTGAGAAGCTTTGTGACCCCTTGATTGCCTTTTTATAGCCTTCGGTTGCTCCAATCATTAATCACATACCTATGCCTCAGCTATGCTACACATGATGCAATGCTTTTGATTATTTTATGAACTTATGTATGATAAATGCTATGAACCATGTTTGAGGAAATAAGAGGGAAAATTTTAAGGTATTACAATAGGGAATTACACAACAAAGTTCAAGATCTAATAGATTCAAAGGCCATCAACTTTGCGCCACCACCAAATGTCACTTCTAATCTTATCCTTAATCATGGTGGGACAAGGATTAATGCTGTTGAAGGTGGAGAACACTTGAATTTGATCATGGATATAAAGGAGGTGCAGACTCCTCTCTTGTTTGTGAAGGAAAGGTTGTTAAGGGGATATGAGTTTCCAGGATGTGACTTTGAATGTGAAGAGTGTGATATGTCTGTGAATGGTTGTGAAAGGTTGAAAGCAGAGTTGCAGAATTTGATGAATGAGGGGAAATTACAATTTGACAGAATTAATAAACAAAATGATTGTGTTTCTGCTGTGACTATCTTCTATGATCTGGCTGAGATGCCAGCTCCAACTCAGAGGGAGCCTGTTACAATTTATGTGCCACAGGAGGTCAGTCCTATTACAATTACTACTCATAGTCTTGTACCTTATGATGATGACAGAGCGGTGCCATGGCATTACGGATCAATGTGTATGTACAAGGACGAAAGGTGGAGGATAAACCTGTGACTATAAACCCTGTTGTTGCTAGTGTTGGGGGTTTGGGTGGTTTTACTAGAAGTGGGCGATTGTTTGCTCCACAGACTCTTCAAAACAATGATGAAGCTGAAGCTGCTGCCAGAGCCAAGGGCAAGCAGGTAGCTAATGAAGAGGTGGTAACCCCGAATGCTGATCAGAATGTCTTTGAAAAGGAAGTTGAGGAGTTCATAAGGATAATAAAAAAAGTGATTACAAGATAGTAGAACAGCTGAATCAAACACCATCCAAGATTTCAATATTATCACTGTTGATGTGCTCACAAGCCCATAGAGAAGCTTTGTTGATGGTATTGCAGTCTGCATATGTGCCTCAAGAGATCACCGTTAACCAGTTGGAAGCTGTAGTGGCTAATGTAAACGCTAGCCATGGGCTAGGGTTTACTGACAAAGACCTCACCACTGAAGGAAGGAATCATAACAAGGCCTTACACATCACCATGGAGTGTAAAGGAGCAGTGTTGTCCCATGTATTGGTGGACACAGGTTCTTCCTTAAACGTGCTGCCAAAGAAGGCTTTGATGAAGTTAGAGGTTGATGGTTTGATTCTCCGACCTATTGAATTGATGGTAAAGGCTTTTGATGGCTCTCAAAGGTCTGTTTTCGGGGAGGTAGAGTTACCAGTGAAGATTGGATCCCAGGTGTTTAAATGTATCTTCTATGTGATGGACATTCAGCCGACTTATAGCTGTTTGTTGGGACGACCCTGGATTCATGCTGCTCGCTGTAACATCTACTCTTCATCAGAAGCTAAAGTACGTGGTGGATGGACATGTATTGACTGTTTAGGGCGAAGAAGATATTTTTGTCAGTCACCTGTCTACATTTAAATATGTTGAGATGGGCGGCGAGATTCACGAAACCCTGTGCCAAGCGTTTGAAGGGGTAAATGTTAGTTCAGTATCTCCCTTGACCATGTTTCAGAGCAGTGAGAAAGAAGGGATTTCTATCTCCTTGTATAAGCAAGCTAAGGAAGTGGTTCAGTCAGGCCAGACCCAGGGTTGGGGCAGATTGTTGGAGGTTGAGAATAAGAATGATAAGTTTGGCATTGGATACCAACCAGGGCAGGCTGGATGGGCTCAGAATAGCAAAGCAGTAAGCTTCAAAAGTGATGGGATGATTGACCCCAATCATGTGTGTGCCATGGACGATGGTGCTGGCAACTGTAAACACCCCAAATTTGCCCTCACCCATTCACACCATGGCTTGTGATCATTTCATATGCATAAATACAATCATACCATCTCATAACTCATTTGTGATTCACTGCATAGATTCTAAGTCATCTGCATCTAGGGTTTGTGATCTGAGCAATCCCAGAGCTTCTTGAGCCACTCCAAAGGCCACCAATCACTCCAAGGGGGTCCATATGTGTTCAAGTATCATATTCTATCCTCTCAAAGTCAAAAATGCCAAAGGATCACAAGAACTGGGATTGGCATGGAAGCAGAGCCAGGTTTGACTGCACAGATGACCTAAAATTAGGGTTTTGGTTTCAGAGGCCATAACCCCAAAATTTTTGGTCATTCTTGTTCCTATTGGTCTCTATATGGTATATGGAGTATGCATATCAATTTTCATGAAGAAATTCCATGGGGAAGTCATCTGATCAAGAGTTGACTTTCTGGACAAGTCAGTGCAAAATTAGGGCATCTGAGGCCCCCAATGACCCAACCAAGGGGTGATCTTCATCATTTTGAGTGTATTTGATCTTTATTTGATCATGGAAGAGGTTTGAAGTTCACAAAATTCAAGAATTACAAGTTTTTTGCAAAGTTGACTTTTTTGGGCAAGGTTGACTTTTAATGAAATGTCATTTTATGCAACTTTTTCAACCCTTACTTTTTGATCCAAAAATGCTTCAAATGGAAAAACTTTGGTCATGGAAGTTGTAGATTAGATCTTTCCCTTTTCAAAAAGTACAAGAACATGACCTAATTCATTTTGGATCAAAAGTTATGGTGCATCAAAGTTGGCTAAAATCACTAAATTTTAAGTTATGCACCAAATGAGAAATTTGCAAAATCTTGTACCAAGGCAATTTGTGACTTCTAGTTGATATCAAACCATTACACAAGCATCACACAAGTCCTAAAATTCAGATTGAACCAAAAAGATCACATGTTTTATGGCTTGTGAGGGAAGATATTTTCATGAAGAACCAAAACAAGTCAAGTTGCAAAATCAATCATAACACTTCATCCACTTGCTGCCTTGGATGCTGAACCACCCTAGCCCTTTCCCCTCACCATGCTGCGCAGCCCACAGCCCTTGTACTTGGCTAGAAGTTGCCCATGCTTTCTCTTACACAAAGTTGACAAATTGGCAAAAGTAGCTACACCTATCACAAAAGGGCATGTCACATCCTCTGACCAATCAGCATTGTTTATACAAACAATTTGCAAGCCAAACACAACAACACACAAGCCTGAAACCAGCAAGAACAACACTTTCTCATTTTCACTCTCAAAAGCAAAAGCTTTCGAAACTCAGAAAAGAAGCCACAAACACTTAAACAAACTACATAGAACTCATCACCACATCCTTCTGATCATTTCCCTGCCTTCATTCATCCTTGAAACACCACATAAGCCAAACACGATTCTCACCTGAGCTTGAACAGAACCTGTTCAAACTCTTAAACCAGCCAACATAAACCCTTGCTAAGCATCCAGACATCATCAAGGGGCCAAAGGGAGTGGTTTGCATCAAAGGAAGAGGTCAGAAAGCTGCAAAGTTGAAAGCTTCAAAACTCAGGTAGTTCAAGAACTTTTTTTCCAGAAATGAATTTTTAAGTTCTCAATAGCTTCTACATGCTTCCCTGATCATGAATATGTCATTGGTTTTGAAAATGGTGGAGAGATGAGAGTTTAATCATGTTCTGAAATTTTTGCCCTAGAAACTATTTTGATTCGATTCTCTCTGATTATGAATGATAAATGATGTTTGAGTGAGGGGTTTGATTCGTTTTAGGGTGGGGATGATTTCTGGATAGTTAGTTTTCATTTTCATAACGTGTAGAATGATTTAGCATTTTGATTCGCCGGAGAAGATGACCGGAACCACTGTTCCGGTCATCTGAAAGTAATTAGGGTTTGCTTAATTAGGGTTAAGTGTAATTAAGCCAGTTTGAATTTGGTCCGTTCGTTTACGCGCGTGGTCAGCTCCCGCGTCCCTGAGTTTGAATCTCAGCCATTAGATTGGCTGACTTTCCCTTTTTTCCATTTTAATTCAGTTTTATTTTATTTATTTCATACTTAATTTCTCCAATTTATAAAAAATAGCAAAAATACTTTAAAAATTCTGAAATTTTTTATACAAGTTATTATTTAATTCCTGAACACAAAAATATTTTTATTTTTATTTTTAGCATTAAAAAAGTATTTTTAAATATTTAAAAGTTTCTTTCTAATTAATTAATGAGAATTAATTAATTAAAATTACTTTTAGGTATTTAAAAATCACCAAAAAATTCATGAAACCTTTAAAAACATTTAGAAACATTGTCCAACCTTCAAACAAAATTTCTTTTTTGATTTTGATGCATTTTGAGAATTTTTCATGGAATTAAAATCATTTTGATGCATTATTTTGATCCAAACTTCCAAAAATCATTTCTGCCTAACCCTAAAGAGTTGGACTTTGATTCTTTTTGCATTGCATTGTGTTTAGCATGTAGTTTTTGAGATTAAATGGCCATGATTTGATCTTCCATTTTCCATTTGTTTGATAGTTTTCTTGTTGGGGAACCCTAAAACCCTAGGAAACTTAGAAAAATCATAACTTGAATTAGGTTAAGAGTTGAAACTTCTCCTTTGGGAAGTGAGTTAGTATAGGATTAGGGATCCTTTGAGTTCATTTTCAATTTTTTATCTTAATGTTTGCTTCTGATTTTGGTTTATGTTTGATGCTTTGATCATAAACCCTAATTTGGGCTTCCATATGCATCCATCTTGCATTTGCTTTCATACCTTAACTTGCCATAGCATTTTGTGCCTCCATTTGATTCATTTAACATCATAAGACATATTGAAAGCATGTTTGATCATTACATCTTGCATTTGCCATGTTGTATGCCATCTGCATGTCATAACTTTTCATGTATGTTCATGGCTCTTAACTTGCTTCATTTGCACCCATAAGCTTGCATGATCATTTCCATGTGTTGCCTCATGTTTGTAGCATCTCATAGCATCATTAACATCATGTATTTGCTTCTGGTTTTGTTTCTCATCATGCCATTTCATTCCATTTTGCATTACATTGCATTTCTTTCATTAACTTTTCAGGTGGTAAGTAAACTTTGAGAAGTGGATTTGCCTTCACTTCTCACTTTTTCTTCTCATCTCTCTCTTGCATCCATGCTTCATTTTGTTATGTGTTTGAGTTTGAGCTTGCTCATTTTTCTTCTTCTTACTTTCTTTCTTCAAGTGACTTGACTTCTTGAATGAAGCAAGTTACTTTGCTTCTCTTTGATCCTTTCACCTGCTTCCTGGTGGTTCCATTGAAGATCTTTCTTGTCAAACCTCACAAGCCTTAGGAACAACCAAGCATGATAATAATTAGGGTTTGGATTAGTCCCCCATTTAGCTTTACCTTTGTGTCTCATTGAGTCTTCTCTTCTCATCTCATAATCAAGGACTAAACCCTAAAGGCTTTAAGGCTTTGTGATTAAGCTTATGCCTGCATCCTTCTATTAGGATGGAGTGTATAACTTTAATCCTAAGTGTTAAACCCTTAATGTGTTTAATCTCTTAATCAATTCACTTAATAATCATCAAGACATCACACTTGTAACTTGGGCCTTGCATTAGGGTTCTAATTCTTCCTTAATTGGTTAAGAAGGACTAACCCTAGTGTTAATGGACAAGTCCCCCTCAAGTTGTCTTATAAACCCTAAAAAACATTTCATCATCATATCATTAAATAAAATCCACTTAATCAAAGGCTTGTTTTGTCATGAGTTTAATCCCTAATCATGGATTAAGTTGAGGAGCTTTCCTCAGCCTAAACATTCTCATCTATTATCCTTCTATTAGGATGGTGTAATGAGTCTGTTTAATCCCTGATTATGGCTTAATCTCATTACTCAACACTAAACAAAAACACCAAAAACATCTAAATAATCACAAGTAGGTTAATGATCTTAATCCTACATCCATTGGTTTAGGCTTAAGCTCATTAACTTATGACAAATTCTCAAAAGCAATAAAAGACTGAAAACACAAAAACAAACAATAATCGTCTCCTTCGGGATTCTTTTCTCATCTCATTCACTCATAAACGAGAATTTGCTTCTTCCGTCTAATGCAAGACAGTTAGAACCTGAGCCAGACGGGTCATACACTTGAGCATAGATAAGTAAGCAGTTCACAAGTCAATTCATCTTTCAGTCTCTTTGGGTCGAACTACGGTGTTCTGACTTCCTCATTGCACGAGAGGATACGTAGGCATAACTTAACAGTTATCGAACAAAAGTCTCTGTATACTCCCCCTCCTTCCAGCATTATTCTTTAAGCCTCATTGTCATGAGCATTTCACTCTTGTCCTTACACTGACACTTCTCTTATACACTTCACACTTCTTACACCGACACCTGTACATCCTTTTCCAGCTATTTTATACACAGATTGCACTGACACTACCCCTTTAAAACACAAATCTTTTAAGCGTGGATCCCGTCGAGTACGGCGGACAATCTGGGTGCTAATACCTTCCCAGGTTGTAACAAACCCCCTTTCTCAGTCTCTCTGGTTCGCAACCGTCTTATCCATGTCTTTCTAGGTCTATGCAGCATTACCTTTCCTCCGGGATAAAAATGCCTAGCTGGCGACTCTATTCATTTCCAGTGAGTTCACTGCTGTGTGTTCTCATTGTCCCTCTCGCCGACCGTTCGCGTCTATACCTTTATTTGGGCCATTTCCCATTTATCGGGAGCGACAGCTTGGCGACTCTGCTGGGGAACCTTATATTGTAACCAGGGCTTCTGGTTCTTTTTGTGGGTTCCTCCTAGCGCTTGATTGATTTGTGTTTACTGGGGTGTTATTTGCTATTTGTGTTTTTGTTTTATTTACTGCTTTATGTACAGTTTTGTTATTTGCTTTCTTTATAGCTTTGTGCATATATCATACTGTCATACTGTGTTGGCTGGATCTGGTTTTGTTGTTTTGGTGGGTGGGTGTTCTATTGAGAGTTTAAGGTCCTATACCTGGGACCTGAGTGACACCTAGGCTAGAGTGGTTCATATTCTTTCCCATTCCATCTCGGTCTGATGCGGGAACATGAAACACGGTTCAGATATGGGTTTCTTCTTGAGAACTCTGTGTTGCAGATTTCCTGCAGTACTAGGGCTATCTGGGAAGCCTGCTAAGTCTGGATGACCTTTAGTATTGACCTTCAGAAACTGAGGTGAATTAGAGGAGGAACTTTTATGGTTATTGTAAACACTGTACCTCCGGGTTAGAAGTGTTTACACTTCCCATAACTGATCCAAGTCTGAGGATCCTTGTTTTAGAACACCACCTGTGAGGGGGTTGGGCTGTTTACAGGTTTGCAGGTACACTTGACCTCAGAATACCCTGTTACTTTGTTTGATTAAGAGTACTCCATCTTGGAACAGTTCTTGTGATTCTAAACCCTGGACATGTGACTCTTTATTTGAGTCCCCCACCTTGGTTACTGGACTTATAGACCTCCATCTGGATTTCTTGAACATACATGGACTTGTATCAGAGCATTTGATCAGATCCAGCTCAGTCACAAACCCTTGCATATCATTTGCATACATCATCATTGCATCATTTTGACATTTGCTTATTTGCTTTTTCAGGGTATCCATACTTTATTTTGGCTTGGTTTTGACCCCATCATCAGCATAGGCCTATCTTCACCAGTATCTACTCCAGTTATCAGCTATCTGCATCATTAGTCTCAGCCTGTCAGAGGCCCATCATCAAATTTTATTCTCCATCATCAGCATCTGTCTTATTCAGCAACATGGCACCTAAGAAAAGTAACATCTCCTACCACTTCTTTGAACCTGAGCTAGCTAGCATCAGGAGGATTCAGACCCTGATCACTCCAGACCATATACCACTTTTTAGAGAACATTATGGAGAAATCCTTGATGTGGTTATGGATTTGGACCCTTCACAGAGGAGCTTGATACATACTTGCCTGCAGTTCTATGATCCCCCTCTGAGGTGCTTCACATTCCAGAATTTTCAGTTGGGACCCTTGTTGGAGGAATATTCATCATTGGTTGGTGTGCCCATCAGGGGTGGAATCCCCTTCAACCCTGAAATGGCTTTCCCAAGTAATGAGGAGATAGCAAGAGCATTACATCTGGAACCAGCTCTGATTGGGCAGAATTTGACATCTAAGGCTGGAATCTCTGGTTTTCATCTGGATTTCTTGACTTCTCAGGCTAGTCTGAAGGCCTCCCTGGGGGAATGGAAAGCAGTTTGTGCTCTGTTGGCCCTTAGTATATATGGGGTCATTTTATTTGCAGATGAGCCTAGGTTTGTTAGCAAGAGTGCAATCCATCTTTTCATCCTGCAAAACCCAGTGCCCACCTTACTGGGAGATCTTTACTACTCTGTTCATCAAAGGAATGAAAAGCAAAGGGGAAGATTAGTGAGATGCTGTGCTCCTTTGTTCCATACTTGGCTGCTCAAGCATTTACCAAAGACTGATGCATTCTTGAACCCTCACCAACAGAAGAACTGGGCTAGGAGGCTTGTTGCTCTAACCTCAGATGACATCAGATGGTGTACTCAGAGTACTAAGGGCAGAGACATCATTACAAGTTGTGGGCAATTTCCCAATGTGCCTCTGATTGGGGTGAAAGGGTGCATCAATTATAATCCTCTGCTATTCAAAAGACAGCTGGGCTATGCATTAGTCCATCCTCCTAGGGCACATGATCTGACTGAAACCCTCTATTGTGAAATCAAGCCTAACTTGGTTGTTGTCAGGCAAGCAGCTTGGGCCTGGGACAATGTGCAGACTAAGGGGGTAACCATCCTGGGGAAGTGCAACAATGTGGCATCAGTACAGTACTATGAGTGGTCCCATACCAGAGCTCAAATTACAAGAATGCCCTTCATTGTTGAAGATATGACTGGACCTTCCACGACACCACCTCCAGCAACTGTCAGCTTAGAGGAGTTTGAGAAGTTGAAAGAAAGGAATGAAAAACTGACTCAAGCTTTACAGAAGACTCTCTGGGAGAGGAGTGATGGTAGATTGGATATTGAAAGGTTGGAGAAGTTGAAGATAGAGCATCTGGCTAGGATTGAGAAGTCTGAAGATTACATCAAAAAGTCTAGGGCTGGAGAACAGATCTTGAAGAATGCCTGCAAGGAGGCCCAGTTCCAGAAGGCCAGGACTGATTTGTATCTGAAGGAGAGCCAAGCTAGGTGGGTCAGGATCACCGAGGCTCGTACTCTGGAAGATAAAAGGACTCAGGATAAGATTGAGCAGCTGGAAGCTAGTACAAAAGAGCAACAGGAAGCTCTGGCAGCAGCCCAGAGAGAGATTTCAGAGCTGAAGATCAGAGCTGGAGTGAAGAGATCAAAAGACCAGAGTCAACACAAGAAGCTAACTGCAGCTGTTACTACCAGGAATCTCCTTATCAGGAATCTTACAGAGCGTCCGACTGATCCTGTGACTGAAGCACTTCTCAAGGAAGTTCAGGAGGATGAGTTTGGTCTTGGTGTTTGACTTTTGCTTGTTGTTGTTTCCATTTCATGTACTTTTGTTTTCTTATGTTGTATTTTGACCCCTCAGAGGGCTTGGATTGTAAAAAGAAACAAACTATGTATCATTTGCTTTTGTAATATATGTACCAGTTTGTTTTATCTGAGTTTCTTTCAAGCAACATCAGCAACATCTTCAAGGGTCTGGAAGGGTCAAAACCAAATGCCAAGCCCGGATACCTTGGAAACAAATAGGCATACTGCATTACATACTAACCTTTTTGTTTGTTTTGTAGGTTTGTTTTGTTTGTTGCTAACTCTGTTGTGATTTCAGGAACTATTGCTCGACGTAGGGTGTTTCCACTCAACCGTCCACATAGATATCCAACCCGCAACAACCTTCCGGGGATACAAATGGACCAGGTACAACAGGACCTTACTGAGGTCAGGAACCAAATGGCCAATGAAAGGCTAGAAATGAGGAATCAAATGACACAGTTCATGGAGGTGATGAACAATATGGCTCAGAGCCAAGAAAGATTGAGAGCAATGGTGGAAAGACAGAATCAGGAAGAACCCCATGTAGGGACTGCTGGAACAAGCAACAATGAGAGGGTCCAACCTCATGTCAATCCCCCTGTATTTGGACCCCACCTCCATCCAGAAATCAACATTCCTGCAAATGTTCAAGGGACTGCCACTGCTGGCAGAGTGCTGCAAGAAGACCCCCAGGAAGATCAGTTCACAGTGATGGGAGCTGGGGAGGAGGCTTATGACAGAAGGCTGGATGAGATAGCTGAGAAATTAAGATCCTTGGAGTCTCAAAACTCTTTGGGTTTTGATGTTATGGACATGGGCTTGGTAGACGGGGTCAGGATTCCCCACAAGTTTAAGCCTCCTTGTTTTGAAAAATACAACGGGACTTCCTGCCCACGGACCCACTTACAATCCTTTCTGGGGAGGCTGAAGGCCTATACCATGGACGAGAAGCTATGGATGTTCTATTTTGAGGATAGCTTGACGGGAGCTTCAAGGGAATGGTACTCACATCTGACGAGAGCAACCATCAGGTGTTGGAAGGACTTGGCAGAGGCCTTCATTAGACAATACCAGTACAATTTGGATATGGCACCCAACAGGACCCTCCTAATGGGAATGTCACAGTCGTCTAGAGAAAGTTTCCGAGAGTATGCCAAGAGATGGAGGCAATTGGCTGCCGCTGTTCAGCCACCTATGTCAGAGAGGGAGATGGCAGATATGTTTATGAACACCCTCCAAGGAACGTACATTGACAGGCTAGCTGCCTTCTCTTCCACTAGCTTTGCAGATGTGGTAATAGCTGGAGAGAGAATTGAGAGCCTGTTAAAGATGGGCAAAATTTCTGACAACGGTGCCAGCTCATCCAACAACACAAGAAAGCCTTTTGTGGGCCCAAGAAGAAATGGCGAGACCAATGCTATCCACACCAGCAGGGGCAGGCCCCAATATGTTCATAGGTCTGTGGCAGCAGTCACCATTCCCGCTCCAGCTCACCCACAGCCAGCTTATCAACCACCGCAGCAAAATTATCAGCAACAACCTCGGTACCAGCAACAAACTCAGTATCCTCCAAGAAACTACAACAATACCAACAACAACAATCAGCAAAGGCCATTTCAACAGAGGCCATCCCAGGCCAATAGGGTGATTGATCCGATCCCTATGCCCTATGCAACATTACTGCCACAACTCTTGAAACTCAACCTAGTTGAGCTAAGGACGTTGGCACCTCCAGATCCTAATAGTCTACCCAGAAACTACGATTCCAACGCCAGATGTGCTTTCCATTCAAATGCACCTGGCCACAGTACAGAGAAGTGCAGAGCTTTGCACATGAAGGTACAAGATTTGGTAGACTCTAAGGCTCTGAATTTTGCACCACCACCAAATGTTAACAAAAACCCTACACCACACCACGGAGGTCCCAGAATCAATGCTATTGAAGAAGACAAGCCGTCTTATTTAATAACCAGTGTGGGTCAGATTCGGACACCGTTGGTAGAGATCAAAGCTCAGCTCCTCGAATGTCAAATGTTCCCGGGATGTGAGTTAGGGTGTGCTTACTGCAGCATTTCAGTGAATGGTTGTGATAACTTGAGGGATGGCATAGATGGTCTCATCCAGAGCGTCCTGCTTCAAATTACAACATCAATTCCAACAAATCCAGCAATCTCATCAGCAACAATTCCAGTATCTCTTACAACTGCAACAACTATTGTTCCCGATAACTCATCAATCTTATCAACAAATGCTTCATCTGTCACTTCAACTGACCAGATATCAACAAACATCCCTTCCACAACTTCAGCACCACTTCATTTTGAATCTCCTACAACAACAACACCCATTCTTCCAGCAATGTCTCCTACAACATCAGCAGCAAACAATGAAGATGTCTCAACCGTTACAATTTATTATGATCCTGAAAACAATTCTGCCTACAACTCACAAAGTGCTACTCCCATCAGAGCACCGGTCACAATATATTATGATCCACAGACTATCATGGTCCCTTCTGCAGCTGCCATCAGTCCAGTCACTATCACGGTGCCTGGACCAGTACCTTATGAAAGCAGTAATGCTATCCCCTGGCATTACGGCTCGGATCTATACTGCGGAGGACAGAAAATCACTCTCGAATCATCAACACCTGCACCACAAATAGACAATGTGGGAGGAGGCGGAGGCTTCACTCGAAGCGGACGTCTCTTTGCTCCACAAATTCAAAGACCCACTGCCGAAGCAGAAGCTGCTGCCAAGGCAAAAGGGAAGAGCTTGGTGCAGGAAGATCAAGCTGTTAAGGAAGCTCTGAAAACACCATTTGATCAAGAAGTTGATGAGTTCATGAGAATCATCAAGAAGAGTGATTACAAGATAGTGGACCAGCTTCACCAGACGCCTTCCAAGATCTCCATTCTATCATTGCTTATGTGCTCCGAGGCTCATCGGGATGCACTACTAAAAGTCTTGCACGCAGCTTACGTGCCTGAAGAGATCACCGTCAATCAGTTGGAAGCCGTGGTTGGAAATGTTACTGCTAGCAATGGGCTAGGGTTCACCAACACCGATTTGACTACGGAAGGCCGCAATTATAACAAGGCCCTGCACATTACCATGGAATGTAAAGGTGCGGTCCTTTCCCATGTGCTGGTAGACACAGGATCATCCCTCAATGTCTTACCTAAAAAGGCCCTTGTAAAGCTGGAGTATGAAGGCTTGGCATTGCGCCCCAGCAACCTGGTAGTAAGAGCCTTTGATGGTTCCAAGAGATCGGTTCTGGGAGAAATTGAGCTGCCTATAACGATTGGCCCACAAACTTTCAAAACGACCTTCTACGTGATGGATATACAGCCTGCCTACAGCTGTCTATTGGGTAGGCCATGGATTCACGCCGCTGGCGCCGTGACCTCAACCCTTCACCAGAAGTTAAAATTCGAGTGGGAGGGTCAAGTCGTTACTATTTGTGGAGAGGAGGATATTTTTGTCAGTCACCTGGCTACCTACAAATATATTGAGATGGATGGGGAGATCCATGAAACGATGAGTCAAGGGTTTGAGGCCCTGAATGTAAATGAAGCATCCGCTGTACCTGGGATCTCCATGGCGTCTTATCAACAAGCCCGGAAGGTTGTTGAGGAGGGAACTGCCCAAGGTTGGGGCAAGGTCTTATCTGTGGAGAAGAAGAAGGACAAATCTGGGTTGGGTTACAGACCAACTCAGCAAAGTACAGCAGAGGCTGCTAAGAAGCCCGGTTTTGTCAGTGGGGGGATGCTCACCCCTGATGCTATCAACAATTTGGAAGATGAGTTGGAAGAGGAGCGCAACCTGGAGAATTGGATACGTCCAAAGATCCCGGGGAGCAGTATCTCAAACTGGTCTTCCCAGGAAATTATAAGAGTTACTCATGCAGAGTAATTATTATTTCCTGTATTTTTATAACATGCATCAAAGTCTTGCATCTTGCCCAAGATGACAAGACTCATTTTGTAATCGGGCCATCTGGAATTTTTGTGCAACAAGATTAATCAATGAAATATCAGACATCTTTTGCAAATGAGTCTTTTTCTTTCCCGTTCACTGTTTTTCCCATTTTTCTTTTTGTACAAAAATAAGTGGCAATGTTTTCAAAATGACAACTTTATTTCACTTTTCTAAAACAAGATTAAAATCAAATCACTAAAATGAACAAACTGAACCCTTGCAGAGAATGCCTTCCAGACAGCACTGACAACAGCGCGGCTATGACTTCGTATGACTTTGACAATCCGATCAATCAAGCTGATGAAGGGGTTGAAGAAGAGTATGAGCTTCCTGAAGAGTTAGCCAGGTTGTTGAGACAAGAGGAGAAGGTCATCACTCCTCACCAGGAGGAGGTCGAAACGATTAATCTTGGTACAGATGAAGACGTGAAAGAAGTTAAAATCGGGGCCTGCCTACAAGACTCAGTGAAGAGACAACTGATTGACCTGCTTCAAGAGTATGTGGACGTGTTTGCTTGGTCTTATCAAGATATGCCAGGGTTGGACACCGATATTGTTGTGCACAAGCTGCCTTTAAGAGAAGAATGCCTACCAGTTAAACAGAAACTGCGCCGTACTCGCCCAGACATGGCCATGAAAATTAAAGAAGAGGTACAAAAGCAATGGGACGCCGGGTTCCTTGCTGTAACTAGTTATCCACCGTGGGTTGCTAACATTGTGCTTGTGCCTAAGAAAGACGGCAAAATAAGAATGTGTGTTGACTACCGGGATCTGAACAGAGCCATCCCAAAAGATGACTTCCCATTACCTCACATTGACGTATTGGTTGATAACACGGCTCAGTTCTCGGTATTCTCCTTCATGGACGGATTTTCAGGATACAATCAGATTAAAATGTCACCTGAAGACATGGAGAAGACAACCTTCATCACACCCTGGGGCATATTCTGTTACAAGGTGATGCCATTCGGACTGAAGAATGTCGGTGCTACATATCAACGGGCTATGGTGACATTATTCCACGATATGATTCATAAAGAAATAGAATGTTATGTGGATGACATGATTGCCAAGTCCCTTACTGAAGAAGAACACCTGGTGAATCTGCTGAAACTGTTCAAGCGTCTGAGGAAGTACCAACTGAAGTTGAACCCCAACAAATGCACATTCGGGGTGCGATCTGGTAAGCTGCTGGGATTTATTGTAAGCGAGAAAGGGATTGAAGTTGACCCTGATAAAGTCATAGCTATTCAAGAGATGCCTGCACCGGAGTCAGAAAAAGAAGTTCGAGGGTTCTTAGGTCGGTTGAACTACATTTCACGGTTCATATCTCACCTTACAGCGACCTGTGAACCCTTGTTCAAATTGCTAAGAAAAGAACAAACGGTCAGGTGGAACGAAGACTGCCAGAAGGCTTTTGACAAGATCAAGGAGTACCTGCAGGAGCCTCCAATCCTTATGCCTCCAGTTGAAGGAAGACCTCTGATAATGTACCTGACAGTATTAGAAGAATCAATGGGGTGTGTGCTGGGCCAGCATGACGAGTCTGGTCGAAAAGAGTATGCAATTTACTACCTAAGCAAAAAGTTTACCGACTGTGAACAACGTTATTCACTGCTCGAGAAAACTTGCTGTGCTTTAGCGTGGGCTGCTCGCCGACTGAGACAGTATATGTTGACCCACACTACCTTGTTGATCTCAAAAATGGACCCAGTTAAGTACATTTTTGAGAAGCCAGCACTTACCGGACGGGTTGCAAGATGGAAAATGATTCTCACAGAATATGACATCCAATACACATCTCAGAAAGCCATCAAGGGCAGTGTATTGTCTGAATATCTTGCCGAGCAACCCATTGATGACTACCAGCCTATGAGATTTGACTTCCCTGATGAAGACATCATGTTCATAAAAACAAAAGATCATGAAGAGCCTATTCACACTGAAGGGCCTGACCCGGAAGAAGAATGGACTATGATGTTTGACGGGGCTGTTAATATGAATGGTCGTGGTGTTGGTGCAGTACTCATTACACCTAAGGGAGTCCACATGCCTTTC
Source organism: Lathyrus aphaca (assembly GCA_963966055.1). Lineage (NCBI taxonomy): Eukaryota > Viridiplantae > Streptophyta > Magnoliopsida > Fabales > Fabaceae > Lathyrus > Lathyrus aphaca. Next base: position 383,913,550 of record OZ014521.1, read on the forward strand.
TCGGCAAAGCTCACCTTTAACTGCACTAACAACGAAGCTGAATACGAAGCTTGCATTATGGGTCTTGAGGAAGCCATTGACCTCAGGATCAAGACATTGACTGTATTCGGAGATTTAGCTCTGGTAGTTAATCAAACCAATGGCAAATGGTATACCCACCAAGATCATCTGATACCTTATAGGGATTATACAAGAAGGCTATTGACTTTCTTCACAACGGTCAAGCTTGAGTATATCTCTCGGGACGAGAATCAGTTTGCAGATGCTCTGGCTACCATTTCATCTATGATCAAAGTTCAGACTGCCAACTTTGTACCTCAGATTTCAGTGTCCCGACTTGACAGACCAGCATATGTGTTCGCAGCAAATGTTGTCAAAGATGATAAGCCTTGGTTCTATGACATTAAATGCTTCTTGGAGGATCAAACATACCCACCTGGGGCATCTTCCAATGATAAGAAGACTTTGAGAAGGCTTGCTGGTAGTTTCTTTCTGAACACTGATGGGTCTTTATACAAAAGGAACTTTGATATGGTACTCCTCAGATGTGTTGACAAGACGGAAGCAGATTTGTTGATGCATGAAGTGCACGAAGGATCCTTTGGTACCCATGCTGGAGGACATGCAATGGCTAAGAAATTGCTAAGATCAGGTTATTACTGGATTACAATGGATGCCGACTGTTGTGCTTACGCCAGAAAATGCCATAAATGCCAGATTTATGCGGATAAGGTGCATGTGCCTCCCAATCCTTTGAATGTAATGTCTTCACCCTGGCCCTTCGCTATGTGGGGCATCGACATGATTGGCAAGATTGAACCAACTGCTTCAAATGGCCACAGATTCATCCTGGTCGCCATTGACTATTTCACCAAGTGGGTCGAAGCAGCTTCCTATGCAAACGTTACAAGGCAGGTGGTAGCCAGATTTCTGAAGAGAGATATCATTTGCCGATACGGAGTTCCCGAGCGAATCATTACGGATAATGGTTCCAACTTGAACAACAAAATGATGACAGAACTGTGCCGGGACTTCAAGATCCAACACCACAATTCTTCTCCTTACAGGCCAAAGATGAACGGCGCTGTTGAGGCAGCTAATAAGAATATCAAGAAGATTGTGCAGAAGATGGTGATCACTTACAAAGACTGGCATGAGATGCTACCGCTTGCCTTGCATGGGTACCGTACGTCAATCAGAACATCCACTGGGGCAACACCGTATCAACTTGTGTATGGTATGGAAGCAGTCCTACTGGTTGAGGTTGAATTACCCTCCTTGCGGGTACTGATGGATGTTAAGCTGAACGAAGCAGAATGGGTCCGGGCCCGATACGAACAACTGAGTCTGATTGAAGAGAAGAGATTGGCTGCAATCTGTCATGGGCAGTTATATCAGAGAAGAATGAAGAAAGCCTTCGATCAGAAAGTCAGGCACCGAGAATACCAAGTAGGAGATCTTGTTTTGAAAAGAATCCTCCCTCCTCATACAGACCACAGAGGCAAGTGGACCCCGAATTATGAAGGACCATTTGTAGTAAAGAAAGCTTTCTCTGGTGGAGCACTGATGCTCAACACTATGGATGGTGAAGATTTCCCGTCCCCTGTGAATTCAGATGCAGTTAAAAAATACTTCGCATAAAATGACCCGCTGGACATAAAAACAGAATGTAAGTCCAGGCAAAAATAGGGCATCCCGGCGAGTCAAAAACAGAATAAAAGACTCGGGCAAAAATAAGGGAAAATAAACAAAAATGTACACCCGCTGAGTTGAAAAGCCGCATTGGACAGCTCAGGCAAAAATGGGTATCCCGATGGATTGAAAACCCGAAAGGGAGATCCATGCAAAACAATGGAATAAGCGAACAACTGCATTCCGAATTCGGCTGTATCACTTACAAACTTGGTAAGCTTCGAAAGGATCAAGCTTCAATCAGAATCAGCCTTCTTCAGAAAGCCAGACAAGAAGAACGTCAAAAGTCATACAAGTCATAGCGAAGGGGAAGCTCCTTAAAGCGTCGTCAACATTGCCACCTTTTTGTTTCTCAATTTGTAACAATCTCCTCATTCTAGGAGATTCGTTTCTTTGACTGAATATTGCCAATTCAGGGCACATGAATTAATAAAACCAGATTTTCAGTCACGTTTTGTTTCGTCCATTTTATTTTCATTTGCAAAGTGTCTGATGTCTCTAAAGAATTTGATTGCATAAATACAGATGCTTATCTTCAAAAATAAAAACACGTGCTTGCAGGAAATATTGCTTACTCTCAGAAGTGTCTGAACTCCTATGACAGAATCCAGTAAAGGATACCCCGGGATTACTTGTGCGTTTCTATCTTTGCAGGATTGCAGGTATCCAAAACACAACTTGGGGCATGTAGGTTTCACCCCAGCAAGCTGGCAAGTCAACACTCAATCTTAGCACCCGAAGTGCTCTCTCCCCAGCTGGGTTGCCACTTGTTAACTCTCCCAAACGAGTTGCCGATCATTCTTCCTCAACAGAATACAAAAGCCAGGGAACCATCTTCCCCACAGAGCTTCAGCCTCTATTCAGAAGAGCAACGCTTGAAGGAATCACAACAGAGTGAAGAAAGTTTCTACAAACCCCAGCTGGGTCCCTCATTACAAGGATATGTCTATCAGTGACTTATTTCCCCAAGTAAATACATCTTGTTAGGTCTACCAATGATCTCATCCCCAGCTGGGATATTCACCTCAAACAGATCGACCAGAGATCTTCACAGCAACGGGATCCAGATCTCGGTTTGGTACCTTTGCATAATCATGGCATTCGCATCATATTCACCCACAAAGCGTAGCATTCCGTCTAATACGGAGCATTACGGCAAAAAAATCAAACATATTACATAATCATAAGCCTTGTTTTGAATCAGACACTCGTGAAAAATAACCATCCAACAATATACAAACTTCCCCCAGCGGATTCACCAGCAAAAAAAACAGTTGCCTCACATTCACAAACACCAGTATATATACTTCCTGACACACGTCCGTGTCATACCGCCAGCAGAAAACCGAAGACATCTCTTTGCACTCACAGATACTCATATATACAATTCCTTGACACCCGTCCGTGTCATATCCCCAGTGCAGTCGCCTAAACTTTTGCAACCCATATACTTGTTCATATTATACTCTTCTCCTTTTGACACTCGACCGTGTCACTCTCCCAGCAGATAAACACTCATCTATACACCACTCATATTTGTTACTCATACAAGATACTTGTCCGTATCTTATATACACCTTTTATATATCCCCACAGATTCGACACTCGTCCGTGTTCTCTGTTAACCAGTTGGTACTCGTCCGTACCATCATCTTAGAACGTGCGTCAAGCGTTTGTTTCTACATGATACTCGTCCGTATCATAGTCTTAAGGATGCTCGTCCACATCTCTAATCCATACACTGTGTCAAACACTATTGTCTTCTTGAATATAGATACTCGTCTGTGTCTACTATTCCCCAGAAGAGCCCTTCCAGATTCAACACTCGTCCGTGTTCTCTGTTAACCAGTTGATACTCATCCGTATCATCATCTCTGAACACGTGTCAGTATTTGTTTCTACCCGATACTCGTCCGTATCGTGGTCTTAGGGATGCTCGTCCGCATCCTTAATCTATACACAGCATCTAAACACTTATACCTTTATTTCTTGGATATAAACACTCGTCCGTGTTTACTATTCCCCAGTAGATTACCAACAAGGCAAATTTTCCTTTTATCTGACACTCGTCCTGTGTCATGATAAACTCTGAGAGCAGCCGTACCCTGCTAGGTGGTCGTCCTCCACCTCTCGATGGTCGTCCTCCATCATGCTCATCCGATGGCCGTCCCCATCGTTGATTTTCTATCCGACATTCGTCCTATGTCGTGGTATTTAGCAGCCGTCCCCTGCTAGGTGGTCGTCCTCCACCTCTTGATGATCGTCCTTCATCATTTTATCCAATGGCTGTCCCCATTGTTGATTTTTGGTTATCTGACATTCGTCCTATGTCATGATAAACCTCGAGAGCAGCCGTCCCCTGCTGGGTGGTCGTCCTCCACCTCTTGATGGTCGTCCTCCATCATGCTCGTCCGATGGCCGTCCCCATCGTTGATCTTTTATCCGGCATTCATCCTATGTCGCGATATTTTTGGCAGCCGTACCCTGCCAGGTGGTCGTCCTCCACCTTAGATGACCGTCCCTCATCTTATCTCCAACAGAGCAGCCGTCCCCTGCTAGGTGATCTTCCTTCACCTTTGATGACCGTACCTAATCATCTGTTTATTTCATTTATTCTTTAACCCGATGGCCGTCCCCGTCGTGGTCCCTTTTCCTTTCAGTTTAGCCCGATGGCCGTCCCCATCGTTGGTTACTTTACTTTATGAACTTGATGGCCGTCCCCGTCATATTTTATTAATCCCCAGAGAATCTTATAGCTTTACTTGATGGCCGTCCCCATCATCATACCTTTTCTCCCCAGCATGTCGGCCGTCCCCGTCATTGCTTTATTTTCCGCACTTTTTCAGCATGTCGGCCGTCCCCGTCATTGCTCTTTACCCAGCAGTCGTCCTCTGCTCGACGGTCGTCCTCCGTCGCCCACACTTTATAATATACTTTATTTTCTTTTACAATCTATATCCCTTTTCTTCTTCATTCTATGAGTGCAAATTTTGGACTGTCTTTGGTATTCAATCACGAGTTATCTTGTTTGCCCGTTAAGCCGTTGCTTACATCCTGCACAGCTAACTCATGTTTGAATAGGGGCAGCTGTAAACACCCCAAATTTGCCCTCACCCATTCACACCATGGCTTGTGATCATTTCATATGCATAAATACAATCATACCATCTCATAACTCATTTGTGATTCACTGCATAGATTCTAAGTCATCTGCATCTAGGGTTTGTGATCTGAGCAATCCCAGAGCTTCTTGAGCCACTCCAAAGGCCACCAATCACTCCAAGGGGGTCCATATGTGTTCAAGTATCATATTCTATCCTCTCAAAGTCAAAAATGCCAAAGGATCACAAGAACTGGGATTGGCATGGAAGCAGGGCCAGGTTTGACTGCACAGATGACCTAAAATTAGGGTTTTGGTTTCAGAGGCCATAACCCCAAAATTTTTGGTCATTCTTGTTCCTATTGGTCTCTATATGGTATAGGGAGTATGCATATCAATTTTCATGAAGAAATTCCATGGGGAAGTCATCTGATCAAGAGTTGACTTTCTGGACAAGTCAGTGCAAAATTAGGGCATCTGAGGCCCCCAATGACCCAACCAAGGGGTGATCTTCATCATTTTGAGTGTATTTGATCTTTATTTGATCATGGAAGAGGTTTGAAGTTCACAAAATTCAAGAATTACAAGTTTTTTGCAAAGTTGACTTTTTTGGGCAAGGTTGACTTTTAATGAAATGTCATTTTATGCAACTTTTTCAACCCTTACTTTTTGATCCAAAAATGCTTCAAATGGAAAAACTTTGGTCATGGAAGTTGTAGATTAGATCTTTCCCTTTTCAAAAAGTACAAGAACATGACCTAATTCATTTTGGATCAAAAGTTATGGTGCATCAAAGTTGGCTAAAATCACTAAATTTTAAGTTATGCACCAAATGAGAAATTTGCAAAATCTTGTACCAAGGCAATTTGTGACTTCTAGTTGATATCAAACCATTACACAAGCATCACACAAGTCCTAAAATTCAGATTGAACCAAAAAGATCACATGTTTTATGGCTTGTGAGGGAAGATATTTTCATGAAGAACCAAAACAAGTCAAGTTGCAAAATCAATCATAACACTTCATCCACTTGCTGCCTTGGATGCTGAACCACCCTAGCCCTTTCCCCTCACCATGCTGCGCAGCCCACAACCCTTGTACTTGGCTAGAAGTTGCCCATGCTTTCTCTTACACAAAGTTGACAAATTGGCAAAAGTAGCTACACCTATCACAAAAGGGCATGTCACATCCTCTGACCAATCAGCATTGTTTATACAAACAATTTGCAAGCCAAACACAACAACACACAAGCCTGAAACCTGCAAGAACAAAACTTTCTCATTTTCACTCTCAAAAGCAAAAGCTTTCGAAACTCAGAAAAGAAGCCACAAACACTTAAACAAACTTCATAGAACTCATCACAACATCCTTCTGATCATTTCCCTGCCTTCATTCATCCTTGAAACACCACATAAGCCAAACACGATTCTCACCTGAGCTTGAACAGAACCTGTTCAAACTCTTAAACCAGCCAACATAAACCCTTGCTAAGCATCCAGACATCATCAAGGGGCCAAAGGGAGTGGTTTGCATCAAAGGAAGAGGTCAGAAAGCTGCAAAGTTGAAAGCTTCAAAACTCAGGTAGTTCAAGAACTTTTTTTCCAAAAATGAATTTTTAAGTTCTCAATAGCTTCTACATGCTTCCCTGATCATGAATATGTCATTGGTTTTGAAAATGGTGGAGAGATGAGAGTTTAATCATGTTCTGAAATTTTTGCCCTAGAAACTATTTTGATTCGATTCTCTCTGATTATGAATGATAAATGATGTTTGAGTGAGGGGTTTGATTCGTTTTAGGGTGGGGATGATTTCTGGATAGTTAGTTTTCATTTTCATAACGTGTAGAATGATTTAGCATTTTGATTCGCCGGAGAAGATGACCGGAACCACTGTTCCGGTCATCTGAAAGTAATTAGGGTTTGCTTAATTAGGGTTAAGTGTAATTAAGCCAGTTTGAATTTGGTCCGTTCGTTTGCGCGCGTGGTCAGCTCCCGTGTCCCTGAGTTTGAATCTCAGCCATTAGATTGGCTGACTTTCCCTTTTTTCCATTTTAATTCAGTTTTATTTTATTTATTTCATACTTAATTTCTCCAATTTATAAAAAATAGCAAAATTACTTTAAAAATTCTGAAATTTTTTATACAAGTTATTATTTAATTCCTGAACACAAAAATATTTTTATTTTTATTTTTAGCATTAAAAAAGTATTTTTAAATATTTAAAAGTTTCTTTCTAATTAATTAATGAGAATTAATTAATTAAAAATACTTTTAGGTATTTAAAAATCACCAAAAAATTCATGAAACCTTTAAAAACATTTAGAAACATTGTCCAACCTTCAAACCAAATTTATTTTTTGATTTTGATGCATTTTGAGAATTTTTCATGGAATTAAAATCATTTTGATGCATTATTTTGATCCAAACTTCCAAAAATCATTTCTGCCTAACCCTAAAGAGTTGGACTTCGATTCTTTTTGCATTGCATTGTGTTTAGCATGTAGTTTTTGAGATTAAATGGCCATGATTTGATCTTCCATTTTCCATTTGTTTGATAGTTTTCTTGTTGGGGAACCCTAAAACCCTAGGAAACTTAGAAAAATCATAACTTGAATTAGGTTAAGAGTTGAAACTTCTCCTTTGGGCAGTGAGTTAGTATAGGATTAGGGATCCTTTGAGTGCATTTTCAATTTTTTATCTTAATGTTTGCTTCTGATTTTGGTTTATGTTTGATGCTTTGATCATAAACCCTAATTTGGGCTTCCATATGCATCCATCTTGCATTTACTTTCATACCTTAACTTGCCATAGCATTTTGTGCCTCCATTTGATTCATTTAACATCATAAGACATATTGAAAGCATGTTTGATCATTACATCTTGCATTTGCCATGTTGTATGCCATCTGCATGTCATAACTTTTCATGTATGTTCATGGTTCTTAACTTGCTTCATTTGCACCCATAAGCTTGCATGATCATTTCCATGTGTTGCCTCATGTTTGTAGCATCTCATAGCATCATTAACATCATGTATTTGCTTCTGGTTTTGTTTCTCATCATGCCATTTCATTCCATTTTGCATTACATTGCATTTCTTTCATTAACTTTTCAAGTGGTAAGTAAACTTTGAGAAGTGGATTTGCCTTCACTTCTCACTTTTTCTTCTCATCTCTCTCTTGCATCCATGCTGCATTTTGTTATGTGTTTGAGTTTGAGCTTGCTCATTTTTCTTCTTCTTACTTTCTTTCTTCAAGTGACTTGACTTCTTGAATGAAGCAAGTTACTTTGCTTCTCTTTGATCCTTTCACCTGCTTCCTGGTGGTTCCATTGAAGATCTTTCATGTCAAACCTCACAAGCCTTAGGAACAACCAAGCATGATAATAATTAGGGTTTGGATTAGTCCCCCATTTAGCTTTACCTTTGTGTCTCATTGAGTCTTCTCTTCTCATCTCATAATCAAGGACTAAACCCTAAAGGCTTTAAGGCTTTGTGATTAAGCTTATGCCTGCATCCTTCTATTAGGATGGAGTGTATAACTTTAATCCTAAGTGTTAAACCCTTAATGTGTTTAATCTCTTAATCAATTCACTTAATAATCATCAAGACATCACACTTGTAACTTGGGCCTTGCATTAGGGTTCTAATTCTTCCTTAATTGGTTAAGAAGGACTAACCCTAGTGTTAATGGACAAGTCCCCCTCAAGTTGTCTTATAAACCCTAAAAAACATTTCATCATCATATCATTAAATAAAATCCACTTAATCAAAGGCTTGTTTTGTCATGAGTTTAATCCCTAATCATGGATTAAGTTGAGGAGCTTTCCTCAGCCTAAACATTCTCATCTATTATCCTTCTATTAGGATGGTGTAATGAGTCTGTTTAATCCCTGATTATGGCTTAATATCATTACTCAACACTAAACAAAAACACAAAAAACATCTAAATAATCACAAGTAGGTTAATGATCTTAATCCTACATCAAAGGTGTTTAAGTGTGAGAAGCTGACTTCACACTTAAGGTATTCTCATTACCCCTAATCAGAGGGAAGATGTGATGAGTTTACTAAATCCATTGGTTTAGGCTTAAGCTCATTAACTTATGACAAATTCTCAAAAGCAATAAAAGACTGAAAATACAAAAACAAACAATAATCGTCTCCTTCGGGATTCTTTTCTCATCTCATTCACTCATAAACGAGAATTTGCTTCTTCCGTCTAATGCAAGACAGTTAGCACCTGAGCCAGACGGGTCATACACTTGAGCATAGATAAGTAAGCAGTTCACAAGTCAATTCATCTTTCAGTCTCTTTGGGTCGAACTACGGTGTTCTGACTTCCTCATTGCACGAGAGGATACGTAGGCATAACTTAACAGTTATCGAACAAAAGTCTCTGTATACTCCCCCTCCTTCCAGCATTATTCTTTAAGCCTCATTGTCATGAGCATTTCACTCTTGTCCTTACACTGACACTTCTCTTATACACTTCACACTTATTACACCGACACCTGTACATCCTTTTCCAGCTATTTTATACACAGATTGCACTGACACTACCCCTTTAAAACACAAATCTTTTAAGCGTGGATCCCGTCGAGTACGGCGGACAATCTGGGTGCTAATACCTTCCCAGGTTGTAACTAACCCCCTTTCTCAGTCTCTCTGGTTCGCAACCGTCTTATCCATGTCTTTCTAGGTCTATGCAGCATTACCTTTCCTCCGGGATAAAAATGCCTAGCTGGCGACTCTATTCATTTCCAGTGAGTTCACTGCTATGTGTTCTCATTGTCCCTCTCGCCGACCGTTCGCGTCTGTACCTTTATTTGGGCCATTTCCCATTTATCGGGAGCGACAGCAACGACTGTGATTTGGACAACTGGGTGCGCCCATGTGCTCCCGGGGAAGAATTACAGAACTTGTTTGCTGAAGATATCATTCAAGTCACTGGTCCAATAGAGTAATTTTCTTTGTTTTCCTTTTATTCATATGCATATCAAGTCCTACACTCTGCCCAAGGTGTATGGACCCATTGTAGGGCCACCGTTGCATGTATGCAGTTAATTTTACCATGAATAAAGGACATTTTATGCAAATTGCGCTCTTTGTCTTTCTTTTTAAAAAATTTCACAAAAAAAATAATATAAAATGACAATGTTTTGTTTTTTTTATATTTTTGTTCATTTTTTCAAAGAAAAGCAGAATCTGAAATAAACACATCCCTGTGCAGAGTCAATCATTCGAATTTCTCTGATAACTCTTCTGTTATGACCAAGTATGACTTGGATAATCCAATCTACCACATCGATGAAGGGGTTGATGAAGACTGTGAACTCCCCGAGGAATTAGCCAGGTTATTGAGACAAGAGGAAAAGGTTATTCAACCCCACCAGGAAGAGCTTGAAGTCATCAACATTGGATCTGAAGACGTAAAAAGGGAAATTAAGATTGGGGCTAGTCTGCAGGCCAAGGTAAAGGAAGAACTAATTGGTATGCTTCGAGAGTATGTAGATATATTTGCTTGGTCATATCAAGATATGCCAGGTTTAGATACTGACATCGTTGTTCATAAGCTGCCATTAAGGGAAGACTGCCCTCCTGTCAACCAAAAGCTTAGAAGAACTCGTCCTGACATGGCATTAAAGATCAAAGAAGAAGTCCAGAAGCAATGGGATGCCAGTTTCCTTGTCGTGACTAGTTATCCACCTTGGGTAGCTAATATTTTACCTATATCAAAGAAGGACAGCAAGGTCCAGATGTGCGTTGATTACCGGGATTTGAATAGAGAAAGCCCAAAAGATGACTTCCCATTACCTCACATTGATGTACTGGTGGATAATACGGCTCAATTCTCGGTATTATCCTTCATGGATGGCTTTTTCGGGTATAACCAGATCAAGATGGCACCGGAAGACATGGAGAAGACAATGTTCATTACCCCTTGGGGAACATTTTGTTATAAGGTCATGCCCTTTGGTTTGAAGAACACTGAGGCAACATATCAACGGGAAATAGTGACTCTGTTTCATGACATGATCCATAAGGAAATAGAATGTTATGTGGATGACATGATATCCAAGTCCCGTGATGAAGAAGAGCATTTGGTTAACCTCAAGAAGTTGTTTGAAAGATTGAGAAAGTATCGTTTGAGGTTAAATCCAAACAAGTGCACCTTTGGGGTGCATTCTGGTAAGTTGCTGGGTTTTATTGTTAGTCAAAGAGGAATTGAGGTGGATCCCGCAAAGGTTAAAGCAATACAAGATATGTCTGCATCACGAACTGAAAAAGAAGTGTGTGGTTTCTTAGGGAGATTGAACTACATCGCTTGGTTCATATCTCACCTAACAGGCACATGTAAACCAATATTCAAGCTATTGAGAAAAGAACAAACTGTCAGGTGGAATGAAGATTGTCAAAGAGCATTCGAAAAGATAAAAGAATACTTGCAGGAAACTACAATTCTAATGCCTCCAGTTCCAGGAAGGCCAGTATTTGACCGTGCTAGAAGGATCAATGGGGTGTGTTTTAGGCCAACATGACGAGTCTGGTCGAAAAGAGCGTGCAATATACTACCTTAGCAAAAAGTTTACTGACTGTGAATCCCGCTATTCACTGCTCGAGAGAACTTGTTGCGCTTTGGCATGGGCTACTCGCCGACTGAGGCAGTACATGTTGACTCATACAACCTTGTTAATTTCAAAGATGGATCCTATTAAATAAATTTTTGAGAAACTAGCGTTAACTAGAAGGGTTTCCAGATGGCAGATGGTGCTTACAGAGTATGACATTCAATACACTTCTCAGAAAGCCATCAAGGGAAGTATACTTTCAGACTATCTTGCGCAACAACCCCTTGAAGACGATTCTCAGCCAATATGGTTTGATTTCCATGATGAGGACATTATGTACCTCAAAGCAAAGGATTGCGAGGAACCACTTTCGGAGGAGGGGCCTGACCCTGAATCCAAATGGAAGTTGATGTTTGATGGGGCAGTCAATATCAATGGACGTGGAGTTGGTGCCGTTCTTATTACTCCTGAAGGTGTTCATTTTCCCTTCGCTGCTAGAATTACTTTTGGTTGCACCAACAACGAAGCGGAATACGAGGAATGCATCATGGGAATAGAGGAGGCTATTAATCTCAGGATTAAGACCCTCGATATATTTGGAGACTTCGTCCTCGTGGTAAACCAGATTACCGGCAAGTGGTATACACATCAAGAACATTTAATTCCTTACTGGGATTATGCCAGAAGACTTTTGACGTTCTTCACAACAGTAAAGCTTCAGTATATACCACGAGACGAAAATCAATCTGTCGATGCATTGGCTACGCTCTCTTCATCAGTCCAAGTCTTGTGTTGGAATTATGTCCCCAGAATTGACATCTCCAGGCTTGATGTACCAGCATATGTATTTTTTGTAGATGCAGTGTCGGATGAGAAGCCTTGGTATCATGATATCAAGCAATTCCTAGAAAGCAAAGGATATCCAACTGGGGAAACTTCCAATGACAAGAAGACCTTAAGGCGACTTGCTGCTAGTTTCTTCTAAACACTGATGGTGTTCTATACAAGAGAAACTTTGACATGGTCTTGCTCAGATGTGTGGACAAGTAGGAAGCGGACATGTTAATGCAGGAAGTCCATGAGGGATCTTTTGGTACCCATGTAGGAGGACATGCAATGGCTAAGAAACTGTTGAGGTCAGGGTATTACTGGATGACAATGGATGTATACTGTTGTTCATATGCCCATAAATGTCATAAATTCCAGATTTACGCAGACAAAGTGTATGTACCTCAAGGCCCGCTCAACGTCATGTCATCTCCTTGGCCCTTTTCTATGTGGGGAATTGACATGATCGGAAAAATAGAGCCTACTGCTTCAAACGACCATCGTTTCATTTTGGTCGCAATCAACTATTTCACCAAATGGGTTGAAGCAGCGTCCTACGCCAATGTCACTCGCCAAGTGGTGGCCAAATTTCTGAAAAGAGATATCATTTTCCGATATGGAGTTCCCGAGCGAATCATTACTAACAATGGTTCCAATTTGAACAACAAAATGATGACATAATTATGCCGAGACTTCAAAATTCAACACCACAATTCTTCTCCTTACCGACCAAAGATGAATGGTGCGGTCGAGGCAGCAAACAAGAATATTAAGAAGATTGTGCAGAAGATGATCGTCACTTACATAGATTGGGATGAGATGTTACCATTTGCATTGCATGGGTACCGTACGCCAGTTAGGACGTCTACTGGGGCAACTCCGTTTTCCTTAGTATATGGCAAGGAGGCAGTCTTGTCAGTGGAGGTGGAAATTCCTTCTTTACATGTGATGATGGATGTCAAGCTCGACGAGGCTGAATGGGTGCGTGCCCGATATAACCAATTATGTCTAATTGATGAAAATAGATTAGCGGTTGTGTGTCATGAGCAGCTTTATCAAAGGAGAATGAAGCGAGCTTTTGATCAACGAGTACGCACTCGGTAGTACCAAGTTGGTGAGTTGGTACTCAAAAGGATCATCCCTCCAGGTTCAGATCACAGGGGCAAGTGGACACCAAATTATGAAGGCCTATTCATAGTAAAGAAAGTTTTCTCAGGAGGAGCACTGATGCTCACTACTATGGATGGTGAAGACTTCCAGTCCCTGTTAACTCGGACGCAGTTAAAAAATACTTTGCATAAAAGACCCCTGGACATAAAAATAGAATTATAAGTCCAGGAAAAAAAAGGGGCATCCCGGCGATCTAAAAACATAATAAAAAGCTCGGGAAAAAGTTAGGGAAATGAATAAAAAATGTGCACTCGCTGAGTTGAAAAGCCGCATTGGACAGCTCAGGCAAAAAAGGGTATCCCGGTGGATTGAAAACCTGAAAGGGCGATTTATGCAAGATAAGGGAATAAGAGAATGAATGTGATCTGGGGAATCTGTACCACATCATCGTCTCAATTAATCTGACCATATCCAAAAGGGAGGAATCAGTTTTATTTTCTTCTTCAGAAGGCAAAGGCAGGAACGAGAAGTCATGAAGATATACTGGTCATAGCAGAAAATAAACTCATTGGAATGTCGTGTCCATTGCCATTAGGATAGTTTCTCTTTCTCAATTTTGTGGTGTCTACCTCCTTCCAGGTGGTTGCTTCCTGATGTAAATTCTCGCCTATTCAGAGGTTTATCAAAAAAGAATATTCAGTCAGAACTATAGTTTCTTGTTTTGTTTACTTTACTGGAAAAAAAATGTCCTGAACGTTTGGTAAAAGAACATTGCATATAAACTTGTTGGCTTTATGAATGACGTGAAAAAAGGAAAACATCTAAAAGTACTTTGAACGACAAGTAACCTTTGATGATTAATTCATGTCATATAATTTTTCGGGGCATATGTATGCACTTTTGTTGTTGCAGGCACATATAGTGAGTATTTGGTCTCCACAGCTGAATGAGAGCAGCAAACACTCCCCAACGAAATTTCAAGGATAATTGAACAACTCTTTCCCCCAAGCGGAGTCTACAGTGAAGTATTCCTAGCAGGAAGCTGAATTTATTTCTCCATAGAGTTCAGGATGGCAGAATTCCTTCCCCAACAAGGGTTATCTGACCAAATATCTTCCCCAGCCAGATCAGGTAGTGTCAGAGTATCTTGATCTTGTTCCTCAGCAGAATATCAGTCAGGACGTTCTCTTGCCCTTTGGAATATTCTACAGTTATCACTCTCCCTGCAGAGTTACCACTCTCCTTGCAAATCAAGTTTGTTGATAATCGTTTGTATCACCCCTAACACTCGTCCGTGTTTGATATCTTTTCGATACTCATCCATATCGTTTATAACACTCGTCTGTGTTGACTTTTGGATTCATTCACTCGCCCGTGTTTGATATGTTTTTGATACTTGTCCGTATTATTTCTAACACTAGTCTGTGTTATCTTTTGAAAAACACCCGTCCATGTTTGGTATCTTTCCGATACTCGTCCGTATCGTTTCTAACACTCATCCATGTTATCTTTTAGCAAGCACTCGTCCGTGTTTGAGGTATTTTCTGGTACTCATCCATATCAGTGGTTGATACTCGTCTGCATCATTTCCTGAAGCACTCGTCTGTGTTTCTTTGATCAGCGTCTGATACTCGTCTGTATCTTTTGACTTAGGGCACTCGTCTGTGTTTCCTTTATGGTCATCCAATACTCTTCCGTATTGAGGAGGTTTGAAATCCTGACGGTGGGATTAAACGCCAAAATGTTTACCGGTTCCCTGGTGTAACAGGTTGTCTGAAGAAGACTCATCCATTTTAGACACCACATATCTAAGCAAGATTTGTGAAGAGGGCTCGTCCGTCCTAGAACCATATATCTGCACAGGGTATATGAAGAGGGTTCGTCTATCCTATTTATGCATGTCTACCCCATAAGCTAAAGTGTATCACCGGTCCTGGCATAACAGTTTATCCGAAGAAGACTCGTCCGTCTTAGGCCATATATCTGAGCAAGATGTATGAAGAGGGCTCGTTCGCCCTAGATCTGTTTTTACCTAGCGTGACAGGTTTGTTGACTATTCACCTGGCATAACAGGTTTGTTTGAAGGAAGCTCGTCTGCTCTGTTCGACATTGAATCTACTTAAAGCTTTGGATCTGAGTTACTTTTCATCACAAAAAGGGTTTTGAGCCGTTTTTGGGGTGGATTGGGTTTATTTCCCATTCCATTTCCTATTCTCCAGTAGAGTGCAAATTTCTAGTTCTTATGGGTATTCAATCACAATTCATCTTGAACGGATGAGAGCCTGGGCTTTCATCCTTTCAGATTAACCGATGCTCGAATAGGGGCAGCTATAACACCCTAAATTTTCCCTCTTCTCTTTTATTATCATGATCACATCATAATCATCATGAGCATATCATATCATTGGCATCTAGCATAGAAAAATGAAGCATAACATCCTCATGTTCTAGCATAGGGCATATGATCAATCAACTGGGGATTTGAAGCTCTACAAGTCAAATAAGGAGGCCAAGTGACATTGTGAGAGTTCCACAAGGTGTCCTCATGTCATACAAGGGCCCAAGATCTTTTACACAAGTCAAGAAGGGTTGAAGATCATCAGAGGATCAAGGATGCCATAATCTCATACACAAATGAATCTTGAATTAGGGTTTATCTTTTGAGCACCTTTGACCAATTCTTATGGTCAAAGTTATTTATATGGTATTTAAAGCCTATGGATGAGATTTGGTGACAAAAAAACATTAAGGAAGGCAGTCTATTCATCAGTTACTTGCAAAGGAAGAAACTGGTCAAACTGAGTATCTGAAAAGTCAACTGTGGCAGTTCAAGGGTTCCAATCCTATTTTTCAAGTCAAGGGATGTTCTTAAGGTCATATAAGAGGTTTGATGGTATCAAAGGTCAAGAATCAAGAGGTTTTGCAAAGGTTTCCATTTTTGGCATGTGGCATGTAATGAAACTTTCCAAATTTAGCAAGTTTTGCCCTAAATTTCAAAGCATTCTTTCATGACCAAGATGGATCCAAATGAAATTTCTCTGAACATGAAAGTTGTAGAGTATGATCTCCCATTTTCAAAAAGTACAAGAACATGTTCATAGAATTTATGGTTGAGAAGTTATGATCATTTGAAGTTTGGCATATTTTAGGGTTTTACATGAAATGTCATTTGCTACCAAGTTGCAAAATGTGTTGTAACTCATTTCCAAGCTGATCAATGAGCAAAATAAAGTCATATTATCACAAGGCATGGCACAAAAGGCATTTGGCTCCAAGAAAATCATCAAACCCATGCATGAATGGGAGGGATAATTACAAAGTGCAAAAAGTGCAAAATCATTCAAAAAGCATGATCTCCTTACTTTCAAGGGTTGAGATTGATCCAAGGGTGGATAATGAGTGAATTAGAATCATATTGTGCACATGGGAGAGGATTAGCACACATAATTTGCACAATCACACTTCTCATGCAACTTTTCATTTTCATTTCAATCACACACCTCATGCCACTATTACTCCTAAAACCCTAATCAAGTGTGAGTACCAACCTGTAAACACCCAAAATTTGCCCTCACCCATTCACACCATGGCTTGTGATATTTTCATTTGCATAAATTCAATCATATCATCTCATACCACATTTTTGATTCACTGCATTGCTCCTAAGTCATCTGCATCTAGGGTTTGTGATATGAGCCATCCCTAAGCCATTTGAGCCATTCCAAAGGTTATTAATCACTTCAAAGGGGTCTATGTATGTTAAATCATCATATTATATCCTCACAAAGTCAAGGAAGTCACAGAATCACAAGAACTGAGAAAGGCATGGAAGCAGAGCCAAGTTTGACTGCACAGAGGACCTAGAATTAGGGTTTTGGTTTCAAGGGCCATAACTCCAATTTTTTTGGTCATTCTTGTTTCTATTGGTCTCTATATGTTATAAGGATCATGCATATCAAGTTTCATGAAGAAATTCCATGGGGAAGGCATCTAATCAAGAGTTGACTTCTTGAGCAAGTCAGTGCAAAATCAGGGCATCTGAGGCCCCCAATGACCCAACCAAAAGGTGTTCTTCATCATTTTGAATGTATCTGATCTTTATTTGATCATGGAATATGTTAGAATCTCACAAAATTGAGGAATTTCAAGCCATTTGCAAAATTGCCTTTTTGGGAAAGTGACTTGTAATGTAAACTTGCCATTTTGGGAAAGTTTTTCAACCTCCTCAAATTGATTCAAAAATGCTTCAAATGAGAAAACTTTGGTCATAAAAGTTGTAGAATGGATCATTCCCTTTTCAAAAAGAACAAGAAATCATTCTAATTCATTATGGATCAAAAGTTATGGCTTGCCAAAGTTGGACAAAATCACATAATTTCAAGTTTTACACCAAAGAGGAAAAGTTGCAAAACCTCTTGCCAAGGCAAAATGTGACTTCAAAGTGACTTCTAACCTTTGCACAAACAAGAACCATGACCTAAAAATCAGATTGCACAAAAGAACCTCCCATTTTCATGACTTATGCTTCAAGTAATCACAAAAGGGCCAAAAGATCACAAAGTTGCAAAACCTCACACAAACCCTAATCCACTTGCTGCATTGCCTCTAATCCATTTCCATGGTTCTCCTTGATTCAAGCTACAGCCAAGCCATGCCTTGTACCTTGACAGAATTGACCCATACCTCTCTTACACAAAAAGTTGACTTTATGCATTTTGCTCCATACCAATCACACTGCTCCACAGCAACTCTCTGACCTATCAAGGATTGATATGTGTACCAAAAGCAACCCAACACATAACACAACACAGCCTGAAACATCCCACAAGGCAGCATTCTTAAAACTCACCTCTTATGCATTTTCATTCGAATCTCCTCACACAAGCTTCAAACATCAAAATAAACTTCACAGAAACACTCGCCATGATCCACTGACCAGTTACCAACCATTACTTTGCCCTGAAACCCTACATATCAAAAACACGATTCTCATCCCTCACTGAACAGAACTTCATCAATCTCACAAACTAGTCACAATAAACTCCATACAAGCTTTGCAAACTCCTCAGGAGGTTCATTGGAGTCATTTTGAAGCAAGGAAGCAGTCAAAAAGCTCCAAACTGAAAGCTTCACTTCAGGTAGCTTCAAAAAATAATTTTTCCAGAAAAGTTATTAAAATGATCTACATGCTCCCCTGATTGCAATGAGCTTTGAATTTTTGAAAATGATGAAGAGATGAGGATGTATGGTCTGTCTGAAACTTTGCCCGTGAAATAGGTTTTTGCTTGTTTCTCTTGATTCATGAAAAATAAATAGATTTTGTTGTTGGATTCTTGTTTAGGATGTTTGGTTGAGTGAATCTGGAGATTTTGGCACGTTTTAGTGAGGTTTTGAGAGAGATAGGATGAAGGTCTCGCCGGAGAAGACGACCGGAAGTCTTCTCCGGCCACCTGAGGGTCATTAGCCCTAATCTGAGTGATTAACCAACTTTGAATTTGGAACATGGATTTTGTTGACCTTTGTTGACTCCCGCGTGATTGAAGGGCCCAGATCACCCCATTAAGCCCTAATCCATGTCATTAGGTTAATTAATTAGGGTTTTAGGTTAATTGAGTCAATTTTAATTTGGGCCAATGGATCTGGCGCCAGTCAACTCCCTCCAAAACCATTTGAATGTCAGCCCTTGGATTTGCATACTTCTCATAAATTCAATTTTTATTTCATTTTATTTGATTTATCTTTTATGAATTATTTAAAATAGCAAAAAGCATTTAAAAATTCTGAAATTTTTTATCAAATCTTTTATTAATTTTCAGAACCCAAAAATATTTTTATTTTTATTTTTTGCATTAAAAATCATTTTTAAATCATTTAAATGTTTATTTTTAATTAGTTAATGAAAATTAATTAATTAAAAATACATTTAGGTATTTAAAAATCACCAAAAAATTTACATTGCATTCAGAAACATTTAGAAACATTATACAACTCTCAAAGCAAATTTCTTTTTAGTTCTTGATGCATTTTGACAATTTTCCATGGAATTAAATTCATTTTAAGGCAATATTTTTGTGCAAACTTTGAAAAATCCATTCTGCCTAACCTTTGAGAGTTTGATGATGGTTCTTCTTGCATTGCATTCTTCATGGCATGTAGTTTATAGGATAAAATTGGTTTTACTTGATCTTCCATTTTCAAATTGTTTTGCATTTTTCATGATGAGGTACCCTAAAACCCTAGCCAACTTGAGAAATTCATAACTTTCACTAGGATAAGAGTTAGGTCCCCTCCTTTGGGCAGTGAACTTGTATAGGTTTAGGGTATCTTTGATTGCATTTTCAATTTTTTATCATGTCATTTGCTTCTGATTTTGAATTTTGCTTTGTGTGTTGATCATAAACCCTAATTTGTGCCTTCCTTTGCCTCCATCTTTCATTTGCTTGCATCCAACAACTTGCCATGACATTTTGTGCATCCACATGATTCATAATACATCTTAGGACATATTAGAACCATGTTTGATCATTGCATCATCCTTTTTCCATGTTATGTGTTTATTTCATTTCATAAACATTCATGAATCTTTAGGGTTCAAGGCATGCTTCATCTGCATCCATGTCCTTGTATGATCATTCTCATGTCTTGCCTTATGTTTGTATCATCTCTTAACATCATTAACATCATGTCTATGCTTCTGGTTTTGATTTGTACCATGGCATTTCATCTCATTTGCCTTGCATCTCATTTCTTTTTCTAACTTTTCAGGTGGTAAGTCATTTTGAGAAGTGAATTTGCCTTCACTTCTCACGATCTCTTTTCATCTCTCTTGCATCATTGCTGCATTTTAACTTGTGTATTAGAGTGAGCTTGCTCATTCATGCTCCTTCTCTTACTTTCTTTCTTCAAGCAACTTGTCTTCTTGAGTGAAGCAAGTTGTTCTGCTTCTCTTTGCTTCTTGCTCCTTTCATCTGCTTCCTTCTTGGTGGTTTCTCTGAAGATCTTCTTGCAAACCTCATTAACCCTAGGAATAACCAAGCATGATAATATTTAGGGTTTGATTAGTTCCCCATTTATATTTTACCTTTGTGTCATCTTTGAGTCTTCTTTTCTCATCTCATAATCAAGGACTAAACCTTAAAGGTTTTAAGACTTTGTGATTAGGGTTATGCCTATATCCTTCTATTAGGATGGAGTGTATAACTTTAATCCTAAGTGTTAAACCCTTAATGTGTGTTATTCCTTTAATAAATCCACTTAATAATCATTAAGACATCAAGCTTGTAACTTGGGCCTTGCATTAGGGTTCTAATTCTTCCTTAACTGGTTAAGAAGGACTAACCCTAGTGTTAATGGACAAGTCCCCCTCAAGTTGTCTTACAAACTACAAAATTCACTTCTTCATCTTGTCATTAACTAAAATCCATTTAATAAAGGCTTTGTTATGTCATGAGGTTAATCCCTAATCATGGATTAAGTTGAGGAGCCTTCCTCAACTTAAATGCTCTCATCTATTATCCTTCTATTAGGATAGTGTAATGAGTCCATTAAATCCTTGATTATGGCTTAAACTCATTACTTAACACTAAACAAAAACCACAAAAACATCTAAATAAATATAAGTAGGTTAATGATCTTAATCCTACATCATGGTGATTAAGTGTGAGGTGTTTACTTCATACTTAAAGTATTCTCATTACCCTTAACCAAAGGGAAGATGTGATGAGTTTACTAACCCCTGGTTTAGGCTTAAGCTCATTAACTTATGACAAATCCAAAAGCAATAAAAGATTGAAAACACAAAAACAAACAATAATCGTCTCCTCCGGGATTCTTTTCTCATCTCATTCACTCACAAACGAGAACTCGCTTCTTCCGTCTAATGCAAGACAGTTTGCACCTGAGCCAGACAGGTCATACACTTGAGCATAGGCAAGCAAGCAGTTCACAAGTCAATTTATCTTTCAGTCTCTTTGAGTCGAACTACGGTGTTCTGACTTCCTCATTGCACGAGAGGATACTTAGGCATAACTTAACAGTTATCGAACAAAAGTCTTTGTATATTCCCCCTTTCCAGCATTATCATTTAAGCCTCATAGTCTTGAGCTTCATACTCCTGTCCTTACACTGACACTTCTCTTATACACTTCACATTCTTTTTACACTGACACTTGCATTCTTTCCAGCTTTGATACACAAATTGCATAGATACTACCCCTTTAAAGCACAAATATTTTAAGCGTGGATCTCGTCGAGTACGACGGACAATCTGGGTGCTAATACCTTCCCAGGTTGTAACCAACCCCCTTTCTCAGTCTCTCTGGTTCGCAACCGTCTTATCCATATCTTTCTAGGTTTATGCAGCATTACCTTTCCTTCGGGATAAAAATTCCTAGCTGGAGACTCTTGTCTTTTGAGTTCACCCTTGTGTGTACTCTCTTCTTTCGCCGACCGTTCGCGTCTGTACCCCTTCTGACCCTGTGTCATCAGGTGGGAGCGACAGCTTGGCGACTCTGCTGGGGACCCTTATACTGTAACCAGGGCTTCTGGTTCTTTTTGTGGGTTCCTCCTAGCGTTTGATTGATTTGTGTTTACTGGGGTGTTATGTGCTAATTGTGTTCATATAGTTGCTTTATTTACTGCTTTATGTACAGTTATTTATTGCCTTCTTTACATTTTTATACATCATACTGTCATACTGTCATCTTGCTGGATCTGGTTTGTTGTTTTGATGGGTGGGGTCCTATTGAGAGTTTGAGGTCCTATACCTGGGACCTGAGTGACACCTAGGCTAGAGTGGTTCATGTTCTTTCCCATTCCATTTCGGTCTGGTGCGGGAATATGAAACACGGTTCAGATGTGGGTTTCTTTTTGAGAACTCTGTGCTACAGATTTCCTGTAGTGTTAGGGCTATCTGGGAAGCCTGCTAAGTCTGGATGACCTTTATTATGACCTTCAGAAGCTGAGATGAATTAGAGGAGGATCTTTTATGGTTATTGTAAACACTGTACCTCCGGGTTAGAAGTGTTTACACTTCTCATAACTGATCCAAGTCTGAGAATCATTGTTTTAGAACACCACCTGTGAGGGGGTTGGGCTGTTTACAGGTTTGCAGGTACCCTTGGCCACATCATACCCTGTTACTATTTGGTTTAAGAGTACCTCATTTTGGACAGTTCTTGTGATTAACCCTGGACATGTGACTCTTTATTTGAGTCCCCCACCTTGGTTACTGGATTTCTGAACCTCCATCTGGACTTCTTGAACATACATGGACTTTATATCAAGACAGATAATCAGATCCGGCTTGATCACAAACCCTTGCATATCATTTGCATACATCATCATTGCATCATTTAACATTTGTTTATTTGTTTTTCAGGGTATCCACATTATATCTTGTTTGGTTTTGACCCCTTCTTCTGCATAGACCTCTGTTTCATCAGTTATCTGCTTCAGCTATTCTCTTCAGTTGTTTGCTTCAATCATCTTCATCATCACCAGCATCAGCCTATCAGTGGCCCGTCTCCAGTACCAGTCTTGATCTTCATCAGCATTTGTCTTCAGCTCTTCATCAGCAGTCATGGCTCCCAGGAAGAGCAACATTTCATACCATTTCTTTGAGCCTGTGTTGACTAGTATCAGGCAGGTCCAGTCACTTATCACTCCAGACCACATCCCATTATTCAGAGAGCATTATGGAGGTATCCTTGACATGGTTATGGACCTGGATCCTTCTCAGAGGAGCATGATCCACACTTGCCTACAGTTTTATGACCCTCCTTTGAGATGCTTCACATTCCCAGACTTTCAGCTAGGACCTCTTTTGGAGGAGTTTTCATCATTGATTGGGGTACCTGTCAGGGGTGGAGTCCCCTTCAGCCTAGAGATGACTTCTCCCAGCAATGGAGAAGTGGCAAAAGCACTATACCTAGAGCCTACTTTGATTGAGCAGAATATGACAACAAAAGCTGGAATCCCTGGTTTACACTTAGACTTCTTGATTTCTCAGGCCATCCTGAAGGCCTCTTTGGGAGAGTGGAGGGCAATCTGTGCATTGCTAGCTCTCAGCATATATGGGGTTATACTGTTTGCAGATGAGCCCAAATTTATCAGCAAGAATGCCATTCATCTTTTCCTTCTGAGAAACCCAGTACCCACATTGCTGGGAGATTTCTATTACTCCATTCATCAGAGGAATGAGAAACAAAGGGGGAAGTTGGTGAGATGATGTGCTCCTTTGTTTCACACCTGGCTGCTCAAACACCTGCCTAAGACAGATACCTTCCTGAACCCCCACCAACAGAAGAATTGGGCCAAGAGACTTATTGCTTTGTCTTCAGATGATATCAGATGGTGCACCCAGAGCACCAAAGGCAAAGACATCATCACTAGCTGTGGGAAATACCCAAATGTGCCTCTGATAGGAGTAAAGGGTTGCATCAACTACAATCCTTTGCTGTTTAAAAGGCAACTGGGCTATACTTTGATTCACCCTCCTAGAGTGCAAGATTTAGCTGAGACCCTGTATTGTGAGATAAAACCTAATCTAGCTGCTGTCAGACAAGCATCCTGGGCTTGGGAGAACATCCAGACAAAAGGGATGGCTATTCTTGGAAGGTGTAATAATGTTGCTTCAGCCCAATACTATGATTGGTCTCGTACTAGAGCTCAGATTACTGGAATGCCTTTCACCATTGAGGATATACCTGGACCATCTACAGCTCAGCCAGCAGCAACTGTCAGCCTGGAAGAATTTGAGAAGCTGAAGGAAGGAATGAGAATCTGTCTCAAGCTCTGAAGAAGACTCTTTGGGAAAGAAGTGATGGTCGTCTGGACAATGAGAGGTTGGAGAAGCTTAAGGTGGAGCATCTGGCCAAGATTGAGAAAATAGAGGACTACATCAAGAAAGCAAGAGCTGGGGAGAAAATATTGAAGAATGCCTGCAAAGAGGCCAAGTTTCAGAAGGCTAGGACTAATCTCTATCTACAAGAAAGTCAGGCTAGGTGGGTCAGGATCACTGAAGCCGGACACAAGAAGACCAGAAAACTCAGGCCAGGATTGAACAGTTAGAGGCCAAGGAAAAGAAGCAACATGAAGCTTTGTTGGCAGCCCAGAAGGAGATTTCAGAGTTGAAGCTTAGGGCTGGATTGAAGAGGTCAAAGGATCAGGACAGGCACAAGAAACTAACCACTGCCATTGGCACCAGGAACCTCCTCATCAGGAACATCACAGAGCATCCAGCTGGTCCAATGACTGAGGCACTTCTGAAGGAGGTTAAGGAGGATGAGTTTGGACTCGATGTCTGACCTTTTGATTGTTGTTGTTTTCATTTGATGTACTTTTCTTTTGTTGTATTTTGACCCTCCAGGGGCATATGTTGTAAAACAAACTATGTATGATTCACCATTTGTAATATATTTTAGTTTGTTTCCATTGTGGGGTTTCTTTTTCCCAACAACATCAAAACATCTTCCTCGAGGTCTGGAAAGCTCAAAACCAAGAACCAAGCCGGATACCTTTGGAAAACAAATAAGCATACTGCATTGCATACTAACTTTTGTTTTGTTTTGTAGGTTTTTCCTTTATTATGTTTGTTTCTAACTATGTTGTGTCTCAGGAAATATTGCTCGCCGTCGGGTGTTCCCTCTCAACCGTACGCACCGGTATCCTACTCGCAACAACCTTCCTGGTATCCAAATGGATCAAGTACAGAAGG
Source organism: Lathyrus aphaca (assembly GCA_963966055.1). Lineage (NCBI taxonomy): Eukaryota > Viridiplantae > Streptophyta > Magnoliopsida > Fabales > Fabaceae > Lathyrus > Lathyrus aphaca. The sequence goes on from OZ014521.1 coordinate 383,938,564, forward strand.
ACCTGACAGAGGTCAGAACTCAGATGGCTAATGAAAGAGTGGAGATGAGAAACCAAATGGCCCAATTCATGACTGTAATGACTAGCTTGGCCCAGAGTCAGGAAAGGTTGAGGGCGTTGGTAGAAAGACAAAACCCCGAGGAACCTCATCCTGGGACTGGAGGGACTAGTAATAATGAGGGAGGTCAGCCTCATGTTAACCCACCAGTATTTGGACCTCATCTAGATCCGGAAGTCAACATCCAAAGAAATGTACAAGGCAACACTGCTGCAGGCAGGATCTTGCAAGAAGATCCTCAAGAAGAGCAGTTTACTGTAATGGGAGCTGGGGATGAAGTCTATGATAGGAGGTTTGATGAAATTGCTGAGAAGTTGAGATCTCTGGAGTCTCAAAATTCCTTAGGCTTCGATGTAATGGATATGGGGTTAGTGGATGGGGTAAGAATTCCCCACAAGTTTAAACCCCCGTGCTTCGAGAAGTACAATGGAACTTCCTGTCCACGAACTCACTTACAGTCCTTCCTGGGAAGACTTAAAGCATATACTATGGATGAGAAGCTGTGGATATTCTACTTTGAAGACAGTTTGACTGGAGCTTTAAGAGAGTGGTATTCACACCTGACCAGAGCTACTATCAGATGCTGGAAGGACTTAGCTGAAGCCTTCATCAGGAAGTACCAATACAATCTAGACATGGCCCCTAACAGAACCCTTCTGATGGGAATGTCTCAGTCCTCCAGAGAAAGCTTCAGGGAATATGCCCAAAGGTGGAGACAGCTTGCTGCTGCTGTCCAACCACCCATGTCGGAAAGAGAAATGGCCGACATTTTCATGAATACTCTGCAAGGAACATATATTGATAGGCTAGCCGCCTTTTCTTCCACCAGTTTTGCTGACGTAGTTATAGTTGGGGAAAGGATTGAAAGCCTTTTGAAAATGGGTAAGATTTCTGATAATGGTGCAAGTTCATCCAGTAACCCCAGGAAATCTTTTGTGGGACCTAGAAGGACCGGTGAGACAAATGCCATTCATGCCACCAGGGGCAGACCTCAGTATGTTCACAGATCAGTGGCAGCTGTCACTATTCCAGCTCCGATTCCTCAGCAACCGGCATATCAACCACAACAACAACCACATTATCAACAGCAAGTTCAGTACCCGCCACGAAGAACCTACAACAACAACAACAGCAATCAACAACAAAGACCTTTTCAGCAAAGACCGTCATAGACAAACAGGGTGATTGACCATATCCCTATGCCTTATGCCACCTTATTGCCACAACTCCTGAAACTCAACTTGGTTGAATTAAGGACATTGGAACCACCAGATCCCTCCAATCTCCCAAGGAATTATGATGTCAATGCCATATGTGCTTTCCACTCTAATGCACCTGGCCACAATACAGAAAAATGCAGGGCCTTGCAAATGAAAGTCCAAGATCTGGTGGATTCTAAAGCCCTCAACTTTGCACCCCCTCCAAATGTCAACAAGAATCCTATGCCTCACCATGGTGGGCCAAGGATTAATGCCATTGAGGAAGACAGACCATCTACCTTGATCACCAGTGTTGCACAAATTCGTACACCTCTGGTCGAAATTAAAGCTCAGCTTCTAGAGTGTCAGGTGTTTCCTGGGTGTGAGCTCGGTTGTGGATATTGCAACATTGCAGTCAACGAGTGTGATAATTTGAGAAGCAGCATAGATGGTCTTATCAAAGATGGTATACTTCAGATCTCAACAACGGCGCCTACAAATCCAGCAATTCCTTTGACAACAGTTCCTGATTCTCCTACAACTGCAGCAACAACCATCCCTACCGATTCATCAATATCATCAGCAATGGCTCCATCCATCACTTCGAAAAATCAAATGTCAACAACCCTTTCTTCTACAACATCAGCGTCCATTTAATCAGCCGAATCTTCTATAACACCAGCAGAAATTAACGAAGATATCTCAGCAGTCACCATCTACTATGATCCATCAAATGTTCCTCCAAATAACAACTTTCAGCAACCAACAGTGGCACCTCCTGCCAGGTCACCAGTCACAATTTACTACGATCCGCACACCATTTCAGTACCCTCCTCTGCAGCAGTCAGTGCAGTTACCATTACGGTGCCTGGACCAGTTCCATATGAAAGCAGTAATGCCATACCTTGGCATTATGGCTCTGATCTCTACTGCAACAGGGAGAAAATCACTCTGGATTCATCAATCTCTTCTCCACAGATTGATAATGTTGGGGGAGGCGGAGGCTTCACTAGAAGCGGACGCCTTTTCGCCTCACAAGTGCAAAGACCTAGTGCCGAAGCAGAAGCTGCTGCCAAAGCAAAGGGAAAGAGTGTGGTGTCTGAAGAGCCGGATGTCAAAGAAACTCAGAAGACATCTTTTGAACAAGATGTAGACGAGTTTATGAGAATCATAAAGAGAAGTGATTACAAGGTGGTGGATCAGCTTCACCAAACTCCCTCAAAAATCTCCATACTATCCCTGTTGATGTGTTATGAAGCTCACAAGAATGCATTACTGAAAGTCTTGCACGCGGCATACGTGCCAGAGGAGATTACCGTTAATCAGCTAGAAACTGTGGTAGCAAATGTCAACACCAGTCACGGACTGGGCTTTACCAATGCTGACTTGACAACTGAGGGACGTAACCACAACAAGGCTTTACATATCACCCTGGAATGCAAGGGTGTTGTCTTATCTCATGTACTGGTGGACACTGGGTCGTCACTCAATGTTTTGCCAAAGAAAGCCTTAGTGAAGCTGGAGTACAATGGCTTGGCGTTGCGTCCGAGTAATTTGGTGGTGAGAGCATTTGATGGCTCTAAAAGATCAGTGCTTGGGGAGATTGATCTGCCTGTGATGATTGGCCCGCAGACTTTTAAAATTACCTTCTATGTGATGGACATTCAGCCGGCCTACAACTGTTTGTTGGGTAGACCCTGGATTATGCCGCTGGCGCTGTTACGTCTACCCTTCACCAGAAGCTGAAATTCGAGTGGGAAGGCCAGATCATCACCATCTGTGGGGAAGAAGACATCTTTGTTAGCCATCTGGCTACGTATAAGTACATCGAAATGGATGGAGAAATCCATGAAACCATGTGCCAGGGGTTTGAGGCCCTGAACATTAATGAAGCATCTACTGTACTGGGAACTTCCATGACATCTTATCAGTAAGCCAGGAAGGTTGTTGAAGAGGGTACGGCCCAAGGCTGGGGCAAGCTGCTGCCCGTGGAAAAGAAGTAAGACAGATTTGGGTTGGGTTACAAACCAACTCAACAAGATCAATTAGAGGTTGCCAAAGAGCCCAATTTTGTCAGCGGGGAATGCTCACCCCGGATGCTATAAACAACTTGGAAGACGAGGAGGAAAGCGACCACAACCTGGAGAGCTGGATACGTCCAAGGATCCCGGGGAGCCAAGTCCTTAACTGGTCTTCCCAGGAAATTATAAGGGTTACTCCTGCAGAGTAATTATTATTTCCTGTATTTTTAAGCATGAATCAAGTCTTGCATCTTGCCCAAGATGACAAGACTCATTTTGTAATCGGGCCATCTTGTAATTTTGTGCAAATAGATCAATCAATGAATATCGGACATCTTTTGCAAATGAGTCTTTTCCTTTTCCGCTCACTGTTTTTCATTTTTTCTTTTTGTACAAAAATAAAATGGCAATGTTTTCCAAAATGGTAACTTCATTTCACTTTTTCTAAACAAGATTAAAATTGATCACTAAAATAAACAATCTAAACCCTTGCAGAGAGTGCCTCTCAGACTGCACTGACAACAACACGGCTATGACTTCGTATGACTTTGACAATCCAATCAATCAAGCTAATGAAGGGGTTGAAGAAGATTATGAGCTACCTGAAGAGCTAGCCAGGTTGTTGAGACAAGAGGAGAAGGTTATCACTCCTCACCAGGAGGAGATTGAAACGGTTAATCTTGGTACAGAAGAAGATGTGAAAGAGGTTAAGATCGGGGCCTGCCTGCAAGATTCAGTAAAGGAACAACTGATTGATATGCTCCGGGAATATGTGGATGTTTTTGCTTGGTCTTATCAGGATATGCCAGGGTTGGATACCGACATTGTCATGCACAAGCTGCCTTTGAAAGAAGACTGCCCACCAGTAAAACAGAGGTTGCGCCGTACTCGCCCGAATATGGCGATGAAGATCAAAGAAGAGGTACAAAAGAAGTGGGACGCCGGTTTCCTTGAAGTGACTAGCTATCCTCCGTGGGTCGCTAATATTGTACTTGTGCCTAAGAAAGACGGCAAAGTGAGGATGTGTGTGGATTACCGGGACCTGAACAGAGCCAGCCCAAAAGATGATTTCCCTTTACCTCACATTGATGTATTGGTGGATAATACGGCTCAGTTCTCGGTGTTCTCCTTCATGGATGGATTTTCAGGATACAATCAAATCAAAATGTCACCTGAAGACATGGAGAAGACAACTTTTATCACACCCTGGGGCACATTCTGTTACAAGGTGATGCCATTCGGACTGAAGAATGTTGGTGCAACTTATCAACGGGCTATGGTAACATTATTCCATGACATGATCCACAAGGAAATTGAATGTTATGTGGATGACATAATTGCCAAGTCCCTCACAGAAGAAGACCACCTGGTAAATCTGCTGAAGTTATTCAAGCGTCTGAGGAAATACCAACTGAAGTTAAACCCCAACAAGTGCACATTCGGGGTGCGATCCGGTAAGCTGCTGGGATTTATTGTAAGTGAAAAGGGGATTGAAGTTGACCCTGATAAAGTTAAAGCCATTCAAGAAATGCCTGCACCGAAGTCAGAAAAAGAGGTTCGGGGGTTTCTAGGTAGATTGAACTACATTTCAAGTTTCATATCTCACCTTACAACAACCTGTGAACCTTTGTTCAAGCTGTTAAGAAAAGAACAAACGGTCAGGTGGAACGAAGACTGCCAGAGGGCTTTTGACAAAATCAAGGAATACTTGCAAGAGCCTCCTATCCTTATGCCTCCAGTTGAAGAAAGACCTATAATCATGTACTTGATAGTTAATCAAACCAACGGCAAATGGTACACACACCAAGATCATCTGATACCTTATCGGGACTATACAAGGAGGTTGTTGACTTTCTTCACAACGGTCAAGCTTGAGTATATCCCTCGAGACGAAAATCAGTATGCGGATGCTCTGGCTACCATTTCATCCATGATCAAAGTTCAAGCCGCCAACTTTGTGCCTCGGATAGCAGTATCCAGACTTGACAGACCAGCATATGTATTTGCAGCAGATGTTGTTAAAGATGATAAGCCTTGGTTCCACGACATTAAGTGCTTCTTGGAGGATCAAACATGCCCACCCGAGGCATCTTCCAATGATAAGAAGACATTAAGAAGGCTAGCTGGTAGTTTCTTCTTAAATACTGATGGTTCCTTGTACAAGAGAAACTTTGATATGGTACTCCTCAGATGCATTGACAGGACAGAGGCAGACTTATTGATGCACGAGGTGCACGAAGGGTCCTTTGGTACCCATGCAGGAGGGCATGCAATGGCTAAGAAATTGCTAAGATCAGGCTATTACTGGATCACAATGGACGCAGACTGTTGTGCTTATGCCAGAAAATGTCATAAATGCCAGATTTATGCGGATAAAGTGCATGTGCCTCCGAATCCTTTGAATGTGATGTCTTCACCTTGGCCCTTTTCCATGTGGGGAATTGATATGATTGGCAAGATTGAACCGACTGCTTCAAACGGCCACAGATTCATCCTAGTTGCTATTGACTATTTTACCAAGTGGGTTGAAGCGGCTTCTTATGCAAATGTTACGAGGCAAGTGGTAGCCCGATTTCTGAAGAGAGATATCATCTGTCGGTATGGGGTGCCCGAGCGAATCATTACTGATAATGGTTCCAACTTGAACAACAAAATGATGGCAGAACTGTGCCGGGACTTCAAGATCCAACACCACAATTCTTCTCCTTACAGGCCAAAGATGAATGGCGCTGTAGAGGCAGCTAATAAGAATATCAAGAAGATTGTGCAGAAGATGGTAGTCACATACAAAGACTGGCATGAAATGCTACCGTTTGCCTTGCATGGGTACCGTACGTCAATCCGAACATCCACTAGGGAAACACCGTATCAGCTTGTGTACGGTATGGAGGCAGTCCTACCTGTTGAAGTTGAATTAGCCTCCTTGCGGGTACTAATGGATGTTAAACTGAATGAAGCGGAATGGGTCCGATCCCGATACGAGCAACTGAATCTGATTGAAGAGAAGAGATTAGCTGCAATCTGTCACGGGCAGTTATATCAGAAGTGAATGAAGAAAGCCTTCGATCAGAAAGTCAGGCTCCGAGAGTACCAGTTAGGAGATCTTGTACTGAAAAGACTCCTCCCTCCTCATACAGACCACAGGGGCAAGTGGACTCCGAACTATGAAGGGTCATTCGTAGTAAAGAAAGTTTTCTCTGGTGGAGCACTGATGCTTAGTACTATGGATGGTGAAGACTTCCTGTCCCCTGTGAATTCAGATGCAGTTAAAAAATACTTCGCATGAAAATGACCCGCTGGACATAAAAACAGAATGTAAGTCCAGGCAAAAATAGGGCATCCCGGCGAGTCAAAAACAGAATAAAAGACTCGGGCAAAAATAAGGGAAAATAAATAAAAATGTACACCCGCTGAGTTGAAAAGCCGCATTGGACGACTCAGGTAAAAAAGGGTATCCCAGTGGATTGAAAACCCGAAAGGGCGATCCACGCAAAATAAGGGAATAAGCGAACAACTGCTTTCTGAATTCATCTGTATCACTTACAACATGGTAAGCTCCGAAAGGTTCGAGCATCGGTCAAAACCAGCCTTCTTCAGAAAGCAAGATGAGAAGAACGTCAATGTCATACGAGTCATAGCAAAAAGGGGAAGCTCCTTGAAGCATTATCAACATTGCCAGCACCTTTTTGTCTTTCAATTTGTAACGATCTCCTCATTTCAGGGGATCTGTTTCTCTGACTGTATCTTGCCAATTCAAGGCACATGAATTAATAAAATCAGATTTTCAGTCATGTCTCGTCTTGTACATTTTATTTTCGTTTGCAAAAATGTCTGATGTCTTCAAGATATTGATTGCATAAATACAGATGCTTCCCTTCTAAAGAATACATGCTTACAGGAAATATGTTTGCTCCTGGGATTGCCTAAACTCCTATGACGGAATCCAATAAGGAATATCTCAGGATGCTTGTACGTATCTTTGTCTTTACAGGATTGCAGGTGTTCAGAGCACAACATGGGGCATGAAGGCTTCTCCCCAGCAAGCTGTCTAACTATTATCTACTCAGTCTATCTCCTGATTAGCACCGGAGGTGCTCTCTCCCCAGTTGAGTTGCCATTCATCATTCCTCCTCAGCCAAGTGCAAAAGACCGGGAACCATCTCCCCACGGAGTTTCAGCCTCTATCCAGAGAAGCAATACTTGAAGATCTCACAACAGAGTGAAGAAAGCTTCTACAAACCCCAGCTGGGTCCCTCGTTACCAAGCTAGGTCTATCAGTGACCTATTTCCCCACGCAGAGTCGTATATGACAGATCTATCAATGATCTCATTCCCAGCTGGGACATCCACTTCAAGCAGATCAGCCAGAGATCTCCTCAGCAGCGGGATCCGAATCTCGGATCGTTATCTTTGCATAATCATAACATTCACATCATATTTTCCCCACAGAGCGTAGCATTCCGTCTAATATGGAGCATTACGGCAAAAATCAAACATGTTGCATAATCATAAGCCATGTTCTGAATCAAACACTTGTAAATGCAGACAATCCGTCAACAATATACAAAGACACCTCTCAAATTCATTACTAGAGAGCCAAAGCATTTTACATGCTCCTTCGGCACTCGTCCGTGTCATCATCCCCCAGTAAATTGCCCGAAGCAAACAGATGTATACACAGTACAGATACTTCTTGACACCCGTCCGTGTCATATCCCTAGTAGAAAGCCAAAGCTTCCCCTCTGCACTCACAGATACATATGCACACAATTCCTTGACGCCCGTCCGTGTCACCTTCCCCAGCATAGTTATCCAAACACTTTGGAAATCATACACTTGTTTATAATACACTTTTTCCGACACCCGTCCGTGTCATGCCCTCTCCAGCAAGTTAAACACTCGTCTAAATCTCACTCCTACTTTTTACTCATACAGATACTCGTCCGTATCTTGTATATGCCACTTATATCCCCTCAGATCCGACACTCGTCCGTGTTCTTTGTTAACTAGTTGGTACTTGTTCGTATCATCATCTCTGAACATGCGTCAAGCGTTTGTTTCTACTGATACTCGTCCGTATCATAGTCTTAAGGATGCTCGTCCGCATCTTTAATCTATACACAGTGTCAAACACTTATATTTTCTTGAATTTTAGACACTCGTCTGTGTCTACCCTTCCCCAGAAGAGTCTCCAACAGATCTTGTTGATCTATTTCCTTTCTATCAGACATTCGTCCTATGTCATGATACCTTCCGGCAGCCGTCCCCTGCTAGGTGATCGTCCTTCACCTCTTGATGATCGTCCTTCATCATTCTATCCGATGGTCGTCCCCATCGTTGATCTTATTATCTGACATTCGTCCTATGTCATGATAAACCCCGAGAGCAGCCGTACCCTGCTAGGTGATCGTCCTTCACCTCTTGATGATCGTCCTTCATCATGCTTATCCGATGGCCGTCCCCATCGTCGACCTTTTCTATCCGGCATTCGTCCTATGTCGTGATACATTCGGCAGCCGTACCCTTCCAGGTGATCGTCCTTCACCTTAGATGACCGCCCCTCATCTTATCCCCAACCGAGCAGCCGTCCCCTGCCAGGTGATCGTCCTTCACCTTTGATGACCGTACCTCATCATTTACCTATAATCCCCAGAGAATCTTTGTTGCTTTATTTTGATGGCCGTCCCCATCATAATCTCTTATGTCCCCAGCTTGTCGGCCGTCCCTGTCATTGCTTTGTTTCCCGCATCTTCCCCAGCATGTCGGTCGTCCCCGTCATTGCTTTATCCCCAGCAGTCGTCCTCTGCCCGACGGTCGTCCTCCGTCACCCGCACTTTATAATCATACTTTATTTTCTTTTACAATCTATATCCCTTTTCTTCTTCATTCTGTGAGTGCAAATTTTGGACTGTCTTTGGTATTCAACCACAAGTTATCTTGTTTTCCTATTAAGTCGTCGCTTACATCCTGCACAGCTAACTCGTGTTTGAATAGGGGCAGCTGTAAACACCCCAAATTTGCCCTCACCCATTCACACCATGGCTTGTGATATTTTCATTTGCATAAATTCAATCATAGCATCTCATACCATATTTTTGATTCACTGCATTGCTCCTAAGTCATCTGCATCTAGGGTTTGTGATCTGAGCCATCCCTGAGCCATTTGAGCCATTCCAAAGGTTATTAATCACTTCAAAGGGGTCTATGTATGTTCAAGCATCATATTATATCCTCACAAAGTCAAGGAAGTCACAGAATCACAAGAACTGAGAAAGGCATGGAAGCAGAGCCAGGTTTGACTGCACAGAGGACCTAGAATTAGGGTTTTGGTTTCAAGGGCCATAACTCCAATTTTTTTGGTCATTCTTGTTTCTATTGGTCTCTATATGTTATAAGGATCATGCATATCAAGTTTCATGAAGAAATTCCATGGGGAAGGCATCTAATCAAAAGTTGACTTCTTGAGCAAGTCAGTGCAAAATCAGGGCATCTGAGGCCCCCAATGACCCAACCAAAAGGTGTTCTTCATCATTTTGAATGTATATGATCTTTATTTGATCATGGAAGATGTTAGAAGTTCACAAAATTGAGGAATTTCAAGCCATTTGCAAAATTGCCTTTTTGGGAAAGTGACTTGTAATGTAAACTTGCCATTTTGGGAAAGTTTTTCAACCTCCTCAAATTGATTCAAAAATGCTTCAAATGAGAAAACTTTGGTCATGAAAGTTGTAGAATGGATCATTCCCTTTTCAAAAAGTACAAGAACTCATTCTAATTCATTATGGATCAAAAGTTATGGCTTGCCAAAGTTGGACAAAATCACATAATTTCAAGTTTTACACCAAAGAGGCAAAGTTGCAAAACCTCTTGCCAAGGCAAAATGTGACTTCAAAGTGACTTCTAACCTTTGCACAAACATGAACCATGACCTAAAAATCAGATTGCACAAAAGAACCTCCCATTTTCATGACTTATGCTTCAAGTAATCACAAAAGGGCCAAAAGATCACAAAGTTGCAAAACCTCACACAAACCCTAATCCACTTGCTGCATTGCCTCTAATCCATTTCCATGGTTCTCCTTGATTCAAGCTGCAGCCAAGCCATGCCTTGTACCTTGACAGAATTGACCCATACCTCTCTTACACAAAAAGTTGACTTTATGCATTTTGCTCCATACCAATCACACTGCTCCACAACAACTCTCTGACCTATCAAGGATTGATATGTGTACCAAAAGCAACCTAACACATAACACAACACAGCCTGAAACATCCCACAAGGCAGCATTCTCAAAACTCACCTCTTATGCATTTTCATTCGAATCTCCTCACACAAGCTTCAAACATCAAAATAAACTTCACAGAAACACTCACCATGATCCACTGACCAGTTACCAACCATTACTTTGCCCTGAAACCCTACATATCAAAAACACGATTCTCATCCCTCACTGAACAGAACTTCATCAATCTCACAAACTAGTCACAATAAACTCCATACAAGCTTTGCAAACTCCTCAGGAGGTTCATTGGAGTCATTTTGAAGCAAGGAAGCAGTCAAAAAGCTCCAAACTGAAAGCTTCACTTCAGGTAGCTTCAAAAAATAATTTTTCCAGAAACCTTGTTTTAAGTTATTAAAATGATCTACATGCTCCCCTGATTGCAATGAGCTTTGAATTTTTGAAAATGATGAAGAGATGAGGATGTATGGTCTGTCTGAAACTTTGCCCGTGAAATAGGTTTTTGCTTGTTTCTCTTGATTCATGAAAAATAAATAGATTTTGTTGTTGGATTCTTGTTTAGGATGTTTGGTTGAGTGAATCTGGAGATTTTGGCACGTTTTAGTGAGGTTTTGAGAGAGATAGGATGAAGGTCTCGCCGGAGAAGACGACCGGAAGTCTTCTCCGGCCACCTGAGGGTCATTAGCCCTAATCTGAGTGATTAACCAACTTTGAATTTGGACCATGGATTTTGTTGACCTTTGTTGACTCCCGCGTGATTGAAGGGCCCAGATCACCCCATTAAGCCCTAATCCATGTCATTAGGTTAATTAATTAGGGTTTTAGGTTAATTGAGTCAGTTTGAATCTGGGCCAATGGATCTGGCGCCAGTCAACTCCCTCCAAAACTATTTGAATGTCAGCCCTTGGATTTGCATACTTCTCATAAATTCAATTTTTATTTCATTTTATTTGATTTATCTTTTACGAATTATTTAAAATAGCAAAAAGCATTTAAAAAATCTGAAAATTTTTATCAAATCTTTTATTAATTTTCAGAACCCAAAAATATATTTTTTTTTTTTTTTGCATTAAAAATCATTTTTAAATCATTTAAATGTTTATTTTTAATTAGTTAATGAAAATTAATTAATTAAAAATACATTTAGGTATTTAAAAATCACCAAAAAATTCACATTGCATTCAGAAACATTTAGAAACATTATCCAACTCTCAAAGCAAATTTCTTTTTAGTTCTTGATGCATTTTGACAATTTTCCATGGAATTAAATTCATTTTAAGGCAATATTTTTGTGCAAACTTTGAAAAATCCATTCTGCCTAACCTTTGAGAGTTTGATGATGGTTCTTCTTGCATTGCATTCTTCATGGCATGTAATTTATAGGATAAAATTGGTTTGACTTGATCTTCCATTTTCAAATTGTTTTGCATTTTTCATGATGAGGTACCCTAAAACCCTAGCCAACTTGAGAAATTCATAACTTTCACTAGGATAAGAGTTAGGTCCCCCTCCTTTGGGCAATGAACTTGTATAGGTTTAGGGTATCTTTGATTTCATTTTCAATTTTTTATCATGTCATTTGCTTCTGATTTTGAATTTTGCTTTGTGTGTTGATCATAAACCCTAATTTGTGCCTTCCTTTACCTCCATCTTTCATTTGCTTGCATCCAACAACTTTCCATGACATTTTGTGCATCCACATGATTCATAATACATCTTAGGACATATTAGAACCATGTTTGATCATTGCATCATCCCTTTTCCATGTTATGTGTTTATTTCATTTCATAAACATTCATGAATCTTTAGGGTTCAAGGCATGCTTCATCTGCATCCATGTCCTTGTATGATCATTCTCATGTCTTGCCTTATGTTTGTATCATCTCTTAACATCATTAACATCATATCTATGCTTCTGGTTTTGATTTTTACCATGGCATTTCATCTCATTTGCATTGCATCTCATTTCTTTTTCTAACTTTTCAGGTGGTAAGTCATTTTGAGAAGTGAATTTGCCTTCACTTCTCACAATCTCTTTTCATCTATCTTGCATCATTGCTGCATTTTATCTTGTGTATTAGAGTGAGCTTGCTCATTCATGCTCCTTCTCTTACTTTCTTTCTTCAAGCAACTTGTCTTCTTGAGTGAAGCAAGTTGTTCTGCTTCTCTTTGCTTCTTGCTCCTTTCATCTGCTTCCTTCTTGGTGGTTTCTCTGAAGATCTTCTTGCAAACCTCATTAACCCTAGGAATAACCAAGCATGATAATATTTAGGGTTTGATTAGTTCCCCATTTAGATTTTACCTTTGTGTCATCTTTGAGTCTTCTTTTCTCATCTCATAATCAAGGACTAAACCTTAAAGGTTTTAAGACTTTGTGATTAGGGTTATGCTTGTATCCTTCTATTAGGATGGAGTGTATAACTTTAATCCTAAGTGTTAAACCCTTAATGTGTGTAATTCCTTTAATCAATCCACTTAATAATCATTAACACATCAAGCTTGTAACTTGGGCCTTGCATTAGGGTTCTAATTCTTCCTTAACTGGTTAAGAAGGACTAACCCTAGTGTTAATGGACAAGTCCCCCTCAAGTTGTCTTACAAACCACAAAATTCACTTCTTCATCTTGTCATTAACTAAAATCCATTTAATAAAGGCTTTGTTATGTCATGAGGTTAATCCCTAATCATGGATTAAGTTGAGGAGCCTTCCTCAGCTTAAATGCTCTCATTTATTATCCTTCTATTTTGATAGTGTAATGAGTCCATTAAATCCTTGATTATGGCTTAAACTCATTACTTAACACTAAACAAAAACCACAAAAACATCTAAATAAATATAAGTAGGTTAATGATCTTAATCCTACATCATGGTGATTAAGTGTGAGGTGTTTACTTCATACTTAAAGTATTCTCATTACCCTTAACCAAAGGGAAGATGTGATGAGTTTACTAACCCCTGGTTTAGGCTTAAGCTCATTAACTTATGACAAATCCAAAAGCAATAAAAGATTGAAAACACAAAAACAAACAATAATCGTCTCCTCCGGGATTCTTTTCTCATCTCATTCACTCACAAACGAGAACTCGCTTCTTCCGTCTAATGCAAGACAGTTTGCACTTGAGCCAGACAGGTCATACACTTGAGCATAGGCAAGCAAGCAGTTCACAAGTCAATTTATCTTTCAGTCTCTTTGAGTCGAACTACGGTGTTCTGACTTCCTCATTGCACGAAAGGATACGTAGGCATAACTTAACAGTTATCGAACAAAAGTCTCTGTATATTCCCCCTTTCCAGCATTATCATTTAAGCCTCATAGTCTTGAGCTTCATACTCCTGTCCTTACACTGACACTTCTCTTATACACTTCACATTCTTTTTACACTGACACTTGCATTCTTTCCAGCTTTGTTACACAAATTGCACAGACACTACCCCTTTAAAGCATAAATCTTTTAAGCGTGGATCCCGTCGAGTACGACGGACAATCTGGGTGCTAATACCTTCCCAGGTTGTAACCAATCCCCTTTCTCATTCTCTCTGGTTCGCAACCGTCTTATCCATATCTTTCTAGGTTTATGCAGCATTACCTTTCCTTCGGGATAAAAATGCCTAGCTGGCGACTCTTGTCTTTTGAGTTCACCCTTGTGTGTACTCTCTTCTTTCGCCGACCGTTCGCGTCTGTACCCCTTCTGACCCTGTGTCATCAGGTGGGAGCGACACAACCATATATAAGATATTTGTGCACTAAATTCGTGAACACACACCCTCATTTTTCAGATCCTAAATTTCTTGCAAACTTGCATTTTCCTTCGAAATTCTCTCCTCTCTCACTCATTGCTCGAACTCTTCACATATTCCTCATCCTTGAAGTATAAGGATCACGAATTCACCATCAATTCAAGCTAAATCTAAGTATTTCACATAGTGCAAGATTGGTGTAGTTGCTTTCGAATTCCAAGATCCAGAGGATTTCAAGCTCTCTCTTAAATTTATTTTGCAAGGAGAGGTTAAAAGGCATTGATCTGCATCATTTGGAGCTCTATCTTGGTGATTCTCAAGCTCTTCAGGTCCAGGTATGACTTGAAATCCATAGATCTATAACTTGATTTTGTTGTGTGCATTGTGATTTGTGAGTGATGCTGGTTACACTGAGCTTTTTAAATTTGAATTTGGTTGAGTATTGAGTGAGATATGAGGATCTGAAAGTTTGATGTCAAATTTTGTTTGGTTTGATTTGCTTGATTTAGGGCCTGTTTGTGTATTTGAGTTCTTGATTGTTGTTTAACATGGTGAGATGTAATGATCTGGAGGTTTATAGGCCTTGAGATGTTGTGATTTGTGTGTTTGCGTATTTCCAGTGACGGAGCTAGGGCTCCGTTCACCGGAATCTGGAAATTTGTTAGAACATTCATGTGCAGGTGAATGAGGAAGAAGATGAGGTCCTGGCCGTGAGATGCTTCGCGATCCAATGTTCCAAGATGTGCCAACACATTAATGAGGCATGTGTTGGTCACATGGCACCAGGTCAATGCAACTTTATAACGTGATCGTTGGATCATTGGAGGAAATCCCAGTTTGAATGCTGAGCATTGATCCTGCCTGCTTTGACTTTTGACTTTGGTGACACGCGCGTAGCCATTGGATTATCCTACTTTTCTCAGTTTTTGATACGAACCATTGGATCTGCTTGCAAGTTTGACTGCTTTTTGTTCTATTTTCTTTTAATTTCTTTTAATATGTTTGTTTTTTTTTAATTCATAAAAATTAGTAAAAGTCATCAAACAAATTATGAAAAAATTCATGAATGAACCTTTTAATTTTCTCTAATTTTTGACATTTTCATTTTTCATTTATTTTATTTTGTCACGCAGAAATTAATTGTTGAGTTTAATATTTGTTTTAATTCATTTTTAAATACATACTGGCTTGTTCATTTTATATCTTGATCTTGGATTGGAATTTTGACATGATTCTTTTTGCATTTGCTTAATATAATATAGTTTGCTATTGATTTTTCTCCTGATTTTTAGAAATTTGTATGAATACTTTTGACAAGTTGCTTTGTGTATAAGTTTCAAAACCCTGATTCATGTTTAAGCAATTCTTTGACCTACCTTTCTTCTGATTTTGAGCCTTTCCTCTGGGCATGATGTTTGTATATGTGTAAGGTTAATTTTTGTTTAATTTCATATTTTTTGAATGTGATTTCCATTTGTTGTGTTTTTTCCTTGTTTGCTTGACCTAATTTGAACACTTTGTGTCATATGCTTACCTTTTAGGGTTATAAGGGCACTTGTGCCAACTTTTTTTGAAGTGTTTGAGGTCCCTTTAACATGTATATATGCCTCTGGTCATGATATGTGGATCACCATTTTATTTGCTTTGATTTGCTTATGCTTTAAGATCTCACAAATGTATGTATGTTCACATCACCTCCTATGTCCATTTGCTTCTCATGGTTGATAATGCTTGAACTTGTAGGTTTCTTCTTGTGACCTTTGGTGTTGTTTAGGCATATTATTAACATGATAGGGTTCTGGTCTTAAGTTGTTTGATGTTTGCCTAACTTGTATGACTTATTTGTACCTCATTTGTGCTTTGTTTCTTTGTGAGAACTTGTAGTGCTTTGTATTGACTTGTTTGCTTTAACTCTTATTTGATTTTGTTAGTGTGTCTTAGCATGATAAGTGGAATGCCTTGTTTCTGGTTGTAATGCTTTGAGGGGATATTTTGCCTTGCTTGCATCTTATTTGGTTTAAGTTTGTTCATTTTGTCATTTGAATGTGTTCTAACCATTTCAGAGGCTCATGGTAAGTGAAGTGTAGATGAGGTCCACCTTTCAATTCTTCATCTCTTCTTTTAATATGATTTCTCCTGTGTGATTTTTATGAGCCTTATTCCATCTTGTATTCAACTCTTTCTTTCCCCCCTTTAGAAACAACTTATCTCCTTTAGAGGAGTAAGTTGTATTCTAGTTTCTTCTTTCTTCTTCTTTCTTTTCTTCTTTCCTTCTTCTTCTTTAGGGTAGGTTTCAAACCACACTAACCTTAGGACCACTTTTGCATGATAACTTTAGGATTAGACTTTCCCTTTAGTTTTTACATTTAAGATCCTTTTGGTGCTCTCTCTTTCTCATCTTCACATAAAATCTAAAAAAACATTAATAATAGTTGAGAGCACTTCTCCCTTTTGTCACTCTCTCAAAGAAAAGCATAAAAACACTTATTTACTTTAATCCACAAAAAAACTTAATAATACAAACAAGTTAGTGAATTTAAATCCTAATCTTAGGAAACATGTTTGAAGATCTTCTTCATTCTTGATGGACTTGTTACTCATTTTATTTTGGGATGTGGTAATAAGGACATGTTCCTTAGAAAAGGATTTTCCTTCACTTCCTTGTGCCACACTCCTAAAAAAACTCTAAAAACACTGGACAAACAATAAACGTCTCTCCTTCAGGACTTCTTTTCTCATCTCACTCACTCCTTTCGTGCGAACTTGCTCCTACTTGTTACTTTGCAAGACGGTAACACACTCGTCGTTCGAGCCTACAAAACCTGAGCATTGACATAGGCAGTTCATGCGTTAAGACACAAGCAATTTTTTTCCACCCCTAGTTAGTGGAACTATGGCGACTCTAACCCTAATGTCCAGTGAGGTACGTAGGCAGCGGGGTAGGGCCCGTTCGAGCACAATCCTTATTTTCCCTACATTTTTCCTCTTTGTTTTCTTTCTCAGTTCCTTTTCTAGTTTCAGTCCTTTCTTTTTGCAGCAGCCTTCATTCTTTCACCCTTTGAAACAGTTCCTTTGCAAGCGTGAATCCCGTCAGGTACAGAGGATGATCTGGGGTGCTAATACCTTCCCAGTTCGTAACCGACTCTTGAACCCAGTCTCTTTGGTTCGTAGGACCTGTGCCCTTTCTTTTCTTTTCTCTAGTTTATGCAGCATTACCATTCCCGTTCCTTCGGGATAAAAATGCCTGGCTGGCGACTCTAACCTTTTTCGCGCCACTTTCGCGTTTATACCAGGATGGAAATCCAGGGAGCGACAGCCGCGATACAACCCTTGAAAGTCCTAACTGAAACAGGGTTAATTCGAGAGCGTACTACCATAAGATGGCGTTCCTGACTCCTAAGAGTTGTGCTAAAAGATCTTTGCTGGTATTGCATGTGCATCTTTTCTTTCCTAAAAAAAATCCATGTCGTATCTTAACCAGTGATTCGCTCACAAAGGTTTGCGACATCTTTTCAATAAAAGCTTCATAATTAACATGTGTTGCATTAGAATTTTCATTCTCAGAATAAAACATTTTCTGCTTGCATACATTTGTTTGGCATCAAAGAAGTTCACATATGGAACTCCAGTTCAGAAGCTTAATCTTGCCAAGTTGAGAAGTTTGAAACTTCCGAAGGACAATCATGTCAAAATGCACTTTTCCAAGAAACTCTTTTGAGTAGAGGTTTTTTTCCATCCAGGTGGGTTAAAAGCATCCAATTTGGGGCAATCACATTGAGCAATCTCTTCGAGATTTCAGTCTCTCAAAGAGAAATTAGTCCGAGCACTGATTCAGAGCACAATTAATTTGTGGAAATTGTTTTAAGGCCCATACTAGGGCAGGTCACTCTCAAGAGAAGATGAAGTCAGTTTCTGCAGGCAATTATTCAACTTATCCTTGATGCTGGATACTGGGGCAGAATATCTCACGAAGATGTAGGATCTGGTGTGAGTTGTAACACCCCCTTTTCTATACCCAAAATAAGCAATTAAATCATTTAGGCACATATTAAAAATTCCATCAAAGTAATATTTGAAACATGGTATAAAAGGAGCAATGCCACATTATACTTGAAATTGAGATCATACAACACCTGCTCAATAAAGATATGCAACAAACGGGGTAACTTGTACACACAGGGATTTCATTCTTACACCCGTATTCATTCAATTCAAATAGCAGTGGAAACCACATAACAATTTCAAACTTATATACTTATCATAAATATATCCACAAGTTTGAATCACCAAAATAATGCTATGTTTACATAAAACATCTATCATAAAAATACATATACAAATGCATTCACAAAAAGGCATCAAGCCGACCCTAGCTACCCGGTGCAACATATCATTCCACATAAACATATGTCTAGCTATGTTTAATCACACATATACATTACACATGTATAAATCACATACATATACATATATCAAACATGCATATATACAAACAAGTATGTTTCATCACACATACTATCATCTTTATAATACTCCAAATAAACATATGCACATTCATGTTTATTTATGCATATCATAATTAAAATGATAAAATGCAACTCATAGAGACCGACACACGACTCTATGCAGATGCAATGCGGTACCGACTCAACATTTCAGCAGGTCACTCAGGAACCAAATGGAATCATCGCTTGTTACCTAAAGTAACTCCCCGTCGAGCACACGATGTTCCCCATTGCTCACACTCCATATGGGCACACAATGTTTATGGATTTCTCATACCCCACATGGGCACACAATCTGATTGCTCACACCCCACACGGGCACACAATCAATGTGAATAAATCACCCATCGCTCAAACCCCACACGGGCACACGATGTTTCTGGAGCCTCACACCCTACACGGGCACATAATCTGATCACTCACACCCCACATGGGCACATGATCTTGTTGTAGTCATCGCTCACACTCCACATGAGCACACAATGCTATAACGGATTCACAAAGAATCCCACAGCACAAGAATGCATACATTATGCTTTACATTCAAAATGACACACAACATTCTTGAAAATGCATACATTATTCACAACATAATTATGCATTCATCTCATTCAATCAACATACATTGACATACAATTCAAATAATGTATTCATTTGCCAAACGACCAAAACATTACATCAACCCACATTTCCATAATTAATTCATTTACGTTTTATCAGAAAATTCGGGTGAAAGTCGGCTAAAAATTACATTTCTTAGCATCATTAGTTTCTACGCGTTTCTAGCTTCGAATCGATATAAGGAACACTAAAAACGGATACCCGAAACTAGAGCTACAAATTAAAACACAATTTTTCCAAAAACCTACAGGCTCGCTGAGCGCCCTCTCGCTCGCTGAGCTAGAATCTCCTTGGAACTTTTGCTGAGCGAGGGATAGCTCGCTGAGCGACCACTGCGAATTCCATAATTTCTCAGCTGTGAACATTCAACTCCACACACTCCAAATCTCCAAAATACTTCCATAAACATGATCTAAAGCATATATCTAACATCATACTTCGATTATAACGATTTCTAACCGATTAAACTACCAATTTCTCACATTTTCTCTAAAACCCTAACTATTCATCTTCTCTAAACTTCCATCAAAACCAAAACTCAACCAACCAAACACATACATAATCATACACAATATTAAGATAACAATGCTTATCACCCTTACCCAATTATACCGATTCCTAAGAGCAATCTTGGAGCTTTTTCCAACTTTCCCTCTTTTCTCTTCTTTTTCTCTTCTCTCCTTTTCTTTCTTCTCTTTTTCTTTCTCTTCTTACCAACTTTCTATTTCACTCTTTCTCACTCTCTTATATTCTTTTTCTTTCTATTTCTATTTTCTACTCTTTCCAACCAAATATCATTTTCTCACAAAAACACAAATTCTACTAATTTCTAACTTATTACTAATTAACAAATATCTAAAATACCCTCCAAACCAATTTTACCCGAAAATTCACAAAACGGTAAAATCACATATCACACCAACATATCACATCATCATGATAATTTCACAAATAAAACAATTATCATACAAATAAAATAAAAGACTCAACAAAAAAATTGGGAAAATCAAATCGGGGCGTTACAACTCTCCCCCACTTTAGAAATTTTTGTCCTCGAAAATATTACCTGATCCAAACAACTCCGGATACGACTCGCGCATCCTACTATCCAATTCCCAAGTTATATTGCCTTCCGCAGCGCCTCCCAATAACACATGGTCTCCTTCCTGAAAATCAAGATCCTTCCTTCTCTTGTCATGATAACTCTTTTGTCTACTCTGAGAAGCTCTCATCTTCTCCCGAAAAAACTTTACTTTGTCCGTCGTTTGTTGTACCATCTCCGGTCCAACTACCGTTCTCTCTCCGGTTTCATGTCAACACAAAGGTGTTCGACATCTCCGACCATACAAAGCCTCAAATGGTGCCATACCAATACTCGAATGAAAGCTGTTATTATAAGTGAATTCAATCAACGCTAAATAAGTATCCCAAACACCACCTTTCTCTAGCATACAAGCACGCAACAATTCCTCTAACGATTGAATTGTCCTCTCGGTTTGACCGTCCGTTTGTGAATGGTAAGCCGAACTCAATCTTAGCTTAGAACCCAAAGCCTTTTGCAAACTTTCTCAAGACCTCGATGTAAATCTAGGATCTCTATCCGATACAATACTCTTAGGAACTCCATGCAACTTCACAATTACAAAAACATATATCTCGGCTAGCTTCTCCAAAGAATAACTAATATCAATCGGAATAAAGTGAGCAAATTTAGTAAGCCTATCCAAAATTACCCAAATAGCATTATGACCTCTTTGCGTATTCGGAAAACCCGTAGAAAAATCCATCAATATACTATCCCATTTCCATTCCGGAATATCAAACGGTTGCATCAAACCACTAGGCTTCTGATGTTCCACCTTAGACTTCTGACAAGTCAAACACGCATACACAAAATGAGCTACATCTCTCTTCAATCCGGACCACCAAATATCTTCTTCAAATCTTGGTACATCTTATTCGCTCCCGGAGTATACTTAAATTACTCCGGTGTCCCTCTTCTAATATCATCTTTTTCAACTCCTCATCATCGGGAATACAAATACAACCACGGAATCTCAAAACTCCAAAATTATCAACCTTGAAATCCTCATTCTCATTCATCATCAAATCAACAAATTTCAAATCCAACTTTTGCTTTTCACAAATGGTTGTAAGAAAATCATTCGTAACACGTAGCATACCAAGTCTCACGCTTCTCGGCGTCATCTCGCAAACCAAACTCAAGTCTCTAAAATTCTCCAAGAGTTCCCATTCTCTTATCATCAATGCGGACATATGTAACAACTTACGACTCAAGGCATTGGCCACCACATTCGCCTTACCCGGATGGTAATTCAAACCAAAATCATAATCCTTTAAAAGTTCTAACCGTCTTATTTGTCTCATGTTCAATTCCTTTTGATCAAATAAATACTTCAAACTTTTGTGATCACTAAAAACTTCAAATCTTGCACCATAAAGATAATGCCTCCAAATTTTTAGAGTAAAAACCACAGCCTCTAATTCCAAATCATGCGTAGGATAATTCTTTTCATCCACCCTCAATTGTCTTGAAGCATAAGCTACAATGTTTCCATCTTGCATCAAAACACCACCTAACCCAAACAATGAAGCATCACAAAACACCACAAATGGTTCCGTCGGATTCGGAAAAATCAAGATCGGAGCCGTTGTTAACCTTCTCTTAAGTTCCATGAAACTCTCTTCACACTGAATATCCCAAATGAAAGCCTTTCCTTTACAAGTCAACTGCGTTAACGGAAGTGCCAACTTTGAAAATCCTTCAATAAACCTCCGATAATAACCTGCCAAGCCTAAAAAGCTTCGAATCTCCGTAACCGATCTAGGAAATTCTCATAGCATTACCACATCAATCTTGGATGGATCAACACTAATACCACCATCAGAAATAACATGCCCAAGAAAACTTACCTTCGACAACCAAAACACGCACTTTGACAACTTAGCATACAATTGCTTCAATTTCAAAATCTGTAACACAATCCTTAAATGCTCTTCATGCTCTTCTTGAGACTTAGAATAAATCAAAATGTCGTCGATGAACACAACCACAAAACGATCCAATTGTTCATGAAAAATAGTATTCATGTATTCCATAAACACACCTGGCGCATTAGAAACTCCGAATGGCATCACAGAATACTCGTAATGACCATATCGTGTCCTAAAAGCCGTCTTTTAAATATCCTCCTCTTTCACACGAATCTGGTGATATCCCAATCTCAAAACAATCTTACTAAAAACACGCGCACCAACCAATTGGTCTATCAAATCATCAATCCTCGGAAGCGGATACTTGTTCTTAATTGTCACCTTGTTCAACTGTCGATAATCAATACATAACCGCATACTTCCATCCTTCTTCTTTACCAACAATACCGGTGCACCCCAAGGAGAAACACCCGGCCTAACAAACCTCTTATCCAACAAATCATTCAACTGCTTCTTCAATTCTACCAACACTGAAGCTGGCATACGATACGGTGCCATCGAAATTGGTCTAATACCCAGAACTAGATCAATAGAAAACTCAACTTCTCTTTCCGGCGATACATCCTTAATATCATTCGGAAACACTTCGGGAAAATCACACACCACTGGAAACCTACTTATCTCCACTTCGCCTTCCACTGACAACGATGCAAACAAACCAAACAATTGAACATTGTCCACTAAAAGTTTCTTCAACTCTTTCGTGGATAGGAAACTCTCTTTTTCATCATCATCCAAAGAAGGAAACCTTACTAACTTATGATAATAATCTATATGAACTCGATTAAATTGCAACCAGTTCATACCCAAGATCACGTCCAAACCTTCCAACGGCAAACAAACTAAATCCATAACAAAATCTTTACCATACATGGTCAAAGAACAACTTACGCACACCAAATAAGTAGTTACCGACCCTAAAGCAGGAGTCTCAATAACCATATCACCACCCCAAGAAGACATAAAAAAATTCAAACGCTTAGCTCACTCAAGAGAAATAAACGAATGAGTCGCTCCCGTATCAATAATAGTAACTAAAGGCGTACTATTAATAAAGCATGTACCTTTAATCAAACGATCTGCACTAGTAGTGTCCTTCCCTGCTAATGCAAACACCTTTCAGCCCGCCTGAGCTTGCTTTGGCTTAGTACACTTAGTACCAATGTGACCCACTTCTCCATAATTGAAGCACTTCATAACATTTCTCCTACACTTGGTAGTATCATGTCTAAGACCTCCACAGTTTGAACATTTCACAATATTCTACCCACACTCAAAAGACTTGTGGCCTAAATCGCCACACTTGTAACACTTAATGGGACCAGAACTCCCTCCACCATATCTCCTATCAAAGATTCCCCTATGTTTTCCCTTATCAGCGGGTGTCACATAAGGTCCACTTCTAGCTTGTTGCTTACCTTTCCTCTCATTCACACTCTTGTAATGCGTAGAACAAGCTTTGTTATCTTCTTCAAAGATTCTACAACATTCACTCAAATCTGAAAACCTCCTAATTCTCTGATATCCCAAAACTTGCTTAATCTCAGGACGCAAGCCATTCTCATACTTAATGCACTTAGAAAACTCAGCAGTAGCATCAACATAATGAGGATGAAACTGAACCAATTCCACAAACTTAGCAGTATAGTCAACCACTGACATACTTCCTTGCTCCAGCTCAAGGAATTCCATCTCATTTTTTCCCTTCACACTCTCAGGGTAGTACTTCCCTAAGAACTCAGTACGAAAAACTTCCCAAGTTATCTCTTCATCCTCCTCCTCAAGGGCTTGATTTCTACCGACCCACCAATCATCAGCTTCTTCCTTCAGCATGTGAGAACCAAGCCTCACCTTACTCTCTTCAGCACAGTCCATGACTCTGAAGATTCTTTCAATCTCCTTCAACCAATTCTGAGCACCATCAGGATCGAATATTCCTTTGAAGACCGGCGGTTGATTCTTTCTGAACTCATCGTTAGCATTCACATTCGACCCTCCCTGCACCGCCCTAGCCATTGCTTTCAAAGCAGCAGCCATAACATTGTCGTTTCTACCAGCCATATTCTGATTGTTCCCAAAGACAACAACAAGATTAAACAAAAGTTCAATCATAACAACATCAAGACAGACACAACTGACTCGAACACTGGCTCTGATTCCACTTAATGTAACACCCCCTTTTCTATACCCCAAATAAGAAATTAAATCATTTAGGAACATATTAAAAATTCCATCAGAGTAATATTTGAAACATGGTATAAAAGGATCAATGCCACATTATACTTGAAATTGAGATCATACAACACCTGCTCAATAAAGATATGCAACAAACGTGGTAACTTGTACACACAAGGATTTCATCCTTACACCCGTATTCATTCAATTCAAATAACAACGGAAACCACATAACAATTTCAAACTTATATACTTCTCATAAATATATCGACAAGTTTGAATCACCAAAATAATGTCATGTTTACATAAAACATCTATCATAAAAATACATATACAAATGCATTCACAAAAAGCCATCAAGCCGACCCTAGCTACCCGGTGCTACATATCAGAGTCGACCGATCAAAATATGAAGACGAGCTTCACAAAATTATCATCCAGCAACCTACTCGGCAATGCCTCGTAGAGCATCATAAAACATCAAAAGGGTGAGAAACATTATCATAATAACATTGCATATAATTATATATCTCAACATATAAAATGCACATAAAGCGTATTCTCACCACAAATCATTCCTTATCACATATACACATCACAACGTGTACATCAATACCAATCAAACATATTAATTACGCACAATTCACCAATTCACATAAACTCATTTTATTTATGTTTATTCCTCAACCCTATTCATTCCGCATAAACATACGTCTAGCTATGTTTAATCACACATATACATTACAAATGTATAAATCACATACATATACATATATCAAACATGCATATTGTTGCTCCTAGGATTTTCATCCTAACAACGGCACATTGAGGTAATTCCCACAGCTGGTAATAAAACTCTTTCCTTTCAACCTCAAAGTAAACCATCTAATATCTCTGGCAGACAATGTACTTAGCTTCTGGGCCCAAGTAGTATTAGGATCAGTAAATCTCTCAGTGGTAGGCAAATGTCTCATGACCCACTTGTAGAATAAGGGAGCACAACATCTAACTAGACCTCCTCGCTTTTTCTCATTCTTATAGTGCACTGAATAATACAAGTCACCCAGGAAAGTGGGCACCGGATTCTTCAACATAAATAAATGAATAGTATTTATGTCCACAAATTTATCCATATCAGCGAATAGGATGATCCCATAAATGGATAGTGCTAAGATGGCGCAAACAGAATCACTGACTTGTCACTGCAAGTTCTTCAACCTTTCTAACCAGATACTCCAGAGTGAAACCAAGTACTTTTGCTTTGGTGGTAGACAGATTTGCAGATACTTCAGATGAGCTCAAATAAAGAGCTTTAAAGATGTCAGCATGGGTTGGTCTTGTCATCTCTAAGTTGAAAGGAATTTGATCCTTGATTGACACTCCCATAATCTCAGCATACTCTTCTAGTAAAGGACCCAACTGAAAGTCATGAAAAGTGAAACACCTGAGCCATGGATTGTAATACTGCAACAAAGTGTGAATGGTGCTTCTTTGAGAGCTATCCAAGTTGAATACCAAGTCCAGAATATCGCCATACTTTTCCTTGAAGTATCCCAAATGACCCGGGGTAATAAGAGACACCATTTGGTTGATCAAGTTTACTTTGGTATCAAAATATTTGAAGTGCACAGTCCTTTTTCTGACGTCTTCCATTCTGCAGTAATGATATGACCAGGAACCGGGAGTAACGCAAACCCTGAGAATAAAAGAAACACAAATGATTAATGATGCTATGATGCTTATGCAAGGCGAGGCATGCGATTAGTGAAGTGTCTGTGATGTGCCAATCAAATAATCAGGTGTCGGTGCAAGGCCACAATATCAACATATCACAATAACAATCCCTCTGATCCGGGATCCATATATTAGAACCAGAGAACCAGATCACAAAACTGAACTAATGGCAAAGCGGGTATGTTGAAGGTCTTAGGGTTCCTGCAAAACCTGTAAACCTCTCCCAATCTCACGGGTATGCTACTCGGGTCAACATCACGGACTCTCAAAGCCGAATAGCAATAATACGTTCACCATTTCCGAGAAATGGCTCATGACCAAATCAGGGAATCGGTTTGGCATTATGTACTACTCAGGGACGCCTCAACTGAGTCCGGAAAAACAAGCATCCCTCACAAGTCCCCAGCTTCAAGCACTGAATCGAGAAACAATAGTACATTCATCCTGAAGGGTACAATACTACTGTCATACGAATAATTTGCTTTAACTGGGTTCCTATGAGAGAACCAGGCCATCCTATGCGAGTTCCCAATGGACCCTCGGATGCGAGTGGGTTTTCCAACAAATGTGGTCTGCCACTGTCATCACTAGAGAGGGGTGTTCCCATTAAGGTCCTCGAAGATCGGTCACCAGATGCACATAACTATCAAGGTCGTACCCTAAAGTGGAGAAGAACCCCCACACAAAATAGTCCCAAGACGGTCACAATCTGGGTGTGGAACACACCGCCACTCATCATGTAACCATGCGAGTACAACATGTCCACGCTAATCCTATAGTGCACTCAACCCTAAACCCTAAACCCTAAACCCTAAAAAATGAAAACCAGCACAACCAGATAGTCCAATATAATATGATGCATGGAAAATAAATACTGAAAGCAGTAAATAAATGCGGTAAAGTAAAGCTGTAAAGTAAAACTGTAAACGACAACAGTAAAGCTAAACTAAAGCACACAACAACAAACAGATAAACACCCAAAGAAACAAAACCAACAGGCACTAGGATTGACTCTACAAGGGAAACCAGAGATTCTGGGTTCGGTCCCCAACAGAGTCGCCAACTGTCGCTCCCAGGATTTTCATCCTAGTACAAACGCGAAAGTGGCGCGGAAAAGGTAGAGTCGCCAGCCAGGCATTTTTATCCCGAATGAATGGGAAAGGTAATGCTGCACAAACCTAAGGAAGAAGGAAAGGACAAGGTCTTGCGAACTAAAGATCTGGGTTCGGGAGTCGGTTACGACCTGGGAAGGTATTAGCACCCCAGATCGTCCGCCGTACACGACGGGATCCACGCTTGTTTGTTTGTTTCAAAGAGTGAGAAATAAGATGTTGCTGAATAAAACTGCTGACTGGAATGGGAATGAGAAAGGAACTGAAAAAGAGAAAGAACAGAAGGGGGAAAATGTAGGGAAAATAAAGAATGTGCTCGAACGGGCCCTACCCCGCTGCCTACGTACCTCATCGGGAAAATGAGGATCAGAGTTGACGTAATTCGCCTAACTAAGGCGAGAACTATTTTTTATGTTTTTTATGTGCTGGAACTGAGTATGTCTATGCTCAGGTGTTGCAGGCTCGTCTGGTACGAGTGCGTTTACCGTCTTGCATGTGAGACAAGTCGTTGCAAGTTCGCGTTTAGATTGAATGAGATGAGAAAGAGAATTTCCCGCAGGATAGTCGCTTATTGTTTGTTTTTGTATTTTATGAGAAATTTTTTGAATTTGTTTGTGAACATTCTCATACTAAGACCTATCCATCGCGGTAAGTACTTACACCTCGCCCCGAAACAGGACGTGTATAAGCACTCCGCAACAAAGTCTCGTGTCGTACAAGAACGTTTGGTTTTTATTAAGTGTTTTATTGTTTTTCTTTATGAGATGAGAAAGAAAGACTCAAGTTGCAAAAGGTAAAAACTAAGGGACTAAGACTCAATCCTAATTTTAGTCATTTATTCAAAAGTGGTCCTAATGGTTTATGTGGTTTTCTAAACCTAATGAATAAAAGGAACTAGAAACTACTAGAACTCAAATTACTTCCTAAGGAAGTTAAGTTGATTCTAAGAACAATGGAGAAGCCTATACAAATGATAAATTCAAATAATAAGGCAAAGCGTTAAAATTGGAATAAAGAAATGAAATAAAAAAAATGCATATTAAGGTATAAAGCTACAAGTAAGCCTAAACTTATCTAATAGAAATTCTAAGCCTAAGTCCTAAAGCTAAGGGAACTATCTAATATTATCATTCTAAAATCAGTAATTAAACTATACTAAGTCATTTTAAAAATCCTAAGACTAAGCCTAATTAAACCAGTCCTTAATGGAGCATAATATCCTAAACTAAACTAGGTGAATTTTACATGTAAAAATAGCCTAAAAATTAATACACTAAAAATATTAAAAGTCCTGAAAAAAATATGAAATTAACTCTATAGGATCCTAAAACTGACTATAACATTGTGCTAAAAAATATCCTAAAAATTCAGAGGCTAACTATGTCTAAAAGTCACTTAAATCTACCTAAGGATTAACTACAATTATTCATGAATTAAGCTACCAAAACAGTGGATAAAATGGCCTAAAAATCTACCAAAAAATATCCTAAGTTCTATTATTAGTCCTCTAAACATAGCAAAAAGAATGGGCTAAAAATACTACAGGAAGTGGAAAAAATAAAATGAACAAAATCACGTGCAATTAAAGAAATTCAATAAAATGCTGATTAACTGAAAAATCGAAATTAAATAAAAAATAACCAAAATTCAGAAAATAAAATTGTCACAAATTTCTAAATTGAATTATTAAGCTACTGTAATATTTATAGAATTTTATTATGATTTTTATTATTTTTAATTGATTTATTTCTAACCTATGTTAAACTAAAACTTAAAAGAAAGAAATAACAGGAGGGGGTGCGAATGGTATTTTTCCTTATTTATTATTCTATTGGGCTTTAAGAAAGGGGTGTTAACAGCAAGAACTTGGGTCCATTCAGCTCAGGAAAGTGGGGTGTATGCCATGGACTTCGGTCAACAATTGTTGACTCAATCAGGACCATTGGATCGAGTTCTTCCTACGGTAATCACATCATGTGGCTTGCAGACGCATGGACATGGCTACCTACGGTGTACTACCCATGTGGGATTGGACGCACAAAGAGCCTACCGGACGGTGACAAGTGTCACCGCCGGTATGGCTAGGGAATCTCAAAAATCTGATCTTATCCTCTTTGATTGAATTCAAAACGGTGCATTAAGGGGAATTAACTGCAGATTATGCGGATTAAAGTGGATATTTGGATCTTAATGTGATTTAATTCATAATATTAAAATAACTTAATTTTTTTTCATTATTCATTTTAATAATAGACTTTATAAACAAAGGAACAACATAACTGAACCTAACCCTAATTCCTCTTTCCCCCTCTTCCCTCACGCCGCCGTCCTCAATTCCTCTTCCCCCCTCCTCCTTCACGCCGCCGTCCTCAACCTAAACTACATAACGCTTCTACAACCTTCATGAACCTCTCGCCATCACCATAACCTTAACACCTACAACACCTAAAACTCCGCCCCAATTATGAATCCAAACCTAGCTTTGCCGAAAACCCGCCGGCCGACTCCATTAACAAAATCCTCACCATAAACCCTCGCCTATTTTCTATGCTCATTTCTAATCCGAAAACGGTTTAACCTAAATCCTCCCCAAATGGCGGAATCGTGCAATCCGAAAATAACAGAAACAACAATAATATTGTAGCATACTCAACTCATAATGAACTCTCTAAGAATTCAAATCCGCGACTATCAATAAGGAGCGGATTGCGTACCTGGTTTCGATCAACAACGGAGAACACGTCTCAAGGTACGATTTCACTCAATTATGTCACCGTTCTTCTTCTATCCGCGCATCAGCATTCTTGATGTGTATTACGGTGAATGATTCTGTGTGTGATTCAGATTTTTATTTGCAGGTGAATTCTTGATGAAGATGATGCGATTTCTACGGAGGCTTTGAATTTGTGTTGTTGCTGCTTCATCGATTCTTCAGATTATCAATCAACAACCGAATCGATGAGTTCTTTGTGATTGTATTGAGTATGAGCATGTGACAATCGTCTCAAAGATTGCTACATAAAATTGAAGGATATCGTTGAGGATCTATTGTGATGATGATTGAAGGTTAACGCGATTATTGTCGAGAGGTTGATGAAGCTTGTGAAGATTCAAGAGTTGGAGTTAGGTTGATGAAGATGAGGTTCAATGAAAGTTGCATTTTGATGAGAGAAGAGTGATGAAGAATATCAAGGTTGAAGTGATGAAGAAAAGGATTGAATGCATTTCAGAAAAATGGTTCAGAGGGTGCTGATTTCGAAATTGAACTCAAAGAATGGAGAATGGAGAATAGCAATGGAGAATGGAGAAGTTGGTTGAAGAAGATATTTCTGGTGAAGAATAGTTTGGGAGATTGTGTGAAGAAAATTGAAGCAGTTGTGTGGTTCTGATTTATAGAAATGAATCAGATTCTAGAACTTTCCCCAGGTGAATTCAGTTATCAATTCAGTTATAAACTTGTTACAATTTTGTTATAACTTTCTGATTTTCTGTTTTGACAGTTAGTGTTAATAGAAAGTGTTAGCTTCAATTTTGAATTTCCTTGCTGATCTTATTTTACTTTGTGATTATAGGACGAAACTGAGTTAATGGAGATGCGAGAAAAAACCGCAAAAGAATTTACTACCACTGAACCTTTTGCTCTTCATTTCTGTTGCAAGTTTTTATTCTACACAGTCCCGAACGTATCGCAAATGTAGACTGAATTTTTTGCAAGCCCTGTTGTGGTTTTTATGGTTTCACCGAGTCACGGTTAATAGTTTTATTTTACTTTATTCTATTCTTATTTTCCTGCTTCATTATGAATTTTTGATGTTGTCGTAGTTGATTTTGCAGAGGTTGAAGTGATTGCCGATGGTTGTTGTGTAGATGTCGATGCCCTTGATGCAGGCCTGGAATCAGATAACGTAGGCTGGGAGTTAGATAAGGTAGACCTGCTGGTCGGTGTTGAAGATCTTATAGTAGATCTTGACAAGGGTGTTGAAGACCTAGAAGGGGCCGTGGGTTTGGCTGTAGGAAATGTAGTAATCTTCGTGACACGAACTGTAGTCTTAGCAGAAGGAACATTAGGCTTTTCCGCAGCTACCATTGTCCTAGTCGAAGGTATTGATGTTCGGGAAGTAGGTGTTGATCGTATTCTGATCTACGATGAAGTCGTGTGAATCATTGTTTCTTACTCTGAATTTGTTGCAGACTCAGAATTGTCATGAAGTTGTTGATGGTCATTGAAGCCTTGTGAAAATGATTATAGTAAAAAGGCTTTGAAGATGGTGATAAAGGAGATTCTGCTATGGCGATTGATGAGGATTGACGAGGATATCAGTGATATTTTGAATGTTTTTTGACGTCGAAGATTCAGATTGATGAAGAGAGTTGAAGGATGAAGAGAGTTTTTTCTTCAAATCTTTTTTTTTTTGTATTTTTTGTTATATCAGTTGGTTACCATTGATTTTCTGTTGAAGTTTTGTTATGTAACTGAAATTGAGAGGTTTAGTGAATGATGAAAAAGTTGGTTATACTTTATGTTTTTTTTTCTGTTATGGATTTCCCCTTTTCCTTCAATATTTGGTAACAAAATGGATAGGGCCATGGGATTTTGGTATATGGATTAAAAACAATTTGGATAAAAAAGTAATCTTAACAAAGGAATATTACTTGACTAAATCAAGTGAAAAGTATGAGTTTTTTTTCTTTAGCAAAAATTAAACAAATGGATGTGAAAATAAAAGGGAGTTTGAGCCATGATTCACGAGTTCAACTTGAACAATATTTGGTTCTAAAAAAAAGATGGGATGGAGTGGGTAATTGTGTTATTAATATGAATAATGAACAAGTTTTTTTTAATGATTCACACAAAGAAATGAGCTTAATGTTGAAAGAAATGGTTGATGTTTTAGAGAGATATGATATGGCAAATGGAGTGTTAGGAATATGAAGATGGACACACAAAAAAAGTGACTTTGGATAGCGAAATAGGATAAGATCATGGTGAATAAAAAATGGTGAATTAAATCGAATCGGAAAGTGGATATGTAAAATGGCGATGGCTTGCACTTGAAATGGATATCAAGAAATAGAATTTGAACTTGAATGATGTCCTCCAGATAAACCAACAACTGTGCATTCTCTTTTAACCTAAATCGAATCCTTCAACACAATCCACTTTTAGGAACTTTGATGCCATACTAAACTTCACACAATCTCAAATTATTATTCCATAAACAAAAAGATCCAAACACATCTCTGATACACTGGACCTCCATTGGTGAAGTTCCTTTCAAATCAAATCATGAACAAGAACTCCAAACTCTCCTTGAAATATTCAATGATGAAAGATACAACTCGAGACGTTAAGAAGAGCCAACACTCTTATTCAAAGCAAATCTGATTAAACACCTCAATAATGGGTTAGATGTACCAGTAAATATTATCCACAAGTTCAATCCCCGATAGATACGGATAAGGTACGAAACCCTAATTTTAAAGGGCCTTGATCACATGCCTCAGGAGCCAGTGCAATGCATGATTATGATATGACCTAATGGAGAGATGTAAATGAAGGTGAAGCATGAAGTCGATTAAGGTAATAAATATGAGGGCAAAGTTTGAGATATTACACATATATACAAACAAGTATGTTTCATCACACATACAATCATCTCCATAATACTCCAAATAAACATATGCACATTCATGTTTATTTCTGCATATCATAATTAAAATGATAAAATGCAACTCATAGAGACCGACACACGACTCTATGCAGATGCAATGCGGTACCGACTCAACATTTCAGCAGGTTCACTTAGGAACCAAATGGAATCATCGCTTGTTACCTAAAGTAACTCCCAGTCGGGCACACGATGTTTCCCATTGCTCACACCCCACATGGGAACACAATGTTTATGGATTGCTCACACCCCACACGGGCACACAATCTGATTGCTCACACCCCACATGGGCACATAATCAATGTGAATAAATCACCCATCGCTCACACCTACACAGGCACACGATGTTTCTGGATTGCTCACACCCCACACGGGCACACAATCCGATTGCTCACACCCCACATGGGTACACGATCTTGTTGTAGTCATCTCTCACACTCCACATGAGCACACGATGCTACAACGGATTCACAAAGAATCCCACATCACAAGAATACATACATTATGCTTTACATGCAAAATGACACACACCATTCTTGAAAATCCATACATTATTCACAACATAATTATGCATTCATCTCATTCAATCAACATACATTGACATTCAATTCAAACAATGTATTCATTTGCCAAATGGCCACAACATTACATTAACCTACATTTCCATAATTAATTCATTTACGTTTTATCGGAAAAGTCGGGTGAAAGTCGGCTAAAAATTACATTTCTTAGCATCATTAGTTTCTACGCGTTTCTAGCTTCGAATCGATATAAGGAACACTAAAAACGGATACCCGAAACTAAAGCTACAGATTAAAACACAATTTTCCCAAAAACCTACAGGCTCGCTGAGTACCCTCTCG
The DNA here is from genome assembly GCA_963966055.1 of Lathyrus aphaca. Lineage (NCBI taxonomy): Eukaryota > Viridiplantae > Streptophyta > Magnoliopsida > Fabales > Fabaceae > Lathyrus > Lathyrus aphaca. The sequence goes on from OZ014521.1 coordinate 383,972,515, forward strand.
CTCGCTAAGCGAGAATCTCCTTGGAACTTTCGCTGAGCAAGGGATAGCTCGCTGAGCGACCACTGCGAATTCCAGAATTTCTCAGCTGTGAATAGTCAACTCCAAACACTCCAAATCTCCAAAATACTTCCATAAACAAGATCTAAAGCATATATCTAACATCATACTTCGATTATAACGATTTCTAACCGATTAATCTACCAATTTCTCACATTTTCTCTAAAACCCTAACTATTCATCTTCTCTAAACTTCCATCAAAACCAAAACTCAACTTACCAAACACATACATAATCATACACAATATTAAGATAACAATGCTTATCACCCTTACCCAATTATACCGATTCCTAGGAGCAATCTTGAAGTTTTTTCCAACTTTCCCTCTTTTCTCTTCTTTTTCTCTTCACTCCTTTTCTTTCTTCTCTTTTTCTTTCTCTTCTTACCAACTTTCTATTTCACTCTTTTTCACTCTCTTATATTCTTTTTCTTTTTATTTCTATTTTCTACTCTTTCCAACCAAATATCATTTTCTCACAAAAACACCAATTCTACTAATTTCTAACTTATTACTAATTAACAAATATCTAAAATACCCTCCAAACCAATTTTACCCGAAAATTCACAAAACGGTAAAATCACATATCACACCAACATATCACATTATCATGATAATTTCACAAATAAAACAATTATCATACAAATAAAATAAAAGACTCCACAAAAAAATTGGGAAAATCGAATCGAGGCATTACATGAGTCTTCTTCAATCAAATTCCTTCATATACTAGGCGGTCTAGGGAAATTATTTCAAGATTCGACGAATCTCTCCAAGAGTTTGAAGACGCCGGGGCATTTCGGATTCCAGGTCTTCTGTAAAATCCTCTTGAGTTGAGGTTTGAACAGTCAACTAGTACATGAAGAAAGATGTTACCAGAACATATTCCCCAAGCAGCTTGATCTCCCCAGCAAGAGACGTTCTACAGTTCTTATCTCCAGCAAAAAGGGTTTGATTCTTGTATCATCCCCAGTAAAGTCTAAGATGGAACCTTCCCCAGCTAAGGGTGGTATCCCCAACAGAACTTCAAGTAAGTTGAACAGTTCTCACCTCCGAGTAGAGTCATTATATCAGAGTGGGATATTCCTAGCAAGAAGATGAATGCTTAATTCCCCCACAGAGTTAGAATTATCTCCCCAACAAGGTTATTTGACCAAGCATCTTCCCAGCTGAGTCGGATGATCATTATTTCCCCCACAGAGTTTCATGATTGGGACGCAACCATCATCAAAATATCCCAAGTGAGGTTGCCAATTTATTTTTGGCCAATGTGACAAGGTAATGCCGACAGTGTTCATATTCCTCAGCCAGAGTCAAGTATTGTCAAAATATCTTGATGTCATTTCCTCAGTAGAATGTTAGTCAGAGCATTCTTTTCCCAGCGGAGTTACAAATGGTATTCTCCCTTGAAGAGTTGTTACTCTCATCTCAAATCAACTAATCTTGTATTGATCGCTTTGTCCTGTGTCAATGGGACTAGTTTGGATGGATCACTTGATACCATTCTCTTATTAGATCAATCGAACTTGTTTGGGTTGCAAATCGCTCGATATTGCAACGCCATTAAAGTCCACCGTCGTTGTGGCAAGCCAGTAGTCTCCTGGCGTCGTACCAAAAGACATGGTTGAGTCGTAAATCACTTGATATTACGTTCTCAGGTTCTCGCTTATGGATCGCTTGATACCTGTAATACCCATATATAAAAGACATACATTAAAGCATATTTTTCATATATAGATTTAAGTTTGGTATTGAAATACAACAAGTTCTTAAGTACACATTGTATAAATATACCCACTACGACAAAAGTACTAAGACAAAAAGGCTATAATTATTTAAGTTTTGTAAATGAATTTAATTATTTAATCGGTTTTGTTCGAATTGTGTGATTTATGGAACTATATATAAAATCATAGAGACTAGGGTGAGTGAAGAAACCATACAGTACGTTGTGAGACCCAGTAACATGACTAGGAAGTGGTTAGAACTAGATGGTGAATCTCAGATTTTATGTATATAGATGTGTACCCTGGTCGAGTATGGGTCTAGTGGTGAGTATACACTATATGGAACATGCGTGAACCAGTTGGGTGTATTATATTGTGAAAAGAGAATGTGTCCTAAAGAATGTCAGATGCATTCTTTGGATGTTAAGGAAAATATGGTCTTGTGAGTGGTATGTGCGATCATGTTGGGTTGAAATCACGTAATCAGAACCATTTTCCCTGAGATGTTGTTTCATGAACCTGGGGTTCCTCTAGAATGTACGCATAATTACTTTGCAATTTTGATTCCCGCGTTTAGTACTAATGGAACCTACGGGTAGAGACTTGAGATGGTTAACAAACTATGGGAAGTGATGATTCTAGGTTAACATGCCTATGATTCGAATCCATTATGTATGTCAAGTAAGTTACAAGGATCCATGACTCGTGCCGACTCTTAGACATAGGAGAGGACGGGAATAGGGATGCCTTCATTTGGTTTCCAGATTAGTGATAACTGTTGAGTTGGTAAACTCAAGGCATGTATCCATATGAGTGTGAGAGTTATGAACCCAAGGTCTTAGTTCTTTCCGACTTGAGTAGGATTTTTATAGAACCTTGTTAAGCCGAGATAATCCATAAGATAGGGACTCACTGAGATTTGTCATCTCACCCCTCATTGTTGATTGTTGTTTCAGGTACTACATGTTCTGAGAAGGGTAAGGATAAAGTCATTTGACTTATCCTTACTAGTTATTATTTTGAGCATGGCATGGCTTCCACTGATGGAGTTTACTTTGAGATCATTGTTGATCTAGTTCTTAGCTTTTATTTTGAACATCTTATATACATTATGCCTTGGTTTAGGCTTAATATTATGTGCATTTAAAGGATGTAATATGTTAACTAAGAACTTATTTGTATTTCAATATCCAAACTTGGATTCATGTATAATATATATGCTTTGATGTATGTTGTTATATATGGGTGTTACAGTTAGTATCAGAGCAGGTCGCATCCTCGACCTAGCCGTGAAATACTATGAGTATATCTTTTTGTTTCCTATGTGTCGCGTCGCCCTTAGTCTTATATGTTATAATTATGGTATTGAGTTTGATCAACTTAATCCTATATGTATGAGGTTTAGGAACATGGCAGCCATATGTATGAGCAATTGTGGTGGACGTGGTAGATCCCAACCTGAAACAAATCCTCCTGGTGGCGCCGATGGTGTTCTTGTGAGAACAAGATTTGGTTCTTCTCAATATATTTATGTTTTGATAATAACATGAAGTATTTAAGTGAAGGAAATTTTGATACTCTAATGTTTGTTATTGTTTAAGGATGACAAATAGGTTCTGACTTTGAGGGATTTCTTGCAAACTGAATATTCTGATAAAGACAATATCCTCTTATGAGTAAATTGGAAGCAAGACTACTCAAGTGACAACTCATTAGAAATATATTGAAAAAACTAAACATTTTCTAGGATTCTGAATCTGAATGAGTAAGAATTTGATACAACAATGTTTTGAAGATTAAGTGCTGAAGACTATGAAGACTTGAGGCTCTGAAGATAGAATGATCTGAAGACCAAGTGCGGAAAGACTCTGAAGACTTGAAGTTCTGAAGAACAAGGATTTGGAAGACCAAATGCTGAAGTTCTGAAGAATGAAGACTTGAAGTTCTAACGAAACCACCATTCTTATCTCAATTCATGCTTCAATACAACTATGAATTGGAGGCCATTGAATTTCTGAAGACAAGAATCAAGATCAAGAGACATCCTTTTATTAACTCACGTTTCAATACATCTTTCAACCAGAAGCCTCTGGTGTTCTGATAAAAAGAATCAAGTTTTACTCTACTCTACTCATGCTTCAATCATCTATCAACCAAAAGCCTCTGAAGTTCTGAAGAAAAGAAGTAACGGTCAAGAAAAGTTAATTTACCTATGCTCATGCTTCACACATTTATCAACCTAAAGCCACTGGAGAATAATGGATAAGAAATAATAGATAAGAAGGAATAGTACAACAGTACAAAGACAATTCGTTCTACTACCAATTCCACTACTCTATTATCCTGATTTGGTAGTACGAGAAGGACGATTGTGCATACTATTTTTCAGCCTCAGTAATGCTTTTCCTTTGGCCAGGTGTGACGCAACAAATATATTTTCTCAAGCACATATAAAAGGATTGTCAAGTGAAGAAGAAAAGTGATGAACATTGTAATATCATATACAATACTACAAAGCTCAAACGTTCAAAACTCATTTGTAGTATCAAGCTTCAAAAGCTCTTAATTTGTGTTTACACCTACTTATTATAGAAGCACTTCTTTGTAAACAAATCTTGTATAAAAATGTGTTTTCATTCCCTGAAGGACCTAAGTGTAAGTTAGGAACTTTAGGAAGACTAAGGTTGCGGGTCTTAGTGGTTATTAGTCACATAGTTGCTGTGCAGTTGTAATCCGTTGTAATTATAGTGGATTAAGACCTTTTTGAAGGAAATATCACCTTGGTAGGGTGGACTGGAGGTAGCTTGTGGTTGACAAGTGAACCAGGATAAATTCTTGTGTTCTTTATTACCTTTGCTTTTTTTTATTTTGTGTTTGGTTGTGTTTGTTTTAAAGCAATAAATTTTCAAAAACACTATTCAAACCCCCCTTTCCAGCGTTTTCTCACACCTTCAATTGGCATCAGAGCTCCGGTTATGATTGTGATATTGAAATATCATACACTTAATCGTGTCAGTACCGATCCAACATTTTAGTGTGAGTTTACCTATATATTAATATTATGGCCACACCTGCTTCATCAACCTCAACCTCAACACATCACGAGAAAGATCATTACAGCGCGAAACCACCGATTTTTGATGGCGAAAAGTTTGACTACTGGAAAGATAAAATCGAAAGTTTCTTTCTCGATTATGATGTAGATCTATGGGATATGGTAGTCAAAGGCTACACACCTTCAATAAATGCTATCAGGAAGATAATCACAAGAAGTTCTATGAGCGGCCAACAAAAGAAAGATTACAAAAATCATCACAAGGAGAGGATAATTTTACTCAATGCTATCTCTTATACGAAGTATGATAGGATAACTAACAAAGAAACCACCAAATCCATCTTTGACTCTCTTCAGATGACTCATGAAGGGGATACACAGGTAAAAGATGTCAAGGCTCTTGCCTTGATCCAAAATTATGAAGCCTTCAAGATGGAGGAAGATGAAAATATTGAAACAATGTTCTCCCGGTTTAAGATGCTTGTTACTGGGCTGAGAGTATTGGATAGAGGATACTCTACTGCTGATCATGTGAAGAAGATTATCAGAAGTCTTCCAGCAAAATAGAGACCAACGGTAACATCCTTGAAGCTAGATGGTCACGACTTTCTGAGTCTAACTGTTACTAACTGCAAGTGCACGGTCTATCGCGTAGTAATAAAAGATATTGATCCCACAGAGACTTGATAATCAACCAAGTGTAGTCGGGTGTTTCTATGCTTAGCTAAGGCGAGTGATGTTTTAGGTTTTAAAGGATTGAGAATTAACTAAATAAATTAATGATATAAATTATCGGTACGTAATTTATTTCACCTTCGCGAATTCAATAGAGGGTCGGCTTATTAAGGTTTATTAAGTTATCTCTTTGTAGAAACTATCGGTTTAAAAGTCCTCGACTCACACTCCCGTGGTCTTGCCTAATACCATACTCCTAAGTTCAATTGATCACGCCCGCTGTGTCAATCTAAGTTAGAAATAATTTTTGGAAACCTAAAGGTTCTAATTAGCTTTAAAGCGCTCCCGCTGTGTTTAAAACTAATGATCGATTTTAGCTAAATGACTAGAATCTCACACTCCCGTGGTCTTAATCCTAATCTTTTAGACTTTCTTACTCTCGTAACGAAAGCGAATGAAAACAAGAAATTGAAACCAGATTGTAATTTAATTTATGGTTTTAGCCTAATTCTATCGAATTCATTCCGATTTACATAATTACATACCGATTAACGGTTTAAGATGAGATATTAAATAAAGAAAGGTAGAAGGAAGAGAATTGCATAATGTAAATAATTGAGATAATAAATAAATAAAATAACATTAAAATAGGAAACCTGGTTGTATTGTCTTGATCAACCAAACTTTGAAACTTGAACAGTAAATAGAAATTGTAGTGGCTTGAAACAATAAAAATGGCGATAGTTCCCTGATGGTGGAAACTATCACTAAGGTTCGGTAAAGAAAATACAAGGCGAACAAATAAAGAAAATAAAAGGCGAACAAATAATGAAAAATAAAAGGCGAACTTCGAAATTGAAAAAGGTAGAAACTGGATGTAAAATTTAAGCTCTCGGTATCAGTGGCGAAGAGCTCTATTTATAGATGTTGTGATGGAGTTTGTTGAGAAAATCATGGCTTGGACTTCGACTTGGATTTTGGCTGAATTTGAGAGACTAAGTGGATTAGGGTTGAGGAAATTTCTCTGCATTGACGGAAGAATCTATGTGAAATTGACATCTTCTGTTTGCTGTTACGTATCTTGTGCTACTGACTTATTAAATTTCAAACGAGCGTCTTAGAGTTGAAACGAACACTTTATCATGTGAAACGACCAACTTATTTCCCAAGTTGGGCGTCTCATCAAGTGAGACGACCGTCTCAACAATGAGACGACCGTTTGGATGGTGAAATGAAGAAATGCTTTTTACTGTCATTTTTCCTTCTATTTTCTTGGTTTCTTGGCTTAAGAGCTTCCTTTTCGCATTCTTGCCTCCAAACAACGTGTCTGATCGAATGTCTGCAAAACAAACCCAATTTGCGCATAAAATCGTCCAAAACAACTAAATAAATAAGTTAAATAATCAGAAGTCGTATTAAATAATCGATATAAATGAGTTATCACTAGCAAAGGATCTGAACTATCTAAGTCTTGAAGAACTCATTAGTTATTTAAGAAGCCATGAGATTGATTTAGAGCAAGATGAAACCCAAAAGAAGATCAAATTTATTGCTCTAAATTCAAAGATGAAGAAGACGAATGCGTGCAAAGCCAAAGAAGAGTCAGATGGTTCTGACATTGATTATGAAGAAGAACTATCTTTAATATTTGAAAAGTTCAGCAAAGTATGGAAACAGGGGTAGGACAAAGTCAAAAGTTCTAGAAGAAACAATGTCAAATCTGAACCATCAGGGCAAAGAAGACAAGGTTCTGGAAGGGATCCTGTTTGCTATGAATGCAATGAACCAGAACACTATAGAATGGATTGTCCAAAGTTTCAAGAAGGAGAAGAGTATGAAGAAGAACTTCGCCCACTCAAAGAAAGGAATGCAAGCCACCTGGGATGAATTCGACTCTGATGAAGGAGATTCTGATGAAGAGCGTGCAAATGTTGCTTTTGTTGCAAAAGAAAGTTTTGATCATCTTGAAGATCTTGAGTACAAAGCAACATCATATTCAGACTCAGATTCAGACTCAAAAGAGGTATTTTCTAACCATACATGTAGTGAACTAGAGACATATTTATCTAAAATGTTGGAAAGCTATCACAAACTCCAACATAAATACAAGGATCTTAAAAAAATCTATGTAGCTATTGTGGAAGAAAGAGATAAGCTAAAACAAATCAATTCTTCTCTAGATGAAAATATTTTTTTCTTGAAAAATGCAAACATTATTTTGAAAAACAAAAATTCATGTCTAGAAGAAGAATTATCATCTAATATATCTGATACTAGTTGCATCAACAAGTATGATAGAGCCTTCCAACAACTCTCAGCTAAGAACATATATAGAAGCAAGCTTACTTTAATGATCTATGGTGTAAGCCAAAATGGCTACAGAGGATTAGGATACCAAGGGGTTATTAAACACGGCGTGACAAAACCTTTGAAGATTATACCTTTGTATGATCAGTTTGTACCTTCTGGTACCAAACCTGAAAGTTATTAGTTAACTCATATACAGACACAAACACAAAATCTCAACCAAAATGCTTACAGAAAGCTCATATTCCTTTTGATTATAACTATGTACGAAGACCCAATGTTTGCAAGAACCTTGGGAAAACTAACGATACAGGACCCAATATATGGGTACCTAAAGAAAAAATAGTATATGTTGCAGATATCCTTGACAACATAACTGACACGCCAATCATGGAATGTAGACAATGAGTGCTCACAACATATGACAAGAGAAAGGCGTGTGCTCCAAAATCTGGATCTTAAGCCCGAAGGTAATGTCATCTTTGGAGGGAATTAGAAAGGTAAAATCATAGGTGTAGGTACATTAGATAATAATAAAATTCCTTCCATTAAAAATGTTTTATTAGTAGATGGTTTAAAACATAATATGTTGTCAATAAGTCAACTTAGTGACACAGTCTATGATATTGTTTTTAATAAAAAATGTTGCAAAATAGTGAATCAGAAAGTTGCTCAGTTCTATTTAGTGGAAAGAGTAAGAAAAACATTTACAAGATCAGATTCTCTGATCTTATTGATCAAAATGTAAAATGTCTTCTGTCTGTTACCAAAGAGCAATGGCTATGGAATCGCAGATTAGGACATGTAAGCTTGAGGAAGATTTCTCAACTCAACAAACTTGATCTGGTCAGAGGCTTGACAAATATGAAGTTCTCTTTAGATGCTCTTTGTGAGGCTTGTCAAAAAGGAAAATTTTCAAGAATTGCCTTCAAGGAAAAGAATGTTGTGACAACCTCAAAACCACTAGAACTTCTTCACATTGATCTGTTTGAAACAATGAAAGTTGCGTCAGTCAATGAAAAGAAGTATGGAATATTCATCGTGGATGATTATAGTCGATGGACATGGGTTAAATTCTTGAAACACAAGGATGAGTCACATTATATGTTCTCTACCTTTTGTTCACAAGTGCAAAGTGAAAAAAATTGCAAAATTATTAAGGTTAGAAGTGATCATGGAGGAGAGTTTGAGATCAGATACTTTGAGAAATTTTTTGATTCCAAAGGCATTTTCTATGATTTCTCCTGTCCCATAACTCCACAGCAAAATGGGGTTGTGCAAAGGAAGAATAGGACATTACAATAAATGGCTCGAACCATGATCCAAGAAACCAACATTGCAAAGCAATTTTGGGCAGGGGCAGTAAATAGAACATGTTACATTCAGAACACAGTCTCTATTAGACCTATTCTGGGTAAGACTCCATATGAATTGTGGAAGAACAGAAAGCCTAACATTTCTTATTTCCGTCCTTTTGGATGTATATGTTATATGCTGAACACTAAAGAGAATCTTGTCAAGTTTGACTCCAAAGCATAGAAATATCACTTGCTCGGATATTCTGAATGCTCAAAAGGCTACAAAATATACAACATAGAGACAATTATTATGGAGGAATCAATTCATGTTAGATTCAATGATAAGCCTGACCCTGAAAAGTCAGAGCTAGCTGAAAAGTTTGCAAATATGAAGATCACCTTCTCAGAACCCAAAGAGGGAGAATAAGAGAAAGAAGGAGAAGCTAAAGAATCAGAGACTCCTACACCAAAACAAACGATGAGTTCAACAAAAAATATTTATAGACTCAGAGATTCTCATTCTGAAGCATTAATTCTGGAAGACAAATCTACTCCATTCAAAACCAGATCCGCTTTCATACCTTCCAAAGAAAATCTTCGTGGGTTGGTGTCTTTGATAGAACTAACAACAATAGAGGAAGCTCTTAAAGACAATGATTGGGTTCTGGAAATGGAAGAATAGTTAAACCAGCTCACCAAAAATGATGTATGGGACCTCGCTCTGAAGCCTAAAGGTGTTCATGTCATTGGAACCAATTGGTTTTTCAGAAATAAGCTGAATGAGAAAGGTGAAGTAGTCAAAAACAAGGCTCGATTGGTTGCACAAGGTTATATTGATTATGTTGTGCACCATTATGGAGGGTAGATGGCCCAATGTCCATCAAATGTTGAAATCAGTACCACATGCATTTATGAAGTTGCATTTCATTCTTGGTGGCATAGCATGATGCATATGTGTTGAGTAGATGTTTGATGAATTTTATGATGTGATGGGTGAGAATTATGATGTATTACTATATGACGAATTTTGCATGATTATCTTTACTTTATGTTAATTATATTGATTTGTGATTACTCACCCTACTTGCCTTTGGTGATGGTCTATTATGCCATCCTGCAGATACTCAAGAATAAGCTTGGTGCATGGATGTAGCTTGGAGTGTTATTTCTTTTGTCTTTTATTTAGTTAGGTATGGTGTTCTGCTCCATGTCATGTAACATCGGGATGGGAACGTTTGAGAACTGTTGTGTTCACTTTGTTTTACTTTTGAGTTGATACCAGCCGTTAAAGATTGTTTGAGTTAATGTTGTTTGAATTAAAATTTGAATTTTCTTTATATTATTGATGAAGTTGATGACTTATTATACACTGTGTAATAAGGTTGGTATGTTGATGTGAATACATGTTGTAACCTGTGTTATGTGACAAAACATAATGATGATGTTTTTGATGTTTGTTAAAAGAAGAATGTGATACCATTTTTTACGATACTCTGATTTTATTGAATAATCATGTTATATTTTGATGTGGGGTAAGGGGTGTTACATTAGTGGTATCAGAGCAGGTCGATATGTCCGGCAAAGTGTCGTTGTTGTCGGTCTGTGGCCAGTCGTTACTTGTTAACGATTATTTTTCTTTTCTCATGTTGTGAGTCTTGTGCAGAATGGCGGGAAAAACACGCGTGCTCTTGCAGAAGCTATTGCAGCACTTCCTGAGGAAACAGCTTAAAACAATGAACAAGATTAGTTTCTTGCTTTGGATAAGTTTCAGAGTAATAGTCTGCCAGCTTTTTGAAGGAGATCATGACCCGCAGAGTGCATAAAGGTGGCTCAAGGAAATTGAGAAGATTTTAAGAGTGATGGCATGTGCAGATGTGCAGAAGGAACAATTTGGTGCCCACATGTTGTATGAGGAGGCTGAAGACTAGTGGTATAATACTCGTCAGCATTTGGAGGATGTCGATACTGTGGTGACTTGGACAACGTTCAGGAGGGAATTTATGGGGAAGTGTTTCCCCGAAGATGCTTGTGGTAAGATGGAGGTAGAGTTCCTTGAGTTGATGCAAGGAAATATGACGGTAGTAGAGTATGCTGCTAAGTTTGAAAGGCTCGTGAAGTATTATCCTCACTACAATCATGTTGATGCTAAACTTTCTAATTGTCTCAAGTTTGAGAATGGGATGAGACCCAAGATTAAACAGGGGATTGGATGTTAGTAGATCCGTAGGTATGCTGAGTTGGTGGATAAAAGAAGGATTTATGATGAAGATAGCCGAGCTCGATTTGCTCACTATAAGCAATTGAGTGAGAAGAAAAAGAAAGGTCAGTTTCGAGGAAAACTTTATGTGACTCTAGCTGAAAAAGGGAAGCAGAAGGTTTTAGATAGGATGCAGTCAAGTGGGGGAGCAGGTTTCGTTCCTTCCAAGTGCTACAAATGTGGAGAATTCAGTCATAAGTCTGATATGTGCAACAATCCAATTGTGAGATTCTACAGGTGCGACAAGAGAAATCATTAGGTTGGTGATTACCCAAATGAAGGTCCAACTTGCTTTAACTATGGTGAGCAGGGGCATATCAACACCCAATGTCAGAAGCCTAAGAAGATGGCTACTGCTGCTCAGACCAATGGAAAAGTGTTTTCTTTGAGTGGTTTTGAAGTTCCTAAGAAGGATAAATTGATTCGAGGTACATGTTTTATTAATGGTGTTGAGTTGATTGAAATTATTGATAATGGTGCTACACATTCCTTTATTTCTCTTGAATGTGCTACTAAGTTGATTTTCACTTTGTCTAGTATGAATGGTGGTATGGTAATAGAAACGCCAGCTAACGGTTCTGTTACTACCATGTTTGTGTGTTTGAAGTATCCTTTGACCATTTTTGTGAAGGACTTCTTGATGGATCTGGTGTGCTTACCTTTGCACCAAATTGATGTTATTCTTGGGATGAAATGGCTAGAGTTCAACTTTGTGCATATGAATTGTTATGCAAAGACTGTGGAGTTTCCAAAACTTGGTGATCATGGTGAATTGATGTTCTTGATGGCTAAGCAAGTGGATGAACTGTTAGAAGACGAAACTCAGATGTTTGCAATTTTTGCATCATTGCAAGTCAAAGGGAAGACTTCGAATGTTGAACTACCAGTTGTTCAAGAATTTCCATATGTGTTTCTGGAGGACATAAGTGATTTTCCTCTAGAACGTGAAGTTGAATTTGAAGTGGATTTATTACCTGGTACAAGTCTTGTGTCTATGGCTCCGTATCATATGTCTGCTTTGGAATTGAGTGAGTTAAAGAAACAACTGGAAGAATTGTTGGAAAATAAGTTTGTTCGACCTAACATTTCTCCGTGGGGTACTCCTGTATTATTGGTCAAGAAGAAAGATGGTAGTATGAGGTTATGTGTAGATTATGCGTAGTTGAACAAGGTTACTATTAAGAATAAGTATCCACTTCTGAGGATCGACGACTTGATGGATCAGTTGGTAGGAGCTTGTGTGTTCAACAAGATTGATCTAAGACCTGGTTACCGTCAGATTCGTGTTAAGTCTGATGATATTTTGAAGGCATTTTTAGGAAGAGATATGGTCATTATGAGTACATAGTGATTCCATTTGGTGTATCCAATGCACCCGGTGTATTCATGGAGTACATGAATCGAATCTTCCACGAGTACTTAGATAAATTTGTGGTAGCTTTTTATTGATGATATGCTGATTTATTCCAAGACAGAAGAGGAACATGCAGGGGATATGAGGATTGTATTGCAAGTGTTGTGAGAGAAGAAGTTGTATGCTAAGTTTTCAAAGTGTGAGTTCTAGTTGCAAGAAGTGAGCTTCCTTGGACATGTAATTTCCAGTAGTGGAATTGTTGTGGATCTGTCGAAGATTGATGCAGTGTTACAGTGGGAGACTCCTAAGTCTGCTACTGAGATTAGAAGTTTTCTGGGATTCGCAGGTTATTACCGAAAATTCATTGAGGGCTTTTCAAAGTTGGCATTACCTTTGACTCAATTGACTCGAAAGTGGCAAGCTTATGTATGGGATGTTGCGTGTGAAAATAGTTTTGTAGAGTTGAAGAAGAAATTGGCAACTGCTCCAGTGTTAATTTTTCCTAATCTGAATGAGTCGTTTGTGGTGTATTGTGATGCGTCAGAGATAGGACTTGGAGGAGTTTTGATGCAGAACGGTCAAGTGGTTGCTTATGCTTCTAGGCAATTGAGAGTTCATGAAAGGAATTACCCTACACATGATTTAGAGTTGGCATCTGTGGTGTTTGTGTTGAAGATTTGGAGACATTATCTCTTTGGTTCAAAATTTGAAGTGTTCGGTGATCATAAGAGTTTGGAATATATGTTTGATCATAATGAACTGAATATGAGGTAAAGAATGTGGTTGGAATTGTTGAAGGATTTTTATTTTGATTTGAATTACCATCCTGGTATGGAGAATATGGTTGCAGATGCTCTGAGTAGGAAGACATTGCATATGTCGATGCTTATGGTGAAAGAACTCAAAATAATTGAACAGTTCAGAGACATGAGTTTGTTGTGTGAGACTACTTCCGATAGTGTGAAGTTGGGAATGTTGAAGTTGACAAGTGAAATTATGGAGAGAATTCGAGTAGGACAACAATTTAATTTGTAGTTGGTTGATCAGTTGAGTATGATTAACCAAAGTAATAGAGGTGAATTCCAAATTGATGAGAATGGTGCGATGAGATTCCGAGATAGAGTGTGTATTCCAGATGTTCCGGAAATTAAGAAGATTATTTTAGAAGAAGGACATCAAAATAGACTGAGTATCCATCCTAGTGCTACGAAGATGTACCATGATTTGCAAAAATTGTTTTGGTGGCCAGGTAGAAAGAAGGACATTACAGAATTTGTGTATGCATGTTTGTCTTGCCAAAAGTCGAAGATTGAACATCAGAAGTCGTTAGGTATGATGCAACCGTTGAATATTCTAGAATGGAACTGGGATAGCATTTCCATGGATTTTGTGACGGGTTTTCCAAAGACTGCTAAGGGAAATGAATCGATTTGGGTGATCATGGATAAATTGAATAAGTCGGCTCATTTCTTACCTATGAATATTAATCATTCTATGAAGAAGCTAGCCGACATGTATATTGAAGAGATTGTGAAGTTGCATGGGATATCGTCGAGTATTATATCAGATAGAGATTTGTGGTTTACATCAAGGTTTGTGAAGAGTTTGCAAGACGACTTGGGTACTAAGTTAAGGATGAACTCTGCTTATCATCCACAGACAAATGGTCAGACAGAGAAGACTATCCAATATTTATAGGATTTGCTGAGAGCATATATGCTGGATCAAGGAAGATCTTAGGATAGTCATTTGCCATTGATTGAGTTTACCACAATAATAGTTATCATGCTAGTATTGGAATGGCACTGTATGAAGCGTTGTATGGTAAAAGATGTCAGACTCTCTGTGTTGGTATGAATCAGGCGAGAGTGTAGTGCTTGGACCTGAGATTCGTGTAGGAAACAACTGAGAAGATTAAGATGATACAAGAAAGAATGAAGGCTTCTCAGAGTCGACAGAAGAGTTATCATGATAAGAGGAGGAAATATCTTGAGTTATAAGAGGGAGACCATGTGTTCCTGAGAGTTACTCCGTTGACTGGTGTCGGGCGAGCTTTGAAGTCTAGAAAGCTCACTCCGTATTTTGTTGGTCCATATCAGATTTTGCAAAGGATCAGAGCGGTGGCATATCGGATTGCGTTACCACTATCGCTTGTGAATTTGTATGATGTGTTTCATGTGTCACAATCGAGGAGGTATGTGTACAATCCTTCGCATGTGATTCACACGGCCGAGAAATAAAGCAGTTACGAGGAAAAGAGATTGACTTGGTAAAGGTATTATGGGGTGGACCAGTAGGTGAAAGTTAGACTTGGGAACGCGAATATTGGATGAAAGAGTCGTATCCGACTCTATTTGCTTCAGGTAAATTTTCGAGGATGAAAATTCTTAAAGACGGGGAGAGTTGTAATGCCCTAAAATTCATAATTTTAATTATTGGTAATTATTTATGAACATATGGCATGTTGTGATGTGTTTTGGTTTCGTTATGATGAAATTGTTGATTTATAAGATTAAATTGATATTATAAGTTATTTAGTTGAATATTATTATTTAATTAAATAAAAGGAGAATTAGAAGTGTGAGGGGTATAGTGGTATTTTATGGAGAATTAGTAAGGATATAATGGGGAAAACATATTTGGGGTCCTAGGGGCAAGATTGACAAAAGGAAGTTGAGGGTTTAGAATACGATCAGTTTTCATGATTGCGTTTGGGAGAGAAGAGAGAAAAAGCTCCGAAGAATGAAGAGGAGAGGCTAGGGCTCGAAGAATTTTTCGGAGATTTTGAGAAAAGACCATAGAAAATCTTCACTCTAAGGTATGGGGAGTATCACTTTTCAATAGTTGGAGTTTTAGGGAAAAACCTAGGATTTTGATGAGTAGAATTGAGGGATTATTGATGAATTGATGTGTGTTATGTGTTGTAAATGATGTATGTGTGTTAGTTATAGGTTCTATACTAAAATTTGTGATTAAAAGTGATGCAAAAAAATGGTTTTTGAGTGAAAAATCATAGCAGGAGTTTGCTGTCATCGCAGAGTTGGGATGCTGAAATATGCCTTGCCCGCTTAGCAAGCAGATGCGCACTTAGCGAGCAATGAAATTTGTGAATTTTCTCCAACCCGAGAGGAGGTCTCTTAGCGAGCAAGGGGGTCGCTTAGCGAGCTCTAGAAGCGAAAAATTAATGATTTAATTATAAAAAGTTGTTTAATGATGTGTAGATATGATGTATTGATGTTGTGATGTATTATACCCGTTGCCATGATTTATATTGATGTTTCAGTGATCATTTTATGATAGAAATGAAGGTAAATTATAAGTTGATTATATGTCGATTATTAACATGAATGTCGATGCAAATGTTGAATTATGTTGATTATGTTGAATTGTTGAATCATTGCATTCATGGCATACCTATGTTGTTGGCGACTTTGATCCCATATTGTGGATCAGGGTTATATTGATTATGTTGTGCTCCATTGTGGAGGGTAGATGGCCCAGTGTCTAACACATGTTGAAATCGGTTCCACATGCATTTATGAAGTTGCATTTCATTCTTGGTGGCATAACATGATGCATATATGTTGAGTAGATATTTGATGAGTTTTATAATGTGATGGGTAATAATTATGATGTATTTCTATATGACGAATGTTGCATGATTATCTTTACTTTATGTCAATTATATTGATTCGTGATTACTCACCCTGCCTGCCTTTGGTGATGGTCTACTATGCCATCCAGTAGATACTCAAGAATAAGCTTGGTGCATGGATTTAGCTTGGAATGTGTCGCTCCCGCTAAGTGACACCAAAGTCAGATAGGGTACAGACGCGAACGGTCGGCGAATGGAGAGATGAAATGAAATGAATAGAGTCGCCAGCTAGGCATTTTTATCCCGAAGGAAAGGTAATGCTGCATAAACCTAGAAAGATATGGATAAGACGGTTGCGAACCAGAGAAATTGAGAAAGGGGGTTGGTTACAACCTAGGAAGGTATTAGCACCCAGATTGTCCGTCGTACTCGACGGGATCCACGCTTGAAAGTTTGTTTTTAAAGGGGTAGGTGT
Source organism: Lathyrus aphaca (assembly GCA_963966055.1). Taxonomy (NCBI): domain Eukaryota; kingdom Viridiplantae; phylum Streptophyta; class Magnoliopsida; order Fabales; family Fabaceae; genus Lathyrus; species Lathyrus aphaca. The sequence goes on from OZ014521.1 coordinate 383,989,314, forward strand.
CAGTGCTATCTGTGTGCAAAAGCTGGAAGAGAATATACAAATGTCATTGCAAAAGGTGAAATGAAATACTTAGGACAGAGGCTTAGGAAAAGGATGCTGAAAGAGGGGGGGGGGGGGGACACAGAGACTTTTTTTCGATAACAGTTAAGTTATGCCTACGTATCCTATCGTGCAATGAGGAAGTCAGAACACCGTAGTTCGACTCAAAGAGACTGAAAGATGAATTGACTGATGAAATGCTTGCTTGTCTATGCTCAAGTGTATGACTTGTCTGGGTCAAGTGCTAACTGTCTTGCATTAGACGGAAGAAGCGAGTTCTCGTTTGTGAGTGAAGATGATGAGAAAAGAATCCCGGAGGAGACGATTACTATTTTTTTTTTGTGTTTTCAATCTTTTATTGTTTTTTGTATTTGTCATAAGTTAATGAGCTTAAGCCTAAACCAAAGGTTAGTAAACTCATCATATCCTCCCTTTGATTAGGGATAATGAGAATACCTTAAGTATGAAGTAAGCACCTCAAACTTAATTACCATGATGTAGGATTAAGATCATTAACCTACTTGTGATTATTTATATGTTTTTGGAGTTTTTTTGTTTAGTGTTAAGTAATGAGTTTAAGCCATAATCAAGGATTTAATGGACCCATTACACCATCCTAATAGAAGGATAATAGATGAGAACATTTAAGCTGAGGAAGATACCTCAACTTAATCCATGATTAGGGATTAACCTCATGACAAAACAAACCTTTATTAAGTGGATTTTAATTAATGGTAAGATTAAGAAGTGAATTTTATGGTTTGTAAGACAACTTGAGGGGGACTTGTCCATTAACACTAGGGTCAGTCCTTCTTAACCAATTAAGGAAGAATTAGAACCCTAATGCAAGGCCCAAGGTACAAGTTATTGTCTTAGGGATTATTAAGATGGATTGATTAAGAGGTTTAAACACATTAAGGGTTTAACACTTAGGATTAAATTTATACACTCCATCCTAAGAGAAGGACGCATGCATAATCTTAATCACAAAGCCTTAAAACCTTTAAGGTTTAGCTCTGATTATGAGATGAGAAGAGAGTCACAACAGAAGACACAAAGGCAAAACTAAAGGGGGACTAATCAAAACACTTATTATTGTCATGCTTAGGTATTCCTATGGTTTGTGAGGCTTGCAAGAGATCTTCAAAGAAGCCATCAATGGAAGAAGCAGATGAAAGGAGGAGAAGCAGAAGAAATAAGTTAACTTACTTCATTGAAGAAGATAAGTTACTTGAAGAAAGAAAGTGAATGATGAACATGAATGAGAAAGCTCACTCTAAAGAAAAAAAGAAATGCAGCAAGGGTGCATAAAAGAGATGAGAAGAGAAATGAGAAGTGAAGGCAAATTCACTTCTCAAAGTACTTACCACCTGAAATGGTTAGCATAAAGAAAGGAATGAAATGAAAATGCAATGTATGAAAGGATGCAAACCAAAACCAGAAGCATAAACATGATGCAAATGATGCTATGACATGATGCAAAAGCATACCAAGTGCTATGAATGTTCATACAAGAGATGAGAATGCAAATGAAACATGTAGGAAGCATGAAAACACATGAAAGTTCATGGAATGAAATGAATGCACAACATGGCAAATGGATGAAGCAATGATCAAGCATGGTTCTAATGTGTCCTAATATGTCTTAGATGTCATGTGAATACATGAAATGTCATGGCAAGTTCATGAATGAATGCATATGCAAGATGTATGTGAATGAACATGAGAAATTAGGGTTTTAATGCAACATGAGATGCAAAAGTCAAAAACAGAAGTAAATCACAAGATAAAAAAATGAAAATGCACTCAAAGGAACCCTAACCCCATGTGATATCACACCCTAAAGGATGAGGTCTAACTCTTAACCTATAGAAAGTTATGAATTTTCTAAGTTATCTAGGGTTTTAAGGTACCTTAAGGAAAAAAATGCAAACCAAATAAAAAATGCAAGATAAATTTGTGACAAAAATAAGCTAGACACTACATGCTATATGAAGATCAATTCAAAAAGAATCAATGTCATACCATTCATGGTTAGACAGAAAAGAATTCTTGAAGTTAGGGTTCAAAAATAGGATTTTTATGAACCCTAAATTCAAGAAAAATGTCAAAGAGTGTTCAAAACCAAAAAGAAATTTTTATGAATGGTTTGACAATGTTTCTAAATGTCCTAAGATGCAATGTGAATTTTTTTTGGGATTTTTAGAAACTTAAATGGTATTTTAATTAATTAATTTCCATTAATTAATTAAAATAAACATTTAAATGTTTTAAAAATAATTTTTTAATGCAAAAAATAAAAATGAAAATGCAAAAGGAAAATATTTTTAGGATTTTCTAACTATTTTAAATAAATGATGCAAAATAAATGAGAAAAAATGAAATAAAAATATGAATTAATGAAAGTATGCGCAATCAAGGGACAAAATTGATTCTAGGGAATTTTGGTTTGACCACGCGCCACATCTAAACGCCAGAATTCAAATTCAGTTAATTTTAATTAATCAATTAATTAATCCTGAAATTAAGTTAATGAACTAATCTTAACCATCCATCACACACAGGAAACAAAGATCAGACGACCCTCATTTAAAATCTGCCCTAACCCTAATTAACCACTTAATCACTTTCAGGTGGCCGGAGAAGACCTCCGGTCATCTTCTCCGAACAGCTCCTCCCTGAGTAACCCCAAAACTTCACCCCTAGGTCATTTCTGGAGCTCTAAAGCTCCAGATCAACTCTTCTCACCTTCCTAAACACAAATCCAACCTTAAAACAAATTTATCATGGCTCATAAACAAGATTCGAAGGAAAACTCAAAAACTGGAAAAGTTTCAGAAGCTCAGTAAATGCTCAATACACAACCATTTTCAAAACTAAAAGTATCAGCATGATCAGCACAACATAAGGAACATTCTAAGAACTTAAAATAGCATTTCTGGAAAAAAGTTTGAAGAGGTTACCTGAGCTTGAGCTTCCTCATTTTGGAGCTTTCTGGCCACCTCTCTTGTGCAAACTCACTCCAATGATCCTCCTGAAGAAGCTTTGAGGCTTGGAAGGAGTTTGTTTTGGCTGGTTTGTGTGATTGCACTTCAACTGGCCAAGAATCGTGTTTTGGATATGGGGTGTTTTTGGCTGTTTTAATGGTTGATTTGTGTTCTATAGATGATTTTGAGATGAATGGTGAAATTTGTTTGGAGTTTGAGTGGCTGAGTGGTGTGTTTCGAAGGATTTTGCAAGAGGGATGATTTTTGTGTATGCTGAGTTCTTGGAGATCTTGGCTTGTGTGTGTTATGAAAATGAATCCTTGAAGCATGCTTGTAAAGTCTTGATAGGCCAGAGGGTGGGTGGTGGCTGCAGCTGATTGGTATGGGCTTCTTGCAAAAAAGTCAAAAGTTTTTGTCCTTGAGGTATGGGCTGGTTCAGAGGTGGTACAAGGGCATGTCTGGTTCAGCAAGGATCAAGGAGGTCCATGGAATTCATTTTGAGGCAATTCAGCAAGTTTGTGAAAGGTTTTATGTCATTTTGCAATTTTATGAAGTTTTGGCCCTTTTATGATTTATTCATGGGCAAGTCATGAAAACTTGAGATTCTTGGGCCAATTCTGAGTTTTAGACAATGCACTATGTTGGTATGATGCTTAGAAGTGTATTAGAAGTCACAAAATAGCTTGGCAAGTGGTTTTGCAAAAATCCCTCTTTGGTGCATTCTTGAAAATTATGTGATTTTTGCCAACTTTGTCAAGCCATAACTTGAGTTCCATAATGAATTATAACTTGTTCTTGTACTTTTTGAAAAAAGAATGATCCAATCTACAACTTTCATGACCAACAATTTTTCATTTGAAGCATTTTTGGTTGAGAAAGAGGAGGTTGAAAAACTTTCCCAAAATGGAAAGTTTACATTACAAGTCATTTCCATTTTTGGAAACTTTTGGTTTAGCTCACTTTTCTTCAATTTTGTGAACTTCCAAGCACTCAAATGATAAAATAAAGATCATATAACTTTAATTTGATGAAAAATCCACTTTGGTTCCATGGATAGGGGCCTCAGATGCCATGATTTTGCTCTGACTTGCTCAAGAAGTTACCCAGTGAACATATGACTTCCACAATGAATTTCTTCATCAAACTTGGTACACATGATCCTTATAACATATTGAGACCATTAGAAACAAGAATGACCAAAAAATTTGGAGTTATGGCCTCTGAAACCAAAACCCTAATTTCAGGTCATTTGTGTAGTGAAACCCTGGCTCTGCTTCCATGCTTTGCAAGTTCTTATGATTCTTTGACTTCCTTGATCTTAGAGGGATATAAAATGATGATTGAACATACATGGACCCTCTTGGAATAATTGGTGGCCTTTGGGGTGGCTCAGATGGATCCTTGGATTGCTCAGATCACAAACCCTAGATGCAGATGAACTTGAACTATGTAGTGAAACACAAAATGCAATATGATATGATATGCTTAAACTAATGCAAATATGAAGATCACAAGCCATGGTGTGAAGTTAGTGAGGGAAAATTTGGGGTGTTTACAGCTGCCCCTATTCAAGTATGAGTTAGCTGTGCAGGATGTAAGCGACGAGCTTAACAGACAAAAAAGATAACTTGTGGTTGAATACCAAAGACAGTCCGAAATTTGCACTCACTAGGGAGAAGAAGAAAAGGGATATAAATTGTAAAAGAAAGTATAGTATGATCATAAAGTGCGGGCGATGGAGGACGACCATCGAGCAGAGGACGACTGCTGGGGATAGAGCAATGACGGGGACGACCGACATGCTGGGGAAATAAAGATACTATGATGGGGACGGCCATCAAGCAAAGTAACAAGGTTCTTTGGGGATTAAAATAAAGGAAATGATGGGGACGGCCATCAGGTTTGCAAAGTAAGGTAAACAACGATGGGGACGGCCATAGGTTCAAAGAATAAATGAAATATTGATGAGGGACGGTCATCAAAGGTGAAGGACGATCACCTAGCAGGGGACGGCTGCTCTTTATCATGAAATAGGACGATTGTCGGATAGAAAAGGTCGACGATGGGGACGGCCATCGGATAAGCATGTTGAAGGACGATCATCAAGAGGTGAAGGACGATCACCTAACAGGGTACGACTGCTCTCAGGGTTTATCATGACATAGGACGAATGTCAGATAACAAGATCAATGATGGGGATGGCCATCGGATAAAATGATGAAGGAAGGTCATCAAAAAGGTGAAGGACGATCACCTAGCAGGGGACGGCTACTAAATATCACGACATAGGACGAATGCCGGATAGAAAAGGGGTCCAATAATGGAGACTCCGCTGGGGAAAGGGATGAGGGACGGTCATCCAAAGGTGAAGGACGATCACCTGGCAGGGTAGGGCTGCCGAAAGTATCACGACATAGGACGAATGTCGGATAGAAGAAAATTTGCTTAGGACTCACTGGGGAATAGTAAACACGGACGAGTGTTTACATCCAAGAAATAAAAGGTATAAGTGCTTTGATGCTGTGTATAGATTAAAGATGCGGACGAGCATCCTTAAGACTGTGATACTGACGAGTATCGGTAGAAACAAACACTGACGAGTGTTCTAAGATGATGATACGGATGAGTACCAACTGGTTAACAAAGAACACGGACGAGTGTCGAATCTATGGGGAATACGTGTATACACAAGATACGGACGAATATCTGTATAAGTAAAACAAGTATTGTGAAGTATGAGCAAGACACAGACGGGTGTTCAACTTGTTGGGGAAGAGTATGACACGGACGGATGTCATAATAGAAAATGTATAAGTTATGAACTTATGAGTGTAAAACGTAATCTGGTGACCTGCGGGGATAGGATGACACGGACGGGTGTCAACAAGAGTGTATTATAAACAAATGTTTGGTTTACAATAGGTGTTTGGGCAACCATGTTGGGGAGCGGTGACACGGACGGGTGTCAAGAGAGTGTATAGGTATTTTTATTCAAAAGGATGTTTGTGGCTTATCTGCAGGGGATGATATGACACGGACGAATGTCAAAAGAGTGTATATGAACGTGTATTTGTGAGTGCAAAGGGGACGCTTTGGATTTCTGTTGGGGAAGTTGAGATGACACGGACGAGTGTCGAGAAAAACATGTTGTGGATAAGTAACTGCTGGTAGAAAGTGTTCTGGCAACTTTACTGAGGAAAGGTGACACGGACGAGTGTCAAAAGGGATATGTATAAGTATCTGTATTTGAGAGTGCCAAGGGGACTGTCGTACCTCGAAAAAATACGATCCTAAAACAAACAACAGAGTCGCCACCTAATTCTATTTATTCTACGAGAGAAAAGGGAGATATAGATACAACCTAATAAAGGATAAGAAATGGTTTATGAAACCAAATTCTAAGTTCGGGAGTCGATTACGCAAGGGGAAGCTATTAGCACCCCTCACGTCCGTTGTACTCAACGGGAACTTCTTAGCTAACTGTGCGATTAAATGTTGATTAATGTCTTTGTCTTCTAAATGTTTGTTAATATGTTTGTTTTAAAGAAAGGAAAATTATTATTATTATTACAGGGGAAAGATTAAAGTTTTTTATTAGGGTGACGGAAAAAGATTGAATTTTTTATTATTGTGACGGAGAGATAGTTAATTTTTATTATTATGCTCGCGAAGGATTAAAATCCCTGTGCCTACGTATTCCCTTGTGCAATGGGAAAGTCAGAGCTCCGTAGTTCGTGCAACTATGGTTTGTGTTTTTTAATGAATAATTGCTTGAAATGATTTCTAACTACTAAGCGTTGGCTTATACTCGCGACGGAGACTGAAGCGGTAGCTTGTTTGCGAGATAGAAAGATTTAAACAATGTCCGTTTAGAGAAAAGATGTTTGATCTTTTATTAAGATGTTTTAAACGAAAGGGCGAATGAACCACGTCGTGTGGGGCTAGCCCAGGAGTGATTGCATTCCAGAACGTGCAGAGTGCTAGACTTCGGAGCTCTGTTCTTTCGTTGATCTGATTATGAAAATGATTTAAATTGGTTGGTAAGTTTTGGAATGTTTTAAGTATGAAATAGTGAATGAATAACGTCGTGTGGGGCTAGCCCATGAGCGATTCATTCTAGAACGTGCGAAATGCTAGACTCCGGAGCTCTATTCTTTTGCAAATTAATTTGTACGATTAAGATATTTCGAAATACGAAAAAGGTGAATGAAGCACGTCGCGTGGGGCTCGCCCAGGAGCGATCCATTCCAGAACGTGCGGAGTGCTAGACTCCGGAGCTCTATTCTTTCGTATTTAATTTTATAAAATAAGTTGGATACTCTGATTTTTAGACGTTTTTTAGGATTAACATACTTTAATAATGAAGGAGTAAATGAAACACTACGCGTGGGGCTAGCCCAGGTGTGGTTCATTAAAGACCCGTGAAATGCTAGATTCCGAAGCTCAGTTCCTCGTTAAATTAATTAAGACGCGTAAAAGGTGCGGATGGCGATCATAAGACCGACTTACGTGTGTGAAAAATGTAGGCGTAGAAATATTTTACTTGTCGTTGGACCAAGAAATTTGTTCATTTTGGTAATGATTTTGACTTTATTTATTTTTAAAAAAAGAAGAGTTCATGTCTTACTTAACAATTTATGTTCGAAAGCGAGAATGAGATTCACGTTCGTACTAGTCATACATTATCATCATACAACTAAATGAGGAGTAAGGAAATATAAGCAAACACTTACAAATATAAACAAACAAAAATAAATAATTAACCAACTAATCTAAATATAATTATTTACCAAAAAGTAATTAACAAGATAACTAAATAAATTATTTAACATAATTTACACACATACTTTTCTGAATTTGTTTTTTTTGAGAAATATATATAAAAAAAAACTATATAAAAAAACTTAAAACAGACCCAAGAACACAAAAAAAGAAAATGGTTTTTTTTAATAAAAAACAAAAGAAAGGGGTGCTGAAAGAAAACAGGCTCAGTGGACCTATTGGGTTGAGAATAACTTTGAAAATGGTTTAGTTGTGTAAATGAGGAATGAAATCAAAACAAATCATGGTAGAGGTAAAGTGCATGAACAAAATCATAATCAAGACAGAATTAAACACCACGTGACTAAATTAACTGAGCAAACAAAGAAAAAAATCATTAATTAAATCAAATAAAAATATTTAATAAGATAACTAAAAGAATAATTAATTATCATTAAATAAAATATTTGAAATTATTAATAATATGGATTTTGGTATTTTTAATATTTTAATGAAAATATAAAACTAACTAAATAAAAATGAGAAATTAAGATAAAGAAAAGAAGAAGAAAAAAAAACAAAACTAGAACCAAATAGGCATGTAACATAAGTAAAGAAAGGGTGTAAAGAACAAGAATAATGTTGAATAAAAACCAATTTGAGCCCAAAATCCCAAATCACTTAAACCTAATTGTGTTAATTAAAATTAAGTAAACTAATTAAATAATGAAAAAAAGAAATAACTAAATAATAAATAATAATAGAAAACGAAAAAAAAAACAGAACAAAACAATCAGGGAGAAACGCCCCACTTCTATCATCAACAAAACATTTTTTGCTTTAATTAATTGAAAAAAAACAAATCCTAATTAAAATGCGACACATGTCAATTTTTTTTAAAGAAAAAATAAACAAGAGAAAAACAAAGGGGATGGTGGCTATTAACATTGGAGAGAAAAAAAAACAACAAACATCATATATTATTAATTTATTTATAAAAAAAAATGAAAACTTAATGCAATGTTGGAAATTAATAAAAGAGAAATAAAAGCAAAATTAATGTCCTTTCCTAGAATTGGTATCCTCTCACTCTCTCTCAATCTCCCTTCATTCACAAACCAAACCCTTTCTCTGCTCTTTTGTGCGATATAAAAAAACTACCCAAAAACAGACGAAAATTCGAGCAAGTCCGCAATAAACCAACAAGGAAACAAACCTCAAACACATACACAGAGATTAAACCTTATCCCCACAACCTTAAACCACGATTTCATTATTCATGGCGGCGAGTTACATTTTTCGAGCATGAACATCAAACGCACAAGAACATAATAACAAATAGCAAGGATGGTTAGTACAAAGATTAAGAGAAAATGAAATCTACCCAAACGATGGAAACAACAACAAGTGTTTAACTCAGGTGATCTTCTTGAACTCCCTATGGGACGCTTTTTTGTGTTTCTGATCCTTGTGTTGAAGATGCTTTTCCTTCTTGAAAACTATGTTTGTTGTGGTGGGGTTTTGAGTGTATTTGATGCTGAGATTTTTCTTAGGCTTTTTTTTTTGCTGTGTTACGGCAGGGGGTTTTCTTTTTTTTTTTATATGAATTTCGTCCCCTTTTTATAGTGTGAAATTAGGGTTTGTGTTTTGAATTTCTACTGAAGAATCTTTCCTCATGGTATTGTTTATGCATTTTCATGGTATTGTGTTTATGCATTTTCTGAGGTTCAAAAGTTATTTTGCTATAACTGTGAAACCTGCTCTGTGAAACATAAATTGTGATGGTCAAAAAATTGCTTTGCTCTGACATGATTTTTGGTTTGTGGACTTATTCTTAAGAGGATGCTAACTGTAATTACTTTGTATTTATGCAGCCAGGCAGACTTATGCCAAAGAAAGAGACAGTTCAGGGACCAAATTGAAGTTCACATAGGGACTAATCTCCAAATTGAAGTTCACAAAGGGACTAATCTGGTTAAGCTAGTTACTGTAACAAAATCACAAGGGACTAATCTGGTTAAGCTAGTTACTATAACAAAATCAATTGTAAAAAAACTGTTGTAGTAACTACTAATACTAACTGGTCAAAGTAACAAAGTGACAAGAAATTATAATTGTTTTCCTTCTGTTTCTACCATAAAAGTAAAAATAAAATAAAACTACCTTTTTTTTTATTAATAATAATAATAATAATAATAATAATAATAATAATAATAATAATAATAATTAAAACCTAACTATAAATGTAACAATTTTTTTTAACTAAATCTACTTAAAAGAAAATAAATGAAAATTACCAATCATTTTTTTTTATTTTGTGATTCAAAATTAAAAAAAATGACAACTCTTCTTTTTTTTTTGAAAAAATTTGATATAGGTTATAAATGTGACCCAAATCTTGTTTTGCCTAAAAAAAAACTTTACAAACAAAATTTAAAAGTGTGATGGTGTAGGCTGGCAAGTTTAGTGTGGTTGTACGACTTAAGAGAAAAAATAAACCAAATATCCTTTTTTTTAACAAAAGAAAAACTATATTTAAATTAAACTAAATCAAGTTTATCTAATTAGAAACAAATAATTAAAAATAAAATATATTAAAACTAGCTTATTAAATTAAAAACTAAATTGAAATATAAATTAAAACCAACATCAAATTAAAATATTAACTAATTAAAATTAGACAAAAACTGAAATTAACCTAAATTAAAATTGGAACTTCATTCAAATCTGAAATATTATAAAAATAAATAAAATCAAAATTAAATTAAGCTTAAATTATGATTATACAAGAATCTAAACTATACTAAAGTAGAAATGTAACTAATTGTACCTAAATTAAAATAAAAAAAATTCAAAATTATATATCTAATACAAAATTAACTAAAATATGAACTATAAATATAAACTTAACTAAAATATAAATTTGACTAAAATATAAACTAAATTAAAATATAAACTAAGTTAACTAATTTAAAAAACTAATTAAAAGTATGACTAGTTAAAAACTAATTAAACTGTTAATCTAACCAAAAAAGTCTAATAAGACTAAACTAAGAAACTAAATAAATAAATGAAAAATGACCTAAATGCAATATTAAAAATAAATAAACTAATTAGAACTAATTGATAAAGTTAAACTAAAGCAACTATTTTTAAATCAAACTAAATTACATTTAAAATTAAAAATTAAATTGAAATTAAACTTAAATCTAAATTAACTTAAATAAAAAAAAATCTAAATTAGAATTGAACCAAAATAAAATTTAAATTAAAACTAATTCTAAAATATCTAATATTAAACTAAATTCCTATTCTTAGACCGAAACAAATAATTCTAAAAAACAAGAATAAATTAATATGATTTCAAATGATAAAATGAATAGACAATGCAATGGTTAATGATTAATGGACTAAAAATGCAAAAATGACTGATAATTGACATTACGACGAAAATGCGTCAAATGAATGCCAATTTTGAAAAAAGCTCGGCCAAAATTTAGGGTGTCACAGTTGCCCCTATTTAATCTTCTTGGATCTGAATGTATAAATAACAAAGTTTTCGGACATTCGAGGTAGAAGAGGATTAAATATAAAAATACCTAAAATTTTGACCCAATGCAGATGAAATGCAATGATATGTAATGTTATGAATTCATGAAGGACTCTTTTTGTTTGTTGGGGATATGAAATGCGAGATGCAATGAATCCTAACATGCTGATTTTTGATGAATATGCTGAATATGGTATGCGGGAGATGATGAAGATAAATTCAATGGTGATCCACAGAAACGAAACTGAGGGTGAAGACTCACTGGGGATAACAATAGGCTGGGGACCACGAGTCGAAAACAGGAGATACTCAAAGTGATAGATCAACAGGTTCAAGTGTAATTGCTGGCACTAAGAATGACAAAAGACGGGAAACAAAACAGAAATCCTGAACATAAGATTAAAGACAGACTGACACTTACAGTAAAACGCAACGGCTTGATGCGCCCAAATGACACCATGAACGAGAACAAACTATCTGAAGTGACGAACTAAACAAGTTCAAGGAGGACTGTTGGGGATCCCAATACAGCAACTCGGTAATTGAGAAAAATGTTGAAATGACATCGACTCGGCGGTCGGGAAAACAAAAATAACAGACATCGATACGGCGGTCGGGAAAGCAAACTCAACACAGCAGCTGAGGAAATAATAAAGCAGACATCGACACGGCGGTCGGGAAATAAAATAACAGACATCGACACGGCGGTCAGGAAATAAAATAGTAGACATCGACACGGTGGTCGGGAAAGCAGTTCAACACGGCGGTTGAATAATAATAAAGCAAACATCGACGCGGCGGTCGGGAAAATAAACTTAACACCGCGGCTGGGGAATTAAATAACAGATATTGACATGGCGGTCGGGAAATAAAAAACGGACGTCGACACGACGGTCGGGAATAAAATAGCAGACATCGACACGACGGTCGGGAAATAAATTAACAGACATTGACACAGCGGTCGGGAAAGCAAAATAACAGACATCGACACGGCGGTCGGGTAAGCAGAAGAACAGACAACGACACGGCGGTCGGGAAAGCAAAATAACAGGCGTCGACACGGCGGTCGGGAAATAAATTAACAGACGTCGACACAGCGGTCGAGAATAAAATAGCAGACGTCGACACGGAGGTCGAGAATAAAATAGCAGACATCGAAACGACGGTCGGGAAATAAATTAACAGACATCGACACAGCGGTCGGGAAAGCAAAATAACAGACATCGACACGGCGGTCGGGAAATAAATAACAGTCGTCGACACGACAGTCGGGAAAGTAGAAGAACAGACAACGACACGGCGGTCGGGAGTGCAAAATAACAGGCGTCGACGTGGCGGTCGGGAAATAAATTAACAGACGTCGACACGGCGGTCGAGAATAAAATAGCAGACATCGACACGGCGGTCGGGAAAATGAATTAACAAACAAACAATTCAAAGTGGTAAATCAACAGATTCAAGCGTAACTGTTGATACCGAGGATAGAGAAAAATGAACATAATGTTTGGGCAGTGGTTCTGTGCAACCAAACTGATACTGGGAGTAGAATGTGAAGCATTTAAAGATAAATCACACAGCTCCAAGCAACCAGCTGGCAAATAAGAATAAATGTTGGAGTTTTCGACGAGATAAAACGACCAACCTCTGGGAATTCCTTAAATGAAGAGTCCAAAAAACGAGCTTAGGAAACTGTCAGGAAAACACGGATGCGTGTTGAATTAAACGGCTTTGAATCTTAAGCAAACAACTTAAAGGTTTTATGCCAATGATAATTGGGCTTAAAAGAAATATTGGTGGTACCAAGGTACATATCAAGGAGGGCCTCTGTAGGGGATACAGTGTTGCTGGTAAAAATACATTGGTTAACCACACTTCAGGGTACCAACGACAATGGATCTAAAAGTGAAAACTGACAGTAATCTGGACCCGGAGTTAGACAAACGACAATTGGGTAAGGAAAAATGATTATGCCAGATGCGTATGATTGAGCATGATGCGAATGATCATGATATGCAAATGCTGACTCTGGGGGGACAGAGAGTTTCGACAAAATTCAAGGGAGGGCAGGATCTCAACGCCAATACTTAGACGAGCAATAAGAAAGATGCTGGGGAGATGTCTTCAAACTTGGAAATCGATGTTTGGTCCAAGGATCCATCCAAGAGTGCTACCAGCTTTTAATCCTCTATGGGGATTTCTGTAATAATGGCATGAGAGTATTGCTGCAAGCCAAAGGGTTTTTTAGAAGACAAAAAATCTTTTAATCTTTCTAAAGTCAAAGAAATTTGAATGTTTTCCAGTATGTTTTCAAAAACTGTTTCTAAATTTTTTTTTCATTTTCAGAGTTAAATTGTAATTCAGTAAAGATATTTTGCATAACAAAGAAAATAAGAAGCTGAAAGACAAAGTTTAAAGGCAAAGGTTGTATCCATGGGAAATTATAATTTGAAAATGGCAATGGGGAAAGGTCTCCATTGAATCCAACGACCACTATAATCCCTAATAACTAAGACCGCCCAACACCTTGCTTCTGACAAGATCAACTTGATTGGTCTTCAAGTAATGATCTTCAGTAATGGTAAGCATCACCTGATACAGTCAAATGCCTTTGTCCCTAATTTTTACCTGGACCGTCCTTTCGGGTTTTCAATCCACCGGGACGCTCTTTTTTGCCTAAGCCGCCCTATCGGGTTTTCAACTTAGCGAGCTCTTATTTTTTGTTTTTATCTCTAACTTTTTCCTGGATCTCCTTCATAGGTTATGATCCACCAGGATACCCATTTTTGCTTAGGTCGCCATTTCTGGTTTTCAACCTAACGGGCTTTATTTAGGCGTAATATTTTTTGACTGTGTCAGAATTCACCGGGTGTTTCAGTTGTTCACTATCCATAGTTGTGAGGATTAGGGAACCTCCGGAGAATGCCACCTTCACAACATATGGACCTTCATAGTTAGGGCTCCATTTTCCACGCACGTCTTTGTGGACTGGCAAGATTTTCTTGAGTACGAGGTCTCCTTCTTTGAACTCTCGGAGACAGACTTTCTTATCAAATGCTCTCTTCGATAGGGAGAACTGCATCCATCCCATATACCAGAGAAAAAAGGGTTGCCCCTGTTGAAGTGCGAACTGATGTTCTATATTCGTGTAAAGCATATGGTAACATCTCGTGCCAGTCTTTGTAAGTCTTCACCATCTTCTGCAAGATCTTTTTGATGTCCTTGTTCGCAGCTTCAACAGCTCCATTCATCTTCGGACGGTAAGGAGAAGAGTTATGATGTTCAATCTTGAATGTGTCACACAAACCCTTCATTGTCTTGTTGTTCAAATTGGTCCCATTATCTGTGATGATTCGGCTCGGGATCCCATAGCGGCAGATAATTTGGTTCTTGATGAAACGGGTAACCACCTGCTTTGTCACATTGGCATAGGAAGCTGCTTCTACCCATTTGGTAAAGTAATCGATTGCAACCAAAATAAACCGATGACCATTGGAAGCTTTAGGCTCAATTTCCCCTATCATATCAATGCCCCACATTGAGAAAGGTCAAGGCGATGACAGAACATTCAAAAGGGTTGGAGGTACATGCACCTTGTCGGCGTAAATCTGGCATTTATGACACTTCCTGGCATACTTGAAACAATCTGATTCCATGGTTAACCAGAAGTATCCGGCTCTCAAAATCTTCCTGGACATGGCATGTCCATTGGCATATGTTCCAAATGATCCTTCATGGATTTCCCTGATCAATAAGTTTGCTTCGCGCTTGTCCACACATCTGAGTAGAACCATATCGTGATTTCTCTTGTAGAGCACATTGTTGCTGAGGAAAAACTTGGATGCCAGTCTTCTCAGAGTCTTCTTGTCTAAAGTTGTCGCATCCGCTGGGTATACCTGATTTTGCAAGTAGTTCTTGATGTCATAGAACCATGGTCTCTCATCAGTTTCTTCTTCGACCAGTAGACAGTAGGCTGGTGTAGTTTTTCGCTCGATTGTAATGAGCGGAGCTTCATTAAGAAATCTGACTTGAAACATAGAGGCCAACATAGCCAGAGTGTCTGCCATTTGATTTTCTGCCCTTGGAACATGATGGAAAGTGACTTCATCAAAGTATTTGATTAATTCCACAATGTGGACACGGTAAGGGATCAACTTCTCATCACGGGTCTCCCATTCACCTTTGACTTGGTAGATTACCAAAGCTGAGTCTCCATATACTTCAAGGATCTTGATTCTGGTATCAATTGCAGCTTCGATACCTAAAACACATGCTTCATACTCTGCAATGTTGTTTGTACATTCAAAACATAATCTGGCCGTGAAGGGAGTATAACCACCATCAGGATTCATCAAAACAGCTCCCACACCATGCCCTATGTAATTAGAGGAACCATCAAACATCATCTTCCATCGAGAACCTGGCTCGGGACCTTCATCTGGCTTTGGAACTTCACAGTCCTTTATCAACATAATGTCCTCGTCCGAGAAATCGAATTTCAAAGGTTCATAATCTTCGACAGGTTGATCAGCAAGGTAATCAGACAAAACACTGCCCTTGATAGACTTATAGGTTACATACTGGATGTCGTATTCAGATAATAACATGTTCCAACGGGCGAGCCTTCCTGTCAATGCAGGCTTCTAAAAAATGTACTTTATTGGATCCATTTTCGAGATCAACAAAGTAGTGTGACAAATCATATACTGCCTGAGACGTCTGGCCGCCCATGCCAAAGCACAACAAGTCTTCTCTAAAAGCGAATATCTGCTTTCACAATCTGTGAACTTCTTGCTTAAGTAATAAATGGCATGCTCCTTGCGACCAGTTTCGTCTTGTTGGCCTAAAACACAACCCATAGATCCCTCAAGTACAGTCAGATACATGAAGAGAGGCTTCCCTGGAGTGGGTAGGATCAAGATAGGAGGCTCCTGTAGGTAAACCTTAATCTTCTCAAAATCCAGTTGACAATCGAGACTCCACTCAATTGCTTGGTTCTTCCGGAGCAACTTGAATAAAGGTTCACAAGTAGCAGTCATGTTGGAGATAAATCTGGAGATGTAGTTCAGTCTTCCAAGGAAACCTCTGACTTGCTTTTCTGTTTTTGGAGCTGGCATTTCATGAATTGCTTTGACCTTATCCGGATCTACCTCAATTCCTTGTTGACTAACAATAAAACCAAGTAACTTTCCTGATCGGACACCAAAGGTACACTTAGCAGGATTCAGACGTAGTTGGAACTTTCTGAGACGCTCAAATAACTTCAGGAGATGATTCAAATGATCCTCCTCACTCTGTGATTTGGCAATCATATCATCCACATAAACTTCTATTTCTTTATGCATCATATCATGGAAAAGGGTGACCATTGCCCTTTGATAAGTGGCTCCTGCATTTCTAAGACCGAATGGCATAACTTTGTAACAATAAGTGCCCCATGGTGTGATGAATGTAGTTTTTCCCATATCGTCAGGATCCATCTTGATCTGGTTATATCCTTAAAATCCATCCATGAAGGAGAAAATAACAAACTTTGCAGTGTTGTCAACCAAAGTATCAATGTGCGGAAGAGGGAAATCGTCTTTTGGGATGGCTTTGTTCAAATCCCTATAGTCCACGCACATTCTAACATTGCCATCCTTTTTAGGAACTGGAACAATGTTAGCTACCCACTCAGGGTACTTCGCCACTACGAGGAATCCATCATCAAACTGCCTTTTGACCTCTTCTCGAATCTTCAGAGCCATGTATGGTCTTGTTCTTCGGAGCTTTTGCTTTACTGGCGGGCAATCTGGTCGAAGCGGCAACTTATGAACAACTATGTCTGTGTCCAGACCGGGCATATCCTGATACGACCATGCAAACACATCCACATACTCTTTGAGAAGCTTGACCAATCTTTCTCTGACGTCTTCCCCAAGTGTTGTACCAATCTTGACTTCCTTCTTGTCTTCATCGGTGCCAAGGTTGATGGTCTCTACATGCTCCTTATGTGGCTGAAGATCTGTGTGCTCATACTCAACTAATCTTTCCAGTTCTTCGAGAATGTCACAATCTTCCTCACTTTCATATTCCGCTTGGTAGATGGGCGAATCGAAGTTAGGATAGAATATAGAGTCATTGGATTCAACAGGGTTTTCATTTGTTCTGCATATGGGAATTATTTTCTTTTATTAAAAGTGAAAATAGAGGGATGCAAGAAAAACTTTTTATTAGCTTTGAAAGATTGCCATTTTCTTTTAAAAGTGAAAAGAGAAAAACAATAAATAAAAACAAAGTAAGAATTTAACAAAATGCCTTCATTGATTGAATAACTTGAAAATGAGAAGGGGCCCTACAAAATGATCCCATAGCCTTGGGCAGAACTAGGTAACTTTGAAAACACTTAAAGAAAACAATAAATTACTTTGACAATGGAAAAAATTATGGGATCTCAACTGCCTCCCAATTGCCCAAAGCTGCTTCACACTGATAAACCAAATGATCCACATCTTCATCTTCAGCATCCCCATTAATTGCATTGACCTGGTAGCCGGCAGTGGAAAACACCTCTTGAATGGTCTTTGGACGTCCTTTGATGGAGCCTGACGCTCCTTCCTTCCCATGAGTTGGTTTGTAACCCAACCCGTAATGATCTAGCTTATGTTTGACTTCAATGACATCACCCCAACCTTCATGGCTTCCTTCTTCGATAGTGGAAATGGTACTCTTCAGCAATGCAAAAGATGGAATACCTTTTCCCTTTGGTTCCTCTACTTCCATAAGGACAACATTGGCTATCTCCAGAGCTTGGAAAGCAGTTTCCAAAACATCTTCATCAGCCTCAATATAACTAAAGGAGGAAAGGTTGCTGACCATGATATCTTCTTCACCAGACACAGTTACCAGCTTATTATCGACCACAAACTTCATCTTCTGGTGTAAGGTAGAGGTGACTTCCCCAGCGGCATGGATCCAAGGTCTTCCCAGCAAACAACTGTAATTAGGGTTAATGTCCATAACCTGGAAAGTGATCTTGAACACCTGTGGCCCAATCAGGATTGGTAGGTCTACTTCTCCAATAACAGTCCTCCTTGACCCATCAAAAGCTTTCACAATCAGTGCACTGGGCCTCATCTCTGCTCCTTGGTAAGATAACTTGGCAAGTGTTCTTTTCGGAAAAACATTCAATGAAGATCCTGTATCCACAAGGATTCTTGCTAAAATATCCTCCTGACATTTTACAGATATGTGAAGAGAACGGTTATGGTCCAAGCCATCCTTTGGAAGATCCTCCATACTTAAGCTGAGATTGTTACATGCAGTGATATTGGCAATGGCCCCGTCAAACTGATTCACAGTTATATCATGCGTAACATGAGCTTGGGCTAGTAATTTCTGGAGAGCACCTCGATGGGCCGGCGAATGCATAAGAAGTGATAAGATAGATATTTTGGAAGGCGTTTGATGTTGCTGATCAATAACCTTATAATCACTCTTCTTAATGATTCTGAGAAATTCTGCATCCTCTTCTTCCAAGACCAACCCTTTATCCTGGTTGACAACAGCGGGAATGACTTCTTTAGGTGGAACTGTATTGGCTTGCTGAGTATAAACACGACCACTGCGAGTTAAGCGACTTGCACCTGCTATGTCAGCCCTTGCCACTTTTGAACCTTCCTTCTGACTAGCTTGTTCAAACTTCTGATGAATTCCCCCTGTACCGTACTTCCATGGAACTGCTTTGGTATCTTCATAAAGGAAAGGGTTACTCCTTTGCTCAATCCTTGGTTCGGGTATATTGAAAATGGGCGCCACAGGTTCTGGCATATTAAAGATGGGTTGAACTCTTGGGGACCCAGGAAGGTTAAACATTGGTGTCATGGTAGAATCAGATTCAGGCAAGTTGAAAATGGGTTCAATCATTGCCACTTCATTCCTCTTCACACGACCACTTACTTGTAAAACACCCAGATTAATCAAACTTTGAACATCTTTCAAAACCAGTTCACATCCCTTTGAATTATTCGCACAAGCTTCACAATTCTTATGACAGTTCTTCAGCATACCCACCTCTACTAACTTTGCATGGAAGTCTCTAAGCGGGGTTTTGATCTCCGTGGCGTTGAAAATCAAATCTTCGTCAGACTCGTCAACAATGGCATTTATGGACCCATGCTCAGGTAAAGGATTATTTTTAATATTCGGACCAGTATCTCCAAATGACAAAATGTTCTTATCCATTAAATCCTTCACAACATACCTCAAAGCAATGCAATTTTCCAAATCGTTCCCCAGAGCATCTTCATGGAACAAACAATGGGCACTTGAGTTGTAACCTGGTGGAAGCGGATCTGGTGGAGGACCCAAAGGCCTTGGAGTAACCAAGCCTTTCTTCAGTAGTGAGGGATACAATTCAGTATAGGTCATAGGGATCCAAGGATGGGGAGGCCTTCCTCCTGGTCTTCTATTCTGAAAGTTGGAATTTGGATGAGGAGCCGGAGTCCTCTGCTGGTAGGCTGAAGCATTGGGCGCTCGTTGATAGCCTGGATTGTTGAGCATTGGTTGATAAGCTGAAATCACTGGAGCCGCTGGTTGATACATCGGTACTGCTTGAGTTGGCCGATACATTGGGACTTGTGGATTATATGACGGTTGGACTGCTACTACATAAGGATGTTGAACATACTGTGGTGGGTAGACATACTGGTGTTGAGCCACAGGTGGAGGCCTCTGCCAAAGCGGGTTTCTCCTTTGACTCGTCATTATTGCATTTGTCTCGCGCTCTTTCTTTTTGTGGAAATTGCTGGTAAATTTCTTGACATTGTTTCCACTACCATTGCTGGAACTGCTAGATGCACCACTAATCTTTCCATTATTCAGACCGAGTTCAACCTTGATTCCCACAGCCACAAGATCAGAAAAGCTAGCCGTTATACTTCCCACCATTCTCTTAAAAAATTATGGTCGCACCATGTCAACAAACCAATCAGCTAACTCCTTTTCAGTCAACGGGGGATCTACCTGAGAAGCGGTCCCTCTCCACCTTTGAGCATATTCTTTAAATGATTCGGAATCTTTCTGGGACATACTCAACAGCTGCCTCCTATCGGGAGCAAGGTCCATATTGTACTTGTATTGCTGGATGAAAGCATCTGTCAGGTCTTGAAAACTGCGGATCTTTGACTGATCTAGCGTTAAATACCACTTAGAGGAGATTCCCTTCAGACTATCTTGGAAGCAACGGATCATTAATTTGTCATTGTCCACCTGCGCAGCCATTCTTCGATAGTACATCAAGAGATGGTTCTTAGGACACATTGTGCCCTCGTACATCTCAAAAGTGGGTATCTTGAACTTTGGAGGTATTACTAGTCCAGACACCAGACACATCTCTCTAGCAGCAGTCCCAAAGATCTGGTCACCTTCAATTTCCCTTAACCTTTTTTCAAGGGTATCAAAATTCTCTTGCATCTTCTCATGTTTCTCATTTCCATTCTCAGACATATCTGGCACGTCATACACCTAAGGGTCGTTAAAGTATGGTTGGGCATGGGTGTGCATAATATCTGGTCTAAAATTAGTAACCGCGTGGTTCTCTTCATTAGTCACAGGAATAGTCTGCTGAGCAGCAAATCCTTGAGGGGGAGGCACAAAAACTTGGGAAGGAAATGCAAAACCATGAGAAGGAGGTGCGAAACTTTGAGAAACGAAACCTTGGAACGGAGGGAAGAAACCCTGAGCAGTAAGTCCTTGGGAAGGAAGAATAAAACTTTGAGAAGCAAAACCCTGGGGAGGGGGTACAAATCCATGAGGAAGCCCAAAAGGAGGCCAGGTCACAGGGTTAGTGACTGATGGCGTAGGCTCGGTCGTTGCAGTGACAATCTCTGACACTACAGTCTGTTGGGTATCTAGTTTTGCTCGAATGACGTGTAGCATTTCCATCATCTGACCCATATTTCCACGAAGGTCAGAAAGCTCTTCATTAACTTTCTCCATTTCAGGGTCCCTATCAGCCATCTTCTTCTTGGTCTGGGCTCGGGTGGAATACTTGCGTGAGATCCTCAGTGTGACAGCTGGAAAGGAGTGGACGAGAATGAGTTTTTGACAAAATGCAGATGCGGAGATGCACTCATGAGTAAACAAATGCAAATGCTTCAAGGGACTTAAGAAGTTATTGCAAAACATCAAAATGGGTAAAGTTTTCTTATTATTTTCCAAAAACTAATACTGAAGTCCATTCCTAGTAAAACACATGAGGTTTGCAATAAAACTTCTTTGTTCCTTGAAGCTCTTAAAATGATGCACATGATGCTGAAATGCAAAGATGCAGGGGGTAAGGATGCAAGGTGTCACAGGTAAATTCGGAGCCTTCCTAATAGGTGGGCTGTAAGAGATTGGTTCTGCGTTTTGCTACCCATAAGTCCCACTCACAGGATAGTTTCTACGGTGATGGTTTAAGGAAACTCAAGGTCACAGACGTTTATCGTACTAACGTCCTGCCGCAGGCTAGCTGCATTGTGACGACAATAACGATAAGGTCCACCTTGAGTGGAGTTCTCATGTCAGGCTGATAAAGGGGCGAGCCCTCGGAGCCTAATATTACACAACTATCAAAATTGAAACAGGTCCTAGGGGGTCCCAGAATCACAACCCTTTCGTAAATCGGGTCACGCGACAGGCTAGCTGCGTTGCGATAAAGATCTACGAAAAGTGTAACTATCTGGGGGAGCTTTCATGCTAGGCGTGCAAGGAGCGACTCCTTGGAGACTAACACTAATAACATCCAATTCTAAACTTAGGTGTTCCCTCTGCTTTTTCCCCCACTCAAATTTTACTTGCAAAGTGACCCCGAGATCCCACAGATAAATAATATAATGAGCGATAAATGGAAAGCGGTAAAAGAACAAATAAACAAACATAAATAATAAACATAGAGAAGACAGGAAGAGACAAGATCAAACAAATAAACACACAAAGCTAAGTTAGGCTCGACTCTCTCTAGCATGGAGCTATTCCACAACAGAGTCGCCAACTGTCGTACCTCGAAAAAATACGATCCTAAAACAAACAATAGAGTCGCCACCTAATTCTATTTATTCTACGAGAGAAAAGGGAGATATAGATACAACCTAATAAAGGATAAGAAATGGTTTACGAAATCAAATTCTAAGTTCGGGAGTCGGTTACGCAAGGGGAAGGTATTAGCACCCCTCACGTCCGTTGTACTCAACGGGAACCTCTTAGCTAACTGTGCGATTAAATGTTGATTAATGTCTTTGTCTTCTAAATGTTTGTTAATATGTTTGTTTTAAAGAAAGGAAAATTATTATTATTATTACAGGGGAAAGATTAAAGTTTTTTATTAGGGTGACGGAAAAAGATTGAATTTTTTATTATTGTGATGGAGAGATAGTTAATTTTTATTATTATGCTCGCGAAGGATTAAAATCCCTGTGCCTACGTATTCCCTTGTGCAATGGGAAAGTTAGAGCTCCGTAGTTCATGCAACTATGGTTTGTGTTTTTTAATGAACAATTGTTTGAAATGATTTCTAACTACTAAGCGTTGGCTTATACTCGCGACGGAGGCTGAAGCGGTAGCTTGTTTGCGAGATAGAAAGATTTAAACAATGTCCATTTAGAGAAAAGATGTTTGATCTTTTATTAAGGTGTTTTAAACGAAAGGGCGAATGAACCACGTCGCGTGGGGCTAGCCCAGGAGTGATTGAATTCCAGAACGTGCGGAGTGCTAGACTTCGGAGCTCTGTTCTTTCGTTGATCTGATTATGAAAATGATTTAAATTGGTTGGTAAGATTTGGAATGTTTTAAGTATGAAATAGTGAATGAACAACGTCGCGTGGGGCTAGTCCAGGAGCGATTCATTCTAGAACGCGCGAAATGCTAGACTCCAGAGCTCTATTCTTTCGCGAATTAATTTGTACGATTAAGATATTTCGAAATACGAAAAAGGTGAATGAAGCACGTCGCGTGGGGCTCGCCCAGGAGCGATCCATTCCAGAACGTGCGGAGTGCTAGACTCTAGAGCTCTATTCTTTCGTATTTAATTTTATAAAATAAGTTGGATACTTTGATTTTTAGACGTTTTTTAGGATTAACATACTTTAATAACGAAGGAGTAAATGAAACACTACGCGTGGGGCTAGCCCAGGTGTGATTCATTAAAGACCCGCGAAATGCTAGATTCCGAAGCTTAGTTCCTCGTTAAATTAATTAAGACGCGTAAAAAGTGCGGATGGCGATCATAAGACCGACTTACGTGTGTGAAAAATGTAGGCGTAGAAATATTTTACTTGGCGTTGGACCAAGAAATTTGTTCATTTTGGAAATGATTTTGACTTTATTTATTTTCAAAAAAAGAAGAGTTCATGTCTTGCTTAACAATTTATGTTCGAAAGCGAGAATGAGATTCACGTTCGTACTAGTCATACATTATCATCATACAACTAATGAGGAGCAAGGAAATATAAGCAAACACTTACAAATATAAACAAACAAAAATAAATAATTAATCAACTAATCTAAATATAATTATTTACTAAAATTAATTAACAAGATAACTAAATAAATTATTTAACATAATTTACACACATATTTTTCTGAATTTGTTTTTTTTAAGAAATATATTTAAAAAAAACTATATAAAAAACTTAAAACGGACCCAAGAACACAAAAAAAGAAAAGGGTTTTTTTTAAATAAAAAACAAAAGAAAGGGGTGCTGAAAGAAAACAGGCTCAATGAACCTATTGGGTTGAGAATAACTTTGAAAATGGTTTAGTTGTATAAATGAGGAATGAAATCAAAACAAATCATGGTAGAGGTAAAGTGCATGAACAAAATCATAATCAAAATAGAATTAAACACCACGTGACTAAATTAACTAAGCAAACAAAGAAAAAAAATCATTAATTAAATCAAATAAATTTTTTTAATAAGATAACTAAAAGAATAATTAATTATCATTAAATAAAATATTTGAAATTATTAATAATATGGATTTTGGTATTTTTAATATTTTAATGAAAATATAAAACTAACTAAATAAAAATGAGAAATTAAGATAAAGAAAAGAAGAAGAAAAAAAAACAAAACTAGAACCAAATAGGCATGTAACATAAGTAAAGAAAGGGTGTAAAGAACAAGAATAATGTTGAATAAAAACCAATTTGAGCCCAAAAGCCCAAATCATTTAAACCTAATTATGTTAATTAAAATTAAGTAAATTAATTAAATAATGAAAAAAAGAAATAACTAAATAATAAATAATAATAGAAAACGAAAAAAAAAAGAACAAAACAATCGGGGAGAAACGCCCCACTTCTATCATCAACAGAACATTTTTTGCTTTAATTAATTGAAAAAAACAAATCCTAATTAAAATGCGACACATGGCAATTTTTTTTAAAGAAAAAATAAACAAAGAAAAAAATAAAGGGGATGGTGGCTATTAACATTGGAGAGAAAAAAAAACAACAAACATCATATATTATTAATTTATTTAAAAATAAAAAAAAACTTAATGCAATGTTGGAAATTAATAAAAGAGAAATAAAAGTAAAATTAATGTCCTTTCCTAGAATTGGTATCCTCTCACTCTCTCTCAATCTCCCTTCATTCACAAACCAAACTCTTTCTCTGCTCTTTTGTGCGATAAAAAAAACTACCCAAAAACAGACGAAAATTCGAGCAAGTCCGCAATAAACCAACAAGGAAACAAACCTCAAACACATACACAGAGATTAAACCTTATCCCCACAACCTTAAACCACAATTTCATTATTCATGGCGGCGAGTTACATTTTTCGAGCATGAACATCAAACACACAAGAACATAATAACAAATAGCAAGGATGGTTAGTACAAAGATTAAGAGAAAATGAAATCTACCCAAACGATGGAAAAAACAACAAGTGTTTAACTCAGGTGATCTTCTTGAACTCCCTATGGATCGCTTTTTTGTGTTTCTAATCCTTGAGTTGAAGATGCTTTTCCTTCTTGAAAACTATGTCTGTTGTGGTGGGGTTTTGAGTGTATTTGATGCTGAGATTTTTCTTAGGCTTTTTTTTGCTGTGTTACGGCTGGGGGTTTTCTTTTTTTTTTATATGAATTTCGTCCCCTTTTTATAGTGTGAAATTAGGGTTTGTGTTTTGAATTTCTGCTGAAGAATCTTTCCTCATGGTATTGTTTATGCATTTTCATGGTATTGTGTTTATGCATTTTCTGAGGTTCAAAAGTTATTTTGCTATAACTGTGAAACCTGCTCTGTGAAACTTAAATTGTGATGGTCAAAAAATTGCTTTGCTCTGACATGATTTTTGGTTTGTGGACTTATTCTTAAGAGGATGCTAACTGTAATTACTTTGTGTTTATGCAGCCAGGCAGATTTATGCCAAAGAAAGAGACAGTTCAGGGACCAAATTGAAGTTCACATAGGGACTAATCTCCAAATTGAAGTTCACAAAGGGACTAATCTGGTTAAGCTAGTTACTGTAACAAAATCACAAGGGACTAATCTGGTTAAGCTAGTTACTATAACAAAATCAATTGTAAAAAAACTGTTGTAGTAACTACTAATACTAACTGGTCAAAGTAACAAAGTGACAAGAAATTATAATTGTTTTCCTTCTGTTTCTACCATAAAAGTAAAAATAAAATAAAACTACCTTTTTTTTATTAATAATAATAATAATAATAATAATAATAATAATAATAATAATAATAATTAAAACCTAACTATAAATGTAACAATTATTTTTTACTTAAATCTACTTAAAAGAAAATAAATGAAAATTACCAATCATTTTTTTTTAATTTTGTGATTAAAAAAAAAAATTAAAATGACAACTCTTCTTTTTTTTTTTTGAAAATTTTTGATATAGGATATAAATGTGACCCAAATCTTGCTTTGCCTAAAAAAAACTTTACAAACAAAATTTAAAAGTGTGATGGTGTAGGCTGGCAAGTTTAGTGTGGTTGTACGACTTAAGAGAAAAACTAAACCAAATATCCTTTTTTTTAACAAAAGAAAAACTATATTTAAATTAAACTAAATCAAGTTTATCTAATTAGAAACAAATAATTAAAAATAAAATATATTAAAACTAACTTATTAAATTAAAAACTAAATTGAAATATAAATTTAAACCAACATCAAATTAAAATATTAACTAATTAAAATTAGACAAAAACTGAAATTAACCTAAATTAAAATTGGAACTTCATTCAAATCTGAAATATTATGAAAATAAATAAAATCAAAATTAAATTAAGCTTAAATTATGATTATACAAGAATCTAAACTATACTAAAGTAGAAATGTAACTAATTGTACCTAAATTAAAATAAAAATAATTCAAAATTATATCTAATACAAAATTAACTAAAATATGAACTATAAATATAAACTTAACTAAAATATAAATTTGACTATAAATTTGACTAAAATATAAACTAAATTAAAATATAAACTAAGTTAACTAATTTAAAAAACTAATTAAAAGTATGACTAGTTAAAAACTAATTAAACTGTTAATCTAACCAAAAAAGTCTAATAAGACTAAACTAAGAAACTAAATAAATAAATGAAAAATGACCTAAATGCAATATTAAAAATAAATAAACTAATTAGAACTAATTGATAAAGTTAAACTAAAACAACTATTTTTAAATCAAACTAAATTACATTTAAAATTAAAACTTAAATTGAAATTAAACTTAAATCTAAATTAACTTAAATAAAAAAAAAATTCTAAATTAGAATTGAACCAAAATAAAATTTAAATTAAAACTAATTCTAAAATATCTAATATTAAACTAAATTCCTATTCTTAGACCGAAACAAATAATTCTAAAAAACAAGAATAAATTAATATGATTTCAAATGATAAAATGAATAGAGAATGCAATGGTTAATGATTAATGGACTAAAAATGCAAAAATGACTGATAATTGACATTACGACGAAAATGCGTCAAATGAATGCCAATTTCGAAAAAAGCTCGGCCAAAATTTAGGATGTCACAGGGACGCTTTGGCTTTTATGTGCAAGGGATGTATTTTGTTCATTGCTGATGAGGTACTATTGGTATTTACAGGTGACTGTTTCAAAACCTGACTTGTGATCATGCAATATGTTTGATTTTTGCCGTAATGCTCCGTGTTAAAATGGAATGCTACGCTTTGTGGAGAAATATGATGCGAATTCTATGATTATGCAAACGAAACCAATCCGGGATTCGGATCCCGCTGCGGTGAAGATCTCTGACTGATTTGCTTGGAAGGATATCCCAGCTGGGGATGAGATCATTGGTAGATCTGATAAAACATATGGTTCTGCTTTGGGGACTAGATCACTGATAGATCTATCCGGTAAGGAGAAAACCCAGCTGGGGATGAGGAAGCTTCCGTCACCCTGTTGTGTGAGAATTTCAGGCATTGCTTTTCTGGATAGAGTCTGGAACTCTGTGGGGAGATGGTTCCCTTGACTTTGATGAGGATGAGAGATCAGGCACTCAGTTTGGGGGGAGGAAAGATCACTGACCGATCGTCCTAGAGATTTTTGTGATGATCCCGGCTGGGGATGAGGATGCTTTGACAACTCTGTTGGGAAAAAGCATTCAGATGCTGCTTGGAGAAGATGTGATGGGGAAGTGATGCTTGGCATGCCCCATGTTGCGTATTTGAATGCCTGCAATCCTGTTGAGACAAAGAAACGCACAAGTATCCCGAGGTATCCCTTACTGGATTCCGTCATAGGAGTTAGATATTCCTGAGAGTAAATACATTTCCTGCAAGCATTTAATTAGAAAGGCACATCTGTTTTTATGCAAGTATTATATCATGGATATTGGACATTTTTCAAACAAAACAAAAATGTACAAGACGAAGTGTGACTAAAAATCTGATTTTATTAATTTGAATTGCCCTGAATTGACAAGTACAGTCAAAGAAACAGATCCCCTGAAATGAGGAGATTGTTACAAATTGAGAGAAAAAAGGGTAAAAGTGCTGGCAATGTTGACGACGCTCCGTTGATCTTTCTTTGCTGTGACTTGTATGACCTTGACGTTCTTCTCATCTTGCTTTCTGAAGAAGGTTGATTCTGACCGATGCTTTATCCTTTCGAAGCTTGCCACATTGTAAGTGATACAGATAAATTCAGAATGCAGTTGTTCGCTTATTCCCTAATTTTGCGTGGATCTCCCTTTCGGGTTTTCAATCCACCAAGATACCCATTTTTGCCTGAGCTTTCCAATGTGGCTTTTCAACTCAGCGGGTGTACATTTTTTATTTTTCCCTTATTTTTGCCCGAGTCTTTTATTCTATTTTTGACTCGCCGGGATGCCCTATTTTTGCCTGGACTTACATTCTGTTTTTATTTCCAGCGGATCATTTTATGCGAAGTATTTTTTAACTGCATCTGAGTTCACAGGGGATAAGAAATCTTCACCATCCATAGTAGTGAGCATCAGTGCTCCACCAGAGAAAACTTTCTTTACTATGAATGGACCATCGTAATTCGGAGTCCACTTGCCCCTGTGGTCTGTATGAGGAGGAAGGAGCCTCTTCAGCACAAGATCTCCTACTTGGTATTCCCGAAGCCTGACTTTCTGATCGAAGGCTTTCTTCATTCTTTTCTGATATAGCTGCCCATGACAGATTGCAGCCAGTCTCTTTTCTTCGATCAGATTCAGTTAATTATATCGAGAACGGACCCATTCTGCTTTGTCTAGCTTTACATACATCATTACCCGCAAGGAGGGTAACTCAACTTCAACAGGTAAGACAACTTCCATACTGTAACACCCCAAATTTTCCCTCTCATTTTCATAGCATCCAACATATCGTAGCATACTTCGCATTGCATCTTTGCATAGAAAAATGAAACATGACATTCATTGTTGAAGCATAGCATAAGCTGGCAGTGATTTCAGTTCATCGATTTGATTCAGTTTGACCTAATCTAGGTCAAACTATCGAGGGATTATCTCAACTTCAAGTCATCTACGTTGGTGGTTATTGCTCAGGCGACGTGTTTCAAAGTCGGGCTGCTTGGTGTGCAGAGGTCATCAGTTTTTCCAGGCAATGGTTCATGTGATGGTTTTAGGCTCAAGGATTCAGGCTTGGTATGATTATACACTCATTTGTGTGCATCTGCGGATGTATTCTCTCAGAGGATGGTTTGTGGGTTGTGATAGTGGCACTTCATGCTTTTATCAGAGGCGTGTGGAAATAATACAAGCTGATTCGTGATTGTGTGTGTGGAGGATAGCTGGTTCATTTCATAAAATCGGTTTATAGCCATTTCATAACCATTTTTCTTTCTAAACCAGTTGTCCAGTTTCATTCGTCAGTATCCAAATTCTATTCGAATATCCAATTTTAGGCCATCATCCGTTCTCCTCTATATTCGTCTTTAATATCTACGTATATATCTTTATATCCATAATCCATGTCCGATTTCCCGATTCATGATCAATTCAATTTTCTTTTCGTTACCAAATATTCCCAAATAAAAATAGCCATATTACCCACTATTCCTTTTATTTCAAAACTCAGTTGTTATTATACTTTTATTTTTCTTAAATCATTTTTTATGAGGCCAATATTCTAAATCCATTAAATCCATAATCATTATCCACCAAATTTCCATTAGTCTTCTAATCATTGTCTTTGTTTAAATCATTTTTCATTTATATTTCTCATTTTTCTTAGTCTTTGTTTATTTTGTCCAAAAAAACTCATTACCACTAATAATAAAAAAAAAGAAGAGAAGAATCAAGTTGTGAAAAAGTCACACGCACAGGCATCATCCAGGAACAAGAATTATTTTTCTCATTCACTCAAACTGGAAAAAAGGTGATAACAGAATTCAAAAAAATCAAAAAATAGATATAACAGAAAAATAAAAAAAAAGATGGAGTCTCAGCTTTTGAGGGGAAGCAATAACCGATTGGGACCACTCTCTTTCAAGATCACACAGAAAAATAACAGAAAAATCTCTATGATTTTTTCCAATTTTCGAAATCCCGCACCACTATTCACATTTGAAAAAGCCAATGCACTTTTCTTCATCACCAGTAACAATTAGAATCCATTCTTCTTCATCACAAAACCAATAATAGAAAAGATAGAAAAATATATAACAGAACCGAATCTCAATCTTCAAAAACCAGAAAACTCTTCATCAATCTCACGCGGATTCAACTTATCAATTTCATTCATCACCAACAACCAAAAACAGATCCAGCTTCATCACTCTCCATCAACAACAACAAAGCAGAACCACTTTCTTCGTCATCATCATCGTTTTTCCGATGATCGGGCCACCCTCAGTTCACTTCATCTTCAATCGGTTATATTTCCTCGCGAGAATTTGCAGCAGCGTGAATAACGTGAAATCTAAGCTCAGACTAGCAGTTTCAAAGAGGAGTGGAAGAGGAATATAGCAGAATCAAAGGACACACACTTACGAGTTGTTCTTCGCACCTTCGAGTTGCAGGTACACGGATTCAGACTCTCTTATCTGTGATTGTTGCTGTGTTGCTCTTGTCTGCCATTAGTGCGATCTCGCCGTTGTGTGTGGTTTATTTGTTGATTTCGTCTTCGGATTTGGATCAGTGAGAAGTTCTTGATGGAGGTTTGTGTCTGTGGTTGAGCGTTTGGAGGTGTTCCGACGAAGAAGTGTGCGGCGGCTTAGGTCGAAGAAGAAGATGTGACGGCGAGGGAGATGAAGATGAAAGGAGGCGGTACGTTGTTGAAGGGAGAGGCGTCGGCACCGATTTGGGGGAAAGAGGATGCGGTGGTGTTTAGAGTTTGAACGGCGGCGCGACCTAGGTTGGATGAGGGGAGAAGAAGAAGGTGAACAGGGCAAGGAGAGGGAGAGAGGAATTTGTTGCGTTTTGTTTCTGTGGCCTTACTAATTGTGTGTTTATGTTAGTATTGATGAGAATAATAAATTTATTTACTAAATTTTATTAAAATTGGTTGAGACTTGTGGAAAGATTGGTGGTACCGATGAGATAAGAGGATAGAGTTAGGGCAGATTTTTGGATTTTGTCCATAACGGCGGTGACACTTGTCACCGTCCGGTAGGACCTCCCTTTTTGCTTTCCTGCGTGCTATCTACACCCCACCCCTATCTTGGCCCATTCAAATTCACTTCCAAGCCTTACCAATCGCACCTCCCTCATTTTCTTTTATTTCTTTTTTTCTATTTTTATTTTCATCTAATTCAGTTTGCTTTTAATCCATAAAAAATAGTTCTATTCACCTAAAAATTCTCAAATAAATCAGGGATATTCCTTTATGTCTCTAGTTTCTTATCACATTTTTATTTTATTTTTTTCATTGATCCACGTGCCAGGAATAATTCACCAATGTGCATAGCTTCTTTTGCTTCTTTTCTTGACCAGTATGTCTTGTTTATTTTCTATAGCCTTCAATATTTGGAGTTTTGGTCCCATTCTTTTTGCATTGTGTTCCTAAGATCTTCTAGTTTTCATGTCATTTTTCTCAGAATTTTTAGAAAATTATTTATTGAGTTTTGGTCTGGTATCTTGTGATGTAAGTTTTCTGTCCTAACTTGTGTTCTTGCCTTCATTTGGCTTAGTTACTTTCTGATTTTTTGAAAATCCTTTTGGAAAATTGATATGATATGTTTGAAGATCATTTTGTTTAAGTTGTAGAAGTTTTAGATGGCTGGTTGTTTATTTGTGGATTTTTGTTCTCACCTTGTCCCATTTTGCCTCGTTTAGTTCTTAAGATTTCTTATAGGCCTAGAAGGGCACTTGTGCCAACTTCTTCTTCTCATTTGGGGTTACTTTGGGGTGTGGGTACCTTCCTGGTCCTAGGATAGGTCTTGTGCCTTCTGAATTTTTAAGTTTGCTTCTTATTCAAGTCATTTGTTTCTTTAAGTGTTTAAATTCCATATTTTGGTTCCGTTGCTTCTATTTTGACATTGTTTGGTATTGTGTGACTTCTCTCTTCATCTTGCTGGCCTCTTAAGCCATTATTTATGTCATGTTGATTCTGGTTTTGAACTTTGTGCTTGTATTTTGTGTGTTTTGTATTACATCTTTCATAAGTGCGCATTTGTTTCCATATGTATTCATGTTGCCTCATTTTAAGTCATAAGTCTCTCATTTTCATTTCTTTGAGTTGAATTGGCATTAAGCATTTGTTTACTTCATTTCACTTCCAATTGTTGGATGATGTCATGTTAATTTGCTCATTTTTGTTTCACTTGTGCATGCTAACCTTGCAGGGGCTATGGTAAGTGTGAGATGTGGGAATTGAGTTCCACATCTCTAATTCTTATCTCTTCCTTTTATGTTTATGTGAACTAACCCTCTTTTTGTTGGGCCTAGGCCTTTCTCATCCCTTCTTCTATCTTCTTCTTTTCTTCTTTCCTTCTTCATTAGGATAGAAACCTCAATAACCCTTAGGACATCCATGCATGTGAATACTTAGGATTATTTTAGTCCCCCTTTAGAATTTTTCCTTTGAGATCCTTTTGGTTCTTCTTCTCTTCTCATATCATAACTCTTAAAAGATACTTTAATAAATCTGAAGTGATACATTGATCCATAGCCTTATTCCATGAGGTATGCTTGTAGTCTTCCCATCTTGGGATAGTACATGTTTACCTTGTGATGCACAAGTCTGATCAAGGTATCTTCTTCATAAAGAAAAGCATAAAAAACACTTCTTCATGTAAATAATCAAAACATCTAATAAGTAAACAAGTTAGTGAGCCTAAGCCCTAATCTTTGGGTTCAAGTTTTGGGGATCTTCTCCTTACTTGATTATGCTTGTTCTATTATTCCATCTTGGAATGTAGTGACAAGTGCACATTCCATTGGTGAGAGCTTGAGTTCACTTCCTTGTGACACACTCATAAAAGCTTCTAAAAAACACAAACAAACAATAAGCGTCTTTCCTTCGGGAATTCTTTTCTCACCTCATTCGCTCCGTACGCGAACTTGCTCCTACTTGTCATTTTGCAAGACGGTAACGCACTCGTCGTCCGAGCCTGCAACACCTGAGCAATGGCATAGGCAGTTCAAGCCTTTAATTCACAAGCAATTTCCTTTGGTACCCCTAGTTAGGGGAACTACGGCGTCTCTGATCCTCATTATCCTGATGAGGTACGTAGGCAACGGGGTAGGGCCCGTTCGAGCACATTCTTTATTTTCCCTACATTTTCCCCCTTTTGTTCTTTCTCTTTTCCAATTACCTTTCTCATTTCTCATTCCAGTTCCAGTAGCAGTTTTATTCGGCAACATTCTTTATTTCTCACCCTTTGAAACAGTTTCTTTTGCAAGCGTGGATCCCGTCGGGTACGGCGGACAATCTGGGTGCTAATACCTTCCCAGGTCGTAACCGACTCCCGAACTCAGATCTTTGGTTCGCAGGACCTTGTCCTTTCCTTCTTCCTCAGGTTTGTGCAACATTACCTTTCCCATTCTTTCGGGATAAAAATGTCTGGCTGGCGACTCTAACCTTTCCGCGCCACTTTCGCGTTTGTACTAGGATGAAAATCCCGGGAGCGACACATACCATACAAAAGTTGATACGGTGTTGCCCCAGTAGATGTTCTGATTGAGGTACGGTACCCATGCAAGGCAAATGGTAGCATCTCATGCCAGTCTGTGTACGTAACCACCATCTTTTGCACAATCTTCTTGATGTTTTTGTTGGCTGCCTCAACAGCGCCATTCATCTTTGGCCTGTAAGGAGAAGAGTTGTGATGTTGAATTTTGAAGTCCCAACACAGTTCTGCCATCATTTTATTGTTCAAATTGGAACCATTATCAGTAATGATTCGCTCGGGAACTCCATATCGACATATGATATCTCTTTTCAGAAATCTGGCTACCACTTGTCTGGTGACATTTGCATACGAAGCTGCTTCAACCATTGGGTAAAGTAATCAATGGCTACCAGGATGAATCTGTGGCCAGTTGAAGCAGTTGGTTCAATCTTTCCAATCATGTCAATGCCCCACATAGCAAAGGGCCAAGGTAAAGACATCACGTTCAAAGGATTTGGAGGCACATGTACTTTGTCTGCATAGATCTGGCATTTGTGGCATTTTCTAGCATAGGCACAACAGTCTGCATCCATTGTGATCCAGTAGTAACCTGATCTCAACAATTTCTTAGGTATTGCGTGTCCTCCAGCATGGATATCGAAAGATCCTTCATGCACCTCATGCATCAGCAAGTCTGCTTCTTTCTTATCAACACATCTGAGTAAAACCATATCAAAGTTTCGCTTGTACAAGGAACCATCAGCATTCAGGAAGAAACTACCAGCCAGTCTTCTCAATGTCTTCTTATCATTGGATGATGCCTCAGGTGGGTATGTCTGATCTTCTAAGAAGCATTTGATGTCATGGAACCAAGGTTTATCATCTTTAGCAATGTCCACGGAGAATACGTATGCTGGTCGGTCAAGTCTGGATACCGAAATCTGAGGCACATAATTTGCAGTCTGAACCTTGATCATGGAGGAAATGGTAGCCAAAGCATCTGCGAACTGATTTTCGTCTCGAGGGATGTACTCCAGTTTGACTGTTGTGAAGAAAGTCAATAATATCCTCGTATAGTCACGGTATGGAATCAGATGCTCTTGGTGAGTGTACCATTTGACGTTGGTCTGATTGATTATCAAAGCTGAATCCCCGAATACAGTTAAAGTCTTGATCCTGAGGTCAATGGCTTCCTCAAGACCCATGATACAGGCTTCATATTCAGCTTCGTTGTTAGTGCAGTTAAAGGTGAGTTTTACCGAGAAAGGCATATGAACTCCTTTAGGTGTGATGAGCACTGCACCAACTCCACGACCATTCATATTAACAGCCCCATCAAACATCATTGTCCATTCTTCTTCTGGGTCAGGACCTTCAGTGTGAACAGGCTCTTCATGATCTTTTGCTTTTAGGAACATGATGTCTTCATCAGGGAAGTCAAATCTCATTGGCTGATAATCATCAATGGGTTGCTCAGCTAGATAGTCAGACAGTACACTGCCTTTGATGGCCTTTTGAGATGTGTATTGAATGCCATACTCTGTCAGAATCATTTGCCATCTTGAAACCCTTCCGGTAAGTGCTGGCTTCTCAAATATGTACTTGACTGGATCCATCGTTGAAATCAACAAGGTAGTGTGGGTCAACATATACTGCCTTAGTCGACGAGCAGCCCACGCTAAAGCACAACAAGTTTTCTCGAGCAGTGAATAATGTTGTTCACAGTCGGTAAACTTTTTTCTTAGGTAGTATATTGCATACTTTTTTTGACCAGACTCATCATGTTGGCCCAACACACACCCCATTGATCCTTCTAATACTGTCAGGTACATTATTAGAGGTCTTCCTTCAACTGGAGGCATAAGGATTGGAGGTTCTTGGAAGTACTCCTTGATTTTGTCAAAAGCCTTCTGACAATCTTCATTCCACCTGACCGTTTGTTCTTTTCTTAACAATTTGAAAAATGGTTCACATGTTGCTGTAAGATGAGATATGAACCTTGATATGTAGTTCAATCTACCTAAGAACCCCCGAACTTCCTTTTCGGTCCTCGGTGCAGGCATCTCTTGAATGGCTTTGACTTTGTTAGGATCAACTTCAATTCCTTTTTCACTTACAATGAATCCCAAAAATTTACTGGACCGTACCCCGAATGTGCATTTGTTGGGGTTTAGCTTCAACTGATACTTTCTCAGACGCTTGAACAACTTCAGCAGATTTACCAGATGATCTTCTTCAGTGAGGGACTTGGCAATCATGTCATCCACGTATCATTCAATTTCTTTGTGGATCATGTCGTGGAATAATGTTACCATAGCTCGTTGATAAGTGGCACCGGCATTCTTCAGTCCAAAAGGCATTAATCTATAACAAAATGTGCCCCACGGTGTAATGAAGGTAGTCTTTTCCATGTCTTCGGGTGACATTCTAATCTGATTATATCTTGAAAATCCATCCATGAAAGAGAATACCGAGAACTGAGCTGTGTTGTCGACCAATACATCAATGTGAGGTAAAGGGAAATCATCCTTTGGGCTAGCTCTGTTCAGATCCCGGTAATCCACACACATCCGTACTTTGCCATCCTTTTTAGGTACTGGTACAATATTAGCGACCCACGGCGGGTAACTAGTTACAGCAAGGAAACCGGCGTCCCACTGTTTTTGTACTTCTTCTTTAATCTTCATGGCCATATCTGGACGAGTACGACGTAGCTTTTGTTTCACTGGAGGACAATCTTCTTTCAGAGGCAGCTTGTGCATAACAATGTCAGTATCCATACCTGGCATGTCTTGATAGGACCAAGCAAAGACGTCAACGTACTCTCGAAGCATGTCAATAAGTTGTTCCTTCACTGAATCTTGCATACTGGCCCCAATCTTCACTTCTTTCAAGTCTTCTTCGGTACCAAGATTAACTGTTTCAACCTCCTCCTAATGAGGAGTGATCACTTTCTCTTCTTGCCTCAACAACCTGTCTAACTCTTCAGGCAACTCATAGTCTTCTTCAACCCTTTCATCAGCTTGATTAATTGGATTGTCGAAGTCATACAAGGTCACAGCAGACGTTTCATTAATATTAAGGGCCTCAAACCCTTGGCTCATGGTTTCATGGATCTCCCCGTCCATCTCAATGTATTTGAAAGTAGCCAGCTGGCTAACAAAAATATCCTCCTCCCCACAAATAGTAATGACTTGGCCTTCCCACTCGAATTTTAACTTCTGGTGAAGGGTTGACGTCACAGCGCCAGCGGCGTGTATCCATGGTCTACCCAATAGACAGCTGTAGGCAAGCTGTATATCCATCACAAAGAAGGTCGTTTTGAAAACCTGTGGGCCAATCATTATTGGTAATTCTATCTCTCCCAGAACTGATCTTTTAGAACCATCAAAGGCTCTCACTACCAAGTTACTTGGGCGTAGTACCAATCCATCATACTCCAGCTTCACAAGGGCTTTCTTGGGCAGGACATTGAGGGATGACCCTGTGTCCACCAGTACGTGAGAAAGAAATGCACCCTTACACTCCAAGGTAATATGCAAAGCCTTGTTGTGATTGCAACCTTCCGTTGTCAGATCAGTGTTGGTAAACCCTAGTCCATTACTAGCGTTGACGTTTCCAACCACAGCCTCTAACTGATTGACGGTAATCTCCTCCGGCACATAAGCCGCGTGCAGGACTTTCAATAATGCGTTCCGGTGAGCCTCGGAGCACATTAGCAATGATAGTATGGAGATTTTGGAAGGTGTTTGGTGAAGCTGGTCTACCACCTTGTAATCACTTTTATTTATGATTCTCATGAATTCATCAACCTCTTGGTCAAAAGGAGTCTTCAAAGCTTCTTTGACAACTTGTTCTTCTTGCACCATGCTCTTCCCTTTTGCCTTAGCAGCAGCTTCTGCTTCAGCAACGGGTCTTGGAATTTGCGAGGCAAAGAGACGTCCGCTTCTAGTGAAGCCTCTGCCTCCCCCCACATTGTCAATCTGAGGTGAGGAAGTTGATGATTCTAAAGTGATTTTATTGTTTTGTACAAAAGTGAAAAATGAAAAGACAGTGAGCGAAAAAAGACTCGTTTGCAAAAGATGTCCTGATATTCATTGATTAATCATTGTCGCTCCCACCAAATGAGGCCAAGTCAAATGGGGTACAGACGCGAACGGTCGGTGAAAAGGAGAGAACACACAAGGGTGAACTGAAAGGAAAAAGAGTCGACAGCTAGGCATTTTTATCCCGAAGGAAAGGTAATGCTGCATAAACCTAGACAGATATGGATAAGACGGTCGCGGACTAGAGAAACTGAGAAAGGAGGTTGGTTACAACCTGGGAAGGTATTAGCACCCATATTGTCCGCCGTACTCGACGGGATCCACGCTTGAAAGTTTGTGTTTAAAGGGGTAGTGTCAGTGCTATATGTGTGCAAAAGATGGAAAAGAATGCAAGTGTCAGTGTAAAAGAAATGTGAAGTGAAATATGAGAGTGTCAGTGTAAGAACAGGAATGAAATGCTCAAGACTATGAGGCTTAAAGCATAATGCTTGAAGGAGGGGGAATATACAGAGACTTTTGTTCGATAACTGTTAAGTTATGCCTACGTATCCTCTCGTGCAATGAGGAAGTCAGAACACCGTAGTTCGACCCAAAGAGACTGAAAGATAAATTGACTTGTGAACTGCTTACTTGTCTATGCTCAAGTGTATGACCTGTCTGGCTCAGGTGCAAACTTTCTTGCATTAGACGGAAGAAGCAAGTTCTCGTTTGTGAGTGAATGAGATGAGAAGAGAATCCCGGAGGAGACGATTATTGTTTGTTTTTGGTGTTTTCAATCTTTTATTACTTTATGGAGTTTGTCATAAGAAAATGAGCTTAAGCCTAAACCAAGGGTTAGTAAACTCATCACATCTTCCCTCTGATTAGGGGTAATGGGAATACCTTAAGTATGAAGTAAAAACCTCACACTTAATCACCATGATGTAGGATTAAGATCACTAGCCTATTTTCATTTTATTTAGATGTTTTTGGTGTTTTTGTTTAGTGTTAAGTAATGAGTTTAAGCCATAATCAAGGATTTAATGGACTCATTACACCATCCTAATAGAAGGATGATAGATGAGAACATTTAAGCTGAGGAAGGCTCCCCAACTTAATCCATGATTAGGGATTAACCTCATGACAAAACAAAGCCTTTATCAGAGAGGATTTTAGTTAATGGTAAGATTAAGAAGTGAATTTTATGGTTTGTAAGACAACTTGAGGAGGACTTGTCCATTAACACTAGGGTTAGTCCTTCTTAACCAATTAAGGAAGAATTAGAACCCTAATGCAAGGCCCAAGTTACAAGCTTGATGTCTTAGTGATTATTAGGTGGATTGATTAAAGGATTTAAACACATTAAGGGTTTAACACTTAGGATTAAAGTTATACACTCCATCCTAATAGAAAGATGCAGGCATAAGCTTAATCACAAAGCCTTAAAACCTTTAAGGTTTAGTCCTTGATTATGAGATGAGAAGAGAAGACACAAAGATGACACAAAGGTAAAACTAAATGGGTGACTAATCAAACCCTAATTGTGATCATGCTTGGGTATTCCTAGGGTTTATGAGGCTTGCAAAAGATCTTCAGGAGAGAAGCCACCAAGAAAGAAACAGATGAAAGGAGGAAGAAGCAAGTCAACTTACTTCACTTAAGAAGATAAGTTGCTTGAAGAAGGAAAGTGAGAAGGAGACATGAATGAGCAAGCTCACTTTAATACACAAGTAAAATGCAGAAATTATGCATAAGAGAGATGAAAAGAGATTGTGAGAAGTGAAGGCAAATTCACTTCTCATAGTAACATACCACCTGAAAAGTTAGCAAAAGAGAATGAAATGAAATGAAAATGAGATAAGATGCAAGGATGAACACCAAAGTCAGAAGCATATCAAGATGTCAATGATGCTAAGAGATGATGCAAAATAATACCAAGATATGTGGATGATCATACAAGTAATGAGGATGCAAATGAGGCATAGAAGGAAGCATGAAAGTTCATGAAAACTTATGAAATGCAATGGATGCATAACATGGAAAATGAGTGATGCAATGATCAAAAATGATTCTAATGTGTCCTAAGATGTCTTATATGTCATGTGGATGCACAAAATGTCATGGCAAGTTCATGTATGCAAGCATATGAAGAATGGATGCAAATGAAGGCATAAATTAGGGTTTATGCACAAGACACAAAGCAAAATTCAAAATCAGAAGCAAATGACAAGATAAAAAATTGAAAATGGGATCAAAGGAACCCTAACCCTACATAAGTTCACTTCCCAAAGGAGGGGACCTAACTCTTAACCTAATGGGAGTTATGATTTTCTTAAGTTTACTAGGGTTTTAAGGTACCTCACAATGAAAAAATGCAAAATAAATTGAAAATGAAAGATAAATTCATGCCAATTTTATCCTAGAAACTAAATGATATGAATAGTGCAATGCAAAAAGAACCATCATCAAACTCCTCATGGTTAGGCAGAAGTGATTTTTTCA
Organism: Lathyrus aphaca; assembly: GCA_963966055.1. NCBI lineage: Eukaryota > Viridiplantae > Streptophyta > Magnoliopsida > Fabales > Fabaceae > Lathyrus > Lathyrus aphaca. Next base: position 384,029,710 of record OZ014521.1, read on the forward strand.
AGTTAGGGCAAAAATATTGACTTTTAAGAACCCTAATTCCAAAGAAAAATGTCAAAATAGGTCAAGAACCAAAAAGAAATTTGTTTGAAGGGTTTGATAATGTCTCTAAATGTATCAAAATGCAACATGATTTTTTTGGTGATTTTTAGAAACTTAAATGCTATTTTAATTAATTAATTCTCATTAACTAATTAAAATAAACATTTAAATATTTTTAAAATACGAAAATTATGCAAAAAATAAAATAAAAATTATTTTCAGAAAGAGAAAAACATTTTAAGGTATGATGCAAAAAATGAGATTTTTTAGAAATGATTTGCTATTTTAAATAAAATGTGCAAGAAAAATGAATAAAAATGAAAATAAAATTAAATTAAAGGAGAAGTAATCAGACCCAAGAGTCAGGATTCAAAGCTGAGACGCGGGAGTTGACTGGCGCGTGAATGGACGGTCCAGGTTCAAACTGGTAGATTTAAAATTAAACCCTAATTAATTAAGTTAATTAAGTGGATTAGGGTTAAGTGGGATGATCTGATCCATTGGACGTGCGCGGGAAACAAAATCGTACGCTCTAAATTCAAACTAAACCCTAAACCTGATTAAAACATTAATTACTCTCAGATGGCCGGAAATGACCTCCGGTCATCTTCTCCGGCCACCTCTCCCCTGAGATTTTCCTAAAATACTCCCTAGGCCAAATCAAACCCCCCAAATCTCCAGAAATGATCCCCAAACCCCATAGAACAAGAATCCAGCATCATATTTCATTTATTTTTCATCAACAACAAGATTCGAACGAAAACCTAAAACTGAACAAAATTTCAGAACATGCATACACACTCAAAACTTAACCATTTTTCACTATTCAAGGTTCATTGTAATCAGGAAAACAAACTCTACCATCTCATAACTAAAGAAAGGATTTCTGGAAAAAAGTTTCAAGAAGATACCTGAGATGGAGCTTGGCTAATGGGACTGCCTGGGCCTTCTGCTTGATGCAAACAACCTCCCTTGAGCTTCCTTGATGCTTTGCTGAAGTGTTTAGTGAAGATCAGTTCAAAAGGGGAAAAAATCGTATTTGGTATGTGGTGGCTTTTAGGGCAAAGTAAAGGGTGGTTTGTGATCAGTGATGGATTTGAAGATGAATGGTGGAAGAATTTTTAAGCTCTGATGTTTTTGTTGAGAGTTTCGAATGGAAATGCATAAGAGGGATTTTTTGTGAACTATGGTGATGCTGATGATTCTGGCTGTGTTCTTATGTCAAATGGCTTGTGTTTGGTCCATGTATCAAGATGTGATAGGTCTGTGGAGTTGGTGTGAGCTATGCTGATTGGTATGGCTTGTTTTGCAAAAAGTCAAGGTTTTGTGTCCTTTGAGGTATGGGCTGTTTCAGACCAAGGACAAAGGCATGTCTGGGGCAGCTTGATTCAAGGATGACCATGGAAATGGGATTGAGGTAAATCAGCAAGTTTGTGGGAAGTTGTGGGAGGTTTTGCAATTTTGGCAAAGTTTGGCCCTTTCTTGATTTCTTCATGTACAAGTCATGGAAATGTGAAATTCTTTGGGCAATTATGAGTTTTAGGCATTGTAATATGATGTTATGATGTGTAGAAGTCCATTTGAAGTCATAAAATAGCTTGGCATGAGGTTTTGCAAAAATCCCTCTTTGGCACAAAAGTGAAAATTAAGTGATTTTGTCCAACTTTGCAAGGCCATAACTTTTGTTCTAAAATGAATTAGAATGAGTTCTTGTACTTTTTGAAAATGGGAGGATCCAACCTACAACTTTCATGACCAAGAATTTTCCATTTGAAGCATTTCTGAATCAAAAAGAGGAGGTTGAAAAACTTTCCCAAAATGGCAAGTTTACATTACAAGTCACTTTCCCAAAATGGCAACTTTGCAAATGGCTTGAAATTCTTCAATTTTGTGAACTTATAACATCTTATAAGATCAAATGAAGATCATACACATTCAAAATGATGGAGAATACCCCTTGGTTGGATGATTGAGGACCTCAGATGCCCTGATTTTGCACTGACTTACTCAAGAAGTCATCTTTTGATCAGATGCCTTCCCCATTGAATTTCTTCATGAAAATTGGTATGCATGATCCTTATATCATATAGAGACCAATAGAAACAAGAATGACCAAAAAAAGTTGGAGTTATGGCCTCTGAAACCAAAACCCTAATTTTAGGTCATCTGTGCAGTTAAACTTGGCTCTGCTTCCATGCCTTTCCTCAATTCTTGTGATTTTTGACTTTCTTGATCTTGGGATGATGTAATATGATGATTGAACATACTTGGGCCCTTTTGAAATGATTGGAGACCCTTGGGGTGGCTCAGATAGCTCAAGGATTGCTCAGGTCACAAACCCTAGATGCAGATGCCTTAGAACCAATGCAGTGAAGCAAAAATGTAATATGAGATGATATGATTGAACTTATGCTAATGAAAAGAATCACAAGCCATGGTGAAATGAGTGAGGGCAAATTTGGGGTGTTTACAGCTGCCCCTATTCAAACACGAGTTAGTTGTGTAAGATGTAAGCAACGGCTTAACAAGCAAACAAGATAACTTGTGGTTGAATACCAAAGACAGTCCAAAATTTGCACTCAATGAATGAAGAAGAAAAGGGATATAGATTGTAAAAGGAAGTAAAGTATGATTATAAAGCACGGGTGACAGAGGACGACCGCCGAGCAGAGGACGATTGCTGGGAAAAAGCAATGACGGGGACGACCGACATGCTGGGGAAACAGAGAGATTATGATGGGGACGACCATCAAATACAACAACAAGGTTCTCTGGGGATTAAAGGTGAGGTCAATGATGGGGACGACCATCGGGTTAAATGATGAGGGACGGTCATCAGAGGTGAAGGACGATCACCTAGCAGGGGACGACTGCTCTGTTGGGGATAAGATGAGGGCCGGTCATCTAAGGTGAAGGACGATCACCTGGCAGGGTACGGCTGCCGAAAATATCACGACATAAGATGAATGCCGGATAGGAAAGGTCGACGATGGGGATGGCCATCGGATAATCATGATGAAGGACGATCACCAAGAGGTGAAGAACGATCACCTAGCAGGGGACGACTGCTAAAATACCACGACATAAGATGAATGTCGGATAGTAGGATCGATGACGGGGACGACCATCAGATAAAATGATGAAGGCCGATCATCAGAAGGGTGAAGGACGATCACCTAGCAGGGGACAGCTGCTAAAATACCACGACATAGGACGAATGTCGGATAGCAGGATCGACGACGGGGACGACCATCGGATAAAATGATGAAGGACGATCATCAGAAGGGTGAAGGACGATCACCTAGCAGGGGACGACTGCTAAAATACCACGACATAGGACGAATGTCGGATAGAAGAGGGTTCCAATAGCGGAGATTCCGCTGGAGGAATGATGAAGGACGATCATCAAAAGGTGAAGGACGATCACCTGGCAGGGTACGGCTGCCGGAAGTATCATGACATAGGACGAATGTCAGATAGAAAGGAAATAATTTATCGGGATCTGCTGGAGACTCTTCTGGGGAAGGGTAGACACAGACGAGTGTCTAAATTCAAGAAAAGGGTATAAGTGTTTGGTATTGTGTATAGATTAAAGATGCGGACGAGCATCCTTAAGACTATGATACGGACGAGTATCAGTAGAAACAAATGTTGACGCATTCAGAGATGATGATACGGACGAGTGTCAACTGGTTAACAAAGAACACGGACGAGTGTTGAATCTGGAAAAAGATAAGTGGTGTAAACAAGATACGGACGAGTATCTGAAATAAGTAAACCTGAGTGAGACACATACGAATGTTCAACTTGCTGGGGAGAGCATGACACGGACGGGTGCCGGAAGAAGTGTATTATAAACAAGTATCTGGTTCCTAAAGTGTTTAGGCAACTATGCTGGGGAACGTGACACGGACGAGTGCAAAAAGGAGCATGTATCTGTTTTTGTGAGTGTGAAGGGGATGCTTTGGCCTTCTGGCGGGGAGTTTGGGGAAGTATTTTGTATATTGTTGATGGAATGTTAGCATTTACAAGTGTTTGGTTCGACACATGGCTTATGATTTATGCAATATGTTTGATTTTTGCCGTAATGCTCTGTATTAAACGGAATGCTACGCTCTGGGGGAAAATATGATGTGAATGCTATGCTTATGCAAAGATACCGATCCGGGATTCGGATCCCGTTGCGGTGAAGATCTCCGGCTGATCCGCTTGAAGTGATATCCCAGCTGGGGATGAGATCATTGGTAGATCTGATACATATGACTCTGTATGGGGGAATAGGTCACTGATAGACCCATCCTTGGTAATGAGGTACCCAGCTGGGGTCCGTAGAAACTTTCGTCACTTTGTTGTGCGGTCTTCGGACATTGCTCTCCTGGATAGGGGTTAAAACTTTGCGGGGAGATGATTCCCTGCCTGACACTTGGCTGGGAAGGAATGATCATCGAACGATCTTCCTAGGGATTTTTGTGATTCCGCTGAAGATGATTGAAGTTTGGCAACTCAGCTGGGGAGAAAGCATCTCTGGTGCTAGATGGGGAGAAGGGCTGAGTAAATAGTGATTTGGTAGCTTGCTGGGGAGAAGCTTTCATGTCCCCATGTTGCATTCAGAATACCTGCAATCCTGTTAAGACAAAGAAACGCACAAGTACCCGGAGGTATCCGTTATTGGATTCCGTCATAGGAGTTTAGACACTCCCGGGAGTAAATCCATTTCCTGTAAGCATGCAATTTAGAAAAGACGCATATGTATTTATGCAATCAATATTATAAGGACATCAGACACTTTTGCAAATGAAAACAGAATGTACGAGACGAAACGTGTCTGAAAATCTAATTTTATTAATTTATGTGCCTCTGAATGGGCAAATACAGTCAAAGAAACAGATCCCCTGAAATGAGGAGATTGTTACAAATTGAGAAACAACGAGATGCTGGCAATGCTGATGACGCTTCAAGGAGCTTCCCTTTTGCTATGACTCGTACGACATTGACGTTCTTCTCATCCTGCTTTTGAAGAAGGCTGATTCTGACCGAAGCTTGAACCTTTCGGAGCTTACCATGTTGTGAGTGATACAGATGAATTCAGAATGCATTTGTTCGCTTATTCCCTTATTTTGCGTGGATCGCCCTTTCGGGTTTTCAATCCACCGGGATACCCATTTTTGCCTGAGATGTCCAATGTGGCTTTTCAACTCAACGGGTGTACAATTTTTAATTATTTTCCCTTATTTTTGCCCGAGTCTTTTATTCTGTTTTTGACTCGCCGGGATGCCCTATTTTTTCCTGGACTTACATTCTGTTTTTATGTCCAGCGGGTCATTTTATGCGAAGTATTTTTTAAATGCGTCTGAATTCAGAGGGGACAGGAAGTCTTCACCATCCATAGTACTGAGCATCAGTGCTCCACCAGAGAAAACTTTCTTTACTATGAATGGACCATCGTAATTCGGAGTCCACTTGCCCCTGTGGTCTGTATGAGGAGGGAGGAGTCTTTTCAGCACAAGATCTCCTACTTGGTATTCCCGAAGCGTGACTTTCTGATCGAAGGCTTTCTTCATTCTTTTCTGATACAACTGCCCATGACAGATTGCAGCTAATCTCTTTTCTTCAATCAGATTCAGTTGTTCATACCGGGATTGGACCCATTCTGCTTCATTTAGCTTAACATCCATTAGTACCCGCAAGGAGGGTAATTCAACTTCAACAGGTAGGACTGTCTCCATACCATACACAAGTTGATACGGTGTTGCCCCAGTGGATGTTCTGATTGACGTTCGGTACCCATGTAAAGCAAATGGTAGCATTTCATGCCAATCTTTGTAGGTGAATACCATCTTCTGCACAATCTTCTTGATATTCTTGTTAGCAGCCTCTACAACACCATTCATTTTTGGCCTGTAAGGAGAAGAATTATGGTGTTGGATCTTGAAGTCCCGGCACAGTTCTGCCATCATTTTATTATTTAAGTTGGAACCATTATCAGTAATGATTCGCTCGGGAACTCCATACCGACAGATGATGTCTCTCTTCAGGAATCGGGCTACTACTTGCCTTGTAACATTTGCATAAGAAGCTGCTTCGACCCACTTGGTGAAGTAGTCAATGGCTACCAGGATGAATCTGTGGCCATTTGAAGCAGTCGGTTCAATTTTTCCAATCATATCAATGCCCCACATGGCAAAGGGCCAAGGTGAAGACATCACATTCAGAGGATTCGGAGGCACATGCACTTTATCTGCATAAATATGGCATTTGTGGCACTTCCTGGCATAAGCACAATAGTCTGCATCCATTGTGATCCAGTAGTAGCCTGATCTTAACAACTTTTTAGCCATAGCATGCCCCCCAGCATGGGTACCAAAAGATCCTTCGTGCACCTCGTGCGTCAACAAGTATGCTTCTGCCCTATCAACACATCTAAGAAGTACCATATCAAAGTTTCTCTTGTATAAGGAACCATCAACATTCAGGAAGAAGCTACCAGCTGGCCTTCTTAATGTGTTCTTGTCATTGGATGATGCCCCAGGTGGGTATGTTTGATCCTCCAAGAAGCATTTGATGTCATAGAACCAAGGCTTTTCATCTCTAGCAAGGTCTGCTGAGAATACATAAGCTGGTCTGTCAAGTCTGGATACTGAAATTCGAGGCACAAAGTTGGCAGCTTGAACTTTGATCATGGATGAAATGGTTTCCAAAGCATCTGCAAACTGATTCTCGTCTCGAGGGATATACTCAAGCATGACTGTAGTGAAGAAAGTCAATAACCTCCTTGTATAATCCCAGTAGGGTATCAGATGATCCTGGTGCGTGTACCATTTGGCGTTGGTTTAATTAATTACCAGAGCTGAATCTCCGAACACAGTCAAAGTCTTGATCCTGAGGTCAATGGCTTCCTCAAAACCTATAATACAAGCTTCGTATTCAGCTTCGTTGTTAGTGCAGTTAAAGGTGAGCTTTGCCGAGAAAGGCATGTGAACTCCCTTAGGTGTAATGAGTACTGCACCAACACCACGACCATTCATATTAACAGCCCCGTCAAATATCATAGTCCATTCTTCTTCTGGGTCAGGCCCTTCAGTGTGAACAGGCTCTTCATGATCTTTTGCTTTTATGAACATGATATCTTCATCAGGGAAGTCAAATCTCATAGGCTGGTAATCATCAATGGGTTGCTCTGCAAGATAATCAGACAACACACTGCCCTTGATGGCCTTCTGAGATGTGTATTGAATGTCATACTCTGTAAGGATCATTTGCCATCTTGCAACCCGTCCAGTAAGTGTTGGTTTCTCAAAAATGTACTTAACTGGGTCCATTTTGGAGATCAATAAAGTAGTGTGGGTCAACATATACTGTCTCAGTCGGCGAGCAGCCCACGCTAAAGCACAACAAGTTTTCTCGAGCAGTGAATAACGTTGTTCACAGTCGGTAAACTTTTTGCTCAGGTAGTAAATTGCATACTCTTTTCGACCAGACTCGTCATGCTGGCCCAACACAGACCCCATTGACTTTTCTAATACTGTCAAGTACATGATTAGAGGTCTTCCTTCAATTGGAGGCATAAGGATTGAAGGCTCTTGTAAATACTCCTTGATTTTGTCAAAAGCCCTCTGGCAGTCTTCGTTCCACCTGACCGTTTGTTCTTTTCTGAACAGCTTGAATAAGGGTTCACAGGTTGCTGTTGTCGCTCCCACTAAATGAAGCTAAGTCAGATAGGGTACAGACGCGAACGGTCGGCGAAGGGAACAATGAGAACACACAGCCGTGAACTCACTGGAGATGAATAGAGTCGCCAGCTAGGCATTTTTATCCCGGAGGAAAGGTAATGCTGCATAGACCTAGAAAGATAAATGGATAAGACGGTTGCGAACCAGAGAGACTGAGAAAGGGGGTTGGTTACAACCTGGGAAGGTATTAGCACCCAGATTGTCCGCCGTACTCGACGGGATCCACGCTTAAAAGATTTGTGCTTTAAAGGGGTAGTGTCAGTGCAATCTGTGTATAAAATAGTTGGAAAAGATATACAGGTGTCAGTGTATGATGTATAAGTGATATGAAGTATGAAAGTGTCAGTGTAAGGAAAAGAATAAGATGCTCATGATGATGAGGCTCAAAGAATAATGCTGGAAGGAGGGGGGGATACACAGAGACTTTTGTTCGATAACTGTTAAGTTATGCCTACGTATCCTCTCGTGCAATGAGGAAGTCAGAACACCGTAGTTCGACCCAAAGAGACTGAAAGGTGAATTGACTTGTGAACTGCTTACTTGCCTATGCTCAAGTGTATGATCTGTCTGGCACAGATGCAAACTGTCTTGCATTAGACGGAAGAAGCAAGTTCTCGGTTGTAAGTGAATGAGATGAGAAAAGAATCCCGAAGGAGACAATTATTGTTTGTTTTTGAGTTTTCAGTCTTTTATTGCTTTTGAAAGTTTGTCATAAGTTAATGAGCTTAAGCCTAAACCAATGGATTTAGTAAACTCATCACATCTTCCCTCTGATTAGGGGTAATGAGAATACCTTAAGTGTGAAGTCAGATTCTCGCACTTAGTCACCTTTGATGTAGGATTAAGATCATTAACCTACTTGTGATTATTTAGATATTTTTGTGGTTTTTGTTTAGTGTTAAGTAATGAGGTTAAGCCATAATCAGGGATTAAACAGACTCATTACACCATCCTAATAGAAGGATAATAGATGAGAATGTTTAAGCTGAGGAAAGCTCCTCAACTTAATCCATGATTAGGGATTAAACTCATGACAAAACAAACCTTTGATTAAGTGGATTTTACTTAATGATATGATGATGAAGTGTTTTTTAGGGTTTGTAAGACAACTTGAGGGGGACTTGTCCATTAACACTAGGGTTAGTCCTTCTTAACCAATTAAGGAAGAATTAGAACCCTAATGCAAGGCCCAAGTTACAAGTGTGATGTCTTGATGATTATTAGATGGGTTGATTAAAGGAGTTAAACACATTAAGGGTTTAACACTTAGGATTAAAGTTATACACTCCATCCTAAGAGAAGGATGCAGGCATAAGCTTAATCACAAAGCCTTAAAGCCTTTAGGGTTTAGTCCCTGATTATGAGATGAGAAGAGAAGACTCAAAGAGACACAAAGGTAAAACTAAGAGGGGAAACTAATCAAAACCCTAATCATTGTCATGCTTGGTTGTTCCTAAGGTTTGTGAGGTTTTCAAGAGAAGATCTTCAATGGAACCACCAGGAAGCAGATGAAAGGATCAAGAGAAGCAAAGTAACTTGCTTCATTCAAGAAGTCAAGTCACTTGAAGAAAGAAAGTGGGAAGAAGAAGAATGAGCAAGCTCAATCTCAAACACATATAAAAATGCAGCAATGGATGCAAGAGAGATGAAAAGAAAAGTTATGAGAAGTGAAGGCAAATTCACTTCTCAAGATAACTTACCACCTGAAAAGTTAGAAAAGAAATGCAATGTAATGCAAAATGGGATGAGATGACATGATGAGAAACAAAACCAGAAGCACATATGTGATGCTAATGATGTTATGAGATGCTACAAACATGAGGCAGCACATGGAAATGATCATACAAGTTCATGAATGCAAATGAAGCAAGTTAGAACACATGAACATACATGAAAAGTTATGGAAGGCACATGGCATACAACATGGAAAATACCTGATGCAATGATCAAACATGCTTTCAATATGTCTTATGATATCAAATGAATCAAATGGATGCTTGAAATGTCATGGCAAGTCATGTTATGCAAGAGAATGTAAGATGGATGCACATGGAAGCCCAAATTAGGGTTTATGAATCAAACATCAAACACAAACCAAAACCAGAAGCAAACCCTAAGATAAAAAATGGAAAATGCCACACAAAAGACCCCTAATCCCATACTAAACCACTGCCCAAAGGAGAGGTCTCAACTCTTAACCAATCTTAAGTTATGATTTTCACAAGTTTTTAGGGTTTTTAGGGTTTCCAAACAAAAGAAATGCCAAACAAAATGAAAATGCAAGATCAAATCATGGCCATTTTATCTCAAAAACTACATGCTATACACAATGCAATTCAAGAAGAATCAATGTCCAACTCCTCATGAATAGGCAGAAATGATTTTTTGAACTATGGATCAAATTAATGCACAAAAATGATTTTAATTCAATGAAAAATTCTCAAAATGCATCAAGATCAAAAAAGAAATTTGGTTTGAAGGTTGGACAATGTTTCTAAATGTCTTAGAACATTTCATGAATTTTTTGGTGATTTTTAAATACTTGAAAGTATTTTTAATAAATTAATTTCCATTAATCAATTAAAAATAAACTTTTAAATATTTAAAAATACTTTTTTAATGCTAAAAATAAAAATGAAAATATTTTTGTGTCCTAAAAATTAATAAAACTCTTGAGAAAAAGTTTCATAATTTTTAGACAATTTTTACTATTTTAAATAAATTGTGCAAATAAAATGAAAAGAAATGAATTAAAATAAAGAAAAAGGAAAAGTCAACAGAATGGAAGGCAGGGATTGAGTCTGGGTTTGGGAGCATTGTCTACGCGCCAGATCTTGTGGCCCAAATTCAAACTGACTTAAACTCAATTAATTAAATAAATTAAAGTGATTAGGGTTTAATGACCACATCTGGACCATTCACACGCGCGGCAAGTCAAACGGTCAAAGCAATCGCACGCTCCAGATTCAAACTCAATTAATTACAGGGATTAAACCCTAATGATTTTCAGGTGGCCGGAGAAGACCTCCGGTCGTCTTCTCCGGTGGGAACCCCACCTGAAAATCCCTAAAAACTTCAAAACGCAACAAAAATGAAAACCAAGCATACAGAAATGATTCCCATGATCCACTGAATCAAAACCCCATCACAAACAACATTTATTTTTCCCCAGAATCATGAATCGAACAAAACATTTTTTAGGTCAACAGAGTTTCAGAAAGCAATTAAATTCTCATTTCATCACCATTTTCAAAACTAAAAGCACCAGGACAATCAGTGAAGCATGGAGAACAAGTTTAGAACTTAAAAATCCATTTCTGAAAAAAAAAGTTCTTGAGCTACCTGAGATTCGAAGCTTTCACTCCAGCAACTTTCTGACCTCCCCTCCTTGTGAAATCCACTCCTTATGACCTCTTGATGATGCTTGAATGCTTTGGAGAAGTTTATGTTGGCTAGATGAAGAGTTTGAACAGCTTCTGCTCAAGCTCAGTTGAAAATGGCAATGGTGATGCAGGCAGTTTCAGGCCAATGTGAGTGGTTCTTTGTGATCAGGGTGATGTTTTAAGAAGGTTTGTGGAGTTTGTTTGGATGTTTATGGCCTGTGGAGTGAGTTTCGAAAGAAACTGCAAGTTGGAGTGAAAATGGAGAAGTGGTGTTCTTGCTTGATTCAGGCTTGGTTCTTTGTTGGTTTGGGCTTAATGAGGCATGGTGAGTTGAGTAGTGGAACTTGTTTGAATGTTTGTGAACTGGGCAGAGAGATTCGAAGAGAAATGCTAATAGGGTGAGTTTTGTGTATGTGATGTTGTGGCCTGTTTCAGCTTGGCTTGGTGTTATGTTTTGATTGCAAATGGAAAGTATAAACAATTCCAAGTGGCCAGAGGATGTGACATGGCCTGCTGTGATTGGGATGTTTGCTTTTGCCAAAAGTCAACTTTTTTGTAAGAGAAGTGTGGCTTGAGTTCTAGCTTGGTACAATGGCTAGGGCTGGCGCAGCATGGTGTGGTGAGAGGCTAGCATGGTTCAGCATCCAATGTTGCAAGTGGTAGGAGGAGTGATCATGAGTTTTGCAAGTTGGTCATCTTTGGAAACTTCATGAAAATGCCTTGTTACACAAACCATGAACATGTGATCTTTTGGTCCAAATCTGACTTTTAGGACTTATGTGATGTTTGTACATTGGTTTGATGTCAACTAGAAGCTACAAACAGCCTTGGTTCATGATTTTGCAAATTTCTCACTTGGTGCACATCTTGAAAATAAGTGATTTTTGCCAACTTTGTCACACCATAACTTTTGATCCAAAATGAATTAGATCATGTTCTTGTACTTTTTGAAAAGGGAAAAATGTATTCTACAACTTTCATGACCAAGGTTTTCTCATTTGAAGCATTTTTGGATCAAGAATCAAGGCTTGAAAAATGGCACAAAATGACATATTGTTGAAAAGTCAAACATGCCCTAAAAAGTCAACTTTGCAAAAACTTCAAATTCTTGATTTTTGTGAACTTCAACCTTCTTCCATGATCAAATAAAGATCATATACACTCAAATTGATGAAGAATGCCCATTGGTTGGGTCATTGGGGGCCTCAGATGCCCTGATTTTGCACTGACTTGTTTGAAAAGTCAACTCTTGATCAGATGACTTCCCCATGGAATTTCTTCATGAAACTTGATATGCATACTCCCTATACCATATAGAGACCAATGGGAACAAGAATGACCAAAAAATTTGGAGTTATGGCCTCTGAAACCAAAACCCTAATTTTAGGTCAACTGTGCAGTCAAACTTGGCTCTGCATTCACACCAATCCCAGTTCTTGTGATTCTTTTGCATTCTTGACATTGAGAGGGTGTGATATGATATAAGAACACTCATGGATCCCTTTGAAGTGATTGGTGGCCTTTGGAGTGGCTCAAGAAGCTCTTGGATTGCTCAGATCACAAACCCTAGGTGCAGATGACTTAGAATCTATGCAGTGAATCAAAAATGTGATATGAGATGATATGATTGTGTTTATGCATATGAAATGATCACAAGCCATGGTGTGAATGGGTGAGGGCAAATTTGGGGTGTTTACAGCTGCCCCTATTCAAGCATGAGTTAGCTGTGCAGGTTGTAAGCGACGGCTTAGCAGGCAAACAAGATAACTTGCGGTTGAATACCAAAGACAGTCCAAAATTTGCACTCACAGAATGAAGAAGAAAAGGGATATAGATTGTAAAAGAAAATAAAGTATATTGTAAAGGTGTGGGCGACGGAGGACGACCGTCGAGCAGAGGACGACTGCTGGGTAAAGAGCAATGACGGGGACGGCCGACATGCTGGGAAAAGTGCGGGAAATAAGGCAATGACGGGGACGGCCGACATGCTGGGGATAAAAGGTAAAGCCAAGACGGGGACGGCCGACTAGCTGGGGAAAATCAAATCATGATGGGGACGGCCATCAAGATAAAGTAAGATTCTCTGGGAATTAATGAAACATGACGGGGACGGCCATCAAGTTCATAAAGCAAAGTAACCAACGATGGGGACGGCCATCGGGCTGAAAAGGAATAGGGACCACGACGGGGACGGCCATCGGGTTAAAGAATAAATGAAATAAACAGATGATGGGGTACGGCCATCAAAGGTGAAGGACGATCACCTAGCAGGGGACGGCTGCTCTGTTGGGGAATAAAAGAATTATGATGGGGACGGCCATCAAAGGTGGAGGACGACCACCTGGCAGGGTACGGCTGCCGAAAATATCGCGACATAGGACGAATGCCGGATAGAGAAGGTCAACGATGGGGATGGCCATCAGACGAGCATGATGGAGGACGACCATCAAGAGGTGGAGGACGACCACCTAGCAGGGGACGGCTGCTCTCAAGGTTTATCATGACATAGGACGAATGTCAGATAACCAAAAAAAACAATGGGGACGACCATTGGATAAAATGATGAAGGACGATCATCAAAAGGTGGAGGACGACCACCTAGCAGGGGACGGCTGCTAAAAAACAACGACGGGGACGGCCATCGGACGAGCATGATGGAGGACGACCATCAAGAGGTGGAGGACGACCACCTAGCAGGGTACGGCTGCTCTCAAGGTTTACCATAACATAGGACGAGTGTCGGATAAAAGAAATTTGCTTTGTTGGCGATCTACTGGGGAATGGTAAACACGGACGAGTGTTTATATCCAAAAAACAAAAGGTATAAGTGTTTAGATATTGTGTATAGATTAAAGATGCGGACAAGCATCCCTAAGACTATGATACGGACGAGTATCAGGTAGAAACGAACGCTTGACGCATGTTCTGAGATGATGATACGGACGAGTACCAACTGGTTAACAAAGAACAAGGGGTCTTGTTTGCAAAGAGTGTTCAGGCAACTTTACTGGGGAAAGGTGGCACGGACGGGTGTCAAAATGAGTATATACTGGTGTATGTGGATTGTGAGGCAGCTGCTTTTGCTGGGGACTCCGGTGGGGATTTTTCTGTACATTGATGAACTGTCATCATTCACAAGTGTTTGATTCATAACATGGCTTATGATTATGCTATATGCTTGATTTTTGCCGTAATGCTCCGTGTTAAAACGGAATGCTACGCTTTGTGGGTGAATACGATGCGAATGTTATGATTGCAAAGATACCAAACCGGGATCCGGGTCCCGTTGCCGCGAAGATCTCCGATCGATCTGTTTGAAATGGACATCCCAGCTGGGGATGAAATCACTGGTAGATCTGATGAGATGTATCTTCTTGGGGATTCGGATCATTGAGAGACCTATTCCAATAAATGAGAGACCCAGCTGGGGTTTGTAGAAGCTTTCTTCACTCTGTTGTGATTCTTCATGCGTTGCTTTTCTGGATAGAGGCTGGAGCTCTGTGGGGAGATGGTTCCCTGACTTTTGAGCTTGGCTGAGGGCGAGATGGCAACTCGGCTGGGGAGAAAGAGAGGAATCACTGAAAGACCTCCTTAGGGATTCTGCTGAAGTAGATTCTTGGCTCAGCCGGGAATATGGGCATCTCCTGTGATACCTGCCCATTCTGATGGGGATAAGTAATAAGTGGCCAACTCAGCTGGGAGAAGTCATGGGAGGCAACTCAGCTGGGGAGAGAGCACTTCGGGTGCTAAAATTGAGTGTTGATTTGCTAGCTTGCTGGGATGAAGCTTACATGCCCCAAGTTGCGTTCTGGATACCTGCAATCCTGAAAAAGATAGAGAAACGCACAAGATAATCCCAGGGTATCCCTTACTGGATCCCGTCATAGGAGTTAGGATACTTCTGAGAGTAAGCATATTTCCTGCAAGCATGTTTTTATCTGAAGATAAACACCTGTATTCTTATGCAATCGGTTTCTTCTTTTAAGACATCAGACATTTTTTTGCAAATAAAATGTACAAGACGAGACATGACTGAAAATCTGATTTTATTAATTTATATGCCCTGAATTGGCGAGATACAGTCAAAGAAACGTATCCCCTGGAATGAGGAGATTGTTACAAATTGAGAAACAAAATGCTGGCAGTGTTGATGACGCTTTGAGGAGCTTCATCTCTCGCTATGACTCGTATGACTTTTGACGTTCTTCTCATCTTGCTTTTTTGAAGTATGTTGATTCTGATTGGAGCTTGATCCTTTTGAAGCTTAACAAGTTGTAGACGATACAGACGAATTCAGAATGCAGTCGTTCGCTTATTCCCTTATTTTGCATGGATCGCCCTTTCGGGTTTTCAATCCATCGGGATACCCATTTTTGCCTGAGCTGTCCAATGCGGCTTTTCAACTCAGCGGGTGTACATTTTTTGTTTATTTTCCCTTATTTTTGCCCGAGTCTTTTATTCTATTTTTGACTTGCCGGGATGCCCTATTTTTGCCTGGACTTACATTCTGTTTTTGTGTCCAGCGGGTCATTCTTATGCGAAGTATTTTTTAACTGCATCTGAATTCACAGGGGACGGGAAATCTTCACCATCCATGGTGCTGAGCATTAGTGCTCCACCAGAGAAAACTTTCTTCACTACAAATGGTCCTTCATAATTTGGAGTCCATTTGCCCCTGTGGTCTGTATGAGGAGGGAGGATTCTCTTCAGCACAAGATCTCCTACTTGGTACTCTCGGTGCCTGACTTTCTGATCGAAGGCTTTCTTCATTCTCTTCTGATACAACTGTCCATGACAGATTGCAGCCAATCTTTTCTCTTCAATCAAACTCAGTTGTTCGTATCGGGCCCGAATCCATTCTGCTTCACTCAGTTTAACATCCATTAGTACCCGTAGAAAGGGTAATTCAACTTCAACTGGTAGGACTGCTTCCATACCATACACAAGTTGATACGGTGTTGCCCCAGTGGATGTTCTGATTGACGTGCGGTACCCATGCAAGGCAAATGGTAGCATTTCATGCCAGTCTTTGTGGGTGACTACCATCTTTTGCACAATCTTCTTGATATTCTTGTTTGCTGCCTCAACAGCGCCGTTCATCTTTGGCCTGTAAGGAGAAGAATTGTGATGTTGAATCTTGAAGTCCCGGCACAGTTCTGCCATCATTTTGTTGTTTAAATTGGAACCATTATCAGTAATGATTCGCTCGGGCACTCCGTATCGACAGATGATATCTCTTTTCAGAAATCTGGCTACCACTTGTCTTGTAACATTGGCATAGGAAGCTGCTTCGACCCACTTGGTGAAATAATCAATGGCAACCAGGATGAATCTGTGGCCATTTGAAGCAGTCGGCTCAATCTTACCAATCATGTCGATGCCCCACATAGCAAAGGGCCAGGGTGAAGACATCACATTCAAAGGATTGGGAGGCACATGCACCTTATCTGCATAGATCTGGCATTTGTGGCATTTCCTGGCGTAGGCACAACAGTCTGCATCCATCGTGATCCAGTAATAGCCTGATCTTAGCAACTTCTTAGCCATTGCATGCCCTCCAGCATGGGTACCAAAGGATCCTTCGTGCACTTCATGCATCAACAAATCTGCTTCTGTCTTATCAACACACTTGAGGAGTACCATATCAAAGTTCCTTTTGTATAAAGACCCATCAGTATTCAAGAAGAAACTACCAGCAAGCCTTCTCAAAGTCTTCTTATCATTGGAAGATGCCCCAGGTGGGTATGTTTGATCCTCCAAGAAGCACTTAATGTCATGGAACCAAGGCTTATTATCTTTAACAACATCTGCTGCGAACACATATGCTGGTCTATCAAGTCTGGACACTGAGATTTGAGGTACAAAGTTGGCAGCCTGAACTTTGATCATGGACGAAATGGTTGCCAGAGCATCTGCAAACTGATTCTCGTCCCGAGGGATATACTCAAGCTTGACTGTTGTAAAGAAAGTCAATAACCTCCTTGTATAATCCCTGTAAGGTATCAGATGATCCTGGTGTGTGTACCATTTGCCGTTGGTTTGATTGATTACCAAAGCTGAATCTCCGAATACAGTCAATGTCTTGATCCTGAGGTCAATGGCTTCCTCAAGACCCATAATGCAAGCTTCGTATTCAGCTTCGTTGTTAGTGCAGTTGAAAGTGAGTTTTGCCGAGAAAGGCATGTGAACCCCCTTAGGTGTAATGAGTACTGCACCAACACCACGACCATTCATGTTAACAGCCCCATCAAACATCATAGTCCATTCTTCTTCCGGGTCAGGCCCTTCAGTGTGAACATGCTCTTCACGATCTTTTGCTTTTATGAACATGATGTCTTCATCAGGGAAGTCAAATCTCATAGGCTGGTAATCATCAATAGGTTGCTCAGCAAGATATTCAGACAATACACTGCCCTTGATGGCTTTCTGAGATGTGTATTGGATGTCGTATTCTGTGAGGATCATTTGCCATCTTGCAACCCGTCCGGTGAGAGCTGGCTTCTCGAAAATGTACTTGACTGGATCCATTTTTGAGATCAATAAGGTAGTGTGGGTCAACATATACTGTCTCAGTCGGCGAGCAGCCCACGCTAAAGCACAGCAAGTTTTCTCGAGCAGTGAATAACGTTGTTCACAGTCGGTAAACTTTTTGCTTAGGTAGTATATTGCATACTCTTTTCGACCAGACTCGTCATGCTGGCCCAGCACACACCCCATTGACTCTTCTAATACTGTCAAGTACATGATCAGAGGTCTTCCTTCAACTGGAGGCATAAGTATTGGAGGTTCTTGCAAGTACTCTTTGATCTTGTCAAAAGCCTTCTGACAATCTTCGTTCCACCTGACCGTTTGTTCTTTTCTCAACAATTTGAACAAAGGTTCACAGGTTGCTGTAAGGTGAGATATGAACCTTGAGATGTAGTTCAATCTTTCTAGAAACCCTCGAACTTCTTTCTCTGTCTTCGGTGCAGGCATCTCTTGGATGGCTTTGACTTTGTCAGGGTCAACTTCAATCCCCTTATCGCTTACAATAAAGCCCAGCAGCTTACCAGATCTCACCCCGAATGTGCACTTGTTGGGGTTCAGCTTCAATTGGTACTTCCTCAGACGCTTGAATAACTTCAGTAGATTCACCAGGTGATCTTCCTCTGTAAGGGACTTGGCAATCATGTCATCCACATAACACTCTATTTCCTTATGGATCATATCGTGGAATAATGTTACCATAGCCCGTTGATATGTTGCACCGGCATTCTTCAGCCCAAATGGCATTACCTTGTAGCAGAACGTGCCCCAGGGTGTGATGAAGGTTGTCTTCTCCATGTCTTCAGGTGACATCTTGATCTGATTGTATCCTGAAAATCCGTCCATGAAGGAGAATACCGATAACTGAGCCGTATTATCAACCAATACATTAATGTGAGGTAATGGGAAGTCATCTTTTGGGCTAGCTCTGTTCAGATCCCGGTAGTCAACACACATTCTTACTTTGCCGTCTTTCTTAGGCACAGGTACTATGTTAGCAACCCACGGTGGATAACTAGTTACAGCAAGGAACCCGGCGTCCCATTGCTTTTGCACCTCTTCCTTGATTTTCATTGCCATGTCTGGGCGAGTACGACGCAGTTTCTGCTTGACCGGCGGGCATTCTTCTCTCAAAGGCAGCTTGTGCACAACAATGTCAGTGTCCAACCCTGGCATATCTTGATAAGACCAAGCAAACACATCCACATACTCTTGAAGCAGGTCAATCAGTTGTCTCTTCACTGAGTCTTGTAAGCAGGCCCCGATTTTAACTTCTTTCACGTCTTCGTCTGTACCAAGATTGATCACTTCAACCTCCTCCTGGTGAGGAGTAATAACCTTTTCCTCTTGCCTTAACAACCTGGCTAGCTCTTCAGGAAGCTCATATTCTTCTTCAACCCCTTCATCAGCTTGATTGATCGGATTGTCAAAGTCATACGAAGTCATAGCCGTGCTGTTGTCGGTGCTGTCTGGAAGACACTCTCTGCAAGGGTTCAGTTTGTCCATTTTAGTGATTTGATTTTAATCTTGTTTTAGAAAAGTGAAATAGAGTTGTCATTTTGAAAACACTGCCATTTATTTTTTGTACAAAAAGAAAAATGGAAAAACAGTGAGCGGAAAAGAAAAAGACTCGTTTGCAAAAAGATGTCTGATATTTCATTGATTAATCTTGTTTGCACAAAAAGTACAGATGGCCCGATTACAAAATGAATCTTGTCATCTTGGGCAAGATGCAAGATTTTGATGCATGCTATAAAAAATACAGGAAATAATAATTACTCTGCATGAGTAACTCTTATAATTTCCTGGGAAGACCAGTTTGAGATACTGCTCCCCGGGATCTTTGGACGAATCCAGCTTTCCAGGTTGCGTTCTTCTTCCAGCTCGTCTTCCAGACAGTTGACAGCATCAGGGGTAAGCATCCCCCCACTCACAAAATTGGGCTCTTTTGCAGCCGCTGCTTGATCTTGTTGAGTTGGTTTGTAACCCAACCCAAATCTGTCTTCTTTCTTCTCCACCGATAGCAGTTTGCCCCAGCCTTGGGCGTTTCCTCCCTCAACAACCTTCCGGGCTTGTTGGTATGATGATATTGAAGTACCAGGCACAGCAGATGTTTCATTCACATTCAAGGCTTCGAATCCTTGGCTCATTGTTTCATGGATCTCCCCATCCATCTCAATGTACTTATAGGTAGCCAGGTGGCTGACAAAAATATCCTCTTCTCCACAGATTGTAACGATTTGACCCTCCCACTCATATTTCAACTTCTGGTGAAGGGTAGAGGTCACGGCGCCAGCGGCGTGAATCCATGGCCTACCCAATAGACAGCTGTAGGCAGGCTGTATATCCATCACGTAGAAGGTCGTTTTGAAGGTCTGCGGGCCAATCGTTATGGGCAATTCAATTTCTCCCAGAACCGATCTCTTTGAACCATCAAAGGCTCTCACCACCAGGTTGCTGGGTCTCAACGCCAATCCATCGTACTCTAGCTTCACCAAGGCCTTCTTAGGTAAGACATTGAGGGATGACCCCGTGTCTACCAGCACATGGGAAAGGACAGCACCTTTACATTCCATGGTTATGTGCAAGGCTTTGTTATGGTTGCGGCCTTCCGTTGTCAAATCAGTATTGGTGAACCCTAGTCCGTGACTAGCATTAACATTTCCAACTACAGCTTCCAGCTGATTGACAGTGATCTCTTCAGGCACGTAAGCTGCGTGCAAAACTTTGAGTAGTGCGTTCCGGTGAGCTTCGGAGCACATAAGCAATGATAGGATTGAGATCTTGGAAGGCGTCTGATGAAGCTGATCCACTATTTTATAATCACTCTTTTTGATGATTCGCATGAACTCATCAACCTCTTGGTCAAAGGGTGTTTTCAAGGCTTCCTTAACAACTTGCTCATCCTGCACCAAGCTTTTTCCTTTTGCCTTAGCAACAGCTTCTGCTTCGGCAGTGGGTCTCTGGATTTGTGGAGCGAAAAGACGTCCGCTTCGAGTGAAGCCTCCGCCTCCTCCCACATTGTCAATTTGTGGTGCAGGGGTTGATGATTCAAAAGTGATTCTTTGTCCTTCACAGTACAGGTCAGAGCCGTAATGCCACGGGATGGCATTGCTGCTTTCATAAGGTATTGGTCCAGGCACCGTGATAGTGACTGGACTGACTGCAGCTGCGGAAGGAATTGTGATAGTCTGTGGATCGTAATAAATTGTGACTGGTGCTCTGATGGGAGCAGCACCTTCTGAATTGTAGGCAGAGTTGTTTTCAGGATCATAAAATATTGTGACAGTTGAGACATCTTCATGATTTGTTGCTGGTGTTGTAGGAGACATTGGTGGAAGGATGGATGTTGTTGTTGTAGGAGTTTCAAAATGGAGTGGCGCTGGAGTTGTAGAAGAAAAATTTGTTGATAACTGACCAGTTGAGATAATAGATGTAGTACTTGTTGATGAAGCCGAAGAATTGTCAGGAACAATGGTTGTTGCAGTTGTAGGAGGTTCTGAAGTTGTTGCTGATGAGATTGCTGGATTTGTAGGAAATGATGTGGTGATCTGAAGTTGGCCACTCTGAATGAGACCGTCTATGCCATTCCTCAGGTTATCGCACCCATTGACTGAGATATTGCAGTAAGCACACCCCAACTCACACCCCGGGAACATTTGACATTCGAGGAGTTGGGCCTTGATTTCTACCAACGGTGTCCTGATCTGACCCACACTGGTTATCAAATAAGACGGCTTGTCTTCTTCAATAGCGTTAATTCGGGGACCACCGTGGTTTGGCATCGGGTTCTTATTGACATTAGGTGGTGGTGCGAAATTCAGAGCTTTTGAGTCTACCAGGTCTTGTACCTTCATGTGCAAGGCTCTGCACTTTTCTGTACTGTGGCCAGGTGCATTTGAATGGAAGGCACATCTGGCGTTGGAATCATAATTCCTAGGTAGACTGTTGGGATCTGGAGGTGCCAATGTCCTTAGCTCAACTAGGTTGAGTTTCAGGAGTTGTGGCAGCAATGTAGTATATGGCATAGGGATCGGATCGATTACCCTGTTGGCTTGAGAAGGCCTTTGCTGGAATGGCCTTTGCTGGTTATTGTTGTTGGTGTTGCTGTTGTTGTAATTTCTCGGAGGATACTGATTTTGTTGATGGTACTGAGGTTGTGGCTGATAGTTTTGTTGCGGCGGTTGATAAACTGGCTGAGGATGAGCTGGAGCGGGAATGGTGACTGCTGCCACTGATCTGTGAACATATTGGGGCCTGCCCCTGTTGGTGTGGATGGCATTGGTCTCGCCAGTTCTTCTCGGGCCTGCAAAAGGCTTCCTTGTACTACTGGACGAGCTTGCACCGTTGTCTGAGATCTTGCCCATTTTCAACAGGCTCTCAATCCTCTCCCCAGCTATGACAACATCTGCAAAGCTGGTAGATGAGAAGGCAGCTAGCCTATCAATGTAAGTCCCCTGAAGGGTGTTCATGAACATATCTGCCATTTCCCTTTCAGACATAGGTGGTTGAACAGCAGCAGCCAATTGCCTCCATCTCTGGGCATATTCTCGGAAACTTTCCCTTGACGACTGTGACATTCCCATTAGGAGAGTCCTGTTGGGTGCCATGTCTAAGTTGTACTGATACTGTCTGATGAAGGCCTCTGCCAGGTCCTTCCAGCATCTAATAGTTGCCCTTGTCAAGTGAGAGTACCATTCTCTTGAAGCTCCTGTCAAGCTGTCTTCGAAATAGAACATTCAGAGCTTCTCATCCATAGTATAGGCCTCAGCCTTCCCAGAAATGATTGTAAATGAGTCCGGGGGCATGAAGTCCCGTTGTATTTTTCAAAACAAGGAGGCTTAAACTTATGGGGGATCCTGACCCCGTCTACCAAGCCCATGTCCATGACGTCGAAACCCAAAGAGTTTTGAGACTCTAAGGACCTTAACTTCTCAGCTATCTCCTCCAGCCTCCTATCATAGGCTTCTTCCCCAGCACCCATTACTGTGAATTGATCCTCCTGGGGGTCTTCTTGAAGTACCCTGGCTGCAGTGGCAGTTCCTTGAACATTTGCAGGAATGTTGGCCTCTGGATGAAGATGGGGGCCAAATACAGGGGGGTTAACATGAGGTTGGACCCTTTCATTGTTGCTGGTGCCGGCAGTCCCTATATGTGGATCTTCTTGATTCTGCCTTTCCACCATGGCCCTCAATCTTTCCTGGTTCTGAGCCATGTTGTTCATTACTTCCATAAACTGCGTCATTTGATTCCTCATTTCTAGCCTTTCATTCGCCATTTGATTTCTGACCTCAGTAAGGTCCTGCTGCATCTGATCCATTTGAATGCCCGGAAGATTGTTACGGGTCGGATAACGGTGCGGACGGTTGAGGGGAAATACCCGGCGCCGAGCAATAGTTCCTGAACATCACAACAGAGTTAGTGGCAATAAATCAAAAACCTGCAAAATAAACAAAAGGGTTAGCATGCAATGCAGTTATGCTTATTTGTTCTCAACGTATCCGGTTTGGCATTCAGTTTTGACCCTTCCAGACCCTTGAAGATGCTGTTGATGTTGCTTTCGAAGTAAAACTCGGATGGAACAAACTAATACATATATTACAAAAGCAAATGGTACATAGTTTGTTTACGGATACAAGCCCCCTGAGGGGTCAAAATACATCACAAGAAAATAAAAGTACATGGAATGAAAACAACAACAAGCAAATGGTCAAACACCAAGACCAAACTCATCCTCACGAACTTCCTTGAGAAGTGCTTCGGTCACAGGATCAGCCGGACGCTCCGTGAGATTCCTGATGAGGAGATTCCGGGTTGTAACAGCTGATGTTAGCTTCTTGTGCTGACTTTGGTCTTTTGACCTCTTCACCCCTGCTTTGATCTTCAGCTCTGATATCTCCCTCTGGGCTGCTGCCAGGGCTTCTTGCTGTTCTTTTGCACTAGCTTCCATCTGCTCCATCTTGTCTTGAACTCTCTTGTCCTCCAGAGTACGAGCCTCGGTGATCCTGACCCACCGAGCCTGACTCTCCTTCAGATACAAGTCTGTCCTCGCTCTCTGGAACTGGGCTTCTTTGCAAGCATTCTTCAGAATTTGTTCTCCAGCCTTAGACTTTTTGATATAATCCCCAGACTTCTCAATCTTAGCCAGATGTTCCACTCTCAACTTCTCCAATCTCTCAACCTCCCTCATACCATCACTCCTCTCCCGGAGGGTCTTCTGCAAAGCTTGAGTTAACTTCTCATTTCTTTCTTTCAAACTCTCAAACTCCTCCAAACTGACAGTGGCAGGTGGTGCTGAAGATGATTCAGGCATATCTTCTATAGTAAAGGGCATCCCAGAGAATTGGGCCCTGGCACGGGACCATTCATAATATTGTGCTGATGCCACATTGTTGCACTTCCCCAAAATGGTTATTCCCTTGGTTTGAACATTATCCCAGGCCCAGGCTGCCTGCCTAACAATAGCCAGATTAATCTTGTTCTCACAATAGAGAGTCTCAACCAAGTCCTGTGCCTTAGGAGTGTGGACCAGTACGTAGCCCAGTTGTCTTCTAAACAGCAGAGGGTTGTAATTAATACTGCCCTTAACTCCTATTAGGGGCACATTGGGAAAATGCCCATAGCTGGTGATGATATCCCTGCCCTTGGTGCTTTGGGTGCACCATCTGATATCGGATGAAGTTAGAGCAGTGAGTCTCTTAGCCCAGTTGCTTTGCTGATGAGGATTCAAAAATGCATCTGTCCTGGGTAAATGCTTGAGAAGCCAAGTATGGAACAATGGAGCACAACACCTCACTAATCTTCCCCTCTGCTTTTCATTTCTCTGATGCACTGAGTAGTAGAGATCCCCCAATAAAGTGGGCACTGGGTTCTTCAGGATGAACAAATGGATTGCATTCTTGCTAATGAATCGAGGCTCGTCTGCAAACAATACAATTCCATATATACTCAAGGCCAATAAAGCACAGACAGCTTTCCACTCTCCTAAAGAAGCTTTCAGGGTAGCTTGAGAGATCAGGAAATCCAGATGGAAGCCAGGGATTCCAGCTTTAGAAGTCATATGCTGCTCAACCAGAACAGGTTCCAAATGCAGAGCCTTTGCTACTTCTCCATTACTAGGAAAGACCATTTCAGGGTTGAAAGGGATTCCACCCCTGATAGGCAAACCAACCAATGATGAGTATTCTTCTAATAGAGGGCCTAGCTGAAAGTCCTGAAAAGTGAAGCATCTCAGTGGGGGATCATAGAACTGAATGCAAGTGTGGATCAGGCTTCTCTGTGAAGGGTCCAGATCCATAACCATATCAAGTATATCCCCATAGTGTTCCCTGAACAATGGTATGTGATCTGGAGTGATCAGGGTCTGAATCCTCCTGATGTCAGATAGCTCTGGCTGGAAGAAGTGATAAGTGATGTTGCTCTTTTTAGGAGCCATGATGCTGAAGATGAGCAGATGCTGATGATAATACTGAAGAACTGGCCACTGATTGGCTGGTGCAGGTGATAACTGAAGCAGATGCTGGTGAAGATGGGCCAATGCTGAAGATGGGGTCAAAACCAAAACCAAAGATGAGAGTGGATACCCTGAAACACAAATAAGCAAATGTCAATATGATGCAATGTTTATGTATGCAAATGATATGCAAGGGTTTGTGACTGAGCTGGATCTGATCAAAAACTCTGATATAGGTCCAAGTATGTTCAAGAAATCCAGATGGAGGTCTATAAATCCAGTAACCAAGGTGGGGGACTCAAATAAAGAGCCACATGTCCAGGGTTTAAGAATCACAAGAACTATTCCAACATGAAGCATTCTTAATCAAAGTAACGGGGTATTCTGAGGTCAAGGTACCTGCAAACCTGTAAACAGCCCAACCCCCTCACAGGTGGTGTTCTAGAACAAGGATCCTCAGACTTGGATCAGTTATGAGAAGTGTAAACACTTCTAACCCGGAGGTACAGTGTTTACAATAACCATAAAAGTTCCTCCTCTAATTCACCTCAGTTTCTGAAGGTCAATACTAAAAGGTCATCCAGACTTAGCAGGCTTCCCAGATAGCCCTAGCATTGCAGGAAATCTGCAACACAGAGTTCTCAAGAAGAAACCCATATCTGAACCGTGTTTCATATTCCCGCACCAGACCGAGATGGAATGGGAAAGAATATGATTCACTCTAGCCTAGGTGTCACTCAGGTCCCAGGTATAGGACCTTAACTCTCAATGAAACACCCACCCACCAAAGCAAAACCAGATCCATCCAGCAGCACAGTATGACAATATGATATATGTAAAGCAGTAAAGAAAGCAGTAAAACAACTAAGCAAAAATAAATACAAAAATATAAACACAAATAAGCACATAACACCCCAGTAAACATGAATCAAATCAAGCGCTAGGAGGAACCCACAAAAAGAACCAGAAGCCCTGGTTACAGTATAAGGGTCCCCAGCAGAGTCGCCAAGCTGTCGCTCCCACTAAATGAAGCTAAGTCAGATAGGGTACAGACGCGAACGGTCGGCGAAGGGAACAATGAGAACACACAGCCGTGAACTCACTGGAGATGAATAGAGTCGCCAGCTAGGCATTTTTATCCCGGAGGAAAGGTAATGCTGCATAGACCTAGAAAGATAAATGGATAAGACGGTTGCGAACCAGAGAGACTGAGAAAGGGGGTTGGTTACAACCTGGGAAGGTATTAGCACCCAGATTGTCCGCCGTACTCGACGGGATCCACGCTTAAAAGATTTGTGCTTTAAAGGGGTAGTGTCAGTGCAATCTGTGTATAAAATAGCTGGAAAAGATATACAGGTGTCAGTGTATGATGTATAAGTGATATGAAGTATGAAAGTGTCAGTGTAAGGAAAAGAATAAGATGCTCATGATGATGAGGCTCAAAGAATAATGCTGGAAGGAGGGGGGGATACACAGAGACTTTTGTTCGATAACTGTTAAGTTATGCCTACGTATCCTCTCGTGCAATGAGGAAGTCAGAACACCGTAGTTCGACCCAAAGAGACTGAAAGGTGAATTGACTTGTGAACTGCTTACTTGCCTATGCTCAAGTGTATGATCTGTCTGGCACAGATGCAAACTGTCTTGCATTAGACGGAAGAAGCAAGTTCTCGGTTGTAAGTGAATGAGATGAGAAAAGAATCCCGAAGGAGACGATTATTGTTTGTTTTTGAGTTTTCAGTCTTTTATTGCTTTTGAAAGTTTGTCATAAGTTAATGAGCTTAAGCCTAAACCAATGGATTTAGTAAACTCATCACATCTTCCCTCTGATTAGGGGTAATGAGAATACCTTAAGTGTGAAGTCAGATTCTCGCACTTAGTCACCTTTGATGTAGGATTAAGATCATTAACCTACTTGTGATTATTTAGATATTTTTGTGGTTTTTGTTTAGTGTTAAGTAATGAGGTTAATCCATAATCAGGGATTAAACAGACTCATTACACCATCCTAATAGAAGGATAATAGATGAGAATGTTTAAGCTGAGGAAAGCTCCTCAACTTAATCCATGATTAGGGATTAAACTCATGACAAAACAAACCTTTGATTAAGTGGATTTTACTTAATGATATGATGATGAAGTGTTTTTTAGGGTTTGTAAGACAACTTGAGGGGGACTTGTCCATTAACACTAGGGTTAGTCCTTCTTAACCAATTAAGGAAGAATTAGAACCCTAATGCAAGGCCCAAGTTACAAGTGTGATGTCTTGATGATTATTAGATGGGTTGATTAAAGGAGTTAAACACATTAAGGGTTTAACACTTAGGATTAAAGTTATACACTCCATCCTAAGAGAAGGATGCAGGCATAAGCTTAATCACAAAGCCTTAAAGCCTTTAGGGTTTAGTCCCTGATTATGAGATGAGAAGAGAAGACTCAAAGAGACACAAAGGTAAAACTAAGAGGGGAAACTAATCAAAACCCTAATCATTGTCATGCTTGGTTGTTCCTAAGGTTTGTGAGGTTTTCAAGAGAAGATCTTCAATGGAACCACCAGGAAGCAGATGAAAGGATCAAGAGAAGCAAAGTAACTTGCTTCATTCAAGATGTCAAGTCACTTGAAGAAAGAAAGTGGGAAGAAGAAGAATGAGCAAGCTCAATCTCAAACACATATAAAAATGCATCAATGGATGCAAGAGAGATGAAAAGAAAAGTTATGAGAAGTGAAGGCAAATTCACTTCTCAAGATAACTTACCACCTGAAAAGTTAGAAAAGAAATGCAATGTAATGCAAAATGGGATGAGATGACATGATGAGAAACAAAACCAGAAGCACATATGTGATGCTAATGATGTTATGAGATGCTACAAACATGAGGCAGCACATGGAAATGATCATACAAGTTCATGAATGCAAATGAAGCAAGTTAGAACACATGAACATACATGAAAAGTTATGGAAGGCACATGGCATACAACATGGCAAATACCTGATGCAATGATCAAACATGCTTTCAATATGTCTTATGATATCAAATGAATCAAATGGATGCTTGAAATGTCATGGCAAGTCATGTTATGCAAGAGAATGTAAGATGGATGCACATGGAAGCCCAAATTAGGGTTTATGAATCAAACATCAAACACAAACCAAAACCAGAAGCAAACCCTAAGATAAAAAATGGAAAATGCCACACAAAAGACCCCTAATCCCATACTAAACCACTGCCCAAAGGAGAGGTCTCAACTCTTAACCAATCTTAAGTTATGATTTTCACAAGTTTTTAAGGTTTTTAGGGTTTCCAAAAAAAAGAAATGCCAAACAAAATGAAAATGCAAGATCAAATCATGGCCATTTTATCTCAAAAACTACATGCTATACACAATGCAATGCAAGAAGAATCAATGTCCAACTCCTCATGAATAGGCAGAAATGATTTTTTGAACTATGGATCAAATTAATGCACAAAAATGATTTTAATTCAATGAAAAATTCTCAAAATGCATCAAGATCAAAAAAGAAATTTGGTTTGAAGGTTGGACAATGTTTCTAAATGTCTTAGAACATTTCATGAATTTTTTGGTGATTTTTAAATACTTGAAAGTATTTTTAATAAATTAATTTCCATTAATCAATTAAAAATAAACTTTTAAATATTTAAAAATACTTTTTTAATGCTAAAAATAAAAATGAAAATATTTTTGTGTCCTAAAAATTAATAAAACTCTTGAGAAAAAGTTTCATAATTTTTAGACAATTTTTACTATTTTAAATAAATTGTGCAAATAAAATGAAAAGAAATGAATTAAAATAAAGAAAAAGGAAAAGTCAACAGAATGGAAGGCAGGGATTGAGTCTGGGTTTGGGAGCATTGTCTACGCGCCAGATCTTGTGGCCCAAATTCAAACTGACTTAAACTCAATTAATTAAATAAATTAAAGTGATTAGGGTTTAATGACCACATCTGGACCATTCACACGCGCGGCAAGTCAAACGGTCAAAGCAATCGCACGCTCCAGATTCAAACTCAATTAATTACAGGGATTAAACCCTAATGATTTTCAGGTGGCCGGAGAAGACCTCCGGTCGTCTTCTCCGGTGGGAACCCCACCTGAAAATCCCTAAAAACATCAAAACGCAACAAAAATGAAAACCAAGCATACAGAAATGATTCCCATGATCCACTGAATCAAAACCCCATCACAAACAACATTTATTTTTCCCCAGAATCATGAATCGAACAAAACATTTTTTAGGTCAACAGAGTTTCAGAAAGCAATTAAATTCTCATTTCATCACCATTTTCAAAACTAAAAGCACCAGGACAATCAGTGAAGCATGGAGAACAAGTTTAGAACTTAAAAATCCATTTCTGGAAAAAAAAAAGTTCTTGAGCTACCTGAGATTCGAAGCTTTCACTCCAGCAACTTTCTGACCTCCCCTCCTTGTGAAATCCACTCCTTATGACCTCTTGATGATGCTTGAATGCTTTGGAGAAGTTTATGCTGGCTAGATGAAGAGTTTGAACAGCTTCTGCTCAAGCTCAGTTGAAAATGGAAATGGTGATGCAGGCAGTTTCAGGCCAATGTGAGTGGTTCTTTGTGATCAGGGTGATGTTTTAAGAAGGTTTGTGGAGTTTGTTTGGATGTTTATGGCCTGTGGAGTGAGTTTCGAAAGAAACTGCAAGTTGGAGTGAAAATGGAGAAGTGGTGTTCTTGCTTGATTCAGGCTTGGTTCTTTGTTGGTTTGGGCTTAATGAGGCATGGTGAGTTGAGTAGTGGAACTTGTTTGAATGTTTGTGAACTGGGCAGAGAGATTCGAAGAGAAATGCCAATAGGGTGAGTTTTGTGTATGTGATGTTGTGGCCTGTTTCAGCTTGGCTTGGTGTTATGTTTTGCTTGCAAATGGAAAGTATAAACAATTCCAAGTGGCCAGAGGATGTGACATGGCCTGCTGTGATTGGGATGTTTGCTTTTGCCAAAAGTCAACTTTTTTGTAAGAGAAGTATGGCTTGAGTTCTAGCTTGGTACAATGGCTAGGGCTGGCGCAGCATGGTGTGGTGAGAGGCTAGCATGGTTCAGCATCCAATGTTGCAAGTGGTAGGAGGAGTGATCATGAGTTTTGCAAGTTGGTCATCTTTGGAAACTTCATGAAAATGCCTTGTTACACAAACCATGAACATGTGATCTTTTGGTCCAAATCTGACTTTTAGGACTTATGTGATGTTTGTACATTGGTTTGATGTCAACTAGAAGCTACAAACAGCCTTGGTTCATGATTTTGCAAATTTCTCACTTGGTGCACATCTTGAAAATAAGTGATTTTTGCCAACTTTGTCACACCATAACTTTTGATCCAAAATGAATTAGATCATGTTCTTGTACTTTTTGAAAAGGGAAAAATGTATTCTACAACTTTCATGACCAAGGTTTTCTCATTTGAAGCATTTTTGGATCAAGAATCAAGGCTTGAAAAATGGCACAAAATGACATATTCTTGAAAAGTCAAACATGCCCTAAAAAGTCAACTTTGCAAAAACTTCAAATTCTTGATTTTTGTGAACTTCAACCTTCTTCCATGATCAAATAAAGATCATATACACTCAAATTGATGAAGAATGCCCATTGGTTGGGTCATTGGGGGCCTCAGATGCCCTGATTTTGCACTGACTTGTTTGAAAAGTCAACTCTTGATCAGATGACTTCCCCGTGGAATTTCTTCATGAAACTTGATATGCATACTCCCTATACATAATAGAGACCAATGGGAACAAGAATGACCAAAAAATTTGGAGTTATGGCCTCTGAAACCAAAACCCTAATTTTAGGTCAACTGTGCAGTCAAACTTGGCTCTGCATTCACACCAATCCCAGTTCTTGTGATTCTTTTGCATTCTTGACTTTGAGAGGGTGTGATATGATATAAGAACACTCATGGATCCCTTTGAAGTGATTGGTGGCCTTTGGAGTGGCTCAAGAAGCTCTTGGATTGCTCA
Organism: Lathyrus aphaca; assembly: GCA_963966055.1. Classification (NCBI taxonomy): domain Eukaryota; kingdom Viridiplantae; phylum Streptophyta; class Magnoliopsida; order Fabales; family Fabaceae; genus Lathyrus; species Lathyrus aphaca. Next base: position 384,060,836 of record OZ014521.1, read on the forward strand.
GATCATAAACCCTAGGTGCAGATGACTTAGAATCTATGCAGTGAATCAAAAATGTGATATGAGATGATATGATTGTGTTTATGCATATGAAATGATCACAAGCCATGGTGTGAATGGGTGAGGGCAAATTTGGGGTGTTTACAGCTGTAAGGTGAGATATGAACCGTGAAATGTAGTTCAATCTACCTAGAAACCCCCAAACTTCTTTTTCAGACTTCGGTGCAGGCATTTCTTGAATGACTTTGACTTTATCAGGGTCAACTTCAATCCCTTTCTCACTTACAATAAATCCCAGCAGCTTACCGGATCGCACCCCGAAAGTGCAATTGTTGGGGTTTAACTTTAATTGGTACTTCCTCAGACGCTTGAATAACTTCAACAGATTCACCAGGTGGTCTTCTTCTGTGAGGGACTTGGCAATCATGTCATCCACATAACATTCAATTTCTTTATAGATCATGTCATGGAATAATGTTACCATAGCCCGTTGATAAGTGGCACCCGCGTTCTTCAATCCGAATGGCATCACCTTATAACAGAATGTGCCCCAGGGTGTGATGAAAGTTGTCTTCTCCATGTCTTCAGGTGATATTTTGATCTGATTGTATCCTGAAAATCCATCCATGAAGGAGAACACCGAGAACTGAGTCGTATTATCGACCAATAGATCAATGTGAGGTAATGGGAAATCATCTTTCGGGCTGGCTCTGTTCAGATCCCGGTAATCCACACACATCCTCACCTTGCCATCCTTTTTTGGCACAAGTACAATGTTAGCCACCCACGGTGGGTAACTAGTCACAGTAAGGAAACTGGCGTCCCACTGTTTTTGTACCTCTTCTTTTATCTTCATTGCCATATCTGGGCGAGTACGGCGCAACTTCTGTTTTACTGGAGGACAGTCTTTATTTCAGAGGCAGCTTGTGCATAACAATGTCGGTGTCCAACCCTGGCATATCCTGATAAGACCAAGCAAAAACATCCACATACTCCCGAAGCATGTCAATCAGTTGTTCTTTCACTGAATTTTGCAGGCAGGCCCCAATCTTAACTTCCTTCAAGTCTTCTTCTGTACCGAGATTAACCGTCTCAACCTCCTCCTGATGAGGAGTGATAACCTTCTCCTCTTGTCTCAACAACCTGGCTAGCTCTTCAGGTAGCTCATAATCTTCTTCAACCCCTTCATCAGCTTAATTAATCGGATTGTCAAAGTCATACGAAGTTATAGCAGCGTTGTTGTCGGTGCAGTCTGGAGGGCACTCTCTACAAAGGGTTTAGATTTGTTCATTTTAGTGATCAGTTTTATCTTATTTAGAAAAAGTGAAAATGAAGTTATTTATTTTGAAAAGCATTGCCATTTTATTTTTGTACAAAAAATGAAAAATGAAAAACAGTGAGCGAAAAAGAAAAGACTCATTTGAAAAAGATGTCCTGATATTCATTAATTGATCTTTGCACAAAATACAAGATGGCCCGATTACAAAATGAATCCTGACATCTTGGGCAAGATGCAGAACTTGATGCATGCTTTTTAAAATACAGGAAATAAATAATTACTCTGCAGGAGTAACCCTTATAATTTCCTGGGAAGACCAGTTTGAGACATGGCTCCCCGGGATCCTTGGACGTATCCAGCTTTCCAGATTGCGCTCGTCTTCTGACTCATCTTCCAAGCTATTCACAACATCCGGGGTGAGCATCCCCCCGCTAATAAACCTGGGCTCCTTTGCAGCCTCTGGTTGATCTTGTCGAGTTGGTCTGTAACCCAACCCGAATCGGTCTTCTTTCTTCTCCACGGGCAGCAACTTGCCCCAACCTTGGGCGGTACCCTCCTTGACAACCTTCCGGGCTTGCTGATATGATGTGATGGAGGTCCCAAGCACAACAGATGTTTCATTAATATTAAGGGCCTCAAACCCTTGGTTCATGGTTTCATGGATCTCCCCGTCCATCTCAATGTATTTGAAAGTAGCCAGATGGCTAACAAAAATATCCTCCTCCCCACAAATAGTAATGACTTGGCCTTCCCACTCGAATTTTAACTTCTGGTGAAGGGTTGACGTCACGGCGCCAGCTGTGTGTATCAATGGTCTACCCAATAGACAGCTATAGGCAGGCTGTATATCCATCACAAAGAAGGTCGTTTTGAAAACCTGTGGGCCAATCATTATTGGTAATTCTATCTCTCCCAGAACTGATCTTTTAGAACCATCAAAGGCTCTCACTACCAAGTTACTTGGGCGTAGTGCCAATCCATCATACTCCAGCTTCACAAGGGCTTTCTTGGGCAGGACATTGAGGGATGACCCTGTGTCCACCAGTACGTGAGAAAGAAATGCACCCTTACACTCCAAGGTAATATGCAAAGCCTTGTTGTGATTGCGACCTTCCGTTGTCAGATCAGTGTTGGTAAACCCTAGTCCATTACTAGCGTTGACGTTTCCAACCACAGCCTCTAACTGATTGACGATAATCTCCTCCGGCACATAAGCCGCGTGCAGGACTTTCAATAATGCGTTCCGGTGAGCCTCGGAGCACATTAGCAATGATAATTTGGAGATTTTGGAAGGTGTTTGGTGAAGCTGGTCTACCACCTTGTAATCACTTTTATTTATGATTCTCATGAATTCATCAACCTCTTGGTCAAAAGGAGTCTTCAAAGCTTCTTTGACAACTTGTTCTTCTTGCACCATGCTCTTCCCTTTTGCCTTAGCAGCAGCTTCTGCTTCAGCAACGGGTCTTGGAATTTGCAAGGCAAAGAGATGTCCGCTTCTAGTGAAGCCTCCGCCTCCCCCCACATTGTCAATCTGAGGTGAGGAAGTTGATGATTCTAAAGTGATTTTATTGTTTTGTACAAAAGTGAAAAATTAATTACTCTCAGGTGGCCGGAAATGACCTTCGGTCATCTTCTCCGGCCACCTCTCCCCTGAGATTTTCCTAAAATACTCCCTAGGCCAAATCAAACCCCCCAAATCTCCAGAAATGATCCCCAAACCACATAGAACAAGAATCCAGCATCATATTTCATTTATTTTTCATCAACAACAAGATTCGAACGAAAACCTAAAACTGAACAAAATTTCAGAATATGCATACACACTCAAAACTTAACCATTTTTCACCATTCAAGGTTCATTGTAATCAGGAAAACAAACTCTACCATCTCATAACTAAAGAAAGGATTTCTGGAAAAAAGTTTCAAGAAGATACCTGAGATGGAGCTTTGCTAATGGGACTGCCTGGGCCTTCTGCTTGATGCAAACAACCTCCTCTAACCTCCCTTGAGCTTCCTTGATGCTTTGCTGAAGTGTTTGTGTCCTTTCTTTGAAGTTTAGTGAAGCTCAGTTCAAAAGGGGAAAAAATCGTGTTTGGTGTGTGGTGGCTTTTAGGGCAAAGTAAAGGGTGGTTTGTGATCAGTGATGGATTTGAAGATGAATGGTGGAAGAATTTTTAAGCTTTGATGTTTTTGTTGAGAGTTTCGAATGGAAATGCATAAGAGGGATTTTTTGTGAACTATGGTGATGCTGATGATTCTGGTTGTGTTCTTATGTCAAATGGCTTGTGTTTGGTCCATGTATCAAGATGTGATAGGCCTGTGGAGTTGGTGTGGGCTATGCTGATTGGTATGGCTTGTTTTGCAAAAAGTCAAGGTTATGTGTCCTTTGAGGTATGGGCTGTAACAGGCCAAGGACAAAGGCATGTCTGAGGCAGCTTGATTCAAGGATGACCATGGAAATGGGATTGAGGTAAATCAGCAAGTTTGTGGGAAGTTGTGGGAGGTTTTGCAATTTTGGCAAAGTTTGGCCCTTTCTTGATTTCTTCATGTACAAGTCATGGAAATGTGAAATTCTTTGGGTAATTCTGAGTTTTAGGCATTGTACTATGATGTTATGATGTGTAGAAGTCCATTTGAAGTCATAAAATAGCTTGGCATGAGGTTTTGCAAAAATCCCTCTTTGGCACAAAAGTGAAAATTAAGTGATTTTGTCCAACTTTGCAAGGCCATAACTTTTGTTCTAAAATGAATTAGAACGAGTTCTTGTACTTTTTGAAAATGGGAGGATCCAACCTACAACTTTCATGACCAAGAATTTTCCATTTGAAGCATTTCTGAATCAAAAAGAGGAGGTTGAAAAACTTTCCCAAAATGGCAAGTTTACATTATAAGTCACTTTCCCAAAATGGCAACTTTGCAAATGGCTTGAAATTCTTCAATTTTGTGAACTTATAACATCTTCTAAGATCAAATGAAGATAATACACATTCAAAATGATGGAGAATACCCCTTGGTTGGATGATTGAGGACCTCAGATGCCCTGATTTTGCACTGACTTGCTCAAGAAGTCATCTTTTGATCAGATGCCTTCCCCATTGAATTTCTTCATGAAAATTGGTATGTATGATCCTTATATCATATAGAGACCAATAGAAACAAGAATGACCAAAAAAGTTGGAGTTATGGCCTCTGAAACCAAAACCCTAATTTTAGGTCATCTGTGCAGTTAAACTTGGCTCTGCTTCCATGCCTTTCCTCAATTCTTGTGATTTTTGACTTTCTTGATCTTGGGATGATGTAATATGATGATTGAACATACTTGGGCCCTTTTGAAATGATTGGAGACCCTTGGGGTGGCTCAGATAGCTCAAGGATTGCTCAGGTCACAAACCCTAGATGCAGATGCCTTAGAACCAATGCAGTGAAGCAAAAATGTAATATGAGATGATATGATTGAACTTATGCTAATGAAAAGAATCACAAGCCATGGTGAAATGAGTGAGGGCAAATTTGGGGTGTTTACAATCATTTGCACAAAATACAATATGGACTTATTACAAAATGAGTCTTGACATCTTGGGCAAGATGCATGACTTGTTGCATGCTAAAAAGACAGGAAATAATAATTACTCTGTAGGCGTAACCCTTATAATTTCCTGGGAAGACCAGTTAGAGACTTGGCTCCCCGGGATCCTTGGACGTATCCAGTTCTCCAGGTTGCGGTCGCTTTCCTCCTCGTCTTCCAGACTGTTCACAGCATCTGGGGTGAGCATCCCCCACTGATAAATTTGGGCTCCTTGGCAGCCTCTGATTGATCTTGTCGGATTGGTGTGTAACCCAACCCGAATTTTTCTTCCTTCTTTTCTATTGGCAGCAGCTTGCCCCAGCCTTGAGTAGTACCTTCTTCAACAACCTTTCGGGCTTGCTGATAAGAAATGATTGAAGTTTCCATCCTGTCCTACTGGGATGCAGCCAAAACTCCAGTAGCCTCATTAACACTCAGGGCCTTAAACCCTTGGCTCATTGTCTCATGGATTTCACCATCCATCTCTATATACTTGTAAGTAGCCAGCTGGCTAACAAATATATCTTCCTCACCACAGATGGTGATAATCTGGCCCTCCCATTCATACTTTAGTTTCTGGTGAAGGGTCGACGTTACTATGCCTGCGACGTGAATCCAGGGTTGACCTAGCAGACAGCTATAAGCAGGCTGTATGTCCATCACATATAAAATGGTTTTGAAGACTTGTGGACCGATTACCACTGGCAGCTCTACCTCTCCCAAAACAGATCTTCTAGAGCCATCAAAAGCCCTGACTATAAGATTACTTGGCCTAAGAGCTATCCCATCATACTCAAGCTTGACAAGGGCCTTCTTGGGTAGGACATTGAGTGAGGACCCAGTATCTACAAGCACATGAGATAAGACAGCTCCTTTGCACTCCAAGGTTATATGCAAAGCCTTGTTGTGGAGACGTCCTTCAGATGTCAAATCAGCATCAGTAAACCCTAGCCCATGGCTAGTGTTGACATTTGATACCACTGTTTCCAGCTGATTTACAGTGATCTCTTCTGGAACGTAGGCAGCGTGTAAAACTTTGAGGAGTGCATCCCGATGGGCTTCGGAACACAGCAGCAATGATAGGATTGAGATCTTTGAAGGAGTCTGGTGGAGATAGTCCACAACTTTATTGTCACTTCTTTTGATGATTCTCATGAATTCATCCACGTCTTGATCGAAGGATGACTTCTGAGTTTCTTTGGGTGCAAATTCTTCCGGTATCACACTCTTCCCCTTGGCTCTGGCAGCAGCCTCTGCCTCAATATTGGTTCTAGGGACCTGTGATGCAAAGAGACATCCGCTTCGGGTGAAGCCTCCGCCTCCCCCAACATTGTCTACTTGGGGAGTGAGAACTGGAGAATCAAGAAGGACTTTCTTTCCATTGTAGTATAGATCAGCACCATAATGCCATGGTATAGCACTGTCTTTGTCATATGGGATCGGCCCGGACACCGTGATGGTGACTGGGCTTATTGCTGCAGTTGTTGGGACTACAATGGTTTGTGGATCATAAAAGATTGTTACAGGACCTCTGGTGGGTGTAGGTGAAGGTGAATTGAAGCTTTGCTGAGACTGTTGTTGATTTTGCTGAAAGTTGTTGGAACTCGGGACCGCTGCCGGGTCATAGTAAATTGTAACAGTGGAAACATCATTATTGGTTGTTGAAGTTGTAGTAGCCGGTGCAAATGAATTGTTGTGGGTTGAAGTGATAGATAGAAACATTGTTGAAGTTGTAGCCGAATCAGTTGGAACAATAGTTGTTGTATTTGTAGAAGAAACACTTGGATAGATGGTTGTTGATGTTGTAGAAGATTCACTGGTTGTTGACAAAAGAGTTGTTGGTGTTGTAATTTGTAGAATGCCTTCATTAATCAGGTCACTGATGCCTTTCCTTAAGCTGGCACACCCATTCTCAGAAAGTTTGCATGATTCGCAACAGGATTCACAACCTGGAAACACTTGGCACTTTAAAAGCTGGGCTTTAACCTCGGCCAGAGGTGTTTGAATACATGCAATGTCTTCTATTAAGCTCAGGGGTGAACCATCCTCTACAGCATTAATCCTTGGCCCACTGTGGCTTGGCATAAGATTCTTCATCACATTTGGAGGAGGTGCAAAGTTTAGGGCTTTTGAATCTACCAGATCCTGAACCTTCATATGCAGGGCTCTGCATTTTTCTATAGAATGACCAGGTGCGTTAGAGTGAAAAGCACACCTAGAATTAATATCATAATTCCTTGGAAGGTTTTGAGGATCAGGTGGAGCCAATGTCCTTAACTCAACCAGATTGAGCTTTATGAGTTGTGGCAGCAGGGTAACATATGGCATAGGGATGGGGTCAATTACACGGTTGACCTGAGATGGACGTTGTTGAAACAGGCATTGTTATTGATTGTTGTTGTTATTGTTGTATGATCTTTGTTGTGGAAATTGTTGTTGTTGCGGAAAGTGTTGTGGTGGTTGAACATACTGAGGAGGTGGAGCAGGGATAGTAACAGTAACAACTGTTCTGGGCATGTATTGGGGTCTCCCTCTTACCATGTGAACTGAGTTAGTCTCACCAGATCTTCGGGGCCCAGCAAATGGTTTTCTTGTACTGCTGGAACTGGCACCGTTATCTGAGATCTTCCCCATCTTCAAAAGACTCTCAATTCTCTCACCAGCTATAACTACATCAGTAAAACTGGTGGAGGAGAAAGCAACAAGTCTGTCAATATATGTTCCTTGGAGGGTGTTCATGAACATGTCAGCCATTTCTCTCTCAGACATAGGTGGTTGAACTGCAGCAGCAAGTTGCCTCCACCTTTGGGCATATTCCCTGATGCTTTCACAGGAAGATTGAGACATCCCCATCAGCAGGGTCCTGTTTGGAGCCATGTCCAAGTTGTACTAATACTGTCGGATGAAAGCTTCAGCCAAGTCTTTCCAGCTCCTCACTGTGGCTCTAGTCAGGTGGGAATACCATTCTCGGGATGCCCCAGTTAGACTATCCTCGAAGTAAAACATCTGCAGCTTTTCGTCCATGGTATATGCTTTTAACCTTCCCAAGAATGATTGAAGGTGGGTGCGTGGATAGGATGTGCCATTATACTTTTCAAAGCACGGGGATTTGAACTTGTGAGGAATTCTCACCCCTTCCACCAGTCCCATGTCCATTACATCAAATCCTAGGGAATTCTGGGACTCAAGAGACCTCAGTTTCTCAGTAATTTCATCTAGCCTTCGGTCGTAAACTTCATCCCCAGCTCCAATAACTGTGAACTTCTCTTCTTGAGGATCCTCTTGCAAGATCCTACCTCCAGCAGTGTTACCTTGAGTATTCCTTATGACATTAACATCTGTGTTTAGATGAGGCCCAAACTCTGGTGGATCAATGCGTGGCTGCCCGTGATCATTATTACTGGTACCTCCTGTACCTGGATGGTGTTCATCAGGAGTTTGTCTTTCCACCAACTCCCTTAGCCTTTCCTGGCTCTGAGCTAAGCCAGTCATTACAGCCATGAATTGGATCATTTGATTCTTCATCTCAACCCTCTCATTAGCCATTTGGGTCCTTACTTCATTCAAGTCTTGTTGTACTTGATCCATCTAAATGCCCGGAAGGTTGTTTCTCATTGGGTACCGGTGTATTCTGTTGACAGGGAACATTCTTCTTCGAGCAATGTTTCCTGAAACCACAACAAAGTGAGAAACAACAATAAAACAAAAACCTACAAAACAAAAAAAATGTTAGTATGCAATGCAATATGCTTATTTGTCTTCCAAGGGTATCCGGTTTGGTTCTTTGGTTTTGACCTTCCTAGACCTCGAGAAAATGCTGATGATGTTGAGAGATAAAGCCCACCAGAAATAATACAAACTGATATATTACAAAGGATAAGAATACATAGTTTGATTACAATACATTCCCACGGTGGGTCAAAATACAACAACAAAAGAAAAGGTACAACAAAAGAAAGAAGTACAAGCAAAAGGATCAGACATCCAATCCAAAGTCATCCTCCCTGACTTCCTTCAGGAGGGCCTCTGTCACTGGCCCTACTGGATGCTCTGTAATAGTCCTGATGGGGAGGTTCCTGGTAGCAATGGCACTGGTCATCTTCTTATGCTTATCCTGATCCTTTGACCTCTTCAACCCCGCCCGGAGTTTCAATTCAGATATCTCCTTCTGAGCTGCCAACAAAGCTTCCTGATGCTTCTTCTCACTAGCCTCCAACTCTTCTATCTTAGCCTGAGTTCTATGGTCTTCTTGTGCACGGGCTTCAGTGATCCTGATCCACCTAGCCGTGCTTTCCTCTAGATAATGCTCTGCCCTAGCCTTCTGAGTCTTTGCTTCCTTACAAGCATTCTTCAGTACTAACTCCCCTGCTCTTGCCTTCCTGATGTAGTCATCTGTTTTCTCAATTTTGGTTAGATGCTCAATCCTGAGTCTTTCCAATCTCTCATTATCCAGACGGCTGTCATTTCTCTCCTAGAGAGTCTTCTTCAGGCTTCAGCTAGCTGAGTGTTCCTCTCTTTCAGCTTTTTAAACTCTTCCAAACTAACAGTTGCTGCAGGTTGTACTGTAGAAGGTCCAGGTGTATCTTCTAAGGTGAAAGGCATCCGGGTGATCTGAGCTCTGGTACGGGACCAATCAGAATACTGTGCTGAAGCAATGTTGTTGCACTTGCCAAGGATGGATGTCCCTTTAGTCTGGATGTTGTCCCAAGCCCAGGCAGCTTGTCTGACAACAGCAGAGTTAGGTTGGATTTCACAGTAAAGAGTCTTAGCCAAATCTTGTCCTCTGGGAGGATGAACCAAAGCATATCCTAGTTGTCTTTTAAACAATAAAGGGTTGTAGTTGATGCAACCTTTCACTCCTATCAAAGGCACATTAAGATACTGCCCACAGCTAGTGATAATGTCCTTGCCTTTGGTGCTCTGAGTGCACCACCTGATGTCATCTGATGTCAAGGAAATGAACATCTTAGCCCAATTCTTCTGCTGATGGGGGTTCAAGAAGGTATCTGATTTTGGAAAGTGTTTGAGCAGCCAAGAGTAGTACAGAGGAGCACATCATCTGACCAGTTTTCCTCTTTGCTTTTCATTCCTCTGATGTACTGAGTAGTAGAAGTCTCCCAGCAAGGTAGGAACAGGTGGATGGCATTCTTACTCACAAACTTGGGCTCATCTGCAAACAAAATAATCCCATATATACTGAGGGCTAAAAGTGCACAGATAGCCTTCCATTCTCCTATTGCAGCCTTCAGGGTAGCCTGGAAAATCAAGAAGTCTAGGTGGAGGCCTGGAATTCCAGCCTTGGTTGTCATGTTCTAATCAATGAGGGCAGGTTACAAATGCAATGCCCTGGCTATATCTTAATTTTTGGGAGCAACCATCTCTGGGTTGAAAGGAATCCCTCTTCTGATAGGAACTCCTAACAACAAGGAAAACTCTTCTAGCAAAGGTCCCATCTGGAAATCAGGGAATGTGAAACATCTAAGTGGAGGGTCATAAAACTGCAAGCAAGTATGGATCATGCTCCTCTGAGATGAATCAAGATCCATGACCATGTCCAATATACCCCCATAGTGCTCTCTCAATAGTGGGATATGGTCAGGTGTAATGAGGGACTGGACCTGCCTGATGCCAGTCAGGGTGGGCTCAAAGAAGTGGCAAGAAATGTTGCTCTTTCTTGAAGTGTCCATGAGTGCTGGTGAAGAGGCTGAGAACAACTGCTGATGAAGGTTACTGACTGAGAAGCTGGAGGTGAGTTTCTGACAAACTGACGAAGGTGTTGAAGAAGATAGCAGAAGCAGTCTGAGTAGCAGAAGGGGTCAAAACCAAACCAAAGATGAAAGGACAGATACCCTGTAAAACAAATAAGCAAATGTTAAATGATGCAGAAATGATGTATGCAAATGATATGCAAAGGGTTTGTGATCAAGAGCTGGATCTGTTTATCTGCCTTGGTAAAGATCCATGTATGTTCAAAGGTCCGAATGGAGGCTCAGAAATCCAGTAACCAGGTGGGGGACTCAAATAAAGAGCCACAAGTCCGGGGTAATCACAAGAACTGTCCAAAGTGATGCATTCTTAAACAATACTAGTAACAGGGTATGATGTGGCCAAGGGCTCCTACAAACCTGCAAATATCCCAACCCCCTCACAGGTAATGTTCTAAAACAAGGATCCTCAGACTTGGATCAGTTATGAGAAGTGTAAACACTTCTAACCCTGAGGTATAGTGTTTACAATAACCATAAAAGATCCTCCTCTAATTCACCTCAGATGCTGAAGGTCATATAAGGTCATCCAGACTTAGCAGGCTTCCCAGATAGTCCTAGTACTACAGGAATCTGTAGCACATAGTTCTCAAGAAGAAACCCATGTCTGAACCGTGTTTCATATTCCCGCACCATACCGAAATGGAATGGGAAAGAATATGAAGCCACTCTAGCCTATGTGTCACTCAGGTCCCAGGTATATGACCTTAATCACTCAATGAAACCCCACCCACCAAGGAAAACCAGATCCAGCACAGTGATAATGACAGTATGAAAATGCATAAAACTGTAAAGGAAAGCAATAAATAAAGCTGTACATAAAGCAATAAATAAAGCAAATAAATAAGAAAAAGTAGCACATAACACCCCCATAAACACAAATCAAACAAGCGCTAGGAGGAACACACAAAAAGAACCAGAAGCCCTGGTTGCAATACAAGGGTCCCCAGCAGAGTCGCCAAGCTGTCGCTCCCGCTAAGTGACACCAAGGTCAGATAGGGTATAGATGCGAACGGTCGGCGAATGGAGAGATGAAATGAAATGAATAGAGTCGCAGGCTAGGCATTTTTATCCCGAAGCAAAGGTAATGTTGCATAAACCTAGAAAGATATGGATAAGACGGTTGCGAACCAGAGAAACTGAGAAAGGGGGTTGGTTACAACCTGGGAAGGTATTAGCACCTAGATTGTCCGTCGTACTCGACGGGATCCACACTTGAAAGTTTGTGTTTAAAGGGGTAGGTGTCAGTACTATCTGTGTGCAAAAGCTGGAAGAGAATATACAAGTGTCAGTGCAAAAGGTGAAATGAAATGCTCAGGACTGAGGCTTAGGATAAGGATGCTGAAAGAGGGGGGGAGACACAAAGACTTTTGTTCGATAACAGTTAAGTTATGCCTACGTATCCTCTCGTGCAATGAGGAAGTCAGAACACCGTAGTTCGACTCAAAGAGACTGAAAGATGAATTGACTGATGAACTGCTTGTTTGTCTATGCTCAAGTGTATGACTTGTCTGGCTCAAGTGCTAACTGTCTTGCATTAGACGGAAGAAGCGAGTTCTCGTTTGTGAGTGAAGATGATGAGAAAAGAATCTTGGAGGAGACGATTACTGTTTGTTTTTTTGTGTTTTCAATCTTTTATTGTTTTTTGTATTTGTCATAAGTTAATGAGCTTAAGCCTAAACCAAAGGTTAGTAAACTCATCATATCCTCCCTTTGATTAGGGATAATGAGAATACCTTAAGTATGAAGTAAGCACCTCAAACTTAATTACCATGATGTAGGATTAAGATCATTAACCTACTTGTGATTATTTAGATGTTTTTGGAGTTTTTTTGTTTAGTATTAAGTAATACGTTTAAGCCATAATCAAGGATTTAATGGACCCATTACACCATCCTAATAGAAGGATAATAGATGAGAACATTTAAGCTGAGGAAGATACCTCAATTTAATCCATGATTAGAGATTAACCTCATGACAAAACAAACCTTTATTAAGTGGATTTTAATTAATGGTAAGATTAAGAAGTGAATCTTATGGTTTGTAAGACAACTTGAGGGGGACTTGTCGATTAACACTAGGGTTAGTCCTTCTTAACCAATTAAGGAAGAATTAGAACCCTAATGCAAGGCCCAAGTTACAAGTTATTATCTTAGTGATTATTAAGATGGATTGATTAAGAGGTTTAAACACATTAAGGGTTTAACACTTAGGATTAAAGTTATACACTCCATCCTAAGAGAAGGATGCAGGCATAATCTTAATCACAAAGCCTTAAAACCTTTAAGGTTTAACTCTGATTATGAGATGAGAAGAGAGACACAAAAGAAGACACAAAGGTAAAACTAAAGGGGGACTAATCAAAACCCTAATTATTGGCATGCTTAGGTATTCCTATGGTTTGTGAGGCTTGCAAGAGATCTTCAAAGAAGCCACCAATGGAAGAAGCAGATGAAAGGAGGAGAAGCAGAAGTAACAAGTTAACTTACTTCATTGAAGAAGATAAGTTACTTGAAGAAAGAAAGTGAATGATGAACATGAATGAGAAAGCTCACTCTAAAGCAAAAAATAAATGCAGCAAGGGTGCATAAAATAGATGAGAAGAGAAATGAGAAGTGAAGACAAATTCACTTCTCAAAGTACTTACCACCTGAAATGGTTAACATAAAGAAAGGAATGAAATGAAAATGCAATGTATACAAGGATGCAAACCAAAACCAGAAGCATAAACATGATGCAAATGATGCTATGACATGATGCAAAAGAATACCAAGTGCTATGAATGTTCATACAAGAGATGAGAATGCAAATGAAGCATGTAGGAAGCATGGAAACACATGAAAGTTCATGGAATGAAATGAATGAACAACATGGCAAATGGATGAAGCAATGATAAAGCATGGTTCTAATGTGTCCTAAGATGTCTTAGATTTCATGTGAATGCTTGAAATGTCATGGCAAGTTCATGAATGAATGCATATGCAAGATGTATGTGAATGAACATGAGAAATTAGGGTTTTAATGCAACATGAGATGCAAAATTCAAAAACAGAAGCAAATCACAATATAAAAAAATGAAAATGCACTCAAATGAACCCTAACCCCATGTGATATCACACCCCAAAGGAGGAGATCTAACTCTTAACCTAAAGAAAGTTATGAATTTTCTAAGTTATCTAGGGTTTTAAGGTACCTTAAGGGAAAAATGCAAACCAAATAAAAAATGCAAGATAAATTTGTGACAAATATATGCTAGACACTACATGCTATATGAAGATCAATGCAAAAAGAATCAATGTCATACCATTCATGGTTAGGCAGAAAAGAACTCTTGAAGTTAGGGTTCAAAAATAGGATTTTTATGAACCCTAAATTCAAGAAAAATGTCAAAGAGTGTTCAAAAACAAAAAGAAATTTATATGAATGGTTTGACAATGTTTCTAAATGTCCTAAGATGCAATGTGAATTTTTTTTGGGATTTTTAGAAACTTAAATGGTATTTTAATTAATTAATTTCCATTAATTAATTAAAATAAACATTTAAATGTTTTAAAAATAATTTTTTAATGCAAAAAATAAAAATAAAAATGTTTTCTGGTTGAGAAAAATATTTGAAGTGAAAATGCAAAAGGAAAATATTTTTAGGATTTTCTAACTATTTTAAATAAATGATGCAAAATAAATGAGAAAAAATGAAATAAAAATATGAATTAATGAAAGTATGCACAATCAAGGGACAAGATTGATTCTGGGGAATTTTGGTATGACCACGCGCCACATCTAAAGGCCAGAATTCAAATTCAGTTAATTTTAATTAATCAATTAATTAATCCTGAAATTAAGTTAATGAACTAATCTTAACCATCCATCACACGCGAGAAATAAAGATCAGACGACCCTCATTTAAACTCTTCCCTACCCCTAATTAACCACTTAATCACTTTCAAGTGGCCGGAGAAGACCTCCGGTCATCTTCTCTGGCCAGCTCCTCCCTGAGCAACCCCAAAACTTCACCCCTGGGTCATTTCTGGAGCTCTAAAGCTCCGGATCAACTCCTCTCACCTTCCTAAACATGAATCCAACCTTAAAACAAATTTATCATGGCTCATAAACAAGATTCGAAGGAAAACTCAAAAATTGGAAAAGTTTCAGAAGCTCAGTAAATGCTCAATACACAACCATTTTCAAAACTAAAAGTATCATCATGATCACCACAACATAAGGAACATTCTAAGAACTTAAAATAGCATTTCTGGAAAAACGTTTGAAGAGGTTACCTGAGCTTGAGCTTCCTTAGTTTGGAGCTTTCTGGCCACCTCTCTTGTGCAAACTCACTCCAATGATCCTCCTGAAGAAGCTTTGAGGCTTGGAAGGAGTTTGTTTTGGCTGGTTTGTGTGATTGCACTTCAACTGGCCAAGAATCGTGTTTTGGTTATGGGGTGTTTTTGGCTGTTTTAATGGTTGCTTTGTGTTCTATAGATGATTTTGAGATGAATGGTGAAATTTGTTTGGAGTTTGAGTGGCTGAGTGGTGTTTTTCGAAGGATTTTGCAAGAGGGATGATTTTTGTGTATGCTGAGTTCTTGGAGCTCATGGCTTGTGTGTGTTATGAAAATGAATCCTTGAAGCATGCTTGTAAAGTCTTGATAGGCCAAAGGGTGGGTGGTGGCTACAGCTGATTGGTATGGGCTTCTTGCAAAAAAGTCAAAAGTTTTTGTCCTTGAGGTATGGGCTGGTTCAGAGGTGGTACAAGGGCATGTCTGGTTCAGTAAGGATCAAGGAGGTCCATGGAATTCATTTTGAGGCAATTCAGCAAGTTTGTGAAAGGTTCTATGTCATTTTGCAATTTTATGAAGTTTTGGCCCTTTTGTGATTTCTTCATGGGCAAGTCATGAAAACTTGAGATTCTTGGGCCAATTATGAGTTTTAGACAATGCACTATGTTGGTATGATGCTTAGAAGTGTATTAGAAGTTACAAAATATCTTGGCAAGTGGTTTTGCAAAAATCCCTCTTTGGTGCATTCTTGAAAATTATGTGATTTTTGCCAACTTTGTCAAGCCATAACTCGAGTTCCATAATGAATTAGAACTTGTTCTTGTACTTTTTGAAAAGGGAATGATCCAATCTACAACTTTCATGACCAACAATTTTTCATTTGAAGCATTTTTGGTTGAGAAAGAGGAGGTTGAAAAACTTTCCCAAAATGGAAAGTTTACATTACAAGTCATTTCCATTTTTGGAAACTTTTGGTTTAGCTCACTTTTCTTCAATTTTTTGAACTTCCAAGCACTCCAATTATCAAATAAAGATCATATAACTTCAATTTGATGAAAAATCCACTTTGGTTCCATGGATAGGGGCCTCAGATGTCCTGATTTTGCTCTGACTTGCTCAAGAAGTTACCCAATGAACAGATGACTTCCACAATGAATTTCTTCATCAAACTTGGTAAACATGATCCTTATAACATATTGAGACCATTAGAAACAAGAATTACAAAAAAAATTGGAGTTATGGCCTCTGAAACCAAAACCCTAATTTCAGGTCATCTGTGTAGTGAAACCCTGGCTCTGCTTCCATGCTTTGCAAGTTCTTGTGATTCTTTGACTTCCTTGATCTTTGAGGGATATAAAATGATGATTGAACATACATGGACCCTCTTGGAATGATTGGTGGCCTTTGGAGTGGCTCAGATGGATCCTTGGATTGCTTAGATCACAAACCCTAGATGCAGATGAACTTGAACTATGCAGTGAAACACAAAATGCAATATGATATGATATGCTTAAACTAATGCAAATATGAAGATCACAAGCCATGGTGTGAAGTTAGTGAGGGAAAATTTTGGGTGTTTACAGATGCTATTTCTTTTGTCGTTTATTTAGTTTGGTGTGGTGTCAGGCTCTGTGTCATGTAACATCAGGATGGGAATGCTTGAGAACCGTTGTGTTCGCTTTGTTTTACTTTTGAGTTGATACTAGCCGTTAAAGATTTTTTGAATTAAACTTTGAATTTTATTTATATTATTGATGAAGTTGATGACTTATTATCCGCTACATAATAACGTTGATATGAATACATGTTGTAACCCGTGTTACGAGACATGACAGACTGATGATGTTTTTGATGTTTGTTAAAAGAAGAATGTGATACCCTTTCTGATGATACTCTGATTTTATTGAATAATTATGTTATATTTTGATGTGGGTTAAAGGGAGTTACATAAGCAACCGACGCAGAGGACTACGTTAGGAGAAACCTTGATCGTCGGGCGCCCTTGGAAGTTTTTCAAATATTTTTCTTTTAAAAAAAACTATAACTTTTGTTTCACATATCCGTTTGATGCATATTTTATATCGATTCGAAGCTGAAATGGTAATCTATCTATTGGAGTGGGGAATTATTACTTTTGTCAATGAATTTAATTATTTAATTGGTTTTGTTAGAATTGTGTAATTTATTGAACTATATATAAAAACATAGAGACTAGGGTGAATGAAGAAACCTTATACACTACCTTGTGAGACCTAGTAACATAACTAGGAAGTGGTTAGAACTAGATGGCGATGCTCGGATGTTAGCTATATAGATGTGTAACCTGGTTGAGTAGGGGTCTTGTGGTGAGTATATATTATATGGAACATGCATGAACCCGTTGGGTGTATTATATTGTGAAAGCCGAATATGGCCTAAAAATGTCACATGCATTCTTTGCATGTTAAGGAGAATGTGGCCTTGTGAGTAGTATATGCGATCACGTTGGGTTGAAATCACGTAATCAGAACCGTTTTCCCTAAGATATTGTTTCATGAACTTGGGGTTCCTCTAGAATGTACGCATAATTACTTGGCATGTGTGATTCCCGTGTTTAACAGGCTATGGGAAGTGACGATTCTAGGTTAACAGGCCTATGATCCGAATCCATTTTGTATGTCAAGTAACTTACAAGGATCCATGACTCATGATGACCTTTAGACATAGGAGAGGACTAGAATAAGGGATGCCTTTGTTAGGTATCCAGATTAGTGATAATTGTCGAGTTGGTAAACTCAAAGCATATTTCCATATGAGTGTGAGAGTTGTGAACCCAAGGTCTTAGTTCTTTCCGACTTGAGTAGGATTTTTATAGGACCTTGTTAAGCCGAGGTAATCCATAGGATAGGGACTCACTGAGATTTGTTATCTCACCCCTCATTGTTGATTGTTGTTTCAGGTACTACAGGTTCTGAGAAGGGTAAGGATAAGGTCATTTGACTTATCCTTACTAGTTGTTATTTTGAGCATGGAATGGCTTCCGTTGATGGAGTTTATTTTGAGATCATTGTTGATCTAGTTCTTAACTTTTATTTTGAACATCTTATATACATTATACCTTGGTTTAGACTTTGTATTACGAGAATTTAATGGATGTAATGTGTTGACTAAGAAATTTTTTGTATTTCAATATCTAAACTTGGATTCATGTATAATATATATGCTTTGATGTATGTTGTTATATATGGGTGTTACAATCATAACCTTGATATATATATTATTTGTTAATATATATATATATATATATATATATATATATATATATTTATTAGGCATCATTGTATTTGTTGTGTAATTTGTATATGACATAATAAAGTCATTAGAATAATTAGTCTATTAATGAATGTTAAGTGTGACTTGAACGTGAAACCTCATTAAACATAACGACGTTATTCTTAAAGTATCCATAGTCAAGTTTTACTGTCAAATAGGACAATAGTAAAGCATAAAGAGTATTATGTGAGCGGATTGATGACTATATCTCATAATTCATGGATATGAGATATCAAGTCCTCATGTAGGTATAGATATTAGGAGTAATATTTATACTAGATTGACCCACCATGAGAATAATACATAGTTTGTTATGTAAGTGTCATAAGTTATTCTCATAGTGATATTGATGTATACTACCCTTCGACTTGAAACCACTATGGACCCTAGATGTGGAGTCGAGTACTTTATTGCCAATCAAACATGTCCGTAATAGGATGACCATAAAGATGGTTGATGTGTACTTCACAAATAATGCTGAGGGACATGAGTGACCTAGATGGAATTTGCCCTTCCTACATAAACGAGAGTAATATCTATGGGGCCCTTGATAAAGTATGACTGTAAAATGCATGCCCGTGCTCAAATAAGTCAATATGAGATATTGGGTTTATTTTTTATTATCAAGTATACTCAGGGATCAAGGAATAAAATATTGGACTATACAAGGGTGACACATTCTATGTCTTGTGTTCAATATAGAAAGGGCAAAAGGATAATTTTACACACGGTCATTATCACAGAAAGGTTATGACAGATCACATGATATTCTCGTAACTTGAGTAGCAGTGATGTGTTGCTAGATACCACTCATTGTTTATAATATTAAATAGATGATTTAATATTATTGCCAACATTATGAGAACCTACAGGGTCACATGCAAAAAATACTAAAAATGGAACGAATGATTAAGTTAAATAAGATTTAGTTTAATTAGATGTTAATTGTATTATTTAATAAATTAACAAAATATAATTTATTTGATGAAATATGATTTAATTAAATAAATGAGAATTGATAATTGATTAAATTAAATATGATTAAATTAATGAATATTTTAATTAGAATAGTTTAGTTAAATATAATAATATTTTATTTAATTAAAATAATTTAATTAAATAAGATTGGACTTATTTTGGAAAAGCCCAAAATAAGAGCATTAGGGTTTTAGTAGCTCTCTATAAATAGATGAGCTATTTCCCTTGCCGATCCTAATTTGTCAATTTTCCCATAACAAGTGACGGCTAGCACCACGTTCCACTTTTTACTCGCGTGGACTACGTAGAGATGCCGATATCTTTTGTCGTTCGTGATCAAAGATAAAGAATGCTATAAAAGGTGACTCAGAGTCCCTTTTGTTGTGTTTCATTTGTGATTAATGGTTTAATCAATATCCGTTCATCGAGATTGTTCTGTTAAGAGGTTAAATATTTGAAAACCCCTCTTAAAATTCCAACAGTGGTATCAGAGTTTCGGTTCTGATTAAATTATTAAATTCGAATATGTTTTTGGCATACTAATAATTATATAATTATAATTTCTTGCATATATGTGATTAAATATGTTTAATCATGTATGAATGAATTTGATTCATCTTTATCTTAAATTTTAATTTTATAACTTGTTTGTTAGACAATTGTATCACATATGATTTCTTTAAAAATTGGTTCATGATTTTAATTGTGATTACGGCAGAGTGCACGATTATGCCGTAAATCATTATTATTTTGGTTTTTAGTATTAAGTTTTATTATTTTATTATTTATAATAATAATAATAACATAATAATAATTATTATAATAGTAAAAGAGTTTATTATTATAATTAACTAATAATAAAATAGTTTATTATTATAAATAATAATAAAGTGTTTACTATTTAATATTAAATATTGACATCAAGTTTTGTATAATTTGGATATTCGTTGTTGACAATGCTTCGAAATCCGACATTAGTATGGTGAAGAAGTGATACTTCGATCATCCATAATTGATACAAATATAATTGATAAATTCATATACGATATAAATATTTCTAAGGCGAAGTTAGTGTATTTGATACATTTGAAAGAACAATGTGCATTCTGCTTTGGAATCCGACATTTGTATGGTGAAGCAATGAAAATTTGATCAATCATATTGAATAGTCGATCATTACATTTTGATGGTATGAACGATTATACATTAGGGTTTGTGACGGCGCAAGAGTTGTGCCTTTAGGGTTCGCAAAAAAAACATCTAGTGTTGATGCGTCAATATTTAGAAATTGATAATCTATTATTATTTTTTATTTAAATATTTATTATTAAATAAATTGGTATATGGTTATGACCTTAACTTTTAGCGTTTGTTAATTTATTTTATTTAAATACGGCTTGTGTGTCGTGGTTTATTATAATTAAATACCATATGTGTGTCGTGCCATTTAGTTATTATTTTATTTATATAAATATTACAAATTGTCCGAGTTCAAGAATTGAAGATAAGAGAACGCCAAATGATGATGTCGATAGAGAGGCTTGAGAAGCTTGCTCGTGGGTAAAAGAATTATAATAAAGTAGTTTATTTAATCTTGCATTTTAGGTGGTCATATTCGTATTACCAAATTTTATTTTCTGTATGTGATGCGTGAAATGTATGTTTATATTCATGCGTATAAGATACACAATCATGTGAGTGTATGAGATACACAAACCGGTGATTGCATTTATTTGTTAAGTGTTTTTGGATTTTGTTTGAAGATGAGAAAAGAATGACTCAAATTGCAAAAGGACAAAATCTAAGGGACTAAGACTCAATCCTAATTTTTATTTATTTACAAGAGAAGTCCTATGGTTAATGAGGTTTCTAAACCTAATGGAGAAAGGAACTTAGAAACTACTAGAATGCAACTTACTTCCTAAGGAAGATAAGTTGATTCTAAAGCCAAGGAGGAACCTATACAAGTGAAATATCAATCAATATAACAAAGCAACAAAAATTGAATATAAGAATAAAATTCTAAACAAAACATTCAAAGGCATAAACCTAAAATTGCCTAAATTTATTCTAAGCTCAATTATTATGAATCATAAGCCTAAGTCCTAAAACTAAGGGCATTACCTAATATTTTCATTCTAAAAAATCAGAAACTAAACTAGTCTAAATCACTATTAAATCCTAAGATTAAATCTAATTAAAACTATTTTATGAAAGCCTAATATTCTAGCCTAAACTAAGGGAAATTTATATTTAACAAAGCCAAAAGATTAATACCCTAAAAAATAGTAAAGATTCTGAAAAATTATGGGATCAATTTTATAGGGTCCTAAAACTACCTATAACATTGTGTTAAAAGATATCCTAAAAAATCAGAATTTTGCTATGCCTAAAAATCATTTAATTCTACCTAATGATTAACCATTATTTTCTAAGGATTAAGCTACTAAAACATGGGATAAAATGCCCTAAAAAATCTACTAAAATTATACTAAGTACTATTATGAGTCCTCTAACTATGGAAAAAAGAGTGGGCCAAAAATGTTACTGGAAGGCTAAAAAATAAAATCAACAAATTTATGTACATTTGAAGAAAATTCACTAAAAACTAATTACATGAAAAAATCAGAATTAATTCAAAAATAATGCAAATTCAGAAAAATAAAATGCCAAACATTTCTAAATTGAATTAATGACCTAATTGACTTTTTTTTTTGGAATTTTCCTAAGCATTTTCCTATTTTTATTTGATTTATTCCTAAACTATGTTAAACTAAAATAAAAAACTAAAAGAAAATAAAAGGGGTGCAAGAAGTATTTTTTTAAAGTTATTTTTCCATTATGGGCTTAAAAGGGGGTACGAAAAGCAACAGGGCTAAGCCCAGATTGCGCTAGATTGAGGGGAGGGTGCAGGAAGCAACGTTTTATCACTGTTTTTTTATATGGGCCTACAAGAGGTGGTGTAGAAAGCAGAATTTTAAAGGCCCATTCGCTGGAAGCCTAGGGAGGTGCAGACATAAATTATTTTCAGTTAATACTCATGTGGGCTTGAGTCTTGGGGGTGCAAAAAGCAACCATTCTAGGCCCAATGGCGCAGGAGAGGCTGAGGGTCTACAGATGTTATGGTGGTGGATACGCGTGTGATTGGGATTCGGTGGTCCAACTGGATGGTGACAAGTGTCACCGCCGGAGTGGACCACCCAAAGAAAAACTTATCCTCTGGGAATCTTTAGACGGTGGATTAATGAAGATTAATTGTGTTTTATGGTTGTTTAACATTCCATTAACATGATTAATTGTCTTAATTACTACTGATTAAATTTTATAACAATTAAAACTAATATTATAAACTTACAAGAACAAAAATCTGCTAAACCTAGAAACACATCTAAACCCTAATTCTTTTTCCTTTTCATCTTCGCCGCCGCGGTACCCATATCTTCTTCTTCCCTAACCTCTTCTTCGTTGTCTACCCTTCGCCACCGTCATCACCTTCTTCTTCCCTCCATCATTCACCATCTTCGTAACCTAGCTCCATCAGACTTTCACCATCCTTCCTTCTTCTTCTTCATAACCTCTTTCGAATCTCAAATCCGAAACCAATCCATCAACCTAATACCTCTTCTTCCTCAAATCCGAATCTAATTCTCAAAGCTAACCAAAAACAACACTAAATCTCATCCAATCTGAAACCTAATTTTATGAAAAAATGAAAATCAATATTGATGCGTGTTTTTCGCAAGTGTACGAACACGTCAGTGTAATATAAAAGATTGTCGAATCCACAGAGACCAAGTGTCAATCTATCGTACCTGTTGTTATGGTGTGTATCTAAGGCAACTAAATATAAGGGTTTTAATAAGGGTGCAATGGTAAATAAAATGATAATTTTAAATAATAAATAAAAGACAGGCTCGAATGTAATTCACGTAATCAATGATAATTTAGTACTTGTTAATGGAACTACTTATGGGCAATGTTTTCTCCTTTGAAAAGAACTAATTTAACAGGAACTGTCGCTTTCGCGTATTCAGAACCGAGTTGTACTCTCTAATCAACCCCTCCTATTGTCACGGATAAAAAGGTGCGTACTGCGTTAGAGTAGTAAACCTATTTTTAAGAAATGTAGTATCTTGACTAAGTTGAAAAGTATTTTAACCTGGACTTCTTAGCAAAAAGAGGTTCGTATGAACCAGACTCTAAACTTCATAACGCATCCGAAAATCGTTTTAAAATCTCTTTTCTTTTTAATCTAAAAAACTCCTAATGAACTAGACAAAGTGCTTTTGGCTGTTTTGAAATAGTTAAAAACAATTACTTGAGTTGAAAGATAAAATAGCCCTTAAGTGTTTCCACGAACAATTATACGGATTACTGGTTTAATTACGATCCTTACATCCTAACCTTTATGAAATTAGTTAGACATGAAAAAGTAAAGGTTCTTTTTATAATTTTTCATAAAAGTAATTTAGTGCGAGTGCGGGAAATAAAGGAATTTAGTGTGAGTGCGGAAAGTAAAGGAATTTAGTGCGAGTGCGAGAAATAAAGTAATTTAAAGCGAGTGTGGAAAATAAACGAAAGTAAAGTGAGTGCAGGAAAATAAATAAAGTAAAGTGCGAGTTCGGATAATAAATGAAAGTAAAGCAATGCGGAAAGATAAAATACGAACTGGAATTAAAATGGAGGCAAGATTAACTTCCTCCAGAGTGCTCCAAAACTCGATCACACAGACAGATTACAGACTCGATCACTCGATTGCAGAAACACCCCGATGTGGAATGGTAACTGCTTTGAAACTGATATGTGCCTAGAGAAATCTAAGTTTGGATTAAGAAAAACGAAAAACTAAAGTCCTATTTATAGGAAAACTAAATGCGGGAAATGACCAGGACGCCCATCCACTAAAAAGTGGAGGGAACTGTATTTTTGCCTTGTGGCGCCCGCCACAGGCCTATGGCTCCCGCCATAGTACTCATAGGGAATGGAAGAGTGGGGATCATGGGTCTTGGCAGTTGTGGAGTGGTCTTGAGACGTGGCCACGTCATGGCTAACCCCATGGCGCCCGCCCGGTGGGTGCCGTAAGTGCAAAACGCTGAATTTCTAGGTTTTCGTCCGTTTCCACTCCTTTTTCGCTCCTTTTCTCGATTCAAGCCCCAATTACAATAAAAACTTGAAAACAAAAGAAAACAAAGTAATAACATAACCAAATAACAATAAAAGCTAAGAATGCATGCGAAATCGGAGTCAGAAATACGGTGAAATTTAGTGTGATCAAATATCAACAACCACACGACGTCCAAAACATTCAGATGCGTACCTGGAAACGAAGGAATTTTAAGGAAGATTATGAGCGCTTGAGAGTGTTCCGTTGGATGGAGTGTCGACGATACGAAGTGCTTTAGGTAAGCCTAAACTTGTCCCGTTCTTTTCTTCCAATGTTTCTTCAAATTCGAGTTTGTTGAGATGATTAACATTGACGCGAATTCGACTCCGTTTTGCATCTGCAATTTGATTCTGATGACTCGGTATTGATTATCATTGTGATTGCAGATTGACAATAATGATGAAGATACAAAAATTATCAAGAACGCAGAAGTTTGTGAGAGAGGAAGATCGAAGATGGACGAACATTCAGAGGTGATTTAATGGTGATGATTCCATGAAGATGCTATGAAGATGACTGAAGTTGCATCCAAAAAAGCAGGGAGAATGATGCCATGATCAGAGTTCAAGAATGATGCAGAGGTACAAGCTTAATGAAGCTCTGCAGAGGAATTGATGCAAGTTTCTGAAGGATGGAGGAAAAAAACTGAAGAAGAGTTGGGATGGAAGAAGCTGGAGAATTGAAGGAGTTATGGGATAGCCGAAAACTGTGTAGAAGAAGAGAAGAATGGTGAAGTGTTTTGAAAATCGTGGAAGAAGAAAAAATGGTGGAGATTGGTTCTGCTTTGTAGCAATGAATCAGAAATTCTTCTGGAATCTTCTCAGGTGAATTAAGTTATGAATTCAGTTACAATTCTGTTATGGATTTGTTAACATCACTTCCCAATTATTCATTTTCTGCTTTTTCTGTTTTAAACTCATTTTGTGACTTGGTTCCTTTTATGTGCAGGGTCTGCATTCTTTTTGGCTGAAGTTTGTTGAAGTTTGATGAAGGTTGCTGAATGTTGTGAGGAGATTGAAGAGTATGCGGTTGCTGAATTTACAGACGGCGCAGTGATATTGACGACAATGATTGAAGCCAACCGCGGATTCGAAGGATTGATGACGCAACATTGGTGATAGGAAATACTTTCAAAAATTACACATTGCCTACTGTCGCTCCCAAAGATTTGCATCCCAGTACAAGCGCGAACGGTCGGCGAAAGAGAGAACATGAAGATGAACTAAAAAGAGTCGCCAGCTAGGCATTTTTATCCCGAAGGAAAGGTAATGCTGCATAAACCTGGAAAGATATGGATAAGACGATCGCGAACCAGAGAAAATGAGAAACGGGGTTAGTTACAACCTGGGAAGGTATTAGCACCCAGATTGTCCGTCGTACTCGACGAGATCCACGCTTGAAAGTTTGTGTTTAAAGGGGTAGTGTCAGTGCTATTTTGTGTGCAAAGTGCTGGAAAAGAATGCAAGTGTCAGTGCAAAGAAGTGTGAAGTGAATAAAAGAGTGTTAGTATAAGAAAATAATGCAATGCTCAAGAAAATGAGACTTAAAGAATAATGCTGGAAGAGGGGAATACACAGAGACTTTTGTTCAATAACCGTTAAGTTATGCCTACGTATCCTGTCGTGCAATGAGGAAGTCAGATCACCGTAGTTCGACTCAAAAAGACTGAAAGATAAATTGACTGTGAACTGCTTGCTTGTCTGTGCTCAATTGTATGACCTGTTTGGCTCAGGTGCAAACTGT
The DNA here is from genome assembly GCA_963966055.1 of Lathyrus aphaca. Taxonomy (NCBI): domain Eukaryota; kingdom Viridiplantae; phylum Streptophyta; class Magnoliopsida; order Fabales; family Fabaceae; genus Lathyrus; species Lathyrus aphaca. The sequence continues at coordinate 384,086,915 of OZ014521.1, forward strand.
CTTGCATTAGACGGAAGAAGCAAGTTCTCGTTTATGAGTGAAGATGATGAGAAAAGAATCCCGGAAGAGACGATTATCGTTTTTTTTTTGTGCTTTCAATCTTTTATTGCTTTTTTGTGTTTGTCATAAGAAAATGAGCTTAAGCCTAAACCAAGGGTTAGTAAACTCATCACATCCTCCCTCTGATTAGGGGTAATGAGAATACCTTAAGTATGAAGTAAGCACCTCACACTTAGTCACCATGATATAGGATTAAGATCATTAACCTACTTGCAATTATTTAGATGTTTTTGGTGTTTTTGTTTAGTGTTAAGTAATGAGTTTAAGCCAGAATCAAGGATTTAATGGACTTATTACACCATCCTAATAGAAGGATAATAGATGAGAACATTTAAGTTGAGGAAGGCTCCTCAACTTAATCCATGATTAGGGATTAACCTCATGACAAAACAAAGCCTTTATTAAAGTGGATTTTAATTAATGGTAAGGTTAAGAAGTGAATTTTATGGTTTGCAAGACAACTTGAGGGGGACTTGTCCATTAACACTAGGGTTAGTCCTTCTTAACCAATTAAGGAAGAATTAGAACCCTAATGCAAGGCCCAAGTTACAAGCTTGATGTCTTAGTGATTATTAAATTAATTGATTAAGAGATTTAAACACATTAAGGTTTTAACACTTAGGATTAAAGTTATACACTCCATCCTAAGAGAAGGATGCAGGCATAACCTTAATCACAAAGCCTTAAAACCTTTAAGGTTTAGTCCCTGATTAAGAGATGAGAAGAGAAGACACAAAAGATGACACAAAGGTAAAACTAATGGGGGACTAATAAAACCCTAATTGTTATCATGCTTGGGTATTCCTAGGGTTTATGAAGCTTGCAAGAAATCTTCAAGGAAAAGCCACCAAGGAAGAAGAAAGATGGAAGGAGGAGAAGCAGAAAGAAGCAAGTCAACTTACTTCACTTAAGAAGATAAGTTGCTTGAAGAAAGAAAGTGAGGAAGGAACATGAATAAGCAAGCTCACTCTAATACAAATACAAAATGCAGCAATGAATGCATAAGAGAGATGAGAAGAGATTATGAGAAGTGAAGGAAAATTCACTTCTCAAAGTAACTTACCACCTAAAAAGTTAGTAAAGGAAATGAAAATGGAATGAATGCACGGATGCACATCAAAACTAGAAGCACATTTATGATGAAAATGATGCTAAGAGATGATATGAAAGCATGTCAAGATATTTGAATGATCATACAAGCAATAAAGATGCAAATGAAGCATGTAGGAAGCATGAAAGTTCATGAATGCAAATGATATGAAATGAATGCATAACATGGAAAATGGATGATGCAATGATCAAACATGATTCTAATGTGTCCTAAGATGTCTTATATGTCATGTGAATGCATAAAATGTCATGGCAAGTTCATGAATGCAAGCATATACAAGATGAATGCAAATGAAGATGAGAATTTAGGGTTTTATGAAAGGATGAGATGCAAAACTCAAAAACAGAAGCAAATCACAAGATAAAAATTAAAAAATGCACTCAAAGGAATCCTAAACCTATACTAGGTTACCATCCAAAGGGAGAGGTCAGAAGCTAAACCTAGAGGGACTTATGAACTTCCTAAGTTTCTAGGGTTTTTTGGGTGATCCTCAATGCAAAATGCCAAACAAATTGAAAATGAAAGATAAAAATGAAACAAAAATGTTTTGAGAAACTAGGAAACATGCATAGAACAATGCAAAAAGAATCATTCACAAACTCAACTTGGTTTAAAAGTTATGAATTTTTGAAGTTAGGGTTAGAAATAAACAAATTTAAGAACCCTAATTCATTAAAAAATGTCAAAGCATTTTCAAAACCAAAAAGAAATTTGTGTGGTGTGTTTGTAAATGTTTCTAAATGTCCAAGAATGTTCTCTGAATTTTTTTTTGATTTTTAAATACTTAAATGTATTTTTAATTAATTAATTTTCATTAAATAATTAAATAAAACATTTAAATGATTTAAAAAAAACATTTAATGCATAAAATGAAAATAAAAACATTTTTGGGTTCTGAAAATTAATAAAATGTTTGATAAAAATTTTCAGAATATTTTGATGTTTTTTACTATTTTCTGAATATGCTGAATGGGTGGTGGGGATTGATTCTGGGTTTGGGACTGGTTGACCTGGCGCGCATCTGGACGACCCATATTCAAACTTAACTAAACTGAATTAAAATATTAATTAATCCTAAATTAACACTAATGATCTAATCCTAGCCACACAATGCACGCGGGAACTGAAGATTTAACGACCCACATTAAAAAATGCCCTAACCCTAATTAATCAAGTTAATGACTTTCAGGTGGCCGGAAATGACCTCCGGTCATCTTCTCCGGCCACACCTCCCCTGAACAATTTCCAAAACACTCCCTAGGCCATTTCTGGAGCTCTAAAGCTCCAGATTGATTCCTCTCACTCTCCTAAGATCAACCCCACCCTCAAAAACAATTTATTTTCACTCCATCTCAAGATTCGAAGCCAAGAACAAAAATGGTGAAACATTCAGACAGACCATACATTCTCATTTCTTCATCATTTTCAAAAATACAAGGTTCAGTGCACTTAGGGGAACATGCTTAACCATTTAACAACTTAAAATAAAGGTTCTGGAAAAAATGATTCACATGGCTACCTGAGATTGAGCTTTCAACCCTGGAGCTTTCTGGCTTCTTCTTTGCTTCAAAATGCCTCCAATGACCTCTCTGAAGAAGCTTTGATACTTGGATGGAGTTTTTTATGGCTGGTTTGTGAGTTTGTGTTCAACTGGTCAAAAAATTGTGTTTTGTTTGTGGTGTGTTCTTGGCTGTTTTGAGGGGTGGTTTATGATCAGTGAGTGATTTGAGAATGAATGATGGTGTTTGTTTGAAGAATGGATGGCTGAGTTATGAAATTCGAAGGTTTTTGCAAGAGGGGAGTTTTTTGTGAACTTGTGAATGCTGAAGTGTTAGGCTTGGTTATTGTTATGTTTGGCTTGCTTTAGGTTAGTATAAACAAATGCCATTGGTTCAGAGAGTGGTTGTGGCATAGTGTGATTGGTATGGTGCAAAATGCAAAAAGTCAACATTGGTTGTACTTTGAGGTATGGGATGTTTCAGGCTTAGTACAAAGGGGTGTCTGGTGCAGCAAGGATTAAGGATGTCCATGGAAATCACTTTGAGGCAATTCAACATGTTTGTGAGAAGTTGTGGGAGGTTTTGCAATTTTGACAAAGTTTGGCCCCTTTTGGATTTCTTCATTAGCAAGGCATGAAACTTTGAAATTATTGGGCCAATTCTGAGTTTTAGGCAATGTGTTATGTTACTATGATGTTTAGAAATGCATTTGAAGTCACAAAATGGCTTGGCATGAGGTTTTGCAAAAATCCCTCTTTGGCATGAAACATGAAATTATGTGATTTTTGCCAACTTTGGAAAGCCATAACTTGAGTTCCAAAATGAACTAGATCTTGTTCTTGTACTTTTTGAAAAGGGAATGATCCAATCTACAACTTTCATGACCAACAATTTTTCATTTGAAGCATTTTTGGTTGAGAAAGAGGAGGTTGAAAAACTTTCCCAAAATGGAAAGTTTACATTACAAGTCATTTCCATTTTTGGCAACTTTTGGTTTTGCTCACTTTTCTTCAAATTTGTGAACTTATAAGCACTCCAATGATCAAATAAAGACCATATAGCTTCACTTTTATGAAAAATCCACTTTGGGTCTATTGATGGGGGCCTCAGATGCCCTGATTTGGCTCTGACTTGATCAAGAAGCTACCCAGTGATCAGATGACTTCCATAATGATTTTTTCCTATAACTTGGTATGCATGATCCTTATAACATATTGAGACCAATAGAAACAAGATGACCAAAAAATTTGGAGTTATGGCCTCTGAAACCAAAACCCTAATTTTAGGTCATCTGTGCAGTTAAACCCTAGCTCAGCTTCCATGCTTTCTCAGTTCTTGTGATTCTTTGGCTTCCTTGATCTTTTGAGGATATAATATGATGATTGAACATACATGGACCCTCTTGAGATGATTGAAGACTTTTGGAGTGGCTCAAATGGCTCATGGATTACTCAGATCACAAACCCTAGATGTAGATGAACTTGACCTAATGTAGTGAAGTAAAAATGCAATATGAGATGATATGATTGAACTTATGTAAATGAAAAGATCATAAGCCATGGTGTGAAATTAGTGAGGGAAAATTTGGGGTGTTTACAGCTGCCCCTATTCAAGCACGAGTTAGCTGTGCAGGACGTAAGCGACAGGCTTAACAGACAAACAAGATAACTTGTGGTTGAATACCAAAGACAGTCCAAAATTTTCACTCACTGGGGGGAAGAAGAAAAGGGATATAGATTGTAAAAGGGAGTAAAGTATGATTATAAAGTGCGGGCGATGGAGGACAACCATCGAGCAGAGGACGATTGCTGGGGATAAAGCAATGACGGGGACGACCGACATGCCGGGGAAAGATGGATCATGATGGGGACGACCGTCAAATAAAGTAACAAAGTTCTCTGGGGGTTGAAGGTGAAATCAATGATGGGGACGGCCATCAAGTTTGTAACGTATAAATGAAATAAATGATGAGGTACGGTCATCAAAGGTGAAGGACGATCTCCTAGCAGGGGACGGCTGCTCTGTTGGGGATAAGATGAGAGACAGTCATCTGAGGTGAAGGACGATCACCTGACAGGGTACGACTGTCGAAAATATCACGACATAGGACGAATATCGGATAGAAAAGGTCGACGATGGGGGACAACCATCAGATAAGCATGATGAAGGACAATCATCAAGAGGTAAAGGACGATCACCAGGGTACGGCTGCTCTCGGGGTTTATCATGACATAAGACGAATGTCAGATAACTAGATCAACGATGGGGACGGCCATCGGATACAAGTGATGAAGGACGATCATCAGGAGGTGAAGGACGATCACCTAGCAGGGGACGATTGCTAAAATATCACGACATAGGACGAATGTCGGATAGAAAAGGGTTCCAATAATTGAGATTCCACTGGGGGAATGATGAGGGACGGTCATCAAAAAGTTGAAGGACGATCACATGGCAGGGTACGACTGCCGAAAATATCATGACATAGGACGAATGTCAGATAGAAAATAAGTTTTGCTGGGGACTTATTGGGGAATAGTAAACACGGACGAGTGCTTACTTTCAAGAAATGAAAGGTATAAGTGTTTGACACTGCGTATAGATTAAAGATGCGGACGAGCATCCTTAAGACTATGATACGGACGAGTATCGGTAGAAACAACGTTGATGCATGTTCAGAGATGATGATACGGACGAGTATCAACTGGTTAACAAAGAACATGGACGAGTGTTGAATCTGAGGGGAGATAAGTGGTGTATACAAGATACGAACGAGTATCTGTATGAGTAAAAAATAAATATGAGTGAGACACAAATTGAATGTTCAACTTGCTAGGGAGAGTATGACACAGACGAGTGTCGAAAGAGAAAATGCATAAGTCATGAACTTATAGGTGTAAAAGATATTCTGGCGATCTATGGGGATAGGATGACACGGACGGGTGTCAAAAGAAGTGTATTACAAACAAGTGTTTGGTTTACAATAAGTGATTTTAGGCATCCATGCTGGGAATTGGTGACACGGACGGGTGTCCAAAAGAGTATGTATATATCTGTTTGTGGTTTATGTCTGCAGGGGAATGAATATGACACAGACGAGTGTCGAGTGAGTGTGTATAAACATGTACTTGTATTGGAGGTGCAAAGGGGACGCTTTGGCTTTCTATTGAGGAAATATAAGATGACACGGACGGGTGTCGGGACAGGCAGGTTATGTATAAGTATTTGTTTGTAGAGAGTGTTCTGGTGACTTTCCGGGGAAAGATGATACGGACGAGTGCCAAAAGGAGTATGTATCTGTTTTTAGAAGTGCAAAGGGATGCTTCGGTGTTCAGCGGGGACTGTGAGTCTTTATATACAAGGGATGTATTTTGTATGTTGGTATTTATAGGCGGCTGTTTCAAAACCTGACTTGTGATTATGCAATATGTTTGATTTTTGCCGTAATGCTCCGTATTAGACGGAATGCTACGCTTTGAGGGGAAATATGATGTAAATGCTATGATTATGCAAAAGATATTGATCCGGGATTCGGATCCTGCTGTTTGTGGAGATCTCTGACTGATCTTCTTGAAAGGATATCCCAGCTGGGGATGAGATCATTGGTAGATATGATGTATGGCTCTGCTTGGGGAGATAGGTCACTGATAGACCTATCTTGGTAATGAAGAGCCCAACTGGGGATATGGAAGCTTTCGTCACTTTGTTGTGCGGGAAATTCAGACATTTCTCTTCTGGGAGAGGCTGGAGCTTTGTGGGGAGATGGTTCCCTGTCTAGCACTCGGCTGGGGAGGAAAAGATCTCTGAACGATCTTCCTAGAGATTTCTGCGGGGATCCTGCTGAGGATGATGATATCTGACAACTCAGCTGGGGATATGAGCACCTTCTGGTACTGCTCTGAAAGATGTGTTGGAGAAGTGATGCCCGACAATTCTGATGGGGAGAGAGCATTTCTGGTGCTGTCTGGAAGATGTGCTGAGGAAATAATGATTTGGCAGCTTTGTTGGGGAAAACATTTCATGCCCCATGTTGCGTTCTGAATACCTGCAATCCTGTTATGACAAAGAAATGCACAAGTATCCTGAGGTATCCCTTACTGGATTCCATCATAGGAGTTCAGACACTCCCGGGAGTAAGTAATATATTTCCTGCAAGCATGTGTTTAGAAAGGCACGTCTGTTTTTATGCAAACATTATATCAGAGATATCAGACATTTTTGCAAGTGAAATAAAATGTACAAGATGATATGTGACCGAAAATTCTGATTTTATTAATTTGTGTGCCCTGAATTGGCGAATACAGTCAAAGAAACAAATCCCCTGAAAAGAGGAGATTGTTACAAATTTGAGAAACAAAAAAGGTGCTAGCAATGTTGACGACGCTTTAGTGAACTTCCCTTTGCTGTGACCCGTATGACTTTGACGTTCTTCTCATCCTGCTTTCTGAAGATGGCTGATTCTGACCGATGCTTTAACCCTTCGAAGCTTGCCATGCTGTGAGCGATACAGACGAATTCAGAATGCAGTTGTTTGCTTATTCCCTTATTTTGCACGGATCGCCCTTTCGGGTTTTCAATCCACCGGGATACCCATTTTTGCCTGAGCTATCCAATGCGGCTTTTCAACTCAGCGGGTGTACATATTTCTTTTATTTTCCCTTATTTTTGCCCGAGTCTTTTATTCTATTTTTGACTCGCCGGGATGCCCTATTTTTGCCTAGACTTACATTCTGTTTTTATGTCCAACGGGTCTTTTTATGCGAAGTATTTTTTAACTGCATCTGAATTCACAGGGGATAAGAAATCTTCACCATCCATAGTAGTGAGCATCAGTGCTCCACCAGAGAAAACTTTCTTTACTATGAACGGACCATCGTAATTAGGAGTCCACTTGCCCCTGTGGTCTGTATGAGGAGGGAGGAGTCTTTTCAGCACAAGATCTCTTACTTGGTATTCCCGAAGCCTGACTTTCTGATCGAAGGCTTTCTTCATTCTCTTCTGATATAACTGCCCATGACAGATTGCAGCTAATCTCTTCTCTTCGGACCCATTTTGCTTCATTCAATTTGACATCCATCAGTACCCGTAAAGAGGGTAATTCAACTTCAACAGGTAGGACTGCCTCCATACAATACACAAGCTGATACGGTGTTGCCCCAGTGGATGTTCTGATTGATGTACGGTACCCATGCAAGGCAAATGGTAGCATTTCGTGCCAGTCTTTGTAGGTGACCACCATCTTTTTCACAATCTTCTTAATGTTCTTATTAGCTGCCTCAACAGCGCCATTCATCTTTGGCCTGTAAGGAGAAGAGTTGTGATGTTGGATTTTGAAGTCCCGGCACAGTTCTGCCATCATTTTGTTGTTCAAATTGGAACCATTATCAGTAATGATTCGCTCGGGCACTCTATACCGACAGATTATGTCTCTCTTCAGGAATCGGGCTACCACTTGCCTGGTGACATTTGCATATGAAGCTGCTTCAACCCACTTGGTAAAATAGTCAATGGCTACCAGGATGAATCTGTGGCCATTTGAAGCAGTCGGTTCGATCTTTCCAATCATGTCAATGCCCCACATGGTGAAGGGCCAAGGTGAAGACATTACATTCAAAGGATTCGGAGGCACATGCACTTTGTCTGCATAAATCTGGCATTTGTGGCACTTTCTGGCATAAGCACAACAGTATGCATCCATTGTGATCCAGTAGTAACCTGATCTTAGCAATTTCTTAGCCATTGCATGTCCTCCAGCATGGGTACCGAAAGATCCTTCATGCACCTCGTGCATCAGCAAGTCTGCCTCTTCCTTATCAACACATCTGAGAAGTACCATGTCAAAGTTTCTTTTGTACAAGGAGCCATCAGCATTCAGGAAGAAACAACCAGCCAGCCTTCTTAATGTCTTCTTGTCATTGGATGATGCCCCAGGTGGGTATGTTTGATCCTCCAAGAAGCATTTGATGTCATAGAACCAAGGCTTATCATCTTTAGCAGTGTCTACTGAGAATACGTATGCTGGTCTGTCAAGTTTGGATACTGAAATCCAAGGTACAAAGTTGGCAGCTTGAACTTTGATCATGGAAGAAATGGTAGCCAGAGCATCTACAAACTGATTTTCATCTCGAGGGATATACTCAAGTTTGACTGTAGTGAAGAAAGTCAGTAATCTTCTCGTATAATCCCGGTATGGAATTAGATGCTCCTGGTGAGTGTACCATTTGCCATTGGTCTGATTAATTACCAGAGTTGAATCTCTGAATACAGTTAAAGTCTTGATCCTGAGGTCAATGGCTTCCTCAAGACCCATGATACAGGCTTCATATTCAGCTTCGTTGTTAGTGCAGTTAAAGGTGAGTTTTGCCGAGAAAGGCATGTGAACTCCTTTAGGTGTAATAAGTACTGCACCAACACCACGACCATTCATATTAACAGCCCCATCGAACATCATCGTCCATTCTTCTTCTGGGTCGGGCCCTTCAGTGTGAACAGGCTCTTCATGATCTTTTGCTTTTATGAACATGATGTCTTCATCAGGGAAGTCAAATCTCATTGGCTGGTAATCTTCAATGGGTTTCTCTGCTAGATAATCAGACAATACACTGCCTTTGATGGCCTTTTGGGATGTGTACTGAATGTCATATTCTGTGAGAATCATTTGCCATCTTGCAACCCATCCGATAAGTGTTGGCTTCTCAAATATGTACTTGACGGGGTCCATCTTTGAGATAAGTAAAGTAGTGTGGGTCAACATATACTGCCTTAGTCGGCGAGCAGCCCACGCTAAAGCACAACAAGTTTTCTCGAGCAGTGAATAACGTTGTTCACAGTCGGTAAACTTTTTGCTTAGGTAGTATATTGCATACTCTTTTCGACCAGACTCGTCATGCTGGCCCAACACACACCCCATTGACTCTTCTAATACTGTCAAGTACATTATTAGAGGTCTTCATTCAACTGGAGGCATAAGGATTGGAGGCTCTTTTAAGTATTCCTTGATTTTGTCAAAAGCCCTTTGGCAGTCTTCATTCCACCTGACCGTTTGTTCTTTCCTTAACAACCTGATCAGGGGTTCACAAGTTGCTGTAAGATGAGATATGAACCTTGAAATGTAGTTCAATCTACCTAGAAACCCCCGAACTTCTTTTTCAGTTTTTGGTGTAGGCATCTCTTGAATGGCTTTGACTTTGTCAGGGTCAACTTCAATCCCCTTTTCACTTACAATAAATCCCAGCAGCTTACCGGACCGTACCCCGAATGTGCATTTGTTGGGGTTTAGCTTCAGCTGATACTTTCTCAGACGCTTGAATAGCTTCAACAGATTCACCAGGTGGTCTTCTTCTGTGAGGAAATTGGCAATCATGTCATCCACATAACATTCAATTTCTTTGTGGATCATGTCGTGGAATAATGTCATCATAGCCTGTTGATAAGTGGCACCAGCATTCTTCAGTCCGAATGGCATCATCTTATAACAGAACGTGCCCCAGGGTGTGATGAAAGTTGTCTTCTCCAGGTCTTCAGGTGACATCTTGATCTGATTATATCCTGAGAATCCGTCCATGAAGGAGAATACCGAGAACTGAGCCGTATTGTCGACCAATACATCAATGTGAGGTAATGGGAAGTCATCTTTTGGGCTGGCTCTGTTCAGATCCCGATAATCCACACACATTCGTACTTTGCCATCCTTCTTAGGCACAGGTACAATGTTAGTAACCCACGGCAGGTAGCTAGTTACAGCAAGGAAGCCGACGTCCCACTATTTTTGCACCTCTTCTTTTATCTTCATGGCCATATCCGGACGAGTACAACGCAACTTCTGTTTTACTGGAGGACAGTCTTCTTTTAGTGGCAGCTTGTGCATAACAATGTTGGTATCCAGACTTGGCATATCTTGATAAGACCAAGCAAAAACATCCACATACTCCCGAAGCATTTCAATAAGTTGTTCTTTCACTGAATCTTGCAGACGGGCCCCGATCTTTACTTCCTTCAAGTATTCTTCTGTACCAAGATTAACTGTCTCCACTTCCTCCTGATGAGGAGTGATAACCTTCTCCTCTTGTCTCAACAACATGGCTAGCTCTTCGGGTAACTCATAATCTTCTTCAACCCCTTCATCGGCTTGATTAATCGGATTGTCGAAGTCATACGAAGTCATAGCAGTGTCGTTGTCGGTGCAGTCTAGAGGGCACTCTCTGCAAGGGTTTAGATTTGTTCATTTTAGTGACCAGTTTTATCTTGTTTAGAAAAAGTGAAAATGAAGTTATTAATTTGAAAAACATTGCCATTTTATTTTTGTACAAAAAATGAAAAATGAAAAACAGCGAGCGGGAAAAAGAGACTTATTTGCAAAAGATGTCCTGATATTTATTAATTGATCGTTTGCACAAAATACAAGATGGCCCGATTACAAAATGAGTCCTGACATCTTGGGCAAGATGCAAGACTTGATGCATGCTTAAAGACAGGAAATAATAATTACTCTGCAGGAGTAACTCTTATAATTTCCTGGGAAGACCAGTTTGAGACTTGGTTCCCCGGGATCTTTGGACGTATCTAGTTTTCCAGGTTGCGTTCGTCTTCTTCCTAGTCTTCCAAACTGTTCACAGCATCCAGGGTAAGCATTCCCCCGCTGACAAATTTGGGCTCCGTTGCAGCCTCTGGTTGATCTTGTCGAGTTGGTATGTAACCCAACCCGAATCTGTCTTCTTTCTTTTCAACTGGCAGCAGCTTGCCCCAGCCTTGAGCGGTACCCTCCTCAACAACCTTCTGGGCCTATTGATATGAAGTGATGGAAGTTCCAGATACAACAGTTGCTTCATTAATGTTGAGGGCCTCAAACCCCTGACTCATGGTCTCATGGATCTCCCCATCCATCTCTATGTACTTATAAGTAGCCAGCTGGCTAACAAAGATATCCTCCTCCCCGCAGATGGTGATGATCTGGCCTTTCCACTCGAATTTTAACTTCTGGTGAAGGGTAGACGTAACAGCGCCAGCGGCGTGAATCCAGGGTCTACCCAACAGACAACTGTAGGCCGGCTGTATGTCCATCACGAAGAAGGTAGTTTTAAAGGTCTGCGGGCCAATCAACACAGGTAAATCGATCTCTCCAAGCACCGATCTCTTAGAGCCATCAAATGCTCTCACCACCAAATTACTTGGACGCAATGCCAAACCGTCATACTCCAACTTCACCAAGGCCTTCTTTTGGAGAACATTGAGCGAAGACCCAGTGTCCACCAGTACGTGAGAAAGGACAACACCTTTGCATTCCAAGGTGATGTGCAAAGCCTTGTTATGGTTGCGTCCCTCCGTTGTTAAATCAACATTTCTAAAGCCCAGTCCATGACTGGTGTTAACATTTGCAACCACAGTTTCTAACTGATTAACAGTAATCTCTTTCGGCACGTATGTTGCGTGCAGGACTTTCAACAATGCATTCCTGTGGGCTTCGGAACACATTAACAGTGATAATATGGAGATTTTGGAGGGTGTTTGGTGAAGCTGGTCCACCACTTTGTAATCACTCTTCTTGATTATTCTCATGAACTCGTCCACCTCTTGTTCAAAAGACGTCTTCAGAGTTTCTTTAACAATTGACTCTTCAGATACCACATTCTTCCCTTTTGCTTTAGCAGCAGCTTCTGCTTCAGCATTGGGTCTTGGTGTTTGTGAGGCAAAAAGGCGTCCACTTCTTGTGAAGCCTCCGCCTCCCCCAACATTGTCAACTTGTGGTGAAGAGGTTGATGAATCTAGAGTGATTTTCTTCCCGTCGCAGTAGAGATCAGAGCCATAGTGCCAAGGTATGGCATTACTGCTTTCATAAGGAACAGGTCCAGGTACCGTAATGGTGATCAGACTGATTGCTGCAGCGGGAGGAACTGTGATGGTATGCGGGTCGTAGTAGATTGTGACTGGAGATCTGACAGGAGGTGTTGCAGTTTGTTGTTGGAAATTGTTGTTGGGATGAACATTTGTCGGGTCATAATAGATCGTGACCGTTGAGACATCTTCATTAATGTTTGCTGGTGTTGTAGGCGTTTCCGTTGATAAGATGGGTGCTGATGTTGTAGAAGTAAGTGTTGCTGAACTTTGATCTGTTAAAATAATGGATGGAGTGATTGCCGGTGTTGTGGATGAATCAGTGGGAATGATAGTTGTTGCTGTTGTAGGAGGATTTACTGAAGGAAGAATTGTTGATGTCGTAGGAGAATCCATTGTTGCCGAAGAATGAGTTATTGAAGGAGTCGTTGTAGTAATCTGCAAGATTCCATCTCTGATGAGGCCATCTATGCCAAACCTTAGCTTCTCACAACCATTAATAATAGTCTTGCACAATTCACAGCAGGCCCCATAGCCCGGGAACACTTGGCATCTTAAGAATTGAGTCTTGACTTCTGCCAGCGGTGTTTGAATTTGTGCAACATTATCAATTAGTGCAGATGGTTGGTCCTCTTCTATGGCATTAATCCTAGGCCCACCGTGATTAGGCATAGGATTTCTGCTAACATTTGGAGGAGGTGCGAAATTGAGAGCTTTGGAATCGACCACATTCTGAACCTTCATATGTAAGGCTCTACATTTCTCAGTATTGTGACCAGGTGCGTTGGAGTGGAAGGCACACCTGGCATTAGCATCATAAGTCTTTGGGAGATTGAGAGGATCTGGTGGTGAAGGAAAATTGCGATCTAAACGCAGCGGAAAACAAAAATTTTCCTTTAGTGATCCTTACGAATGAGCATGGTCAGTGATAGAATCGTTACCTCTTTGTGGCGATTCAGATCTTTGATGCAGCGATCACAAGCGTTGATGAAGTGCAACGCCTCTACTCAGTCCACACGAACAGCTTCCGGTCACAGTGCTAGCTGCTTACGAACGGAATTATTTGAGTGAGAATCAAAAACGAAATTGCATCAAGTAAAAGCTTCATCACAAGGGTTCCTTTTATAGACTCTCTTGTGGGCTGCGGGCTAAAAGCCCAATTCACATGATCCATAATAATATTATATATTATTATAATAACTATTATTATAATAAATATATTTATTTTATTATTATTTTATAACCATTATAAAATAACAATAATTATTATTATATTATCCGAATTTCTATTTTTCACTTAAGTGCACCGTACCTTACGGTGTTCCTTTGATTTCTCTATCTCTCATCAAACTGTCCTTATGTGTGTGACCCTGTAGGATTTTGTAACGTTGATAATTATATTAAATTATATATTTAACATAATAAACAGTGAGCGGTATCTAGCAACACATCACTGCTACCCAAGTCACGAAAATGTCATGTGATCTGACAAAACCTTTTTCGTGATAATATATGTTTGTACAATTACCCTTTTGCCCCTATGTCTATATTGAACACAAGGCATACACTGTGTCATCCTTGTCCAGTTCAATATTGGGCCCTTAGACATTTCTCCTGTTATGCAGGATTGGCAAATTCCATCTAGGACACTCATGTCCCTCAGCATGCTTCGTGGAGTGCCCATCAACTGTCTTTATGATCATCCAGTTACGAATAATGTTTGATCAGCAATAAAGCACCCGACTCTACATCTAGGGTCCATAGTGGTTTCAGGTCGAAGGGTGGTAATACACCATTATCACCATGAGAATAACTTATGACACTTTGCATAACATACTATGTAGTATTCTCATAGCGGGTCAATCCGGTATAAATATTACTCCTAATATTTATACCTATGTCAAGACTTGATAACTCTTTATCCATGATCCATGAGATGTGATCATCAGTCTATCTTCATAATAGTCTCAATGCTTTAATGTTATCCCACTTTGCAATAAAGCTTGACTACGGATATTTTAAGAATAATGTCTTTATGTTTAATGGGATCTCATGATTAAGTCACACTTAACATTTCATTAAACAGACTAACTATTCTAGGGACTTTATTATTCTGAAAGACAAACATAATAAAGAAATGCCTTTTATTATTAAACGAATAATCCGATACAAGTACCAAAAAGTATTGGCCTCTAGGGCTTACACCAACAATCTCCCACTAGCACTAGAGCTAATTAGGCATACCCTTAATACCCATAGATCTAGTATGACCATCATGCTTCTGTTGCGCAAGAGGCTTTGTTAATGGGTCAGCGATATTGTCAAGTGTAGGTACTCTGCATATCTTCACATCTCCCCGATCGATTATCTCTCGAATGAGGTGATAACGCCTAAGTATGTGTTTGGATCGTTGGTGAGATCTAGGCTCCTTAGCTTGTGCGATAGCACCATTGTTATCACAATATAAACCAATGGGATCCACAATGCTAGGGACTATGCCAAGTTCACTAATGAACTTCTTGATCCAAACAGCTTCCTTTGCTGCATTTGAGGCAACAATATACTCGGCCTCAGTTGTAGAATCAGCAACTGTTTCCTGCTTTGAACTTTTCCAGCTCACAGCGCCACCATTGAGACAGAACACATAACCAGATTGTGATCTAAAATCATCCTTATCTGTCTGGAAGCTAGCATCAGTGTAACTAATTACATCAAGCTCTTCCTGACCTCCATATATCAAGAATGAATCCTTAGTCCTTCTCAAGTACTTAAGGATATTCTTGACAGCTACCCAGTGAGCATCACCGGGATCAGATTGGTACCTACTCGTTGCACTTAATGCATACGAGACATCTGGTCGAGTACATAACATGGCATACATGATAGATCCTATTGCAGATGCATATGGAATCTTATTCATGCGATCCCTTTCTTCCTTAGTTGAAGGGGATTGTGTTTTTGATAAACACAGACCATGTTGCATAGGTATGAATCCTTTCTTGGAATCATGCATATTAAAGCGTCTCAACACTTTATCTATGTATGTACTTTGACTTAGTCCAAGCAGTTTTTGTGATCTATCTCTATAGATCCTAATTCCTAATATATAGGCTGCTTCACCTAGGTCTTTCATAGAAAAACAATTCCCTAACCAAGTCTTCACTTGTTGCAAGGTAGGGACATCGTTTCCAATGAGTAATATGTCATCTACATATAATACCAGAAACACGATCATGCTCCCACTAACCTTCTTGTAGACACAAGGTTCATCTTCATTTTTGATGAATCCATATTGTTTTACGGTTTCATCAAAACGAAGATTCCAGCTTCTGGAAGCTTGCTTCAATCCATAGATTGATCGCTGTAACTTGCATATCTTTTGGGCATCTTGTGGTATGTCAAATCCTTCAGGTTGTGTCATGTACACATCCTCAAGAAGATTCCCATTAAGGAAAGCAGTTTTGACATCCATCTGCCATATTTCATAATCATGATATGCAGCGATGGCAAGTAAAATCCGAACAGATTTAAGCATTGCAACTGGTGAAAAGGTTTCATCATAGTCAACCCCATGAATTTGTTTATAGCCTTTTGCAACTAGTCTTGCTTTATAGGTATGTTCCTTACCATCCATGTCAGTCTTCTTCTTGAAGACCCACTTGCATCCTATAGGGTTAACTCCTATAGGAGGTTCTACCAAGGTCCAAACCTGGTTTGTGTACATGGAATCCATTTCAGATTTCATGGCTTCTAGCCACTTCTCAGACTCAGGACCAGTTATGGCCTCTTTGTAGGTCACAGGCTCATCTTGATCCATGAGTAATACATCACCCTGATCACTTATGAGATATCCATATCTCTCAGGTTGGTGACGTGTCCTGCTTGACCTACGCTGGTCTTGTTCTACTTGAGCAGGTTGCTCTTCCACAACTACTTGTGTTTCCTGCTCTAGTTCCTCCATAGGTGTTTCAATGTTTTGTGATTCTTGAATTTCTTCAAGCTCTATTTTCCTCCCACTGTTTCCTTTGGAAATAAAATCCCTTTCCAGAAAGACTCCAGTTCGAGCGACAAACACTTTGCCCTCAGAAGGATTGTAGAAGTAATATCCTCTTGTTTCTTTAGGATACCCCACAAATAAGCATTTGTCAGATTTGGGCTCAAGCTTGGTTGAAATTTGTCGTTTGACGTAAACTTCGCAACCCCAAATCTTCATGTAAGACATATGTGGTTTCTTACCACTCCATATCTCATATGGTGTCTTATCAACCTTTTTGGATGGAACACGGTTAAGTGTGTAAGCTGCTGTTAATAATGCATGTCCCCAAAAGGAGTTTGGAAGATCGGCGTGACTCATCATGGATCGGACCATGTCTAACAAGGTTCGATTTCTTCTCTCAGATACACCATTCCATTGTGGTGTTCCAGGAGGAGTAAGTTGGGATAGAATCCCATACTCTTTTAGATGGTCATCAAATTCTAGGCTTAAATATTCACCGCCTCGATCTGATCGAAGAACTTTAATATTCTTCCCTAGTTGGTTTTGTACTTCATTCATGAATTCCTTGAACTTTTCAAAGGACTCAGATTTGTGTTTCATTAAATACACATATCCGTATCTACTGAAGTCATCAGTGAAAGTGATGAAGTACTGAAAACCTCCTCTGGCTGGTATGTTCAGTGGTCCACATACATCAGTATGTATGAGTGCCAAAAGATCATTAGCCCTTTCACCTTTTCCTGTGAATGGGGACTTTGTCATCTTTCCCATTAAACAAGATCTGCATGTGTCATATGATTCATAATCAAAAGATTCCAAGAGTCCATCTTTATGGAGTTTGGAAATGCGTTTCTCATTTATGTGGCCTAATCGACAGTGCCAAAGGTAAGTTGGATTCAACTCATTAGGTTTCAACCTTTTAGTATTAATGTTATAAATTGGCATTTCAAGATCAAGGACATATAGTCCATTATTCATTTTTGCAGTAGCATAGAATATATCATTCAAATAAATGGAGCAACAATTGTTCTTTATTATGAATGAAAAACCAAACTTGTCCAAACAAGAAACGGAAATAATATTCCTGCTAATTGCAGGTACATAATAACAGTTCTCTAACTGAATTATTAAACCACTAGGTAAAGTTAAAACATAAGTTCCTACAGCTAAAGCAGCAACCTTTGCTCCATTGCCAACTCGTAGGTCAACTTCACCTTTTGCCAAATCTCTACTCCTTTTTAGCCCCTGCACATTAGTACAAATGTGAGAACCGCATCCAGTATCTAATACCCATGATGCAGAAGTAGATAAATTAATTTCAATAACAAAAATACCTGAATTTGAAGTCTCTACTCCATTTTTCTTATCTTCCAGGTACTTTGGGCAATTTCTCTTCCAATGTCCGGTCTTACCGCAATGGAAGCAAGTGCCCTCCTTTGCTATTCCTCCACTAGGCTTCAAAACAGGAGGAGTGGGTTTGGGTTTGGCAACTTCCTTGCCTTTCCCTCTACCACCCTGTTTGATGGGCCTCTTGTTCTGTTTCTTTCCATTACTGACCATCAGAATAGATTTCCCTTTTGTCTTCATATTCTGCTCAGCAGTTCTCAACATGCCTAGCAGTTCTGTAAGACTTTTGTCCAAGTCATTCATATTGAAATTCAGGACAAACTGACTGAAGCTCTCTGGCAACGATTGCAAGATCAGATCAATCGCAAGTTCTTTTCCAAGGGGAAACCCTAATCTGTCAAGGTTCTCCACATACCCAATCATCTTGAGTACATGGGGACTTACAGGGGCTCCCTCAGCTAACTTGCTGTTAAAAAGGGACTTTGAAACCTGAAACCTCTCATTTCTTGCTTGCTCTTGATAAAGCATTTTCAGATGTCCGATCATATCGAACGCAGACATGTTCTCGTGTTGCTTTTGCAACTCAGAGTTCATGGTAGCAAGCATGAGGCAAGCGGTTTCATTGGCATCATCGAAATGCTTCTTATAAGCATCTCTTTCTGCCTTTGATGCAGAACTAGGAGGTTCCTCCTCAGGAACTGGTGTCTCCAAGACATACAGCTTCTTATCGTGCTTGAGGACAATCCTCAGATTACGGTGCCAATCCAGGAAATTTGTCCCAGACAATTTTTCCTTATCTAGGATGGATCGCAAAATATTGTTCGATGTGTTTGTTGTCATGGTAATCTACAAGAGAAATATGAAAATATAAGTATCATTAAAACAACATATTTAATTAGGCCTTTAATCAAATATGCTCCCACTATTTTATTCAAAACAAATGACCCTCATCATTTGATTCGGAAAATCCCGTTGGAAGACTTTCTAGTGGGTCGAGATCCATGTTTCACTTTGTTTTAAGTCAGCGTTAGGCTGATTACACAAAACTAAGTTATTTAGGTAGGAACTCCTTCCAATTGTATCTCATACAACTCTCGAATATTTTCAATTGGGTGAATAACTCCTTATTCTGATCCATCACATGAATCATTCCCAATTCTTGCTTCTAAACATGTATAATCTTATTATAATTTGTTTAGTTAAGTTTGACCCATTGTTTTAGCAGTTGGATATTACAATTATCCCATCACACCTTACTAATATAGAACATGCACCTCGCGTAGGCGAAACCTACAATGCTCGATACTAGTCTTGATGAGTGCTAAAAATTGGAAAGCATAAACTTAATATTTAATTTTGAGGGAATTTGTTATTAGTTTGATCTCACCGGCTTAACATGCAAAACGTCTCTCACATGCATCAACATACAATTACATGCATCAACATACATATAAAAAGATACAATTATGGCCCCTAACGCAATTGTTCTCTCAAGCCAATGAGAGAACCTAAGCTAACCTAATAACGATCTAAGCTTCTCCAAGCATGATCTCCAAGGTTATCCTCCTTTAATATTGAATACTTCCTTTTTCTTCATAACATAATATTACATTACATATAAGAATACTCGTTTTACATACGAGGGAGTGAGATGAGAAAAGAAGTTACATAAAGAGATTGAGAGAGAGGCACGACTCGCAGGCCGTATTTAAAAATCCCAAAACAATAATAAAGGATAAACTAAGGCCATAACTGATCACCACAAATAAATAATAATAAACACACTTTTATTATTAGTTTAAAATTCCGATAATTAAATAAACTAAATTAAATTTCGGCTGATTGATCACACTTTGCAGACTTAGCCGGGGGTTCCGCTGCCCGGTCAGCGGACGGTGGTTTCATGTCGTTTCATTGTATTTCACGTCGTTTCCTGCACAACTTTTGTGCATTTACAACCCCAACCGGAAAAGTCTGCGGCAATACAACACTTGTACTGCCATTAATCCTAATGCAACAATTTCATGCCGTCAAACACAACTCGATTGATAACTCAATATGATAGATCAACATGTCATTGCTTCACCATACTAACGTCGGATTCCGAAGCGAATGAAAATGATGATCTTTCAAAAGAATTACAATCCTTATGTGATTGAATGGATGAAATCAAAACAGTATATCCCATATACCATCTTTGCATCAAAATTTCTTATATCTTATATAAAAGTGATTGATCTAATTGTGTAACCTATGGATGATCAATGTATCGCACAACTTCACCATACTAATGTCGGTTTCTGAAGCATAATCAACATCAATCATCCAAATCGTACGCAACAGATGCCAAATTTAATTAATCGTTTATTGTTAAATTCGTTCTGTGTTTTAATCGAATCAAATACAGAAAAAAAACGGAAATTTAACAGCTATCAGATCCATGGTTTCGTAAGTGGCTCTGATACCACTGAAGGAAAATTGCGATCTAAACGCAGCGGAAAACAAAAATTTTCCTTTAGTGATCCTTACGAATGAGCATGGTCAGTGATAGAATCGTTACCTCTTTGTGGCGATTCAGATCTTTGATGCAGCGATCACAAGCGTTGATGAAGTGCAACGCCTCTACTCAGTCCACACGAACAGCTTCCGGTCACAGTGCTAGCTGCTTACGAACGGAATTATTTGAGTGAGAATCAAAAACGAAATTGCATCAAGTAAAAGCTTCATCACAAGGGTTCCTTTTATAGACTCTCTTGTGGGCTGCGGGCTAAAAGCCCAATTCACATGATCCATAATAATATTATATATTATTATAATAACTATTATTATAATAAATATATTTATTTTATTATTATTTTATAACCATTATAAAATAACAATAATTATTATTATATTATCCGAATTTCTATTTTTCACTTAAGTGCACCGTACCTTACGGTGTTCCTTTGATTTCTCTATCTCTCATCAAACTGTCCTTATGTGTGTGACCCTGTAGGATTTCGTAACGTTGATAATTATATTAAATTATATATTTAACATAATAAACAGTGAGCGGTATCTAGCAACACATCACTGCTACCCAAGTCACGAAAATGTCATGTGATCTGACAAAACCTTTTTCGTGATAATATATGTTTGTACAATTACCCTTTTGCCCCTATGTCTATATTGAACACAAGGCATACACTGTGTCATCCTTGTCCAATTCAATATTGGGCCCTTAGACATTTCTCCTGTTATGCAGGATTGGCAAATTCCATCTAGGACACTCATGTCCCTCAGCATGCTTCGTGGAGTGCCCATCAACTGTCTTTATGATCATCCAGTTACGGATAATGTTTGATCAGCAATAAAGCACCCGACTCTACATCTAGGGTCCATAGTGGTTTCAGGTCGAAGGGTGGTAATACACCATTATCACCATGAGAATAACTTATGACACTTTGCATAACATACTATGTAGTATTCTCATAGCGGGTCAATCCGGTATAAATATTACTCCTAATATTTATACCTATGTCAAGACTTGATAACTCTTTATCCATGATCCATGAGATGTGATCATCAGTCTATCTTCATAATAGTCTCAATGCTTTAATGTTATCCCACTTTGCAATAAAGCTTGACTACGGATATTTTAAGAATAATGTCTTTATGTTTAATGGGATCTCATGATTAAGTCACACTTAACATTTCATTAAACAGACTAACTATTCTAGGGACTTTATTATTCTGAAAGACAAACATAATAAAGAAATGCCTTTTATTATTAAACGAATAATCCGATACAAGTACCAAAAAGTATTGGCCTCTAGGGCTTACACCAACAGGTGGAGCCAACGTCCTTAACTCAACCAGGTTAAGTTTCAGGAGTTGTGGCAGTAAAGCGGCATAAGGCATAGGGATTGGGTCAATCACCCTGTTTGCTTGAGATGGCCTCTGTTGAAAGGGGTGCTGCTGTTGGTTGTTGTTGTTATTACTGTAAGTTCTTTGTTGCGGAAAATGAGATTGTTGTTGTTGATAGTGATGTTGTTGTTGTTGAGGATATAATGGTTGTTGTGGAGCTGGAGCCGGAATGGTAACAGCCGCTACTGATCTGTGAGAATATTGGGGTATGCCCCTACTTGCATGGATAGCATTTGTTTCACCCGCCCTTCGGGGTCCTGCAAAAGGTTTTCTGGGGTTGTTGGAAGAGCTGGCACCATTGTCAGAGATTTTTCCCATTTTTAAAAGACTTTCAATTCTCTCACCAGCTATAACTACATCGGCAAAACTGGTGGAAGAGAAAGCAGCAAGTCTGTCAATATAAGTTCCCTGCAAGGTGTTCATAAACATGTCAGCCATCTCTCTTTCTGACATGGGTGGCTGGACAGCAGCAGCAAGCTGTCTCCACCTCTGAGCATAATCTCGAAAGCTCTCCCTTGAAGACTGAGACATGCCCATTAGAAGAGTTCTATTGGGAGCCATGTCCAGGTTGTATTGGTACTGACGGATGAAGGCCTCGACCAAGTCTTTCCAACATCTTATAGTGGCCCTTGTCAGATGCGAATACCATTCTCTTGAAGCTCCAGTCAGGCTGTCCTCAAAATAAAACATCCATAACTTCTCATCCATGGTATAAGCCTTGAGTCTTCCTAGGAAGGATTGCAGATGAGTACGCGGGCAGGAGGTACCATTATATTTCTCAAAGCATGGGGGTTTGAATTTTTGGGGAATCCTCACCCCATCTACCAGCCCCATATCCATTACGTTAAAGCCTAAGGAATTCTGGGATTCCAAGGATCTCAGCTTTTCAGCAATCTCATCCATTCTTTTGTCATACACCTCATCTCCAGCCCCAATAACAGTGAATTGTTCTTCTTGGGGATCCTCTTGCAGGATTCTGCCCCCAGCAACATTACCTTGAACATTCCTTGTGACATTAATATCTGGATTCAAATGAGGCCCATACTCTGGTGGGTCAATACGGGGCTGCCCTTGTTCATTATTGCTGGTTCCCCCTGTTCCAAGGTGGGGCTCATCAGGTGTCTGTCTTTCTACCAGCTCTCTTAATCTCTCCTGGCTCTAGGCTAAGCCAGTCATTATAGCCATAAATTGAGACATTTGGTTTCTCATTTCAACCCATTTGTTTACCATCTGATTTCTAACTTCACTCAGGTCCTGCTGTACCTGCTCCATCTGAATGCCTGAAAGGTTGTTACGCGTTGGGTACCGGTGTGTGCGGTTGACAGGGAACACTCAGCGATGAGCAATGTTTCCTGAAACCACAACAAAGTGAGAAACAAATAATAAACAAAAACCTACAAAACAAAGAAAAATGTTAGTATGCAATGCAATATGCTTATTTGTTTTCCAAGGTATCCGTTTTGGTTCTTGGTTTTGACCTTTCCAGACCTCAAGGAGATGCTTGATGATGTTGAGAAAAGAAGCCCAATGAAACAAACTAAATATATTACAAATGATGAAAAATACATAGTCTGTTTTACAATACATGCCCATGGTGGGTCAAAAATACAACAAAAAAGGAAAAGTACATCAAAAGAAAAGAAAAAACAAGCAAAAGGAATCAGACATCCAATCCATAATCATCTTCCCTG
The DNA here is from genome assembly GCA_963966055.1 of Lathyrus aphaca. Classification (NCBI taxonomy): domain Eukaryota; kingdom Viridiplantae; phylum Streptophyta; class Magnoliopsida; order Fabales; family Fabaceae; genus Lathyrus; species Lathyrus aphaca. The sequence continues at coordinate 384,110,357 of OZ014521.1, forward strand.
ACTTCCTTCAGGAGTGCCTCAGTCACCGAACCAGCTGGGTGCTCTGTAATGGTCCTAATGAGGAGGTTCCTGGTAGCAATGGCATTGGTCAGCTTCTTATGCCTGTCCTGATCCTTTGATCTCTTTAACCCCGCTCGGAGCTTTAATTTTGATATCTCCTTCTGAGCTGCCAACAAAGCTTCCTGCTGCTTCTTCTCATTGGCCTCCAGCTGCTCAATCTTGGCCTGAGTCCTCTGGTCTTCTTGTGCACGGGCTTCGGTGATCCTGATCCACCTAGCCTGGCTCTCCTCCAGGTAATGCTCAGCCCTAGCTTTCTGAATCTTGGCCTCCTTGCAGGCATTCTTCAATATCTGTTCCCCGACTCTTGCTTTCCTTATGTAGTCATCTGTTCTCTCAATCTTGGTAAGATGCTCAGTCTTGAGTCTTTTCAATCTCTCAATGTCCAGACGACCATCATTTCTTTCCCAAAGATTCTTCTTCAGGGCCTCAGATAGATGATTATTCCTCTCTTTCAGCTTTTCAAATTCCTCCAGGCTAACAGTTGTTGTAGGCTGTACTGTGGAAGGTCCCGGTATGTCCTCCAAGGTAAAATGCATTCTGGTAATCTGAGCTCTTGTACGGGACCAGTCAAAGTACTGAGCTGAAGCAACATTGTTGCACCTTCCAAGGATGGATGTCCCTTTTGTCTGAATGTTGTCCCAAGCCCAGGCAGCTTGTCTGACAACAACTGAATTAGGTTGCACTTCACAATATAGGGTCTCAGCTAAATCCTGTCCTCTGGGAGGGTGAACTAAGGCATATCCCAATTGTCTCTTAAACAACAAAGGGTTGTAGTTAATGCAACCTTTTACTCCTATGAGAGGCACATTAGGGTACTGCCCACAGCTGGTGATAATGTCCTTGCCTTTGGTGCTCTGGGTGCACCACCTGATATCATCTGATGTTAAGGCAATGAACCTCGTGCCCCAATTCTTCTGCTGGTGTGGGTTCAAGAAAACATCTGATTTAGGCAGGTGTCTGAGTAGCCAAGAGTAGAACAAAGGAGCACAGCATCTGACCAACTTACCCCTTTGTTTTTCATTTCTCTGATGGATGGAATAGTAAAAATCCCCTAGCAATGTAGGCACTGGGTTCCTCAGCAGAAACAAGTGGATGGCATTCTTACTGACAAATTTAGGCTCATCTGCAAACAATATATCCCCATATATGCTGAGGGCTAAAAGTGCACAGACTGCCCTCCATTCTCCCACTGCAGCCTTCAGGATGGCTTGAGAAATCAAGAAGTCCAGATGTAGACCAGAAATCCCAGCTTTTGTTGTCATGTTTTGTTCAATAAGGGCAGGCTCCAAGTACAATGCCCTTGCTATCTCTTCATTTCTGGGAGCAGTCATTTCTGGGTTAAATGGGATCCCTCCTCTGATAGGTACTCCAATCAACAAAGAAAACTCTTCCAACAAAGGCCCTATCTGAAAGTCAGGAAAGGTGTCGCATCTAAGTGAAGGGTCATAGAACTGCAAGCATGTGTGGATCATGCTTCTCTGAGAAGTATCAAGATACATAACCATATCCAAAATACCCCCATAGTGCTCTCTAAACAGTGAGATGTGGTCAGGTGTGATGAGTGACTGGACCTGTCTGATACCAGTCAATATGGGCTCAAAAAAGTGGTAAGATATGTTGCTCTTCCTTGGAACATCCATGAGTGCTGCTGAAGAAGTTGAAGACAAATGTTGGTGAAGATCCCAGACTGAGAAGCTGGAAGTGAGTCTCTGACAAATTGATGCAAGTGAGTCTTTGACAGACTAGAGGAGATGCTGAAGGAGATAGCTGAAGCAGATGCTGAAGCAGATAACTGAAGCAGAGGTTTAAGTAAAAGAAGGGGTCAAAACCAAAACCAAGATATAATGAGGTGGATACCCTGAAAAACAAATAAACAAATGTTAAATGATGCAATGATGATATATGCAAATGATATGCAAGGGTTTGTGATCAAGAGCTGGATCTGATTATCTGTATAAGGTCCATGTATGTTCAAGAGTCCGGATGGAGGCTCAGAAATCCAGTAACCAGGGTGGGGGACTCAAATAAAGAGTCACATGTCCAGGGTTAATCACAAGAACTGTCCAAAGTGAAGTATTCTTAAACAAAACAGTAACAGGGTATGATGTGGCCAAGGGTTCCTGCAAACCTGTAAATAACCCAATCCCCTCACATGTAATGTTCTAGAAAAAGGATCCTCAGACTTGGATCAGTTATGAGAAGTGTAAACACTTCTAACCCGGAGGTACAGTGTTTACAATAACCATAAAGGATCCTCCTCTAATTCACCCCAGATTCTGAAGGTCAAAATAAAGGTTATCCAGACTTAGCAGGCTTCCCAGATAGCCCTAGCACTACAGGAAATCTGTAGCACAGAGTTCTCAAGAAGAAACCCACATCTGAACCGTGTTTCATATTCCCGCACCAGACTGAAATGGAATGGGAAAGAACATGAACCACTCTAGCCTAGGTGTCACTCAGGTCCCAGGTATAGGACCTTAATCACTCAGTGGAACCCCACCCACCAAAACAGAAAACCAGATCCAGCAATGACAGTATGAAATATGCATAAGACTGTAAAAGAAAGCAATAAATAGAGTTGTACATAAAGCAATAAATAAAGCAAATAAATAAACACAATTAGCACATAACACCCCAATAAACACAAATCAAACAAGCGCTAGGAGGAACCCAAAAAAAGAACCAGAAGCCCTGGTTGCAATATAAGGATTCCCCAGCAGAGTCGCCAAGCTGTCGCTCCCAAAGATTTTCATCCTGGTACAAGCGCGAACGGTCGGCGAAAGAGAGAACATGAAGATGAACTGAAAAGAGTCGCCAGCTAGCCATTTTTATCCCGAAGGAAAGGTAATGCTACATAAACCTAGAAAGATATGGATAAGACGGTCGCGAACCAGAGAAAATGAGAAAGGGGGTTGGTTACAACCTGGGAAGGTATTAGCACCCAGATTGTCCGTCGTACTCGACGGGATCCACGCTTGAAAGTTTGTGTTTAAAGGGGTAGTGTCAGTGTTATTTTGTGTACAAAGTGCTGGAAAAGAATGCAAGTGTCAGTGCAAAGAAGTGTGAAGTGAATAAAAGAGTGTCAGTGTAAGAAAATAATGCAATGCTCAAGACAATGAGACTTAAAGAATAATGCTGGAAGAGGGGGGAATACACAGAGACTTTTGTTCGATAACCATTAAGTTATGCCTACGTATCCTCTCGTGCAATGAGGAAGTCAGAACACCGTAGTTCGACTCAAAGAGACTGAAAGATAAATTAATTGTGAACTGCTTGCTTGTCTGTGCTCAAGTGTATGACCAGTCTGGCTCAGGTGCAAACTGTCTTGCATTAGACGGAAGAAGCAAGTTCTCGTTTATGAGTGAAGATGATGAGAAAAGAAACCCGGAGGAGACGATTATTGTTTTTTTTTTTGTGCTTTCAATCTTTTATTGCTTTTTTGTGTTTGTCATAAGAAAATGAGCTTAAGCCTAAACCAAGGGTTAGTAAACTCATCACATCCTCCCTCTGATTAGGGGTAATGAGAATACCTTAAGTATGAAGTAAGCACCTCACACTTAGTCACCATGATATATGATTAAGATCATTAACCTAATTGCAATTATTTAGATGTTTTTGGTGTTTTTGTTTAGTGTTAAGTAATGAGTTTAAGCCATAATCAAGGATTTAATGGACTCATTACACCATCCTAATAGAAGGATAATAGATGAGAACATTTAAGCTGAGGAAGGCTCCTCTTAATCCATGATTAGGGATTAACCCCATGACAAAACAAAGCCTTTATTAAAGTGGATTTTAATTAATGGTAAGGTTAAGAAGTGAATTTTATGGTTTGCAAGACAACTTGAGGGGGACTTGTCCATTAACACTAGGGTTAGTCCTTCTTAACCAATTAAGGAAGAATTAGAACCCTAATGCAAGGTCCAAGTTACAAGCTTGATGTCTTAGTGATTATTAAATGAATTGATTAAGAGATTTAAACACATTAAGGTTTTAACACTTAGGATTAAAGTTATACACTCCGTCCTAAGAGAAGGATGCAGGCATAACCTTAATCACAAAGCCTTAAAACCTTTAAGGTTTAGTCCCTAATTAAGAGATGAGAAGAGAAGACACAAAAGATGACACAAAGGTAAAACTAATGGGGGACTAATAAAACCCTAATTGTTATCATGCTTTTGTATTCCTAGGGTTTATGAAGCTTGCAAGAAATCTTCAAGGAAAAGCCACCAAGGAAGAAGAAAGATGGAAGGAGGAGAAGCAGAAAGAATCAAGTCAACTTACTTCACTTAAGAAGATAAGTTGCTTGAAGAAAGAAAGTGAGGAAGGAACATGAATGAGCAAGCTCACTCTAATACAAATACAAAATGCAGCAATGAATGCATAAGAGAGATGAGAAGAGATTATGAGAAGTGAAGGCAAATTCACTTCTCAAAGTAACTTACCACCTAAAAGGTTAGTAAAGGAAATGAAATGAAATGAAAATGGAATGAATGCAAGGATGCACATCAAAACCAGAAGCACATTTATGATGCAAATGATGCTAAGAGATTATATGAAAGCATGTCAAGATATTTGAATGATCATACAAGCAATGAAGATGCAAATGAAGCATGTAGGAAGCATGAAAGTTCATGAATGCAAATGATATGAAATGAAGGCATAACATGGAAAATGGATGATGCAATGATCAAACATGATTCTAATGTGTCCTAAGATGTCTTATATGTCATGTGAATGCATAAAATGTCATGGCAAGTTCATGATTGCAAGCATATACAAGATGAATGCAAATGAAGATGATAATTTAGGGTTTTATGAAAAAATGAGATGCAAAACTCAAAAATAGAAGCAAATCACAAGATAAAAAACTGAAAATGCACTCAAAGGAACCCTAAACCTATACTAGGTTACCATCCAAAGGGGGAGGTCAGAAGCTAAACCTAGAGGGACTTATGAACTTCCTAAGTTTCTAGGGTTTTTTGGGTGATCCTCAATGCAAAATGCCAAACAAATTGAAAATGAAAGATAAAAATGAAACAATTTTTTTTAGAAACTAGGAAACATGCATAGAACAATGCAATAAGAATCATTCACAAACTCAACTTGGTTTAAAAGTTATGAATTTTTGAAGTTAGGGTTAGAAATAAACAAATTTAAGAACCCTAATTCATTAAAAAATGTCAAAGCATGAACAAAACCAAAAAGAAATTTGTGTGGTGAGTTTGTAAATGTTTCTAAATGTCCAAGAATGTTCTCTGAATTTTTGTGATTTTTAAATACTTAAATGTATTTTTAATTAATTAATTTTCATTAACTAATTAAATAAAACATTTAAATGATTTAAAAAAAAATTAATGTAAAAAATGAAAATAAAAATATTTTTGGGTTCTGAAAATTAATAAAATGTTTGATAAATATTTTCAAAATTTTTTGATGTTTTTTACTATATTTAAAAATTCGAATAAAATAAATAAGAAAAATGCAATAAAAATTAAATAAATGGAAAGTATGCTGAATGGGTGGTGGGGATTGATTCTGGGTTTGGGACTGGTTGACCTGACGCGCATCTGGACGGCCCATATTCAAACTTAACTAAACTGAATTAAAATATTAATTAATCCTAAATTAACACTAATGATCTAATCCTAGCCACACAATGCACGCGGGAACTGAAGATCTAACGACCCACATTTAAAAAATGCCGTAACCCTAATTAATCAAGTTAATGACTTTCAGATGGCCGGAAATGACCTCTGGTCATCTTTTCCGGCCACACCTCCCTTGAAAAATTTCCAAAACACTCCCTAGGCCATTTCTGGAGCTCTAAAGCTCCATATTGATTCCTCTCACTCTCCTAAGATCAACCCCACCCTCAAAAACAATTTATTTTCACTCCATCTCAAGATTCGAAGCCAAGAACAAAAATGGTGAAACTTCCAGACAGACCATACATTCTCATTTCTTCATCATTTTCAAAAATACAAGGTTCAGTGCACTCAGGGGAACATGCTTAACCATTTAACAACTTAAAATAAAGGTTCTGGAAAAAATGATTCACATGGCTACCTGAGATGGAGCTTTCAACCCTGGAGCTTTCTGGCTGCTTCTTTGCTTCAAAATGCCTCCAATGACCTCTCTGAAGAAGCTTTGATGCTTGGATGGAGTTTTTTTATGGCTGGTTTGTGAGTTTGTGTTCAACTGGTCAGAAAATCGTGTTTTGTTTGTGGTTCATTCTTGGCTGTTTTTAGGGGTGGTTTATGATCAGTGAGTGATTTGAGAATGAATGATGGTGTTTGTTTGAAGAATGGATGGCTGAGTTATGAAATTCGAAGGTTTTTGCAAGAGGGGAGTTTTTTTGTGAACTTGTGAATGCTGAAGTGTTAGGCTTGGTTCTTGTTATGTTTGGCTTGCTTTAGGTTAGTATAAACAAATGCCATTGGTTCAGAGAGTGGTTGTAGCATAGTGTGATTGGTATGGTGCAAAATGCAAAAAGTCAACATTGGTTGTACTTTGAGGTATGGGCTGTTTCAGGCTTAGTACAAAGGGGTGTTTGGTGCAGCAAGGATTAAGGATGTCCATGGAAATCACTTTGAGGCAATTCAACATGTTTGTGAGAAGTTGTGGGAGGTTTTGCAATTTTGACAAAGTTTGGCCCCTTTTGGATTTCTTCATTAGCAAGGCATGAAACTTTGAAATTATTGGGCCAATTCTGAGTTTTAGGCAATGTGTTATGTTACTATGATGTTTAGAAATGCATTTGAAGTCACAAAATGGCTTGGCATGAGGTTTTGCAAAAATCCCTCTTTGGCATGAAACATGAAATTATGTGATTTTTGCCAACTTTGGAAAGCCATAACTTGAGTTCCAAAATGAATTAGATCTTGTTCTTGTACTTTTTGAAAAGGGAATGATCCAATCTACAACTTTCATGACCAACAATTTTTCATTTGAAGCATTTTTGGTTGAGAAAGAGGAGGTTGAAAAACTTTCCCAAAATGGAAAGTTTACATTACAAGTCATTTCCATTTTTGGAAACTTTTGGTTTTGCTCACTTTTCTTCAAATTTGTGAACTTATAAGAACTCCAATAATCAAATAAAGACCATATAGCTTCACTTTGATGAAAAATCCACTTTGGGTCTATTGATGGGGGCCTCAGATGCCCTGATTTGGCTCTGACTTGCTCAAGAAGCTACCCAGTGATCAGATGACTTCCACAATGAATTTTTCCCTCAAACTTGGTATGCATGATCCTTATAACATATTGAGACCAATAGAAACAAGAATGACCAAAATATTAGGATTTATAGCCTCTGAAACCAAAACCCTAATTTTAGGTCATCTGTGCAGTTAAACCCTAGCTCAGCTTCCATGCTTTCTCAGTTATTGTGATTTTTTGGCTTCCTTGATCTTTTGAGGATATAATATGATGATTAAACATATATGGACCATCTTGAGATGATTGAAGACTTTTGGAGTGGCTCAAATGGCTCATGGATTGCTCATATCACAAACCCTAGATGCAAATGAACTTGACCTAATGCAATGAAGTAAAAATGCAATATGAGATGATATGATTGAACTTATGTAAATGAAAAGATCACAAGCCATGGTGTGAAATTAGTGAGGGAAAATTTGGGGTGTTTACACCTACTCATTACTGTCTCATTATTGTTGTCGCAAGGCCGAATTCGAAGCATAAACACAACGAGGTATACCACTTCAGCTCTTTTTTTTATTGAATTCGATTTCACTTCTGAAACTATTATCGAAATTGTTGTTCTCTTTGATCTTCTGTGATTTGGGATTGACGTATGAATCTCTTGAGAGATTTGGATTGTCGTTGAATCGTTCGTTGTTATTGAGTTCATGTTCCAACTTCTTCTTCTGATATGGTGTGAATCGAGTTGTCAATTGTGATTTCTTGATGCTTGCAGGTTTTAGTTTGATGGAGATTTGATGAAGTTCTTGGTGCATGAAGAAAAAGCGTTTCGTCAACTGTTGAAGTCGTTGAAGTGGGGTTGAGAGGTTGGAAGAAGAGTGATTATTGGATTGAGGATTCAAGGGAGATTGAAGAAGAAGAAGCATGTTCATTGATGAAGATTCTCATCCCCCCCCTATTTACTGAGTTTTCTATTTTTCTTATAGTTAGATTCTTGTTCTGAATTTTTTTCTCAGTTTTTGTAATTGTAACTGTCAAAGCTAAATCTTGTTATCAGTCCCTTTTCTGATTTTTTTCACCGATTCTCCTGTATCCGTTATTTTTTCTTTCTAATTATTGTTGTAACCGAATTTTGTATCACTGAATTTTCCCCATAGAATCATCAAAATTGCAGAATCGTTTTGTAATGATTTTCTCCCTTTATTTTTGTAACTGAAAATCATTAAAATTTCATGTTGGAGTTTCTAAAATTCTGTTGCAAATTAAATCTGAGTTTTTCTGCTCTGGATTTTTTTTATATCCCTTGTAACTCAATTTGATTATATCCGGTCTTTAATTTTAATATGATGAATATTAGGCTTGACCAAAAGACAATATGGGTGAATCATTGATAATGGGCCATAAGAATAATACTAACAAGTGGTTTAGTGATGAAACTGAATTAGAATTATCCAGACAAATTATAGGTAATTGGATTTGGGTTTGAAATATGAGTTTGATATGGGCTATGAAAATTGAAAGGTGGTTCTAAATGGACTACAGACAAAAAATAAATGGAAAAGTGAATGAAAGAAACTGAAAACGAATTGATGAAAACATATAGAATAATAAAAATTGAAAAGAAATAAAAATTGAAAACAATTAAAGTGGAAATGGAATAATCGGGAATGGTTTATAACAATGAGAATGAATGGATATGAAGTCTCGATTTTAGCCCAAAGCCTATTTTGAATTCTCTCCATAAACCCATGAACACGACCCCTCCTGGACCACTGCATAATTTTCCAGATAAATCACAACCCTTTCGAATCGTCTGAAATATGCTATGACCATTCAACCAGATGAATCACTGATAAACAGAAGACTCCAACCAAACTTCACACAAAACACTGCTCGATAAACTGATGAATCTCAACACACGGCAACCTGAACTTTGAATATGCATCGTTTAAGAAACAGTCCAGTGGCCCAAAATAATCTTGCAATTGCAACAATATTTTGATAGTTTGGCCCTAACTAGGTCAAACTCCCATCTGGATCGAAACACAACTGAACAACCGCATTTGAAGTGGAATCATAGTCCAGTGAATATTCTCCATCATTTCAATCCCTGACAAATACGGATAAGGTACAAAACCCTAATTTCCCAGGGCCTTGATCACATGCCCTATGAATCCATGAAATGCACTATTATGATGTTAATGACCTAGTGAGAAATGCAGATGAATGCGAAGCGATAAGCTATTAAAGGGAATAAATAATGAGGGCAAATTTTGAGGTATTACAGCTGCCCCTATTCAATCATCTGTAGACTTGAATGAATAATTGCAACAGCTTTTAGACGTTCAATGTGTGGAGTGATTGAACACTCGAATAAAACCTGGAAATTTGAACTCAGGATAACAGAAATGCCATCTGCCCATTTATATATATATATATATATATATATATATATATATATATATATATATATATATATATATATATATATATATATATATATATATTTTGTTTTGACCTCTGAATAGGTAACGGAGATAGAACCAGGTGGAATAGAATCAATGCAATCACTGCGACTACTGAGCGAATCAAAGCCACAAAGAGGGTGCCTGTTGGCGAAGCAGGGCTTAACGAAACCATCAACAAAACAGAAACTCATCAATGTGACTGCTGGGCAGGACCAAGCCACGGAAGATGCCTGTTAGCGAAACAGGGCTTAACGAAACCATTAGCGAAACAGGAACTCAAATCAATATGACTGCTGGGCAGGACCAAGCCATAAAGAAAACACACGCGACTGTTGGGCAGGACCAAGCCACAGAGGATGCCTGTTGGCGGAACAGGGCTTTAATGAGACCATTAGCAGAATGGAACTCAATCAATATGACTGTTGGGCAGGACCAAGCCATAAAGAAAAATATGCGACTGCTGGGCAGGACCAAGCCACGGATGGTGCCTGTTAGCGAAACAGGGCTTTAACGAGACCATTAGCGGAATGGAACTCAATCAATATGACTGTTGGGCAGGACCAAGCCATAGAGAAAACACACGCGACTGCTGGGCAGAACCAAGCCACGGATGGTGCCTGTTAGCGAAACAGGGCTTTAACGTGACCATTAGCGGAATGGAGCTCAAATCAATATGATTGTTGGGCAGGACCAAGCCATAAAGAAAACACGCGACTGCTGGGCAGGACCAAACCACGGAGGAGAACACACGCGACTGTTGGGCAGGACCAAGCCACGGAGGATGCCTGTTGGTGGAACAGGGCTTTAACAAGACCATTAGCAGAATGGAACTCAATCAATATGACTGCTGGGCAGGACCAAACCATAAAGAAAACACGCGACTACTGGGAAGGACCAAGCCACGGAGGGCGAAACAAGTACGCGACTGCTGGGCAGGACCAAGCCACGGAGGAAAAAATAACATTGATTTGTAAGGACCAAGATATCTGGCAAATGGCATAAGTATCTTCGGCGGGGAATACTTCAGGTTGAAAATGATGTTATAGGTTGACTACAACACCTCAAAACTGGCCCATATCGGCATGCACATGTTGGATTTATGGCGTAATGCTTCATGAGGACGGAAATGCTACGCTTTGGAGGATGCAAATGTAATGATGATTATGCATATGCAAATGCAAATGCAAAGATATCTCCTGATAATGAGACTGCAAGTATCCCAGATGGCTTGACTAGGGCGAACTGATGATCACTACACTGATCTTAATCCATCCTGATGAGGAAAGGACAACTCTGCGGGGAAAGTCGTCAATGATACACCGACTCTGAACAGCCGCCATTGCCAAAAATAAATTGGACTTTGAGATTGGAGTGCCAAGACCCTTCTGGAGATGGACCATCCTTGAACTCTGGTGGGGAGGTGAGGACCTCCTGACTTGGCTGGGAACCAAAGGCATGATACTGCTGAGGGAGCAACTACTGGGGAGGAAAGACACTCCTTAAACTGCTGAGAATTGCCCCTGTCTAAAGGGAAACTTCTGCTTGGGGATGACACCCACCTTCTGCTGCCTTGCTGGGAAAATTTCGACTTCCACTTTACTGGGGATGATTAGAGACACCCTGGGAGACACCTGTTCCTGTTCAACCATAGAGGTGCTCCTCCTGGGAACTTGATTTTAGCTTTGTTAGCAACACCAGTACCTGTACCTACATGAACACAATCGATAGTACCTGCAATATGGAGAGTTAGTTTTGGACCTGCCTGCCCCAGGCTCGTAGTATGAATCATTATCTGGGTATCTCGACACCCTTTCAGAGTTGTATTAAATATTTCTGTCCTCCTGAACGAGTTAGAAAGCATTCATATGTTCACAACACAATGTAAATCACAATCTGCTAGACGTTTTCGCAATCAATCAATGCTAGATGGAAAAAAACAAAAACAAGAAGCAAAATAGTCAAATTGACTGAAGTTGAATTTTTATTTATTTGGAAAAATGGCCATGAATAGGCAATACAAAAGGAATCCATTCCCTGGAAAGAGGAAACAACCAAAAAGGAAAACAAAATATCCTATTGGCAATGTGAGAAATGGATCTCATCAAGTTTCAACCCGGTTATGACTCGTATATCTTCAAGACGCTCCGCTCGCTTTACCTCTTGAGAAAAGGTAGTTGAACTGATCCTCAACCCTTAGGATAGCCTCAACTGTATATAGGTTACGGATCTCACAGATCACAGTCGTTCGTGTTAATCCCTCTTTTGCGTGGATCGCCTTTTCAGGTTTTCAATCCACCGGGATACCCTTTTTTGCCTGAGTTGTCCGATGTGGCTTTTCAACTCAGCGGGTGTACATTTTTTTCAAGATTTCCCTAACTTTTTCCCGAGCCTTTTATTTTTTTTTGGCTCGCCGGGATGCCCATTTTTGCCTGTATCATTATTCTGTTTTTATCCAGCGGGTCTTTTTACACGAAGTAATTTCTTACTGCGTCCGTGTTAACAGGGGATTGGAAGTCTTCTCCGTCCATGGTTGTCAGCATCAAGGCCCCACCTGAGAAAACCTTTTTAACCACAAACGGTCCTTCATAGTTGGGTGTCCACTTGCCCCTGTGATCGTTAAGAGGAGGAAGAATCCTTTTCAGCACTAAGTCACCTGGCATATACCTCTGTGGTCGCACCTTCTTGTCAAAAGCCTGCTTCATCCGCCGTTGATACAACTATCCATGGCATACAGCTGCAAGACGTTTCTCTTCAATGAGGCTCAATTGATTATATCTGGATCGGAGCCACTCAGCTTCATCTAGCTTAATGTCCATCATTAACCTCAACGAGGGGATTTCCACTTCAATTGGTAGGACTGCCTCCATACAATACACCAGTGAGAACGGGGTTGCCCCTATTGAAGTATGTACTGACGTTCTGTACCCATGCAACGCAAATGGTAGCATCTCATGCCAGTATTTGTATGTCACAACCATCTTCTACACAATCTTCTTGATGTTCTTATTGGCCGCCTCAACGGCGCCATTCATCTTCGGGTGATATGGAGAAGAGTTGTGATGCTCTATTTTGAAATCTCGACACAAGTCAGCCATCATCTTGTTGTTGAGATTAGAACCATTATCAGTAATGATCCTTTTAGGAATTTCGTACCAGCAAATGATGTCTCTTTTAATAAACCATGCTACCACTTGTTTAGTGACATTGGTGTAGGACGCCGCTTCGACCCACTTCGTGAAATAGTCTATAGCAACCAGGATGAAGCAATGACCATTAGAAGTTGTAGGCTCAATCTTGCCAATCATATCAATGCCCCACATAGCGAACGACCATGGTGAAGACATGACACTCAACAGATTCGGAGGCACATGACCTTTATCGGCATAAATTTGACACTTGTGGCATTTACGGGAGTATTTACAGCAATCGGATTCCATGGTAATCCAATAGTTTCCCGATCTCAACAATTTCTTGGCCATGGCATGTCCTCCAGCATGGATACCAAAGGAGCCTTCGTGAACCTCCTGCATCAACAAGTCTGCCTCGTGTCTATCCACGCATCTGAGCAGGACCATGTCGAAATTTCGCTTGTACAGCACGCCATCTTGATTCAAGAAGAAACCTCCTGCCAGTCTTCTAAGGGTCTTCTTATCCTTACTAGATGCCCCAGCCGAGTATTCTTGAGCCTTCAGGAATTGCTTGACATCATGATACCAAGGCTTGTTATCTTCACCATCGTCGACTGCAAAGACATAAGCCGGTCTTTCAAGACGGGAGACCGTAATTCGAGGCACGAAATTCTCTTGACAAACTTTAATCATGGACAACAAAGTTGCTAGAGCATCAGCGAATTGGTTTTCATCTCGAGGAATGTAATTCAGCTTGACTTTGGTGAAGAAAGTTAACAGCCTCCTGACATAATCTCTATAAGGAATCAAGTGAGGTTGATGAACCAGCCATTTGCCTTTGACTTGATTTACTACCAAAGCGGAATCTCTGAAGATCTCAAGGTTTTTGACTCGCAAGTTGATTGCCTCTTCAATCCCCATTATACAAGCTTCATACTCTGCCGCATTGTTAGTGCATTTGAAAGTCAACCGAGCAGCTAAAGGTGTATGGACCCCTTCTGGCGAGATGATAACAACACCTACTCCACCTTCATTCATGTTTACAGCCCCGTCAAACATCAACTTCCATTTGGATTCAGGGTCTGGCCCCTCCTCCGGAAGTGGTTCTTCGTAGTCTTTTGACTTGAGGAATATGATGTCCTCATCCGGAAAATCGAACCTCATGGGTTGATAATCATCGATTGGCTGCTGAGCCAAGTATTCTGACAACACACTTCCTTTAATTGCCTTTTGTGAAGTGTATTGTATATCATACTCTGTTAATATCATCTGCCACCGGGATACTCTTCCTGTCAGAGCTGGCTTTTCAAAGATGTATTTCACAGGATCCATCTTGGAAATTAAGAGAGTAGTGTGAGTCAGCATGTACTGTCTTAGTCGGCGAGCAGCCCATGCCAAAGCGCAGCAAGTTTTCTCGAGTAGTGAGTAATGTGTCTCACAATCGGTAAACTTTTTGCTAAGGTAATAAATGGCGTGCTCTTTTCAACCAGAACCGTCCTGCTGACCCAGCACACATCCCATCGATCCTTCAAGCACGGTAAGATACATAATCAAAGGTCTCCCCGGCACTAGAGGCATAAGAATTGGAGGTTCTAACAGGTATTCTTTGATTCGGTCAAAGGCTTGCTGACAGTCTTCGTTCCATTTAATGGCCTAATTCTTCCTTAGAAGCTTAAAGATGGGCTCGCACGTGGCGGTTAGGTGAGAAATAAACCGTGCAATGTAGTTTAGTCTCCCTAAGAAGCCACGCACTTGCTTTTCAGTCTTCGGCTCAGGCATCTCCTGAATGGCTTTCACTTTGGCTGGATCAACCTCGATTCCTCGCTCACTAACAATGAAGCCGAGTAGCTTGCCAGAACGGACCCCGAAGGTACACTTATTTGGATTCAACCTCAGTCTGAACTTCCGGAGTCTGTCAAACAACTTTGCTAGATTAACCAATTGCTCTTCCTCTGTTTGGGATTTTGCTATCATATCATCAACATAAACCTCAATTTCATGATGAATCATGTCGTGAAATAGCGTCACCATCGCCCGTTGATAAGTAGCTCCAGCATTCTTCAAACCAAATGGCATGACCTTGTAGCAGAAGGTGCCCCAAGGCGTGATGAAGGTTGTCTTTTCCATGTCATCGGGAGACATCTTAATCTGATTATAGCCGGAAAATCCGTCCATGAAGGAGAACACAGAAAACTGAGTAGTATTATCGACAAGCACATCTATGTGAGGTAGAGGGAAATCATCTTTAGGGTTGGCCCTATTCAAATCCCTGTAGTCCACACACATCCTGACTTTACCGTCTTTCTTGGGAACAAGCACAATGTTGGCAACCCACGGAGGGTAACTAGTCACGGCCAAGAAGCCAGCATCAAACTGTTTTTGTACTTCTTCTTTTATTTTAATTGCCATATCTGGACGTGTGCGCCTCAACTTCTGCTTTGCCGGAGGACAATCTTCTCTGAGAGGCAGTTTGTGTACCACAATGTCAGTGTCTAAACCAAGCATATCTTGGTAGGACCATGCGAAGACATCAACATACTCTCGAAGCATAGCAATCAAACGAGTCTTGACAGATTCTTCTAATGTAGCCCTGATCTTGACTTCTTTCTTGTCTTCTTCAGTACCCAGGTTTATTACTTCGACAGCTTCTTCGTGCGGCTGGATCATCTTCTCCTCCTGTTTAAGCAGTCTAGCCAATTCTTCAGGTAGTTCACAATCCTCTTCACCTTCCTCATCGGCTTGATAAATTGGATTGTTGAAGTCATACTCAGCCATAACAGGGTCGTCATTGATAAGATCCGGTGATGAGCACCTGCATGAATGGTGATTCATGCAAGGCTTTAGCAACAACTTGAGAAAATGAGAAACATTGCCATTTTAAAACTTTTCTTTCTTTTTGAAAAAACAAAAGCAAAAATGAAAGACAGAGAACAACATGAATGAATGTGAAACGTCAGCTTCATTTATGATTGTGTTAAGAACAAACGAATCCTTACAAAGAGCTACTATGCCCCGGGCAAGACATAGTGCTTGAATACAGGAAAAACAGAAACAAAAAATATTACTTTTCGAAAGAGGTGACCGAAATAAGCCTTTCTGATGTCCAATTGCTAAGCTGAGTCCCTGGAACGGCAGGCCTGATCCATTCATCTAGGTCACAGTCATTATCGACTGCGTCATCCTGCACAGCACTGATATTTCTGTAGTCTACCACTCCCGCACTCGTGAAAGTGATCGGGCTCTGACAACCTTTAGCACCTGGTCCAGACGATGACTTCCCAGGATGAAAGTCAATTCCGAACATATCTTTCTTCTCCGGCACTTCCACTGGACTGCCCCAGCCTTCTCGTACCCCAAATTCTACCAATTCAAGCACTTGCTTATAAGAGGCAATGGACATCCCCTTCTTCGGTTCTTCAGGAGAAGCTGCCACTGCAGATGCCTGTTCAGATTTCATGGGCTCAAAAGCCTGACATGGAGTTTCAACTATTTCGCCATCCATCTCCACATATTTGAATGAAGCCAGATGACTAACAAAAATATCTTCTTCCCCACTGACATTTACAATTTGACCCTCCCATACGAACTTTAACTTCTGATGGAGTGTTGACGATACTGCTCCCGCTGAATGTATCCAAGGTCTTCCGAGCAAACAACTGTATGCAGGCTGTATATCCATTACGTAGAACATGGTATTGAAGATCTGTGGACCTACTTTGATTGGTAACTCCACCTCCCCGAACACCGATCTCCTTGACCCATCAAATGCTCAAACTACTAGGTCACTGGGCTTTAGAACTACTCCATCATAATACAACTTCATCAGTGCTTTCTTAGGCAAGAAGTTCAATGACGATCCAGTATCTACCAACACGTGAGAGAGTACTGCACCTTTACATTCTAAAGAGATATGCAATGCCCGATTATGAGCACACCCTTCAGAAGTCAGATCCAAGTCTGTGAAACCCAATCCGTGACTGGCATTGACGCTGGATACCACCGCTTCCAACTGATTTACTGAAATATCCTGAGGCACGTACGCCTTGTTCAGAATATTCAAGAGAGCCTTCCTGTGGGAATCAGAACACATGAGCAAGGACAAGATGGAAATCTTCGACGAAGTCTGCTGCAGATGGTCCACAATCTTGTAGTCGCTCTTTTTGATAATCCTCAGAAATTCTTCAGCTTCTTTATCGAAAGTAAGGTCTGGATCAGTTGCTGGTGCAGGATCATTGACAACTACCGGCTGCTTCCCTTTCGCTCTAGCCTAGGCTTCTGCGGTGTCTCTGGGTGGTATCACACTATTTATTAGTGTTTCCGGCGCAAACAACCTTCCACTTCTAGTAAAGCCCCCTACTCCAACATTTTCTACTTGAGCTGGGGTTGTACTAGACGTGGCCAACTCTTGCTTCTGGCCGTTACAGTATACTTCACCACCATAATTCCAAGGAATAGCTTTATCACTCTGATACATTACTGGTCCTGCTGTGGTGATGGTTATCGGTGCCGCTCTGGCCCGTGAAGGAACTTGAGACGGATCGTAGAAGATAATTATTGTGGAGACTTCGCTTTCTTTCACAATCTTGTCAAACTGCAACATTCCCTCATCAATCATACTTTGGATTCCTGTTTTCAACTGCTCAAAACCATTTGTAGCTTCAGCACATTCTGGACAATCTTCTTCACACCCAGGGAAGATACCTTTCTTTGACAAGCAAACTTTAACAACATTCAACGGAGTCTGCAGGTCGTTGACATTGCATACCAAGTTCAGATTCTCCCCTTCATCAACTGCCCCAACCGTACCTCCGTGAGGAGGCATGGGGTTCTTAATTACATTAGGAGTAGGCGTGAAGTTAATCGCTTTGGAATCTACTAGGTCTTGGACTACATACTTCAAGGCCTTTCAGTTTTCCGTAGTATGTCCGGGAGCTCCGGAGTGAAATTCACATCTAGCGTTTGTATTGTACCCTTCAGGAAGTTGCCCCGGCCTCGGGGGTTACAAAGTTTTGAGCTGAACCAACTGGAGTTGGAGGAGATTCTTCAGAAGTTGTGAATAGGACATAGGCGGGGTGTCAAGATGCCTTTCTCTGGTCCTCTGAGAATAGTATGGACGGGGAGTTCTTTGTTGATACCCTTGCGAGCGTTGCGGCTGCGGTGGTTGGACTTGCTGTTGAACAGATTGAGCTGAGATAGTGACAGGGGCCACTTGCTGATAAAATCCTCTGTTGATTCCTCCCCTCTGCGTGTACACTGCACCAGTCTCTCCTTCTCTTCTTTTCATGAAGGGTTTCTTAATATCGGAACTTGAAGCGCCTCCGTTCTGAATCTTCCCTTGCTTGAGCCAACTTTATATCCTCTCGCCAGTCAAGATGATGTCCGAAAATCCACTTGAAGAACATCCAGCTAGCCTTTCCATGAAATGCCCAGGGAGGGTATCCAGGAATAGGTCTACCATTTCTCTCTCCAACAAAGGCGGTTGCACTCGAGCGGCCACTTCACGCCACCTTTGTGCGTAATCTTTGAAACTCTCCGAGCTCCTCTGAGTTAGACTCTGAAGTTGGGTGCGACTGGGTGCCATATCAATATTATACTGATACTGCTTGAGGAATGCTTCTCCCAATTCCTTCCAGTTTCTTACAGAACTTCTCTCTAGCTTCATATACCATTCCAAGGACCCTCCGGAGAGACTATCCTGGAAGTAGTACATCCAGATTTTTTTCATCCCGAGTATGGGCAGCGATCTTCCGATAGAATGCCTGCAAGTGAGTCTTTGGGCAGGAACTACCGTTGTACTTGTCAAAAGCAGGCGACCTGAATTTGTGAGGAATAACCACCCCGGGGACTAGGCCCATGTCAGACACATCTATCCCCAAAGTATCTCTACACTCAAGGGCTTTGACTTTCTCAGCAAGCACCAAAAAATCATTAAGATTTCCTTCTCCAGCGAACCCCATGTCATTGTTGAAATAAGGGAATTTATCCTCCTGCCTGTCTTGTACTAGAACGAAAGTTGTCGTGCCTGGTTCTGGAATCTGAGGTTCACTTGGGCCATTGCTGGTGTTGGGAGGAGCTCCTTGCCCGTCAGGAGTGGTCACAGGAGTATTAGTCTGAGGTGGGTTGAGCCCTTGAATTGCATTCCTTAACTCTTGCTGTCCCTGAGCCATCCCTTGCATCATGACCATGAACTCTCCCATTCTGGTTAGAAACTCATTAAGCTTTGTTTGCACAGCATCCATGACTGTCCTCTGATTGCTGCAAGTTGCGTAACGATGCGAGATATCTTGTCGGAGATGCCGGATCTTGGCAGCTCTCGCAATCTTTGTCTGAAACACAGATAAATTAAGCATCCTGTAGAAAAACCTGCAAAAACAAAGAAGAAATGCAAATGATGCATATGCAATGCAATGTGTTCCTTTTATTCCCAAGTCTTTCCCTGTTTCCGGTCCTGGCATAAAGAGAACAATAATTGAGAAGAAGACCCAAGTGATGTTTAAATACAATGACGACCATGGAGAATTAATGCTCATTACCCCGTGTCGGTGCAACAAATAATGAACAAGAGATTCAAAACAAGTCAATCATATAAACTGAAGTTTGAAACAACAAAGCCCCTGAAGGGTGCCAATCAAAAGAACAACAAAGTACATCAAATAAAAGGAATCCCACAACAAGCATGTGGGTAATCCAAGTACAATAGCATGAAACTAAAGCCTAGGGAACTCTAAGCCTCGCAGCCTCCAGCTAAGACACTTGACATTCTGGAACAACTGAACGATATCCGGATGATCAGGCTCCTGGATGAGTCTCTGGATGAGGAGGTCCCTCGTATCAAAGGAAGCATGTAACTCTTCAATCTGCTGCAGTAAAACCATCTCACTCTCTTTGCTCAGACCCGACTCAGCCTTTGACTTCTTCACATCAGCTTTCAATTTCAAGTCTTCTACTTCTTTTTTAGCTTCCTTTACTGCTTGTTGACTTTCTGCTAGACGTTGGAGACGACCCTTCTCTTGATGATAAGCCTTCTAAAGGAGCTCTCTCTATCCATCCAAAGAATCTTGAAGACTCTTGATTTCCAGCTTATGCTTGACGTCCAACTCTTTTTGCTTCCTCAAATTGTCTTCCCATTTTTCCTGCCATAAGGTAACAGCTTCATTGGCTTCATTCAGGTCCTTCCTCTCTTTCCGGCGCTGGGCCTCCTTGTGAGTCTCAGCTAATCCCTTTTTCTTGAAGTAAATCTCTCTCTCTCTTGAAAATCTTGCTGCTTGAGCCTAACCATCTCTTCAGCTTTGTGAGCTCTTTCCTCCAACTTTTGATTCTGCATCTTCAGCTTCTGACATGAATTGTAAACTTCTTGATTCTCTAACCTGAGCTGTTGAACCAAAGCTTCCAAATTTTGATAATCTTGCAAAGGCACTGAAGTCATGGGTGCTACCTCTTTAGGGTAGAGAGGTGTCTCCCTAGAAAATGGGAGCAAATGGGTCTTCACATGATCCTCCAACCAGCTGGCGAAAGGATCATAAGTGTTGGGATCCACTCTTCCAAAGTCTTTCTTCCCTTTCATCACCCTAACTTCCCAAGCTTGGGATGCTAGTATGCTCATCTTGGAATTTCCTTCTGCTGGAAAGTATAAAGACTCATTTGGATCGTCAATCAAAGGTACATCTCTTAAAGGATAACCAAATTGTTTCCTGGACAAGATAGGATTGTAGCTGATCCCACCTTTCCTTCCTATCAAGGGCACATTTGGAAAGCTACCACAACTGACCAACATTTCTTTGCCCACCAGATCTCTATTGCATCCCCAAGCAATGTCAGCTGAGGTTAAGCCCATTAATCTTTTGGACCACTTCCAAGATTGTTTCAAATCCTGAAAGGGTCCTGATTTAGGGAGTTGCCTTACAAACCATTCAGCAAATAGGGGAGCACAACAGTTTACATGTCCCTTCCTCTTTTCATTTCTGTGATGAAATCCATAATAGAAGTCAGCTAGCAATGTAGGTACAGGATTTCTTTTGACAAAGATGGTGATGGCCTCCATGCTAATTAGCCCTTTCTCTCCTGGAAATAAACTGGTTCCATATACTATCATGGCTAACAATGATTTGAAGTTTGCCCACTTCTTTCCCAATGCCATGACATGTGCCTCTGTGATAAGAAAATCCAAAGGGATCCCCTTACTTTGGCCTGCCTCTAATACCATCTTGAGTCTGAGCATACTCAAATGACAGGCAACAGTGATATCCTCATGAGGATGGGTCCTCTCTGAAACATAATAAGGCATACCCTCCTTAATAGGAATATTCAGCATACTAGAAATCTCCTCTAATGTAAGTGCCAAGATATAATCAGGGAAAACAAAGACCCTCAGTTGTGGATCATAGAACTGCAACAAAGAATGCAAGCTATCCCTCTGGTCAACTGTGGGCTTGCTCACATAATCCAGTATCTTGCCAAACTCTTTCCTGAAATCATCAAGGACTTTGTCACCCATCAAGCTAATTAATCCCTGAATACTCTCTGTCTCCGGTTGTGGGAAAGTATAATGAACATTTCTCTTCCTCGGAATCTCCATGTTGAAGCAGCAAATATGACCAGGACCTAGGAGGTAATGAACCCTGAGAATAAAAAGAACACAAAATGATTAATGATGTCATGATGTTATGCAAGGCAAGGCATGTGATCAGGAGTACATGACGTCAGAATCCATAATTAATAGAACAAGATCATATCACTGAAGTATACTGGCATATGAGGGTATGTTGAAGTTTAGGGTTCCTGCAAACCTATAAACCCCTCCCAATCTCACAGGTGTTCTACTCGGGTCAAACATCATGGACTCTCAAGGCCGAATAGCAATAATACGTTCACCATTTCCGAGAAATGGCTCATGACCACATCAGGGAATCGGTTTGGCATTATGTACTACTCAAGGAGGTCTCAGCTGAGTCCGGAAAAACAAGCATCCCTCATAAGTCCTCAACTTCAAGCACTGAATCGAGAAACAATAGTACATTCATCCTGAAGGGTACAATACTACCGTCATATGAATAGTTTGCCTTAACTGGATTCCTATGAGAGAACCAGGCCATCCTATGCGAGTTCCCAGTGGGCCCTCGGATGCGAGTGGGTTTGCCAACAAATGTGGTCTGCCACTGTCATCACTAGAGAGGGATGTTTCCACAAAGGTTCTCAATGATCGTTCCCCTGACTGCACATAACTATCAAGGTAGAGTATTAATCCAGAAAGATTCCGGTATCAATACGATCCTGAGAAGGTCGCAAGTCAAGGTGTGGAACTCACTACTACCAACATAGCAAGATGCCATGAAGCCAAAGTGGAACCACTCTAAGTCTTAGGGTGCACTCAAGCCCCGGTTACGAGCTCATCTCACAGTAACCCCATCCTACAAAAAAAATGAAAACCAGCACAGCCAGACAGTCCAGTATAATATGATGCATGGAAAATAAATACTGAAAGCGGTAAATAAATGCTGTAAAGTAAGGCTGTAAAGTAAAAACTGTAAATAAAAACAGTAAAGCTAAACTAAAGCACACAGCAACACACAGATAAACACCCAAAAAAACAAAACCAAACAGGCGCTAGGATTGACTCTACAAGGGAAACCAGAAGAATCAGGTTAGTCCCCAGCAGAGTCGCCAGCTGTCGCTCCCGGGATTTTCATCCTAGTACAAATGCAAAAGTGGCGCGGAAAAGGTAGAGTCGCCAGCCAGACATTTTTATCCCAAAAGAATGGGAAAGGTAATGTTGCACAAACCTAAGGAAGAAGGAAAGGACAAGGTCCTGCGAACCAAAAATCTAGGTTTGGGAGTCGGTTACGACCTGGGAAGGTATTAGCACCCCAGACCATCCGCCGTACCTGACGGGATCCACGCTTGCTTGTTTGGTTTCAAAGGGTGAGAAAAATATAACTGCTGCTGAATAAAACTGCTGACTGGAACTAGAAATAAGGAATGTAAATGAGAAATGAACTGGGAAAAGAGAATGAAAAGAAAGAGGGAAATGTAGGGAAAATAAAGAATGTGCTCGAACGGGCCCTACCCCGCTGCCTACGTACCTCATCAGGATAATGAGGATCAGAGTCGACGTAGTTCGTCTAACTAAGGCGGGAACTATTTGTTTGTGTTTTTTATAGCTGGAACTGCGTATGTCTATACTCAGGTGTTGCAGGCTCGTCTGGTACGAGTGCGTTTACCGTCTTGCATGCGAGACAAGTCGTCGCGAGTTCGCGTTGTGAGTGAATGAGATGAGAAGAGAAGTTCCCTCAGGATAGTCGCTTATTATTTGTTTTTGTCTTTTAAGAGAAGTGTTTTGAATTTGTTTGTTTTATGAAACAATCCCTTGATGAGACTTGTACATCATGATAGACAAGCTTACACCACTCCAAGATGGAATGAGTGCAAGTGCTTCATGGAATAAGGCTATACACAAGGGATCCTTTCATTTATTTGTTAAGTGTTTTTGGATTTTGTTTGAAGATGATAAAATAATGACTCAAATTGCAAAAGGACAAAATCTAAGGGACTAAGACTCAATCCTAATTTTTGTTTATTTACAAGAGAAGTCCTATGGTTAATGAGGTTTCTAAACCTAATGGAGAAAGGAACTTAAAAACTACTAGAATGCAACTTACTTCCTAAGGAAGATAAGTTGATTCTAAAGCCAAGGAGGAACCTATACAAGTGAAATATCAATCAATATAACAAAGCAACAAAAATTTAATATAAGAATAAAATTCTAAACAAAACATTCAAAGGCATAAACCTAAAATAGCCTAAATTTATTCTAAGCTCAATTATTATGAATCCTAAGCCTAAGTCCTAAAACTAAGGGCATTACCTAATATTTTCATTCTAAAAAATCAGAAACTAAACTAGTCTAAATCACTATTAAATCTAATTAAAACTATTTTTATGAAATCCTAATATTCTAGCCTAAACTAATGGAAATTTATATGTAACAAAGCCTAAAGATTAATACCCTAAAAAAAGTAAAGATTCTGAAAAAAATTATGGGATTAATTCTATAGGGTCCTAAAACAATCTATAACATTGTGTTAAAAGATATCCTAAAAAATCAGAATTTTGCTATGCCTAAAAATCATTTAATTCTACCTAATGATTAACCATTATTTTCTAAGGATTAAGCTACTAAAACATGGGATAAAATGTCCTAAAAAATCTACTAAAATTATAATAAGTACTATTATGAGTCCTCTAACTATGGTAAAAAGAGTGGGCCAAAAATGTTACTGGAATGCTCAAAAATAAAATCAACAAATTTATGTACAGTTGAAGGAAATTCACTAAAAACTAATTACATGAAAAAATTAGAATTAATTCAAAAATAATGCAAATTCAGAAAAATAAAATGCCAAACATTTTTAAATTGAATTAATGACCTAGTTGATTTTTTTTGGGAATTTTCCTAAGCATTTTCCTATTTTTATTTGATTTATTCCTAAACTATGTTAAACTAAAATAAAAAACTAAAAGAAAATAAAAGGGGTGCAAGAAGTATTTTTTTAAAGTTGTTTTTCCATTATGGGCTTAAAAGGGGGTACGAAAAGCAACAGGGCTAAGCCCAGATTGCGCTAGATTGAGGGGAGGGTGCAGGAAGCAAGGTTTTATGACTGTTTTTTTATATGGGCCTAAAAGAGGTGGTGTAGAAAGCAGGATTTTAAAGGCCCATTCGCTGGAAGCCTAGGGAGGTGCATACATAAATTATTTTCAATTAATACTCATGTGGGCTTGAGTCTTGGGGGTGCGAAAAGCAACCATTCTAGGCCCAATGGTGCAGGAGAGGCTGAGGGTCTACAGATGTTATGGTGGTGGATACGCGTGTGATTGGGATTCGGTGGTCCAACCGGACGGTGACAAGTGTCACCGCCGGAGTGGACCACCCAAAGAAAAACTTATCCTCTTGGAATCTTTGGACGGTGGATTAATGCAGATTAATTGTGTTTTATGGTTGTTTAACATTCCATTAACAAGATTAATTGTCTTTATTACTACTGACTAAATTTTATAACAATTAAAACTAATATTATAAACTTACAAGAACAAAAATCAGTTAAACCTAGAAACACATCTAAATCCTAATTCCTTTTCCTTTTCATCTTCGCCGCTGCGGTACCCACATCTTCTTCTTCCCTAACCTCTTCTTCTTTGTCTACCCTTCGCCACCGTCATCACCTTCTTCTTCCCTCCATCAGTCATCATCTTCGTAACCTAGATCCATCAGAATTTCACCATCCTTCCTTCTTTTTCTTCATAACCTCTTTCGAATCTCAAATCCGAAACCAATCCATCAATCTAATACCTCTTCTTCATCAAATCCGAATCTAATTCTCAAAGCTAACCAAAAACAACACTAAATCTCATCCAATCTGAAACCTAATTTTATGAAAAAACGAAATCAAGATCAACAACCACACGACGTCCAAAACATTCAGATGCGTACCTGGAAACGAAGGAATTTTAAGGAAGATTATGAGCGCTTGAGAGTGTTCCGTTGGATGGAGTGTCGACGATACGAAGTGCTTTAGGTAAGCCTAAACTTGTCCCGTTCTTTTCTTCCAATGTTTCTTCAAATCCGAGTTTGTTGAGATGATTAAAATTGACGCGAATTCGACTCCATTTTGCATCTGCAATTTGATTCTGATGACTCGATATTGATTACCGTTGTGATTGCAGATTAACAATAATGATGAAGAGACAAAAATTATCAAGAACGCAGAAGTTTGTGAGAGAGGAAGTTCGATGGTGGACGAACATTCAGAGGTGATTTGATGGTGATGATGTCATGAAGATGCTATGAAGATGACTGAAGTTGCATCCAAAAAAGCAGGGAGAATGATTCCATGATCAGAGTTCAAGAATGATGCAGAGGTACAAGCTTAATGAAGCTCTGCAGAGGAATTGATGCAAGTTTCTGAAGGATGGAGGAAGAAAACTGAAGAAGAGTTGGGATGGAAGAAGCTGGAGAATTGAAGGAGTTATGGGAGAGCCGAAAACTGTGTAGAAGAAGAGAAGAATGGTGAAGTGTTTTGAAAATCGTGGAAGAAGAAAAAATGGTGGAGATTGGTTCTGCTTTATAGCAATGAATCAGAAATTCTTCTGGAATCTTCTCAGGTAAATTCAGTTATGAATTCAGTTACAATTATGTTATGGATTTGTTAACATCACTTCCCAATTATTCCTTTTCTGTTTTTTCTGTTTTTAAACTCATTTTGTGACTTGGTTCCTTTTATGTGCAGGGTCTGCATTCTTTTTGGCTAAATTTTGCGGAAGTTTGATGAAGGTTGCTGAATGCTGTGAGGAGATTGAAGAGTATGCGGTTGCTGAATTTACAGACGGCGCAGTGATATTGACGACAATGATTGAAGCCAACCGCGGATTCGAAGGATTGATGACGCAACATTGGTGATAGGAAATACTTTCACAAAATACACATTGCCTACTCATTATTGTCTCATTATTGTTGTCGCAAGGCCGAATTTGAAGCATGAACACAACGAGGTATACCACTTCAGCTCTCTTTTTTTTATTGAATTCGATTTCACTTCTGAATCTATTATCGAAATTTTTGTTCTCTTTGATCTTCTGTGATTTGGGATTGACGTATGAATCTCTTGAGAAATTCGGATTGTCGTTGAATCGTTCGTTGTTATTGAGTTCATGTTCCAACTTCTTCTTATGATATGGTGTGAATCGAGTTGTCAATTGTGATTTCTTGATGCTTGCAGGTTTTAGTTTCATGGAGATTTGATGAAGTTCTTGGTGCAGGAAGAAAAAGCGTTTCGTCAACTGTTGAAGTCGTTGAAGTGGGGTTGAGAGGTTGGAAGAAGAGTGATTATTGGATTAAGGATTCAAGGGAGATTGAAGAAGAAGAAGCCTGTTCATTGATGAAGATTCTTTGCCAAGTGTGATTGATGAAGATTCTCAGCCCCCCCTCTTTACTGAGTTTTCTGTTTTTCTTATAGTTAGATTCCTGTTCTGAATTTTTTTCTCAGTTTTTGTAATTGTAACTGTCAAAGCTAAATCTTGTTATCAGTCCCTTTTCTGATTTTTTTCACCGATTCTCCTGTATCCGTTTTTTTTCTCTAATTATTGTTGTAACCGAATTTTGAATCACTGAATTCTCCCCATAGAATCATCAAAATTGCAGAATCTTTTTGTAATGATTTTCTCACTTTATTTTTGTAACTGAAAATCAGTTAAATTTCATGTTGGAGTTTCTAAAATTCTGTTGCAAATTAAATCTGAGTTTTTCTGCTCTGGATTTTTTTTATATCCCTTGTAACTCAATTTGATTATATCCGGTCTTTAATTTTAATATGATGAATATTAGGCTTGACCAAAAGACAATATGGGTGAACCATTGATAATGGGCCATAAGAATAATACTAACAAGTGGTTTAGTGATGAAACTGAATTAGAATTATCCAGACAAATTATAGGTAATTGGATTTGGGTTTGAAATATGAGTTTGATATGGGCTATGAAAATTGAAAGGTGGTTCTAAATGGATTACAGATAAAAAATAAATGGAAAAGCGAATGAAAGAAACTGAAAATGAATTGATGAAAACATATAGAATAATAAAAATTGAAAAGAAATAAAAATTGAAAAAAAAGGAAAGTGGAAATGGAATAATCGGGAATGGTTAATAACAATGAGAATGAATGGATATGAAGTCTCGATTTTAGCCCAAAGCCTATTTTGAATTCTCTCCACAAACCCATGAACACGACCCCTCCTGAACCACTGCATAATTTTCCAGATAAATCACACCCCTTTCGAATCGTCTGAAACATGCTATGACCATTCAACCAGATGAATCACTGATAAACAGAAGAATCTAACCAAACTTCACACAAAACACTGCTCGATAAACTGATGAATCTCAACACACGGCAACCTGAACTTTGAATATGCATCATTTAAGAAACAGTCCAGTGGCCCAAAATAATCTTGCAGTTGCAACAATCTTTTGATAGTTTGGCCCTAACTAGGTCAAACTCCCATATGGATCGAAACACAGCTGAACAACCGCATTTGAAGTGGAATCATAGTCCAGTGAATATTCTCCATCATTTCAATCCCTGGCAGATACGGATAAGGTACAAAACCCTAATTTCCCAGGGCCTTGATCACATGCCCTATGAATCCATGAAATGCACTATTATGATGTTAATGACCTAGTGAGAAATGAAGATGAATGCGAAGCAATAAGCTAGTCAAGGGAATAAATAATGAGGGTAAATTTTGAGGTATTACACTTGGGTATGTGATACTAGATGGTAATCTCACGTTTATAAGAATGTGATGAGTCTTTTAAGAAGTAGGACATTTATTATAATTTGAGTCAGTTTACGTCTAGAATGGAACAATTTGTTTCATTGACTATAATAACTTATGATTAGAATTAAATTTGAGTTTGGAATGAAACCAAATAATTGTTATTAAGTTTCATTTAGTAATAAACACTAATTCTAAGTCTTGTATTAACAAGATGAGGAGTACATGTTTTGATAATGGACAAGTGTTGTTATGATTATCTAAAACAGTGGTTTTAATACTAAATCAAGTAGTGTATTTGAGTTATAAGATCTTGATAAGTGTCATATTCTAAATTTTGAGCCTAAGATACACACCCCATCAAAGGGAATCCACTGACCAAAGGACTGTGTCAGACTGGTTTGGATAGTATCCCTGCAATGAATCAGGATTCTTGTGTCCCTCAAAGGATTCAGGCAAAGGACCAATCATTAATACATAATATTTTCAACCTTTCAATCACCAATCAAAGGGTTAAGGAATCTCAAATGATGGAAAATATTCCAAGGATTGTATAAAGGTTTTAGTGATCTTCCCCCGTGCCATCCCAATCACCAATTAGGGTTTCAGTCAACTGATGCTCTCCGGATGAAATTTTTCATAGATGATTGCGACATTCCGAGTCTAAAGATTCTAACTGCAAGTATACAACATAATTGCATAGTAATAAAAGATACCGATCCCACAGAGACTTGATAATCAACCTAGCGCTATCGGGTGTTAATATATTTAGCTAAGGTGAGTGATATTAGAGTTTTAAAAGGAGAGAAAGTAATTAAGTTAAATTAATAATAAGGATATCAGTACATAATTGGTTCTCCTTTGCAAATTCAATAAAGGGTCGGCTTATTAAGGTTTTTTAAGTTATCTTTCCGTAGAAACTGACAGTTTAAAAGTCGTTACCCAATATTCTCGTAGTCTTGCCTATTACTATACTCCTAAGTTCAATTGAGCACTCTCGCCGTGTCAATTCAAGTTAGAAATACTTTTTGGAAACCTAAAGGTTCTAATTCCTTTTAAAGCGCTTCCGATGTATTTAAAAAAATGCCCAATTTCAGTTATTCGATTATGATCTCACACTCCCGTGGTCCTAATTCTTATCTTTTATACTTTCTTACTCTCGTAACAAAATTCGTTTATATTAAGAAATCGAAACCGAAAAGTAACTTAATTTAAGATATTAGCCTAGTTCTATTGAATTCGTTCCGGATAGACAATCACATTAACAGTTTAGCCAGACATATTAAATAAAAATGAAGAAAGGTAGAAGAAGAATAATTACATAAAAATAAATGGCATAATAACTAAACAGTAAAGCATTAAATATAGAACCCTGGTTGCAATGTGTCGCTCCCGGGATTTTCATCCTAGTACAAACGCGAAAGTGGCGTGGAAAGGTCAGAGTCGCCAGCTAGTCATTTTTATCCCGAAGGAACAGGAAAGGTAATGATGCACAAATCGAAGGAAGAAGGAAAGGACGAGGTCATGAGAACCAAAGATCTGGGTCCGGAAGTCGGTTACAAACTGGGAAGGTATTAGCACCTCAGACCGTCTGCCGTACCCGACGGGATCCACGCTTGTTTGTCTATTTCAAAGGGTGAGAGAAATAAAGCTACTACTGAATAAAAGAACTGCTAGCTGGAATGGAAACTTAAATGAGAAAAGGGACAAGGAAAAGAGATCAAAAAGAAAGGGGAAAATATAGGGAAAATAAATAATATGCTCGCACGGGCCCTACCTCACTGCCTACGTACCTCATCGGGAAAAAGAGGATCAGAGTCGACGTAGTTCGCCTAACTAATGCGGGAACTATTTTTTGTTTTTTAGGATGACGTTGCCATAGTTCTAACTCAGGTGTTACTGGCTCTGACTCAAGGGTGTTTACTGTATTGTTGTTTGAACTGTCGAGGCAAGTCGCATTCGTCCGCAAAGAATAGGAGATAAGAAGAGAAGATGTGGTGTCTTTGTTGGTTGTCTTTTATGAGAAGTGTTTTGAGTTTATTGTTTGCGAAATATTCCTACACTAAGACTTGTTCATCGTCGTAGATAACTTACACCTTGCCCTGAAATAGGACGCACATAAGTAACCCACGACAACATTGTAAACACCCCAAATTTGCCCTCACTAAGTTCACCATGGCTTATGATCTTTTCATTTGCATAAGCTCAATCATAGCATCTCATATTGCATTTTTTCTTCACAACATTGATTCAAAATCATCTGCATCTAGGGTTTGTGATCTGAGCAATCCCTGAACTATCTGAGCAACTCCAAAGGTCATCAATCACTTCAAAGGGTTCCATGGATGTTAAATCATCATATTCTATCCTCCAAAGATCAAGAAAGTCAAAAATCACAAGAACTGAGAAAGGCATGGAAGCAGAGCCAGGTTTAACTGCACAGATGACCTGAAATTAGGGTTTTGGTTTCAAAGGCCATAACTCCAAATGTTTTGGTCATTATTGATTCTATTTGTCTCTATATGATATGAGGATCATGCATACCAATTTTCATGAAGAAATTCAATGGGGAAGGCATCTGATCACAAGATGACTTCTTGAGCAAGTCAGTGCAAAATCAGGGCATCTGAGGCCCCAATCACCCAACCAAAGGGTATTCTCCATCATTTTGAATGTGTGTGATCTTTATTTGATCTTAGAAGATGTTAGAAGTTCACAAAATTGAAGAATTTCAAGCCATTTGCAAAGTTGCCATTTTGGGAAAGTGACTTGTAATGAAAATTTGCCATTTTGGGAAAGTTTTTCAATCTCCTCTTTTTGATTCAAAAATGCTTCAAATGAAAAATATTGGGTCATGAAAGTTGTAGATTGTATCCTCCCATTTTCAAAAAATACAAGAACTCATTCTAATTCATTATAGAACAAAAGTTATGGCCTTGCAAAGTTGGACAAAATCACAAAAATTCACTTATGTGCCAAAGAGGGAAACTTGCAAATTCTTGTACCAAGGCAAAATGTGACCTCTAATTGCTGTCTAAGCATTACATGAACATCATATATGACCTAAACTTCAGATTGGCTCAAAAATTTCTTAAGTTCCATGCCTTAAACTTCAAGAATCTCAAAAGGGGCCAAAGTTGGACAAAATTGTAAAATGCTCCATAACCCTTCATCCACTTGTGCCAGCTGCCAAATATGACTTCCATGGACCTCCTTGAAGCAAGCTGATCCGAACCATACCCTTGTACCATGACTGAACCAGCCCATACCTTCACTTACACAAATGTTGACTTTATGCAACTTGAGCCATACCAATCAAACTGAGCCACACCAACTACTCTGACCAATCACAGCTTCACATACATGCCTCAAGGATCACATTTCACACAATCTTGGAGGCTGAAACCAGAGCATCACCTTAGTTCACAAAAACCTCCCTCTTTGCATTTTCATTTGAATCTCATCACACAAGCCTCAAACCTCAAAACAAACTTCACAGAACAACTCACCATGATCCACTGATCATTTCCCAACCATCACTTTGCCCTAAAAAGCCTAGAATCAAAAAAACGATTTCCACATTTCACAAAATGAACCTCTGCCATTTTCATTTTGAGGCCATATAAACTCCAGCTAAGCGTCACAAACATTTGGGGAGGATCATTGGAGCTTGTTTGAAGCAAAGGGCTGGCCAGAAAGCACCATTTTCGAAAGCTTCAGTTCAGGTATCACCAAGAACAAATTTTCCAGAAACGTGTTTTTAAGTTGCTAATTGGTTCTCCATGATTCACTGATGATTCTGATATGTTTAGTTTCGAAAATGGTCAAGTATTAAGCATGTAATGAACCTCTGAAATTTTCTGCGTTTTTTCCGTTTGGCTTTGATTCTTGTTCTTGGGTGAAAATAAATGCGTTTTAGGGCTGGATTCATGTTTAGGGTTGTTAGATGTTTGATTCTGGAGAGTTAGAGAGCTTAAGATTGCGTTTTGAGTGAGATTGAAGGATTGGATGGCCGGAGAAGATGACCGGAACACTGTTCCGGTCATCTGAAAGTAATTAGGGTTCAGGATTAGGGTTTAATCATAATTAGTGAGATTTGAATTTCAGTCGTCCATTAGCGCGCGTAGTCTACTCCCGCCCCCCTGGGTTTGAATCTGGGCCTTTAGATCAGCTGACTTTCTCATTTATTCATTTATTTCATTTTTATTTCATTTGTTTTGTATTTAATTTCCACGAATTTTTAAAAATAGTAAAATACATTAAAAAATTCTGAAAACTTTTATCAAATCTTTTATTAATTTTCAGAACCCAAAAATATTTTTATTTTTATTTTTTGCATTAAAAATTATTTTTAAATCATTTAGATGTTTATTTTTAATTAGTTAATGGAAATTAATTAATTAAAAATGCATTTAGGTATTTAAAAATCACCAAAAAATTCACATTGCATTTTAAAACATTTAGAAACATTATCAAACTCTTCAAACAAATTTCTTTTTGGTTCTTGACCTATTTTGATATTTTTCTTTGGAATTAAAGTTCTTAAAAGGCAATATTTTTGTTCTAACTTAGAAAAATTCATTCTGCCTAACCATGAAGAGTTTGATGTTGGTTCTTTTTGCATTGCATTCTTCATATCATGTAGTTTCTAGGGTAAAATTGGTTTGAATTTATCTTTCATTTTCAATTTGATGTGCATTTTTCCTTTTGAAGTGCCTTAAAACCCTAGCTAACTTGAGAAAATCATAACTTCCATTAGGTTAAGAATTAGGTCCCCTCCTTTGGGAAGTGAACTTGTGTAGGGTTAGGGTACCTTTGATCCCATTTTCAATTTTTTATCTTGTCATTTGCTTCTGATTTTGAATTTTGCATTGCATATTGTATGTAAACCCTAATTTTTGCCTTCATTTGCATTCATCTCTCATTTGCTTGCATACTTGAACTTGCCATGAGATTTTGTGCATCCACATGACATATGAGACATCTTAGGACATATTAGAATCATGCTTGATCATTGCATCATTCCTTTTCCATGTTATGCATTCATATCATTTCATAAACTTTCATGAACTTTCATGGTTCAAAGCATGCTTCACTTGCATCCTCATCCTTGTATGATCATCCATAACTCTTGACATGTATTTGCATCATCTCTTAGCACCATTAACATCATGTTTATGCTTCTGAATTTGGTTTGCATCATTGCATTTCATCTCATCTACATGTCATTTCATTTTCTTGTTGCTAATTTTTCAGGTGGTAAGTCATTGAGAAGTGAATTTGCCCTCACTTCTCATAATCTCTTCTCATCTCTCTTTTGCATTCATTTCTGCATTTTACTTGTGTATTAGAGTGAGCATGCTCATTCATGTTCCCTCCCCTCATTCTTTCTTCAAGCAACTTATCTTCTTAAGTGAAGTAAGTTGTCTTGCTTCTTCTGCTTCTTCCTCCCTTCATCTGCTTCTTTCCTGGTGGCTCCTCTCCTGAAGATCTTTTGCAAGCCTCATAAACCCTAGGAATACCCAAGCATGATCATAATTAGGGTTTGATTAGTCCCCCCATTAGTTTTACCTTTGTGTCATCTTTGTGTCTTCTCTTCTCATCTCATAATCAAGGACTAAACCTTTAAGGTTTTAAGGCTTTGTGAGTAAGGTTATGCCTGTATCCTTCTATTAGGATGGAGTGTATAACTTTAATCCTAAGTGTTAAACCCTTAATGTGTTTAAATCCTTTAATCAATTCATCTAATAATCACTAAGACACCAAGCTTGTAACTTGGGCCTTGCATTAGGGTTCTAATTCTTCCTTAATTGGTTAAGAAGGACTAACCCTTGTGTTAATGGACAAGTCCCTCTCAAGTTGTTTTACAAACCATAAAATTCACTTCTTAACCATATCATTAACTAAAATCCACTTTAATAAAGGCTTTGTTTTGTCATGAGGTTAATCCCTAATCATGGATTAAGTTGAGGAGCCTTCCTCAGCTTAAATGTTCTCATCTATCATCCTTCTATTAGGATGGTGTAATGAGTCCATTAAATCCTTGATTATGGCTTAAACTCATTACTTGACACTAAACAAAAACTCCAAAAAAAAAAACATCTAAATAAATGAAAGTAGGTTAATGACCTTAATCCTACATCATGGTGATTGAGTGTGAGGTGTTTACTTCATACTTAAGTTATTCTCATTACCCCAAATCAGAGGGAAGATGTGATGAGCTTACTAACCCTTGGTTCAGGCTTAAGCTCATTTTCTTATGACAAACACAAAAATCAATAAAAGATTGAAAACACAAAAAACAAACAATAATCGTCTCCTCCGGGATTCTTTTCTCATCATCTTCACTCGCTTCTTCCATCTAATGCAAGACAGTTTGCACCTGAGCCAGACAGGTCATACACTTGAGCATAGACAAGTAAGTAGTTCACATGTCAATTTATCTTCCAGTCTCTTTGAGTCGAACTACGGTGTTCTGACTTCCTCATTGCACGAGAGGATACGTAGGCATAACTTAACAGTTATCAAACAAAAGTCTCTGTATATCCCCCCTCTTCCAGCATTATTCTTTAAGCCTCATAGTCTTGAGCTCCTCGCTCTTTCCTTGCACTGACACTTCTTTTATTCACTTCACACTTTCTTCCAGCACTGACACTTGCATTCTTTTCCAGCTTTTACACACAAAATAACACTGACACTACCCCTTTAAAACACAAATCTTTTAAGCGTGGATCCCGTCGAGTACGGCGGACAATCTGGGTGCTAATACCTTCCCAGGTTATAACCAACCCCCTTTCTCAATTTCTCTGGTTCGCGACCGTCTTGTCCGTATCTTTTCTTAGGTTTATTCAGCATTACCTTTCCTTCGGGATAAAAATGCCTAGCTGGCGACTCTTTCCTTTTGAGTTCACCCTTGTGTGTTCTCTCATCCCTTTCGCCGACCGTTCGCATCTGTACCCCTTCTGACCATGTGTCATTTGGTGGGAGCGACAAAAGTCTCATTACATATGAGAACATTCAACCTTTATTAGGTGTTTTGTTGTTTATCTTATGAGATGAGAAAGAGACTCAAATCGGAAAAGGACAAAACTAAGGGGGACTAAGACCAACCCTAAGTTGCTTTATTCAATGCCAAAGGAGATCCTAATGGTTAGTGTGGTTTCTAATCCTAATGAGATAAATGAATAGAATGCAACTTACTTCCTAAAGAAGTTAAGTTGATTCTACAAAAGAGGGGGAAATCCTATCAAACACAAGTATGAAAGGTAAAGGAAATTAAATGCAAATTAAATGCATAAAGGAAGTAAAAGAATAAGTTGAAGGAAGAATACATCAATCTCCCTACAAAACAAAGATTAATACTGTATTTGATAAAAAGGAATAAGGTAAACACATACCAAATAATTCCTAAGGCAACTAGGATCTAAACTAGACTCAATCCTAAGTCTAAAGGGGTTTAAAAATTATGCTAAGTTAAAATCCAGCAGTTTTTAACAGCTCCTAAATGCACAAACAACTAGGAAAAACAATGCACAACACAAACAACCTACTACAGCTATCACATAACATGCAACAATAGGTATAAAAAGTATGAACATGCAACAAACAACACACATTTAACAGCTATTGCTTCACACACAGCTATGAAAAACTAGGCAGATTTGGCTCATTTTTTATTATGCATACACACATGAAAACACATGAACATATATCACTTTATCAACAAGCATGGTATAAGCATGGATTTACAAGCATGTGAACATTTTTAAGAATTGAATCAAAGAACATTCAAAAAGTAATAATTGTGCATTTTCATGATAAACACATATTTACAAATGAGCACATAATGAACATGCATACATTGTATCAAGTAAACATGCATCATATCATACAAAAATCAGAATTAAGCATTGACATGAAAGTGTAGAAATTAAGCAAACAAGAATGCATGAATCTTTCCTTTCCAAGCAAAAAGAACAACATGCAATTATATGTTCTTATAACCAAAACTTGCATTGATCACAAATACAGTTCAAAGAATAATTTTTTATCATTATTAGCATGCAAAGGAAGAGGTTCAATCATGACATCAACTTCACAATTCATTATGAGCACAAGATTAGCATTTAAACACATAATCGGAAACTACCGAAACTCATGTCGAAAGCTATCTAAAATACATAATCTTGCACCAAAAGTGAGCCTAATAATTCTCTAAAATCATGTCCTATTGATCTATGAAGATTAAAGAAACATAGGTTAACAAACATGCATGCAAACAACCAAAAATCACAAGTTTCTACAGCGTTAACCGGTTAACGGTATTGGTTAACCGGTTAACGGGTTTCAAAAATAGGCAATTACAGCATGCAACAGACGCGTAAACCGGTTAACCCCTGGGGTTAACCGATTAACACTGAACAGAAAGGAAAAAAACAATTTGGAAAAGCACTTCTAGCCTACCAACTTATTTCCAAAAGTTCCTATGGTTAACCTATCAATTGAACACGAATTCAACACCTAAAATCAACATTTTAGCACTTAAGAAAATCACAAGCACATTACAATATTCTAGCTTAATGATTAAGCTACCAGAAAAATCAATCAACGCAAAAACGATAAATGCGAAGAATGTCGTAAGGCGAGATGAAGAGAAATAACTTAAATCGAGAAAGTGATTTCGAATCACCAACCTACAAAGCGGAGGCTTGCTTTGGTAAGTGTTGTAATGTCGATCAAAACGCAGTAGAAAAGAGAAAACCGAAGCTCCGACGCTATTCGCGAACGCGTAAACTAAATGCGGTTGATGACGATATCGATGAATGCTTTGCGAAATCACTTCCGAGAAGCTAAAATTAATCCAAAAGCAGCAGCAACTTATTCAATAATCCATGGAATTGATGCTTGAATGGAGGTTTAGCTTCAAATTCCTCAAGTTTCAATGTGAAGCTTGAAGAATTCTTGGTGGAGAAGCTTTTGGTGAAAGGTTGAAAATGGTGGAAAATTTGAGAGAAGAATGAAAGAGATGAAGTGAAAATGGTGAAAATGTGGTGGAACCCCTTGGTTTGGGAATGATTTAGGTTTATATAGAGGTTGGGTATGGCATTTGGGAATGAAGCTTGTTTGGGAGCTAGATTAGGTTAGGACCTAGGCTTGGAGCTTGTTGAAGTTAGTTGGAGTTCTAGAATATTTCTTGGAATATTCCTTGGAAGAGTGTGGAAAGGTCTAGAAGGTGGTAAAAGGTTCTAGTATGTGGTAGAAGAATCTAAGGCTAAATGGAAGTGTAAAACAAGGTGAAAAGAAGGAAAAGAAAAAGTGGAGGGAAAGGTGCTTCCAACCATTTTTTGAAGTTTTTATTCAATTTTCGCCTCCGTTAACCAGTTATCCATATGCATTATCCGGTAAATGGATGAAAAATGTGAATTGTCATTCCTTTCATGGGTTTAACTTGGAAATGGCTTGGATTCTTTTTGTTGTATTATTTCTTCTCCTTAGCTCCAAATATTTGGCAAACCTTGATCAACCACGTGCCTCATGCATATGTAAAGGGTGATGATTTATTTATTATTATTTTTCGAATGTGATGCAATGATATGTTGAACGATACGGGAATGAAGCGCGAGCTGCTTGAGATTAATAATAAAACAAGAGGGAAAATTTTGGGGTGTTACACAATGGTCTTGATCAACCAAACTTGAAGAAAACTAAAATAAAAACAAATATGTCGTGGCTAGAAAGAATTAAATAGTGATAACTTCCTAATGATGGAGACTATCATTTTGGTTTGGTAATAAAAAGTAGAAGCAATTATATAAAATTTGAACTTCAAACTAAAGTCTGGAAGCAATTCGGTATCAAAACAAAGCTCTCCGTGAACTTTGCCAGAACTGCTATTTATAGATTCTACAATTTTGGTTTGTTGAGAATTTGACGGAGCGGATTTTCCTTGGGCCTTGACTGATGAATATGGACTAAAGCTGAATAAGGTAGAGGAATTATCTCTGTTGAATGAGAATAAAACATGCAACGACTCTCTCTATTTTGACTGCACTAATACGTAAATAGGTTTCTGGAAATTTAAGTTGTGATGATCAACTTGGATGGGTGATGGTCAACTTGGAAGTGTGACGGTCGTCCCACAGTATGAATCATAGAAACCTTCAGTTTGCTTTTATTTTCTTCTATTTTGCTTCATTACTTGTCCTACAAATCTCATTTTCACTATTTTCATCCAAAAGTCAAGTTTAATTGAATATCTTCAAAACAAACACAAAACTCGCCTAAAAACGTTCGAAATAAATAAATTAACAAGTTAAATGATCGAAAACTATACTAAATAATCGTTACAAATTCGAGTTATCAATAAAGAAAAGGATCAAAGACCTCCATACATCATCAATAATGTTGACATGACTTTGAAAAATCCATTTGCAAGTACAAGAGGTGCAGAGATCAAAGAGTGCAAGATTAGGGTTTCATAGTGCCCAGATTAGGGTTTCTGATTAATAGGGGAACCAAAAGTCATGATTTTCATCTGGACAAGAGCCTATACCATAGGAAATGGTTTAAATAGCTCATATACATCATGGAAATCCATTCATAAGGTCAAAATACCTCAGAGGATGTCCAATCAAAATACCAGAAAACCAGGGGTATCTAGTGTAATTTCCATTTGGACCAAAAAGTCAAAGTTTGACATTTTCACCCGAAATGATCCTCATCACCTATATTACAAGAATATACGGTCCATTGATGCATTTGATCACAAAAAATCAGAAATTTGAAGATAACTTATAAAAAGGGCAACCTTTGAAACTTAAACTTTTTTCCAAGTTATGGAAAAAAGTGTTCAAGTGGCCTACTTCCAAGCATCATAACTTGTGATCCAATCATCAGATTTTGGTGAACCAAAGCTCAAATGAAATATCTCATTACAAACTACAAATGATTCAACTACAAGAAACTCCAATTCTTCATGGATTTTAAATTATGATTGGATCAAAATCAAGAAAAATACTGATTTTCAACACTTAGACAAAATTTGTCTAAGTACAAAATCAACAAAACACCAAAACTTGGAGGGATTTTTCACCAAGTTCCAAGCTGATTTTGATCCTTCTCAAAACACCAATTTTGTTGCAAATGTTGCCAACAATTTAAAGAACCAATTGGTATGAAAATATCTTGCTTGTACATGAAGAGATCATGGATCAAAGTGGCCATCTAAAATTATTTTGCAAAAAAGAGAATTTCACAAACTTTTGAAATCTAATTTTTTGAAACAAAGGACAATGTCAAGTGGGTTTAAGCATCTAAACAATCATTACAAACCTTATCAAACCTGAAAATTCATGATTACACCATGGAATTTACCAAAATGGCATTTATGAATTTCAATATTATGCATTTTGCACCATGGGTCACCAAGCTCCAAAATGGCATATTCTTGGATATCTTATTCAACAAGAAATAGGTGGACACAATCCAAGCATAAAAATTCCGAGGAATGTGAAATTTGCTGCTGCATAGCTGAGCTATTTGAGAAATTCATCATTTCATGTGTAAGAGATATTTTTACAAAGCATGACTCACAATTGTGACCTCATCTCTTCAAGAGTTAAGGACAAAGTAATCTTAACATCTTTTCCTATAAATAGAGACCTCATTTGATCATAAAAATTAGACCAAAGCCTTTGATCTCCAAGCTTTCTCTCCTTTCCTCTCAAAGACTCAAAACATGATATTTTGAGTAATCACTAGTGGTTTTTGAGTTGTGGCCACTATCAACTCAAACCAATTGCTAAAATACATCACATATGATGTTTATGAGGTGTTCAAACACTTAGATCACCTATGTAACACTCCTAACCCAGAATCACCCTCCAAAACCTCAAAGAAGTTTGGTTTCTGCAACTTGAAGATCAGAAGTCGATCCAGCCATTTGCAATCAAGTCCAAGTGTTCAAACACACTCCATATGGTGTATGGAAGTTGTCCAGTTCATCATAACATCTCTGTAACATCTCAAGCTCGAAATCACAACTCCAGCTGCAAGCTCAAGTTCAAGTAAGCCTTAAAATTGCCAATTCATGATCCATGCATATTTCATCGCACTATCTTTTTTCCATATGTGCATAATCATATTCTAAGTGATTCCCCTCAATCAATTTCACAAAATCATCATCATGTAAGATTTCATGAGGCTCAGGACAAATTAGGGTTCCTTAGTGTTCATCACTTATTCTTCACTCTACACACAAAATAAATGAAATTAAATGGTTCCATTGTGTTCGTGAAATCAAAACACACAATTTTGATGTTTATTTCATCTCAAATGGATGCCTATTCCATGAGATACGATTGATTTTGCAATTTCTGGGCAAAACAGCCATGACGCGTATTCTTGGCGCCCTTTTTCAAATATTTGAATTTTGTGATTTTATTTAATTCAATCCAAAATTAATTTCTCTCTAATTATTGAGTTTTTAAATGATTATTTTTTCATTAATTCTCAAAAATGTTTAAATATTTTATTCCATGAAAAAATCACCAAAAAATATATATTTAATATATTTATTATTTTCATAAATAAATAATTTTATTTATTTTTAAACATTTTAAAATTAATTTCTTTCACTTGATTTTTCAAACATAAATGATATTCAAGTTGTCTCATGGATATAACATAATTTTTCAAACATGGATCCCATGTTTCAACTTGTTTTCAATTATGTTTGAAATTTATCAAAGATTTTAAATATTCTAATATTTAAAATATCAAAAACTATGGTTTTGATTTTTAATCACCCTCAATTTGATTTTTATCACTCTTGGGCCTCTATTAAGTGTAAGACCCATCCCTTTTTGAAAAATGAACCATTGGGGTTCATCTGCTCCATTTTCAAAAACTCGACATAATAGCCTTTTTCACCTTATTAAGTTTTCATCTGTGAATTTTTTTCTGTGAATATTTTTATACATAACCATTTGTTTTCTAAAATGAATTGTCAAAATATGTCATGAGGAATCCTTTTTGTTTAGGACTCACTTCTTATGTTTTAAACTTTCTCTAGTTTGTTTTAAAACTCCGCCAGGCTTCCATATAAGTCTTGAACCCACCAACTGTTTCTTAAACCAATTTTAATCTCCTAAACAGATATTCATGAGCATTTGTTTACAAATCTCATCTCCTTTTATTTTTTCATCTTTATGACGAAAGATCTAATACACCAACAACTAGATTTAGCTTCACTCCGGTGAACTACTTTCTAGGCTGTAGGCAGCTTTTCAGCACCCAAGTCCTACTCTGTGTATAAAATAATTAGATAATTAATAAAAACAAATTCCATAGGAATCCTTATGTTTAAGCCCTATTATTGGCTTCTGAGCCATCTTTTCTCTTTCTAACTTCTTGTTGTTTTCTTAAACTATTGTGCTTGCTTAGAATATAACTATTTTCCAAAATTATCTTTCTTCACCTCATACTAAAGCAAATATAATCATAAACTTCTT
This sequence comes from Lathyrus aphaca, assembly GCA_963966055.1. Taxonomy (NCBI): domain Eukaryota; kingdom Viridiplantae; phylum Streptophyta; class Magnoliopsida; order Fabales; family Fabaceae; genus Lathyrus; species Lathyrus aphaca. The sequence continues at coordinate 384,152,012 of OZ014521.1, forward strand.
AATGACAAAGAGAATACAATGTATAAAACACATATGTAATCTTTATCCCTCGGGATTTTAGGCATTTGCTTCCCAGTGTAACCCCCAACTTCATTCTTAATAAAACAACTTAAAAATATTCAAACCATATCAAAGACATACTAAAAGTTGTTAAACACATTTGTTTATACTTACATCTCTGCTAGAACCTCAGCAAATCGGGTTACTGTCACCAGATCTAACCTTTGAATAACTAGAACAAAACTAGAGAAAAACATATCCTCCTTTTGGACTTCATTCATGGACCTTCAGGCCTCATAAATTTTCCTTCCCTCAGGCCTAGAAGTTACTCAACCTTCCCCAGCCTCCTCTTGGGCTTTATTCAAGGACTCATAGGCCTCATACAGATAACCTAGCCTCCTATTGGGCTTAAACACAAGGACCCTCTCAGACTTCCTAAAATCATAGGAACATACATTAGAATAAAAAAATACAGTAGTATCCTACTCCTCGGTGGATGACCAAGCTAGCCTCCTCTTGGGCTTTGTACAATTGAATTTACCCCAAACAAAGGAATGTCTGATGACCACATCTTATAAATTTCCAATAGACAAAATACTCTCCATACAGAGTCAGTCTACCAACAATTTTTAGCCTCCCATCTTAGGCTTCATGTAAGATACAGATAATCAAGAATCGGTCTCTCACAAATAAGCTTCACACACGGGCTTCCAAATCATGACATAGATAAAAATTTCCCACGGAGTCTGTTTTCTTTGTTTAGCTTCAACTTTAGGCTTCAATCAAGGCACAAATTAACCAAATCTTCCTTCTTTAGAGGTGAAAAATTCTCTCTACTGAGCACCTTTTATCTTTAACCTTGGGCTTCGATCAAGGCACATACAATCAAACACTATACAGTCACTCAAAATCAGTCATAGTCTTGGACTTTAACTAAGATAACACTAGTCATAGTTTTGGACTTTAACTAAGCTAATTTCCCATAATACAGTCATAGTCTTGGACTCTAACTAAGCTAAACATCCAGCCTTTCTTGAGCTATGCAAATTAAGATAACCCATTCAGTTGTCCAGAGCTATACAATTCAGGTCAACCATTCAGTCCTCCTTGAGCTATGCAATTCAGGGTACCCATTCAACCTTTATTGAGCTATGAAAATCAAGATACCATTTAGCTTATGCCTTGAGATATGAAATTCAAGAAACCAACCAACCCTTTACAAACAACTGTTTTTCAGCTTCAATCTTGGGCTTTGATCAAGAAACAAACAGACATTTCAGTGTCAATATTGGGCTTTGATCAATACACAAATACAATATTTTGAGCATCATACCGTGCTTTAACCAGGATACAAATCAACTATTTCCTCCTAGATCTAGCCTTTTAAGAGGAACTACGATGCTTTGATCCCTCAATTATCTTTTTGGGGGTATGTAGGCAAAATGTCGTTGATCTTTGCGAGCACACCAAACAAAAAACAACAATTAGGTTTCCAAACCTAAGAAAAACATTAGAAAATTATGATGATACAGAAACACAAAAACATAAAAATCACCCTATCAATCAATACTCATCTCATACCCATACCCATATCAAAGAAACCCCCATCAATATCAAAAAGAACAAATTCTGCACTAATGTATGAGTAGAAATAAGCTAAAGAAGAACCTAAAACCATGTGGGCATCTGTTAAATAAAAGTATTCAAAGTAGGGTAAGTTTAAGATATCTTTTCCCTTCCATAACTAGCTTCACCAGGAAAAAATAAGAAATCAGAAAGTAGCAAAAATGTGATAGTGACTTAAGACCACAAAAATCGAGCTACATGAAAATGGCGCCGTCTATGGGAACATTTATCATACTGTCTTAAGATAGAATTTTATTTTAAATCTTTTTTTACTTAGAAAAAACCCTAGGATTAGAAACATGTATATATAGCTTTTATACTGCTTTTATACTTCTTTTATACCGCTTTATGTTTATGTTTCCACAAAATATTATTCAAATGATATCCTTTGGGGTGGTCTCTAAATAATGGGAATGCGATTAATCCGCATCTGGTTGATCTTGAGTGCACTCTAAGATACCCTACACCTTATCCCCATATGGAATTTTTGCAAGTATCCCATGGCAAAGTCCCTTGGCACATAAGAAAGCTTTAACCTTTATTAGGTATCTTTGACTTGTTTTGAGATGAGACGAAGAAGACTCAAGTGAAGAAAGGAACAATTCTAAGGGAAACTAAGACTCACATATGTTATTATACCATGAATATCCTAAGGTTAATGAGGTTTGAAGATCTCTATCCTAATGAATAAGAAGGATAGAATAAGAGAAAATAAAAAGAATAGGAAGAAAAGGATTAGATGACAACTTACATCCAAGGTGGAAGTTAAGTTACTTCTAAGGATGAAGAAGAGCAATTGTGTAAATCAAAGCATCTTGGATGCTTACACAAACACAAGATTGAAATGTAAAAGAGAGATAATAGGTTGGAATGTGGAATCACATACGCACTCCTAAAACTTACCAAAGCCCCTGAAATGTTAGCAAATGAAACACCAAAAGTTCATAAGAAGTGAAATAGAAGCTAAACACACAGAAATGGCACATGGAAAGAATTCAAAGGTTAAAGAACCTCCCAAGTCAAAATCAAACCATAAATGAACTTTAAGAAGCTCAAGGAAGCCAAACCAAATCTAACAAGTGCAAAGAAACACCAAAGTGGCAAAGAAGTTCAAAGAAACTACAAATGGAGAAGTAAAGATGCAAAAGAGCACAAACATGGATGAAAACACATGAGAAATACCAAAGTCAGAATGTTATACCATATTATAATGCTTAATGTTATCCTAAATGATCATACCAAAGTGCACAGATTATTTCATGATAGAATGAGAGAGGGAAAAGAGAAGACAATCACATGTTCATATAAGAAGAAATAAGTAAAGCAAATGTGAAAGTCAAAGATGAAAAGATGACATGAATGAAGAAAGTCAATAACATACATCGTTTGTTAATGTCCTATAATGCCTATGAATGAGAATACAAGTCATGAGAAGAAGTGTTCAAGTGATAGAAGGATTAAGATGAAGAAGAAGTTGGAAGAATTGAGCATGTATCATGTAAGAAGAAACATAAGTCAAGATGAAAGTCAAACAAGAAAAGATGGACATGATATGATGAAGGTCAGTAGCATATGATAAAGATGACATGTTAAATATGCACATACAAGCATGTTATATGCACATAGAAAACAAGTTCAAATAATTCACCAAACATGCAAAATAAAGTCACATAAGGAAATGATGCTTCATACTTAAGAGGGATGACAAATTATGCAACATGACATACAAATTTGGATGCTTATGCATGAATTCAGTAGAATACCTGATGTGTAATGCAAATGAGATGAATATATGGGAATGTTAGATGCATGCAAACATGCATAAGAGGCATAGTAGGAGAAGACATGGAAGAATTAGGTCAAAAGTGGACAAAGATGCATAAACTCAAGCAAGAGGCAAACACAAATCACCATGGACCTATAAATGATAAAAAAAAAAAGACTTATAAGAGTCTAAGCAAATCAAGCAAACCCATACAACTGACTTCACATAATGGAATAAATGCCTTCAAGCAATTAGGGTTAGAGGATGACAAAAAAAGTTCATGAAAAATACCTTAAAACTTAAGCAAACAAACACATATCAAACAAGATTATTTTTTTTTTGAAATTGTACCTCAAACCCAGGTCAGAGGCTATTCACTTGTTAAAAAATAAATCATAAACACAAAATAAAACTACCTCAAACAAAGCTTTAAAGTTAGGTAGGATCAAGGAACACGTATGCAAAGTATAAGGACCAAAATGCAATATGGAAAGGTTTTAAAAATGAAATAAAAATGTTTTTATGAGGTTTAAGATGTTAATGTATGAATTCAAAAAGGATGCAAAAAAAATTTTTATGCTATGCAAAATAAATGTTTAAAATTGAAATATCAAAATAGAAACAAAACAAAAAGAAAATAATGAAAATAATAAGGAAAATAAAGAAAATCAGAAACAAAAAATTAAAAAAAATTAGTTTAATGTGAAAGTAGGGTTCATGATTTTGTATATGATTTTTAGATTATTTTAAAAATGAAAATTCAAAACTATATGAAAATAAAATGAAATGAAAAGAAAATAGCCAGAGGGTGCATGGGAAGCAGATTACACGTTTAGGATCCAAGCTGGGCTCAACAAGGGGGTGTCAAGAGCAAACCCAGTCCATTACCATTCTCAGCATAGTCAAAAAATTATGATAGGCACTAGTAAAAAAATAAACTCTCTCATCACCCTCAGATCAATCTAACGCACGCAGCTCAGTCAACCAAAGCAAGAAGTACACAAGATCAATGATCATGATTAAGCATGTATGATAAGAAACTTATAAACACTCCTAAACCAATTAAATGTTATAAAAAAAACTCATGTGACCAGCACCACCCTTTTTTAATGCGTTGGCACGTCTAAGGCCATTGGATCTAAAGAACGTAGGGTCCTGATTGCATCTTCTTCCTTGAGACCTCAGGTGGCCTAAAACAAACGCCGGTGTCAGAGCCATATCTCCTATCACCTTCTTAGGCGAGCTTCATCATAATTATTTCCAGAAATTAAAAACAAGTACATAGTTCCACATAGATTTTCATACTGAGTTCAAATATGCCATCCGAATTATCATGCAAGGCCTAGATAGCTCAAATCAAAGAGAACAAGTTCAGATCTAAAATTTTCAAATCAATATTAAACACATGATACACGTCTAATTTCAAATCAAATCATATAAGCACACAGAGAACATAATGCACACCATAAAATCAAGATCCATGAGCATGAAAATTAGGCTAACCTGAAGAGTTGTAGCTATGGAAATACTCATAGAATACCATTATAATCCTGCAGATCAACTCCTCTGAACCTCTAATTGCAAAATAAATGCAATTAGAGCTTGAATTTGGCTTGGATCTTGAGATTTGGAGCTGAACCTTCTTGATCTAGACTTGATGAAATCCTTTCTTAGAGCTTCAACCAATGAATGCTTTGTGTTCTATGAAGTTCACAAATCCAGCTCTGACTCGTGCCCATGCTTGAGGTACAACCAATGTTGACTTTTTGCATTTTACACCATACCAATCAAACTGAGCCACACCAACTCCTCTGACCAATCACACTTGCTTATACTAACCCTAAGGAACACAAAGAATATAACACACAAGCCTGAAACTCTTTATAGCTCAGATTACACAAAATCCCCTCAAAACTTCATCTCTTCGAATCTCGCAACTCAGCCAACCAAAATCCAAAATTCTTTCACCAATCATCTCCACATAACCCCAGGATCATTTCCCACCCCTCACATTGGCCTGAAACACCCTCTAACCAAAACACGATTTCAACTTCCTCTGAACTGAAACTCATAAAACAACCTATATAAACTTATTTCAAGCTTGCCAGAGGCACCAAGGGGTTCATTGGAGTGAAAAAGCACTAAAGAGGTGGCCAGAAAGCTCCAAAGTGTAAAGCTTCAACTCAGGTATACCTCAAGAACATTTTTCCCATAAATGTTTTTTTAAGTTCTTGGATGAATCTTCATGATGTGCTGATGATCCTGATGTGTTTATTTTGCAAAATGATTGAGTATTAAGCATGTATAAGTTCTCTGAAAGTTTTTGACCTAAGAATGCTTTGCTTCGATTTTTCCTTTTGATGCATGATAAATGAATTTTGTTTGGGGATTTAGGTTCACGGATGTTAAGGGATCATTTATGGGCAAGAAATTTGGAGTTTAGAAGCATAGGGAAGGATTTAGGGTTTTTGCTTGCCGGAGAAGATGATCGGAACACTGTTCCAGTCATCTGAAAGTTGTTAGGGTTAATCAGTGTAATTAGCTAGGTTTGAATCTGGACCTTTAGATCTTGGCTTCGCGCGCATGCTGAACGGTATGGATTAGGTCATTAGCCCTAATTATAATATAATTAATTTAATTAAGTCTGATTAGCTGAGTTTGAATTGTAGCCCTTAGATCACATGCGAGATGAGAGTTTAAATGTGGGCCTTTGATTCTGATTACTGCTGGTCTTGTTGACTGGCGCGCTGGGCCTTTGGATCTGTCAGCTTGCATTCTCAGCCTTTGATCTTGCATACTTTTATTTTTATTTTCTTCCTATTTTATTTTGTATATTTATTAAAAATAGCAAAAATGATTTAAAAATTCTGAAATTTTTATCAAACCTTTTATTAATTTTCAGAACCCAAAAATATTTTTATTTTTAATTTTTGCATTAAAAACATATTTTTAAATCATTTAAATGTTTTATTTAATTAATTAATTGATTTTAATTAATTAAAAATACATTTAAGTATTTAAAAATCACCAAAAAAATCAGAGGGTATTCATAGACTTTTAGAAACATTTACAAACTCATCTTACAAATTTCTTTTAGGTTTTGATCTTACTTTGAGATTTTTCAATGAATTAGGGTTCTTAAAAATGTTCATTTTCTAACCCTAACTTCAAAAATTCATAACCCTAGAACCAAGTTGAGTTTGTGAATGATTCTTTTTGCCTTGCTTTGTGCATGCCCTCTAGCATCTAAAACCATTTTTGTTTCATTTTTATCTTGCATTTTCAAATTATTTGGAATTTTACATTGAAGATCACCCAAAAACCCTAGCAAACTTAGAAAATCCACAACTTCTTCTAGGTTTAGTTTCTGACCTCCCCCTTTGGATGGTAACCTAGTATAGGTTTAAGGTTCCTTTGAGTGCATTTTCAATTTTTTATCTTGTGCATTGCTTCTGTTTTGGTCATGAGCATCTCATACTTCCATAAAACCCTAATTTTACATGTTCATTTGCATTCATCTTAAATATGCATCAATACATGAACTTGCCATGACATTTCTTGCATTCATATGTCATCTTAGACATCTTAGGACATGACAAAATCATGCTTGATCATTTCTTCATCCATTTGGTATGCTTTGCATTCATAACATTTCATGAACATACATGTGTTTTCAAGGTTCTAACTTGCCTTCATTTGCATCCATCTCTTATATGATCATACATATGCATCATGTGTGACTTTTCATCATCTCATAACTCATTTTCCTTGCATATTCACTTCTGACTTTGATCATAGCATCTTTGTTTGTTGCATTTGCATTTCTTTTCTTCCTTTAAGTGTTAAACTAACATTTCAGGGGCTTATGGTAAGTTGTTTAAGATGTGGATATGCATCCACATCTAACTTCTCTTTCTCTCTTATTTTTGTACATTATACTTATGTTTGAAGTGAATTTCATTCACTTGTGCCTCTTCCTTTCTTTTCTTTCTCTTAGGTTTACTTATCTTCTTAAATGAAGTAAGTAACCTAATCTTCCTTTCTTCTCTTTTCATCTGCTTCTTCCTTGGTGGCTTCCTTGAAGATCTTTCTCAAGCCTTACAAACCATAGGAACATCCAAGCATGACAATAATTAGGGTTGTGATTAGTCCCCCCTAGCTTTTTGCCTTTAAGTCTCCTTGAGTATCTCTTCTCATCTTCATAATCAGTGACTAAACTCTTAAAGTTTTAGGACTTTGAGATTAGGGTTATGCCTGTATCCTTCTCTTAGGATGGAGTGTATAACTTTAATTCTAAGTGTTAAACCCTTAATTTGTTTAAACCTCTTAATCAAAACATCTTAATAATCACTAAGACTTCATCTTGTAATTTGGGCCTTACATTAGGGTTCTAATTCTTCCTTATGGTTAAGAAGGACTAACCCTAGTGTTTAATGGACAAGTCCCCCTCAAGTTGTCTTATAAACCATAAAATTCACTTCTTAATCTCATCCCTTAATTAAAATCCACTAAATAAAGGCTTTGTTATATAATGAATTTAGTCCCTAACCATGGATTAAGTTGAGGTATCTTCCTCAACTTAAGTGCTCTCATCTATTATCCTTCTATTAGGATGGTTTAATGGGTCCACTAATTTGTGATTGGAGATTAAACTCATTACTTAACACTAAACAAAAACCCAAAAAACATCTAATTAATCACAAGTAGGTTAATGATCTTAATCCTACATCATCATGGCAATTAAGTTGAGATGATTATCTCATACTTAAGTAGGCTCATTATCCCTAATCAGGGAGGATATAATGAGTTCACAAGCCTTTGATTTAGGCTTAAGCTCATTAACTTATGCAAAACACCAAAAACAATAACAAAACTGAAAACACAAAAACAAACAATAATCGTCTCCTTCGGGATTCTTTTCTCATCACACTCATTCACAAACGAGAACTCGCTTCTTCCGTCTAATGCAAGACAGTTAGCACTTGAGCCAGACAAGTCATACACTTGAGCCTAGACAAGCAAGCAGTTCATCAGTCAATTTATCTTTCAGTCTCTTTGAGTTGAACTACGGTGTTCTGGCTTCCTCATTGCACGCAAGGATACGTAGGCATAAATTAACAGTTATCGAACAAAAGTCTCTTTGTCTTCCCCCCTCTTTCAGCATACATTCTAAAAAGCCTCATTTCCCGAGCATTCACCCTTTTACACTGACACTTGTATATTATTTTCCAGCTTTTGCACACTGATAGCACATACACTACCCCTTTTAAACACAATCTTGTAAGCGTGGATCCTGTCGGGTACGACGGACAATCTGGGTGCTAGTACCTTCCCAGGTTGTAACCAACCCCCTTTCTCAATTTCTCTGGTTCGCAACCGTCTTATCCATCTTTTTCTAGGTTTATGCAACATTACCTTTCCTTTGGGATAAAAATGCCTAGCTGGCGACTCTATTCAGTTCATTCCTTTTTCTCCTTTCACTGACTGTTCGTGCTTGTACCGGGATGCAAATCTTCGGGAGCGACAACTTGGCGACTCTGCTAGGGATCCTTATATTGCAACCATGGCTTGTGGTTCTTTTTGTGGGTTTCTCCTAACGCTTGTTTGATTTGTGTTTACAGGGGTATTATGTGCTACTTGTGATGATTTATTTATTGCTTTCTATACAACTTTATTTATTGCTTTCATTTACAGTTTTATGCATATCATACTATTATTATCATATCATTGGTGTCGGATCTGTATTTACCTTGGTGGGAGGGATTTTTGAGTGATTAAGGTTCCATACCGGGAGCCTGAGTGACACATAGGATATAATGGATTCATATTATTTCCCATTCCATTTCGGTCTGGTGCGGGAATATGAAACACGGTTCAGACATGGGTTTCTTCTTGAGAACTCTGTGCTACGAATTTCCTGTAGTGCTAGGGCTATCTGGGAAGCCTGCCAAGTCTGGATGACCTTTTTATGACCTTCAGCATCTGAGGTGAATTAGAGGAGGATCTTTTATGGTTATTGTAAACACTGTACCTCCGGGTTAGAAGTGTTTACACTTCTCATAACTGATCCAAGTCTGAGGATCCTTGTTCTAGAACAATACATGTGAAGGGGTTGGGATGCTTACAGGTTTGCAGGAACCCTTGGCCTCATCATATCCTTGTTACTAGATTTGTTAAGGTTGTATCATTTTGGACAGTTCTTATGAAACCCTGGACTTGTGACTCTTTATTTGAGTCCCCCACCTGGTTACTGGTTTTCTAAGCCTCCATCCGGACTTATGAACACACATGGACCCTATCAAGGCAGATAACAGATCCAGCACTTGATCATAAACCCTTTGCATATCATTTTGCATACATCATTTAACATTTTTTTATTTGTTTTACAGGGTATCCACATCTTATCTTTGGTTTGGTTTTGACCTTTTCTGTTGCTCAGACTTCCTCAGTTATCTGCACCAGCACCTTCATCAGTTTGTCTTTATCAGAGACTCTTCTCCAGTTATCTTTATCAGGGACCCTTCTTCAGCACCTTCTCCAGTTATATTCATCATTTTCAGCAGTTACCTTCATCAGGGCTTCTCCTCAGTTTTCTTCACCAGCATCCATTATCAGCATGGACACTTCCAGGAAGAGCAACATCAGATACCATTTCTTTGAGCCCACTCTGACACGCATCAGACAGATCCAGTCTCTCATCACTCCTAATCATGTCCCTTTATTCAGGGAACATTATGGAGGCATATTGGACATGATCATGGACCTGGATGCATCCCAGAGGAGCATGATTCACACCTGTCTGCAGTTTTATGATCCTTATCTCAGATGTTTCACATTCCCTGATTTTCAGTTGGGACCTTTGCTAGAAGAATTTTCCATGTTGTTAGGTGTCCCCATTAGGAGGGGGATTCCCTTCAACCCTGATATGGTTGCTCCCAAGAATGAAGATATAACTAAGGCATTTCACTTGGAGCCTACCCTCATTGATCAGAGCATGACCACTAAGGCTGGAATCCCAGGCCTTCACTTAGATTTCTTGATCTCCCAGGCCACCCTGCATGCTGCAGCAGGGAATTGGGAAACTGTTTGTGCTCTCTTAGCCCTCAACATATATGGAGTTATCTTGTTTGCAGACGAGCCAAAGTTTGTAAGCAAGAATGCTATTCACCTGTTCTTATTAAGGAACCCAGTTGCTACCTTGCTTGGAGACTTTTATTATTCAGTGCATCAAAGGAATGAGAAGCAAAGGGGAAGATTGGTCAGATGTTGTGCACCCCTCTTCTACTGTTGGTTGTTAAGACACTTGCCGAAGTCAGACACTTTCCTGAATCCTCATCAGCCAAGGAACTGGGCTAAGAGATTGATTGCCCTTACCTCAGAAGACATCAGATGTTGCACTCAGAGCACCAAAGACAAAGATATCATTACTAGCTGTGGGCAGTATCCCAATGTACCCTTGATTGGATTAAAAGATTGCATCAACTACAAGCCTTTGCTTTTCAAGAGGCAATTAGGGTATGCTTTGGTTCATCCCCCAAGAGGACAAGATTTGGCAGAAACCCTCTATTGTGACATCCATCATAACTCAGCTATTGTCAGACAAGCTGCCTGGGCTTGGGACAACATTCAGACTAAGGGGACAACTATTCTTGGCAAGTGCAACAACATAGCTTCAGCACAGTATCTTGATTGGTCTCGTACCAGGGCACAGATCACCCGGATGCCATTTACCTTAGAGGATACACCTGGACCATCAGCAGTGCAGCCTGCAGCCACTGTCAGTTTAGAGGAATTTGAGAAACTAAAGGAAAGAAATGCTCAGCTCTCTGAAGCTCTGAAGAAGACTCTCTGGGAGAGGAATGACAGCCGTCTAGATAATGATAGGTTAGAGAAGCTCCGGGTTGAGCACTTGACCAAGATTAAGACAGATGACTATATCAGAAAGGCTAGAGCAGGAGAGTTAGTATTAAAGAATGCTTGCAAGGAAGCTAAGACTCAGAAGGCCAGAGCTGAGCATTATTTAGAGGAGAGCCAGGCTAGGTGGATCAGGATCACTGAGGCTCGTGCACAGGAAGATCAAAGAACTCAAGCTAAGATAGAGCAACTGGAAGCTAGTGAGAAGAAGAATCAGGCAATTTTGTTAGTTAGCAGCACAGAAGGAGATCTCTGAGTTGAAACTTCGGGCGGGGTTGAAGAGATCAAAGGACCAGGATAAGCATAAGAATTTGACCAATGCCATTTCCACCAGGAACCTCCTCATCAGGACTATCACAGAGCACCCAGTAGGTCCAGTGATTGAGGCTCTCCTGAAAGAAGTCAGAGAGGATGATTTTGGACTGGATGTTTGGTTTCCTTGTACTTGTATTTCCTTTTTGTTTGTACTTTTGATGTTGTTGTTGTATTTTGACCCACCATGGGGACTTTGTTGTAATCAAACTATGTATCTTCACATTTTTGTAATATATGGTTTGTATTATTTCATGGGCTTTATCTCTCTACAACATCATCATTTCCTCGAGGTCTGGAAGGTCAAAACCAAAGAACCAAACCGGATACCCTTGGAAGCAAATAGACATCCTGCATTGCATACGAACTTTTTCTCTTTGTTTTGTAGGTTCTTGTTTTGTTGTTGTTTCTCACTTTGTTGTGATTTCAGGAAACATTGCTCGCAGAAGAGTGTTCCCTGTCAATAGAGTGCACTGTTATCTAACAAGAAACAACCTTCCGGGATTACAAATGGATCAGGTTCAATAAGACTTTACTGATGTGAGGACCCAAATAGCCAATGAAAGGACAGAGATGAGGGCCTAAATGAATCAATTCATGGCAGTTATGACTGGTTTAGCTCAGAGCCAAGAAAGACCGAGGGAGTTAGTCGAGCGGCAAACTCCCGAGGAAAACCATCCAGGTACAGGGGGTACCAGTAACAACGATCACGTACAACCACGTACTGATCCACCAGAGTTTGGACCTCATTTGAACCCAGACATCAATGCTATAAGAAACACCCAAGGTAACACTGGAGGAAGGGCTTTGCAGGAGGACCCTGAAGAAGAGCAGTTTACTGTGGTTGGGGCTGGAGACGAGGTTTACGATCGTAGGTTGGATGAAATTGCAGAGAAACTAAGGTCTCTTGAATCCCAAAACTCTCTGGGTTTTGATGTCATGGACATGGGATTAGTGGAGGGGGTGAGAATTCCTCATAAGTTAAAACCTACTTATTTTGAAAGATACAATGGCACATCCTGCCCATGTACCCATTGTAAACACCCCAATTTTGCCCTCACTAATTTCACACCATGGCTTATGATCTTTCTTCCTTGCATAAGTTTAAGCATATCATATCATATTGCATTTTTGTTTCACTGCATTAGTTCAAGTTCATCTGCATCTAGGGTTTGTGATCTGAGCAATCCAAGGATCCATCTGAGCTGCTCCAAAGGCCTCCAATCATTCCAAGAGGGTCCATGTATGTTCTATCATCATTTTTTATCCCTCAAAGGTCAAGGAAGTCAAGAAATCACAAGAACTTAGAAAGCATGGAAGCAGAGCTAGGGTTTCACTACACATATGACCTGAAATTAGGGTTTTGGTTTCAGAGGCCATAACTCCAAATGTTTTGGTCATTCTTGTTTCTAATAGTCTCAATATGTTATAAGGATCATGTGTACCAAGTTTGATGAAGAAATTAATTGTGGAAGTCATTTGTTCACTGGGTAACTTCTTGAGCAAGTCAGAGCAAAATCAGGGCATCCGAGGCCCCCAACAATGGAACCAAAGTGGAGTTTTCATCAAATTGAAGTATATGATATTTATTTGATCATTGAAGTGCTTGGAAGTTCACAAAATTGAAGAAAATTGAGCTAAACCAAAAGTTGCCAAAAATGGAAATGACTTGTAATGGAAACTTTCCATTTTGGGAAAGTTTTTCAACCTCCTCTTTCTCAACCAAAAATGCTTCAAATGAAAAATTGTTGCTCATGAAAGTTGTAGATTGGATCATTCCCTTTTCAAAAAAGTACAAGAACAAGTTCTAATTCATTATGAAACTCAAGTTATGGCTTGGCAAAGTTGGCAAAAATCACTTAATTTTCACTTTCATGTCAAAGAGGGATTTTTGCAAATTCACATACCAAGCCATTTTGTGACCTCTAATCATTCTCTAAGAATCATAACAACATAATGCAATGCTTTGTGACCAAAATTTCCCAAAGAATCATGCCATTCTATGTCTTCCACATCAAGAAATTCAAAAGGGGCCAAACTTCCTCAAAATTGCAAAATGATACAAAACCTCTCACACACTTGCTGAATCGCCACAAAACATTTTCCATGGTTATCCTTGAACCAAGATGACTCGAGCTATGCCTTGAAATAGCCAATGAACCAGCCCATACCTCAAGTACAAGTTATGTTGACATTTTGGCAACTTGCCCATTCCAATCACCATAGGCCACAACAACTCTTCTGACCTATCAAAGCTTGTTATGTGGACCAAATGTAACTCATAACATACATCACACAAGACTGAAACCTCAGAATCACTAAGTTCCCAAAAATCACCCCAAAAGCAAAAGCTTTCGAAACACTCTTCTCACACACTCAAACTCAAAACTTCTTTCATCAATCAACTCAGCATCACAAGAGGATCATTTCCCACCCTTCATTGCAGCCAAAAAGCCCTCAAAACTGAAACACGATTTCTGGCCAGTTGAAGAACCACCATTCAAACCAGCCATTATAAACTCCTTCCAAGCATCAAAGCATCACTAGGAGGATCATATGAGTCATTTTTCACCAAAGAGGAGGCCGATAGCTCAGATTGAAGAAGCTCCATCTCAGGTATCCTCAAGAACAAATTTTCCAGAAATTGTTTTTCTTGTTATAGAAATGATCTTTAAGCTTTGCTGATCACCATGATCTATTTTGTTTTGAAAATGGTTACGAAATGAGCATGTACTGACTGTCTGAAAGTTTCACCATTTTTGTGTTCTTCTTCGAATCTTGAGTTTCAGCCATTAGAAATTAGTTTTGAGGTTAGATTCATGCTTAGGAAGGTGTGGGGGAGTGATATGGAGCTTTAAAGCTCTGGAAATGGGCTAGGGAAGAAGTTGATGTTGGGGTGTTGCTGGAGAAGATGACCGGAACACTGTTCCGGTCACCTGAAAAGGATTAGGGCTAATTTTAGGGTTTAGTGTGCCAGGGGTGTTCTGGGCCCTTGGATCAAGATTAATTTGAAATGGGTGGCCAGGATTAGTTCATATTAGGTTTAATTGTGATTAATTAATTAATTATTTAGGATTTAGTCAATTTGAATTGTGACCATTAAGATGCGCGCGTGGTCTTCCTTCCAACCCCAGGTTTAAACCTCAACCCTTAGATGCGTTGACCAGCCTTTAATTCATTTTTATTTTCATTTTATTCCATTTATTTTGAGCAATTTATTAAAATACTTAGAAAATTCCAAAAATATGTTTCTTCTGCATTTTGATTTCAAATATTTTTCTTCACCCAAAAAACATTTTTATTTTTATTTTTTGCATTAAAAAACCATTTTAAAAATATTTAAATGTTTATTTTAATTAATTAATGGAAATTAATTAATTAAAATACCATTTAGGTTTCTAAAAATTCCAAAAAAAATCACATTGCATCTTAGGACATTTAGAAACATTGTCAAACCATTCGTATAAATTTCTTTTTGGTTTTGATCCAACTTTGACATTTTTCTTGAATTTAGGGTTCATTAAAATCCCTTTTTTGAACCCTAACTTCAAAATTTCTTTTCTGCCTAACCATGAAAGGTTTGACATTGGTTCTTTTTGCATTCTTCTTCATATGACATGTAGTATCTAGCATATTTTTGTCACAAATTTATCTTGCATTTTTCATTTGATTTGAATTTTTCCCCTTAAGGTACCTTAAAATTCTAGTTAATTTAGAAAAATCACAATTTTCTTTAGGTTAAGAGTTAGATCTCCTCCTTTGGGGTGTGATATTATATTGGGTTAGGGTTCCTTTAAGTTCATTTGCAATTTTTTATCTTATCATTTGCTTCTGTTTTTGACTTTTGCATCTTATCCTTTCATATAACCCTAATCTTGCATCCATACTTGCATCTTACATTGCATTGCATGAACATATGAACTTGCCATGATATTCCTTGCATTAATATGGCATCTAAGACATCTTAGGACATATTATAATCATTCTTGATCATTTCTTCATTCATTTGCCATGATGTACATTCTTTTCATTCCATGAACTTTCATGAACTTTCAAACTTCAAAGCATGCTTCCTTTGCATTCCATCTCTTGTATGAACATTCATAACACTTGACATGCTTTTGCATCATCTCATAGCACCATTTTCATCATGTGTTTGCTTCTGGTTTTGGTTTTACCTTTGCATATGTTTCATTTTCATTTCATTTCTTTCCTTTATACTAACCTTTTCAGGTTGTAAGTAACTAGAGAAGTGAATCTGCCTTCACTTCTCATTCCTCTTCTCATTCTTCTTATGCATCATTGCTGCATTTTTATTTGCCTTAGAGTGAGCTTGCTCATTCATGTTCTTCATTCACTTTATTTCTCCAAGTTACTTATCTTCTTCAGTGAAGTAAGTAACTTGTTTCTTCTGCTTCTCCTCCTTTCATCTGCTTCTTCCATTGGTGGCTTCTTGGAAGATCTCTTTTAAGCCTTACAAACCATAGGAACATCCAAGCATGACAATAATTAGGGTTGTGATTAGTCCCCCTTTAGCTTTTACCTTTGTTTCTTCTTTGTGTCTCTCTTCTCATCTCATCATTAGAGACTAAACCTTTAAGGTTTTAAGACTTTGTGATTAGGGTTATGCATGCATCCTTCTCTTAGGATGGAGTATATAACTTTAATCCTAAGTGTTAAACCCTTAATTTGTTTAAACCTCTTAATCAATACATCTTAATAATCACTAAGACAATAGCTTGTAACTTGGGCCTTGCATTAGGGTTCTAATTTTTCCTTTATTGGTTAAGAAGGACTAACCCTAGTGTTAATGGACAAGTCCCCTCAAGTTGTCTTACAAATCATAAAACTCATTTCTTAATCTTACCATTAATTAAAATCCACTTTAATAAAGGCTTGTTTTGTCATGAGGTTAATCCCTAATCATGGATTAAGTTGAGGTATCTTCCTCAGCTTAAGTGTGCTCATCTATTATCCTTCTATTAGGATGGTGTAATGAGTTCACTAATCCTTGATTATGGCTTAAACTCATTACTTAACACTAAACAAAAATTTAAAAAACATCTAAATAATCACAAGTAGGTTAATGATCTTAATCCTACATCATCATGGTAATTAAGTTGAGATGTTTATCTCATACTTAAGGTATTCTCATTATCCCTAATCAAAGGGAGGATATGATGAGTTTACTAACCCTTGGTTTAGGCTTAAGCTCATTAACTTATGACAAACACAAAAAGCAATAAAATATTGAAAACACAAAAACAAACAATAATCGTCTCCTTCGGGATTCTTTTCTCATCATCTTCACTCACAAACGAGAACTTGCTTCTTCCGTCTAATGCAAGACAGTTAGCACTCGAGCTAGACGAGTCATACACTTGAGCATAGACAAGCAAGCGGTTCACAAGTCAATTTATCTTTCAGTATCTTTGAGTCGAACTACGGTGTTCTGACTTCCTCATTGCACGAGATGATACGTAGGCATAACTTAACTGTTATCGAACAAAAGTCTCTGTGTCTTCCCCCTCTTTCAGCATTCATTTTAACCCTCATTCCTGAGCACCACACTTCATTTTCTTGCACTGACACTTGTACATTCTTTTTCAGCTTTTGCACACTGATAGCACAGAAATTACCCCTTTTATACACAAACTTTCAAGCGTGGATCCCGTCGAGTACGACGGACAATCTGGGTGCTAATACCTTCCCCAGGTTGTAAACAACCCCCTTTCTCAATTTCTCTGGTTCGCAACCGTCTTATCCATCTTTTCCCAGGTTTATGCAGCAATACGTTTCCTTCGGGATAAAAATGCCTAGCTGGCGACTCTTTTCACTTCACCTTCATTCTCTTTTCGCCGACCGTTTGCGCTTGTACCAGGATGCAAATCTTCGAGAGCGACAGCTTGACGACTCTGCTGGGGAAACTTATATTGCAACCAGGGATTCTTGTTCTTTTTGTGGGTTCCTCCTAGCGCTTGTTTGATTTGTGTTTATGGGGTGTTATGTGCTACTTGTGCTTATTTAGCTGCTTTCTTTATTTATTGCTTTATGTACAACTTTATTTACTACTTTCATTTACATTTTTATGCATTTCATACTGTCATTATCATGTGCTGGATCTATGTTTTCCTTGGTGGGTGGGTATTCGTTGAGTGATTAAGGTCCTATACCTGGGACCTGAGTTACACATAGGCTAGAGTGGCTTCATATTCTTTCCCATTCCATTTCGGTCTGGTGCGGGAATATGAAACACGGTTCAGACATAGGTTTCTTCTTGAGAACTCTGTGCTACAGATTTCCTGTAGTACTAGGGCTATCTGGGAAGCCTGCTAAGTCTGGATGACCTTTTTATGACCTTCAGCATCTGAGGTGAATTAGAGGAGGATCTTTTATGGTTATTGTAAACACTGTACCTCCGGGTTAGAAGTGTTTACACTTCTCATAACTAATCCAAGTCTGAGGATCCTTGTTCTAAAACATTACATGTGAGGGGGGTTGGGATATTTGCAGGTTTGCAGGGACCCTTGGCCTCATCATACCCTTTGTTACTAGATTTGTTAAGGTTTTATTATTTGGAAAGTTCTTGTGATTACCCTGTACTTGTGACTCTTTATTTGAGTCCCCCATCTGGATACTGGATTTCTAAGCCTCCACCCGGACTTATGAACGTACATGGACTTTTACCAAGGCAGATAAATAGATCCAGCACTTGATCACAAACCCTTTGCATATCATTTACATACATCATTTCTGCATCATTTAACATTTGCTTATTTGTTTTACAGGGTATCCATCATATTGTCTTTGGTTTGGTTTTGACCCCTTCTGCTGCTCAGACTGCTTTAGTTATCTTCTCCAGCATTTTCATCAGTTTGTCAGTGATTCTTCTCCAGCTATCTTCATCGGAGACTCATCTCTAGTGACCTTTATCAGCAGTTGCTCTCAACTTCTTCACCAGCACCCATGGACACTTCAAGTAAAAGCAACATCACATACCACTTCTTTGAGCCCACCCTGACTGGCATCAGGCAGATCCAGTCCCTCATTACTCCTGACCATATCCCACTGTTCAGAGAGCATTATGGGGGCATATTGGACATGGTCATGGATCTAGATGCATCTCATAGGAGCATGATCCATACTTGCTTGCAGTTTTATGATCCTCCACTCAGATGCTTCACATTCCCTGATTTCCAGTTGGGACCTTTGCTAGAAGAGTTTTCCTTGTTGCTAGGAGTTCCTATTAGAAG
This sequence comes from Lathyrus aphaca, assembly GCA_963966055.1. Classification (NCBI taxonomy): domain Eukaryota; kingdom Viridiplantae; phylum Streptophyta; class Magnoliopsida; order Fabales; family Fabaceae; genus Lathyrus; species Lathyrus aphaca. Next base: position 384,170,882 of record OZ014521.1, read on the forward strand.
ACGGATTCCTTTCAATCCTGAGATGTTTGCTCCCAGAAATGAAGACATAGCCAGGGCATTGCATTTGGAGCCTGCCCTCATTGATCAGAACATGACAACCAAGGCTGGGGTTCCAGACCTCCACCTAGACTTCTAGATCTCCCAGGCTACCCTGTATTCTGCTATAGGGGAATGGAAGGCTGTCTGTGCACTTTTAGCCCTCAGTATATATGGGGTTATCTTGTTTGCAGATGAGCCAAAGTTTGTGAGCAAGAATGCCATTCACCTGTTCTTATTGAGAAACCCAGTTCCTACCTTGCTTGGGGACTTCTACTACTCATTACATCAGAGGAATGAAAAGCAAAGAGGAAGACTGGTCAGATGTTGTGCTCCTCTTTATTACTCTTGGCTGCTAAGACACTTGCCAAAATTAGATACTTTGCTAAACCCCCATCAGCAGAAGAGTTGGGCTAAAAGGTTCATTGCCTTGACATCAGAAGACATCAGGTGGTGCACTCAGAGCACCAAGGGCAAGGACATCATTACTAGCTGTGGGCAGTATCCTAATGTGCCTTTGATAGGAGTGAAAGGTTGCATCAATTACAACCCTTTACTCTTCAAGAGACAATTAGGATATGCTTTGGTTCACCCTCCTAGAGGACAAGACTTGGCTGAAACTCTTTACTGTGAAATCCAACCCAACTTTGTTGTTGTCAGACAAGCTTCCTGGGCTTGGGATAACATTCAGACCAAGAGAACAACCATCCCTGGCAAGTGTAACAACATTTCTTCAGCACAGTATTCTGATTGGTCTCGTACCAGAGCTCAGATCACCCGGATGCCATTTACCTTAGAAGATGTACCTGGGCCTTCTACAGTACAACCTGCAGCTACTGTCTGTTTGGAAGAGTTTGAAAAGCTGAAGGAAAGGAATACTCATCTGTCTGAAGCCTTGAAGAAGACTCTCTGGGAGAGAAATGATAGCCGTCTAGATAATGAGAGATTGGAAAGGCTCAGGATTGAGCACTTGACCAAGATTGAGAAGACGAATGACTACATCAGGAAGGCAAGAGCAGGGGAGTTAGTACTGAAGAATGCTTGCAAGGAAGCAAAGACTCAGAAGGCTAGGGCATAGCATTATATAGAGGAGAGCCAGGCTAGGTGGATCAGGATCATTGAAGCCCATGCACAAGAAGATCAGAGGACTCAAGCTAAGATAGAGCAAATGGAGGCTAGTGAGAAGAAGCATCAGGAGGCTTTATTGGCAGCTCAGAGAGAGATATCTGAATTGAAACTCCGGGCGGGGTTAAAGAGGTCAAAGGACCAGGACAAGCATAAGAGGTTAACTAGTGCCATTTCTACCAGGAACCTCCTCATCAGGACTATTACAGAGCACCCGGTGGGTCCAGTGACTGAGGCCCTCCTGAAGGAAGTCAGGGAGGATGACTTTGGATTAGATGTTTGACTCTTTTGCTTGAACTTTTTCTTTTGTTGTACTTTTCTTTTGTTGTTGTATTTTGACCCACCATAGGAATGTATTGTAATCAAACTATGTATTTTCATCCTTTGTAATATATCAATTTGTATTATTTATGGTGGGCTTTATCTATCAACATCATCAGCATTTCCTCGAGGTCTGGAAAGGTCAAAACCAAAGAACCAAACCGGATACCCTTGGAAGACAAATAAGCATCTTGCATTGCATACTAACATTTTCTTTGTTTTGTAGGTTTTTGTTTGTTATTGTTTCTCACTTTTTTGTGGTTTCAGGAAACATTGCTTGCAGAAGAGTGTTCCATATCAACATAATACATCGGTACCCGATAAAAAACAACCTTCCGGGACTCCAGATGGATCAAGTTCAGCAAGACTTGAATGAAGTAAGGACCCAAATGGCAAATGAGAGGGTTGAGATGAGAAATCAGATGACCCAATTCATGACTGTAATGACTGGCTTAGCTCAAAGCCAGGAAAGACTAAGGGAGTTAGTTGAAAGGCAGACTCCTGAAAAACACCATCCAGGTACAGGAGGTACCAGTAACAACGATCACATGCAACCTCGCACTGATCCACCAGAATTTGGGCCTCATCTAAACCCAGAAATCAATTCCACAAGGAATACTCAAGGTAACACTGCTGGAGGAAGGGTCTTTCAAGAGGATCCTCAAGAAGAGCAGTTTACAGTTGTTGGGGTTGGGGACGAAGTTTATGACCATAGGCTGGATGAAATTGTAGAGAAGCTGAGGTCTCTTGAATCCCAGAATTCCCTAGGATTTGATGTAATGGACATGGTACTAGTGGAAGGGGTGAGAATTCCTCACAAGTTCAAACCCCCGTGTTTTGAAAGGTATAATGGCACCTCCTGCCCACGCACCCACCTTCAATCATTCTTGGGAAGGTTAAAAGCATACACCATGGACGAAAAGCTGTGGATGTTTTACTTCGAGGATAGTCTAACAGGGGCATCCCGAGAATGGTATTCCCATTTGACTAGAGCCACAGTAAGAAAATGGAAAGACTTGGCTTAAGCTTTCATCCGTCAGTATCAGTACAATTTGGACATGGCCCCAAATAGGACCCTTCTAATGGGATGTCTAAATGTTCCCGTGAAAGCTTCAGGGAATATGCCCAAAGGTGGAGGAAACTTGCTGCTGCAGTACAACCCCCTATGTCTAAAAGAGAAATGGTAGACATGTTCATGAATACTCTTCAAGGAACATACATTGACAGACTGGCTGCATTTTCTTCTACCAGCTTTGCAGATGTGGTGATAGTTGGAGAAAGAATAGAAAGCCTATTGAAGATGGGAAAGATCTTCGATAACGGTGCAAGTTCAAGCAGTACAAGAAAACCATTTGCTGGGCCCCATAGATCAGGTGAGACAAACTCTGTGCACATGGGAAGAGGGAGACCACAGTATTTACCCAGGACAGTTGCTGCTGTTACTATCCCTGCTCCACCTCCTATGTATACTCAACAACCGCAACACTTTCCGCAACAACAACAGTTTCCACAACAGAGATCATACAACAATAATAACAGCAACCAACAACAACGCCCGTTTCAACAACGGCCATCTCAGGTCAACCGAGTAATTGACCCCATTCCGATGTCGTATGCCACACTACTGCCATAACTCCTAAAGCTCAATCTTGTTGAGTTGAGGAAATTGCCTCCACCTGATCCTCAAAACCTTCCTAGAAATTATGATGTCAATGCTAGGTGTGCTTTTCACTCTAACGCACTTGGTCATTCTACGGAAAAATGCAGAGCTCTGCATATGAAGGTTCAGGATCTGGTAGATTCAAAAGCCCTGAACTTTGCACCTCCTCCAAATGTGATGAAAAATCCTATGCCAAGCCACAATGGGCCAAGGATTAATGTTGTAGAGGATGGGTCACCCCTGAGTTTGATAGAAGACATTGCATGTATTCAGACACCTCTGGCAGAGGTTAAAGCCCAGCTTTTAAAATGCCAAGTGTTCCCAGGTTGTGAGGCCTGTTGTGAATTATGCAAACTTTCTGAGAATGGGTGTGCTAGCTTGAAGAGAGGCATCAATGATTTGATTAAAGAAGGCATTTTGCAAATTACAACCACAACTTCTACAACACCAACAACTCTTTTGACAACAACTGATTCTTCTACAAATACAACAACCATCCTACCTACTATTTCTTCTACAAATGCAACAACCATTGTTCCAACTGATTCAGCTACAACTTCAGCAATCATTCCATCTGTTATTTCAACACACGACAATTCATTTTCACCAGCTACTACAACTTCAACAACCAATAATGATGTTTCCACTGCCACAATCTACTATGACCCGACAATTTTCAGCAGTCTCAACAGTCTCAACAAAGCTTCAATTCACCTTCACCAACATCCACCAGAGGTCCTGTTACAATTTTCTATGACCCACATACTATTACAGTCCCAACATCTGCTGCAGTAAGCCCAATCACTATCACGGTGCCCGGGCCGATACCATATGATAAAGACAGTGCTATACCATGGCATTATGGTGCTGATATGTACTGCAACGGAGAGAAAGTCCTTCTTGATTCTCCAGTTCTCACCCCCAAGTGGATAATGTTGGGGGAGGCGGAGGCTTCACTCGAAGCGGACGTCTCTTCGCATCACAAGTCCCTAGAATCAACACTGAGGCAGAGGCTGTCGCCAAAGCCAAGGGGAAGAGTGTAATACCAGAAGAATCTGCACCCAAAGAAACTCATAAGTCATCCTTCGATCAAGATATGGATGAGTTTATGAGAATTATTAAAAGAAGTGACTATAAAATTATGGACCAGCTCCACCAGACTCCTTCAAAGATCTCAATCTTATCTCTTCTGTTGTGTTCCGAAGCCCATCGGGATGCACTACTCAAAGTTCTACACACTGCCTACGTGCCAGAAGAGATCACAGTGAATCAGCTAGAAACAGTGGTATCAAATGTCAGTACTAGCCATGGGCTAGGTTTCACTGATGCTGATTTAACGACAGAAGGACATCTCCACAACAAAGCCTTGCACATAACCCCGGAGTGCAAGGGAGCTGTGTTATCTCATGTTCTTGTAGACACTGGGTCCTCACTCAATGTCTTACCCAAGAAAGCCCTTGTCAAGCTCGAGTATGATGGGATAGCTCTCCGGCCAAGTAATCTTATGGTCAGGGCTTTTGATGGCTCCGAAAGATCTGTTCTGGGAGAGGTGGAGTTGCCAGTGATAATCGGTCCACAAGTCTTTAAGACCATTTTCTACGTGATGGACATACAGCCTTCATACAGCTGTTTGCTAGGACGACCCTGGATTCACGCCGCAGGCGCAGTAACGTCGACCCTTCACCAGAAACTGAAGTACGAATGGGAAGGACAGATTATCACCATCTGTGGTAAGGAAGATATATTTGTTAGCTATCTGGCTACATACAAGTATATTGAGATGGATGGTGAAATCCATGAGACAATGAGCCAAGGGTTTGAGGCCCTAAATGTTAATGAGGCTACTGGAGTATTGGCTGCATCCCAGAAAGACAGGATGGGTACTTCAATCATCTCTTATCAGCAAGCCCGAAAGGTTGTTGAAGACGGTAATGCTCAAGGCTGGGGCAAGCTGTTGCCAGTGGAAAAGAAGGAAGATATAATCGGTTTGGGTTACAGACCATTCTGACAAGATCAATCAGAGGCTGCAAAGGAGCCCAAGTTCATCAGTGGGGGGATGCTCACCCCAGATGCTGTTAACAATCTGGAAGACGAGGCGGAAAGCGACCGCAACCTAGAGAGCTGGATACATCCAAAGATTCTGGGGCATCAAGTCCTTAACTGGTCTTCCCAGGAAATTATAAGGGTTACTCCTGCAGAGTAATTATTATTTCCTGTCTTTTTAGCATGCATCAAGTCCTACATCTTGCCCAAGGTGTCAGGACTCATTTTGTAATAGGGCCATATTGTAATTTTGTGCAAATGATTAATCAATGAATACCAGACATCTTTTGCAAACGAATCTCTTTTTTGCTCACTGTCTTTTCATTTTTTCACTTTTGTACAAAACAATAAAATGGCAATGTTTTCAAAATAAATAACTTCATTTTCACTTTTTCTAAACAAGATTAAAATTGATCACTAAAACAAACAAATCTCAACCCTTGCAGAAATTATCCTCCAGATTGCACCGACAACAACACTGCTATGACCTTGTATGACTTCGACAATCCGATTAATCAAGTTGATGAAGGGGTTGAAGAAGACTATGAGTTACCTGAGGAGTTAGCTAGGTTGTTGAGGCAAGAAGAGAAAGTGATTACTCCTCATCAGGAGGAGGTTGAGACAGTTAATCTTGGTATCGAAGAAGACTTGAAAGAAGTGAAGATTGGGGCCAGTCTGCAAGATTCAGTAAAAGAACAACTTGTTGACATGCTTCGATAGTACGTTAACGTCTTTGCTTGGTCCTATCAAGACATGCCTGGTATGGATACTGATATTGTTATGCACAAGCTTCCTTTGAAAGAAGATTGTCCTCCAGTGAAACAAAAGCTACGCCGTACGCGTCCAGATATGGCCATGAAGATTAAAGAAGAAGTACAAAAACAGTGGGACGCCGGTTTCCTTGTTGTAACTAGTTACCTGCCGTGGGTCGCTAATATTGTACCAGTGCCTAAGAAGGATGGTAGAGTAAGGATGTGTGTGGATTATCGGGATCTGAATAGAGCTAGCCCAAAGGATGACTTCCCTTTACCTCACATTGATGTATTGGTTGACAACACGACTTAGTTCTCGGTATTCTCTTTCATGGATGGTTTTTCAGGGTATAAGCAAATCAGAATGTCACCCGAAGATATGGAGAAAACTACCTTCATTACACCTTGGGGAACTTTCTGTTATAAGGTAATGCCTTTCGGACTGAAGAATGCCGGTGCAACTTATCAACGGGCAATGGTAACATTATTCTATGACATGATCCACAAAGAAATTGAATGCTACGTGGATGACATGATTGCCAAGTCCCTTACTGAAGAAGATCATCTAGTAAATCTGCTGAAGTTGTTCAAGCGTTTGAGAAAGTATCAATTGAAGCTAAACCCCAACAAATGTACATTCGGGGTACGGTCCGGTAAATTGCTGGGATTCATCGTAAGTGAAAAGGGAATTGAAGTTGATCCTAACAAAGTCAAAGCCATTCAAGAGATGCCTGCACCTAGGACTGAAAAGGAAGTTCGGGGGTTCTTAGGTAGATTGAACTACATATCAAGGTTCATATCTCATCTTACTGCAACTTGTGAGCCCTTGTTCAAGCTGTTAAGAAAGGAACAGACGCTTAGGTGGAACGAAGATTGTCAGAAGGCTTTTGACAAGATTAAGGAGTACTGGCAAGAACCTCCAATCCTTATGCCTCCAATCGAAGGAAGACCTCTAATAATGTACCTGACAGTATTAGAAGGATCAATGGGGTGTGTGTTGGACCAGCATGACGAGTCTGGTCGAAAAGAGTATGCAATATACTACCTAAGCAAAAAGTTTACCGACTGTGAACAACGTTATTCACTGCTCGAGAAAACTTATTGTGCTTTAGTGTGGGCTGCTCGCCGACTAAACAGTATATGTTGACCCACACTACTTTATTGATCTCAAAGATGGACCCCGTCAAGTACATATTTGAGAAGCCAACACTTATCGGAAGGGTTGAAAGATGGCAAATGATTCTGACAGAGTATGACATTCAGTACACATCTCAAAAGGTCATCAAAGGCAGTGTACTGTCTGACTATCTAGCTGAGCAACCCATTGATGATTACCAGCCCATGAGATTTGACTTCCCTGATGAAGACATCATGTTCCTGAAAGCAAAAGATTATGAAGAGCCTTTTCACACTGAAGGGCCTGACCCAGAAGAAGAGTGGACAATAATGTTTGATGGGGCTGTTAATATGAACGGTCGGGGAGTTGGTGCAGTGCTCATTACACCTAAAGGAGTTCACATGCCTTTCTCGGCAAAACTCACCTTTGCATGCACTAACAATGAAACTGAATACGAAGCCTGTATCATGGGTCTTGAGGAAGCCATTGACCTCAGGATCAAGACTTTAACTGTATTCGGAGATTCAGCTTTGGTAATTAATCAGACCAACGACAAATGATACACTCACCAAGAGCATCTGATTCCATACCGTGACTATACAAGGAGGTTATTGACTTTCTTCACAATAGTCAAACTTGAGTATATTCCTCGAGAAGAAAATTAGTTCGCAGATGCTTTAGCTACCATTTCCTCCATGATCAAGGTTCAGACTGCCAATTATGTGCCTCGGATTTCGGTATCCAGACTTGACTGACCAGCATGCGTATTCTCTGTGGTAATTGCTAAAGATGACAAGCCATGGTTCCATGACATCAAATGCTTCTTAGAGGATCAGACATACCCGCCTTGGGCATCATCCAATGATAAGAAGACATTAAGGAGACTGGCCGGTAGTTTCTTCCTGAATGCTGATGGTTCGTTATACAAGCGAAACTTTGACATGGTCCTTCTCAGATGTGTGGATAAGAAAGAAGCAGACTTGCTGATGCACGAGGTGCATGAAGGATCTTTCAGTACCCATGCTGGAGGACATGCAATGGCTAAAAAGTTGTTAAGATCAGGTTACTACTGGTTCACAATGGATGCAGACTTTTGTGCCTATGCCAGGAGGTGTCATAAATGCAAGATTTATGCAGACAAAGTGCATGTGCCTCCGAATCCGTTGAACGTGATGTCTTCACCTTGGCCTTTTGCCATGTGGGGCATTGACATGATTGGAAAGATCGAGCCGACTGCTTCTAATGGCCACAAATTCATCTTAGTAGCCATTGATTACTTCACCAAGTGGGTTGAAGCAGCTTCATATGCTAACGTCACCAGACAAGTGGTAGCCAGATTCCTGAAAAGAGACATCATCTGTCGATATGGAGTTCCCGAGAGAATCATTATTGATAATGGTTCCAATTTGAACAACAAGATGATGGCAAAACTGTGTCGGGACTTCAAGATCCAACATCAAAACTCTTCTCCTTACAGGCCAAAGATGAATGGCGCTGTTGAGGCAGCTAATAAGAACATCAAGAAGATTGTGCAAAAGATGGTGGTAACTTACAAAGACTGGCATGAAATGCTGCCATTTGCCTTGCATGGGTATTGAACCTCAATCAGAACGTCCATTGGGGCAACACCGTATCAGCTTGTGTATGGCATGGAGGCAGTCCTACCCGTCGAAGTGAACTATCCTCCTTAAGGGTACTGATGGATGTAAAGTTGAATGAAGCAGAATGGGTCCGTTCTCGGTACAATCAACTGAATCTGATTGAAGAAAAGAGATTAGCTGCAATCTGTCATGGGAAGCTATATCAGAAAAGGATGAAGAAAGCCTTCGATCAGAAAGTCAGGCTTCGGGAATACCAAGTGGGAGATCTTGTGCTGAAAAGACTTCTTCCTCCTCATACAGACCATAGGGGCAAATGGACTCCGAACTACGATGGTCCATTCATAGTAAAGAAAGTTTTCTCGGGAGGAGCACTGATGCTCGCTACTATGGATGGTGAAGATTTCTTATCCCCTGTGAATTCAGATGCAGTTAAAAAATACTTTGCATAAAACGACCCGCTGGACATAAAAACAGAATGTAAGTCCAGGCAAAAATAGGGCATCCCGGCGAGTCAAAAACATAATAAAAGACTCGGGAAAAAAAAAGGGAAAAATTAAAAAAATGTGTACACCCGCTGGGTTGAAAAGCCGCATTGGACAGTTCAGGCAAAATGGGTATCCCGGTGGATTGAAAACCCGAAAGGGCGATCCACGCAAAATCAGGGAATAAGCGAATAACTGCATTCTGAATTCGTCTGTATCACTTACAACATGGCTCCTCTTCGAAAGGTTAAAGCATCGGTCAGAATCAACCTTCTTCAAAAAGCAAGATAAGAAGAACGTCAAGGTCATACGGGTCATAGCAAAGGAAGCTCGCCGGAGCATCATCAACATTGCCAGCACCTTTAATTTTCTCAATTTGTAACAATCTCCTCATTCCAGGAGATCTGTTTCTTTGACTGTATTTGCCAAATCAGGGCACCCAGATTAATAAAATCAGATTTCATTCACACCTCGTCTCGTACATTTTTGTTTCGTTTGCAAAATGTCCAATATACATGATATAATATTTGCATAAAATAAATGAGCCATTATTAATAAATTCTTACAGGAAATGTATTTACTCTCAGGAATATCTAACTCCTATGGCGGAATCTGATAAGGGATACCTCAGGATACTTGTGCGTTTCTTTGTCTTAACAGGATTGTAGGTATTCAATACGCAGTATGGGGCATGCCAAACATCATTTCCACAAACATCACCTCCTCCAAGCAGCCTCTGAAATGCTTTCTCCCCAACAGAGTTGTCAAAGCCTCCTCATCCCCAGCCGGGATCCCCACAGAAATCTCTAGGAAGATCGTTCAGTGATCTTTCCTCCCCCAAACAGAGTGTCGGGTTTCAAAGACAAAAGAACCATTTCCCCGCAGAGTTCCAGCCTCTACCCAGAGGAGCAATGCCTGAAATTCTCACACAACAAAGTGACAAAAGCTTCCTTCTCCCCAGCTGGGTTTCTCCTTATCGGATAGGTCTATCAGTGATCTATTTCCCCAAGCAGAGCCATATATTTTATCAAATCTACCAATGATCTCATCCCCATCTGGGATTCTCCTTCAAGCAGATCAGCCAGAGATCTTCACAGCAGCGGGATCCAAATCCTGGATCGGTTTCTTTTTTGCATAATCATAGCATTCACATCATTTTCCCCACAAAGCGTAGCATTCTGTCTAATACAGAGCATTACGGCAAAAATCAAACATTTGCATGATCACAAGTCAGGTTTGAACCAGTCACCTGTAAATACCGACAGTATCTCATCAGCAATGTATATAAAGACTCACACCCCGGAAAAATAAAAGCCAAAGCGTCCCTTTTGCACTCTCCCACAGATACATGTTCATATATGCTCTTTCGACACTCGTCTGTGTCATGTCATCCCCCGCAGATAAGCCACAAACATCCTCCGCGATTACAGATACCTATACACTCTCTTGACACCCGTCCGTGGCACCTTTCCCCAGCTCGGTTGCCAAAACACTTATTGCCAATACTTGTTTATAACGCATTCCTTTCGACACTCGTCCGTGTCATCCTATCCCCACAGGTCGCCGAAACACCTTTTACACTCTCATATATAAATGATTGTTCATAACTTATACCCTTTCTCTTCTGACACCCGTCCGTGTCATACTTTTCCCCAGCAAGTTGAACACTCGTCAGTGTCTTGCTCATACTCCACAATACTTCACTCTTAATTATACAAATACTCGTCTGTATCTTGTATATGCACTCATTCCCCACAGATTCGACACTCGTCCGTGTTCTTTGTTAACCTGTTAGTACTTGTCCGTATCATCATCTCTGAACATGCATCAGCGTTTGTTTCTACCGATACTTGTCCGCATCATGGTCTTAAGGATGCTCGTCCACATCTTTAATCTATACACAGCGTCAAAACACTTATACCTTTTACTTCTTAAGTGTAAGCACTCGTCTGTGTTTACCAATCCTCAGCAAGTCGCCAACAAAACCATTTTCTTCTATCCGGCATTCGTCCTATGTCGTGATACTTTCGGCAGCCGTACCCTGCCGGGTGATCGTCTTTCACCTTTGGATGACCGTCCCTCATCCTTTCCCCAGCGGAGTCTCCATTATTGGAACCCTTTTCTGTCCGGCATTCATCCTATGTCATGATATTGTAGCAGCCATCCCCTACTAGGTGATCGTCCTTCACCTTTTGATGATCGTCCTTCATCATTTTATCCGATGGCCGTCCCCATCGTTGATCTTGTTATCTGACATTCGTCCTATGTCATGATAAACCCCGAGAGCAGCCGTACCCTGCTAGGTGATCGTCCTTCACCTCTTGATGATCGTCCTTCACCTCTTGTTGATCATCCTTCATCATGCTTATATGATGGCCGTCCCCATCGTCGACCTTTTCTATCCAACATTCGTCCTATGTCATGATAAAGAGCAGTCGTTCCCAGCTAGGTGATCGTCCTTCACCTTTAATGACCGTCCCTCATCATTTATTTCATTTATTCTTTAACCTGATGGTCGTTCCCATCGTTGTTTACTTTTACTTTCCAAGCTTGATGGCCGTCCCCATCATTACCTTTGAATCCCCAGAAAATCTTGTTTACCCGATGGTCGTCCCCGTCGTGGTCTCTTTAATTCCCCAGCATGTCGGTTGTCCCCGTCATTGCTTTATCCCCAGTATTCGTCCTCTGCTCGATGGTCGTCCTCCATCGCCCGCACTTTATAATCATACAATTCTATCTTTTACAATTTATATCCCTTTTCTTCTTCTCCCCAGTGAGTGCAAATTTTGGACTGTCTTTGGTATTCAACCACAAGTTATCTTGTTTGTTTGTTAAGCCCATCGCTTACATCCTACACAGCTAACTCATGTTTGAATAGGGGAAGCTGTAAACATCCCAAATTTTCCCTCACTAATTTCACACCATGGCGTGTGATCTTTCATCCTTGCATAAGTTTAAGCATATCATATCATATTGCATTTTTGTTTCACTACATTAGTTCAAGTTCATCTGCATCTATGGTTTGTGATCTGAGCAATCCAAGGATCCATCTGAGCTGCTCCAAAGGCCTCCAATCATTCCAAGAGGGTCCATGTATGTTCTATCATCATTTTTTATCCCTCAAAGATCAAGGAAGTCAAGAAATCGCAAGAACTTAGAAAGCATGGAAGCAGAGCTAGGGTTTCACTACACAGATGACCTGAAATTAGGGTTTTGGTTTTAGAGGCCATAACTCCAAATTTTTTGGTCATTCTTGTTTCTAATAGTCTCAATATGTTATAAGGATCATTTTTACCAAGTTTGATGAAGAAATTCATTGTGGAAGTCATCTGTTCACTGGGTAACTTCTTGAGCAAGTTAGAGCAAAATCAGGGCATCTGAGGCCCCCAACAATGGAACCAAAGTGGATTTTTCATCAAATTGAAGTTATATGATCTTTATTTGATCATTGAAGTGCTTGGAAGTTCACAAAATTTAAGAAAATTGAGCTAAACCAAAAGTTGCCAAAAATGGAAATGACTTGTAATGGAAACTTTCCATTTTGGGAAAGTTTTTCAACCTCTTCTTTCTCAACCAAAAATGCTTCAAATGAAAAATTGTTGGTCATAAAAGTTGTAGATTGGATCATTCCCTTTTCAAAAAAGTATTAGAACAAGTTCTAATTTATTATGAAACTCAAGTTATGGCTTGGCAAAGTTGGCAAAAATCACATAATTTTCACTTTCATGCCAAAGAGGGATTTTTGCAAATTCACATAGCAAGCCATTTTGTGACCTCTAATCATTCTCTAAGCATCATACCAACATAATGCAATGCTTTGTGACCAAAATTTCCCAAAGAATCATGCCATTCCATGTCTTGCACATCAAGAAATTCAAAAGGGGCCAAACTTCCTCAAAATTGCAAAATGATACAAAACCTCTCACACACTTGTTGAATCACCACAAAACCTTTTCAATGGTTATCCTTGAACCAAGCTGACTCGAGCCATGCCTTGAAATAGCCACTGAACCAGCCCATACCTCAAGTACAAGTTATGTTGATATTTTGGCAACTTGCCCATACCAATCACCATAGGCCACAACAACTCTTCTGACCTATCAAAGCTTGTTATGTGGACCAAATGTAACTCATAACATAATTCACACAAGGATGAAACCTCAGAATCACTAAGTTCCCAAAAATCACCCCAAAAGCAAAACCTTTCGAAACACTCTGCTCACACACTCAAACTCAAAACTTCTTTCATCAATACACTCAGCATCACAAGAGGATCATTTCCCACCCTTCATTGTAGCCAAAAAGCCCCCAAAACTGAAACACGATTTCTGGCCAGTTGAAGAACCACCATTCAAACCAGCCATTATAAACTCCTTCCAAGCATCAAAGCATCACCAGGAGGATCATATGAGTCATTTTGCACCAAAGAGGAGGCCAGATAGCTCAGATTGAAGAAGCTCAATCTCAGGTATCCTCAAGAACAAATTTTCCAGAACTTGTTTTTCTTGTTATAGAAATGATCTTTATGCTTTGTTGATCACCATGATCTATTTTGTTTTGAAAATGGTTGCGAAATGAGCATGTACTGACTGTCTGAAAGTTTCACCATTTTTGTGTTCTTCTTCGAATCTTGAGTTTCAGCCATTAGAAATTAGTTTTGAGGTTAGATCCATGCTTAGGAAGATGTGGGGGAGTGATCTGGAGCTTCAGAGCTCTGGAAATAGGCTAGGGAAGAAGTTGATGTTGGGGTGTTGCCGGAGAATATGACTGGAACACTGTTCCGGTCACCTGAAAAGGATTAGAGCTAATTTTAGGGTTTAGTGTGCCAGGCGTGTTCTGGGCCCTTGGATCAGGATTAATTTGAAATGGGTGGCTAGGATTAGTTCAGATTAGGTTTAATTGTGATTAATTAATTAATTAATTAATTAGGATTTAGTCAGTTTGAATTGTGACCATTAAGATGCGCGCGTGGTCTTCCCTCCAACCCCAGGTTTAAACCTCAGCCCTTAGATGCGTTGACCAACCTTTAATTCATTTTTATTTTCATTTTATTCCATTTATTTTGAGCAATTTATTTAAAATACTTAGAAAATTCCAAAAATATTTTTCTTCTTCATTTTGAATTCAAATATTTTTCTTCACCCAAAAAACATTTTTATTTTTATTTTTTGCATTAAAAAACCATTTTAAAAATATTTAAATGTTTATTTTAATTAATTAATGGAAATTAATTAATTAAAATACCATTTAGGTTTCTAAAAATTCCAAAAAAAATCACATTGCATCTTAGGACATTTAGAAACATTGTCAAACCATTCATACAAATTTCTTTTTGGTTTTAATCCAACTTTGATATTTTTCTTGAATTTAGGGTTCATAAAAATCCCTTTTTTGAACCCTAACTTCAAAATTTCTTTTCTGCCTAACCATGCAAGGTTTGACATTGGTTCTTTTTGCATTCTTCTTCATATGGCATTTAATATCTAGCATTTTTTTGTCACAAATTTATCTTGCATTTTTCATTTGATTTGCATTTTTCCCCTTAAGGTACCTTAAAATCCTAGTTAACTTAGAAAAATCACAACTTTCTTTAGGTTAAGAGTTAGACCTCCTCCTTTGGGGTGTGATATCAAATGGGGTTAGGGTTCCTTTGAGTTCATTTGCAATTTTTTATCTTATGATTTGCTTCTGTTTTTGACTTTTGCATCTCATCCTTTCATATAACCCTAATCTTGCATCCATACTTGCATCTTACATTGCATTGCATAAACATATGAACTTGCCATGACATTCCTTGCATTCATATTAAATATAAGACATCTTAGTACATATTAGAATCATTCTTGATCATTTCTTCATTCATTTTCCATGATGTGAATTCTTTTCATTCCATGAACTTTCATGAACTTTCAAACTTCAAAGCATGCTTCCTTTGCATTCCATCTCTTGTATGAACATTCATAACACTTGACATGCTTTTTCATCATCTCATAGCACCATTTGCATCATGTGTTTACTTCTGGTTTTGGTTTTACCTTTGCATATGTTTCATTTTCATTTCATTTCTTTCCTTTATGCTAACCTTTTCAGGTGGTAAGTAACTAGAGAAGTGAATCTGCCTTCACTTCTCATTCCTCTTCTCATTCTTCTTATGCATCATTGCTGCATTTTTCTTTGCTTTAGAGTGAGCTTGATCATTCATGTTCTTCATTCACTTTCTTTCTCCAAGTTACTTATCTTCTTCAGTGAAGTAAGTAACTTGTTTCTTCTGCTTCTCCTCCTTTCATCTGCTTCTTCCATTGGTGGCTTCTTTGAAGATCTCTCTTAAGCCTTACAAACCATAGGAACATCCAAGCATGACAATAATTAGGGTTGTGATTAGTCCCCCTTTAGCTTTTACCTTTGTGTCTTCTTTGTGTCTCTCTTCTCATCTCATCATTAGAGACTAAACCTTTAAGGTTTTAAGACTTTGTGATTAGGGTTATGCCTGCATCCTTCTCTTAGGATGGAGTATATAACTTTAATCCTAAGTGTTAAACCCTTAATTTTTTTAAACCTCTAAATCAATCCATCTTAATAATGACTAAGACAATAGCTTGTAACCTGGGCCTTGCATTAGGGTTCTAATTTTTCCTTTATTGGTTAAGAAGGACTAACCCTAGTGTTAATGGACAAGTCCCCTCAAGTTGTCTTATAAATCATAAAACTCATTTCTTAATCTTACCATTAATTAAAATCCACTTTAATAAAGGCTTGTTTTGTCATGAGGTTAATCCCTAATCATGGATTAAGTTGAGGTATCTTCCTTAGCTTAAGTGTGTTCATCTATTATCCTTCTATTAGGATGGTGTAATGAGTTCACTAATCCTTGATTATGGCTTAAACTCATTACTTAACACTAAACAAAAATTCAAAAAACATCTAAATAATCACAAGTAGGTTAATGATCTTAATCCTACATCATCATGGTAATTAAGTTGATATGTTTATCTCATACTTAAGGTATTCTCATTATCCCTAATCAAAGGGAGGATTTGATGAGTTTACTAACCCTTGGTTTAGGCTTAAGCTCATTAACTTATGACAAACACAAAAAGCAATAAAATATTGAAAACACAAAAACAAACAATAATCGTCTCCTTCGGGATTCTTTTCTCATCATCTTCACTCACAAACGAGAACTTGCTTCTTCCGTCTAATGCAAGACAGTTAGCACTCGAGCCAGACGAGTCATACACTTGAGCATAGACAAGCAAGCAATTCACAAGTCAATTTATCTTTCAGTCTCTTTGAGTCGAACTACGGTGTTCTGACTTCCTCATTGCACGAGAGGATACGTAGGCATAACTTAACTATTATCGAACAAAAGTCTTTGTGTCTTCCCCCTCTTTAAGCATTCTTTTTAAGCCTCATTCCTGAGCACCACACTTCATTTTCTTGCACTAACACTTGTACATTCTTTTCCAGCTTTTGCACACTGATAGCACAGACACTACCCCTTTTAAACACAAACTTTCAAGCGTGGATCCCGTCGAGTACGACGGACAATCTAGGTGCTAATACCTTCCCAGGTTGTAACCAACCCCCTTTCTCAGTTTCTCTGGTTCGCAACCGTCTTATCCATCTTTTCCCAGGTTTATGCAGCATTACCTTTCCTTCGGGATAAAAATGCCTAGCTGGCGACTCTTTTCACTTCACCTTCATTCTCTTTTCGCCGACCGTTCACGCTTGTACCGGGATGCAAATCTTCGAGAGTGACACCCATCTTCAGTCTTTCCTGGGGAGATTGAAAGCCTACACCATGGATGAGAAGCTGTGAATGTTTTACTTCGAGGATAGCTTGATAGGGGAATCCTGAGAATGGTACTCCTACTTGACCAGAGCCACAGTAAGGAATTGGAAAGACTTGGCAGAAGTTTTCATTCGTCAATATCAGTATAATCTGGACATGGCTCCAAACAGAACCCTTCTGATGGGAATGTCGCAGTCTTCCCATGAAAGCTTTAGAGAATATGCCCAAAGGTGGAGGCAACTAGTTGCTTCCGTTCAACCCCCGATGTCAGAAAGGGAGATGGCTGACATGTTCATGAATACTCTCCAGGGTACCTATATTGACAGATTGGCTGCATTTTCTTCTACCAGCTTTGCAGACGTGGTAATGGCTGGAGAAAGAATTGAGAGCTTACTGAAGATGGGAAAGATTTCTGACAACGGTGCCAGTTCAAGCAGTGCAAGGAAGCCATTTGCTGGGCCCCGTAGATCTGGTGAAACAAACTCTGTGCATGTGGGAAGAGGAAGACCCCAATATCTGCCCAGATCAGTTGCTGCCATCACTATTCCTACTCCACCTCTTCAATATACTCAACAGCCACAACATTTCCCTCAACAACCATAGTTCCCTCAACAGAGATCTTACAACAACAACGCCCTTTTCAACAGCGGCCATCTCAGATCAACAGGGTGATTGACCCTATTCCAATGCCATATGCCACATTGTTGCCATAACTCCTAAAGCTCAATCTTGTTGAGTTGAGGACATTGGCTCCACCTGATCCTCAGAACCTTCCGAGAAATTACGATGTCAATGCTAGGTGTGCTTTTCATTCTAATGCCCCTGGTCACTCCACGGAAAAATGCAGGGCTCTGCATATGAAGGTCCAGGATCTGGTAGATTAAAAGGCCTTGAACTTTGCACCACCTCCCAATGTCATGAAAAATCATATGCCAAGCCACAATGGGCCAAGGATTAATGCTATAGAGGAAGGCTCACCCATGCGTTTGATTGAAGATACTGCAAGTATTTAGACACCTCTGGCAGGGGTTAAAGCTTAGCTCTTGAAATGCCAAGTGTTTCCAGGTTGTGAGGCCTGTTGTGAATCTTGCAAGGTTTCCGAGAAAGGGTGTGCAAGCTTGAAGAATGGCATCAATGGTTTGATTAAAGAAGGCATTCTGCAAATAACAACAACAGCTTCTACAACACCTACAACTCCTTTTCCAGCAACAAATGATTCTTCTACAACTGCAACAACAATTGTTCCCATTGACTCCTCTACAACTACAACGACCACCTCTTCCAGCACTTCAAAAAACAAAAGTTCCATTTTATCTCCTTCTACAACTTCAGCAACCACCAACGATGACGTCTCCACAATTACTATTTATTATGACCCTACAACGGTCCCAAACTCCAGCAACTTTCAGCAACAATCTCAGCAACAATTTCAACAACAAACAAGCTTCAATTCATCACCACAACATCCACCAGGGGTCCTGTCACCATTTTCTATAACCCACAGACAATAACGGTTCCGACCTCTACTGCAGTAAGCCTAGTCACCATCACGGTGCCCGGGCCTATTCCATATGACAAATACAATGTTGTACCATGGCATTACGGTGCAAACCTTTACTGCAACGAAGAGAAAGTCCTTATTGATTCTTCAGTTCACACACCCCAAGTGGATAATGTCGGGGGAGACGGGCGCTTCACCCGAAGCGGACGTCTCTTCGCGTCACAAGCTCCAAGAACCAACACTGAGGCAAAGGCTGCTGCCAAAGCCAAAGGGAAAAGTGTGGCACCTGAAGAACCTGCGCCAAAAGAAACTCATAAATCATCCTTTGATCAGGATGTGGATGAATTTATGAGGATAATTAAAAGAAGTGACTACAAAGTTGTGGATCAGCTCCACCAGACTCCTTCTAAGATATCCATCTTATCTATGTTGTTGTGTTCCGAAGCTCATCAGGATGCACTACTCAAAGTCTTGCACGCTGCCTACGTTCCAGAAGAGATCACAATGAATCAGCTTGAGACAGTGGTGTCTAATGTTAATACTAGCCATGGGCTAGGTTTCACCAATGCTGATTTGACAACAGAAGGACGTCACCACAACAAAGCTTTACACATCACCTTGGAGTGCAAAGGGGTTGTACTCTCTCATGTTCTTGTGGACATTGGGTCTTCACTCAATGTCCTGCCGAAGAAAGCTCTTGTCAAGCTCGAATATGATGGTATAGCTCTCCGACCAAGCAATCTTGTGGTCAGGGCTTTTGATGGCTCCAAGAGGTCTGTTCTTGGAGAGGTGGAGCTACCTGTGATAATCAGTCTGCAAGTCTTTCAGACTACTTTCTATGTGATGGACATACAGTCGGCCTACAGCTGTTTGTTGGGTAGACCTTGGATTCACGCCGCAGGCGCAGTAACGTCGACCCTTCACCAGAAATTGAAATATGAGTGGGAAGGACAAATTATCACCATCTGTGGTGAAGAGGACATCTTTGTGTAGCCATTTGGCTACATACAAATACATTGAGATGGATGGTGAAATCCATGAAACTATGAGCTAGGGGTTCGAGGCTCTGAATGACAATGAGCCAACGACTGGAGTATTTGCTGCATCCCAGGAGGATAGGATGGGTACTTCAATTGTCTCCTATCAGCAATCCTGGAAGGTTGTTGAAGATGGTAATGCCCAAGGATGGGGAAAGCTGCTGTCGGTGGAGAAGAAGGAGGACATATTTGGTTTGGGTTACAGACCATTCCGACAAGATCAATCAGAGGCTGCAAAGGAGCCCAAGTTCATTAGTGGGGGGATGCTCACCCCAGATGTTGTTAACAACCTGGAAGACAAGGCGGAAAGCGACCTCAACCTGGAGAGCTGGATACGTCCAAGGATCCCGGGTCACCAAGTCCTTAACTGGTCTTCCCAGGAAATTATAAGGGTTACTCCTGCAGAGTAATTATTATTTCCTGCTTTTTTCAGCATGCATCAAGTCCTACATCTTGCCCAAGGTGTCATGACTCATTTTGTTATAGAGCCATATTGTAATTTTGTGCAAATGAATTATCAATGAATATCAGACATCATTTGTAAACAAGTCTCTTTTTCGCTCACTGTCTTTTCATTTTTTACTTTTGTACAAAACAATAAAATGGCAATGTTTTCAAAATAATAACTTCATTTTTACACTTTTCTAAACAAGATTAAAATTGATCACTAAAACGAACAAATCTCAACCCTTGTAGAGATTATCCTCCAGATTGCACCGACAACAGCACTGTTATGACCTTGTATGACTTCGACAATCCAATTAATCAAGCTGATGAAGGGGTTGAAGAATACTATGAGTTACCTGAAGAGTTAGCCAGGTTGTTGAGGCAGGAAGAGAAAATGATCATTCCTCATCAAGAGGAGGTTGAAACAGTTAATCTTGGTACCGAGGAGGATTTGAAAGAAGTGAAGATTGGTGTCGGTCTGCGAGCTCCAGTAAAAGAACAACTCATTGACATGCTTCAAGAATACGCCGACGTCTTTGCTTGGTCCTATCAAGACATGTCAGGTCTAGATACGGATATTGTTATGCACAAGCTGCCATTGAAAGAAGTATGCCCTCCAGTGAAGCAAAAGCTACGCCGTACTCGTCCAGATATGGCCATGAAGATAAAGGAAGAAGTACAAAAATAGTGGGACGCCGGTTTCCTTGCTGTGACTAGTTACCCGCCGTGGGTTGCTAACATTGTACCAGTGCCGAAGAAGGATGGCAAAGTACGGATATGTGTGGATTACCGGGATCTGAACAGAGCTAGCCCGAAGGATGATTTCCCATTACCTCACATTGATGTATTGGTCGACAACACAACTCAGTTCTCGGTGTTTTCCTTCATGGATGGTTTTTCTGGGTATAATCAGATCAGAATGTCACCCGAAGACATGGAGAAAACAACCTTCATCACACCTTGGGGCACTTTTGGTTACAAGGTAATGCCTTTTGGACTGAAGAACGCCGGTGCGACTTATCAACGGGCTATGGTAACGTTATTCCACGGCATGATCCACAAAGAAATTGAATGCTACATGGATGACATGATTGCCAAGTCCCTCACTGAAGAAGATCATCTGGTGAATCTGCTGAAGTTGTTCAAGCGTCTGAGAAATTATCAACTGAAGCTAAACCCCAACAAATGCACATTCGGGGTACGTTCTGGTAAACTTTTGGGATTTATCGTAAGTGAAAAGGGAATTGAAGTTGACCCTGACAAAGTCAAGGCCATTCGGGAGATGCCTGCACCTAGGACTAAAAAGGAAGTTCGGGGGTTCTTAGGTAGGTTGAACTACATATAAAGGTTCATATCTCATCTTACTGCAACTTGTGAGCCCCTGTCCAAATTGTTAAGAAAGGAACAAACGGTCAGGTGGAGTGAAGATTGTCATAAGGCTTTTGACAAGATCAAGGAGTACCTACAAGAACCTCCGATTATTATTCCTCCAATTGAAGGAAGACCTCTAATAATGTACCTGACAGTATTAGAAGGATCAATAGGGTGTGTTCTAGGGCAGCATGACGAGTCTGGTCGAAAAGAATATGCAATATACTACCTAAGCAAAAAGTTTACCGACTGTGAACATCGTTATTCACTGCTCAAGAAAACTTGTTGTGCTTTAGTGTGGGCTTCTCGCCGACTAAGGCAGTATATGTTGACTCACACTACCTTGTTGATCTCAAAGATGGACCCCGTCAAATACATATTTGAGAAGCCAGCACTTACCGGAAGGGTTGCAAGATGGAAAATGATTCTGACAGAGTATGAAATTCAGTACACATCTCAAAAGCCATTAAAGGCAGTGTACTGTCTGACTATCTAGCTGAGCAACCCATTGATGATTACCAATCCATGAGGTTTGACTTCTCATGAAGAGCCTATTCACACTGAAGGGCCTGACCCAGAAGAAGAATGGACTATGATGTTTGATGGGGCTGTCAATATGAATGGTCGAGGAGTTGGTGCAGTGCTCATTACACCTAAAGGAGTTCCTATGCCTTTCTCGGCAAAACTCACATTTTCCTGAACTAATAATGAAGCTGAATAGGAAGCCTGTATCATGGGTCTTGAGGAAGCCATTGACCTCAGGATCAAGACTTTGAATGTATTTGGGGATTCAGCTTTGGTAATCAATCATACCAACGGCAAATGGTACACTCACCAAGAGCACCTGATTCCATACCGTGACTACACGATGAGATTGTTGACTTTCTTCACAACAGTCAAACTTGAGTATATCCCTCGAGACGAAATCAGTTCGCAGATACTTTAGCTACCATTTCCTCCATGATCAAGGTTCAAACTGCCAATTATGTGCCTCGAATTTCGGTATCCAGACTAGGCCGACCAACATACATATTCTCCGTGGACATTGCTAAAGATGACAAGCCTTGGTTCCATGACATCAAAAGCTTCTTAGAGGATCAAATATACCCACCTGGGGCATCATCCAATGATAAGAAGAAACTAAGAAGGTTGGCCGGTAGTTTCTTCCTTAATGCTGATGGTTCATTATACAAGCGAAACTTTGACATGGTGCTACTCAAATGTGTTGATAAGAAAGAAGCAGACTTGCTGATGCACGAGGTGCATGAAGGCTCTTTCGATACCCATGCTGGAGGACATGCAATGGCTAAGAAATTGTTAAGGTCAAGTTATTACTGGATCACAATGGATGTAAATTGTTGTGCCTATGCCAGAAAATGCCACAAGTTCCAGATTTATGCGGACAAGGTGCATGTGCCTCCAAATCCTTTGAACGTAATGTCTTCGCCTTGGCCCTTTGCCATGTGGGGCATTGACATGATTGGAAAGATCAAACCGACTGCTTCAAATGGGCACAGATTCATCATGGTAGCCATTGATTACTTCACCAAGTGGGTTGAAGCAGCTTCATATGCAAACGTCACCAGACAAGTGGTAGCCAGATTCTTGAAAAGAGACATCATATGTCGATATGGAGTACCCGAGCGGATCATTACTGATAATGGTTCCAATTTGTCGGGACTTCAAAATCCAACATCACAATTCTTCTCTCTACAGGCCAAGGATGAATGGCGCTGTTGAGGCAGCTAACAAAAACATCAAGAAGATTATGCAAAAGATGGTGGTTACTTACAAAGACTGGCATGAAATGCTACCATTTGCCTTGCATGGGTATCGAACCTCAATCAGAATGTCCACTAGGGCAACACCTTATCAGCTTGTGTATGGTATGGAAGCTGTTCTGCCTGTTGAAGTTGAGCTACCCTCCTTACGGTTACTGATGGATGTAAAGCTAAATGAAGCAGAATGGGTCCAATCTCGGTACAATCAACTGAATCTGATCGAAGAAAAGAGGATAGCTGCCATCTGTCATGGGTAGTTATATCAGAAAAGAATGAAGAAAGCCTTCAATCAGAAAGTCAGACTTCGGGAATACCAAGTGGGAGATCTTGTGCTGAAAAGACTTCTTCCTCCTCATACAGACCACAGGTGCAAGTGGACTCCTAATTACGATGGTCCATCCATAGTAAAGAAGGTTTTCTCTGGTGGAGCACTGATGCTCACTACTATGGATGGTGAAGGTTTCTTATCCCCTGTGAATTCAGATACAGTTAAAAAATACTTCGCATAAAATGACCAGCTGGATATAAAAACAGATTGTAAGTCCAGGAAAAAATAGGGCATCCCGGCGAGTCAAAAACAAAATAAAATACTCGGGCGAAAATAAGTGAAAAATAAAAAAAATGTACACCCGCTGAGTTGAAAAGCTGCATTGGACAGCTCAGGCAAAAATGGGTATCCCGGTGGATCGAAAACATGAAAGGGCGATCCACGTAAAATCATGGAATAATCGAACAACTGCATTCTGAATTCGTCTGTATCACTCACAACACGGCAAGCTTCGAAAGGATAAAGCATCCGTCAGAATCAACCTTCTTCAGAAAGCAAGATGAGAAGAACGTCAAGGTCATACAGGTCATAGCAAAGGAAGTTCACTGGAGTGACGTCGACATTTCCAACACTTTTATTTCCTCTGTTTATAGCAATCTCCTCATTCCAGGGGATTTGTTTCTTTGACTTTATTTGCCAATTAAGGGCACCCAGATTAATAAAATCAGAATTTTCAGTCACATCTCTTTTTGTACATTTTTGTTTCGTTTGCAAAATGTCCAATATTCATAATAAGTACTTACATAAAAAAATGAGACATTTTTAATAAATGCTTGTGGGAAATATATTTACTTTCAGGAATATCTAATTCCTATGACGGAATCCAGTAAGGGATACCTCGGGATACTTGTGCGTTTCTCTTGTCTTAACAGATTGCAGGTATTCAATACGCAGCATGAGGCTTGCCAAGTACACTTACCTAGCATACCTCCTCCCCATGCAGTATTTGGAATGCTTTTCCCCAGCGGAGTTTTCAAAGCCTCCTCCTCCCAAGCACAGGTCTACTCAACAGGAGCATCCCCAACCAATCTCCCCACAGAATTTCCAGCCTCTCCCCAGAAGAGCAACGCCTGAAACTCTTACACAACAAAGTGACGAAAGTTTCCTTCTACACAGCTGAGTTCTCCCTCCAAACAGACCATCCAGAGATCTTTATCCCAGCAGGATCCGAATCCCGGATCAATTTCTCTTTTGCATAATCATAGCATTAGCATCATATTCACCAAATAAGTGTAGCATTCCGTCTAATATGGAGCATTACGGCAAAAATCAAACATTTGCATGATCACAAGCCAGGTTCGAGCCAGTCACCTGCAATTACCATCAGTATTTCATCAGCAATATATATAAAAACTCACATCCCCTGCAAATAAAAGCCAAAGCGTCCCCTTTACACTCTCCACCACGAATGTCTGTTCATATATACTCTTTTCAACACTCGTCCGTGTCATATTATTCCCCGTAGATATAAGCCAAAACGTCCCCTTTGCATTCTCTAATACAGATACATATACATACTCTTTTGATACTCGTCCGTGTCACCTTTCCCCCGCATGGTTGCCAAATCACTTGGTGCAAACAAATTACTTATTTATAACACACTCCTTTCGACACCCGTCTGTGTCATCCTATCCCCCCAGGTCGCCAGAACACCTTTTTTGCATTCTCACACGCTAATATTTGTTCATAACTTATATATAGTCTCTTTTGACACTCGTCCGTGTCATACATTCCCCAGCAAGTTGAACACTCGTCCATGTCTTGCTCATACTTCACCAATAAACCAATGCTCATTCATACTTACACAGAAGTCTTTGATACTCGTCCGTATCTTTGTTTATATATCACTCCTCAACAAATCCGACACTCGTCTGTGTTCTTTGTTAACTAGTTGGTACTCGTTCATATCATCATCTCTGAACATGCGTCAGTGTTTGTTTCTACCGATACTCGTACGTATCATGGTCCTAAGGATGCTCGTCCGCATCTTTAATCTATACACAACGTCAAACACTTATACCTTTTTTTCTTAAGCGTAAGCACTCGTCCGTGTTTACCATTCCCCAGTAAGTCATCAACATAACAAATTTTCTTCTATCCGACATTCGTCCTATGTCATGATACTTTTGGCAGTCGTCCCCTGCCAGGTGATCGTCCTTCACCTTTGGATGACCGTCCCTCATCCCTACCTCAATGGAGTCCCTATTAGTGGAACCTTTTTCTATCCGACATTCGTCCTATGTCGTGATAAAGAGCAGCCGTCCCCTGCTAGGTGATCGTCCTTCACCTTTTGATGACCGTCCCTCATCATTTATCTGATGGTCGTCCCCACCGTTGATCTTGTTACCTGACATTCGTCCTATGTTGTGATAAACCCCGAGAGTAGCTGTACCCTGCTAGGTGATCGTCCTTAACCTCTTGATGATCGTACTTCATCACGCTTATCCGATGGTCGTCCCCATTGTTGATCCTTTTCTATCCAACATTTGTCCTATGTCGTGATAAAGAGCAGCCGTCCCCTGCTAGGTGATCGTCCTTCACCTTTGATGAATGTCCCTCATCAATATTTCATTTATTCTTTGAACCGATGGCCATCCCCATTGTTGTTTACGTTACTTTGCAAACCTGATGGACGTCCCCATCATTGCCTTTACTTTAATCCCCAGAGAATCTTATCTCCTTACCTGATGGCCGTCCCCGTCATGGTCTCTTTATTTACCCAGTTTGTCGGTCGTCCCCGTCATTGCTTTACTTACCGCTTTATCCCCAGCAGTCGTCCTCTGCTCGATGGTCGTCCTCCATCGCCCGCATTTGATAATCATGCTATACTACCTTTTACAATTTATATCCCTTTTCTTCTTCTATCCAGCGAGAGCAAATTTTGGACTGTCTTTGGTTTTCAACCACAAGTTAACTTGTTTGTCTGTTAAGCCAGGCGCTTACATCCTGCACAGCTAACTCATGTTTGAATAGGGGCAGCTGTAAACACCCCAAATTTTCCCTCACTCATTTCACACCATGGCTTGTGATCTTTTATTTTTGCATTTTTGCATAGGCATACTATCTCACATTGCATATTTGTTTCATCTTCATATTTCAAGTTCATCTGCATCTAGGGTTTGTGATCTGAGCAATCCAAGACTCCATCTGAGCCATCCCAAAGGCCTCAAAGCTTTCCAAGAGGGTCCATGTGTGTTCTATCATCATATTATGTCCCTCAAAATTCATGGAAGTCAAGAGATCACAAGATTTGACAAGGCATGGAAGCAGAGCTAGGGTTTTCACTACACAGATGACCAAAATTAGGGTTTTGGTTTCAGAGGCCTTAACTCCAAATTTTTGGGCCATTCTTGTTTCTAATGTTCTTAATATGTTATAAGTATTATGTATACCAAGTTTTATGAAGGAATTCATTATGGAAGTCATCTGTTCACTGGGTAACTTCTTGAGCAAGTTAAGTCAAAATCAGGGCATCTGAGGCCCCCAACAATGGAACCAAAGGAGTATTTTCATCAAATTGAAGTTCTATGATATTTATTTGATCTTAGAAGAGGTTATAAGTTCACAAGATTGAAGAATTTTGAGTCATTTGCAAACTTGCCAAAAATGGAAATGACTTGTAATGGAAACTTTCCATTTTGGGAAAGTTTTTCAACCTCCTCTTTCTCAACCAAAAATGCTTCAAATGAAAAATTCTTGGTCATGAAAGTTGTAGATTAGGTCTTTCACTTTTCAAAAAGTACAAGAACATGTCTTGATTCATCCTAGAACTCAAGATATGGCCTTTCAAAGTTGGCAAAAATCCTATAATTTCAAGTTTCATGTCAAAGAGGGATTTTGCAAATTGGCATATTCAAGCATTCTAATGACTTCAAATGGACACAAACACTTCATAACATGCCAATGTGACATCAAAGACTCAAAATTGGCCCAAGAATTAGGTCATTTCATGCCTTGAAACACAAGAAACATCAAAGAGGGAAGATATGCAAAAACCTTGTAAACCCTAGCATCAAGTGTTCCAGCTGCAATCTTTCAATCCAAGGGCTCTCCATGAACTCAGCTGAGGCCAGACATGCCCAAATACAGCTCTGACTCGTGCCCATGCTTTAGGTACATCCAATGTTGACTTTTTGCATTTTACACCATACCAATCAAACTGAGCCACACCAACTCCTTTGACCAATCACGCATGCTTATACTAACCCTAAGGAACAAAAAGAACATAACACACAAGCCTGAAACTCTCCATAGCTCAGATTACATAAAATCCCCTCAAAACTTCATCTCTTCGAATCTCCCAACTCAGCCAACCAAAATCCAAAATTCTTTCACCAATCATCTCCACATAACCCCAGGATCATTTCCCACCCCTCACATTGGCCTGAAACACCCTCTAACCAAAACACGATTTCAGCTCCCTCTGAACTGAAACTCATAAAACAGCCTACATAAACTTGTTTCAAGCTTGCTAGAAGCACCCAAGGGGTTCATTGGAGTGAAAAAGCACTAAAGAGGTGGCCAGAAAGCTCCAAAGTGTAAAGCTTCAACTCAGGTATACCTCAAGAACATTTTTTCCAGAAATGTTTTTTTAAGTTCTTAGATGAATCTTCATGATGTGTTGATGATCCTGATGTGTTTATTTTGCAAAATGATTGAGTATTAAGCATGTATGAGTTCTCTGAAAGTTTTTTACCTAAGAATGGTTTGCTTCAATTTTCCCTTTTGATGCATGATAAATGAATTTTGTTTTGGGATTTAGGTTCAGGGATGTTAGGGGATCATTTATGGGCAAGAAATTTGGAGTTTAGAAGCCTAGGGAAGGATTTAGGGTTTTGCTCGCCGGAGAAGATGACCGGAACACTGTTCCGGTCATCTGAAAGTTGTTAGGGTTAATCAGTGTAATTAGCTAGGTTTGAATCTGGACCTTTAGATCTTGGCTTTGTGCGCATGCTGAACGGTAGGGATTAGGTCATTAGCCCTAATTATAAATTAATTAATTTAATTAAGTATGATTAGTTGAGTTTGAATTGTAGCCCTTAGATCACGCGCGAGATGAAAGTTTAAATGTGGGCCTTTGATTCTGATTACTGCTGGTCTTGTTGACTGGCCCGCTGGGCCTTTGGATCTGTCAGCTTGCATTCTCAGCCTTTGATCTTGCATACTTTTATTTTTATTTTTATTTTCTTCCTATTTTATTTTGTATATTTATTAAAAATAGCAAAAATGATTTAAAAAATCTGAAAATTTTTATCAAACCTTTTATTAATTTTCAGAACCCAAAAATATTTTTATTTTTAATTTTTGCATTAAAAACATATTTTTAAATCATTTAAATATTTTATTTAATTATTTAATTGATTTTAATTAATTAAAAATACATTTAAGTATTTAAAAATCACCAAAAAAATCAGAGGGTATTCTTAGACTTTTAGAAACATTTACAAACTCATCTTACAAATTTATTTTTGGTTTTGTTCTTACTTTGAGATTTTTCAATGAATTAGGGTTCTTAAAAATGTTCATTTTCTAACCCTAACTTCAAAAATTCATAACCCTAGAACCAAGTTGAGTTTGTGAATGATTCTTTTTGCCTTGCTTTGTGCATGCCGTCTAGCATATAAAAACATTTTTGTTTCATTTTTATCTTGCATTTTCAAATTATTTGGCATTTTACATTGAAGATCACCCAAAAACCCTAGCAAACTTAGAAAAACCATAACTTCTTCTAGGTTTAGTTTCTGACCTCCCCCTTTGGATGATAACCTAGTATAGGTTTAGGGTTCCTTTTAGTGCATTTTCAATTTTTTATCTTGTGCATTGCTTATGTTTTTGTCATGAGCATCTCATACTTCCATAAAACCCTAATTTTACATGTTCATTTGCATTCATCTTGCATATGCATCAATACATGAACTTGCCATGACATTTCTTGCATTCATATGTCATCTTAGACATCTTAGGATATGAAAAAATCATGCTTGATAATTTCTTCATCAATTTGGTATGCTTTGCATTCATAACATTTCATGAACATACATGTGTGTTTTCAAGGTTCTAACTTGCCTTCATTTGCATCCATCTCTTATATGATCATACATATGCATCATGTGTGACTTTGCATCATCTCATAACTCATTTTCCTTGAATATGCACTTCTGACTTTGATCATAGCACCTTTGTTTGTTGCATTTTCATTTCTTTTCTTCCTTTAAGTGTTCAACTAACATTTCAGGGGCTTATGGTAAGTTGTTTAAGGTGTGGATATGCATCCACATCTAACTTCTCTTTCTCTCTTATTTTTGTACATTTTACTTGTGTTTGAAGTGAATTTCATTCACTTGTTCCTATTCCTTTCTTTTCTTTCTCTTAGGTTTACTTATCTTCTTAAATGGAGTAAGTAACCTAATCCTCCTTTCTTCTCTTTTCATCTGCTTCTTCCTTGGTGGCTTCCTTGAAGATCTTTCTCAAGCCTTATAAACCATAGGAACATCCAAGCATGACAATAATTAGGGTTGTGATTAGTCCCCCCTAGCTTTTTTCCTTTGAGTCTCCTTGAGTCTCTCTTCTCATCTTCATAATTAGAGACTAACCTCTTAAAGTTTTAGGACTTTGAGATTAGGGTTATGCCTGTATCCTTCTCTTAGGATGGAGTGTATAACTTTAATTCTAAGTTTTAAACCTTTAATTTGTTTAAACCTCTTAATCAAAACATCTTAATAATCACTAAGACTTCATCTTGTAACTTGGGCCTTACATTAGTGTTCTAATTCTTCCTTATGGTTAAGAAGGACTAACCCTAGTGTTTAATGGACAAGTCCCCCGCAAGTTATCTTACAAACCATAAAATTCACTTCTTAATCTCATCCCTTAATTAAAATCCACTTAATAAAGGCTTTGTTATATAATGAATTTAGTCCCTAACCATGGATTAAGTTGAGGTATCTTCCTCAGCTTAAGTGTTCTCATCTATTATCCTTCTATTAGGATGGTTTAATGGGTCCACTAATCTGTGATTGGAGATTAAACTCATTACTTAACACTAAACAAAAACCCAAAAAACATCTAATTAATCACAAGTAGGTTAATGATCTTAATCCTACATCATCATGGCAATTAAGTTGAGATGCTTATCTCATACTTAAGTAGGCTCATTATTCCTAATCAGGTAGGATATAATGAGTTCACAAGCCTTTGATTTAGGCTTAAGCTCATTAACTTATGCAAAACACCAAAAACAATAACAAAACTAAAAACACGAAAAAAAACAATAATCGTCTTCTCCGGGATTCTTTTCTCATCACACTCATTCACAAACGAGAACTCGCTTCTTCCGTCTAATGCAAGACAGTTAGCACTTGAGCCAGACAAGTCATACACTTGAGCCTAGACAAGCAAGCAGTTCATCAGTCAATTTATCTTTCAGTCTCTTTGAGTCAAACTACGGTGTTCTGACTTCCTCATTGAACGCGAGGATACGTAGGCATAACTTAACAGTTATCGAACAAAAGTCTCTTTGTCTTCCCCCCTCTTTCAGCATACTTTCTAAAAAGCCTCAGTTCCTGAGCATTCACCCTTTTGCACTGACACTTGTATATTCTTTTCCATCTTTTGCACACTGATAGCACATACACTACCCCTTTTAAACACAATCTTGTAAGCGTGGATCCCGTTGGGTACGACGGACAATCTGGGTGCTAATACCTTCCCAGGTTGTAACCAACCCCCTTTCTCAGTTTCTCTGGTTCGCAATTGTCTTATCCATCTTTTTCTAGGTTTATGCAGCATTACCTTTCCTTCGGGATAAAAATGCCTAGCTGGAGACTCTATTCAGTTCATTCCTTTTTCTGCTTTCACCGATCGTTCGCGCTTGTACCGGGATGCAAATCTTCGGGAGCGACATATGGGATACCATGAATTCCACTTGAGGATTTAGAAGTCCAATTTTCTTTAAGAAAGACAAAACCCTAATTTGTGATCCACTACTTTGGAGGAGGCTTTGTCTGATGAAACCTTGAGTTCCTTTGAGCAATTGAGAATCCTATGAACATTAGGAGACATCTTGAGACATATTGTCTTGAAGATATCAAGGAAAATTTTGGGGTACAACAACTGCCCCTGTTCAATCTTCTTAAACCCGAGGGACTAGATTTTCATGTCCGCCATTCATGACCTGAAGGTGGAAGATGATTGAACACTTAAAGCCCAAAATATTTGCACTCACCGGTGCGCAAAGTAACCTTGTTGGTTGTTTGTATTACTTGAATGGGCTTAAAGATGCCATTCAGAGTAGTTAGTAACGGGTGGAGAGAAGAAATGTTTCTCGAATGTAATTCCTGGAGGATAAAGTAGTCCAAGATGTAGATACACATAATGTAGGGGAATCGAGCATTCCATAATGTTGATAGCAGCTCAAGACACCAAAAGACAAAATTTTGGGGAGTTAGCAGCCCAAAATATTGATAGATGTGTGTCTAGGGGAATTAGAAGCCCAAGATATTGATAGACGTGTTCTTGAGGGTTTATCGTAGACCAAGAGAGAAAAAGAAGTATCTGAGGGTTTATAGTAGCCTAAGGTACTGGTAAACGTATCTCTGAGGGTTTATTGTTGCCCAAGAGAGAAAAGGAAGTATCTGAGGGTTTATAGTAGTCCAAGGTATTGGTAAACATATCTCCGAGGGTTTATCGTAGCCCAAGAGATAAAAGGAAGTATCTGAAGGTTTATAGTAGCCCAGGGTACTGATGTAGTCCTGGAGGATAAAGCAATCCAAGATGTTGATGTAGTCCTGGAGGATAAAGCAATCTGAGACGTTGATAGATGTAATCCTGGGGGATAAAGTGGCCCAAGATATTGTTTGATGCGATCCCGGAGGATAAAGCAGCCCGAATGTCATTTGAAGGATAATAAGTTGTTGATGATATTTTTCTGCTGGGGAATTAACATGAAAGAACAAGGTTAGTTCTATGCAATGTCATGATGTATGTAATGCATTGTATGATGCTCTTAATGCAAAATGAGAATGTTATATGTATACTATGATATGCAGTAGATGATGTATGGATGAATTATATAGTAGGAGCATATTAGTGGCTTCATATATCAACTGTTGGCTGGGGAAAATAAATCCTAATTTGTTGTTGAGGAATATGAAGACATCATTTCCGTCTTGTTTCAGAATATTGTACTTGGGATCTTTCGACTTCTGTTTGGAAATGAAGGAATTCGAGGAGAGTTAATCGTTCGTCGTGTTTTTTATTGAAGGATTAAGTTCCTAAATACCCATACTGGGGATATAAGAGACGAACATTCCTCTGAGAGACTCATCTGACCAAGTGTCAATTCTTTTGGGGATATTAGACTTGCATGGATATTTCCTGGAACTTCGTAGTGTTGGAAGTACAAACTCTATTGGGGGAGAATCTGTGGATATTTGTTAGATATAACCTTATTGGGGATTCCAATCTCCAAGAATCCTTAGTAAATGCTATTTTATGCATTTTTTGTAAACATCAATAATTTAAAAACATATATTTATTCAAAGTAATCAAGATGTTTATGCATAATAAAAAACGAGAAAAGTAAAGTTGAGTTTGAAATAGAGTTGTATTGAACTTGAAGGTGGCCTATAAATAGGCAATCTTGTACAAGGAAACATAAATCCTAGTAAAAGGAAATTGTTGTAAAATTGAAAAAAGGTACAAATTAATAAAATAAGGAAAACAACTATGCGTAAATGATCCCATCGGGTTTCAACTCTGTTATTGTAATTATGTCTTCGAGCACCTCATCCACTGCTGCCGGAAGAAAAATGACTGGACTGATCTGCACCGTTTGGACTTGATATTGGTAACACAACTAGTTGGAATTAAATGGGTGATCCAACTAGAAATAGTCGTACGCTTTAATCCCTAACTTTTTCCTAGACCGCCTTTTCAGGTTTTCAGTCCACCGGGATACCCTTTTTTGCCCAAGTCGCCTTTTCAGGTTTTGGACTTGTAGGGTGTACAATATTTTATAAATATATACCTGATTTTTGTCCAAACCCTTTTGGTTCTCTGGGATGCCCTTATTTTGCCTAGGCCAATACACCTAGCGGGTCTCTTTCTATGCATAGTATTTTTTTGATTATGTCTGTGTTTACAGGGTGCGGGAAATTTTCACCATCAATGGTGGTAAATATCATAGCACCTCCAGAAAATACCTTTTGATCATAAATGGTCCTTCATATGTGGGAGTCCATTTGCCCCTAGGATCACCTTGTGGTAATATGATACGCTTTATTACCAAATCGCCAACCTGATATGCCTGATGCTTGATATTCTTGTTAAAAGCTTTGATCATGCGCTTCTGATACATCTGACCATGACAAATAGCCGCAAGCCTCTTTTCCTCAATCAAATTTATTTGGTCAAGTCGAGTCTGGATCTATTCATCCTCATCTAACCCTGCATCTTTCATAATCCTTAAGGAAGGAATATGAACTTTAATAGGTAAAACAACCTCCATACCATAGACGAGAGAAAATGGGGTTACCCCAGTTGAGGTACGTACTGTGGTTCGATAACCATGGAGAAAAAATGGTAACATCTCATGTAAGTCTTTGTATGTAACCATCATATTTTGCAAGATCTTCTTGATATTCTTGTTGGTGGCTTCCACTACACCATTCATTTTTGGTCGATATGGAGACAAATTGTGATGCTTAATTTTAAACTGCACGCAGAGTTCAACAATCATAGTGTTGTTCATATTAGTACCATTGTTTGTGATAATACTTTCAGGGATGCCATATCGACAGATAATATTATGCTTGATGAACCAAGCCACAACATTCTTGGTAACAGAAGCAACCGAGGTTGCCTCTACCCACTTCGTAAATAATCAATGGCAACAAGGATGAAACGATGTCCATTGGAAGCGGTGGGTTTAACCTCTCCAATCATATCAATGCCCCACATTACAAAAGACCAAGGAGCAATTAGAACATTCAACGAAATTGTAGGCACATGTATTTTATCAGCATAAATCTGGCACTTGTGACAAGTTTTAGAGTGATGATGGCAATAAGTTTCCATGGTAGACCAGTAGTAACCTGCTCTCAAAATTTTCTTAGCCATCGTATGCCCATTAGAATGAGTACAAAAGATCCCATCATGCATGTCTACCATAATCTCTCTTGCTTCCTTCTTGTCCACACATCGAAGCAAAATCGAATTGTGATTGTGCTTATACAGAATTCCGTTACTCAGGAAGAACTTAGCAGAAAATCTCCTTAGAAACTTCTTGTCATTGATAGATGCCCCTTCAGGATATTCCTGAGCTTCAAGAATCTTTTTACTTCGTGGAACCAAGATTTTTCTTCTACTCCCTCAATATCAACCTCATAACAATATACTGGTTCATCTAATCTATGAATAGTAATTCTAGGAGCTTCATGGTCCCAACTGACTCTGAACATAGATGATATGGTAGCTAATGCGTCTGCCAACTGATTCTCTTCTCGTGTAATATGTTCGAAAATGATATCTTCAAAATATGGAATTGTCACTCCCTGGATTTCCATTCTGGTACAAATGCAAAAGTGGCGCAGAAAAGTGGTAGAGTCGTCAGCCAAATATTTTTATCCCGAAGGAACGGGAATGGTAATGCTGCACAAACCGAGAGAAGAAAGGAAAGGACAAAGGTCCTGCGAACCAAAGAGACTGGGTTCGGGAGTCGGTTACAACCTGGGAAGGTATTAGCACCCCAGATCGTCCGCCGTACCCTACGGGATCCACGCTTGCAAAGAAACTGTTTCAAAGGGTGTAAGAATGAAAATTGTTGCAAAGAAAAGGAACTGAACTGGATAAGAGAAAATAAAAGGGGGAAAATGTAGGGAAAATAAAAGAGTGTGCTCGAACGGGCCCTACCCCAATTAGGGGTGGAAAGATTGTCGTAGTTCATCTGGACAATGAGGATCAGAGTCGCCGTAGTTCCCCTAACTAGGGGTGGAAAGATTACTTGTGTCTTAAGGCTTGAACTGCCTATGTCAATGCTCAGGTGTTGCAGGCTCGGACGACGAGTGTGTTACCGTCTTGCAAAAGGACAATGTAACACCCCAAATTTTCACTCTTCTTTCTAGCATCATCATCATATCATAAGCATCATAAGCATGGCATATCCTTAGCATTTTGCATAGAAAAATGAAGCATAACATTCTCATGTTCTAGCATTGGGCAAATGATCAATCATTGGTGCATTTAAAGCCTTACAAGTCAATGCAAGAAGTCAAGTGACCTTGTCCAAGTCCCATGAAGTGTCTCTAGGCCATATACAAGCTCAAGATCCTTTACAAGAGCCTAGAAGGTTGGGAGAGTATCAGATGATCCAAGAAAGGGCAAACTCCTACACAAATGGTCTCCAAATTAGGGTTTCACTTTCAAGAAGGGATTCTTTGTGAATTTGACCATTTCATGTGGGAAAAGTCATCTATATGATATGTGAATGCTATGGATGAAATTTGGAGAGAAAATTCACTGAGGAAGGCAGTCATTTCATCAGTTGCTTGCATAAGAAGAAATTGGTCAAACTAATTATTTGAAAAGTCAACTATGACAATTCAAGGGTTCCATTCCTATTTTTCAAGCCAAAGGGTGTTCTTAAGGTCATATAAGAGGTTTTTCAAAGTCAAAAGTCAAGAATATGGGGTTTTGGCAAGAGTTTCTATTTTTGGACATGTGGCATGTAACTAACTTTCTAAATTTGGCAAGTTTTGCCCTAATCTTCAAAGCTTTCTTGCATGACCAGAATCACCTCAAGTGAAAATTCTTTGAACATGAAAGTCAGAGGAAATTGTCTCCCATTTCCAAAAAGTACAATAATATCACCATATCCCTCATGGTTTGAAAATTATGCTCATTTGAAGTTTGGTGATTTTTAGGGTTTTACCATATTTCCAAGTTTCCACAACTTTGAAAATGGTCATGTAATGCATTTCTAAGCTATCCTATGGATTAATTCTGGTCATAAGCATCAAGGGCAAGGCATGAAGGATATTTGGCTCAATAGAATTCAACAAAATCGTGCATGGATACCAAATTATTCCACAAAGAGCAAAGTTGCAAAACCACTTGAAAATCATGATTCACTTAGTTTGAATGGGTGAGATTGATCCAAGGGTGCACAATTAGTAAAGAGAGATCAGGTCATGCACATGGGCAAGCTAGGGCACGCATAAATCATTCCATCACTCAAGTTTTGCAAATTTGCAAAATTATGCTCAGCTCAAAAAACTCACGTGCATTGCTCCCCATTCTCCTTGGAGTGAATTTTGGCATAGTATAAACGCTGCCTAGGGTTTCAGTTCATAAAGGATCATCACCATTCTCTAATTTAAAACTTTTTGCTTCATATGAATTTGCTTTCGAATCTCATCACTCTTCCACTCATTCACAAATTTCTTGGCATATTCTTGATCATTGAACTCTAAGGATCACAAATCCACCATTGGTTCAAGCTAATTCTCCAGTTTTCACAAGGTACCATTCAAGTGCAGTTCTGTTCGAATTTCTAGATCTAAGAAGATTCAAGGCTTCTTTTGCATTTATTTTGCAAATAGAAGTTAAAAGGAGTGGATCTGCAGTTGAAGCAAGATTTTCTGGTCCTAATTTGAGTTCTACATATCTCAGGTATCATCCAAATTCATAGATCTGGAAATGAAATTGAATGTTTGCAATGTGATTTACTTGCTTCCCTGAGTTCACTGATGTATTTAGATTAAGAAATGGATAGTTATTGAGTGAGTTATGTTGATTTGCAGTTTTATGTATGATTATGTTTTGCTTCGATCTGGCTTGTACGTTGATCTGTTTGAAAATCTAAGCTCATATTTGTGGTCAGCATGTTTGATTTAGTGGATCTGGAGATTATTGTGAATTTCTATGTGTTTTTGTTCATACGCATGAAGTTTCTGGTGACCGGAGCTAGGGCTCCGTCATCGGAATCTGGAAATTTGAATTCTCAGGTGATTGAGGAAGATGATGTTATGGACGTTGGATTATTTGATCTGGATGGAGGAGATGCTGCCAGCGCATTAATGGAGAGCCTCCCTCTCACGTGATTTCTGTTTTGCACAATAATTCCAAATGTGTGCCAGTCCACAATAGCTACCATGTGCACACACTCAGTTTGTTTGATTTTTGACTTTGTTTAATCATTGACTGCATCTCACACGCTCATATGATCCATTGGCTTGTGATTTTTCCAATTTTTTATTTGAATATCCACCATAATATGTTTGAACCTGCGCAGATCCATGGGCCTTTCCTACTAATCACACCCCCTCTTCTTTAAGCCCAATCATTTTGAACTAAATTCTTTGCTGATTGCACCCCTTTCTTTGTTTCTTTTATTTTTATTTCTTTTTAATATCTGTTGCTTTCTTATTTTTAAAAATAGTTAGGAGTTCCTAAAAATCACCAACAAATTCATGAATGATCATTTTAATTTTCTTTAATTTTTGACATTTTTATTTTTCATTTATTTATATTTTCCACGCTGGAATTAATTCTTACTTTTATTATTTGTTTTTATTTCACTTTAAATGCATGCTGACTTGTGGATTTTATATCTTGATCATCAAGTTGGGTATTAAGTTGGTTCTTTTTGCATCTGATTTATATTAGTATTTAGTTTGTGGATGATTTTTCGTCTAATATTTAGGAGCTTTCATGATTATTTTTGGCATTTGACTTGAGCATGAAGTTTCAAAACCCTAGTTTGTGGTCATGAGGTCCTTTGACCTAGTTTGCTTTTGATTCTGACTTTGCTCTTTTGGCATGATGTTATCACTTGATTAAGGAACACTTGTGCTTAATTGTAGAATTTTTTAATGCACTCTTGATTTAATATGAGTTTTTCTTGTTTGCTTGCCCTATTTTGCAATCTTTTTGGTCATATGATTAGTTCTTAGGTTAGGAGGGCACTTGTGCCAACTCCTATAGGATGTTTAGAGCTCTTTTTGTATGAGGTTTGGTCCCTAGTATTTGATTGGTGTGTTTGCTTTGGAAAGTTTTGTGTTACTTATCTTTGAAGTTTCTCACAAAGGTATGCATGTTTACCTCACCTTCTTTGTTCATTTACTCTCCATGATGCCTATGCTTGAGTTTGTATGCCTCTTCCCCATGTTTGATCATGCTTCTTAGGCACACTTTTAACATTATTAGATCCATGGTTTTTAGATGATGCTTATGCCTTGATTTGATTTGCATTTGTTTGTTCTTACACTTATGCACATGTTCACTTCACTTCTCATTCTTATGATGATTATGTTTGAACTTGTATGATCTTTTCCTTGGTCTTTTGTGTTGTTTGTTCCCATTATTGTGGTGATATGATTCTGGTCTTGAGGTACATAATGTTTGTTAGGCTTGAATGATGTGTTTAATCTCATGTATGCTTCATAAGTAGTTCATGTTGCTTTGAAATTCCATGTTTGTTCTACTTCCTCTTTCGTTTTGTTTGAGGTATTTTGGTATGTAAATGAGATGAATCACTTCTGGTTGTGGTGTGTGGGATTGGTCTTTTGCTTGCTTATACCTCACTTGAGTTTGCTTGATTTTATCTTATCATATGTGATTAGTTCTAACCATTTCAGGGGACTCATGGTAAGTGAAGTGTGGATGTTATATACATTTCAGTTCTTCATCTCCTCTTGTACTTTGCGTTCTATCTTGTGAATATTGATGTGCCTTATGCCATCTTTTGTTTCAACTTGTTATCTTCCCCCTTTAGAAGCAACTTGTCTCCTTTAGAGGAGTAAGTTTTTCACTAGCTTTCTTCTCCTCCTTTTGTCTTCTCTTCTATTCTTCTTTCTTTCTTAGGATAGTTTAAACCTCATTAACCTTAGGACCACCTTTGCATGATAACTTTAGGATTAGATTTCCCCTTTAGTTTTACCTTTGAGATCCTGTTGGTGCTCTCTCTCTCTCTCATCTTCATACAAAATCTAAAACATTAATAATAGTTGAGATGACTTCTCCCTTTGGTCACTCTCTCAAAGAAAAGCATAAAAAACACTTCTTCACTTTAATCCACCTAAAACAATTAATAATATACACAAGTTAGTGAATTTAAATCCCAATCTTAGGAAACAGGTTTGAGGATCTTCCTCATTCTTGATGGACTTGTTACTCATTCTATCTTGGGATGTGGTAATAAAGACATGTCCTTAGAAAAGGATTTGCCTTCACTTCCTTGTGCCACACTCTCTAAAAGACTTCTAAAAAACACAAACAAACAATAAGCGTCTCTCCTTCGAGACTTCTCTTCTCACCTCATTCACTCTTTACGTAAGAACTTGCTCCTACTTGTCATTTTAAAAGACGGTTACACACTTGTCGTCCGAGCCTGCAACACCTGAGCATTGGCATAGGCAGTTCAAGCCTTAATTCACAAATAATCTTTTCCACCCCTAGTTAGGGGAACTACGAAAACTCTGATCCTCATGTCCAGATGAGGTACGTATGCAGCAGGGTAGGGCCCGTTCGAGCACTCTTTAATTTTCCCCCTTTCTTTTCTTTTCTCCAGTTCCAGTCTTTCTTTTTGCAGTAGCTTTCTTTTCTTCACCTTTTGAAACAGTTTATTTGCAAGCATGGATCCCGTCGGGTACGGCGGACGATCTGGGGTGCTAATACCTTCCCAGGTCATAACCGACTCCCAAACCCAGTTTCTTTGGTTCGCAGGACCTGTGTCCTTCCCTTTCTTTTCTTCGGTTTGTGAAGCATTACGATTCCCGTTCCTTCGGGATAAAAATGCATGTTTGGCGACTCTACCTTCTTCTGCGCCACGCGTTTGTACCAGGATGGAAATCCAAGGAGCGACAGCTGACGACTCTGCTGGGGATCGAACCCAGAATCTCTGGTTTCCCCTTGAGAGTCAATCCTAGCGCTTGTGTATTTCTATTTATTTGGGTGTTAATTGTTTGCTGTTGCATGTGTATTTTATTGTTGTTTTATTTACAGTTTATTTACAACTTTATTTACACTTTTAGTATTTATTTTCATGCATCATGTATTATACTGGACTGTCTGGACTGGTTTTTCTGTTTGGCGGGACTCGGGTGTTATTTGTGTGTGGTGAGATGAGACTAGCCAAATACCTGGCTTGAGTGAACC
This sequence comes from Lathyrus aphaca, assembly GCA_963966055.1. Taxonomy (NCBI): domain Eukaryota; kingdom Viridiplantae; phylum Streptophyta; class Magnoliopsida; order Fabales; family Fabaceae; genus Lathyrus; species Lathyrus aphaca. Next base: position 384,211,430 of record OZ014521.1, read on the forward strand.
ATAGGATTTAGCATGGAAAATCACTTTGGCCCTATGTCATCTTGTCATGGGGGTATTAGTGCGTTCATACCCAGATTCGCGACCGTCTTGGAAATGACTTGATATAGGGATCTTCCCTACTTCATTACATAACCTTGATAGTTATGTGCGACTGGGGACCGATCATTGAGAACCTTTGTGGAAAGAACCCTCTCCAGTGGTGACAGTGACAAACCATATTCTGTGGCAAACCCATTTGCACTCGAGGGTCCACTAGGGACTCGCATAGGATGGCCTGGTTCTCTTATAGGAACTCAGTCAAAGCATCTGGTCATATGACAATAGTATTGTATCCTACAGGCTGAATGCACTATTGTTTCTCGATTTCAACGCTCGAAGCTGGGGACTTATAAGGGATGCTTGTTTTTCCCGGACTCACGCTGAGACCTCCCTGAGTAGTACATAATGCCAAACTGATTCCCTGATTTGGTTATGAGCCATTTCTCGGAAATAATGAACGTATTATTGTTATTTTGCTTTGAGAGTCCGTGATGTTTGACCCGGAGCATACCAATGAGATTTGGAGGTGTTTACAGGTTTGCAGGAACCCTTTAACCTCATCATACCCACTTCCAGTACAGTCTTATGTGTTGATCTGATATTTTGACCTTTGGAGTTCTTGATCTAGATGGTTTGGTAGTTTGATCTGAGGATTTCTATGACTCATCCAAGTGTATATTGGTTGTTATTCAGAGGACTTATAATTTGTGATCACTTGACTCTTTCAAACAGCACCCAGACAGTTCCAGATTGATCATATTTTCCTTGCATTTGCATTTGTATCTTATTATATCATCCTTAACATCTTAGTGTTTTCATTTTTCAGGTCATATTTACACACCCTGTTTTGGTATCTGTTAACTTCTCATATCCAGATGGCAAGCATCGCCACAGCTCTCAAAAAGAACAATGCACATTACACATTTCCACAACCAAAAGTAAAGAAACTACACCAACTGAAGGGTCTTATGAATGGCAAGATTTTAGGAGATTTCAGGGCCAGATTTGGGCAGATTCTCAGGTACATGGATAAGCCAACAGAAGACCAAAGAGATAACATTCATACTCTACTTCAGTTCTATGATGCTCCATTGCATTGTTTTGTATTCCAAGATTATGTCTTAGCACCTACACTGGAAGAAATTTCTAGCTTGTTGCATATCCCCCTTAGTGAAAGACAACCTTATTACAACTCAGGGAGAGTACTTCAGGCATAGGATATTTCTCAAAGGTGTCATTTTCCTCTAAGTAGGGTAAAGCAGGGTTTGATTAGTAGCAAAGGGAAGGGGTTGTCTTGCAATATGCTGATTCAGGAAGCCCTGGTATATGCTCAAGATGATCAATGGGCACAATTCAGTGTACTCTTGGCTTTGATGGTCTATGGAATTAGTCTCTTCCCAGGTGATCAAGGGATGGTAAGCCTGGAGGCTATTGCCATTTTCTTCATAAGGAATCCCACACCTACCTTGTTAGGTGACTTTTATTATGGGGTTCACTATAGGAATGAGAAGAAGGGAGGTCATGTGAGCAGTTGTGTGCCTCTGTTTGCTAACTGGTTTGCTAGACAATTGCCTAAGGTAGGGCCCTTCAAGGATTTGAGGGGTGAATGGAAATGGTCTCATATATTGATGGGGTTGACTGCAGGTGATATAAGCTGGGGGTATGATAGGGATGTGTTGGGAAAAGAGATGATTGTAAAGTGTAACTGGTTTCCCAATGTTCCTTTGATTAGAAGGAAAGGAATGATCAATTATAATCCAATTCTGGATAGAAGGCAATTTAGATATCCTTTGAGAGAATCCCCTTCTGATGAGGATGTGAGAGAGTCTTTGTATCTTCCTATGGAGGGGAATATTGACATGGCTATCCAGGTATTCCAAGCTTGGGATATCATGACTCAAAAGGGAAAGAAGGAGTTTAGGAGAGTAGATCCCAACATGTATGAACCCTTTACAGCATGGTTGAAGAATCGTGTCTAAATAACTTTATTACCTTTTTCTTTGGAGCTTCCTCTCTACCCAAAGGAAATAATTTCACAGATCCTTATAGCACCCAACACCGTTCCCCTAGAAGATTATCAAAGACTTGAAGCTCAGTTGAAAGAGTTGAAGTTGGAACATAAAGAAATGGTTAGCTTGCATCATCAGTTAGCTCTCTCCAAGTTGACTATAGAAGAGAAGCTGCACAAAGAGTTGGTAGAAAGGGAGGCTTACTTCCAGAGAAGAGGGTTGATGGACATCAAGAGAGAAGAACAATTCAAGAAAAACAAGAAAGCTCTCAGGGATGCTAAGAAATCTCTCACCTGGGTATATAGGAAAAGAGAGAAAGAGCAAGCAGAGTACAAGAGGAAGGAAGAGATGTTCAAGCTGCAGATTGCTGCTCAAGGAGAAGAGTTAGAATAGGCTTACAAGAGGCAACAGGAGGTGTCTCAGCAGCTGCGTGAGGCTCTTGAAGAGATAGCAAATCTCAAAAGAAGAGCAGATGCGAAAAGAACTCGAGTAGAGATGGGGCTTGCAGAGGAAGAGCCAGAGTCTTCTTATAGCTTGGAGTTTTAGTATTTCTGATTACCTACAAAATTGTTGTAGGAATCTAATTTGTTTGTTGTATTTTGTGCTTTGTAAGACTTGAAACCTTATGGGGATGTTGTTTGTGCCTTAGGGCCTTTGATTTATGCATCTTTATTTTGTCAGACTCTTTGAGCTGTATGTTTCTTTTCCTATTTTGGTTGTGGAAATGGTGTAGAAACAGTGAAAGAAATGTTCACAAAAGGTTACTCCCAAAGGCCATATGGATTCCTCATGAGATACCAGAACTGGGGGGCAATGAAACCTTGATAATGAAAGGATGAAGATTGCATTGCATATAACATGTTTGTTTGTTTTGCAGGTGATTCATTAGTTTTCTAACGTTTATGTAAATTTCAGGCACTATAGCTCCCAAGAAGGTTCAGAGACAGTCAACCGTACACAGATATCCTACAAAGGTGAATAGAGAGAGAGCAATGGATCAGATGCAAACAGATCTGGCTGACTTAAGGACAAGAATGGACAACTTCATGACCTTCATGACTGGGATGGGTCAAACGCAAGAGCACTTCCGCGAAATGGTAGAGAACAATTAGGCCATGAACAATGGGACAACAAATGGAGGTAATCGCAATGAGGTCGGCGCCCGTCATGTTGAAATCCCTGTGGTGCAACCAGGGGTCACTATTATCAATGATGGAGTGCATAACATGCAGATGGATGGGCAGGATGAACAATTCACTTTGCTGGATGAGGCAGAAGGCCAGGGGGTTGACATGAATAGGAGATTTGAAGAAATGGCTGAGCAAATTCGTGCCATTCAGTCTCAGAGTTCTCTAGAGTTTGGCATCACTGATCTGGGCTTAGTGCCAGGGGTGAGAATTCCCCACAAGTTCAAGGTCCCTACTTTTGACAAGTAAAACGGTACGACCTGCCCGAAAATTCACCTTCAGTCTTTTGTGGGAAGATTGCTGCACATACAGATGATGAAAAGTTGTGGATGTATTACTTCCAGGATAGTCTTGTAGGAGCTTCCTTGGAATGGTACATGAAGATGAGCAGGGTCAATATTCGAAGCTGGAAGGATTTAGCTGAGGCGTTTGTGAAACAATATCAGTATAATTTGGATATGGCTCCAAATCGTACCGAGTTGCAGACAATGTCTCAGAATGCTAAAGAAGGGTTTAAAGAGTACGCCCAGAGGTGGCGTCATCTTGATGCTCGAGTACAACCTCCCTTGTTAGAAAATGAAATGGAAGACATGTTTATGGGAACATTGCAGGGTGTGTTTATTGAGAGACTAGCATCTTGTTCAACAACAAACTTTAATGACATTGTGATAGTCGGAGAAAGGGTTGAAACTTTGCTGAAAATGGGTAAGATCCAAGACAGTGGTGCAGGTAGCTCAAGTGGTGTTCGAAAAGCTTTTAATGGACCTCCAAGAAGAAGGGAGGGAGAAACTAATGTTGTGTACGGCCAAGGTCGGGGCCATGGATACAGGGAATCTTTCGAGCAGGTGGTAGTTGTCACCATTCCCACAAGTCCTGTTCAACAACCACAACAACAGCAGCAACAACAACAGCCGCAACGCAATACCTATCAGCAAAGACCCTATCAACAGAGACAAGCTTATCCAGCTAACAGGGTACTTGAGGAAATCCCTATGACATACACATCACTACTCCAAAGATTGTTAGATTTGAACTTGGTTCAATTGAGGATATTAGCACCACCACCGCCTGGAGAACTTCCAATAGGGTATGATGCTAATGCAAGATGCGCATTTCACTCAGGAGCTCCCGGGCACTCAATGGAGAAGTGCAGGGAATTACAGCATAAGTTCCAAGACTTGATTCACTTGAAAGAAATTAACTTTGCACCGCCTCCAAATGTTACATCAAACCCCATTCCAAATCATGGAGGGGCCAGGATAAACGTTGTTGATGGTGGCGAGAGGTTGAACCTGATTTTGAAGGTAAAGGAAGTGCAGACTTCGTTGTTAGTGGTAAATGACCGGTTGCTGAAAGGGAAGGTATTCCCAGGGTGTGATTTTGAATGCGAGGGTTGTTTGAATTACATTAATGGTTGTGTGGATTTGAAAGTTGGGTTGCATTGTTTGATTGATGAGGGGTCTCTACAGTTTGACAAGGTCGACAATATAAGTGATTGTGTGTCTACAGTAACAATTTATTTTGATCCTACTGAAGTTCCTGCCCGGAGAAATCCGGTGACTATCTACGTTCCAGAAGTGAGTCCAATAACCATTATTGTTCCTGGGCCAGTTCCCTATGTGATGACAAGGCCATTCCTTGGCATTATGGCTCAGAAGTGTATGTAGAAGGTCAAAAGGTGGAAAGTAAAGCAGTAACAATTGACTTGACTGTTGTGAATGTCAGAGGAGTTGGTGGGTTTACACGGAATGGGCATCTCTTTTCTCCTCAAACTCTTAGAGGTGATCCCGAAGCTGAAGCTGCTGCAAAGGCTAAGGGTAAGTAGATAGCAACTGAAGAGGTGACAACTCTTGCCGCTAGTCAGGGTGGTTGAACAACTGAATCAGACCCCGTCCAAGATATCCAATCTGTTGTTGTTAATGTGTTCCCAAGCTCACCGAGAGGCTCTGCTAAAATTTTTGCAAATGGCATATGTACCACAAGAGATAACTGTTAACCAGTTGAAAGTTGTGGTAGCCAGTGTGAACGCCAGCCATGGATTGGGATTCACAAATAGAGATCTCACTTCTGAGGGACATAATCATAATAAGGCCTTACACATCACCATGGAGTGTAAGGGAGTCTATCACATGTCCTGGTAGATACAGGCTCTTCTCTCAATGTACTCCTTAAGAAGGCCCTCATGAAGCTGAATGTGGATGGCATTGTTTTGTGACCCAGTGATTTGATTGTAAAAGCTTTTGACGGGTCACAAAGGTCTGTGTTTGGGGAGGTGGAGCTACCGGTAAAGATTGGGTCTCAGGTATTCAAGAGTACATTCTATGTTATGAATATCCAACCCGCTTATAGTTGTCTGCTGGGACGTCCTTGGATTCATGTTGCTGGTGCAATAACATCCACATTGCATCAAAAGTTAAAGTATGTGGTAGACGGCCAAGTCGTTACTGTATGTGGTGAAGAAGATATTTTTGTAAGCCATCTGTCGACCTTCAAGTATGTGGAAATGGACGGGGAGATCCATGAGACACTTTGCCAAGCTTTTGAGACAGTCAATGTTAGTACTTTGTCTTCGGTTGTTGTAGTTCAAAGCAATGAGAAGGAATGGACTCCTATCTACTCCTACAAGCAAGCTAAGGAAGTAGTCCAATCCGGAAATGCCCAGGGCTGGGGGAAATTGCTAGAAGTGGAAAAGAAGGATGACAAGTTTGGTCTTGGATATCAACCTGGATGGTCTAGCTGGTCTCAAGGCAGTAAGTCCATAACATTCACTAGTGCTGGAATGCTCGACTACAACAACATTTGTGCAACAAATGAAGATGAGGATAGTGATTGCGACTTGGATAACTAGATTCACCCATGCTTACCTGGAGAGGAGCTCCGAAATTGGTCTGCTGAAGATTTTATTCAAGTTACTTAGCAGTCAAAGTAATTTTCTTGTTTCCATTTTATCATACTGCATGTCAAGTCCTACACTCTGCCTAAGGTGCATGGATCCATTTGTAGGGCCACCATGTTTTTAATGCATTTATTTTTACCATGAAATAAAGGACATTTTTCAAGCAAATTGTGTTCTCTTTCTTTCGTTTTTAAAATTTTTCACAAAACACAAATAAAATGGCAATGTTTTCTTTTTTCAGTGTTTTTGTGTGTTTGCGTCTCTTTTGAAAAAGAACAGATTCTGAAATAAGCACATCATTTGTGCAGTGTTGATCATTCGGATTCCTGTGATAATGTTCCTACTATGACCATGCATGACTTCGACAATCCTATCTACCAAGCTGATGAAGAGGTTGAGGAAGACTGTGAACTCCTGGAATAATTGGCTAGGTTGTTGAAACAAGAGGAAAGAGTAATTCATCCTCATCAGGAAGAAATAGAGATCATTAACATCGGGTCTGAGGATGTAAAGAAAGAGATAAAGATTGGGGCCAATCTGCAGGCCGAGGTAAAGAAGGAATTGATTGGTATGCTACGTGAATATGTGGATATCTTCACCTGGTTGTATCAAGATATGTTGGGGTTAGATACAGACATTGTTGTACACAAGCTGCCACTAAAGGAAGATTGTCCTTCGGTAAAACAAAAGCTGAGAAGAACTCGCCCTGACATGGAAATGAAGATCAAGGAGGAAGTTCAAAAGCAGTGGGATGATGGGTTCCTTGCCGTAACTAGTTACCCACCTTGGGTAGCTAACATTGTACCTGTACCAAAGAAGGATGTGATAACGAGAAAACGTATCGATTATATTGCTAAGTTTCATTAACGTTTTATCGCATAATCATCGTTTTAACACTCGATTTCTCGAGTTTTCCTTACCGTTTTGCAGGTACATCATATATGGAGCTAAATCATGAATTAAGAGCAAAAGGAACAAAAACAACCATAAAAAGATGAAGAAATGAAGAAGCCTGCAGAACTGCATAATTTGTTGCACTCACGACCGTGAGCACATTGTCACGATCGTGACACCCCAAAAGAAGCCATCACGACCGTGAGCACACTGTCACGACCGTGACACTTAAAATACAAGGGACACGAGCGTGAAGACCTTGTCACGACCGTGACAAGGTAGAAACGTAGGTTATTGACTGAGACCACGTCAAAACATTACGTGAAGAACTTTTTGCCTATTTTTTAGCCACGTTCCTATATTTCCTCCACTGCTTCAGCAAGGCCCAATGCAACAAAGTCCAAATATCAAGCCCATTAATTGTTCTATAAATAGTTCAAGTTTTATGAAGAAACTACAGAGCATTGTTTATTCATTTTTCTGCGGAAGCTCTGCCGATTTATTTTACGACCCTGTTTTCATTTCTGCATTATTTTCAGTTTTTTCATTCTTATTGTATCCAAACCCAACATATAAAAATTTCCAACATCAGGAAATTGTTATACATTTACTTATTTCTAAACCTTCAGAATTTGCTTTATTTTCGATTTTCGCCAATTACTCCAAGCTTTCCGGTCTGTGGAAGAAGGAGTCTGCTATAATATTTGTTAACCAGGTTTTTATTATATTTGAATTTTTAATATTTATGTTGTTTATTTATTTTTCTGCCATGAATATTTTGTTTATTGTTTTTCTGTCTCTGTCTGGTTCAACAAAAATGAGTAGCTAATTTCCTTAGGGCGGTATGTAGTTAAAACAAACTTAATCGGTAAAATTTAATCATAGGCTTAAAATAATTAATAACTTAACATTTTGGCTGATACTTTTTAATTAAAATCGACCTTTTCGTTACGAGAGTAAGAAAAGAGTATTAGGTTAGGTCAAGACCACGAGAGTGTGAGATTTTAATCAGATAGCTAAAGTTAGGCATTTAAATTAAACACAGCGAGAGCGCTTTAAAATAAATTAGAATTACTAAGTTTCCAAAAATTATCTCTAAACACTTATGGGCTAGCGAGAGCAGGCATAGGGCTTTAGGGGTAAGATCTGAGATAAGACCACGGGAGTGTGAGTTGAGGGTATTTAAACTGGTAATCTCTACCGAATAGACTAAGTAAACACCTTTATAAGCCTAGGTTAGATTGACCCACCTAAGTTAGTATAATTACATACCGACCGCCTTAGTATTATTTTATTAAAACTTAAATTTAATTCCGCCTTTAATATTTTTAAATCAACAAAAAACCGTGACAACCCTTCGCCTTAGCTAAACTAGAAGTTTATCTAGCACTAAGTAACCATAGAGTCCCTGTGGATCGATAATCTTAAATATTACTTCGATAGGTTGTGCACTTGCAGTTAAGATACCGCTAGACACATAATTAGACACGTCTTTAGCCCATCAGGATGGCAAGGTCCGAATGTGCGTCAATTATCGGGATCTAAACAGAGCAAGTCCAAAGGATGACTTTCCATTACCTCACATTGATGTGCTGGTAGATAACACAACTCAGTTCTCGATATTTTCTTTCATGGATGGCTTCTCCGGGTACAATCAGATTAAGATGGCACCGGAAGACATGGAGAAAACGACGTTCATTACCCCGTGGGGTACATTCTGTTATAAGGTTATTCCCTTTGGGTTGAAGAATGATGGGGCAACGTATCAATGGGCTATGGTAACTTTGTTCCACGACATGATACACAAGTAAATTGAATGATATGTGGACGATATGATTGCCAAGTCCCGGGACGAAGAAGAACACCTGGTCAATCTCAAAAAGTTGTTTGATAAATTGATAAAGTATAGATTAAGGTTGAATCCAAACAAGTGCACTTTCGGAGTGCGTTTCGGTAAATTGCTGGCTTTGATTGTTAGCCAAAGGGGGATTGAGGTAGATCTTGCAAAAGTAAAAGCAATACAAGACATGTCTGCACCAAAAATAGAGAAAGAAGTGTGTGGGTTTTTAGGGAGATTGAACTATATTTCTCGGTTTATATCTCATCTAACTCCCACATGCGAGCCAATCTTCAAATTGTTAAGAAAAGAACAAACGATCAAGTGGAATGGCGATTGTCAAAGAGCCTTTGAAAAGATAAAAGAATATTTTCAGGAGCCTCCAGTTCTAGGACGACCACTTATCATGTACTTGACTGTGTTAGAAGGGTCGATGGGGTGTGTTCTAGGCCAACATGACGAGTCTGGTCGAAAAAAAGCATGTTATTTACTACCTTAGCAAAAATTTTACCGACTGTGAATCCCGTTATTCACTGCTCGAGAAAACTTGTTGCGCTTTGGCATTGGCTGCTCGCCAACTGAGACAGTACATGTTAACTCACACCACATTGATAATCTCAAAAATGGACCCTATCAAGTATATTTTCGAGAAACCAGCATTAATTGGAAGGGTTGCAAGAGTGAAAATGATATTAACAGAGTATGACATACATTATACTTCCTAGATAGCCATCAAAGGAAGTGTATTGTCAGATTATCTTGCCCAATAACCGCTTGAAGATGATTACCAGCCAATGAAGTTTGATTTCCCTGATGAGGACATCATGTACCTCAAGGAAAGAGATTGCGAGGAACCACTTCCGGAGGAGGGGCCTGACCCTGAATCCAAATGGAAGTTGATGTTTGATGGGCAGTCAATATCAATGGATGCGGAGTTGGTGTTGTTCTTATCACTCCCGAAGGTGTTCACTTTCCCTTCGCTGCCAAAATTACTTTTGGCTGCACCAACAATGAAGCGGAATACGAGGCGTGCATCATGGGAATATAGGAGGCTATTAATCTTCGGATTAAGACCCAGGATATATTTGGAGATTCAGCTCTCGTTATCAACCAGATTATCGGCAAGTGGTATACACATCAAGAACACTTAATTCCTTATAGGGATTATGCTAGAAGACTATTGACGTTCTTCACAACGACCAAGCTTCAATATATACCACAAGATGAGAATCAATTTGCCGATGCATTGGCTACTCTTTCTTCGTCCATCAAAGTCTTATGTTGGAATTATGTGCCCATAATTGACATTTCCAGGCTTGACGCACCAGCTTATGCCTTCTCTGTAGACGCATTGTTTGATGAGAAACCTTGGTACTTTGATATCAAGTTGTTCCTGGAAAACCAAGAATACCCAGCTGGGGCATCATCCAACGATAAGAAGACTTTGTGACGACTTGCTGCTAGCTTCTTCTTGAATGCAGACGGAGTTCTGTATAAGAGGAACATTGACATGGTCCTGCTCAGATACGTGGATAGACACGAAGTAGGCTTGTTAGTGCAGGAAGTTCATGAGGGATCCTTCAGTACTCGTGCAGGAGGACATGCTATGGCTAAAAATTTATTGAGATCAGGGTACTATTGGCTAGCAATGCATGCAGACTGTTGTTCGTACGCCCGTAAGTGCCACAAATTCCAGATATATGCAGACAAGGTGCATGTTCCTCCAAGCCCGCTCAACGTCATGTCATCTCCTTGGCCCTTTTCTATGTGGGGAATTGACATGATCGGGAAGATAGAGCCTACTGCTTCAAATGGTCATTGTTTCATCTTGGTTGCGATTGATTATTTCACTAAATGGGTTGAAGCATCATCTTATGCTAATGTAACTCGCCAAGTGGTAGCCAGATTTCTAAAGAGAGACATCATTTGCAGATACGGAGTGCCCGAGCGAATAATTACTGATAATGGTTCCAATTTGAACAACAAAATGATGGCAGAACTGTGTCGGGACTTCAAGATTCAGCATCACAATTCTTCTCTTTACCAGCCAAAGATGAATGGTGCGGTAGAGGCAGCTAACAAGAATATTAAGAAGATTGTACAGAAGATGGTTATCACTTACAAAGATTGGAATGAGATGTTACCATTCGCGCTGCATGGGTACCGAACGTCAGTCAGGACGTCAACCGGGGCAACTCCTTTTTCCCTGGTATATGGCATGGAGGCAGTCTTGCCTGTTGAGGTAGAAATTCCTTCTTTACGTGTAATGATGGATGTGAAGCTTGATGAGGAAAAGTGATTAGCATCTATCTTTCATGGTCAGCTTTATCAGAGGAGAATGAAGCGAGCTTTTGACCAAGGAGTACGTACTCGAGAGTATCAAGTAGGCGAGTTTGTACTCAAAAGGATTATTCCTCCAGGTTCAGATCACAAGGGCAAGTGGACCCCGAATTACGAAGACCCGTTCGTAGTAAAGAAAGTTTTCTCAGGTGGGGCACTGATGCTCACTACTATGGATGGAGAAAACTTCCAATCCCGTGTTAACTCGGATGCGGTTAAAAAATACTTCGCATAAAAGACCCGTTGGACACAAAAACAGAATTAAAGTCCAGGCAAGAAAAGGGCATCCTGGCGAGCTAAAAACAGAATAAAAAGCTCAGGCAAAAGTTAGGGAAAATAAATATATAAAAAAATGTGCACCCGCTGAGTTGAAAAGCCACATCAGACAGCTCAGACAAAAAAGGGTATCCTGGTGGATTGAAAATATGAAAGGGTGGTCCACACAAAACAAGGGAATAAGCGAACAACTGCGATCCGGGTAATCTGAACTAAATCCCTGTTTCAAACAGCTTGGCAATATCAGAAGGGTAGAAATCAGTCCCCTAATCTTCTTCAGAAAGTGAAGGCAAGTTTCTTTTCTCAATTTTATGGTAGCTACCTCTTTTCAGGTAGTTGCTTCGTGATGTAAGACTTTGCCTATTCAGAGGCCACTCAATAAATGAATATTCAGTCAAAAGATGTGTTGTGTTTTGTTTACTTTGTTTGCAAAAATGTCCTGAATTTTTGGCAAAAAGAACATTGCATTTGAAACATGTCGATTTCTCTAAAAAATGACATTGCAGGGAAACATTTAAAACGATCTTTGAGTGTCGAGTGATAATGGATGAACAGATCATGCCATGTAAATCCCCGGGGCACATGTGTGTATATTGTTGTTACAGGTTTTGCAGGATGGTATCATATCTCCCCAAGAAGAGAATGTTCCCCAGCTGAATTAGAGCAGGTGGAATCCCATGCAGAACTCCAAGGCTAATGGAACAGCTCTTATCCCCAAGCGGGTTATCTTTCCATAAGTGAAGTATTCCCAGCGGGCAGCTGAACGCCTGATTTCCCCACAGAGCTCATGATTGGGATTTACTCCCACCATTGAGATATTCCCTAGAGAAGTTACCAATTTATATTTGGCCATTGTGATGTCACAGACAGTTATTTATCTCCCCAGCCAGAGTTAAGCATCATAAAAGCCTCTTGACCTGGCTCTCCCCTGCAAGATTGTGACTCTTATTGCCAATCAAGCACATGTTGTTGCTCGTCTGCAATTCTCAGCACTCGTCTGTGTTTGATAGTTGCTTTTGCTTGTATGCACTCCCCAACACTCGTCTGTGTTCGTTATCTGTTTGAAGCTCGTCTGCATTGTGTGGATACTCGTCTGTATCATCGTCCATATTCATCTATGTTGGTTTATATCCATATGTGTTGATTTGATAGTTACTCTGGTACTCGTTTGTATTGCTACTCCAAATGCTCGTTTGTGTTGGATTTCTGGTATTCGTCTGTATCAGTTGTTGATATTCGTCTATATCATCGCTTGAAGCGCTCGTCTGTGTTTCTTAGATCATTGTATGATATTCGTTGGTATCATTGATTTATGGTACTCGTCTGTGTTCTCTTGATGATTATCCAATACTTGTCTATGTTGAAGAGGTTTGAAGTCCTGACAGTGGGATTAAACGTCAAAACGGTTACCGGTCTTGGCGTAACGGGTTATCCGAAGGAGGTTCGTCTATCTCAGGCACCATTTATCTACGCAAGATTCGTGAAGAGGGTTCGTCCAATCCTAATGTTGCACCTGGCGTAACAGGTTATCTGAAGAAGACTCGTATGTCTTAGACCATATATGTTCGTAAAAATATATGAAGAGGGTTTGTTTATCCTGATTATGCATGTCTATTCCACAGACTTAAGTGCATCACCGGTCCTGGCGTAACGGGTTATCCGAAGGAGATTTGTCTGCCTCAAGACATATATATATGCAAGATGAATGAAGAAGGCTCATGTGTCCAGTTTCTGGCATAACAGGTTTGCTTGAAGAGGGCCAGTATGTCCAGTTCCTAGCGTAACAAGTTTGCTTGAAGAAGACTCGTCTGTCTAGGTTTTTCTTATTCGGCATAACAATTCAATGTGGAAGGAGCTCGTCTGCTTTGTCTCCATTTCAATTACCCAGAGTGTTATTTGGTTGGGTTTATTTCCCATTTATGCATTCTCCAGCAGAGTGCAAATTTCAGGTCTTCTTGGTATTCAACAACAATTTGATGATGCTTATGCCTTGATTTGATTTGCATTTGTTTGTCCTTACACTTGTGCACATGTTCACTTCACTTCTCATTCTTGTGATGTGTAAACACCCCAAATTTTCCCTCACTTTTTCTCACACCAGGGCTTGTGATCTTTCATTTTTGCATTACATAAGCATATCATATCCCACTGCATAGTTCATTTTCATCTGCATCTAGGGTTTGTGATCTAAGCAATCCAAAGAGTCATCTGAGCCATCCCAATGATATTGAAGCTTTCCAAAAGGGTCTATGAGTGTTCCATGATCATAATATGCTCCCCAAAGTTCATAAAAGTCAAGGGATCACAAAGCATGGCAAAGGCATAGAGGCAAACTGAAGATTTCATGCACTGATGACCTAAAATTAGGGTTTTGGTTTCAGAGGCCTTAATCCCAAATTTTTTGGTCATTCTTGTTTCTAATGGTCTCAATATGTTATAAGGATCATGTGTACCAAATTTGATGAAGAAATTCACGGTGGAAGTCATCTGATCATTGGGTAACTTCTTGAGCAAGTAAAGTCAAAATCAGGGCATCTGAGGCCCCCAACAATGGTACCAAAGGGTCACATTCATCATTTTGAGGTTCTATGATCTTTATTTGATCTTAGAAGTGGTTATAAGTTCACAAAGTTGAATAATTTTGAGCCAAATGTAAACTTTCTATTTTTGGAAATGACTTGTAATGGAAACTTTCCATTTTGGGAAAGATATTCAACCTATTCTTTCATGACCAAAAATGCTTCAAATGAAAAATTCTTGGACATGAAAGTTGTAGATTATGTCTTCCCATTTTCAAAAAGTATAAGAACATGTCCTGATTCATCCTAGAACTCAAGATATGGCGTTTCAAAGATGGCAAAAATCCTATAATTTTCAAGTGTGCACCAAAGAGGGAATTTTGAAAATTCACTTGCCAAGCCATTTCATGACATCTAATCAACTTCTAAACATCATACAAACATAGTGTAACACATTTGGATCAGAATCATTCCTTGCATCACAAGTTTTCATTGCCAATTTCTCAAGAAATTTCAAAGTTGTCAAAATGCATAAAGCTTGCAAACACTTGATCAAGGCCATCCAGCTGCACTCTAATGATCCAAAGGCTCTCCATGAACTCAGCGGAGGCCAAGACACCCCTTGAAATAGCTCTGAACCATTTTCATACCTCAAGTACACAATGTTGACATTTTTGCAACTTGTCCCATACCAATCACACTATGCCACCACCCACTTTCTGATCACTCTCATTGGCCTATACTAACCTTATGTAGCTCATTTCATAACACACACACAAGCCTGAATCCTCCCACAACTCAGATTGCTCAAAAATCCCCAAAATCTTCAAGCTTTCGAAACTCACTCCTCAGCCACTCAAACTCAAAACTTTCACCACCAATCATCTCCACACATCATAAGGATCATTTCCCACACCCTTGCCATGGCCTGAAACCTCACAAAACAAAAAAAAGATTTATGCCTTAGCAGAACTGAATCTCAAAAACCAATCCATACAAACTTGTTTCAAGTCTTTCAAAAGCACAAGGGGGATCATTGGAGTGGTTTTGCACCAAGGGGGGGTCCAGAAAGCTCAGATTGAGAAAGCTTCATCTCAGGTATCATCAAGAACAATTTTTCCAGAACTTGTTTTTTAAGTTACACATTGATTCTACATGATGTGTTGATCATTGTGATATGTTTACTTTTGAAAATGGTTGAGTATTCAACATGTATTGATCTTCTGAAAGTTTGCCAGTGAAACATGTTTTTGTTTGATTCTCTTGTTTGATGCAAAATAAATGTTGTTTGGGGCTGGATTCTTGCTTAGGGATATTAGAGGATTGATTCTGGAGCTTTAGAGGGTTTGGGGTAGCCTAGGGAAGAAGATAGGTTGAAGGGCTCGCCAGAGAAGATGACCAGAGCTTGCTCCGGTCACCTGAAAGTGTTTAGGGTTTAATTAGGGTTTAATTAGTCAGTTTGAATCTTGGCCATTAGATCTTAGGGTTAGCGCATTTTTGGATGGACCAAATTGGTTAATTAATGTTAATTCATAATTAATTAAATTAATTAAGATTAATTAGCCAAATTTGATCTGAACCCTTGGATAGCGCGCACAGTCTTCTCCCATTTGAATCCCAACCATCAGATCAGTTGACTTTGCATTTTATTTGTTTTTAATTCATTTTCTTTTTATTTCTTTCCATATTTATTTTAAAATAGCAAAAACCATCAAAAAAAAATCTCAAACTTTTCATTTTTGTTTCAAATATTTTTCCTAACCTAAAAACATTTTTTATTTCATTTTTTGCATTAAAAAAGTATTTTTAAAATATTTAAATGTTTTATTTAATTAATTAATTGATTTTAATTAATTAAATATGCATTTAGGTTTCTAAAAATCACCAAAAATTCATGAAGCATTCCAATACATTTAGAAACATTTCCAAACTCACCATACAAATTTCTTTTTAGGTTTGATCACATTTTCACAATTTTCTTTGAATTAGGGTTCTTAAATTTCACATTTTTTAACCCTAACTTGAAAAATTCATTTCTTCCTAACCATGATGATTTTGAACTTGGTTCTTCTTGCATTGTTTCACACATTGCATATAGTTTCTAGGTTATTTATCGCATATTTTTATCTTGCATTTTCAATTTGATTTGTATTTTCCCTTTAGAAGCACCCAAAAACCCTAATTAACTTAGAAATTTCATAACTTTCACTAGGATTAGCTTCTGACCTTCTCCTTTGGGGTGTGATCTTGTATGGGATTAGGGTTTGTTTGTGCTCAATTTCAATTTTTTATCATGGTGTTTGCTTTTGTTTTGGTCATATGCATCTCATGTTGCCTTAAAACCCTAATTTTGCATCTTCATTTGCATTCTCCTTTGCATTTCATGAACTTGTGAACTTGTCATGCCATTCCATTCTTTTGTATGTCATCTTAGACATCTTAGGACATGTTTGAAACATTTCTTGATTATTGTTGCATCATTTTTGATATGCTTTGCATCCATTAGATTTCATGAATATCCATGTGTTTTCATGCTTCTAAACATGCTTCCATTGCATCTCATCCTTGTATGATCATTCATATGCATCTTGTATGATTTTGCATCATCTCATAACACATTTTCATTGCATAATCACTTCTGGTTTTGGTATTTACATCCTTTCTCATCTCATTTCTTTGTGCTTTATGTCTTATGCATTCATACTAACATTTCAGGAACTTTTGGTAAGTTATCTGGGAGGTGGATTTGCCTTCACCTCCCACCTCTTCTTTCCTCTCATTTGAATATTTACTTGTCTTTGAAGTGAACTTGCTTCACTTATGTCTCTCTTTCTCCTTTCTTTTCTCCTAAGTTACTTATCTTCTTCAGGAAGTAAGTAACTTATTCTTCTCCCTCCTTCTCTTTTCATCTGCTTCTTCCATGGTGGCCTTCTTGAAGATTCTTCTCTTAAGCCTCAAAAAACATAGGATATCCAAGCATGATAACTTTTAGGGTTGTATATAGTCCCCCCTAACATTTTACCTTTGAGTTTCCATGAGTCTCTCTTCCTATCTCTTAATCAGAGGCTAAACTCTTAAAGCTTTAGGACTTTGAATTAGGGTTGTGCTTGCATCCTTATCTTAGGATGGGGTGTATAACTTTAATCCTTAGTGTTAAACCTTTAATTTGTTTACACATCTTAATCAAAACACATTAATAATCACTAAGACTTTATCTTGTAACTTGGGCCTTACATTAGGGTTCTATCTCTTCCTTATGGTTAAGAGGGACTAACCCTAGTGTTTAATGGACAAGTCCCCCTCAAGTTGTCTTCCAAACCATAAAATCCACTTCTTAATCTCATCATTTAATTAAAATCAATTTAATAAAGGCTTGTTAGATAATGAATTTAATCCCTAACCATGGATTAAGTTGAGGTATCTTCCTCAACTTAAGTGTCCTCATCTATCATCCTTCTATTATGATGGTGTAATGAGTTCACTAATCTGTGATTAGCGATTAAACTCATTACTTAACACTAAACAAAAAACCAAAAACATCTAAATAATCACAAGTAGGTTAATGATCTTAATCCTTCATCATTATGGTAATTAAGTTGAGATGCTTATCTCATACTTAAGTAGGCTCATTATCCCTAATCAGGGGTGATATAATGAGTTTATAAACCCTTGGTTTAGGATTAACCTCATTATCCTATGCAAAACACCAAAAACAATAAAAAAAACTAAAAAACACAAAAACAAACAATAATCGTCTCCTCCGGGATTCTTTTCTCATCACACTCATTCACAAGCGAGAACTTGCTTCTTCCGTCTAATGCAAGACAATTAGCACTCGAGCCAGACGAGTCATACACTTGAGCATAGACAAGTAAGCAGTTCACATTCAATCATTACCAGTCTCTTTGAGTCGAACTAAAGTGTTCTGACTTCCTCATTGCACGAGAGGATACGTGGGCATAACTTAACAATTATCGAACAAAAGTCTCTTTGCCTTCCCCCCTCTTTCAGCTTTCTTTTTAAGCCTCAGTTCCTGAGCAATTCACACCTTTTGCACTGACACCTGTACTTTCTTCCCCAAGCTTTTGCACACAGATAGCACATACACTTACCCCTTTTAAACACAATCTAGTAAGCATGGATCCCGTCGAATACGACGGACGATCTGGGTGCTAATACCTTCTCAAGTCGTAACCAACCCCCTTTCTCAGTTTCTCTGGTTCGTAACCGTCTTATCCATCTCTTTCCAGGTTTATGCAGCAATACCTTTCCTTCGGGATAAAAATGCCTAGCTGGCGACTCTATTCAATTCAACACCTTCTCTATCGCCGATGGTTCGCGTTTGCACCGGGACGCAAGTCTGGGGAGCGACAACTTGGCGACTCTGCTGGGGATGAGTATCTTGCAACCAGGGCTTCTGGTTCTTTTTGTGGGTTTCTCCTAGCGCTTGTTTGATTTGTGTTTATGGGGGTGTTATATATGCTTTTTGTTTATTACTTTATTTATTGCTTTCTGTACAGCTTTATTTATTGCTTTCATTTACTGTTTTTATGCATTTCATATTATTGTCATCATATCATGTGCTGGATTTGTTGGTTTGCCTTGGTGGGAGGGGTATTTCAGTGAGCAAGGTTCTACACCGAGAGCCTGAGTGACACATAGGATTATAGTGGCTTCATATTCTTTCCCATTCCATTTCGGTCTGGTGCAAGAATATGAAACACGATTCAGACATGGGTTTCTTCTTGAGAACCCTGTGCTACGGATTTCCTGTAGTGCTAGAGCTATCTGGGAAGCCTGCTAAGTCTGGATGACCTTTTTAGATGACCTTCAGCATCTGAGGTGAATTAGAGGAGGGTCCTTTATGATTAATGTAAACATTGTACCTCTTGGTTAGAAGTGTTTACACTTCTCATAATAGATCCAAGTCTGAGGATCCTTGTTCTAGAATAATACCTGTGTGTGGGTTGGGATGTTTACAGGTTTACAGGAACCCTTGGCCTCAGCATACCCTGTTACTCATATTGTTTTCAGGTTATACTATTTTGGACTGATTCTATGAAACCCTGGACTTGTGACTCTTTATTTGAGTCCCCCACCTGGTTACTGGTTCCCTAGCCTTCATCTGGATTTCTAAACACTCATGGACCCTATCAAAGAAAATGGAAAATCCAGCACTTGATCACAAACCCTTGCATATCATTATGCATACATCATTTTACATCATTTTAACATTTGTCTATTTTTTTTACAGGGTATCCACATCATCTTTGGTTTGGTTTTGACCGCTCTTCTGCTCAGCCATCTTCATCAGTTATCTTCCTCAGAGATTTTCTTCAGCTGATATCTTCTCCAGTTGTCTTCATCAGTATTTCTCCTCAGTTATCTTCATCAGCATCCATTATCAATATGGATTCATCCAGGAATAGCAACATCACTTATCATTTCTTTGAGCCCTCCCTAACAGGCATCAGGCAGATTCAGGCACTTATCACTCCTGATCATGTCCCTTTATTCAGGGAACATTATGGTGGTATTATGGACATGATCATGGATTTGGATGCATCACATAGGAGCATGATTCACACTTGCCTTCAGTTTTATGACCCTCCTCTCAGGTGTTTTACTTTCCCAGACTTTCAGATGGGTCCTTTGTTGGAAGAGTTTTCCATGTTGTTGGGTGTCCCCATCAAGAGAGGAATCCCTTTCAACCCTGAGAGGACTGCTCCTAGGAATGAAGACATAGCTAAGGCTCTGCTCTTGGAAGCCACCATCATTGATCAGCATATGACTACCAAGGCTGGAATCCCAGGCCTCCATCTGGACTTCTTGATCATTCAGGCCACCAGTCATGCTGCAGTAGGGAAGTGGGAAATTGTTTGTGCTCTCCTGGCTCTTAGTATATATGGAATCATCTTGTTTGTATACGAGCCTAAGTTTGTAAGCAAGAATGCTATCCATATCTTCCTGCTGAAGAATCCAGTGCCTACCTTGCTAGGGGATTTTTACTACTCAGTGCATCAGAGAAATGAGAAGAAGATGGGAAGACTAGTCAGATGTTATGCACCTCTCTTCTACTGTTGGTTATTAAGACACTTGCCAAAGACAAAAGCTTTCCTGAATCCACATCAGTCAAGAAATTGGGCTAAGAGAATGATTGCTCTCACTTCATAAGACATCAGGTGGTGTACTCAGAGCACCAAGGGCAGGGACATGATCACAAGCTGTCGGCAGTATCCCAATGTACCTCTTATTGGAGTGAAGGGTTGCATCAACTACAATCCTTTGCTTTTCAAAAGACAACTAGGATATACCTTATTACATCCACCAAGAGAGCAAGATTTAGCAGTGACCCTTTACTGTGATGTTCAGAATAATCATGCCATCATCCGACAAGCAGCCTGGGCTTAGGATAACATACAGACAAAAGGGACTGCTATTCTTTGCAAGTGCAACAACATAGCTTCAGCTCAGTACATTAATTGGTCTCACATCAGAGGACAGATCATCTGCATGCCATTCACCCTGGAAGATGTGCCAGGGCCATCATCAGTAGAGCCTGTAGCTACAGTCAGTTTAGAGGAGTTTGAGAAGTTGAAAGAGAGGAATACCCAACTTTCTGAAGCTCCGAAGAAGACCCTATGGGAAGGAATGATAGTCGTTTGGAAATTGAGAGGTTAGAGAAGCTCCGTATCGAGCATGTGACTAAGATTGAGAAGACTGACGATTACATCAGAAAAGCCCGAACAGGGGAGTTGGTATTGAAGAATGCTTGCAAAGAAACTAAGATTTAGAAGGCCAGAGCTGAACATTACCTAGAGGAGAGTCAGGCTAGATGGATCAGGATCACTGAGGCTCGTTTGCAAGAAGATCAGAAGACATAGGCTAAGATTGAGCAGTTGGAAGCTAATGAGAATAAGAGTCAGGAAGCCTTGTTAGTAGCACAAAAGAAAATCTCCGAGTTGAAACTCCGGGCGGGGTTGAAGAGATCGAAAGACCAAGACAAGTACAAAAAGTTGACCGGTGACATTGCCACCAGGAACCTTCTTATCATGACCATCACAGAGCATCTAGTTGGACCAGTAACTGATGCTCTCCTGAAGGAACTCATGGAGGATGACTTTGGTCTGGATGTTTGATTTCTTTGTACTTGTATTTTGTCTTGGTTGTACTTTATTTCTCATGGTGATTTTGTTGTATTTCTCGACTTTGTTGTATTTTAACCCACCATGGGAACTTGTTGTAATCATAAACTATGTATTTTGACCTTTTTATAATGTATGGTTTATGTATTACCTGGATTTTCTGATGGGCTTCATTTCTCTCCAACATCATCTTCTTTCTTAGAGGTCTGGAAGGTCAAAACCAAAGAACCAAACCGGATACCCTTGGAGGACAAATAGACATACTGCATTGCATACTAACCTCATTCTTTGTTTTGTAGGTGTTTTTGTTGTTGTTTTCTCACTTTGCCGTTGTTTCAGGAAACATTGCTCATAGGAGGGTTTTCCCCATCAACAGAGTTCACCGGTATCCAACCAGAAACAACCTTCCGAGCATACAGATGGACCAAGTCCAACAAGATCTGACTGACGTGAGAACCCATATGGCTAATGAAAGAACTGAGATGAGGGCTCAGATGAACCAGTTCATGGCAGTAATGACTGAGTAGGCTCAGAGCCAAGAAAGATTAAGATATTTAGTTGAGCGGCAAACTCCAGAAGAGAATCATCCAGGTACAAGAGGTACTAGCAACAATGATCACGGGCAGCCACGAACAAATCCACCAGAGTTTGGGCCTCACCTTAATCCTGAAGTCAATGCTATCAGAAATACCCAAGGAAACACTGGAGGTCGTGCCCTGCAAGAGGACCCGCAAGAGGAACAGTTCACAGTAATTGGTGCTGGGGATGAACTCTATGATCGTCATCTGGATGAAATAGTGGAGAAGCTGAGATCTTTGGAGTCCCAAAACTCTTTGGGATTTGATGTAATGGACATGGGTCTAGTTGAGGGAGTCAGGATTCCTCACAAATTCAAGCCTCCTTGATTTGAGAAATATAATGGTACCTCTTGTCCACGTACTCACCTGCAGTCCTTTCTAGGGATACTGAAAGCTTATACCATGGACAAAAAGTTGTGGATGTTCTACTTCGAAGACAGTCTGACCGGGGCATCCCGTGAATGGTATTCTCACCTGTCCAGAGCAACAGTCAGGAACTAGAAGGATTTGGCTGAAGCTTTCATACGCCAGTATCAATATAACTTGGACATGGCTCCCAACAGAACTCTCTTAATGGGTATGGCACAGTCTTCAAGAGAAAGCTTCAGGGAATATGCCCAAAGGTGGATGTCGCTCCCGAAGATTTGCATCACGGTACAAGCGCGAACGGTCGGCGAAAAGAGAAATGAAATGAAGGTGAATAGAGTCTCCAGCTAGGCATTTTTATCCCGAAGGAAAGGTAATGTTGCATACACCTAGAAAAAGATGGATAAGACGGTTGCGAACCAGAGAAACTGAGAAAGGGGGTTGGTTACAACCTGGGAAGGTATTAGCACCCAGATTGTCCGTCGTACTCTACGGGATCCACGCTTACAAGATTGTGTTTAAAAGGGGTAAGTGTATGTGCTATCTGTGTGCAAAAGCTAAGAAAAGAATATACATGTTTCAGTGCAAAAAAAGGTTAATTGCTCAAGAACTGTGGCTTTTAAAGAATGCTGAAAGAGGGGGAAGACACAGAGACTTTTGTCCGATAACAGTTAAGTTATGCCTACGTATCCTCTCGTGAAATGAGGAAGTAAGAACACCGTAGTTCGACTCAAAGAGACTGAAAGATAAATTGACTGTGAACTGCTTGCTTGCCTATGCTCAGGTGTATGACTCGTCTGGCTCGAGTGTTAACTGTCTTGCATTAGACGGAAGAAGCAAGTTCTCGTTTATGAATGAGTGTGATGAGAAAAGAATCCCGAAGGAGACGATTATTATTTTTTTTTTATATTTTCAATTTTGTTATTGTTTTTGATGTTTTGCATAAGTTAATGAGCTTAAGCCTGAATCAAGGGCTTGTAAACTCATTATATCCTCCCTGATTAGGGATAATGAGCCTACTTAAGTATGAGATAAGCATCTCAACTTAATTACCTTAATGATGTAGTATTAAGATCATTAACCTACTTGTGATTAATTAGGTGTTTTTTTGGGTTTTTGTTTAGTGTTAAGTAATGAGTTTAATCTCTAATCACAAATTAGTGAACTCATTACACTATCCTAATAGAAGGATAATAGATGAGAACACTTAAGCTGAGGAAGATACCTCAACTTAATCCATGGTTAGGGATTAAATTCATTATATAACAAACCTTTATTAAATGGATTTTAATTAAAGGGTGATATTAAGAAGTGGATTTTAAGTTTGTAAGACAAATTGAGGGGGACTTGTCCATTAAACACTAGGGTTAGTCCTTCTTAACCATAAGGAAGAATTAGAACCCTAATGTAAGGCCCAAGTTACAAGTTAAAGTCTTAATGATTATTATGGTGATTTGATTAAGAGGTTTAAACAAATTAAAGGTTTAACACTTAGGATTAAAGTTATACACTCCATCCTAAGAGAAGGATGTAGACATAACCCTAATACCAAAGTCCTAAAACTTTAAGAGTTTAGTCTCTGATTATTGAGATGAGGAGAGAGACTCAAGGAGACTCAAAGGTAAAAAGCTAAGGGGGACTAATCACAACCCTAATTATTATCATGCTTGGATGTTCCTATGGTTTGTGAGGCTTAAGAAAGATCTTCAAAGAAGCCACCAATGGAAGAAGCAGATGAAAGGAGGAGGAAACAAGAAGAATAAGTTACTTACTTCATTGAAGAAGATAAGTAACCTAAAGAAAGAAAGTGAGGGAGATGGAACAAAAGTGAACAAGTTCACTTAAAAGACAAGTAAGAATGCAAATGAAAGAGATAAGAAGAAGTGAGAAGTGAAGGCAAATCCACCTCTCAAAGTAACTTACCAAAACTTGAAAAGTTAGCATGGGTGCATAAGGCATAAAGCATAAAGAAATGAAGTGAAATGAGATGATATAAGATGAAATGAACAAAGTCAGAAGTGTTTATGCAATGTAAATGTCATGTAAGATGATGCAAAGGCATACAAAATGCATATGTATGATCATACAAAGATGAGATGCAAATGGAAGCATGCTTTGAAGTTTGAAAACACATGAAAGTTTATGAAATGAAATGGATGCTAATCATAGAAAATGAATGAAGAAATGATCAAGCAAATTTCTAACATGTCCTAAGATGTCTAAGATGACATATTAATGCAAGAAATGTCATGGAAAGTTCATGTAATGATGCATATACAAGATGAATGCAAATGAACACATAAAATTAGGGTTATATGGAAGTATGAGATGCAAATGGACAAACTAGAAGCATATGACATGAAAAAAAAATTCAATCAAGCTCAAACAAACCCTAATCCCATATTAGGTCACACCCCAAAGGAGACGGTCAGAAGCCTAACCAATCAAAAGTTATGATTTTCCTAAGTTTTCTAGGGTTTTTGGGTGGTTCAAAGGGAAAAATGCAAATCAATTTGAAAATGCAAGATAAATTCATGAGGAAAAAAGACCTATAAATTACATGCAATATGAAAAACAATGCAAAACGAATCAACTTCAAACTCTTCTTGGTTAGGCAGAAATGATTTTTCAAAGTTAGGGTTCAAAAATATGATTTTAATGACCCTTTATTCAAAGAAAACTGGAAAACTATGATCAAACCTAAAAAGAAATTTGTGTGAAGAGTTTGACAATGTTTCTAAATGCATTGGGATGATTCATGGTTTTTTTGGTGATTTTTTAGAAACCTAAATGTATTTTTAATTAATTAAAAGACTTTAATTAATTAAAAATAACATTTAAATATTTTAAAAATATTTGTTTAATGCAAAAAATAAAATAAAAATCATTTTTGGAATGAGAAAAATGTTTAAAGTCAGAATGCAAAAGAAAATATTTTTTTGGAAATGTTTTGGTATTTTAAATTAAATATGCAAGAGAAATGAATTAAAATGAAATAAAAATGATTTAAAATGGAAGTATGTTGATCCTAAGGCCCAAATTCAAACTGGAAAAGGAGGGAGTTGACTGCGCGCGTCATCCAATGGTCAGAATTCAAACTGGCTAATTAATTGATTAAATTAATTAATTAAAATTAGGGTTTAAGTGAAATGATCTGGACCCTCCAAACACGCGCTAATCCTAATCCTACGGCCCACATTCAAACTGGGGAGATTAGCCCTAATCCTAACCCTAATCACTTTCAGGTGACCGGAGCAAGCTCCAGTAACCTTCTCTGGTGATCCCCTAAACCCAACTTCCACCACAGGCCATGAAACTTCACCAAAATCTCCAAAAATGATCTATGAACATCACTAAACAAGAATCCCACACCAAAAATCATTTATTTTCAGAAACCGGCATGAATCCAAGCAAACTTCTTTTAGGTCAAAAATTGCAGAGATATGATTCATGCTCATTTCTTCACCATTTTCAAAAACAACAAGTGTAGTGTGATCAGGGGAACATGGGGAACATTTCTAGAACATAAAATACAGCTTCTGGAAAAATGTTTGAGATGGCTACCTGAGCTGAAGCTTTGTGTTCTTGAGCTTTCTGGCCTCCCTCTTGGTTCAAATCCACCCTAATGAACTCCCTGATGATGATGAGGAGCTTAGAGCAAGCTTGTGATGGCTATTTTGAAGGGTTTGGTTATGAGTATGCAGAAATCGTATTTCTAATTGGGGGTGTTTTAGGCTATGGTGATGGGTGGGAAATGATCTTGGGGTGATTTTGAGTTGATTGGTGGAAGAAGTTTGAAGCTTCAATGGTTGTGTGATGAGTTTCGAAGAGAGGAAGTTTTTGAGGGATTTTGTGAAATATGAGTGTGTGTGTGTGTGTGTTTGTTTCAGGCTTCAATGTTGTGTTCTTTTGAGTCCTTAGGGTTCACATAATGTATGCTGATTGGCTAGAGAGTTGTTGTGGCACAGGCTGATTGGTATGGGGTGATTTGCAAAAAATTCAAGATTTGTGTACTTGAGGTATGGGCCATGGAAGGTCTGATTTCTTGGGGTGTCTGGCCTCAGCAAGTTTCATGGAGAGCCATAGAATGGTTTTGATGCAGCTGGCACAAGTGGATGAGAGGATCCAATGCATTTTGCAATTCTTTAGACTTTTGGCCCTTTTGTGATTTCTTAAAGTTCAAGTCATGAAAACACTTGGTTCAATGCACAATTCTGATGTTTAGAGGCTCAATTGACATATTGTGAAGTGTTTGTGTACATTTGAAGTCATTAGAATGCTTGAACATTCCAATTTGCAAAAATCCCTCTTTGACATGAAACTTAAAATTATAGGATTTTTGCCGACTTTGAAAGGCCATAGCTTGAGTTCTAGAATGAATCAAGACATGTTCTTGTACTTTTTGAAAAGGGAAAGACCCAATCTACAACTTTCATGACCAAGAATTTTTCATTTGAAGTATTTTTGGTTAAGAAAGAGGAGGTTGAAAAACTTTCCCAAAATGGAAAGTTTGCATTTCAAGTCATTTCCAAAAATGGAAAGTTTGCAATTGGCTCAAAATTCTTCAATCTTGTGAACTTCCAACCACTTATAAAATCAAATAAAGATCATAGAACTTCAATTTAATGAAAATACCCCTTTGGTTCCATTGTTGGGGGCCTCATATGCCCTGATTTTGACTTAACTTGCTCAAGAAGTTACCCAATGAACAAATGACTTCCACAATGAGTTTCTTCATCAAAATTGGTACACATGATCCTTATGACATATTAAGAACATTAGAAACAAGAATGGCTCAAAAATTTGGAGTTAAGGCCTCTGAAACCAAAAACCTAATTTTGGTCATCTGTGTAGTGAAACCCTAGCTCTGCTTCCATGCCTTTGCTAGTTCTTGTGATCCCTTGACTTTCATGAACTTTGAGGAGTATAATATGATGATAGAATACACATGGAACCTATTGGAAAGCTTTGAGGCCTTTGGGATGGCTCAGATCACAAACCCTAGATGCAGATGAACTTGAACTTATGTAGTGAAACAAAAATGCAATATGAGGTGGTATGCTTATGCTTATGCAAAAATGAAGGATCACAAGCAAAGGTGTGATATGAGTGAGGAAAAATTTGGGGTGTTTACAGTTGCCCCTATTCAAGCATGAGTTAGCTGTGCAGGATGTGAGCGCCTGGCTTATCAGACAAACAAGATAACTTGTGGTTGAATACCAAAGACAGTCCAAAATTTGCACTCGCTGGGTAGAGGAAGAAAAGGGATATAATTTGTAAAAGGTAGTATAGTATGATTATCAAATGAAGGCGATGGAGGACGACCATCGAGTAGAGGACGACTGCTGGGGATAAAGTGGTAAGCTAAGCAATGACGGGGACGACCGACTAGGGATAAAGTGGATTAGGGTAAAGTGAGTGAATCAGGACCATTCAAACACACGCTAATACACATCCAAGGGCTGATATTCAAACTGGGCCACTAAACCCTAATTAGGGTTCTAATCATTTTCAGGTGACCGGAGCTAGCTCCGGTCATCTTCTCCGGCAAGCCAAACCACCTATCTTCTTCCCTAGGCTAAATCAAACTCTCTAACTATCCAGAAATGATCTACTAACCTCCCTCAACAAGAATCCATCATCAAAACACATTTATCATTCATCAAAAACAAGATTCGAAGCAAATCGTGAAAATAAACAAAACTTTCAGAAGTTCAATACATGC
Organism: Lathyrus aphaca; assembly: GCA_963966055.1. Classification (NCBI taxonomy): domain Eukaryota; kingdom Viridiplantae; phylum Streptophyta; class Magnoliopsida; order Fabales; family Fabaceae; genus Lathyrus; species Lathyrus aphaca. Next base: position 384,239,241 of record OZ014521.1, read on the forward strand.
TTATTTCTCAATCATTTTCAAAACAAATCATATCAGGGTGATCAGCTAAGCATGTAGATTCATTTAGAAACTTAAATAGAAAGTTCTGGAAAAAAAGTTCATGAAGCTACCTGAGTTGAAGCTTCGTGTTCTTGAGCTTTTTGACCCCTTCCTTTGTGCAAAATGACTCCAATGATCCCTCTGATGCTTCTGGAAAGCTTGGATGGAGTTTATTTTGGCTGAATCAAGAGTTTCAGTTCTGAGGTTGCAGAAACCGTGTTTGTGTTGTGAGGTGTTTCAGGCTATGGTGATGGGTGTTTTGTGTTCTATAGATGATTTCTGAATGGATAGTGAAAGAATTTCTGAAGTTTGATGGATGGTTTGAGAGAATTGAAGAAGGGAAGGTTTTTGCAAGTTTTTGTGTAATCTGATGTTGTGTGTGTTCTTGGCTTTAATGTTGCTTGGTTTATGACCCTTATGCAATCCCTAAACTATTGGAATGAGTCGGAAGATTTGATATGCACTGTGGGAATGGTATGGAGCAATTGGCCAAAAAGTCAATAGTTGTTGTCCTTGGGTATGGGCCATGGCAGGAGGTGTTTTAGGGTTGCTCTGAGTTCAGCCATCTTCAAGGATGCCCATGGGATGATTTAGAGTGATCAGAAGTGAATGGATGGTGAGATTGCACATGTTTTGCATTTTCACAACTTGGTGTATTTTGAGACATTTGGTCATGGACGGGTCTTGTTCAATGCTGAATTTTGGTCATGGCATGTTGCATAATGTTGTTATGGTGCATTAAGATAGGTTAGAGGTCATACAAAGCCCTAAAAATCACTCTTGCAAAAAATCCCTCTTTTGAGAATTTTGTGGAAAATGGCTTATGGAGACTTGTGATCCAAGGCAAGATTTTGGTCTTGTAATGTTGCACCATGTTTGATTGATGTTTAGAAGCCAATTAGAGGTCATTTGAATGCTTGAAACTTGATTTTTGCAACAAAAAAAAAACCTCTTTGGCATGAACTTGAAAATTATGTGAATTTTGCCAACTTTGAAAGGCCATATCTTGAGTTCCATGATGAATTAAGACATGTTCTTGTAATTTTTGAAAAGGGAAAGACCCAATCTACAACTTTCATCACCAAGAATTTTTCATTTGAAGCATTTTTGGTTAAGAAAGAGGAGGTTGAAAAACTTTCCCAAAATGGAAAGTTTGCATTTCAAGTCATTTCCATTTTTGGAAAGTTTGCAATTGGCTCAAAATTCTTCAATATTGTGAACTTCCAACAACTTTTAAGATCAAATAAAGATCATATAACTTAAATTTGATGAAAATACCCCTTTGGTTCCATTGTTGGGGGGCTCAGATGCCCTGATTTTGACTTAACTTGCTCAAGAAGTTACCCAGTGAACAAATGACTTCCACAATGAGTTTCTTCATCAAACTTGGTACACATGATACTTATGACATATTAAGAACATTAGAAGCAAGAATGGCCCAAAAATTTGGAGTTAAGGCCTCTGAAACCAAAACCCTAATTTTGGTCATCTGTGTAGTGAAACCTTATCTCTGCTTCCATGCCTTTGCCAGCTCTTGTGATTTCTTGGCTTCCATTAACCTTGAGGAGCATAATATGATGATAGAACACACATGGACCCTCTTGGAAAGCTTTGAGGCCTTTGGGATGGCTCAGATGGAATCATGGATTGCCAGATCACAAACCCTGGATGCAGATGAACTTGAACTATGCAGTGAAGCAAATATGCAATATGAGGTAGTATGTTTATGCTAATGCCAAAATGAAATATCACAAGCCATGGTGTGATATGAGTGAGGGAAAATTTGGGGTGTTTACAGCTGCCCCTATTCAAACATGAGTTAGCTGTGCAGGATGTAAGCGTCTGGCTTATCAGACAAACAAGATAACTTGTGGTTGAATACCAAAGACAGTCCAAAATTTGCACTTGCTGGATAAAAGAAGAAAAAGGGATATAAATTGTAAAAGGTAGTATAGCATGATTATCAAATGAAGGAGATAGAGGATGACCATCGAGCAGAGGACGACTGCTGGGGATAAAGCGGTAAGTAAAGCAATGACAGGGACGGCCAACAAGCTGAGGAAATAAAGAGACCATGACGGGGAAAACCATCAAGTATGGAGATAAGATTCTCTGGGGATTAAAGTAAAGGCAATGATGGGGACGACCATCAGGTTTGCAAATTAAAGTAAACAACAATGGGGACGGCCATCAGTTTAAAGAATAAATGAAATAATGATGAGGGACGGTCATCAAAGGTGAAGGACGATCACCTAGCAGGGCACAGTTGCTCTTTATCACGACATAGGACGAATGTCAGATAGAAATGGTCAACGATGGGGACGACCATCAGATAAACATGATGAAGGACGGTCATCAAAGAGGTGAAGGACGATCACCTAGCAGGGTACGGCTGCTCTCGGGGTTTATCACGACATAGGACGAATGTTGCATAGAAAGATCAACGATGGGGACGACCATCAGATAAAATGATGAGGGACGGTCATCACAAGGTGAAGGACGATCACCTAGCAGGGTACGACTGCTCTTTATCACAACATAGGACGAATGCCTGATAGAAAAAGGTTCCACTCATGGGGACTCCGTTGGGTAAAGGATGAGGAACGGTCATCCAAAGGTGAAGGACGATCACCCGGCAGGGTACGGCTGCCGAAAGTATCACGACATAGGACGAACGTCGGATAGAAGAGAGTCGTTTTGCTGGCGACTTACTAGGGAATGGTAAACACGGACTAGTGTTCCCGTTCAAGAATAAAAGGTATAAGTGTTTGACGATGTGTATAGATTAAAGATGCGGACGAGCATCCTTAGGAACATGATACGGACGAGTATCAGTAGAAACAAACGCTGACGCGTGTTCAGAGATGATGATACGGACGAGTACCAACTGCTTAACAAAGAACACAGACGAGTGTCAGATCTGTTGAGGAGTGATATAAACAAGATACAGACGAGTATCAGAGCCTTGTGTATAAGTATAAGTGAGTACTAATTTTTTTTGAAGTATGAGTAAGACATGGACGAGTATCAGAGCCTTCTGTATAAGTATAAGTGAGTACTGATTTGTTGGTGAAGTATGAGCAAGACACGAACGAATGTTTGATCTGCTGGGGAATGTTTGACACGGACGGGTGTCAAATAGGTACTATATAAACAGGCATTTGTTTTGTAAAGGATATGCTTTGGCTTTCTGTGGGGAGGATGACACGGACAGGTATCGAAAAGAGTGTGTTATAAACAAGTATCTTGTTTGTAGAAAGTGTTTGGGCGACCTTGCTAGGGAAGGATGACACGAACGAGTGTCAAAAGAGTATGCACAGGTATCTGTATCTGAGAGTGCAAAGGGGACACTTTGGCTTTTATTTGCAGGGGATGTGTTTTATATATTGTTGATGAAATATTGGTCGTAGTTGCAGGCGACTGGCTCGAACCTGGCTTGTGATCATGAAAATGTTTGATTTTTACCGTAATGCTCTGTATTAGAAGGAATGCTACGCTTATTTGGTGAAAATGATGCAAATGCTATGATTATGCAAAAGAGAGAAATTGATCCGGGACTCGGATCCTGATGAAGATCTTCGGCTGATTTGCTTGGAAGGATGTCCCGGCTGGGGAAGACATTGTTGGTAAATCTATCAGGAGGGAGAACTCTGCTTGGGGAAACAGATCATTGGTAGATCTATCAGGAGAGAAGACTCAGCTGGGGAGAAAGAAGCTTCAGCAACTCCGCTGGGAAAGTATGCATGCATTGTTCTCCTAGGGAGATAATGGAGACTCTGTGGGGAGTAGGAGATCCCTTGACCACCTTGGTGTGTCATAGTTATCAGGTGCTGCTTGGGGAAATGATAAACGTTTGGGAAGCAGCCTACTCGGGATGCAATGCTTGGTGTGCCCCATGCTGGGTACTGAATACCTGCAACTTGTTAAGACACAAGAAACACACAAGTATCCCGAGGTATCCCTTACCGGATTCCGTCATAGGAGTTAGATATTCCTGAAAGTAAATATATTTCCTGTAAGCATTTAATAAAAATGGCTCATTGGTTTTATGCAAGTATTGTATCATGAATACTGGACATTTTGCAAACGAAATGAAAATGTACAAAACGAGGTGTGACTGAAAAAACTCTGATTTTATTAATCTGGGTGCCCTGAATTGGCAAATATAATCAGAGAAACAAATCCCTTGAAATGAGGAGATTGCTATAAATTGAGAAAAAATAAAAGTGTTGGCAATGTTGACGACGCTCTAGTAAGCTTCCTTTGCTATGACCTATATGACCTTGTCATTCTTCTCATCTTGCTTTCTGCAGAAGGTTGATTTTGACTGATGCTTTATCCTTTCGAAGCTTGCCGTGTTGTGAGTGATACAGACGAATTCAGAATGTAGTTGTTCGCATATTCCCTGATTTTGCGTGGATCGCCCTTTCGGGTTTTCAATCCACCGGGATACCCATTTTTGCCTGAGTTGTCCAATGTGGCTTTTCAACTCAGCGGGTGTACATTTTTTCTTAATTTTCCCTTATTTTTGCCCGAGTCTTTATTCTGTTTTTGACTCGCCGGGATGCCCTATCTTTGCCTGGACTTACATTCTGTTTTTATGTCCAGCGGGTCACTTTATGCGAAGTATTTTTTAACTACATCTGAATTCACAGGGGATAAGAAATCTTCACCATCCATAGTAGTAAGAATCAGTGCTCCACCAGAGAAAAGCTTCTTTACTATGAATGGATCATCGTAATTTTGAGTCCACTTGCCCCTGTGGTCTGTATGAGGAGGAAGAAGTTTTTTCAGCACAAGATCTCCCACTTGGTATTCCCGAAGCCTGACTTTCTGATCGAAGGCTTTCTTCATCCTTTTTTGATATAACTGTCCATGAAAAATTGCAGCTTATCTTTTCTCTTCGATCAGATTCAGTTGATTGTATCGAGACCGGACCCACTCTTCTTCGTCCAGCTTCACATCCATCATTACCCGTAAGGAGGTAACTCAACTTCAACATGTAGGACTGCTTCCATACCATACACAAGCTGATATGGTGTTGCCCTAGTGGATGTTATGATTGAGGTTCGATACCCTTGCAAGGAAAATGGTAGCATCTCATGCCAGTCTCTGTAAGTAACCACCATCTTCTGCACAATCTTCTTGATGTTTTTGTTAGCTGCCTCAACATCGCCATTCATCTTTGGCCTGTAAGGAGAAGAGTCGTGATGTTGGATTTTGAAGTCCCGACAAAGCTCTGCCATCATTTTATTGTTCAAATTAGAACCATTATCAGTAATGATTCGTTCAGGAACTCCATATCGACAGATGATGTCTCTTTTTAGGAATCTGGCTACCACTTGTCTGGTGACGTTTGCATACAAAGCTGCTTCGACCCATTTGATGAAGTAATCAATGGCCACTAGGATGAATATGTGACCATTTGAAGCAGTCAGTTCGATCTTTCCAATCATGTCAAGGTGAAGACATCACATTCAACGGATTTGGAGGCACATGCACTTTGTCTGCATAGATCTGGCACTTGTGGCATTTTCTGGCATAGGCACAACAGTCTGCATCCATTGTGATCCAGTAGTAACCTGATCTTAATAACTTCTTCGCCATTACATGTCCCCCCAGCATGGGTATCGAAAGATCCTTCATGCACCTCGTGCATCAACAAGTCTGCTTCTTTCTTATCAACACATCTGAGTAGCACCATATCAAAGTTTCGCTTGTATAATGACCCATCAGCATTAAGGAAGAAACTACCGGCCAGCCTTCTTAATGTCTTCTTATCATTGGATGATGCCCCAGGTGGGTATGTTTGATCCTCTAAGAAGCTTTTTATGTCATGAAACCATGGCTTGTCATCTTTAGACTTGTCCACAGAGAATACGTATGATGGTCGGTCTAGTCTGGATACTGAAATCCGAGGCACATAATTGGCAGTCTGAACCTTGATCATGGAGGAAATGGTAGCTAAAGCATCCGCGAACTGATTTTCATCTCGAGGGATATACTCAAGTTTGACTATTGTGAAGAAATTCAATAATCTCCTCGTGTAGTCACGGTATGGAATCAGATGCTCTTGGTGAGTGTACCATTTGCGGTTAGTCTGATTGATTGCCAAAGCTGAATCCTCGAATACATTCAATGTCTTGATCCTGAGGTCAATGGCTTCCTCAAGACCCATGATACATGCTTTGTATTCTGCTTCGTTGTTAGTGCAGGCAAAGGTGAGTTTTGCCGAGAAAGGCATATGAACTCCTTTAGGTGTAATGATCACTGCACCAACTCCGCGACCATTCATATTTAAAGCCCCATCAAACTCCATTGTCCACTCTTCTTCTGGGTCAGGCCCTTCAGTGTGAACAGGCTCTTCATGATCTTTTGCTTTTAGGTACATGATGTCTTCATCAGGGAAGTCAAATCTCATGGGCTGGTAATCATCAATGGGTTGCTCAGCTAGATAGTCAGACAGCATATTGCCTTTGATGGCCTTTTGAGATGTGTACTGAATGTCATACTCTGTCAGAATCATTTTCCATCTTGAAACCCTTCCGGTAAGTGTTGGCTTCTCAAATATGTACTTGACGGGGTCCATCTTTGAAATCAACAAGGTAGTGTGAGTCAACATATACTGTCTTAGTCGGCGAGCAGCCCACGCTAAAGCACATCAAGTTTTCTCGAGCAGTGAATAACGTTGTTCACAGTCGGTGAACTTTTTGCTTAGGTAGTATATTGCATACTCTTTTCGACCAGACTCATCATGCAGGCCCAACACACACCCCATTGATCGTTCTAATACTGTTAGGTACATTATTAGAGGTCTTCCTTCAACTGGAGGCATAAGAATTGGAGGTTCTTGTAGGTACTCCTTTATATTGTCAAAAGCCTTCTGACAATCATCGTTCCACCTGACCGTCTGTTCCTTTCTTAACAATCTGAACAGGGGCTCACAGGTTGCAGTAAGATGAGATATGAACCTTGATATGTAGTTCAATCTACCTAAGAACCCCCGAACTTCCTTTTCAGTCCTAGGTGCAGGCATCTCCTGAATGGCCTTGACTTTGTCGAGATCAACCTCAATTCCCTTTTCACTTACGATGAATACCAGCAACTTACCAGACCGCACCCCGAATGTGCATTTGTTGGGGTTTAGCTTCAGTTGGTACTTTCTCAGACGCTTGAACAACTTCAACAAATTCATCAGATGGTCTTCTTCAGTAAGGGACTTGGCAATCATATCATCCACGTAGCATTCAATTTCTTTGTGGATCATAGCATGGAATAACGTTACCATAGCCCGTTGATAAGTGGCACCGGCGTTCTTTAGTCCAAAAGGCATTACCTTGTAATAAAATGTGCCCCAAGGTGTGACGAAGGTTGTCTTCTCCATATCTTCGGGTGACATCTTGATCTGATTATACCCAGAAAAACCATCCATGAAAAAAAATATTGAGAACTGAGTTGTGTTGTCGACCAATACATCAATGTGAGGTAATGGGAAGTCATCCTTCGGGCTAGCTCTGTTCAGGTCCCGGTAATCCATACACATACGTACTTTTCCATCCTTCTTAGGCACTGGTACAATGTTAGTAACCCACGGCGGGTAACTAGTTACAGTAAGGAAACCGGCGTCCCACTGTTTTTGTACTTCTTCCTTAATCTTCATGGCCATATCTGGGAGAGTACGGCGTAGCTTTTGCTTCACTGGAGGGCAATCTTTTTTCAATGGTAGCTTGTGCATATCAATATCTGTATCTAGACCTGGCATGTCTTGATAGGACCAAGCAAAGACGTCGACATATTCTCGAAGCATGTCAATAAACTATTCTTTTACTGAAACCTGCAGACTGGCCCCAATCTTCACTTCTTTCAAATCCTCTTCGGTACCAAGATTAATTGTTTCAACTTCCTCCTGATGAGGAGTAATCACTTTCTCTTATTTCCTCAACAACCTGGATAACTCTTCAGGTAACTCATAGTCTTCTTCAACCTGTCGCTCCCCCGAAAAGACACCCGGTCATATAGGGTACAGACGCGAACGGTCGGCGAAAGGAGAGAATGAAGTGAAGATGAATAGAGTCGCCAGCTAGGCATTTTTATCCCGGAGGAAAGGTAATGCTGCATAAACCTGGAAAGATATGGATAAGACGGTCGCGAACCAGAGAAACTGAGAAAGGGGGTTGGTTACAACCTGGGAAGGTATTCGCACCCAGATTGTCCGTCGTACTTGACGGGATCCACGCTTAAAAGATTGTGTTTAAAGGGGTAGTGTATGTGCCATCTGTGTGCAAAAGCTGGAAAAGAATATACAAGTGTCAGTGCAAGAAAGTGAAGTGAGGTGCTCAGGAATGAGGCTTAGAAAGAAGACTGAAAGAGGGGGGAAGAAACAGAGACTTTTGTTCGATAATAGTTAAGTTATGCCTACGTATCCTCTCATGCAATGAGGAAGTCAGAACACCGTAGTTCGACTCAAAGAGACTGAAAGATAAATTGACTGATGAACTGCTTGCTTGTCTATGCTCAAGTGTATGACTTGTCTGGCTCAAGTGTTAATTGTCTTGCATTAGACGGAAGAATCGATTTCTCGTTGGTGAGTGAATGAGGTGAGAAAAGAATCCCGAAGGAGACGATTATTGTTTGTTTTTTGTGTTTTCAATCTTTTATTGCTTTTTATGTTTGTCATAAGTTAATGAGCTTAAGCCTAAACCAAGGGTTAGTAAACTCATCATATCCTCCCTTTGATTAGGGATAATGAGAATAATTTAAGTATGAGATAAACATCTCAACTTAATTACCATGATGATGTATGATTAAGATCATTAACCTACTTGTGATTATTTATTTGTTTTTTGGGTTTTTGTTTAGTGTTAAGTTGAGTTTAAGCCATAATCAAGGATTAGTGAACCCATTACACCATCCTAATAGAAGGATAATAGATGAGCACACTTAAGATGAGGAAGATACCTCAACTTAATCCATGATTAGGGATTAACCTCATGACAAAACAAGCCTTTATTAGATGGAATTTAATTAAGGGATGAGATTAAGAAGTGGATTTTAAGTTTGTAAGACAATTTGAGGGGGACTTGTCCATTAAACACTAGGGTTAGTCCTTCTTAACCAATAAAGGAAGAATTAGAACCCTAATGCAAGGCCCAAGTTACAAGTTAATGTCTTAGTGATTATTAAGATAGATTGATTAAGAGGTTTAAATAAATTAAGGGTTTAACACTTAGGATTAAAGTTATACACTCCATCCTAAGAGAACGATGCAGGCATAACCCTAATACCAAAGTCCTAAAACCTTAAAGGTTTAGTCTCTAATGATGAGATGAGAAGAGAGACACAAAGAAGACACAAAGGTAAAAGATAAGGGGGGACTAATCACAACCCTAATTATTGTCATGCTTGGATGTTCCTATGGTTTGTAAGGCTTGAGAAAGATCTTCAAAGAAGCCACCAATAGAAGAAGCAGATGAAAGGAGTAAGAAACAGATGAATAAGTTACTTACTTCATTGAAGAAGATAAGTGACTTAGAGAAAGAAGGTGAGAGATGAACATGAATGAGCAAGCTCACTCTAAGACAGTGAAAAATGCAGCAAGGATGCATATGAAGAAAATGAAGAGAAATGAGAAGTGAAGGCAAATTCACTTCTCAAGTTACTTACCACCTGAAAATGTTAGCATAAAGAAAGAGATGAAGTGAAATGAAGCATATGTAATGACAAAGAAACAAAACCAGAAGCAGACACATGATGCAAATGATGTTATGAGATGATGTAAAGGCATACCAAGTGTTATGAATGTTCATATAAGAGATTGGATGCAAATGAAGCATGCTTTGAAGTATGAAAACACATGTATGCTAATGAAATGAAATGGATGCAAAGCATAGAAAATGTATGAAGAAATGACCAAGCAATGTTCAAGCAATGTCTTAAGATGTCTAAGATGGCATACAAATGCTTAGAATGTCATGATAAATTCACATGTTCATGCAATGCAATGTAAGATGCAAGTATGGATGCAAAATTAAGGTTACATGAAAAGATGAGATGCAAATGATCAAAACAGAAGCAATTCACATGATAAAAATTTTCAAATGAGCTCAAACAAACCCTAACCCCATATTATACCACACCCTAAAGGAGAAGGTCCAACTCTTAACCTAAAAGAAGTTATGATTTTTCTAAGTTAACTAGGGTTTTTGGGTACTTTATAAGGGAAAATACAAATCAATTTGAAAATGAAAGATAAAATTCATGATAAAAATATCCTAGAAACTACATGCTATATGGAAAACAATGCAAAATGAATCATTGTCAAACCCTTCATGGTTAGGCAGAAAATAATTTTCAAAGTTAGGGTTCCAAAAAGGGAATTTTATGAACCCTAAATTCAAGAAAAATGTCAAAGTTGGATCAAAACCAAAAATAAATTTGTATGAATAGTTTTCCAATATTTCTAAATGTCCTAAGATGCAATGTGAGTTTTTTTGGAATTTTTAGAAACCTAAATGGTATTTTAATTAATTAATTTCCATTAATTAATTAAAATAAACATTTAAATATTTTTAAAATGATTTTTTAATGCAAAAAATAAAAATAAAAATGTTTTTGGGTGAAGACAAATATTTGGAATTAAAATGCAAAAGGAAATATTTTTATGATTTTTCTAGGTATTTTAAATAAAATGGTAAAGAAAAATGCAATTTAAATGAAAATAAAATGAATTTTAATGAATGTAATCCAATCCAGTGGACCAAATTCAAACTGGGGGGGAATGCATTGACCAGCGTGCAAATAAAAGGCCCAGATTCAATCTGGCCTAATTCTAATTAATTAATTAAATTAAAATAATTAGGGTTAAGTGAAACCATCCTGGCCCTCCAAACACGCGCGAACCCTAAATCATACGCTCCACATTCAAAGTTCACTAATTAATCAGATTAAACCCTAATTAATCTCAGGTGGCCGGAGAAGACTTCCGGTTGTCTTCTCCGGCGAGCTCCTCCCCTGAGCTTCCCCAAAACACCACCCCAGGCTCTCAAACTCTCCAGATATGATCCTTACATCACTCTAAACAAGAATCTGACCCTAAAAATCATGTCTCATTCCTCAATAACAAGATTCGAATCAAAACCTAAAAATGTCAAAACTTTCAGACAGCCATGAAATGCTTAATATGCAACCATTTTCAAAAATAAAGACACCAACATGATCTGCACATCACATAAATTCATTTAGAAACTTAAAATTACATTTCTGGAAAAAAAGTTCTTGAGGTTACCTGAGCTTGAGCTTTCTCAGTTTGGCAATTTCTGGACCTCTCTCTTGTGCAAATCCACTTCACTTGACCCCCTGATGATGTTGCAATGCTTTGAAAGAGTTTAGAATGGCTGGATTGAGTGGTTGCACCTCAATGGTCTGAAATCGTGTTTGTGTTTGGCTGGCTTTTAGGGCTTGTTAATGGTTGGGAAATGTTCTAATGATGATGGTGAGTTGAATGGTGAAGTTTGTTTGAAGTTTGAGTGGCTGGACATAGTGTTTCGAAAGTTTGAAGTTTGAAGGTGATTTTGTGAAACTTGGCCTATGAGATGATCTGAGCTCCAATGTTATGTGAAATAGCTTGCTTTGAGTCCACATAACATTGTTTGATAGGTCAGAAAGTGGGTGGTGGCCTGTGGTGATTGGTATGGGCAAGTTGCCAAAATGTCAGCATTATGTGTACTTGATGTATGGGCTATGGCAGGGGTTGTTCAAGAGCATGTATGGCCTCAGCATTGATCAAGGAGAGCCATGGGATTAAAATTATGCAGCTGGCACAAGTGGAAGCATGGTTACAAGAGATTTTGCAAGTGTTATGCATTTTGCCCCTTTTGTGATTTCTTGTGATGCAAGCCATAAAAACTTGTGATTCCTTGGGAAATTCTGGTCACAATGTAATGTATTATGTTTGTATGATGCTTAGAGAGTGATTAGAGGTCACAAAATGACTTGGTATGTGAAATTGCAAAAAATCCTCTTTGGTGTGAAAGTGAAAATTATAGGATTTTTGCCAACTTTGCAAGGCCATAACTTGAGTTCCATAATGAATTAGAACTTGTTCTTGTAATTTTTGAAAAGGGAATGATCCAATCTACAACTTTCATGACCAACAATTTTTCATTTGAAACATTTTTGGTTGAGAAAGAGGAGGTTGAAAAACTTTCCCAAAATGGAAAGTTTCCTTTACAAGTCATTTCCATTTTTGGCAACTTTTGGTTTGGCTCAAATTTCTTCAATTTTGTGAACTTCCAAGCACTTCAATGATCAAATAAAGATCATATAACTTCAATTTGATGAAAAATCCACTTTGGTTCCATTGTTGGGGGCCTCAGATGCCCTGATTTTGCTCTGACTTGCTCAAGAAGTTACCTAATGAACAGATGACTTCCACAATGAATTTCTTCATCAAACTTGGTACACATGATCCTTATAATATATTGAGACTATTAGAAACAAGAATGACCAAAAAATTTGGAGTTATGGCCTCTGAAACAAAAACCCTAATTTCAGGTCATCTATGCGATGAAACCCTAGCTCTGCCTCCATGCTTTCCAAGTTCTTGTGATTTCTTGACTTTCTTGATCTTTGAGGGATATAATATGATAATAGAGCACATATGGACCCTCTTGGAATGATTGGAGACCTTTGGAGTGGCTCAGATGGATCCTTGGATTGCTCAAATCAGAAACCCTAGATGCAGATGAATTTGAACTATGCAGATGGAACAAATATGCAATATGAGATGATATGCTTAAACTTATGCAAAGATGAAAGATCACAAGCCATGGTATGAAATGAGTGAGGGAAATTTGGGGTGTTTACAGCTGCCCCTATTCAAACATGAGTTAACTGTGCAGGATGTAAGCGCCTGGCTTATCAGACAAACAAGATAACTTGTGGTTGAATACCAAAGACAGTCCAAAATTTGCACTCGTTGGGGAGAAGAAGAAAAGGGATATAAATTGTAAAAGGTAGTATAGCATGATTAATAAAATGCGGATGATGGAGGACGACCATCGAGCAGAGGACGACTGCTGGGGATAAAGCAATGACGGGGACGACCGACAAGTTGGGGAAATAAAGATACCATGATGGGGACGACCATCAAGTAAAGTAACAAGGTTCTCTGGGGATTAAAAATAAAGGCAATGATGGGGACGGTCATCAGGTTTGCAAAGTAAGGTAAATGACGATTAGGACGACCATCGGATTAAAGAATAAATGAAATATTGATGAGGGACGGTCATCAAAGGTGAAGGACGATCACCTAGCAGGGGACGACTGCTCTTTATCATGACATAGGACAAATGTCAGATAGAAAAGGTCGACGATGGGGACGGCCATCGGATAATCATGATGAAGGACGATCATCAAGAGGTGAAGGACGATCACCTAGCAGGGTACAGCTGCTCTCGGGGTTTACCACGACATAGGACGAATGTCGGATAACAAGATCAACGATGGGGACGACCATCAGATAAGAATGATGAGGGACGGTCATCAAAAGGTGAAGGATGATCACCTAGCAGGGGACGACTGCTAAATATCACGACATAGGACGAATGCCGGATAGGAAAGGGTTCCAATAATGGAAACTCCGCTGGGGAAAGGGATGAGGGACGGTCATCCAAAGGTGAAGGACGATCACCTGGCAGGGTACGGCTGCCGAAAGTATCACGACATAGAACGAATGTCAGATAGAAGAAAAGTTATTCTGGTGGTAACTTACTGGGGAACGGTAAACACGGACGAGTGCTTATGCTTAAGAAATAAAAGGTATAAGTGTTAGACGCTGTGTATAGATTAAAGATGCGGACGAGCATCCTTAAGACCATGATACGGACGAGTATCGGTAGAAACAAATGCCGACGCGTGTTCAGAGATGATGGTGCGGACGAGTACCAACTGGTTAATAAAGAACATGGACGAGTGTCTAATCTGCGGGGAATAAGTGTATATACAAGATACAGACGAGTATCTGTATAAGTATGAACAAGTATTATGAAGTATGAGCAAGACACGGACGAGTGTTCAACTTGCTGGGGAAGGTATGACATGGACGAGTGTCAAAAGTGAATGTATAGGTTATGAACCAACATTTGTATATGAGAGTGTAAAAGGTGTTCAGCGACCTGCGGGGATAGGATGACACGGACGAGTGTCGAAAGGAGTATATTATAAACAAGTACTTGGTTTGTAACAAGTATTTGGGCCACCGTGCTGGGAAAGGTGACACGGACGAGTGTCAAAAGAGTATATAGGTATCTGTATTTATGTTGGAGAGTGCAAAGGGGACGCTTTGGCTTTTATTCGTAAGGGATGTGAGCTTTTATATACATTGCTAATGAAATGCTGGTGATATTTGCAGGTGACTGGTCTGAACCTGACTTGTGATCATGAAAATGTTCGATTTTTGCCGTAATGCTCTGTATTAGACGGAATGCTACGCTTTGTGGGGAAAGATGATGCGAATGCTATGAGAATTTCAGGTATTGCTCTTCTGGGAGTGGCTGGAACTCTGCGGGGAGATGGTTCTTTTGTCTTTGAGAGACCTGGCACTTTGTTTGGGGAAGAAAAGATCACTGAAAGATCTTCCTAGAGTTCTCTGTGGGGATCCCGACTAGGGAAGCTTCTATTGAATAGACTTATGTTGGGGATGAGGAGGCTTTGACAACTCCGCTGGGAAAAGCATTCCAGATACTGCTTGGAGAGGAGGTATGCTGAGGAAGTGATGCTTGGCATGCCCCATGCTACGTATTTGAATACCTGCAATCCTGTTAAGACAAAGAAACGTACAAGTATCCCGAGGTATCTCTTACTGGATTCCGTTATAGGAGTTAGATTTTCCTGGAAGTAATATTATTTCCTTCAAGCATTTATTAAGAATGGATCATTTGTTTTACGCAAATATTATATCATGGATATTGGACATTTTGCAAACGAAATAAAAATGTACGAAACGAGGTGGGACTGACAATTTTGATTTTATTAATCTGGGTGCCCTGAATTGGCAAATACAGTAAAATAAATTGATCCTCTAAGTAGCTTTTGATATCATGGAACCAAGGCTTGTCATCTTTAGCAATGTCCACAGAGAAAACGTATGTTGGTCGGTCTTGTCTGGATACCGAAATTCGAGGCACATAATTGGCAGTCTGAACCTTGATCATGGAGGAAATGGTAGCCAAAGCATCTGCGAACTGATTTTCATCTCGAGGGATATACTCAAGTTTAACCGTTGTGAAGAAAGTCAATAATCTCCTCGTACAGTCACGGTATGGAATTAGATGCTCTTGGTGAGTGTACCATTTCCCGTTGGTCTGATTGATTACCAGAGCTGAATCTCCGAATACAGTTAACGTCTTGATCCTGAGGTCAATGGCTTCCTCAAGACCCATGATATATGCTTCGTATTCAGCGTCGTTGTTAGTGCATGCAAAGGTGAGTTTTGCCGAGAAAGGCATATGAACTCCTTTAGGTGTAATGAGCACTGCGCCAACTCCACGACCATTCATATTGATAGCCCCATCAAACATCATTGTCCATTCTACTTCTGGGTCAGGCCCTTCAGTGTGAACAGGCTCTTCGTGATCTTTTTCTTTTAGGAACATGATGTCTTCATCAGGGAAGTCAAATCTCATCGGTTGGTAATCATCAATGGGTTGCTCAGCTAGATAGTCAGACAGTACACTGCCTTTGATGGCCTTTTGAAATGTGTACTGAATGTCATACTCTGTCAGAATCATTTTCCATCTCGCAACCCTTCCGGTAAGTGCTGGCTTCTCAAATATGTATTTGACGGGGTCCATCTTTTAGATCAACAAAGTAGTGTGAGTCAGCATATACTGTCTTAGTTGGCGAGCAAGCCCATGCTAAAGCACAACAAGTTTTCTCGAGCAGCGAATAACATTGTTCACAGTCAGTAAACTTTTTGCTTAGATAGTATATTGCATACTCTTTTCGACCAGACTCGTCATGCTGGCCCAATACATACCCCATTGATCCTTCTAATACTGTCAGGTACATTATTAGAGGTCTTCCTTCAACTAGAGGCATAAGGATTGGAGGTTCTTGTAGGTACTCCTTGATTTTGTCAAAAGCGTTCTCACAATCTTCGTTCCACCTGACTGTTTGTTCCTTTCTTAACAATTTAAAGAGGGGTTCGCAGGTTTCTATAAGGTGAGATATGAATCTTGATATGTAGTTCAATCTACCTAGAAACCCCCGAACTTCTTTTTCAGTCCTAGGTGCAGGCATCTCCTGAATGGCTTTGACTTTGTCAGGATCAACTTCAATTCCTTTTTCACTTACAAGGAATCCTAGCAATTTACCAGAACGTACCTCGAATGTGCATTTGTTGGGGTTTAGCTTCAACTGATACTTTCTCAGACGCTTGAACAACTTCAGCAGATTTACCAGATGATCTTCTTCAGTGAGGGACTTGGCAATCATATCATCCACGTAGTATTCAATTTCTTTGTGGATCATGTCGTGGAATAATGTTACCATAGCTCGTTGATCAGTAGCACCGGCATTCTTTAGTCCAAAAGGCATTACCTTGTAACAAAATGTGCCCCAAGGTGTGATGAAGGTAGTTTTCTCCATGTCTTCGGGTGACATTCTGATCTGATTATACCCAGAAAATCCATCCATGAAGAAAAACACCGAGAACTGAGCTATGTTGTCGGTATACATCAATGTAAGGTAACGGGAAATCATCCTTCGGGCTAGCTCTGTTCAAATCCTGGTAATCCATACACATCCGTACTTTTGCCATCCTTCTTAGGCACTGGTACAGATGAGCAACCCACGGCGGGTAACTAGTTACAGCGAGGAACCCGACGTCCTACTGTTTTTGTACTTCTTCCTTAATTTTCATAGCCATATCTGGACGAGTACGGCGTAGCTTCTGTTTCACTGGAGGACAATCTTCTTTCAAAGGCATCTTATGCATAACAATGTCTGTATCTAGACCTGGCATGTCTTGATAGGACCAAGCAAAGACGTCGACGTACTCTCGAATCGTGTCAATAAGTTGTTCCTTCACTGAATCTTGCAGACTGGCCCCAATTCTCACTTCTTTCAAATTCTCTTCGGTACCAAGATTAATTGTTTCAACCTCCTCCTGATGAGGAGTGATTACTTTCTCTTCTTCTCTCAACAACCTGACTAACTCTTCTGGTAACTCATAGTCTTCTTCAACCCCTTCATCAGCTTGATTAATTGGATTGTCGAAGTCATACAAGTTCATAGCGGTGTTGTTGTCGTTGCAATCTGGAGGATAATCTCTGCAAGGGTTGAGATTGGTTCGTTTTAGTGATCAGTTTTAATCTTGTTTAGAAAAAGTGAAAATGAAGTCATTTATTTTGAAAACATTGCCATTTTATTGTTTTGTACAAAAGTGAAAAATGAAAAGACAGTGAGTGAAAAAAGAGACTCGTTTGCAAAAGATGTCCAATATTCATTGATTAATCATTTGCACAAAATTACAATATGGACCTATTACAAAATGAGTCATTTCACCTTGGGCAAGATGCAGGACTTGAAGCATGCTAAAAAAGACAGGAAATAATAATTACTCTGTCGGAGTAACCCTTATAATTTCCTGGGAAGACCAGTTAAGGACTTGGTTCCCCGGGATCCTTGGACGTATCCAGCTCTCCAGGTTGCGGTCGCTTTCCGCCTCGTCTTCCAGATTGTTAACAGCATCTGGGGTGAGCATCCCCCACTGATAAATTTGGGCTCCTTGGCAGCCTCTGATTGATCTTGTCAGAATGGTCTGTAACCCAAACCAAATCTATCTTCCTTTTTCTCCACTGGAAGCAGCTTGCCCCAGCCTTGGGTATTACCGTCTTCAACAACCTTCCGAGCTTGCTAATAGGAGACAATTGAAGTACCCATCATGTCTTCCTGGGATGTAGCAATTACTTCAGTCGCCTCATTACATTCAGGGCCTCGAACCCTTGGCTCATTGTCTCATGGATTTCACCATCCATCTCAATATATTTGTAAGTAGCCAGCTGGCTAACAAATATGTCCTCCTCACCATAGATGGTGATAATCTGTCCTTCCCACTCATACTTCAGTTTTTGGTGAAGGGTCGACGTTACTGCGCCTGTGGCGTGAATCCAAGGTCGACCTAGCAAACAGTTGTAGGCCGGCTGTATGTCCATCACATAGAAAGTGGTCTTGAAGACCTGCGGACCGATTATCACTGGCAGTTCCACCTCTCCAAGAACTGACCTCTTGGAGCCATCAAAAGCCTTGACCACAAGGTTGCTTGGTCGGAGAGCTATCCTATCATATTCGAGCTTGACAAGAGCTTTCTTGGGTAAGACATTGAGTGAGGACCCAGTGTCTACAAGAACATGAGATAGTATAACTCCTTTGCACTCCAGGGTTATGTGCAAAGCTTTGTTGTGGTGACGTCCTTCTGTTGTCAAATCAGCATCAGTGAACCCTAGCCCATGGCTAGTATTGACGTTTGACACCACTATTTCCAGCTGATTTACTGTGATCTCTTCTGGCACGTAGGCAGTGTGCAGAACTTTGAGTAGTGCATCTCGATGGGCTTCGGAACACAACAGCAGGGATAGTATAGAGATCTTAGAAGGAGTCTGGTGGAGCTGGTCCACAACCTTATAGTCGCTTCTTTTAATAATTCTCGTAAACGCATCCACATCTTGATCGAAGGATGATTTATAAGTTACTTTTGGTGCAGATTCTTCTGGTATCACACTCTTTCCTTTGGCTTTGGCAACAGCTTCTGCCTCAGTATTAATTCTGGGAGTTTGTGACGCGAAGAGACGTCCGCTTCGGGTGAAACCTCCGTCTCCCCCGACATTATCCACTTGGGGAGTGAGAACTGGAGAATCAAGAAGGACTTTCTCTCCGTTGCAATAAAGGTCAGCACCATAATGCCACAGTATGGCACTGTCTTTATCATATGGAATTGGCTCGGGCACCGTGATGGTGACTGGGCTTACTGCAGCAGAAGTTGGAACTGTAATTGTCTGTGGATCATAAAAAATAGTAACAGAACCTCTGGTGGATGCTGGTGGAGGTGAATTGAAGCTTGGTTGAAACTGTTGCTGAGATTGTTGAAAGTTGCTGGAATTCGGGACCGTTGTAGGGTCATAATAAATAGTAACTGTGGAGACATCATTGTTGGCGGTTGCTGGAGTTGTAGAAGGAGATGAAATGGAACAGTTGTCTATTGAAATGATGGAAGATATAGTTGTTGAATTTGTAGATGAATCAGTAGGAACAATGGTTATTGCAGTTGTAGAAGAACCCCTTGTTGTTGATAAAAGGGTTTTTGGTGTTGTAGAAGCGGTGGTTGTAATTTGCAGAATGCCTTTTCTGATCAAGCCATTAATTCCACTCCTCAAGCTAGCACACCCATTCTCAGAAATTTTTCATAATTCACAACAGGCCTCACAACCTAGAAACACTTGGCATTTCAAAAGTTGGGCTTTAACCTCTGCCAGAGGTGTCTGAATACATGCAATATCTTCTATTAAACTCAAGGGTGAGCCATCCTCTATAGCATTAATCCTTGGCCCACTGTGGCTTGGCATAGGATTTTTCATTACATTGGGAGGAGGTGCAAAGTTCAGGGCTTTTGAATCTACCAGATCCTGAACCTTCATATGTAGAGCTCTGCATTTTTCTGTAGAGTGACCAAGTGCAATGGAATGAAAAGCACACCTAGCATTCACATCATAGTTTCTCGGAAGGTTTTGAGGATCAGGTGGAGCCAATGTCCTCAACTCAACAAGATTGAGCTTTAGGAGTTGCGGCAGTAGTGTAGCATATGGCATTGGGATGGGGTCAATTACCTGGTTGACCTGAGATGGCCGCTGTTGAAAAGGGTGTTGTTGTTGATTGTTGTTATTATTGTTATAAGATATTTGTTGAGGAAATTGTTCTTGTTGTGGAAAGTGTTGCGGTTGTTGAGTATACTGAGGAGGTGGTGTAGGGATAGTAACAACAACAACTGTTCTGGGCAGGTATTGGGGTCTCCCTCTTCCTATGTGCATAGAGTTTGTCTCACCAGATCTACGGGGCCCAACAAATGGTTTTCTTGTACTGCTTGAACTGGAACCGTTATCGGAGATCTTTCCCATCTTCAGTAGGCTCTCTATTCTTTCCCTAACTATCACCATATCTGCAAAGCTGGTAGAAGAAAATGCAGCCAATCTATCAATGTAGGTTCCTTGGAGAGTATTCATGAACATGTCTACCATCTCCCTTTCTGACATAGGGGGTTGAACTACAGCAACAAGTTGCCTCCACCTTTGGGCATATTCTTTGAAGCTTTCACGGGAGGATTGAGACATTCCCATCAGAAGGGTCCTGTTTGGAGCCATGTCTAGGTTATATTGATACTGACGGATAAAAGCTTCAGCCAAGTCTTTCCAGTTTCTTACTATGGCTCTAGTCAAGTGGGAATACCATTCTCGGGATGCCCCTGTCAGACTATCCTCAAAGTAAAACATCCACAACTTTTTGTCCATGGTGTATGCTTTTAATCTTCCCAAGAATGATTGAAGGTGGGTGCTTGGGCAGGATGTGCCATTATACCTTTCAAAACACAGGGGTTTAAACTTGTGAGGAATTCTCACCCCTTCCACCAGTCCCATGTCCATGACATCAAAACCTAGGGAGTTTTAGGATTCAAGAGATCCCAGCTTCTCTGCAATTTCATCCAATCGACGGTCGTAAGCTTCGTCTCCAGCCCCAACAACTGTAAACTGCTCTTCTTGAGGATCTTCCTGCAAGACCCTTCCTCCAACAGTGTTACCCTGAGTATTCCTTATGGCATTGATTTCTGGGTTCAGATGAGGCCCAAACTCTGGTGGATCAGTGTGAGGTTGCACGTGATTGTTGTTACTGGATGGTGTTTTTCAGGAGTTTGTCTCTCAACAAACTCCCTTAGTCTTTCCTAGCTCTGAGCTAAACCAGACATTACAGTCATGAATTGAGTCATTTGATTCCTCGTCTCAACCCTTTCATTGGCCATCCGGTCCCTCACTTCATTCAGGTCTTGCTGAACTTGATCCATCTGGAGTCCCGGAAGGTTATTTCTTGTCAGGTACCGGTGTATTCTATTGACAGGGAACACTCTTCTGCGAGCAATGTTTCCTGAAACCACAACAAAGTGAGAAACAAAAAAAAAACCTACAAAGAAAAGAAAATGTTAGTATGCAATGCAAGATGCCTATTTGTCTTCCAAGGGTATCCGGTTTGGTTCTTTGGTTTAGACCTTTCTAGACCTTGAGGAAATGCTGATGATGTTGAGAGATTAAGCCCACCAAAAATAATACCAACCACATATATTACAAAGAGTGAAAATACATAGTTTGATTACAATAACATCCCCATGGTGGGTCAAAATACAACAACAAAATCAAAAATACAACAAAAGGAAAGTACAAGCAAAAGAGTCAAACATCTAATCCAAAGTAATCCTCCCTGACTTCCTTCAGGAGGGCCTCAGTCACTGGACCTACCGGGTGCTCTGTGATAGTCCTGATGAGGAGGTTCCTGGTAGCAATGGCATTGGTTAACATCTTATGCTTGTCCTGATCCTTTGACCTCTTCAACCCCACCCAGAGTTTTAATTCAGACATCTCCCTCTGAGCTGCTAATAATGCCTCCTGATGCTTCTTCTCACTAGCCTCCAGTTGCTCTATCTTAGCTTGAGTTCTCTGATCTTCCTATGCACGGGCTTCAGTGATCCTGATCCACCTAGCCTGGCTTTCCTCTAAGTAGTGCTCTGCCCTAGCCTTCTGAGTCTTTGCTTCCTTGCAAGCATTCTTCAACACAAGCTCTCCTGCTCTAGCCTTCCTAATGTAGTCATCCGTCTTCTCAATCTTGGTCAAGTGCTCAATCCTGAACCTCTCTAACCTCTCATTATCCAAACGACTGTCATTTCTCTCCCAGAGAGTTTTCTTCAAGGCTTCAGAGAGCTGAGTATTCCTTTGTTTCAGTTTCTCAAACTCTTCCAAACTGACAGTAGCTGCAGGTTGCACTATGGAAGGTCCAGGTACATCTTCTAAAGTGAATGGGATCCGGGTGATCTGAGCTCTGGTACGAGACCAATCAGAATACTGTGTTGAAGCAATATTGTTATACTTTCCAAGGATGGTTGTTCCCTTAGTCTGAATGTTGTCCCAAGCCCAGGCAGCTTGTCTGACAACAGCAGAGTTAGGATGGATTTCACAATAAAGGGTCTCAGTCAAATCTTGTCCCCTTGGATGATGAACCAAAGCATACCCTAATTGTCTCTTAAACAGTAAAGGGTTGTATTTGATGCAACCTTTTACTCCAATCAAATGCACATTAGGATAATTCCCATAGCTAGTAATGATATCTTTGCCCTTGGTGCTCTGAGTGCACCATCTGATGTCTTCTGATGTCAAGGCAATAAATCTCTTAGCCCAGTTCTTTTGCTGATGGGGGTTCAGGAAAGTATCTAACTTTGGCAAGTGTCTTAGTAACCAGGAGTAATAAAGGGGAGCACAGCATCTGACCAGTCTTCCTCTTTGCTTCCCATTCCTCTAGTGTACTCAGTAGTAGAAGTCTCCGAACAAGGTGGGAACTGGATTCCTCAATAAGAACAGGTGAATAGAATTCTTGCTCACAAACTTTGGCTCATCTGCAAACAAGATAACCCCATATATACTGAGGGCTAGAAGTGCACAGACATCATTCCATTCCCCTACTGCAGCATGCAGGGTGGCCTGGGAGATCAAGAAGTCTAGGTGAAGGCCTGGAACCCCAACCTTGGTGGTCATGCTCTGATCAATGAGGGCAGGCTCCAAATGCAATGCCTACGCTATGTCTTCATTTTTGGGAGCAACCATCTCAGGGTTGAATGGAATCCCTCTCTTGATAGGAACTCCTAACAACATGGAAAACTCTTCTAACAGAGGTCCCAATTGGAAATCAGGGAAAGTGAAGCATCTGAGTGGAGGATCATAAAACTGCAAGCAAGTGTGGATTATGTTCCTCTGGGATGCATCCAGGTCCATGATCATGTCCAATATGCCTCCATAATGTTCCCTGAATAGTGGGACATGATCAGGAGTAATGAGAGACTGGATCTTCCTGATGCCAGTCAGGGTGGGCTTAAAGAAGTGGTAAGTGATGTTGCTCTTCCTGGAAGTATCCATGCTGATAATGGGTGCTGGTGAAAAAGCTGAGAGCAACTGCTGATGAAGGTCACTAAATGAGATGCTGGAGATGATTCTCTGATGAAGATAGCTGGAGAAGAATCACTGACAAACTGATGAAGGTGCTGGAGAAGATAACTGAAGAAGTTTGAGCAGCAGAAGGGGTCAAAACCAAACAAAAAATAAAAAGATGGATACCCTGTAATACATATAGGCAAGTGTTAAATGATGCAAAAATGATGTATACAAAATCATATGCAAAGGGTTTGTGATTAAGTGTTGGATCAGTTTATCTGCCATGGTAAAAGTCCATGTATGTTCATAAGTCCAGATGGAGGCTTAGAAATCCAGTAACCAGGTGGGGGACTCAAATAAAGAGTCACAAGTCCAGGGTAATCACAAGAACTGTCCAAAGTGAGGCATTCTTAAAACAAAACTAGTAACAGGGTATGATGTGGCTAAGGGTTCCTGCAAACCTATAAACATCCCAACCCCCTCACATGTAATGTTCTAGAACAAGGATCCTCAGACTTGGATCAGTTATAAGAAGTGTAAACACTTCCAACCCGGAGGTACAGTGTTTACAATAACCATAAAAGATCCTCCTCTAATTCACCTCAGATGCTGAAGGTCATAAAAAGGTCATCCAGACTTAGCAGGCTTCCCAGATAGCCCTAGTACTACAGGAGATATGTAGCACAGAGTTCTCAAGAAGAAACCCATATTTGAACCGTGTTTCATATTCCCGCACCAGACCGAAATGGAATGGGAAAGAATATGAAACCACTCTAGCCTAGGTGTCACTCAGGTCCCAGGTATAGGACCTTAATCACTCAATGATCCCCACCCACCAAAACAGACAAGAGATCCAGCACATGATAATGACAGTATGAAATGCATAAAAACTATAAATGAAAGCAGTAAATAAAGCTGTACAGAAAGCAATAAATAAGGCAATAAATAGGCACAAGTAGCACATAACACCCCCGTAAACACAAATGAAACAAGCGCTAGGAGGAACCCACAAAAAGAACCAGAAGCCCTGGTTGCAATATAAGGTTCCCCAGCAGAGTCGCCAAGCTGTCGCTCCCCCGAAAAGACACCCGGTCAGATAGGGTACTGTAACACGGTGGGAGAACTGACTTTAGTTATGTTGCGGATAGCAAGAGTCGCCACCGACTTTTATTTTATCCAAAGGAAAGGCATAAAAGAACAGGAAAGACCTTTTAAAATATTTTTGGGTCCGGGGGGTAGGTTATGTAAAGGGAAGGTGTTAGCACCCTTTACATCCATGGTTATCCATGGGCTCTTAGTTACTTAGCTCACTTTAAAATGTTTTTGAAATGTGAAGTGTGTGTTTAGAAATTTTCATAAGAGTTTGATAATGATCCATGTACGGATGCGTAAAAAAACTTGTGTTTGAAAATTGTTTGAAATTGTGAAGTATTTGAAATTTGTTTTGAAATAGTGAGCAAGTAACTATGAGGAACCTACCCTAAAGTTTAAGTCTTTCTGTTCTTTATCCTTTAAATGGTAAGACTATCCCTATTATTAAGGAATAGGTAGTCATTACCTTGGATGTGAGGGACATATGAGGGACATCTGTTTAATGAAGGCAACTGTAGGGTGTATTAAGCATTTTGGAGGGACTGCCATCATTATTCGAAAGGGACAAGATCATATTGAAAGGCAACCATTAAGGGACTTGATCTTTAATTATGAAGGGACTAGATGACTTTTCTTTTAAGGGACTTTGCTTTATACATTCCACTTGACCTTTTATTTAGGCAACATTGAGAGGCAACCCTAGAAAGTGAGATGGCGATCAAAAATCGACTTACGTGTGTGAGTGTTCAATTTAATATTTATCTTATAATTTAAATGACCTAAATTCAATTTTTTAAATACAAATACATGTTACACTCCCTATTTACTAACCATAGCATAAAATTAAATAATTTAAATGTTACAAAAAATTACACCAAGGAGCAATTATAACAATGATAATAAACAATTTAAAATAGATAGCAAAATAAATAAATTGGCAAAATATAAATAATAAGTAAAATAAATAAGCAATTTAATTGGGTTAGTAATAATAACTAAAAATAAATGGGGTTAGTGAAATAATAATAATAAACATAATTTAAAAATAAATAGATTAGCAATAAACATGATTAGTAATAATAATAATAATTAAAATAAATGGAGTTAGCAAAAAATATTATAAGAACATAATTAAAATAATAAGCAAAAAGAATACTATAATAATTAAAAGATTAGATTTTAATATGGACAATTATTTAAAAAAAATAAAAGAAAGTATGAACAATTGAGTAATTATTATAACATTTTGAATTATATACAAATTATTAAATTATTTTTAAACATATTATAATTACAAAATTAAATTAGCCTAGATTCAATTATTTCTAAACATATAGCTAAAAATTATTTATATATAAAATTTGGATTATATACAAATTATAGAAATAATTACATATTATAAAAAAATAGATTATAATTATATTTACAAAAAATTACTTATATTAAATAAAATATGTACATAATAATTATATTTAAAAAATTAAAGATTAGGTTTCTTAATTGTTTAGAAAAAATTAAACTAGGGTTTATAAAATATTAGGTTGTTTAGAAAAATATTTAAGGATTCATAATTTAATATACAAAATTAATAATATTAAGTTAATAAATATATACATATTATATTTTAAATACATAATAAAAAAAAACTAATTTTTGAGTTTAGAAAATGATAATTTTTTAGAATTAAAAAAATATAAAATATACCTATGTTTTATTTTTGAATTATTTAGAAATACATATATATATATATATATATATATATATATATATATATATATATACAAAATTATTTCTAATTAATCAAAACAAATAAGAAAACAAAAAAAAGGTTGGAACTCACCTGGCTGGGGTTTGAACCTAGGAAGCCTAGCTTGACAATACTCCAGCCACACCACCAGGCCAGCCACATGCGTGTGATAGTGAAGGGCCTCACATTGGTTTTGTTCATTAACCTAAGAATCAGAAAAATAATGAAAAAAAGCAAAAAGGCCTGGGGGAGGATCGAACCCAGGACCTCTCAAACACACACATATACACATTACCAATCCTGCTGGGTGAGCGCATCTGTTAATGAAACAATCATAATTGATAATATAATAAAGCAGCTCATTAAATGAAAAAACAAGAAAAATATGGCCTGGTTCAAGATTCGAACCCCTGACCTTTCAGCCACACACAAGCCTGCGCAACCAACTGAGCTAACCAGCCACTTGTGAAGAAAAAAACAAGTAATTCATAATATTTTAAAATAGAATTTCAAATTGGAAATTCGCGCCAGAACATCTTCGTCTTCAACCTCAAATTCGTAGGATTTCCTGCGAATTTTCTTGGGAAAATTCCTACGAATTTTTCTGCGTTTAAAACCTGCGAATCATGTACATCATCATACGAGTAAAATTTCATCAAATTGAACCTGCAAACATGATCTATGCAACGATTACAGTCCAAATATGAGTTCATTATCCATTTATATTAGGTATTCCATGAATCCCCAATTTTGAAGCTCTAACCCTAACAATGGCGTCTTAAGCTTTAGGCTCTAAACCTTCAATCAAATGGTCCAGAAAGTATCCCTAGGTCCTAACTAACACGAATCACACAACAAAATCAATTAATATTGGTTAGATATATGAAATCGAAAAACACAATATTGAAGAACAAAATTGATTCGGTTAGCATGATATGGCATGGTTTTAATGCAATGGAAGATTGGTTTCGATTCTATGATGTCCAAGGATCATAGCTGTGTCCTTAGTTTACCTTCAAATGCCTTGGAATGTAGAAACCGAATTTCAACTTTTGCTTGAATTTTGAAATATGAAACTTACTCTTGAGGCTGTCAAAATTCGTGGCTTTGGTTAGGGTTGTGTTAAGTACTTATAGAACAATAGATTTAGGTTAAAAAATCATGTCATTGTGTGGAAGATTTGATATGAAAAGATTCAAAATGATAAGGCCTTAAAAATCAAATATTCTTGTATGAACACTTGCTATTTTAGGCTAATCATCATAATTTCCATATCAATTTGATCCAAGGCACAATTATGATTTTCTAGAAGCTTGATCCAATTCAAATCTTACATTTTCATATTTTATTCTTATTTAAAATGATTTTTAATGAATTAAATCAAAATAAATAAAAATAAAATAATAAAAAATCTGATTTTTATTGTCTTGGGTCGTGCATGAAGTTATTGTATGGATTGGGTAATCATTTGGCAAGCCCATTTGGAAGAAATTGGTTTTAGACATCCATTTTCATCATAAACCATCCCAAAATTTCCCAACTTTGCAAGGGCACATATCCTTCAATTTTAAAGCTATGAGGGTGTTCTTGTACATTTTGGAAAGATTGAAGAGTCCTCTAACCAACCCCACTGGTTTCATGTCCATATCATTTACCAATCTCAAGTTATGCCCTTTTGAAGTTGTTGACTTTTTGTTGACTTTCAAAAGGACCTATAATGTCTTAGCTCATACCTCCCAAATGAAGCATTTTTGGGCTTGGCTTGTGAGACACAAAGTTGTAGAGAATTCAATTTCCTTCAAAATGAGCTTTGGATGGAGACTTGGTGATGAATCATGTGAAAGTTATGGCTGGTCAAAGTTCAGTTGACTTTTCCTAAAGAAACCCTAATTTAGAAACCTCTGATTCTTGATGATCTGAAATATCCTTGATGAATCATGATCAACCCTTGATCAAATGATGAATTTTACTTCATATACTTGATGTTGGCAAAAAATCATGAAGTTTGACTTTGGTTTGACCACAGTTGACCTCAGTTTGACTTTTTAACTGCTTTGACTGATTTTGACTTATCTGATCATCTGACTGAGCAAACCTTTGAGAAAAGTCTTGAAACTTGTCATGGGGGTTCTTATACACATATAAGATGTTATGAAGCTCATTTGAAGTTTTGGAAGTCCATTTAGCCTGATTAAAGTCAAAACCCTAGTTTTGGATGCACTGCTTAGGAGGTGCATTGTATGAGGGAATTGTCAACTCTTCTGACCAATTATGAACTTTGTGAACCTTGTGAACCATAATAACATGTCTTGTGAACCTTGTGAACCTCATGGGAGGTCTTGTGAACCTTGTGAACCTCATAAAGTGACTTGTAGACTTCATGAATCTCATGAAAGGTCTTGAAAGCATTGTGAATCTTGTGAACCTTGTGAACCTTCTTAGCACACAAAGTCTTGTATTGTGAGGGCAAATTTTGGGGTGCAACAGCTGCCCCTGTTCAATTTTCTGAAACCTGAGGGGTTAGATTGGTATATGTGCCAGTTGTAACTTGGAAGGTTGAAGGGGATTGAACACAAAAGCCCAAAAATTTGCACTCACCAGTGCATAGAGTGATACAGATGGCTAGTTGAATATACTTGAGTGGGCTTAAAGATGCCACTTGGAAGAACTGGAGATGGGCTTAGAGATGCCATCTAAAGAACTGGATATGATGATAGCTTTGTGTTGATACTGGATCTCATTACTAGGTCTTCGTATAGGCCGTCTCTGAATCGTTTATAATTTGAATTTGTTGAATAGACCAGTAGAAACAAATCTTCGTGACGATTATCTCTTCTGGAAATATCTTGGATTAGGGAATAGATCTTTTTACAAATCGTTTGCCTACTCTCCAAGGTCAAAAGAACGTCAGGATTTGTTCTTCTGAAAAATATCTTGAACCAGGGAATGGATCTTTGTATAGACCGTTTGCCTGCTTTTCAAGGTCAAAAGAACGTCAGGATTAGTTCTTCTGAAAAATATCTTGAACCAGGGAATGGATCTTTGTACAGATCGTTTGCCTGCTATTCAAGGTCAAAAGAACGTCAGGATTAGTTCTTCTGAAAAATATCTTGAACCAGGGAATGGATCTTTGTATAGACCGTTTTCCTGCTATTCAAGGTCAGATAGATGAAATCTTCTAGAAATATCCTGGATTAGGGAATGGATCTTCTTACAGACCGTTTGCCTACTCTCCGAGGACAAAAAAGTGTCAGGATTAACTCCTGAAAATATCCTGGATTAGGGAATGGATATTCTTACAGACCGTTTGCCTACTCTCCGAGGAAATAGATTAAATCTTCTGAAAATATCTTGAACCAGGGAATGGATATTTGTACAGACCGTTTGCCTGCTATTCAAGACCAGATAGATGAAATCTTCTGGAAATATCCTGGATTAGGGAATAGATCTTCTTACAGACCGTTTGCCTACTCTCCGAGGACATCTTGAGTAATGTATGGATCATTTCTGACCTGTTGTGAATTGTTGATGCTGTTTTATCTGCATATAACTATCCTGCAAGGAGAATGTTAGTTTATGTAATATGTATGCATGCCTAGTATGATGCACCTAAGTAAATGTATTATGTATTTATGGATATGTATATTATGGTATGATGTAAATGATGTATGTATGATATGATATGATGCTGTCGGAAGCGTTTGGATGTCTTCGTATAACAACTGCTGGCCAGGGAAAATAAATCCCGATTTGTTGTTGAAGAATATGAGGAACTCATTCCCGTCTTGTTTGATAATAAGGTATACATAACCTTTCGTACGCTGGGGATATCAAGGTATATACAACCTCCCGTCTGCTGGGGATATCAAGGTATATACAACCTCCCGTCTGCTGGAGATATCAAGGTATATACAACCTCCCGTCTGCTGGGGATAGCAAGGTATATATAACCTTCCGTCTGCTGGGGGATATCAAGGTATATACAACCTCCCGTCTGCTGGAGATATCAAGGTATATACAACCTCCCGTCTGCTGGGGATATCAAGGTATATATAACCTTCCGTCTTCGTTTGATAGTAAGGTAGATATAACCTCCGTCTTCGTTCGTCGTACTCTTATTGAAAAGTAAATTCCCGAATATCCGTATGAGGATAAAAGAGATGGATATAAATTCCAGGGGAGATGTGACTTTATGAAGATGGATTTGTCCTACTGAGGGTTTGTAACTGTCTTGTAGAGATGAACCGGCGAAGCTTCGTTGAAATCCTTCCCTCGTTCGTCCTTAGTAAATACTATTACTACATTTTCATGCATTTCTGGTAAACATCAATCATATTAAGCATTCATGCATTTTTGGTAAACATTAATCATATTCAAAAGCATACATACATTCAAACACAACCAATGGACGTTTCGCTTATGTAAATAAGGTAAAAGTAAATCTGGATTCAAAAGATGGAATTTATTTATATCAAAAAGTGGCCCATACACGGGTAAGTTTGTACAAGGAGACATAAACCCTAGTAAGAGGATTTTGTCATAAAAGTTTGTAAAACAAAGAGACTCAGCTATGTGGGAAATAATCCTATTGAGTTTCAACTCTACTATTGCCATTATCTTCAAGTATCTCATCTTCTGCTGTTGAGACGGAAACAATTGGATTGAGCTTTATCTGTTCAAGCTTGAGTAAGTATCATAACTGGTTGCAGTTTCATGAGTGATCCAAACGAGACATAGTCATACGCTTTAATCCCTAACTTTTGCCTGGATTGCCCTTTCAGGTTTTCAATCCACCGGGATACCCTTTTTTGCCCAAGCCGCCTTTTCAGGTTTTCGACTTGCCGGGTGTACATCTTTTTTTATATATATCCCTAATTTTTGCCCAAACCCTTTTGGTTTGCCGGGATGCCCTTATTTTTGCCTAGGCCAGTCAACCTAGCGGGTCTCTTTTCATGCGTAGTATTTTTTAATTATGTCTGCGTTTACAGGCTGTGGGAAGTCTTCACCATCCATAGTAGTAAGTATCATGGCACCTCCTGAGAACATTGTCTTGACTACAAATGGTCCTTCATATGTTGGAGTCCACTTGCCCCTAGGATCATCCTGTGGTAATATGATACGCTTGATTACCAAGTCACCAGCCTGATATACCTTTGGCTTAACTTTCTTATTAAAAGCTTTGATCATTCGTTTTTGGTACATCTGGCCATGACAAACTGCTGCTAGCCTCTTCTCATCAATCAAATTTATCTGGTCAAGTCGAGTCTGAATCCACTCATCTTCATTCAAGCCTGCATCCTTCATAATTCTTAAGGAGGGAATCTGAACTTCAATGGGAAGAACTGCTTCCATACCATAGACTAAGGAGAATGGGGTTGCCCCTGTTGAAGTACGTATTGTGGTACGATAACCATGAAGAGCAAATGGTAACATCTCATGCCAATCCTTGTAAGTAACAGTCATCTTCTGTACAATCTTCTTAATGTTCTTATTAGCAGCTTCAACTGCCCCATTCATCTTCGGACGATACGGAGAAGAGTTATGATGCTTAATCTTGAACTGCGTACAGAGATCAGTAATCATAGTGTTGTTCAGATTAGAGCCATTGTCAGTGATAATCCTTTCAGGGATGCCATACCTACATATGAGATTATTCTTAATGAATCGAGCCACAACATTCTTGGTAACAGATGCAAATGAAGCTGCTTCTACCCACTTCGTGAAGTAATCAATAGCAACCAGGATGAAACGATGCCCATTAGAAGCAGTAGGCTTGATCTCACCAATCATATCAATGCCCCACATGGCAAAAGGCCAAGGAGCAGTCAACACATTCAATGGTGATGGAGGTATATGTACTTTATCAGCATAAATTTGACACTTGTGACATGTTCTGGAGTGTTGATAGCAATCAGCTTCCATGGTAGACCAATAGTAACCTGCTCTAAATATCTTCTTAGCCATGGTATGTCCACTAGAGTGAGTGCCAAAGATCCAGTCATGCATATCTTCCATAATCTCAATTTCTTCCTTCTTATCCATACAACGAAGCAAAGTTGAATCATGATTGCGTTTGTACAAAATCCCATCACTCAAAAAGAATTTAGCAGAGAACCTTCTCAGAAACTTCCTATCTTTGACAGATGCCCCTTCAGGGAACTCCTGAGCTTCAAGATATCTTTTCACTTCATAGAACCAAGGCTTCTCCTCTGCCCCTTCTGTGTCAATCTCATTGCAGTATGCAGGCTTCTCAAATCTATCAATAGTAATCTTGGGAGCTTCATCATCCCAATTGATCTCAAACATAGATGCCATGGTGGCTAATGCATCTGCCAACTGATTCTCTTTTCGTGGAATATGTCCAAAGGTAATCTCTTTGAAATGTGGGATCAAAGACAACACATGCTCTCTGTAAGGAATGAGATTATCATGTTTGGTATCCCAATCTCCTTTAATCTGACTAACTACCAGGGCTGAATCTCCATACACATCAAGGAACTGAATCTTCATATCAATAGCAGCTTTAATACCCAGGATACATGCCTCATACTCAGCCATGTTATTGGTACAATAGAAACAAAGTCTGGCAGTAATCGGGGTATGACAACCTTCAGGGGAACTAATCACAACACCAACACCATTACCAAGTGCATTGGAAGCACCATCAAAAACCATAGTCCATCGGGATCCTTGTTCAGGTCCGTCATATTGTCCAGGTTCTTTGGTAATAATCATAATGTCTTCATCAGGGAACTCAAAACTCATTGACTGGTAATCATCTACTGCTTGATGAGCCAAATGATCTGCTACAACACTTCCTTTAATGGCCTTCTGAGTAGTGTACTGTATGTCATATTCTGTCAAGATCATTTGCCATCTTGCAATTCTTCCGAAGAGAGCAGGTTTCTCGAATATGTACTTGATTGGATCCATCTTAGAAATCAACAAGGTAGTATGGGTCAACATATACTGTCTTAGTCGGCGAGCAGCCCATGCCAAAGCGCAGCAAGTTTTCTCGAGCAGTGAGTATCTTGTTTCACAATCGGTAAACTTTTTGCTAAGGTAGTATATTGCCTGCTCTTTTCGACCAGACTCGTCATGTTGCCCCAACACACACCCCATTGAGTTGTCTAATACTGTTAAGTACATAATCAAGGGTCTTCCATCAACTGGTGGCATCAAAATTGGTGGTTCCAGCAGATATCTCTTGATTTCATCAAAGGCAATCTGGCATTCATCATTCCATTCCATCACCTGATCTTTCTTTAACAACTTGAAGATTGGCTCACAGATGGCAGTTAACTGGGAAATAAATCTTGCAATGTAGTTCAATCGTCCCAAGAAACCTCTAACCTCCTTCTCAGTACGGGGAGCTGGCATCTCTCGTATAGCTTTCACTTTTGCAGGATCCACTTCAATACCTTTTCCACTGACAATAAAACCCAGGAGCTTTCCAGATCTAACTCCAAAAATACACTTGTTTGGATTCAATCTCAACTTGTATTTTTTCAATCTCTCAAACAATTTATGCAAATGATCAAGATGTTGCTCTTCATTCTGAGACCTGGCTATCATATCATCCACATATACCTCTATCTCATGATGAATCATATCATGAAACAAAGCTACCATAGCACGCTGATATGTTGCCCCTGCATTCTTCAAACCAAATGGCATCACCTTATAGCAAAAGGTGCCCCACTGTGTAATAAATGTTGTCTTCTCCATATCTTCAGGAGCCATTTTGATTTGATTGTAACCAGAGAAACCATCCATAAAAGAGAATACCTTATGCTGAGCAGTGTTGTCTACCAGAACATCAATATGAGGAAGTGGAAAGTCATCTTTGGGGATGGCCTTGTTCAAATCTCTGTAGTCTACACACATACGTACCTTACCATCTTTCTTAGGAACCGGTACCACATTTGCAACCCACTGAGGATAAGAAGTTACTGCTAAGAACCCTGCATTGAACTGTTTCATTACTTCTGCTTTGATCTTTTCTGACATCTCAGGACGCATACGACGAACCTTCTGCTTCTTTGGACGACAATCTTCTTTTACTGGTAAACGGTGAACCACAATGTCTGTATCCAACCCTGGCATATCTTCATAAGACCAAGCAAAGATTTCCACATAGTCACGTAACATCTGAATCAATCTTCTCTTGACACTATCTTCTAAATCAGCCCCTATCTTGACTTCTTTCCTGTTTTCTTCAGTTCCCAAATTCACAACTTCGACTGGCTCTTCATGTGGCTGTATAGCTTTCTCTTCTTGTTGTAACAACCTAGCAAGCTCTACAGGTACTTCACAATCGTCCTCATTTCCGTCTTCAGTTTGATAGATCGGATTCTCGAAATTATAATTGGCAATAGTAGAACTGTTATCAACAGGATCCAGAGTGGATGAGGATCTGCATTTTAGTGATGTGGGTGTGTGTAAGAACACATAGCTGATAAAGCAAAAATAAAAGAAAGAAAGAAAGACAAGGAACACAATATTTACGAAAACGAAACGTCCACTGATTTTATTGAATGAAGTATGCAAATGAAATGACAGCCCGTAACAAGCACACCATTGTGCCCCGGGTAAGGCACAAGGCTTAAGAGTTCAATTGTTCAAGAAATTACAAACTTAAAAGTAACAACACAGTAATAGTATTTACTCCTGACTAAAGGAGATAGGGATAACATCTTCAGCTTTCCAATTATTGAGTCCAGCACCCACAGTAGGAAAAATCCAAGCATCCAGATTGTAGTCTTCATCATAGTCTCCCACAGCATTGATCTGATCTTTCATAACCCCTTGATTGGTGATACGAACAGCACGAGCACGACGAACAGCCTTCTGGGACTCTGCAGTGAAACCCAAACCAAATTTGTCAGACTTGTATGGGATATCAGGAAGCTGACCCCAAATAGTACAACCACCTTCATCCACCACAGCTCTAACATCATTGAGGGAGGCCATTGCCATTGTTGGAGGTTTTCTGGTGACCACAGGAACTTTCTTCGCAACAGGAGGGGCTACATAATCATTAACAATCCAGGGAACCACTTCGAATGTCTGACACGGAGTTTCAATGTATTCACCTTCCATTTCCAGATACTTGAAGGTATTCACATGGCTGACAAAGTATTCTTCTTCTCCATAGACAGTAACAACCTTTCCTTCCACCGGATATCTCAGCTTCTGATGCAATGTAGAGGTTACAGCACCTGCCCCATGGATCCAGGGACGACCAAGCAGACAAGAGTATGAAGGACGAATATCCATCACATAGAATGTAGCAGTAAAAACCTTGGAGCCAACTTTGATTGGAAGATCAATTTCCCCATGTACTACTCTTCTAGAACCATCAAAAGCCTTTACCACAATATTACTGGGCTTCAGCACAGCATCTTCAGGACTCAGCTTGTTCAGGACTTCCTTGGGCAACACATTCAAAGAGGAACCATTGTCTATCAATACATGTGACAGGGTAGTGCCCCTGCATTCAATTGAAATATGCAAGGCCCTGTTATGATCCCTCTTGGCAGGGGTCAAATCAGCATCAGAAAATCCTAACCCGTTGTCATAGGTCAGGTGGGCAACACAATTCTCAAACTGGTCAACAGAAATTGCATTAGGTACATGAGCAGTCTTCAGAAACTTGATCAAGGCCTTGGCATGAGCCTCAGAACATAATAATAAGGACAACATAGAAATCTTTGAGGGAGTATGCCCCAACTGATCAACAATCTCATAATCACTCTTGCGAATGATTTTCAATACTTCTTCCATCTGCTTAGAGAGATCATCAACAACTGGCACATCAGTAGGTACTGGCTCAATAACAGGACCTTTGCCCCGAGCATCAGTGGTGGAAGTAGTAGCAGGAGTAACTGCATTCTTGGAAGTCACTGGAGGTGAGAAGATTCTTCCACTACGTGTGATTTTACTAGATCCAGCAATATTATCAACATCAACAAGCATATCAACTAAGGGTTCTTGCTTGACACCATGGATATAAACATCAGATCCATAGTGCCAAGGCACAGCTTTATCGGACGTATACGGAATAGGACCAGGAGTAGTAATGACCAGAGGAGCCACTCTGGCTTCAGCAACAACTTTCACAGGGCCTTCAGCAGTAATCCTGATTGGACCCTGATGGGTGATTTTAATAGGACCTTTGGAAGTGATTCTCACCGGCACTTTGTCAACCATATCAACCTCATCAGTCTTCTTACCTTTAGTAATATGATCTACCATACTCTTCACAGAAGGTGGTCTCCTTTCAAACACTATGGTGTAATTATTCATGAGACGTTGAATTCCGTCCTTCAACCTCCAACACTTTTCTGGATTATACTCACAATAAACACAATCTTCACGACAACCCGGAAAGAACCCAGCTTGTACCAACTTCTTCCTGATGACAGACAATGGTGTGGTAAACTCCGCAACTGAATGGATATGTAAATCTTCATCAATGGCATTGACAGTCTTCTCGTGATTTGGCATTGGAGCAGTAATCACATTTGGAGTACCTGGAGGATCAAACTCAATCTCTCCAGCCTCAATCATATCTTGAATTTTGTTCTTCAAGACCCAGCAATTATTAGTATCATGTCCCTGACAGTTTGAATGATATGCACATCGTGCATTTGGATTATACCTGGGTGAGGTAACATTAGGATTCTGAGGAGCCTCTTTCAAAGTAATAAGTTCAGCTTTCAACAAGTGTTGCAATGCCTGAACCATTGACATGTTGATCTTAGTGAACTGCCTTCTATCCCTCTGTTGGTTGCCCTGTGGCTGCTCTGTTGTTGCAGGAGTTGGATTTGAAATATGAACTGCACTAACAGACTGATGCCTTCTGTTACGATCAGGCTGACCATACACAGCATTGGATTCTTTCTTCCCAGTGGGAGGCTTCTTTGCAGCACCTGATGAAGAAGTACCCACTTGGATCTTACCATTCTTTATACCATTTTCTACTCGCTCTCCTGTCATTATCAACTCAGTGAAGCCAGATGATGAGCTTCCAATGAGATGACTGTAAAACGGACCATTTAGCGTACACATGAACATATCAACCAATTCCCTGTCAGTCAAAGGGGGTTGAACTCTTCCAGCTAAATCTCTCCACTTCTGAGCATACTCTTTGAAGCTTTCTTTGGCACCCATAGACATGCTTTGAAGCTGCATGCGAGTGGGATCTAAGTCAGCATTGTATTGATACTGCTTATAGAAAGCTTCAGCAAGATCATTCCAATCCCTGATGTTGACACTCTCTAATTGATAATACCACTCCAACTGAGCTCCAGATAAGCTCTCTTGGAAAAAGTGGATCCACAACTTCTTATCAGCAGTGTGAGGTTGAATTCTTCTGACATAAGACCTCAGATGCAGCTTGGGACAAGAGACCCCATCATAAACAACAAAGGTAGGAACCTTGAAACCAAATGGTATAACCACCCCGGATATCAGACTCAAATCTTCAAAATCCAGCCCAGATGACTTCTGCAACTCCATAGCATCCATTCTATCCACCAGCATCTTGAATTTGTCTTCATTAGGCTCATGGTAGTAATTAGCCTCAGAATCAGAGTCCCCCATAGTGTTGTGGAGACTGCCTCCCTCTTTTTCAGATTCTTCAGATTCATAGTCTTCAACTGGTTCTTTGGTCTTGACAGGACCTCTGAACCTTCTTCCCATGTTGATCAGGCCAGCTGACCTTCTAGTTTTCTTAGTCTTCTTGGCCAGCAGCGTCTTCAATTCATCCTGCCCCTTGGTCAGGTTCAGGATCAGTTCTTGGAACTGTGCATTTTGTGCCTGGAGATCCTTAACTGTTTGTTCAAGAGCCATTGCTGAAATAAACAGCGAGAAGATGAGAAACCTGTGCACAATTATAAACCTGTGATGCAATGATATGGAATGTAAATGCGTATGCAATGTTTTCAAGGACCGCAGGATTTAAATTTGCTTAAACAAACAAGAAGGTAAATTTTTATTAGTAATAACTTTGTTTTGCCTCTTGGGCTTACAAAAAATGAAATGAAATAAGTACAAAAGATGGGGTTTTAAGTCTCCCATGGACGTTTCCTCTTTGTGTTGAGGTATGAGTTGAGATTCCGTTCCTCGTGAAGTTGCTTTGTTAGTTCCAGGATTCTTTCTTGGCTTGTTTTGTAATGAGCCTCGAAAGTATCCCTTTGCTCCTTCAGTTGGATCCAAGATCTCTGCAAGTCTTCCATGTCAGTAGGCATGTCTGGGTGAAGGATGGTATAAGCAGTGTCTCCTTCAGCAACAGGTTCCATGGTAACTGGCAGGACAGCAGGGTATGGCATCATGAGAGTCTGAGCACGAGATCGCACCCATCTGAGATAAGCCTCCATAGGAATAATGTACTTAGGCTCCAGAGTCTTGCTGTCAACCCTGTTTACTTTTCCCCAAGCTCGTATGAATCTCTGACGGTAACCTTGAAGATCGTTGTTGTAATCAAACACAATGCCCTTAATTAACATATCATGTGGACCATCACTCCGGGCGTAACCAAATTGTCGTAAAGCTAGAGAGGGGTTGTAGGTAATGCCTCCTCTTATGCCTAGAAGTGGCACATTAGGAAACTCCCCACAACGGTCAATGATAGTAACATTCTCCATAGATCTGGAGCACCAATGGATATCTGAGTGAGAAAGTGACATGATCCTTTTGGACCATCTGAACCCTTGCTCATTCTTCATTACTGAGCGAGGAAGATGAGAAATAAACCACCTAGAAAGCAAAGGTATGCAGCACATCAAAGTTCCTCTTGCCCTTGTAGTACGGGTATGAAGAGAATGTAGGATGTCTCTAAGCAATGTAGGCACTGGATTGTGACTCAGGAATATGTTGATGGCATGAACGTCTATGAACTGATCTGGATTGGGGAACAATACTAAGCCATAAATTAGCAAGGCTAAGATCTCCTCAAAAGCATCATAGCTCATGGCCTTCAAGAACATTTGAGCCTTATCCATTAGCACCTTGGCAAGAATACCCTTGACTCCACTTCTCGTTTCTAGAACAATGTCATACTTCTTCAGATGTAGAGCTGCAGCAATAACCTCTGGTTTAAGCTCCTTCTCCAAGCCTGTGAATGGTTTCTGATCAAGAACAGGTATACCCAGAAGTTTAGAGAACTCCTCCATTGTAGGAACCAGCTGGTAGTCGGGGAATGTAAAGCAATGGTGCTTAGGGTCAAAGAACTGGAATAGAACACTCATCATGTCTTCATTGAACCCTGAAGTGACTAGATCCAATAGGTGACCATGTCTCTTGATGAACTGGGAGTGATCTGACACTTGAGAAACCAACTCTTTAAGCTTAGCAGGTATGCCCACAAAGTTGATCCTGATGGTATTTCTACGAGCAGAAGCCATGACCTGCAACAAAGAACAAAGATAAATCCTTTGGTCCTTGAAATGGTTAGTGAAAATGCTATGCTTATGATGCATGATGATGTTATGATGTTATGCTCAATCACAAACATGTGGCATACACAAACAAGTCACACCATAGCCCTAGGTTTAGAGGCTTGCATGAGGTTTAAAGGTAAGTACCCTCCCCTGAAGTTAGATGGTTCATCCTGTCCTACAAAAGTAACCAGGTTCTAAGGGATCTCAAAATCATTGATCCTTCACAAGGGTGGTTGTTCAGTAGGCAACTTACTTGCCAACCAAAACCCTCCAAGTTTAAGATCTCAATGAGCGTAGTATCGAGTGTCAACCAACTTCAGTCTGCACCAAAGCCGGTTACCTCACTACTTTCTAAAGGCCAAGATGGGATAACTAGGGTTCTAAAAGTTAGTTAGTGCATTGACAACATATGGCAGCCTCATATTATCCTCAACTTGACTTAAGGAACATAAGCACCAACCAAGGAGTCACACTAACTATGGCTACCAGATCAACCGTATCGATATACGTCGTACAGTTTCCTTGGTCTATTGCCATTTACCTAAGGTACACTAGATCCGGGTTAGGACCTTTCACACATAAGAGCCCAACAAGTAATATAAAGCAAACAAGGCAAACAATTTAAGTGATCTAATTCCTAAGGGTACCCCTCTTTTATTAAATCCCCAGCAGAGTCGCCAGTTCTGTAACACGGTGGGAGAACTGACTTTAGTTATGTTGCGGATAGCAAGAGTCGCCACCGACTTTTATTTTATCCAAAGGAAAGGCATAAAAGAACAGGAAAGACCTTTTAAAAGATTTTTGGGTCCGGGGGGTAGGTTATGTAAAGGGAAGGTGTTAGCACCCTTTACATCCATGGTTATCCATGGGCTCTTAGTTACTTAGCTCACTTTAAAATGTTTTTGAAATGTGAAGTGTGTGTTTAGAAATTTTCATAAGAGTTTGATAATGATCCATGTACGGATGCGTAAAAAAACTTGTGTTTGAAAATTGTTTGAAATTGTGAAGTATTTGAAATTTGTTTTGAAATAGTGAGCAAGTAACTATGAGGAACCTACCCTAAAGTTTAAGTCTTTCTGTTCTTTATCCTTTAAATGGTAAGACTATCCCTATTATTAAGGAATAGGTAGTCA